>OZ024834.1:27482831-28837831 GCA_964016985.1 Anodontia alba
TATCATATTCTTCGTCGCCTTTCTTCGTGAAAAGGTTTCTTGCGATAGGAATAGATTTATTTTTGTAGAGTTTATCAATGTGTAACCTCAGGCAAATCACTAAACCTTGTAAAAAACCGATTTGGGCCAAATAGAAATGCATGCAGCGCACTCCTATTTGGCCCAAATATGAACCTTCTTAACACCTATAAACCTTATAAAAAGCGCACCTGTTCAATGCGAATTACTAGAGTTATTACGGTTTTACCGTTTTCCCTCCCTAATTTCCGTAGGGCGCAATGCAAAATTGATGACCCGTTTTCGTCAGGATGCCTTGCCCCGAAACCCTTGACTTTCTTTATGTATGTAGACATTAATAGTCTGCGCATGTGCATACATTTTGCAGCACCGTAGGTGCTGCTTTCCTTTGCCTGCTATAGGCGTAAAACTGTTTATTTATAAAATGTTTGGCGGCCCATATTGCAGGTGTTATTCTATTTACCACTACCACATTTTGCAGACTTGATGGTATGGCTTGTTGGTATGGATAAGGGCTACAAACGTTCCAAATTTCAGCCAAATCGGACGACAAATAAGTGAGTTATTAAGAGTCAAAATATTGGATATTCCTCACCAACTTTGGACTGCTTATTTGAGTCAAATGCGACCTTCACCGATTGGAATGAAACCTGTGCCAGATGAAAGGCCTGGGGCCATGAGTCACTGGGGCAACTGGACGAAAATTCTGAGAGCCTCGTTTTCGAGTTCTGGGCGTTGGAAGTTGATATTTACCAATGTTTGACCCCTAATAACTTATTAACGGATAGTCCGATTTTTCTGAATAATATCACTAATTGTAAGTATGGTCCTAAAGTATCTCTTGGCACCATTTTCAATCCAATCGGTGAAGGTCACCTTTTGTCTTTTTCAATCTCTTTGTTCATCAGACGACGTCTACAGACCCATTTTCAGCCCTTATATCTCCACATGTACTGCATGCAGCGCACTCTTATTTGGCACAAATATGTACCTTCCTAACACCTATAAACCTTATAAAAAGCGCACCTGTTTGTTGCGAATTAATAGAGTTATTATGGTTTTACCGATTTCGCGCCCAAATTTCCATAGGGTGCAATGTAAAATTGATGGCCCGTTTTCACCAGGACGCGTTGCCCCGATTCCCTTGACTAGTCTTTATATATGTAGGCATTAATGATCTGCGCATGCGCATGTATTTGCAGCACCGTCGGTGCTTTCCTTTGCCTGCTATAGGCAAAAAACGATTTATTTATGAAATGTTTGGCGGCCCATATTGCACGTGCTTTTCTATTGACCGCTACCATATTTTGCAGGCTTGTTGGTATGGATAAGGGCTACAAACGTTCCAAATTTCAGCCAAATCGGACGACAAATAAGTGAGTTATTAAGAGTCAAAATATTGGATATTCCTCACCAACTTTGGACTGCTTATTTGAGTCAAATGCGACCTTCACCGATTGGAATGAAACCTGTGCCAGATGAAAGGCCTGGGGCCATGAGTCACTGGGGCAACTGGACGAAAATTCTGAGAGCCTCGTTTTCGAGTTCTGGGCGTTGGAAGTTGATATTTACCAATGTTTGACCCCTAATAACTTATTAACGGATAGTCCGATTTTTCTGAATAATATCACTAATTGTAAGTATGGTCCTAAAGTATCTCTTGGCACCATTTTCAATCCAATCGGTGAAGGTCACCTTTTGTCTTTTTCAATCTCTTTGTTCATCAGACGACGTCTACAGACCCATTTTCAGCCCTTATATCTCCACATGTACTGCATGCAGCGCACTCTTATTTGGCACAAATATGTACCTTCCTAACACCTATAAACCTTATAAAAAGCGCACCTGTTTGTTGCGAATTAATAGAGTTATTACGGTTTTACCGATTTCGCGCCCAAATTTCCATAGGGTGCAATGTAAAATTGATGGCCCGTTTTCACCAGGACGCGTTGCCCCGATTCCCTTGACTAGTCTTTATATATGTAGGCATTAATGATCTGCGCATGCGCATGTATTTGCAGCACCGTCGGTGCTTTCCTTTGCCTGCTATAGGCAAAAAACGATTTATTTATGAAATGTTTGGCGGCCCATATTGCACGTGCTTTTCTATTGACCGCTACCATATTTTGCAGGCTTGTTGGTATGGATAAGGGCTACAAACGTTCCAAATTTCAGCCAAATCGGACGACAAATAAGTGAGTTATTAAGAGTCAAAATATTGGATATTCCTCACCAACTTTGGACTGCTTATTTGAGTCAAATGCGACCTTCACCGATTGGAATGAAACCTGTGCCAGATGAAAGGCCTGGGGCCATGAGTCACTGGGGCAACTGGACGAAAATTCTGAGAGCCTCGTTTTCGAGTTCTGGGCGTTGGAAGTTGATATTTACCAATGTTTGACCCCTAATAACTTATTAACGGATAGTCCGATTTTTCTGAATAATATCACTAATTGTAAGTATGGTCCTAAAGTATCTCTTGGCACCATTTTCAATCCAATCGGTGAAGGTCACCTTTTGTCTTTTTCAATCTCTTTGTTCATCAGACGACGTCTACAGACCCATTTTCAGCCCTTATATCTCCACATGTACTGCATGCAGCGCACTCTTATTTGGCACAAATATGTACCTTCCTAACACCTATAAACCTTATAAAAAGCGCACCTGTTTGTTGCGAATTAATAGAGTTATTACGGTTTTACCGATTTCGCGCCCAAATTTCCATAGGGTGCAATGTAAAATTGATGGCCCGTTTTCACCAGGACGCGTTGCCCCGATTCCCTTGACTAGTCTTTATATATGTAGGCATTAATGATCTGCGCATGCGCATGTATTTGCAGCACCGTCGGTGCTTTCCTTTGCCTGCTATAGGCAAAAAACGATTTATTTATGAAATGTTTGGCGGCCCATATTGCACGTGCTTTTCTATTGACCGCTACCATATTTTGCAGGCTTGTTGGTATGGATAAGGGCTACAAACGTTCCAAATTTCAGCCAAATCGGACGACAAATAAGTGAGTTATTAAGAGTCAAAATATTGGATATTCCTCACCAACTTTGGACTGCTTATTTGAGTCAAATGCGACCTTCACCGATTGGAATGAAACCTGTGCCAGATGAAAGGCCTGGGGCCATGAGTCACTGGGGCAACTGGACGAAAATTCTGAGAGCCTCGTTTTCGAGTTCTGGGCGTTGGAAGTTGATATTTACCAATGTTTGACCCCTAATAACTTATTAACGGATAGTCCGATTTTTCTGAATAATATCACTAATTGTAAGTATGGTCCTAAAGTATCTCTTGGCACCATTTTCAATCCAATCGGTGAAGGTCACCTTTTGTCTTTTTCAATCTCTTTGTTCATCAGACGACGTCTACAGACCCATTTTCAGCCCTTATATCTCCACATGTACTGCATGCAGCGCACTCTTATTTGGCACAAATATGTACCTTCCTAACACCTATAAACCTTATAAAAAGCGCACCTGTTTGTTGCGAATTAATAGAGTTATTACGGTTTTACCGATTTCGCGCCCAAATTTCCATAGGGTGCAATGTAAAATTGATGGCCCGTTTTCACCAGGACGCGTTGCCCCGATTCCCTTGACTAGTCTTTATATATGTAGGCATTAATGATCTGCGCATGCGCATGTATTTGCAGCACCGTCGGTGCTTTCCTTTGCCTGCTATAGGCAAAAAACTATTTATTTATGAAATGTTTGGCGGCCCATATTGCACGTGCTTTTCTATTGACCGCTACCATATTTTGCAGGCTTGTTGGTATGGATAAGGGCTACAAACGTTCCAAATTTCAGCCAAATCGGACGACAAATAAGTGAGTTATTAAGAGTCAAAATATTGGATATTCCTCACCAACTTTGGACTGCTTATTTGAGTCAAATGCGACCTTCACCGATTGGAATGAAACCTGTGCCAGATGAAAGGCCTGGGGCCATGAGTCACTGGGGCAACTGGACGAAAATTCTGAGAGCCTCGTTTTCGAGTTCTGGGCGTTGGAAGTTGATATTTACCAATGTTTGACCCCTAATAACTTATTAACGGATAGTCCGATTTTTCTGAATAATATCACTAATTGTAAGTATGGTCCTAAAGTATCTCTTGGCACCATTTTCAATCCAATCGGTGAAGGTCACCTTTTGTCTTTTTCAATCTCTTTGTTCATCAGACGACGTCTACAGACCCATTTTCAGCCCTTATATCTCCACATGTACTGCATGCAGCGCACTCTTATTTGGCACAAATATGTACCTTCCTAACACCTATAAACCTTATAAAAAGCGCACCTGTTTGTTGCGAATTAATAGAGTTATTACGGTTTTACCGATTTCGCGCCCAAATTTCCATAGGGTGCAATGTAAAATTGATGGCCCGTTTTCACCAGGACGCGTTGCCCCGATTCCCTTGACTAGTCTTTATATATGTAGGCATTAATGATCTGCGCATGCGCATGTATTTGCAGCACCGTCGGTGCTTTCCTTTGCCTGCTATAGGCAAAAAACGATTTATTTATGAAATGTTTGGCGGCCCATATTGCACGTGCTTTTCTATTGACCGCTACCATATTTTGCAGGCTTGTTGGTATGGATAAGGGCTACAAACGTTCCAAATTTCAGCCAAATCGGACGACAAATAAGTGAGTTATTAAGAGTCAAAATATTGGATATTCCTCACCAACTTTGGACTGCTTATTTGAGTCAAATGCGACCTTCACCGATTGGAATGAAACCTGTGCCAGATGAAAGGCCTGGGGCCATGAGTCACTGGGGCAACTGGACGAAAATTCTGAGAGCCTCGTTTTCGAGTTCTGGGCGTTGGAAGTTGATATTTACCAATGTTTGACCCCTAATAACTTATTAACGGATAGTCCGATTTTTCTGAATAATATCACTAATTGTAAGTATGGTCCTAAAGTATCTCTTGGCACCATTTTCAATCCAATCGGTGAAGGTCACCTTTTGTCTTTTTCAATCTCTTTGTTCATCAGACGACGTCTACAGACCCATTTTCAGCCCTTATATCTCCACATGTACTGCATGCAGCGCACTCTTATTTGGCACAAATATGTACCTTCCTAACACCTATAAACCTTATAAAAAGCGCACCTGTTTGTTGCGAATTAATAGAGTTATTACGGTTTTACCGATTTCGCGCCCAAATTTCCATAGGGTGCAATGTAAAATTGATGGCCCGTTTTCACCAGGACGCGTTGCCCCGATTCCCTTGACTAGTCTTTATATATGTAGGCATTAATGATCTGCGCATGCGCATGTATTTGCAGCACCGTCGGTGCTTTCCTTTGCCTGCTATAGGCAAAAAACGATTTATTTATGAAATGTTTGGCGGCCCATATTGCACGTGCTTTTCTATTGACCGCTACCATATTTTGCAGGCTTGTTGGTATGGATAAGGGCTACAAACGTTCCAAATTTCAGCCAAATCGGACGACAAATAAGTGAGTTATTAAGAGTCAAAATATTGGATATTCCTCACCAACTTTGGACTGCTTATTTGAGTCAAATGCGACCTTCACCGATTGGAATGAAACCTGTGCCAGATGAAAGGCCTGGGGCCATGAGTCACTGGGGCAACTGGACGAAAATTCTGAGAGCCTCGTTTTCGAGTTCTGGGCGTTGGAAGTTGATATTTACCAATGTTTGACCCCTAATAACTTATTAACGGATAGTCCGATTTTTCTGAATAATATCACTAATTGTAAGTATGGTCCTAAAGTATCTCTTGGCACCATTTTCAATCCAATCGGTGAAGGTCACCTTTTGTCTTTTTCAATCTCTTTGTTCATCAGACGACGTCTACAGACCCATTTTCAGCCCTTATATCTCCACATGTACTGCATGCAGCGCACTCTTATTTGGCACAAATATGTACCTTCCTAACACCTATAAACCTTATAAAAAGCGCACCTGTTTGTTGCGAATTAATAGAGTTATTACGGTTTTACCGATTTCGCGCCCAAATTTCCATAGGGTGCAATGTAAAATTGATGGCCCGTTTTCACCAGGACGCGTTGCCCCGATTCCCTTGACTAGTCTTTATATATGTAGGCATTAATGATCTGCGCATGCGCATGTATTTGCAGCACCGTCGGTGCTTTCCTTTGCCTGCTATAGGCAAAAAACGATTTATTTATGAAATGTTTGGCGGCCCATATTGCACGTGCTTTTCTATTGACCGCTACCATATTTTGCAGGCTTGTTGGTATGGATAAGGGCTACAAACGTTCCAAATTTCAGCCAAATCGGACGACAAATAAGTGAGTTATTAAGAGTCAAAATATTGGATATTCCTCACCAACTTTGGACTGCTTATTTGAGTCAAATGCGACCTTCACCGATTGGAATGAAACCTGTGCCAGATGAAAGGCCTGGGGCCATGAGTCACTGGGGCAACTGGACGAAAATTCTGAGAGCCTCGTTTTCGAGTTCTGGGCGTTGGAAGTTGATATTTACCAATGTTTGACCCCTAATAACTTATTAACGGATAGTCCGATTTTTCTGAATAATATCACTAATTGTAAGTATGGTCCTAAAGTATCTCTTGGCACCATTTTCAATCCAATCGGTGAAGGTCACCTTTTGTCTTTTTCAATCTCTTTGTTCATCAGACGACGTCTACAGACCCATTTTCAGCCCTTATATCTCCACATGTACTGCATGCAGCGCACTCTTATTTGGCACAAATATGTACCTTCCTAACACCTATAAACCTTATAAAAAGCGCACCTGTTTGTTGCGAATTAATAGAGTTATTACGGTTTTACCGATTTCGCGCCCAAATTTCCATAGGGTGCAATGTAAAATTGATGGCCCGTTTTCACCAGGACGCGTTGCCCCGATTCCCTTGACTAGTCTTTATATATGTAGGCATTAATGATCTGCGCATGCGCATGTATTTGCAGCACCGTCGGTGCTTTCCTTTGCCTGCTATAGGCAAAAAACGATTTATTTATGAAATGTTTGGCGGCCCATATTGCACGTGCTTTTCTATTGACCGCTACCATATTTTGCAGGCTTGTTGGTATGGATAAGGGCTACAAACGTTCCAAATTTCAGCCAAATCGGACGACAAATAAGTGAGTTATTAAGAGTCAAAATATTGGATATTCCTCACCAACTTTGGACTGCTTATTTGAGTCAAATGCGACCTTCACCGATTGGAATGAAACCTGTGCCAGATGAAAGGCCTGGGGCCATGAGTCACTGGGGCAACTGGACGAAAATTCTGAGAGCCTCGTTTTCGAGTTCTGGGCGTTGGAAGTTGATATTTACCAATGTTTGACCCCTAATAACTTATTAACGGATAGTCCGATTTTTCTGAATAATATCACTAATTGTAAGTATGGTCCTAAAGTATCTCTTGGCACCATTTTCAATCCAATCGGTGAAGGTCACCTTTTGTCTTTTTCAATCTCTTTGTTCATCAGACGACGTCTACAGACCCATTTTCAGCCCTTATATCTCCACATGTACTGCATGCAGCGCACTCTTATTTGGCACAAATATGTACCTTCCTAACACCTATAAACCTTATAAAAAGCGCACCTGTTTGTTGCGAATTAATAGAGTTATTACGGTTTTACCGATTTCGCGCCCAAATTTCCATAGGGTGCAATGTAAAATTGATGGCCCGTTTTCACCAGGACGCGTTGCCCCGATTCCCTTGACTAGTCTTTATATATGTAGGCATTAATGATCTGCGCATGCGCATGTATTTGCAGCACCGTCGGTGCTTTCCTTTGCCTGCTATAGGCAAAAAACGATTTATTTATGAAATGTTTGGCGGCCCATATTGCACGTGCTTTTCTATTGACCGCTACCATATTTTGCAGGCTTGTTGGTATGGATAAGGGCTACAAACGTTCCAAATTTCAGCCAAATCGGACGACAAATAAGTGAGTTATTAAGAGTCAAAATATTGGATATTCCTCACCAACTTTGGACTGCTTATTTGAGTCAAATGCGACCTTCACCGATTGGAATGAAACCTGTGCCAGATGAAAGGCCTGGGGCCATGAGTCACTGGGGCAACTGGACGAAAATTCTGAGAGCCTCGTTTTCGAGTTCTGGGCGTTGGAAGTTGATATTTACCAATGTTTGACCCCTAATAACTTATTAACGGATAGTCCGATTTTTCTGAATAATATCACTAATTGTAAGTATGGTCCTAAAGTATCTCTTGGCACCATTTTCAATCCAATCGGTGAAGGTCACCTTTTGTCTTTTTCAATCTCTTTGTTCATCAGACGACGTCTACAGACCCATTTTCAGCCCTTATATCTCCACATGTACTGCATGCAGCGCACTCTTATTTGGCACAAATATGTACCTTCCTAACACCTATAAACCTTATAAAAAGCGCACCTGTTTGTTGCGAATTAATAGAGTTATTACGGTTTTACCGATTTCGCGCCCAAATTTCCATAGGGTGCAATGTAAAATTGATGGCCCGTTTTCACCAGGACGCGTTGCCCCGATTCCCTTGACTAGTCTTTATATATGTAGGCATTAATGATCTGCGCATGCGCATGTATTTGCAGCACCGTCGGTGCTTTCCTTTGCCTGCTATAGGCAAAAAACGATTTATTTATGAAATGTTTGGCGGCCCATATTGCACGTGCTTTTCTATTGACCGCTACCATATTTTGCAGGCTTGTTGGTATGGATAAGGGCTACAAACGTTCCAAATTTCAGCCAAATCGGACGACAAATAAGTGAGTTATTAAGAGTCAAAATATTGGATATTCCTCACCAACTTTGGACTGCTTATTTGAGTCAAATGCGACCTTCACCGATTGGAATGAAACCTGTGCCAGATGAAAGGCCTGGGGCCATGAGTCACTGGGGCAACTGGACGAAAATTCTGAGAGCCTCGTTTTCGAGTTCTGGGCGTTGGAAGTTGATATTTACCAATGTTTGACCCCTAATAACTTATTAACGGATAGTCCGATTTTTCTGAATAATATCACTAATTGTAAGTATGGTCCTAAAGTATCTCTTGGCACCATTTTCAATCCAATCGGTGAAGGTCACCTTTTGTCTTTTTCAATCTCTTTGTTCATCAGACGACGTCTACAGACCCATTTTCAGCCCTTATATCTCCACATGTACTGCATGCAGCGCACTCTTATTTGGCACAAATATGTACCTTCCTAACACCTATAAACCTTATAAAAAGCGCACCTGTTTGTTGCGAATTAATAGAGTTATTACGGTTTTACCGATTTCGCGCCCAAATTTCCATAGGGTGCAATGTAAAATTGATGGCCCGTTTTCACCAGGACGCGTTGCCCCGATTCCCTTGACTAGTCTTTATATATGTAGGCATTAATGATCTGCGCATGCGCATGTATTTGCAGCACCGTCGGTGCTTTCCTTTGCCTGCTATAGGCAAAAAACGATTTATTTATGAAATGTTTGGCGGCCCATATTGCACGTGCTTTTCTATTGACCGCTACCATATTTTGCAGGCTTGTTGGTATGGATAAGGGCTACAAACGTTCCAAATTTCAGCCAAATCGGACGACAAATAAGTGAGTTATTAAGAGTCAAAATATTGGATATTCCTCACCAACTTTGGACTGCTTATTTGAGTCAAATGCGACCTTCACCGATTGGAATGAAACCTGTGCCAGATGAAAGGCCTGGGGCCATGAGTCACTGGGGCAACTGGACGAAAATTCTGAGAGCCTCGTTTTCGAGTTCTGGGCGTTGGAAGTTGATATTTACCAATGTTTGACCCCTAATAACTTATTAACGGATAGTCCGATTTTTCTGAATAATATCACTAATTGTAAGTATGGTCCTAAAGTATCTCTTGGCACCATTTTCAATCCAATCGGTGAAGGTCACCTTTTGTCTTTTTCAATCTCTTTGTTCATCAGACGACGTCTACAGACCCATTTTCAGCCCTTATATCTCCACATGTACTGCATGCAGCGCACTCTTATTTGGCACAAATATGTACCTTCCTAACACCTATAAACCTTATAAAAAGCGCACCTGTTTGTTGCGAATTAATAGAGTTATTACGGTTTTACCGATTTCGCGCCCAAATTTCCATAGGGTGCAATGTAAAATTGATGGCCCGTTTTCACCAGGACGCGTTGCCCCGATTCCCTTGACTAGTCTTTATATATGTAGGCATTAATGATCTGCGCATGCGCATGTATTTGCAGCACCGTCGGTGCTTTCCTTTGCCTGCTATAGGCAAAAAACGATTTATTTATGAAATGTTTGGCGGCCCATATTGCACGTGCTTTTCTATTGACCGCTACCATATTTTGCAGGCTTGTTGGTATGGATAAGGGCTACAAACGTTCCAAATTTCAGCCAAATCGGACGACAAATAAGTGAGTTATTAAGAGTCAAAATATTGGATATTCCTCACCAACTTTGGACTGCTTATTTGAGTCAAATGCGACCTTCACCGATTGGAATGAAACCTGTGCCAGATGAAAGGCCTGGGGCCATGAGTCACTGGGGCAACTGGACGAAAATTCTGAGAGCCTCGTTTTCGAGTTCTGGGCGTTGGAAGTTGATATTTACCAATGTTTGACCCCTAATAACTTATTAACGGATAGTCCGATTTTTCTGAATAATATCACTAATTGTAAGTATGGTCCTAAAGTATCTCTTGGCACCATTTTCAATCCAATCGGTGAAGGTCACCTTTTGTCTTTTTCAATCTCTTTGTTCATCAGACGACGTCTACAGACCCATTTTCAGCCCTTATATCTCCACATGTACTGCATGCAGCGCACTCTTATTTGGCACAAATATGTACCTTCCTAACACCTATAAACCTTATAAAAAGCGCACCTGTTTGTTGCGAATTAATAGAGTTATTACGGTTTTACCGATTTCGCGCCCAAATTTCCATAGGGTGCAATGTAAAATTGATGGCCCGTTTTCACCAGGACGCGTTGCCCCGATTCCCTTGACTAGTCTTTATATATGTAGGCATTAATGATCTGCGCATGCGCATGTATTTGCAGCACCGTCGGTGCTTTCCTTTGCCTGCTATAGGCAAAAAACGATTTATTTATGAAATGTTTGGCGGCCCATATTGCACGTGCTTTTCTATTGACCGCTACCATATTTTGCAGGCTTGTTGGTATGGATAAGGGCTACAAACGTTCCAAATTTCAGCCAAATCGGACGACAAATAAGTGAGTTATTAAGAGTCAAAATATTGGATATTCCTCACCAACTTTGGACTGCTTATTTGAGTCAAATGCGACCTTCACCGATTGGAATGAAACCTGTGCCAGATGAAAGGCCTGGGGCCATGAGTCACTGGGGCAACTGGACGAAAATTCTGAGAGCCTCGTTTTCGAGTTCTGGGCGTTGGAAGTTGATATTTACCAATGTTTGACCCCTAATAACTTATTAACGGATAGTCCGATTTTTCTGAATAATATCACTAATTGTAAGTATGGTCCTAAAGTATCTCTTGGCACCATTTTCAATCCAATCGGTGAAGGTCACCTTTTGTCTTTTTCAATCTCTTTGTTCATCAGACGACGTCTACAGACCCATTTTCAGCCCTTATATCTCCACATGTACTGCATGCAGCGCACTCTTATTTGGCACAAATATGTACCTTCCTAACACCTATAAACCTTATAAAAAGCGCACCTGTTTGTTGCGAATTAATAGAGTTATTACGGTTTTACCGATTTCGCGCCCAAATTTCCATAGGGTGCAATGTAAAATTGATGGCCCGTTTTCACCAGGACGCGTTGCCCCGATTCCCTTGACTAGTCTTTATATATGTAGGCATTAATGATCTGCGCATGCGCATGTATTTGCAGCACCGTCGGTGCTTTCCTTTGCCTGCTATAGGCAAAAAACGATTTATTTATGAAATGTTTGGCGGCCCATATTGCACGTGCTTTTCTATTGACCGCTACCATATTTTGCAGGCTTGTTGGTATGGATAAGGGCTACAAACGTTCCAAATTTCAGCCAAATCGGACGACAAATAAGTGAGTTATTAAGAGTCAAAATATTGGATATTCCTCACCAACTTTGGACTGCTTATTTGAGTCAAATGCGACCTTCACCGATTGGAATGAAACCTGTGCCAGATGAAAGGCCTGGGGCCATGAGTCACTGGGGCAACTGGACGAAAATTCTGAGAGCCTCGTTTTCGAGTTCTGGGCGTTGGAAGTTGATATTTACCAATGTTTGACCCCTAATAACTTATTAACGGATAGTCCGATTTTTCTGAATAATATCACTAATTGTAAGTATGGTCCTAAAGTATCTCTTGGCACCATTTTCAATCCAATCGGTGAAGGTCACCTTTTGTCTTTTTCAATCTCTTTGTTCATCAGACGACGTCTACAGACCCATTTTCAGCCCTTATATCTCCACATGTACTGCATGCAGCGCACTCTTATTTGGCACAAATATGTACCTTCCTAACACCTATAAACCTTATAAAAAGCGCACCTGTTTGTTGCGAATTAATAGAGTTATTACGGTTTTACCGATTTCGCGCCCAAATTTCCATAGGGTGCAATGTAAAATTGATGGCCCGTTTTCACCAGGACGCGTTGCCCCGATTCCCTTGACTAGTCTTTATATATGTAGGCATTAATGATCTGCGCATGCGCATGTATTTGCAGCACCGTCGGTGCTTTCCTTTGCCTGCTATAGGCAAAAAACGATTTATTTATGAAATGTTTGGCGGCCCATATTGCACGTGCTTTTCTATTGACCGCTACCATATTTTGCAGGCTTGTTGGTATGGATAAGGGCTACAAACGTTCCAAATTTCAGCCAAATCGGACGACAAATAAGTGAGTTATTAAGAGTCAAAATATTGGATATTCCTCACCAACTTTGGACTGCTTATTTGAGTCAAATGCGACCTTCACCGATTGGAATGAAACCTGTGCCAGATGAAAGGCCTGGGGCCATGAGTCACTGGGGCAACTGGACGAAAATTCTGAGAGCCTCGTTTTCGAGTTCTGGGCGTTGGAAGTTGATATTTACCAATGTTTGACCCCTAATAACTTATTAACGGATAGTCCGATTTTTCTGAATAATATCACTAAT
This sequence comes from Anodontia alba, assembly GCA_964016985.1. NCBI lineage: Eukaryota > Metazoa > Mollusca > Bivalvia > Lucinida > Lucinidae > Anodontia > Anodontia alba. The sequence continues at coordinate 27,495,951 of OZ024834.1, forward strand.
TGTAAGTATGGTCCTAAAGTATCTCTTGGCACCATTTTCAATCCAATCGGTGAAGGTCACCTTTTGTCTTTTTCAATCTCTTTGTTCATCAGACGACGTCTACAGACCCATTTTCAGCCCTTATATCTCCACATGTACTGCATGCAGCGCACTCTTATTTGGCACAAATATGTACCTTCCTAACACCTATAAACCTTATAAAAAGCGCACCTGTTTGTTGCGAATTAATAGAGTTATTACGGTTTTACCGATTTCGCGCCCAAATTTCCATAGGGTGCAATGTAAAATTGATGGCCCGTTTTCACCAGGACGCGTTGCCCCGATTCCCTTGACTAGTCTTTATATATGTAGGCATTAATGATCTGCGCATGCGCATGTATTTGCAGCACCGTCGGTGCTTTCCTTTGCCTGCTATAGGCAAAAAACGATTTATTTATGAAATGTTTGGCGGCCCATATTGCACGTGCTTTTCTATTGACCGCTACCATATTTTGCAGGCTTGTTGGTATGGATAAGGGCTACAAACGTTCCAAATTTCAGCCAAATCGGACGACAAATAAGTGAGTTATTAAGAGTCAAAATATTGGATATTCCTCACCAACTTTGGACTGCTTATTTGAGTCAAATGCGACCTTCACCGATTGGAATGAAACCTGTGCCAGATGAAAGGCCTGGGGCCATGAGTCACTGGGGCAACTGGACGAAAATTCTGAGAGCCTCGTTTTCGAGTTCTGGGCGTTGGAAGTTGATATTTACCAATGTTTGACCCCTAATAACTTATTAACGGATAGTCCGATTTTTCTGAATAATATCACTAATTGTAAGTATGGTCCTAAAGTATCTCTTGGCACCATTTTCAATCCAATCGGTGAAGGTCACCTTTTGTCTTTTTCAATCTCTTTGTTCATCAGACGACGTCTACAGACCCATTTTCAGCCCTTATATCTCCACATGTACTGCATGCAGCGCACTCTTATTTGGCACAAATATGTACCTTCCTAACACCTATAAACCTTATAAAAAGCGCACCTGTTTGTTGCGAATTAATAGAGTTATTACGGTTTTACCGATTTCGCGCCCAAATTTCCATAGGGTGCAATGTAAAATTGATGGCCCGTTTTCACCAGGACGCGTTGCCCCGATTCCCTTGACTAGTCTTTATATATGTAGGCATTAATGATCTGCGCATGCGCATGTATTTGCAGCACCGTCGGTGCTTTCCTTTGCCTGCTATAGGCAAAAAACGATTTATTTATGAAATGTTTGGCGGCCCATATTGCACGTGCTTTTCTATTGACCGCTACCATATTTTGCAGGCTTGTTGGTATGGATAAGGGCTACAAACGTTCCAAATTTCAGCCAAATCGGACGACAAATAAGTGAGTTATTAAGAGTCAAAATATTGGATATTCCTCACCAACTTTGGACTGCTTATTTGAGTCAAATGCGACCTTCACCGATTGGAATGAAACCTGTGCCAGATGAAAGGCCTGGGGCCATGAGTCACTGGGGCAACTGGACGAAAATTCTGAGAGCCTCGTTTTCGAGTTCTGGGCGTTGGAAGTTGATATTTACCAATGTTTGACCCCTAATAACTTATTAACGGATAGTCCGATTTTTCTGAATAATATCACTAATTGTAAGTATGGTCCTAAAGTATCTCTTGGCACCATTTTCAATCCAATCGGTGAAGGTCACCTTTTGTCTTTTTCCAATCTCTTTGTTCATCAGACGACGTCTACAGACCCATTTTCAGCCCTTATATCTCCACATGTACTGCATGCAGCGCACTCTTATTTGGCACAAATATGTACCTTCCTAACACCTATAAACCTTATAAAAAGCGCACCTGTTTGTTGCGAATTAATAGAGTTATTACGGTTTTACCGATTTCGCGCCCAAATTTCCATAGGGTGCAATGTAAAATTGATGGCCCGTTTTCACCAGGACGCGTTGCCCCGATTCCCTTGACTAGTCTTTATATATGTAGGCATTAATGATCTGCGCATGCGCATGTATTTGCAGCACCGTCGGTGCTTTCCTTTGCCTGCTATAGGCGAAAAACGATCTATTTATGAAATGTTTGGCGGCCCATATTGCACGTGCTTTTCTATTGACCGCTACCATATTTTGCAGGCTTGTTGGTATGGATAAGGGCTACAAACGTTCCAAATTTCAGCCAAATCGGACGACAAATAAGTGAGTTATTAAGAGTCAAAATATTGGATATTCCTCACCAACTTTGGACTGCTTATTTGAGTCAAATGCGACCTTCACCGATTGGAATGAAACCTGTGCCAGATGAAAGGCCTGGGGCCATGAGTCACTGGGGCAACTGGACGAAAATTCTGAGAGCCTCGTTTTCGAGTTCTGGGCGTTGGAAGTTGATATTTACCAATGTTTGACCCCTAATAACTTATTAACGGATAGTCCGATTTTTCTGAATAATATCACTAATTGTAAGTATGGTCCTAAAGTATCTCTTGGCACCATTTTCAATCCAATCGGTGAAGGTCACCTTTTGTCTTTTTCAATCTCTTTGTTCATCAGACGACGTCTACAGACCCATTTTCAGCCCTTATATCTCCACATGTACTGCATGCAGCGCACTCTTATTTGGCACAAATATGTACCTTCCTAACACCTATAAACCTTATAAAAAGCGCACCTGTTTGTTGCGAATTAATAGAGTTATTACGGTTTTACCGATTTCGCGCCCAAATTTCCATAGGGTGCAATGTAAAATTGATGGCCCGTTTTCACCAGGACGCGTTGCCCCGATTCCCTTGACTAGTCTTTATATATGTAGGCATTAATGATCTGCGCATGCGCATGTATTTGCAGCACCGTCGGTGCTTTCCTTTGCCTGCTATAGGCGAAAAACGATTTATTTATGAAATGTTTGGCGGCCCATATTGCACGTGCTTTTCTATTGACCGCTACCATATTTTGCAGGCTTGTTGGTATGGATAAGGGCTACAAACGTTCCAAATTTCAGCCAAATCGGACGACAAATAAGTGAGTTATTAAGAGTCAAAATATTGGATATTCCTCACCAACTTTGGACTGCTTATTTGAGTCAAATGCGACCTTCACCGATTGGAATGAAACCTGTGCCAGATGAAAGGCCTGGGGCCATGAGTCACTGGGGCAACTGGACGAAAATTCTGAGAGCCTCGTTTTCGAGTTCTGGGCGTTGGAAGTTGATATTTACCAATGTTTGACCCCTAATAACTTATTAACGGATAGTCCGATTTTTCTGAATAATATCACTAATTGTAAGTATGGTCCTAAAGTATCTCTTGGCACCATTTTCAATCCAATCGGTGAAGGTCACCTTTTGTCTTTTTCAATCTCTTTGTTCATCAGACGACGTCTACAGACCCATTTTCAGCCCTTATATCTCCACATGTACTGCATGCAGCGCACTCTTATTTGGCACAAATATGTACCTTCCTAACACCTATAAACCTTATAAAAAGCGCACCTGTTTGTTGCGAATTAATAGAGTTATTACGGTTTTACCGATTTCGCGCCCAAATTTCCATAGGGTGCAATGTAAAATTGATGGCCCGTTTTCACCAGGACGCGTTGCCCCGATTCCCTTGACTAGTCTTTATATATGTAGGCATTAATGATCTGCGCATGCGCATGTATTTGCAGCACCGTCGGTGCTTTCCTTTGCCTGCTATAGGCGAAAAACGATTTATTTATGAAATGTTTGGCGGCCCATATTGCACGTGCTTTTCTATTGACCGCTACCATATTTTGCAGGCTTGTTGGTATGGATAAGGGCTACAAACGTTCCAAATTTCAGCCAAATCGGACGACAAATAAGTGAGTTATTAAGAGTCAAAATATTGGATATTCCTCACCAACTTTGGACTGCTTATTTGAGTCAAATGCGACCTTCACCGATTGGAATGAAACCTGTGCCAGATGAAAGGCCTGGGGCCATGAGTCACTGGGGCAACTGGACGAAAATTCTGAGAGCCTCGTTTTCGAGTTCTGGGCGTTGGAAGTTGATATTTACCAATGTTTGACCCCTAATAACTTATTAACGGATAGTCCGATTTTTCTGAATAATATCACTAATTGTAAGTATGGTCCTAAAGTATCTCTTGGCACCATTTTCAATCCAATCGGTGAAGGTCACCTTTTGTCTTTTTCAATCTCTTTGTTCATCAGACGACGTCTACAGACCCATTTTCAGCCCTTATATCTCCACATGTACTGCATGCAGCGCACTCTTATTTGGCACAAATATGTACCTTCCTAACACCTATAAACCTTATAAAAAGCGCACCTGTTTGTTGCGAATTAATAGAGTTATTACGGTTTTACCGATTTCGCGCCCAAATTTCCATAGGGTGCAATGTAAAATTGATGGCCCGTTTTCACCAGGACGCGTTGCCCCGATTCCCTTGACTAGTCTTTATATATGTAGGCATTAATGATCTGCGCATGCGCATGTATTTGCAGCACCGTCGGTGCTTTCCTTTGCCTGCTATAGGCGAAAAACGATTTATTTATGAAATGTTTGGCGGCCCATATTGCACGTGCTTTTCTATTGACCGCTACCATATTTTGCAGGCTTGTTGGTATGGATAAGGGCTACAAACGTTCCAAATTTCAGCCAAATCGGACGACAAATAAGTGAGTTATTAAGAGTCAAAATATTGGATATTCCTCACCAACTTTGGACTGCTTATTTGAGTCAAATGCGACCTTCACCGATTGGAATGAAACCTGTGCCAGATGAAAGGCCTGGGGCCATGAGTCACTGGGGCAACTGGACGAAAATTCTGAGAGCCTCGTTTTCGAGTTCTGGGCGTTGGAAGTTGATATTTACCAATGTTTGACCCCTAATAACTTATTAACGGATAGTCCGATTTTTCTGAATAATATCACTAATTGTAAGTATGGTCCTAAAGTATCTCTTGGCACCATTTTCAATCCAATCGGTGAAGGTCACCTTTTGTCTTTTTCAATCTCTTTGTTCATCAGACGACGTCTACAGACCCATTTTCAGCCCTTATATCTCCACATGTACTGCATGCAGCGCACTCTTATTTGGCACAAATATGTACCTTCCTAACACCTATAAACCTTATAAAAAGCGCACCTGTTTGTTGCGAATTAATAGAGTTATTACGGTTTTACCGATTTCGCGCCCAAATTTCCATAGGGTGCAATGTAAAATTGATGGCCCGTTTTCACCAGGACGCGTTGCCCCGATTCCCTTGACTAGTCTTTATATATGTAGGCATTAATGATCTGCGCATGCGCATGTATTTGCAGCACCGTCGGTGCTTTCCTTTGCCTGCTATAGGCGAAAAACGATTTATTTATGAAATGTTTGGCGGCCCATATTGCACGTGCTTTTCTATTGACCGCTACCATATTTTGCAGGCTTGTTGGTATGGATAAGGGCTACAAACGTTCCAAATTTCAGCCAAATCGGACGACAAATAAGTGAGTTATTAAGAGTCAAAATATTGGATATTCCTCACCAACTTTGGACTGCTTATTTGAGTCAAATGCGACCTTCACCGATTGGAATGAAACCTGTGCCAGATGAAAGGCCTGGGGCCATGAGTCACTGGGGCAACTGGACGAAAATTCTGAGAGCCTCGTTTTCGAGTTCTGGGCGTTGGAAGTTGATATTTACCAATGTTTGACCCCTAATAACTTATTAACGGATAGTCCGATTTTTCTGAATAATATCACTAATTGTAAGTATGGTCCTAAAGTATCTCTTGGCACCATTTTCAATCCAATCGGTGAAGGTCACCTTTTGTCTTTTTCAATCTCTTTGTTCATCAGACGACGTCTACAGACCCATTTTCAGCCCTTATATCTCCACATGTACTGCATGCAGCGCACTCTTATTTGGCACAAATATGTACCTTCCTAACACCTATAAACCTTATAAAAAGCGCACCTGTTTGTTGCGAATTAATAGAGTTATTACGGTTTTACCGATTTCGCGCCCAAATTTCCATAGGGTGCAATGTAAAATTGATGGCCCGTTTTCACCAGGACGCGTTGCCCCGATTCCCTTGACTAGTCTTTATATATGTAGGCATTAATGATCTGCGCATGCGCATGTATTTGCAGCACCGTCGGTGCTTTCCTTTGCCTGCTATAGGCGAAAAACGATTTATTTATGAAATGTTTGGCGGCCCATATTGCACGTGCTTTTCTATTGACCGCTACCATATTTTGCAGGCTTGTTGGTATGGATAAGGGCTACAAACGTTCCAAATTTCAGCCAAATCGGACGACAAATAAGTGAGTTATTAAGAGTCAAAATATTGGATATTCCTCACCAACTTTGGACTGCTTATTTGAGTCAAATGCGACCTTCACCGATTGGAATGAAACCTGTGCCAGATGAAAGGCCTGGGGCCATGAGTCACTGGGGCAACTGGACGAAAATTCTGAGAGCCTCGTTTTCGAGTTCTGGGCGTTGGAAGTTGATATTTACCAATGTTTGACCCCTAATAACTTATTAACGGATAGTCCGATTTTTCTGAATAATATCACTAATTGTAAGTATGGTCCTAAAGTATCTCTTGGCACCATTTTCAATCCAATCGGTGAAGGTCACCTTTTGTCTTTTTCAATCTCTTTGTTCATCAGACGACGTCTACAGACCCATTTTCAGCCCTTATATCTCCACATGTACTGCATGCAGCGCACTCTTATTTGGCACAAATATGTACCTTCCTAACACCTATAAACCTTATAAAAAGCGCACCTGTTTGTTGCGAATTAATAGAGTTATTACGGTTTTACCGATTTCGCGCCCAAATTTCCATAGGGTGCAATGTAAAATTGATGGCCCGTTTTCACCAGGACGCGTTGCCCCGATTCCCTTGACTAGTCTTTATATATGTAGGCATTAATGATCTGCGCATGCGCATGTATTTGCAGCACCGTCGGTGCTTTCCTTTGCCTGCTATAGGCGAAAAACGATTTATTTATGAAATGTTTGGCGGCCCATATTGCACGTGCTTTTCTATTGACCGCTACCATATTTTGCAGGCTTGTTGGTATGGATAAGGGCTACAAACGTTCCAAATTTCAGCCAAATCGGACGACAAATAAGTGAGTTATTAAGAGTCAAAATATTGGATATTCCTCACCAACTTTGGACTGCTTATTTGAGTCAAATGCGACCTTCACCGATTGGAATGAAACCTGTGCCAGATGAAAGGCCTGGGGCCATGAGTCACTGGGGCAACTGGACGAAAATTCTGAGAGCCTCGTTTTCGAGTTCTGGGCGTTGGAAGTTGATATTTACCAATGTTTGACCCCTAATAACTTATTAACGGATAGTCCGATTTTTCTGAATAATATCACTAATTGTAAGTATGGTCCTAAAGTATCTCTTGGCACCATTTTCAATCCAATCGGTGAAGGTCACCTTTTGTCTTTTTCAATCTCTTTGTTCATCAGACGACGTCTACAGACCCATTTTCAGCCCTTATATCTCCACATGTACTGCATGCAGCGCACTCTTATTTGGCACAAATATGTACCTTCCTAACACCTATAAACCTTATAAAAAGCGCACCTGTTTGTTGCGAATTAATAGAGTTATTACGGTTTTACCGATTTCGCGCCCAAATTTCCATAGGGTGCAATGTAAAATTGATGGCCCGTTTTCACCAGGACGCGTTGCCCCGATTCCCTTGACTAGTCTTTATATATGTAGGCATTAATGATCTGCGCATGCGCATGTATTTGCAGCACCGTCGGTGCTTTCCTTTGCCTGCTATAGGCGAAAAACGATTTATTTATGAAATGTTTGGCGGCCCATATTGCACGTGCTTTTCTATTGACCGCTACCATATTTTGCAGGCTTGTTGGTATGGATAAGGGCTACAAACGTTCCAAATTTCAGCCAAATCGGACGACAAATAAGTGAGTTATTAAGAGTCAAAATATTGGATATTCCTCACCAACTTTGGACTGCTTATTTGAGTCAAATGCGACCTTCACCGATTGGAATGAAACCTGTGCCAGATGAAAGGCCTGGGGCCATGAGTCACTGGGGCAACTGGACGAAAATTCTGAGAGCCTCGTTTTCGAGTTCTGGGCGTTGGAAGTTGATATTTACCAATGTTTGACCCCTAATAACTTATTAACGGATAGTCCGATTTTTCTGAATAATATCACTAATTGTAAGTATGGTCCTAAAGTATCTCTTGGCACCATTTTCAATCCAATCGGTGAAGGTCACCTTTTGTCTTTTTCAATCTCTTTGTTCATCAGACGACGTCTACAGACCCATTTTCAGCCCTTATATCTCCACATGTACTGCATGCAGCGCACTCTTATTTGGCACAAATATGTACCTTCCTAACACCTATAAACCTTATAAAAAGCGCACCTGTTTGTTGCGAATTAATAGAGTTATTACGGTTTTACCGATTTCGCGCCCAAATTTCCATAGGGTGCAATGTAAAATTGATGGCCCGTTTTCACCAGGACGCGTTGCCCCGATTCCCTTGACTAGTCTTTATATATGTAGGCATTAATGATCTGCGCATGCGCATGTATTTGCAGCACCGTCGGTGCTTTCCTTTGCCTGCTATAGGCGAAAAACGATTTATTTATGAAATGTTTGGCGGCCCATATTGCACGTGCTTTTCTATTGACCGCTACCATATTTTGCAGGCTTGTTGGTATGGATAAGGGCTACAAACGTTCCAAATTTCAGCCAAATCGGACGACAAATAAGTGAGTTATTAAGAGTCAAAATATTGGATATTCCTCACCAACTTTGGACTGCTTATTTGAGTCAAATGCGACCTTCACCGATTGGAATGAAACCTGTGCCAGATGAAAGGCCTGGGGCCATGAGTCACTGGGGCAACTGGACGAAAATTCTGAGAGCCTCGTTTTCGAGTTCTGGGCGTTGGAAGTTGATATTTACCAATGTTTGACCCCTAATAACTTATTAACGGATAGTCCGATTTTTCTGAATAATATCACTAATTGTAAGTATGGTCCTAAAGTATCTCTTGGCACCATTTTCAATCCAATCGGTGAAGGTCACCTTTTGTCTTTTTCAATCTCTTTGTTCATCAGACGACGTCTACAGACCCATTTTCAGCCCTTATATCTCCACATGTACTGCATGCAGCGCACTCTTATTTGGCACAAATATGTACCTTCCTAACACCTATAAACCTTATAAAAAGCGCACCTGTTTGTTGCGAATTAATAGAGTTATTACGGTTTTACCGATTTCGCGCCCAAATTTCCATAGGGTGCAATGTAAAATTGATGGCCCGTTTTCACCAGGACGCGTTGCCCCGATTCCCTTGACTAGTCTTTATATATGTAGGCATTAATGATCTGCGCATGCGCATGTATTTGCAGCACCGTCGGTGCTTTCCTTTGCCTGCTATAGGCGAAAAACGATTTATTTATGAAATGTTTGGCGGCCCATATTGCACGTGCTTTTCTATTGACCGCTACCATATTTTGCAGGCTTGTTGGTATGGATAAGGGCTACAAACGTTCCAAATTTCAGCCAAATCGGACGACAAATAAGTGAGTTATTAAGAGTCAAAATATTGGATATTCCTCACCAACTTTGGACTGCTTATTTGAGTCAAATGCGACCTTCACCGATTGGAATGAAACCTGTGCCAGATGAAAGGCCTGGGGCCATGAGTCACTGGGGCAACTGGACGAAAATTCTGAGAGCCTCGTTTTCGAGTTCTGGGCGTTGGAAGTTGATATTTACCAATGTTTGACCCCTAATAACTTATTAACGGATAGTCCGATTTTTCTGAATAATATCACTAATTGTAAGTATGGTCCTAAAGTATCTCTTGGCACCATTTTCAATCCAATCGGTGAAGGTCACCTTTTGTCTTTTTCAATCTCTTTGTTCATCAGACGACGTCTACAGACCCATTTTCAGCCCTTATATCTCCACATGTACTGCATGCAGCGCACTCTTATTTGGCACAAATATGTACCTTCCTAACACCTATAAACCTTATAAAAAGCGCACCTGTTTGTTGCGAATTAATAGAGTTATTACGGTTTTACCGATTTCGCGCCCAAATTTCCATAGGGTGCAATGTAAAATTGATGGCCCGTTTTCACCAGGACGCGTTGCCCCGATTCCCTTGACTAGTCTTTATATATGTAGGCATTAATGATCTGCGCATGCGCATGTATTTGCAGCACCGTCGGTGCTTTCCTTTGCCTGCTATAGGCGAAAAACGATTTATTTATGAAATGTTTGGCGGCCCATATTGCACGTGCTTTTCTATTGACCGCTACCATATTTTGCAGGCTTGTTGGTATGGATAAGGGCTACAAACGTTCGAAATTTCAGCCAAATCGGACGACAAATAAGTGAGTTATTAAGAGTCAAAATATTGGATATTCCTCACCAACTTTGGACTGCTTATTTGAGTCAAATGCGACCTTCACCGATTGGAATGAAACCTGTGCCAGATGAAAGGCCTGGGGCCATGAGTCACTGGGGCAACTGGACGAAAATTCTGAGAGCCTCGTTTTCGAGTTCTGGGCGTTGGAAGTTGATATTTACCAATGTTTGACCCCTAATAACTTATTAACGGATAGTCCGATTTTTCTGAATAATATCACTAATTGTAAGTATGGTCCTAAAGTATCTCTTGGCACCATTTTCAATCCAATCGGTGAAGGTCACCTTTTGTCTTTTTCAATCTCTTTGTTCATCAGACGACGTCTACAGACCCATTTTCAGCCCTTATATCTCCACATGTACTGCATGCAGCGCACTCTTATTTGGCACAAATATGTACCTTCCTAACACCTATAAACCTTATAAAAAGCGCACCTGTTTGTTGCGAATTAATAGAGTTATAACGGTTTTACCGATTTCGCGCCCAAATTTCCATAGGGTGCAATGTAAAATTGATGGCCCGTTTTCACCAGGACGCGTTGCCCCGATTCCTTGACTAGTCTTTATATATGTAGGCATTAATGATCTGCGCATGCGCATGTATTTGCAGCACCGTCGGTGCTTTCCTTTGCCTGCTATAGGCGAAAAACGATTTATTTATGAAATGTTTGGCGGCCCATATTGCACGTGCTTTTCTATTGACCGCTACCATATTTTGCAGGCTTGTTGGTATGGATAAGGGCTACAAACGTTCCAAATTTCAGCCAAATCGGACGACAAATAAGTGAGTTATTAAGAGTCAAAATATTGGATATTCCTCACCAACTTTGGACTGCTTATTTGAGTCAAATGCGACCTTCACCGATTGGAATGAAACCTGTGCCAGATGAAAGGCCTGGGGCCATGAGTCACTGGGGCAACTGGACGAAAATTCTGAGAGCCTCGTTTTCGAGTTCTGGGCGTTGGAAGTTGATATTTACCAATGTTTGACCCCTAATAACTTATTAACGGATAGTCCGATTTTTCTGAATAATATCACTAATTGTAAGTATGGTCCTAAAGTATCTCTTGGCACCATTTTCAATCCAATCGGTGAAGGTCACCTTTTGTCTTTTTCAATCTCTTTGTTCATCAGACGACGTCTACAGACCCATTTTCAGCCCTTATATCTCCACATGTACTGCATGCAGCGCACTCTTATTTGGCACAAATATGTACCTTCCTAACACCTATAAACCTTATAAAAAGCGCACCTGTTTGTTGCGAATTAATAGAGTTATTACGGTTTTACCGATTTCGCGCCCAAATTTCCATAGGGTGCAATGTAAAATTGATGGCCCGTTTTCACCAGGACGCGTTGCCCCGATTCCCTTGACTAGTCTTTATATATGTAGGCATTAATGATCTGCGCATGCGCATGTATTTGCAGCACCGTCGGTGCTTTCCTTTGCCTGCTATAGGCGAAAAACGATTTATTTATGAAATGTTTGGCGGCCCATATTGCACGTGCTTTTCTATTGACCGCTACCATATTTTGCAGACTTGTTGGTATGGATAAGGGCTACAAACGTTCCAAATTTCAGCCAAATCGGACGACAAATAAGTGAGTTATTAAGAGTCAAAATATCGGATATTCCTCACCAACTTTGGACTGCTTATTTGAGTCAAATGCGACCTTCACCGATTGGAATGAAACCTGTGCCAGATGAAAGGCCTGGGGCCATGAGTCACTGGGGCAACTGGACGAAAATTCTGAGAGCCTCGTTTTCGAGTTCTGGGCGTTGGAAGTTGATATTTACCAATGTTTGACCCCTAATAACTTATTAACGGATAGTCCGATTTTTCTGAATAATATCACTAATTGTAAGTATGGTCCTAAAGTATCTCTTGGCACCATTTTCAATCCAATCGGTGAAGGTCACCTTTTGTCTTTTTCAATCTCTTTGTTCATCAGACGACGTCTACAGACCCATTTTCAGCCCTTATATCTCCACATGTACTGCATGCAGCGCACTCTTATTTGGCACAAATATGTACCTTCCTAACACCTATAAACCTTATAAAAAGCGCACCTGTTTGTTGCGAATTAATAGAGTTATTACGGTTTTACCGATTTCGCGCCCAAATTTCCATAGGGTGCAATGTAAAATTGATGGCCCGTTTTCACCAGGACGCGTTGCCCCGATTCCCTTGACTAGTCTTTATATATGTAGGCATTAATGATCTGCGCATGCGCATGTATTTGCAGCACCGTCGGTGCTTTCCTTTGCCTGCTATAGGCGAAAAACGATTTATTTATGAAATGTTTGGCGGCCCATATTGCACGTGCTTTTCTATTGACCGCTACCATATTTTGCAGGCTTGTTGGTATGGATAAGGGCTACAAACGTTCCAAATTTCAGCCAAATCGGACGACAAATAAGTGAGTTATTAAGAGTCAAAATATTGGATATTCCTCACCAACTTTGGACTGCTTATTTGAGTCAAATGCGACCTTCACCGATTGGAATGAAACCTGTGCCAGATGAAAGGCCTGGGGCCATGAGTCACTGGGGCAACTGGACGAAAATTCTGAGAGCCTCGTTTTCGAGTTCTGGGCGTTGGAAGTTGATATTTACCAATGTTTGACCCCTAATAACTTATTAACGGATAGTCCGATTTTTCTGAATAATATCACTAATTGTAAGTATGGTCCTAAAGTATCTCTTGGCACCATTTTCAATCCAATCGGTGAAGGTCACCTTTTGTCTTTTTCAATCTCTTTGTTCATCAGACGACGTCTACAGACCCATTTTCAGCCCTTATATCTCCACATGTACTGCATGCAGCGCACTCTTATTTGGCACAAATATGTACCTTCCTAACACCTATAAACCTTATAAAAAGCGCACCTGTTTGTTGCGAATTAATAGAGTTATTACGGTTTTACCGATTTCGCGCCCAAATTTCCATAGGGTGCAATGTAAAATTGATGGCCCGTTTTCACCAGGACGCGTTGCCCCGATTCCCTTGACTAGTCTTTATATATGTAGGCATTAATGATCTGCGCATGCGCATGTATTTGCAGCACCGTCGGTGCTTTCCTTTGCCTGCTATAGGCGAAAAACGATTTATTTATGAAATGTTTGGCGGCCCATATTGCACGTGCTTTTCTATTGACCGCTACCATATTTTGCAGGCTTGTTGGTATGGATAAGGGCTACAAACGTTCCAAATTTCAGCCAAATCGGACGACAAATAAGTGAGTTATTAAGAGTCAAAATATTGGATATTCCTCACCAACTTTGGACTGCTTATTTGAGTCAAATGCGACCTTCACCGATTGGAATGAAACCTGTGCCAGATGAAAGGCCTGGGGCCATGAGTCACTGGGGCAACTGGACGAAAATTCTGAGAGCCTCGTTTTCGAGTTCTGGGCGTTGGAAGTTGATATTTACCAATGTTTGACCCCTAATAACTTATTAACGGATAGTCCGATTTTTCTGAATAATATCACTAATTGTAAGTATGGTCCTAAAGTATCTCTTGGCACCATTTTCAATCCAATCGGTGAAGGTCACCTTTTGTCTTTTTCAATCTCTTTGTTCATCAGACGACGTCTACAGACCCATTTTCAGCCCTTATATCTCCACATGTACTGCATGCAGCGCACTCTTATTTGGCACAAATATGTACCTTCCTAACACCTATAAACCTTATAAAAAGCGCACCTGTTTGTTGCGAATTAATAGAGTTATTACGGTTTTACCGATTTCGCGCCCAAATTTCCATAGGGTGCAATGTAAAATTGATGGCCCGTTTTCACCAGGACGCGTTGCCCCGATTCCCTTGACTAGTCTTTATATATGTAGGCATTAATGATCTGCGCATGCGCATGTATTTGCAGCACCGTCGGTGCTTTCCTTTGCCTGCTATAGGCGAAAAACGATTTATTTATGAAATGTTTGGCGGCCCATATTGCACGTGCTTTTCTATTGACCGCTACCATATTTTGCAGGCTTGTTGGTATGGATAAGGGCTACAAACGTTCCAAATTTCAGCCAAATCGGACGACAAATAAGTGAGTTATTAAGAGTCAAAATATTGGATATTCCTCACCAACTTTGGACTGCTTATTTGAGTCAAATGCGACCTTCACCGATTGGAATGAAACCTGTGCCAGATGAAAGGCCTGGGGCCATGAGTCACTGGGGCAACTGGACGAAAATTCTGAGAGCCTCGTTTTCGAGTTCTGGGCGTTGGAAGTTGATATTTACCAATGTTTGACCCCTAATAACTTATTAACGGATAGTCCGATTTTTCTGAATAATATCACTAATTGTAAGTATGGTCCTAAAGTATCTCTTGGCACCATTTTCAATCCAACCGGTGAAGGTCACCTTTTGTCTTTTTCAATCTCTTTGTTCATCAGACGACGTCTACAGACCCATTTTCAGCCCTTATATCTCCACATGTACTGCATGCAGCGCACTCTTATTTGGCACAAATATGTACCTTCCTAACACCTATAAACCTTATAAAAAGCGCACCTGTTTGTTGCGAATTAATAGAGTTATTACGGTTTTACCGATTTCGCGCCCAAATTTCCATAGGGTGCAATGTAAAATTGATGGCCCGTTTTCACCAGGACGCGTTGCCCCGATTCCCTTGACTAGTCTTTATATATGTAGGCATTAATGATCTGCGCATGCGCATGTATTTGCAGCACCGTCGGTGCTTTCCTTTGCCTGCTATAGGCGAAAAACGATTTATTTATGAAATGTTTGGCGGCCCATATTGCACGTGCTTTTCTATTGACCGCTACCATATTTTGCAGGCTTGTTGGTATGGATAAGGGCTACAAACGTTCCAAATTTCAGCCAAATCGGACGACAAATAAGTGAGTTATTAAGAGTCAAAATATTGGATATTCCTCACCAACTTTGGACTGCTTATTTGAGTCAAATGCGACCTTCACCGATTGGAATGAAACCTGTGCCAGATGAAAGGCCTGGGGCCATGAGTCACTGGGGCAACTGGACGAAAATTCTGAGAGCCTCGTTTTCGAGTTCTGGGCGTTGGAAGTTGATATTTACCAATGTTTGACCCCTAATAACTTATTAACGGATAGTCCGATTTTTCTGAATAATATCACTAATTGTAAGTATGGTCCTAAAGTATCTCTTGGCACCATTTTCAATCCAACCGGTGAAGGTCACCTTTTGTCTTTTTCAATCTCTTTGTTCATCAGACGACGTCTACAGACCCATTTTCAGCCCTTATATCTCCACATGTACTGCATGCAGCGCACTCTTATTTGGCACAAATATGTACCTTCCTAACACCTATAAACCTTATAAAAAGCGCACCTGTTTGTTGCGAATTAATAGAGTTATTACGGTTTTACCGATTTCGCGCCCAAATTTCCATAGGGTGCAATGTAAAATTGATGGCCCGTTTTCACCAGGACGCGTTGCCCCGATTCCCTTGACTAGTCTTTATATATGTAGGCATTAATGATCTGCGCATGCGCATGTATTTGCAGCACCGTCGGTGCTTTCCTTTGCCTGCTATAGGCGAAAAACGATTTATTTATGAAATGTTTGGCGGCCCATATTGCACGTGCTTTTCTATTGACCGCTACCATATTTTGCAGGCTTGTTGGTATGGATAAGGGCTACAAACGTTCCAAATTTCAGCCAAATCGGACGACAAATAAGTGAGTTATTAAGAGTCAAAATATTGGATATTCCTCACCAACTTTGGACTGCTTATTTGAGTCAAATGCGACCTTCACCGATTGGAATGAAACCTGTGCCAGATGAAAGGCCTGGGGCCATGAGTCACTGGGGCAACTGGACGAAAATTCTGAGAGCCTCGTTTTCGAGTTCTGGGCGTTGGAAGTTGATATTTACCAATGTTTGACCCCTAATAACTTATTAACGGATAGTCCGATTTTTCTGAATAATATCACTAATTGTAAGTATGGTCCTAAAGTATCTCTTGGCACCATTTTCAATCCAATCGGTGAAGGTCACCTTTTGTCTTTTTCAATCTCTTTGTTCATCAGACGACGTCTACAGACCCATTTTCAGCCCTTATATCTCCACATGTACTGCATGCAGCGCACTCTTATTTGGCACAAATATGTACCTTCCTAACACCTATAAACCTTATAAAAAGCGCACCTGTTTGTTGCGAATTAATAGAGTTATTACGGTTTTACCGATTTCGCGCCCAAATTTCCATAGGGTGCAATGTAAAATTGATGGCCCGTTTTCACCAGGACGCGTTGCCCCGACTCCCTTGACTAGTCTTTATATATGTAGGCATTAATGATCTGCGCATGCGCATGTATTTGCAGCACCGTCGGTGCTTTCCTTTGCCTGCTATAGGCGAAAAACGATTTATTTATGAAATGTTTGGCGGCCCATATTGCACGTGCTTTTCTATTGACCGCTACCATATTTTGCAGGCTTGTTGGTATGGATAAGGGCTACAAACGTTCCAAATTTCAGCCAAATCGGACGACAAATAAGTGAGTTATTAAGAGTCAAAATATTGGATATTCCTCACCAACTTTGGACTGCTTATTTGAGTCAAATGCGACCTTCACCGATTGGAATGAAACCTGTGCCAGATGAAAGGCCTGGGGCCATGAGTCACTGGGGCAACTGGACGAAAATTCTGAGAGCCTCGTTTTCGAGTTCTGGGCGTTGGAAGTTGATATTTACCAATGTTTGACCCCTAATAACTTATTAACGGATAGTCCGATTTTTCTGAATAATATCACTAATTGTAAGTATGGTCCTAAAGTATCTCTTGGCACCATTTTCAATCCAATCGGTGAAGGTCACCTTTTGTCTTTTTCAATCTCTTTGTTCATCAGACGACGTCTACAGACCCATTTTCAGCCCTTATATCTCCACATGTACTGCATGCAGCGCACTCTTATTTGGCACAAATATGTACCTTCCTAACACCTATAAACCTTATAAAAAGCGCACCTGTTTGTTGCGAATTAATAGAGTTATTACGGTTTTACCGATTTCGCCCCCAAATTTCCATAGGGTGCAATGTAAAATTGATGGCCCGTTTTCACCAGGACGCGTTGCCCCGATTCCCTTGACTAGTCTTTATATATGTAGGCATTAATGATCTGCGCATGCGCATGTATTTGCAGCACCGTCGGTGCTTTCCTTTGCCTGCTATAGGCGAAAAACGATTTATTTATGAAATGTTTGGCGGCCCATATTGCACGTGCTTTTCTATTGACCGCTACCATATTTTGCAGGCTTGTTGGTATGGATAAGGGCTACAAACGTTCCAAATTTCAGCCAAATCGGACGACAAATAAGTGAGTTATTAAGAGTCAAAATATTGGATATTCCTCACCAACTTTGGACTGCTTATTTGAGTCAAATGCGACCTTCACCGATTGGAATGAAACCTGTGCCAGATGAAAGGCCTGGGGCCATGAGTCACTGGGGCAACTGGACGAAAATTCTGAGAGCCTCGTTTTCGAGTTCTGGGCGTTGGAAGTTGATATTTACCAATGTTTGACCCCTAATAACTTATTAACGGATAGTCCGATTTTTCTGAATAATATCACTAATTGTAAGTATGGTCCTAAAGTATCTCTTGGCACCATTTTCAATCCAATCGGTGAAGGTCACCTTTTGTCTTTTTCAATCTCTTTGTTCATCAGACGACGTCTACAGACCCATTTTCAGCCCTTATATCTCCACATGTACTGCATGCAGCGCACTCTTATTTGGCACAAATATGTACCTTCCTAACACCTATAAACCTTATAAAAAGCGCACCTGTTTGTTGCGAATTAATAGAGTTATTACGGTTTTACCGATTTCGCGCCCAAATTTCCATAGGGTGCAATGTAAAATTGATGGCCCGTTTTCACCAGGACGCGTTGCCCCGATTCCCTTGACTAGTCTTTATATATGTAGGCATTAATGATCTGCGCATGCGCATGTATTTGCAGCACCGTCGGTGCTTTCCTTTGCCTGCTATAGGCGAAAAACGATTTATTTATGAAATGTTTGGCGGCCCATATTGCACGTGCTTTTCTATTGACCGCTACCATATTTTGCAGGCTTGTTGGTATGGATAAGGGCTACAAACGTTCCAAATTTCAGCCAAATCGGACGACAAATAAGTGAGTTATTAAGAGTCAAAATATTGGATATTCCTCACCAACTTTGGACTGCTTATTTGAGTCAAATGCGACCTTCACCGATTGGAATGAAACCTGTGCCAGATGAAAGGCCTGGGGCCATGAGTCACTGGGGCAACTGGACGAAAATTCTGAGAGCCTCGTTTTCGAGTTCTGGGCGTTGGAAGTTGATATTTACCAATGTTTGACCCCTAATAACTTATTAACGGATAGTCCGATTTTTCTGAATAATATCACTAATTGTAAGTATGGTCCTAAAGTATCTCTTGGCACCATTTTCAATCCAATCGTTGAAGGTCACCTTTTGTCTTTTTCAATCTCTTTGTTCATCAGACGACGTCTACAGACCCATTTTCAGCCCTTATATCTCCACATGTACTGCATGCAGCGCACTCTTATTTGGCACAAATATGTACCTTCCTAACACCTATAAACCTTATAAAAAGCGCACCTGTTTGTTGCGAATTAATAGAGTTATTACGGTTTTACCGATTTCGCGCCCAAATTTCCATAGGGTGCAATGTAAAATTGATGGCCCGTTTTCACCAGGACGCGTTGCCCCGATTCCCTTGACTAGTCTTTATATATGTAGGCATTAATGATCTGCGCATGCGCATGTATTTGCAGCACCGTCGGTGCTTTCCTTTGCCTGCTATAGGCGAAAAACGATTTATTTATGAAATGTTTGGCGGCCCATATTGCACGTGCTTTTCTATTGACCGCTACCATATTTTGCAGGCTTGTTGGTATGGATAAGGGCTACAAAAGTTCCAAATTTCAGCCAAATCGGACGACAAATAAGTGAGTTATTAAGAGTCAAAATATTGGATATTCCTCACCAACTTTGGACTGCTTATTTGAGTCAAATGCGACCTTCACCGATTGGAATGAAACCTGTGCCAGATGAAAGGCCTGGGGCCATGAGTCACTGGGGCAACTGGACGAAAATTCTGAGAGCCTCGTTTTCGAGTTCTGGGCGTTGGAAGTTGATATTTACCAATGTTTGACCCCTAATAACTTATTAACGGATAGTCCGATTTTTCTGAATAATATCACTAATTGTAAGTATGGTCCTAAAGTATCTCTTGGCACCATTTTCAATCCAATCGGTGAAGGTCACCTTTTGTCTTTTTCAATCTCTTTGTTCATCAGACGACGTCTACAGACCCATTTTCAGCCCTTATATCTCCACATGTACTGCATGCAGCGCACTCTTATTTGGCACAAATATGTACCTTCCTAACACCTATAAACCTTATAAAAAGCGCACCTGTTTGTTGCGAATTAATAGAGTTATTACGGTTTTACCGATTTCGCGCCCAAATTTCCATAGGGTGCAATGTAAAATTGATGGCCCGTTTTCACCAGGACGCGTTGCCCCGATTCCCTTGACTAGTCTTTATATATGTAGGCATTAATGATCTGCGCATGCGCATGTATTTGCAGCACCGTCGGTGCTTTCCTTTGCCTGCTATAGGCGAAAAACGATTTATTTATGAAATGTTTGGCGGCCCATATTGCACGTGCTTTTCTATTGACCGCTACCATATTTTGCAGGCTTGTTGGTATGGATAAGGGCTACAAACGTTCCAAATTTCAGCCAAATCGGACGACAAATAAGTGAGTTATTAAGAGTCAAAATATTGGATATTCCTCACCAACTTTGGACTGCTTATTTGAGTCAAATGCGACCTTCACCGATTGGAATGAAACCTGTGCCAGATGAAAGGCCTGGGGCCATGAGTCACTGGGGCAACTGGACGAAAATTCTGAGAGCCTCGTTTTCGAGTTCTGGGCGTTGGAAGTTGATATTTACCAATGTTTGACCCCTAATAACTTATTAACGGATAGTCCGATTTTTCTGAATAATATCACTTATTGTAAGTATGGTCCTAAAGTATCTCTTGGCACCATTTTCAATCCAATCGGTGAAGGTCACCTTTTGTCTTTTTCAATCTCTTTGTTCATCAGACGACGTCTACAGACCCATTTTCAGCCCTTATATCTCCACATGTACTGCATGCAGCGCACTCTTATTTGGCACAAATATGTACCTTCCTAACACCTATAAACCTTATAAAAAGCGCACCTGTTTGTTGCGAATTAATAGAGTTATTACGGTTTTACCGATTTCGCGCCCAAATTTCCATAGGGTGCAATGTAAAATTGATGGCCCGTTTTCACCAGGACGCGTTGCCCCGATTCCCTTGACTAGTCTTTATATATGTAGGCATTAATGATCTGTGCATGCGCATGTATTTGCAGCACCGTCGGTGCTTTCCTTTGCCTGCTATAGGCGAAAAACGATTTATTTATGAAATGTTTGGCGGCCCATATTGCACGTGCTTTTCTATTGACCGCTACCATATTTTGCAGGCTTGTTGGTATGGATAAGGGCTACAAACGTTCCAAATTTCAGCCAAATCGGACGACAAATAAGTGAGTTATTAAGAGTCAAAATATTGGATATTCCTCACCAACTTTGGACTGCTTATTTGAGTCAAATGCGACCTTCACCGATTGGAATGAAACCTGTGCCAGATGAAAGGCCTGGGGCCATGAGTCACTGGGGCAACTGGACGAAAATTCTGAGAGCCTCGTTTTCGAGTTCTGGGCGTTGGAAGTTGATATTTACCAATGTTTGACCCCTAATAACTTATTAACGGATAGTCCGATTTTTCTGAATAATATCACTAATTGTAAGTATGGTCCTAAAGTATCTCTTGGCACCATTTTCAATCCAATCGGTGAAGGTCACCTTTTGTCTTTTTCAATCTCTTTGTTCATCAGACGACGTCTACAGACCCATTTTCAGCCCTTATATCTCCACATGTACTGCATGCAGCGCACTCTTATTTGGCACAAATATGTACCTTCCTAACACCTATAAACCTTATAAAAAGCGCACCTGTTTGTTGCGAATTAATAGAGTTATTACGGTTTTACCGATTTCGCGCCCAAATTTCCATAGGGTGCAATGTAAAATTGATGGCCCGTTTTCACCAGGACGCGTTGCCCCGATTCCCTTGACTAGTCTTTATATATGTAGGCATTAATGATCTGCGCATGCGCATGTATTTGCAGCACCGTCGGTGCTTTCCTTTGCCTGCTATAGGCGAAAAACGATTTATTTATGAAATGTTTGGCGGCCCATATTGCACGTGCTTTTCTATTGACCGCCACCATATTTTGCAGGCTTGTTGGTATGGATAAGGGCTACAAACGTTCCAAATTTCAGCCAAATCGGACGACAAATAAGTGAGTTATTAAGAGTCAAAATATTGGATATTCCTCACCAACTTTGGACTGCTTATTTGAGTCAAATGCGACCTTCACCGATTGGAATGAAACCTGTGCCAGATGAAAGGCCTGGGGCCATGAGTCACTGGGGCAACTGGACGAAAATTCTGAGAGCCTCGTTTTCGAGTTCTGGGCGTTGGAAGTTGATATTTACCAATGTTTGACCCCTAATAACTTATTAACGGATAGTCCGATTTTTCTGAATAATATCACTAATTGTAAGTATGGTCCTAAAGTATCTCTTGGCACCATTTTCAATCCAATCGGTGAAGGTCACCTTTTGTCTTTTTCAATCTCTTTGTTCATCAGACGACGTCTACAGACCCATTTTCAGCCCTTATATCTCCACATGTACTGCATGCAGCGCACTCTTATTTG
This sequence comes from Anodontia alba, assembly GCA_964016985.1. Taxonomy (NCBI): domain Eukaryota; kingdom Metazoa; phylum Mollusca; class Bivalvia; order Lucinida; family Lucinidae; genus Anodontia; species Anodontia alba. The sequence goes on from OZ024834.1 coordinate 27,518,225, forward strand.
GCACAAATATGTACCTTCCTAACACCTATAAACCTTATAAAAAGCGCACCTGTTTGTTGCGAATTAATAGAGTTATTACGGTTTTACCGATTTCGCGCCCAAATTTCCATAGGGTGCAATGTAAAATTGATGGCCCGTTTTCACCAGGACGCGTTGCCCCGATTCCCTTGACTAGTCTTTATATATGTAGGCATTAATGATCTGCGCATGCGCATGTATTTGCAGCACCGTCGGTGCTTTCCTTTGCCTGCTATAGGCGAAAAACGATTTATTTATGAAATGTTTGGCGGCCCATATTGCACGTGCTTTTCTATTGACCGCTACCATATTTTGCAGGCTTGTTGGTATGGATAAGGGCTACAAACGTTCCAAATTTCAGCCAAATCGGACGACAAATAAGTGAGTTATTAAGAGTCAAAATATTGGATATTCCTCACCAACTTTGGACTGCTTATTTGAGTCAAATGCGACCTTCACCGATTGGAATGAAACCTGTGCCAGATGAAAGGCCTGGGGCCATGAGTCACTGGGGCAACTGGACGAAAATTCTGAGAGCCTCGTTTTCGAGTTCTGGGCGTTGGAAGTTGATATTTACCAATGTTTGACCCCTAATAACTTATTAACGGATAGTCCGATTTTTCTGAATAATATCACTAATTGTAAGTATGGTCCTAAAGTATCTCTTGGCACCATTTTCAATCCAATCGGTGAAGGTCACCTTTTGTCTTTTTCAATCTCTTTGTTCATCAGACGACGTCTACAGACCCATTTTCAGCCCTTATATCTCCACATGTACTGCATGCAGCGCACTCTTATTTGGCACAAATATGTACCTTCCTAACACCTATAAACCTTATAAAAAGCGCACCTGTTTGTTGCGAATTAATAGAGTTATTACGGTTTTACCGATTTCGCGCCCAAATTTCCATAGGGTGCAATGTAAAATTGATGGCCCGTTTTCACCAGGACGCGTTGCCCCGATTCCCTTGACTAGTCTTTATATATGTAGGCATTAATGATCTGCGCATGCGCATGTATTTGCAGCACCGTCGGTGCTTTCCTTTGCCTGCTATAGGCGAAAAACGATTTATTTATGAAATGTTTGGCGGCCCATATTGCACGTGCTTTTCTATTGACCGCTACCATATTTTGCAGGCTTGTTGGTATGGATAAGGGCTACAAACGTTCCAAATTTCAGCCAAATCGGACGACAAATAAGTGAGTTATTAAGAGTCAAAATATTGGATATTCCTCACCAACTTTGGACTGCTTATTTGAGTCAAATGCGACCTTCACCGATTGGAATGAAACCTGTGCCAGATGAAAGGCCTGGGGCCATGAGTCACTGGGGCAAATGGACGAAAATTCTGAGAGCCTCGTTTTCGAGTTCTGGGCGTTGGAAGTTGATATTTACCAATGTTTGACCCCTAATAACTTATTAACGGATAGTCCGATTTTTCTGAATAATATCACTAATTGTAAGTATGGTCCTAAAGTATCTCTTGGCACCATTTTCAATCCAATCGGTGAAGGTCACCTTTTGTCTTTTTCAATCTCTTTGTTCATCAGACGACGTCTACAGACCCATTTTCAGCCCTTATATCTCCACATGTACTGCATGCAGCGCACTCTTATTTGGCACAAATATGTACCTTCCTAACACCTATAAACCTTATAAAAAGCGCACCTGTTTGTTGCGAATTAATAGAGTTATTACGGTTTTACCGATTTCGCGCCCAAATTTCCATAGGGTGCAATGTAAAATTGATGGCCCGTTTTCACCAGGACGCGTTGCCCCGATTCCCTTGACTAGTCTTTATATATGTAGGCATTAATGATCTGCGCATGCGCATGTATTTGCAGCACCGTCGGTGCTTTCCTTTGCCTGCTATAGGCGAAAAACGATTTATTTATGAAATGTTTGGCGGCCCATATTGCACGTGCTTTTCTATTGACCGCTACCATATTTTGCAGGCTTGTTGGTATGGATAAGGGCTACAAACGTTCCAAATTTCAGCCAAATCGGACGACAAATAAGTGAGTTATTAAGAGTCAAAATATTGGATATTCCTCACCAACTTTGGACTGCTTATTTGAGTCAAATGCGACCTTCACCGATTGGAATGAAACCTGTGCCAGATGAAAGGCCTGGGGCCATGAGTCACTGGGGCAACTGGACGAAAATTCTGAGAGCCTCGTTTTCGAGTTCTGGGCGTTGGAAGTTGATATTTACCAATGTTTGACCCCTAATAACTTATTAACGGATAGTCCGATTTTTCTGAATAATATCACTAATTGTAAGTATGGTCCTAAAGTATCTCTTGGCACCATTTTCAATCCAATCGGTGAAGGTCACCTTTTGTCTTTTTCAATCTCTTTGTTCATCAGACGACGTCTACAGACCCATTTTCAGCCCTTATATCTCCACATGTACTGCATGCAGCGCACTCTTATTTGGCACAAATATGTACCTTCCTAACACCTATAAACCTTATAAAAAGCGCACCTGTTTGTTGCGAATTAATAGAGTTATTACGGTTTTACCGATTTCGCGCCCAAATTTCCATAGGGTGCAATGTAAAATTGATGGCCCGTTTTCACCAGGACGCGTTGCCCCGATTCCCTTGACTAGTCTTTATATATGTAGGCATTAATGATCTGCGCATGCGCATGTATTTGCAGCACCGTCGGTGCTTTCCTTTGCCTGCTATAGGCGAAAAACGATTTATTTATGAAATGTTTGGCGGCCCATATTGCACGTGCTTTTCTATTGACCGCTACCATATTTTGCAGGCTTGTTGGTATGGATAAGGGCTACAAACGTTCCAAATTTCAGCCAAATCGGACGACAAATAAGTGAGTTATTAAGAGTCAAAATATTGGATATTCCTCACCAACTTTGGACTGCTTATTTGAGTCAAATGCGACCTTCACCGATTGGAATGAAACCTGTGCCAGATGAAAGGCCTGGGGCCATGAGTCACTGGGGCAACTGGACGAAAATTCTGAGAGCCTCGTTTTCGAGTTCTGGGCGTTGGAAGTTGATATTTACCAATGTTTGACCCCTAATAACTTATTAACGGATAGTCCGATTTTTCTGAATAATATCACTAATTGTAAGTATGGTCCTAAAGTATCTCTTGGCACCATTTTCAATCCAATCGGTGAAGGTCACCTTTTGTCTTTTTCAATCTCTTTGTTCATCAGACGACGTCTACAGACCCATTTTCAGCCCTTATATCTCCACATGTACTGCATGCAGCGCACTCTTATTTGGCACAAATATGTACCTTCCTAACACCTATAAACCTTATAAAAAGCGCACCTGTTTGTTGCGAATTAATAGAGTTATTACGGTTTTACCGATTTCGCGCCCAAATTTCCATAGGGTGCAATGTAAAATTGATGGCCCGTTTTCACCAGGACGCGTTGCCCCGATTCCCTTGACTAGTCTTTATATATGTAGGCATTAATGATCTGCGCATGCGCATGTATTTGCAGCACCGTCGGTGCTTTCCTTTGCCTGCTATAGGCGAAAAACGATTTATTTATGAAATGTTTGGCGGCCCATATTGCACGTGCTTTTCTATTGACCGCTACCATATTTTGCAGGCTTGTTGGTATGGATAAGGGCTACAAACGTTCCAAATTTCAGCCAAATCGAACGATAAATAAGTGAGTTATTAAGAGTCAAAATATTGGATATTCCTCACCAACTTTGGACTGCTTATTTGAGTCAAATGCGACCTTCACCGATTGGAATGAAACCTGTGCCAGATGATAGGCCTGGTGCCATGAGTCACTGGGGCAACTGGACGAAAATTCTGAGAGCCTCGTTTTCGAGTTCTGGGCGTTGGAAGTTGATATTTACCAATGTTTGACCCCTAATAACTTATTAACGGATAGTCCGATTTTTCTGAATAATATCACTAATTGTAAGTATGGTCCTAAAGTATCTCTTGGCACCATTTTCAATCCAATCGGTGAAGGTCACCTTTTGTCTTTTTCAATCTCTTTGTTCATCAGACGACGTCTACAGACCCATTTTCAGCCCTTATATCTCCACATGTACTGCATGCAGCGCACTCTTATTTGGCACAAATATGTACCTTCCTAACACCTATAAACCTTATAAAAAGCGCACCTGTTTGTTGCGAATTAATAGAGTTATTACGGTTTTACCGATTTCGCGCCCAAATTTCCATAGGGTGCAATGTAAAATTGATGGCCCGTTTTCACCAGGACGCGTTGCCCCGATTCCCTTGACTAGTCTTTATATATGTAGGCATTAATGATCTGCGCATGCGCATGTATTTGCAGCACCGTCGGTGCTTTCCTTTGCCTGCTATAGGCGAAAAACGATTTATTTATGAAATGTTTGGCGGCCCATATTGCACGTGCTTTTCTATTGACCGCTACCATATTTTGCAGGCTTGTTGGTATGGATAAGGGCTACAAACGTTCCAAATTTCAGCCAAATCGGATGACAAATAAGTGAGTTATTAAGAGTCAAAATATTGGATATTCCTCACCAACTTTGGACTGCTTATTTGAGTCAAATGCGACCTTCACCGATTGGAATGAAACCTGTGCCAGATGAAAGGCCTGGGGCCATGAGTCACTGGGGCAACTGGACGAAAATTCTGAGAGCCTCGTTTTCGAGTTCTGGGCGTTGGAAGTTGATATTTACCAATGTTTGACCCCTAATAACTTATTAACGGATAGTCCGATTTTTCTGAATAATATCACTAATTGTAAGTATGGTCCTAAAGTATCTCTTGGCACCATTTTCAATCCAATCGGTGAAGGTCACCTTTTGTCTTTTTCAATCTCTTTGTTCATCAGACGACGTCTACAGACCCATTTTCAGCCCTTATATCTCCACATGTACTGCATGCAGCGCACTCTTATTTGGCACAAATATGTACCTTCCTAACACCTATAAACCTTATAAAAAGCGCACCTGTTTGTTGCGAATTAATAGAGTTATTACGGTTTTACCGATTTCGCGCCCAAATTTCCATAGGGTGCAATGTAAAATTGATGGCCCGTTTTCACCAGGACGCGTTGCCCCGATTCCCTTGACTAGTCTTTATATATGTAGGCATTAATGATCTGCGCATGCGCATGTATTTGCAGCACCGTCGGTGCTTTCCTTTGCCTGCTATAGGCGAAAAACGATTTATTTATGAAATGTTTGGCGGCCCATATTGCACGTGCTTTTCTATTGACCGCTACCATATTTTGCAGGCTTGTTGGTATGGATAAGGGCTACAAACGTTCCAAATTTCAGCCAAATCGGACGACAAATAAGTGAGTTATTAAGAGTCAAAATATTGGATATTCCTCACCAACTTTGGACTGCTTATTTGAGTCAAATGCGACCTTCACCGATTGGAATGAAACCTGTGCCAGATGAAAGGCCTGGGGTCATGAGTCACTGGGGCAACTGGACGAAAATTCTGAGAGCCTCGTTTTCGAGTTCTGGGCGTTGGAAGTTGATATTTACCAATGTTTGACCCCTAATAACTTATTAACGGATAGTCCGATTTTTCTGAATAATATCACTAATTGTAAGTATGGTCCTAAAGTATCTCTTGGCACCATTTTCAATCCAATCGGTGAAGGTCACCTTTTGTCTTTTTCAATCTCTTTGTTCATCAGACGACGTCTACAGACCCATTTTCAGCCCTTATATCTCCACATGTACTGCATGCAGCGCACTCTTATTTGGCACAAATATGTACCTTCCTAACACCTATAAACCTTATAAAAAGCGCACCTGTTTACTGCGAATTAATAGAGTTATTACGGTTTTACCGATTTCGCGCCCAAATTTCCATAGGGTGCAATGTAAACTTGATGGCCCGTTTTCACCAGGACGCGTTGCCCCGATTCCCTTGACTAGTCTTTATATATGTAGGCATTAATGATCTGCGCATGCGCATGTATTTGCAGCACCGTCGGTGCTTTCCTTTGCCTGCTATAGGCGAAAAACGATTTATTTATGAAATGTTTGGCGGCCCATATTGCACGTGCTTTCCTATTGACCGCTACCATATTTTGCAGGCTTGTTGGTATGGATAAGGGCTACAAACGTTCCAAATTTCAGCCAAATCGGACGACAAATAAGTGAGTTATTAAGAGTCAAAATATTGGATATTCCTCACCAACTTTGGACTGCTTATTTGAGTCAAATGCGACCTTCACCGATTGGAATGAAACCTGTGCCAGATGAAAGGCCTGGGGCCATGAGTCACTGGGGCAACTGGACGAAAATTCTGAGAGCCTCGTTTTCGAGTTCTGGGCGTTGGAAGTTGATATTTACCAATGTTTGACCCCTAATAACTTATTAACGGATAGTCCGATTTTTCTGAATAATATCACTAATTGTAAGTATGGTCCTAAAGTATCTCTTGGCACCATTTTCAATCCAATCGGTGAAGGTCACCTTTTGTCTTTTTCAATCTCTTTGTTCATCAGACGACGTCTACAGACCCAATTTCAGCCCTTATATCTCCACATGTACTGCATGCAGCGCACTCTTATTTGGCACAAATATGTACCTTCCTAACACCTATAAACCTTATAAAAAGCGCACCTGTTTGTTGCGAATTAATAGAGTTATTACGGTTTTACCGATTTCGCGCCCAAATTTCCATAGGGTGCAATGTAAAATTGATGGCCCGTTTTCACCAGGACGCGTTGCCCCGATTCCCTTGACTAGTCTTTATATATGTAGGCATTAATGATCTGCGCATGCGCATGTATTTGCAGCACCGTCGGTGCTTTCCTTTGCCTGCTATAGGCGAAAAACGATTTATTTATGAAATGTTTGGCGGCCCATATTGCACGTGCTTTTCTATTGACCGCTACCATATTTTGCAGGCTTGTTGGTATGGATAAGGGCTACAAACGTTCCAAATTTCAGCCAAATCGGATGACAAATAAGTGAGTTATTAAGAGTCAAAATATTGGATATTCCTCACCAACTTTGGACTGCTTATTTGAGTCAAATGCGACCTTCACCGATTGGAATGAAACCTGTGCCAGATGAAAGGCCTGGGGCCATGAGTCACTGGGGCAACTGGACGAAAATTCTGAGAGCCTCGTTTTCGAGTTCTGGGCGTTGGAAGTTGATATTTACCAATGTTTGACCCCTAATAACTTATTAACGGATAGTCCGATTTTTCTGAATAATATCACTAATTGTAAGTATGGTCCTAAAGTATCTCTTGGCACCATTTTCAATCCAATCGGTGAAGGTCACCTTTTGTCTTTTTCAATCTCTTTGTTCATCAGACGACGTCTACAGACCCATTTTCAGCCCTTATATCTCCACATGTACTGCATGCAGCGCACTCTTATTTGGCACAAATATGTACCTTCCTAACACCTATAAACCTTATAAAAAGCGCACCTGTTTGTTGCGAATTAATAGAGTTATTACGGTTTTACCGATTTCGCGCCCAAATTTCCATAGGGTGCAATGTAAAATTGATGGCCCGTTTTCACCAGGACGCGTTGCCCCGATTCCCTTGACTAGTCTTTATATATGTAGGCATTAATGATCAGCGCATGCGCATGTATTTGCAGCACCGTCGGTGCTTTCCTTTGCCTGCTATAGGCGAAAAACGATTTATTTATGAAATGTTTGGCGGCCCATATTGCACGTGCTTTTCTATTGACCGCAACCATATTTTGCAGGCTTGTTGGTATGGATAAGGGCTACAAACGTTCCAAATTTCAGCCAAATCGGATGACAAATAAGTGAGTTATTAAGAGTCAAAATATTGGATATTCCTCACCAACTTTGGACTGCTTATTTGAGTCAAATGCGACCTTCACCGATTGGAATGAAACCTGTGCCAGATGAAAGGCCTGGGGCCATGAGTCACTGGGGCAACTGGACGAAAATTCTGAGAGCCTCGTTTTCGAGTTCTGGGCGTTGGAAGTTGATATTTACCAATGTTTGACCCCTAATAACTTATTAACGGATAGTCCGATTTTTCTGAATAATATCACTAATTGTAAGTATGGTCCTAAAGTATCTCTTGGCACCATTTTCAATCCAATCGGTGAAGGTCACCTTTTGTCTTTTTCAATCTCTTTGTTCATCAGACGACGTCTACAGACCCATTTTCAGCCCTTATATCTCCACATGTACTGCATGCAGCGCACTCTTATTTGGCACAAATATGTACCTTCCTAACACCTATAAACCTTATAAAAAGCGCACCTGTTTGTTGCGAATTAATAGAGTTATTACGGTTTTACCGATTTCGCGCCCAAATTTCCATAGGGTGCAATGTAAAATTGATGGCCCGTTTTCACCAGGACGCGTTGCCCCGATTCCCTTGACTAGTCTTTATATATGTAGGCATTAATGTTCTGCGCATGCGCATGTATTTGCAGCACCGTCGGTGCTTTCCTTTGCCTGCTATAGGCGAAAAACGATTTATTTATGAAATGTTTGGCGGCCCATATTGCACGTGCTTTTCTATTGACCGCTACCATATTTTGCAGGCTTGTTGGTATGGATAAGGGCTACAAACGTTCCAAATTTCAGCCAAATCGGACGACAAATAAGTGAGTTATTAAGAGTCAAAATATTGGATATTCCTCACCAACTTTGGACTGCTTATTTGAGTCAAATGCGACCTTCACCGATTGGAATGAAACCTGTGCCAGATGAAAGGCCTGGGGCCATGAGTCACTGGGGCAACTGGACGAAAATTCTGAGAGCCTCGTTTTCGAGTTCTGGGCGTTGGAAGTTGATATTTACCAATGTTTGACCCCTAATAACTTATTAACGGATAGTCCGATTTTTCTGAATAATATCACTAATTGTAAGTATGGTCCTAAAGTATCTCTTGGCACCATTTTCAATCCAATCGGTGAAGGTCACCTTTTGTCTTTTTCAATCTCTTTGTTCATCAGACGACGTCTACAGACCCATTTTCAGCCCTTATATCTCCACATGTACTGCATGCAGCGCACTCTTATTTGGCACAAATATGTACCTTCCTAACACCTCTAAACCTTATAAAAAGCGCACCTGTTTGTTGCGAATTAATAGAGTTATTACGGTTTTACCGATTTCGCGCCCAAATTTCCATAGGGTGCAATGTAAAATTGATGGCCCGTTTTCACCAGGACGCGTTGCCCCGATTCCCTTGACTAGTCTTTATATATGTAGGCATTAATGATCTGCGCATGCGCATGTATTTGCAGCACCGTCGGTGCTTTCCTTTGCCTGCTATAGGCGAAAAACGATTTATTTATTAAATGTTTGGCGGCCCATATTGCACGTGCTTTTCTATTGACCGCTACCATATTATGCAGGCTTGTTGGTATGGATAAGGGCTACAAACGTTCCAAATTTCAGCCAAATCGGACGACAAATAAGTGAGTTATTAAGAGTCAAAATATTGGATATTCCTCACCAACTTTGGACTGCTTATTTGAGTCAAATGCGACCTTCACCGATTGGAATGAAACCTGTGCCAGATGAAAGGCCTGGGGCCATGAGTCACTGGGGCAACTGGACGAAAATTCTGAGAGCCTCGTTTTCGAGTTCTGGGCGTTGGAAGTTGATATTTACCAATGTTTGACCCCTAATAACTTATTAACGGATAGTCCGATTTTTCTGAATAATATCACTAATTGTAAGTATGGTCCTAAAGTATCTCTTGGCACCATTTTCAATCCAATCGGTGAAGGTCACCTTTTGTCTTTTTCAATCTCTTTGTTCATCAGACGACGTCTACAGACCCATTTTCAGCCCTTATATCTCCACATGTACTGCATGCAGCGCACTCTTATTTGGCACAAATATGTACCTTCCTAACACCTATAAACCTTATAAAAAGCGCACCTGTTTGTTGCGAATTAATAGAGTTATTACGGTTTTACCGATTTCGCGCCCAAATTTCCATAGGGTGCAATGTAAAATTGATGGCCCGTTTTCACCAGGACGCGTTGCCCCGATTCCCTTGACTAGTCTTTATATATGTAGGCATTAATGATCTGCGCATGCGCATGTATTTGCAGCACCGTCGGTGCTTTCCTTTGCCTGCTATAGGCGAAAAACGATTTATTTATGAAATGTTTGGCGGCCCATATTGCACGTGCTTTTCTATTGACCGCTACCATATTTTGCAGGCTTGTTGGTATGGATAAGGGCTACAAACGTTCCAAATTTCAGCCAAATCGGACGACAAATAAGTGAGTTATTAAGAGTCAAAATATTGGATATTCCTCACCAACTTTGGACTGCTTATTTGAGTCAAATGCGACCTTCACCGATTGGAATGAAACCTGTGCCAGATGAAAGGCCTGGGGCCATGAGTCACTGGGGCAACTGGACGAAAATTCTGAGAGCCTCGTTTTCGAGTTCTGGGCGTTGGAAGTTGATATTTACCAATGTTTGACCCCTAATAACTTATTAACGGATAGTCCGATTTTTCTGAATAATATCACTAATTGTAAGTATGGTCCTAAAGTATCTCTTGGCACCATTTTCAATCCAATCGGTGAAGGTCACCTTTTGTCTTTTTCAATCTCTTTGTTCATCAGACGACGTCTACAGACCCATTTTCAGCCCTTATATCTCCACATGTACTGCATGCAGCGCACTCTTTTTTGGCACAAATATGTACCTTCCTAACACCTATAAACCTTATAAAAAGCGCACCTGTTTGTTGCGAATTAATAGAGTTATTACGGTTTTACCGATTTCGCGCCCAAATTTCCATAGGGTGCAATGTAAAATTGATGGCCCGTTTTCACCAGGACGCGTTGCCCCGATTCCCTTGACTAGTCTTTATATATGTAGGCATTAATGATCTGCGCATGCGCATGTATTTGCAGCACCGTCGGTGCTTTCCTTTGCCTGCTATAGGCGAAAAACGATTTATTTATGAAATGTTTGGCGGCCCATATTGCACGTGCTTTTCTATTGACCGCTACCATATTTTGCAGGCTTGTTGGTATGGATAAGGGCTACAAACGTTCCAAATTTCAGCCAAATCGGACGACAAATAAGTGAGTTATTAAGAGTCAAAATATTGGATATTCCTCACCAACTTTGGACTGCTTATTTGAGTCAAATGCGACCTTCACCGATTGGAATGAAACCTGTGCCAGATGAAAGGCCTGGGGCCATGAGTCACTGGGGCAACTGGACGAAAATTCTGAGAGCCTCGTTTTCGAGTTCTGGGCGTTGGAAGTTGATATTTACCAATGTTTGACCCCTAATAACTTATTAACGGATAGTCCGATTTTTCTGAATAATATCACTAATTGTAAGTATGGTCCTAAAGTATCTCTTGGCACCATTTTCAATCCAATCGGTGAAGGTCACCTTTTGTCTTTTTCAATCTCTTTGTTCATCAGACGACGTCTACAGACCCATTTTCAGCCCTTATATCTCCACATGTACTGCATGCAGCGCACTCTTATTTGGCACAAATATGTACCTTCCTAACACCTATAGACCTTATAAAAAGCGCACCTGTTTGTTGCGAATTAATAGAGTTATTACGGTTTTACCGATTTCGCGCCCAAATTTCCATAGGGTGCAATGTAAAATTGATGGCCCGTTTTCACCAGGACGCGTTGCCCCGATTCCCTTGACTAGTCTTTATATATGTAGGCATTAATGATCTGCGCATGCGCATGTATTTGCAGCACCGTCGGTGCTTTCCTTTGCCTGCTATAGGCGAAAACGATTTATTTATGAAATGTTTGGCGGCCCATATTGCACGTGCTTTTCTATTGACCGCTACCATATTTTGCAGGCTTGTTGGTATGGATAAGTGCTACAAACGTTCCAAATTTCAGCCAAATCGGACGACAAATAAGTGAGTTATTAAGAGTCAAAATATTGGATATTCCTCACCAACTTTGGACTGCTTATTTGAGTCAAATGCGACCTTCACCGATTGGAATGAAACCTGTGCCAGATGAAAGGCCTGGGGCCATGAGTCACTGGGGCAACTGGACGAAAATTCTGAGAGCCTCGTTTTCGAGTTCTGGGCGTTGGAAGTTGATATTTACCAATGTTTGACCCCTAATAACTTATTAACGGATAGTCCGATTTTTCTGAATAATATCACTAATTGTAAGTATGGTCCTAAAGTATCTCTTGGCACCATTTTCAATCCAATCGGTGAAGGTCACCTTTTGTCTTTTTCAATCTCTTTGTTCATCAGACGACGTCTACAGACCCATTTTCAGCCCTTATATCTCCACATGTACTGCATGCAGCGCACTCTTATTTGGCACAAATATGTACCTTCCTAACACCTATAAACCTTATAAAAAGCGCACCTGTTTGTTGCGAATTAATAGAGTTATTACGGTTTTACCGATTTCGCGCCCAAATTTCCATAGGGTGCAATGTAAAATTGATGGCCCGTTTTCACCAGGACGCGTTGCCCCGATTCCCTTGACTAGTCTTTATATATGTAGGCATTAATGATCTGCGCATGCGCATGTATTTGCAGCACCGTCGGTGCTTTCCTTTGCCTGCTATAGGCGAAAAACGATTTATTTATGAAATGTTTGGCGGCCCATATTGCACGTGCTTTTCTATTGACCGCTACCATATTTTGCAGGCTTGTTGGTATGGATAAGGGCTACAAACGTTCCAAATTTCAGCCAAATCGGACGACAAATAAGTGAGTTATTAAGAGTCAAAATATTGGATATTCCTCACCAACTTTGGACTGCTTATTTGAGTCAAATGCGACCTTCACCGATTGGAATGAAACCTGTGCCAGATGAAAGGCCTGGGGCCATGAGTCACTGGGGCAACTGGACGAAAATTCTGAGAGCCTCGTTTTCGAGTTCTGGGCGTTGGAAGTTGATATTTACCAATGTTTGACCCCTAATAACTTATTAACGGATAGTCCGATTTTTCTGAATAATATCACTAATTGTAAGTATGGTCCTAAAGTATCTCTTGGCACCATTTTCAATCCAATCGGTGAAGGTCACCTTTTGTCTTTTTCAATCTCTTTGTTCATCAGACGACGTCTACAGACCCATTTTCAGCCCTTATATCTCCACATGTACTGCATGCAGCGCACTCTTATTTGGCACAAATATGTACCTTCCTAACACCTATAAACCTTATAAAAAGCGCACCTGTTTGTTGCGAATTAATAGAGTTATTACGGTTTTACCGATTTCGCGCCCAAATTTCCATAGGGTGCAATGTAAAATTGATGGCCCGTTTTCACCAGGACGCAGTGCCCCGATTCCCTTAACTAGTCTTTATATATGTAGGCATTAATGATCTGCGCATGCGCATGTATTTGCAGCACCGTCGGTGCTTTCCTTTGCCTGCTATAGGCGAAAAACGATTTATTTATGAAATGTTTGGCGGCCCATATTGCACGTGCTTTTCTATTGACCGCTACCATATTTTGCAGGCTTGTTGATATGGATAAGGGCTACAAACGTTCCAAATTTCAGCCAAATCGGACGACAAATAAGTGAGTTATTAAGAGTCAAAATATTGGATATTCCTCACCAACTTTGGACTGCTTATTTGAGTCAAATGCGACCTTCACCGATTGGAATGAAACCTGTGCCAGATGAAAGGCCTGGGGCCATGAGTCACTGGGGCAACTGGACGAAAATTCTGAGAGCCTCGTTTTCGAGTTCTGGGCGTTGGAAGTTGATATTTACCAATGTTTGACCCCTAATAACTTATTAACGGATAGTCCGATTTTTCTGAATAATATCACTAATTGTAAGTATGGTCCTAAAGTATCTCTTGGCACCATTTTCAATCCAATCGGTGAAGGTCACCTTTTGTCTTTTTCAATCTCTTTGTTCATCAGACGACGTCTACAGACCCATTTTCAGCCCTTATATCTCCACATGTACTGCATGCAGCGCACTCTTATTTGGCACAAATATGTACCTTCCTACCATCTATAAACCTTATAAAAAGCGCACCTGTTTGTTGCGAATTAATAGAGTTATTACGGTTTTACCGATTTCGCGCCCAAATTTCCATAGGGTGCAATGTAAAATTGATGGCCCGTTTTCACCAGGACGCGTTGCCCCGATTCCCTTGACTAGTCTTTATATATGTAGACATTAATGATCTGCGCATGCGCATGTATTTGCAGCACCGTCGGTGCTTTCCTTTGCCTGCTATAGGCGGAAAACGATTTATTTATGAAATGTTTGGCGGCCCATATTGCACGTGCTTTTCTATTGACCGCTACCATATTTTGCAGGCTTGTTGGTATGGATAAGGGCTACAAACGTTCTAAATTTCAGCCAAATCGGACGACAAATAAGTGAGTTATTAAGAGTCAAAATATTGGATATTCCTCACCAACTTTGGACTGCTTATTTGAGTCAAATGCGACCTTCACCGATTGGAATGAAACCTGTGCCAGATGAAAGGCCTGGGGCCATGAGTCACTGGGGCAACTGGACGAAAATTCTGAGAGCCTCGTTTTCGAGTTCTGGGCGTTGGAAGTTGATATTTACCAATGTTTGACCCCTAATAACTTATTAACGGATAGTCCGATTTTTCTGAATAATATCACTAATTGTAAGTATGGTCCTAAAGTATCTCTTGGCACCATTTTCAATCCAATCGGTGAAGGTCACCTTTTGTCTTTTTCAATCTCTTTGTTCATCAGACGACGTCTACAGACCCATTTTCAGCCCTTATATCTCCACATGTACTGCATGCAGCGCACTCTTATTTGGCACAAATATGTACCTTCCTAACACCTATAAACCTTATAAAAAGCGCACCTGTTTGTTGCGAATTAATAGAGTTATTACGGTTTTACCGATTTCGCGCCCAAATTTCCATAGGGTGCAATGTAAAATTGATGGCCCGTTTTCACCAGGACGCGTTGCCCCGATTCCCTTGACTAGTCTTTATATATGTAGGCATTAATGATCTGCGCATGCGCATGTATTTGCAGCACCGTCGGTGCTTTCCTTTGCCTGCTATAGGCGAAAAACGATTTATTTATGAAATGTTTGGCGGCCCATATTGCACGTGCTTTTCTATTGACCGCTACCATATTTTGCAGGCTTGTTGGTATGGATAAGGGCTACAAACGTTCCAAATTTCAGCCAAATCGGACGACAAATAAGTGAGTTATTAAGAGTCAAAATATTGGATATTCCTCACCAACTTTGGACTGCTTATTTGAGTCAAATGCGACCTTCACCGATTGGAATGAAATCTGTGCCAGATGAAAGGCCTGGGGCCATGAGTCACTGGGGCAACTGGACGAAAATTCTGAGAGCCTCGTTTTCGAGTTCTGGGCGTTGGAAGTTGATATTTACCAATGTTTGACCCCTAATAACTTATTAACGGATAGTCCGATTTTTCTGAATAATATCACTAATTGTAAGTATGGTCCTAAAGTATCTCTTGGCACCATTTTCAATCCAATCGGTGAAGGTCACCTTTTGTCTTTTTCAATCTCTTTGTTCATCAGACGACGTCTACAGACCCATTTTCAGCCCTTATATCTCCACATGTACTGCATGCAGCGCACTCTTATTTGGCACAAATATGTACCTTCCTAACACCTATAAACCTTATAAAAAGCGCACCTGTTTGTTGCGAATTAATAGAGTTATTACGGTTTTACCGATTTCGCGCCCAAATTTCCATAGGGTGCAATGTAAAATTGATGGCACGTTTTCACCAGGACGCGTTGCCCCGATTCCCTTGACTAGTCTTAATATATGTAGGCATTAATGATCTGCGCATGCGCATGTATTTGCAGCACCGTCGGTGCTTTCCTTTGCCTGCTATAGGCGAAAAACGATTTATTTATGAAATGTTTGGCGGCCCATATTGCACGTGCTTTTCTATTGACCGCTACCATATTTTGCAGGCTTGTTGGTATGGATAAGGGCTACAAACGTTCCAAATTTCAGCTAAATCGGACGACAAATAAGTGAGTTATTAAGAGTCAAAATATTGGATATTCCTCACCAACTTTGGACTGCTTATTTGAGTCAAATGCGACCTTCACCGATTGGAATGAAACCTGTGCCAGATGAAAGGCCTGGGGCCATGAGTCACTGGGGCAACTGGACGAAAATTCTGAGAGCCTCGTTTTCGAGTTCTGGGCGTTGGAAGTTGATATTTACCAATGTTTGACCCCTAATAACTTATTAACGGATAGTCCGATTTTTCTGAATAATATCACTAATTGTAAGTATGGTCCTAAAGTATCTCTTGGCACCATTTTCAATCCAATCGGTGAAGGTCACCTTTTGTCTTTTTCAATCTCTTTGTTCATCAGACGACGTCTACAGACCCATTTTCAGCCCTTATATCTCCACATGTACTGCATGCAGCGCACTCTTATTTGGCACAAATATGTACCTTCCTAACACCTATAAACCTTATAAAAAGCGCACCTGTTTGTTGCGAATTAATAGAGTTATTACGGTTTTACCGATTTCGCGCCCAAATTTCCATAGGGTGCAATGTAAAATTGATGGCCCGTTTTCACCAGGACGCGTTGCCCCGATTCCCTTGACTAGTCTTTATATATGTAGGCATTAATGATCTGCGCATGCGCATGTATTTGCAGCACCGTCGGTGCTTTCCTTTGCCTGCTATAGGCGAAAAACGATTTATTTATGAAATGTTTGGCGGCCCATATTGCACGTGCTTTTCTATTGACCGCTACCATATTTTGCAGGCTTGTTGGTATGGATAAGGGCTACAAAAGTTCCAAATTTCAGCCAAATCAGACGACAAATAAGTGAGTTATTAAGAGTCAAAATATTGGATATTCCTCACCAACTTTGGACTGCTTATTTGAGTCAAATGCGACCTTCACCGATTGGAATGAAACCTGTGCCAGATGAAAGGCCTGGGGCCATGAGTCACTGGGGCAACTGGACGAAAATTCTGAGAGCCTCGTTTTCGAGTTCTGGGCGTTGGAAGTTGATATTTACCAATGTTTGACCCCTAATAACTTATTAACGGATAGTCCGATTTTTCTGAATAATATCACTAATTGTAAGTATGGTCCTAAAGTATCTCTTGGCACCATTTTCAATCCAATCGGTGAAGGTCACCTTTTGTCTTTTTCAATCTCTTTGTTCATCAGACGACGTCTACAGACCCATTTTCAGCCCTTATATCTCCACATGTACTGCATGCAGCGCACTCTTATTTGGCACAAATATGTACCTTCCTAACACCTATAAACCTTATAAAAAGCGCACCTGTTTGTTGCGAATTAATAGAGTTATTACGGTTTTACCGATTTCGCGCCCAAATTTCCATAGGGTGCAATGTAAAATTGATGGCCCGTTTTCACCAGGACGCGTTGCCCCGATTCCCTTGACTAGTCTTTATATATGTAGGCATTAATGATTTGCGCATGCGCATGTATTTGCAGCACCGTCGGTGCTTTCCTTTGCCTGCTATAGGCGAAAAACGATTTATTTATGAAATGTTTGGCGGCCCATATTGCACGTGCTTTTCTATTGACCGCTACCATATTTTGCAGGCTTGTTGATATGGATAAGGGCTACAAACGTTCCAAATTTCAGCCAAATCGGACGACAAATAAGTGAGTTATTAAGAGTCAAAATATTGGATATTCCTCACCAACTTTGGACTGCTTATTTGAGTCAAATGCGACCTTCACCGATTGGAATGAAACCTGTGCCAGATGAAAGGCCTGGGGCCATGAGTCACTGGGGCAACTGGACGAAAATTCTGAGAGCCTCGTTTTCGAGTTCTGGGCGTTGGAAGTTGATATTTATCAATGTTTGACCCCTAATAACTTATTAACGGATAGTCCGATTTTTTCTGAATAATATCACTAATTGTAAGTATGGTCCTAAAGTATCTCTTGGCACCATTTTCAATCCAATCGGTGAAGGTCACCTTTTGTCTTTTTCAATCTCTTTGTTCATCAGACGACGTCTACAGACCCATTTTCAGCCCTTATATCTCCACATGTACTGCATGCAGCGCACTCTTATTTGGCACAAATATGTACCTTCCTAACACCTATAAACCTTATGAAAAGCGCACCTGTTTGTTGCGAATTAATAGAGTTATTACGGTTTTACCGATTTCGCGCCCAAATTTCCATAGGGTGCAATGTAAAATTGATGGCCCGTTTTCACCAAAACGCGTTGCCCCGATTCCCTTGACTAGTCTTTATATATGCAGGCATTAATGATCTGCGCATGCGCATGTATTTGCAGCACCGTCGGTGCTTTCCTTTGCCTGCTATAGGCGAAAAACGATTTATTTATGAAATGTTTGGCGGCCCATATTGCACGTGCTTTTCTATTTACCGCTACCATATTTTGCAGGCTTGTTGGTATGGATAAGGGCTACAAACGTTCCAAATTTCAGCCAAATCGGACGACAAATAAGTGAGTTATTAAGAGTCAAAATATTGGATATTCCTCACCAACTTTGGACTGCTTATTTGAGTTAAATGCGACCTTCACCGATTGGAATGAAACCAGTGCCAGTTGAAAGGCCTGGGGCCATGAGTCACTGGGGCAACTGGACGAAAATTCTGAGAGCCTCGTTTTCGAGTTCTGGGCGTTGGAAGTTGATATTTACCAATGTTTGACCCCTAATAACTTATTAACGGATAGTCCGATTTTTCTGAATAATATCACTAATTGTAAGTATGGTCCTAAAGTATCTCTTGGCACCATTTTCAATCCAATCGGTGAAGGTCACCTTATGTCTTTTTCAATCTCTTTGTTCATCAGACGACGTCTACAGACCCATTTTCAGCCCTTATATCTCCACATGTACTGCATGCAGCGCACTCTTATTTGGCACAAATATGTACCTTCCTAACACCTATAAATCTTATAAAAAGCGCACCTGTTTGTTGCGAATTAATAGAGTTATTACGGTTTTACCGATTTCGCGCCCAAATTTCCATAGGGTGCAATGTAAAATTGATGGCCCGTTTTCACCAGGACGCGTTGCCCCGATTCCCTTGACTAGTCTTTACATATGTAGGCATTAATGATCTGCGCATGCGCATGTATTTGCAGCACCGTCGGTGCTTTCCTTTGCCTGCTATAGGCGAAAAACGATTTATTTATGAAATGTTTGGCGGCCCATATTGCACGTGCTTTTCTATTGACCGCTACCATATTTTGCAGGCTTGTTGGTATGGATAAGGGCTACAAACGTTCCAAATTTCAGCCAAATCGGACGACAAATAAGTGAGTTATTAAGAGTCAAAATATTGGATATTCCTCACCAACTTTGGACTGCTTATTTGAGTCGAATGCGACCTTCACCGATTGGAATGAAACCTGTGCCAGATGAAAGGCCTGGGGCCATGAGTCACTGGGGCAACTGGACGAAAATTCTGAGAGCCTCGTTTTCGAGTTCTGGGCGTTGGAAGTTGATATTTACCAATGTTTGACCCCTAATAACTTATTAACGGATTGTCCGATTTTTCTGAATAATATCATTAATTGTAAGTATGGTCCTAAAGTATCTCTTGGCACCATTTTCAATCCAATCGGTGAAGGTCACCTTTTGTCTTTTTCAATCTCTTTGTTCATCAGACGACGTCTACAGACCCATTTTCAGCCCTTATATCTCCACATGTACTGCATGCAGCGCACTCTTATTTGGCACAAATATGTACCTTCCTAACACCTATAAACCTTATAAAAAGCGCACCTGTTTGTTGCGAATTAATAGAGTTATTACGGTTTTACCGATTTCGCGCCCAAATTTCCATAGGGTGCTATGTAAAATTGATGGCCCGTTTTCACCAGGACGCGTTGCCCCGATTCCCTTGACTAGTCTTTATATATGTAGGCATTAATGATCTGCGCATGCGCATGTACTTGCAGCACCGTCGGTGCTTTCCTTTGCCTGCTATAGGCGAAAAACGATTTATTTATGAAATGTTTGGCGGCCCATATTGCACGTGCTTTTCTATTGACCGCTACCATATTTTGCAGGCTTGTTGGTATGGATAAGGGCTACAAACGTTCTAAATTTCAGCCAAATCGGACGACAAATAAGTGAGTTATTAAGAGTCAAAGTATTGGATATTCCTCACCAACTTTGGACTGCTTATTTGAGTCGAATGCGACCTTCACCGATTGCAATGAAACCTGTGCCAGATGAAAGGCCTGGGGCCATGAGTCACTGGGGCAACTGGACGAAAATTCTGAGAGCCTCGTTTTCGAGTTCTGGGCGTTGGAAGTTGATATTTACCAATGTTTGACCCCTAATAACTTATTAACGGATAGTCCGATTTTTCTGAATAATATCACTAATTGTAAGTATGGTCCTAAAGTATCTCTTGGCACCATTTTCAAACCAATCGGTGAAGGTCACCTTTTGTCTTTTTCAATCTCTTTGTTCATCAGACGACGTCTACAGACCCATTTTCAGCCCTTATATCTCCACATGTACTGCATGCAGCGCACTCTTATTTGGCACAAATATGTACCTTCCTAACACCTATAAACCTTATAAAAAGCGCACCTGTTTGTTGCGAATTAATAGAGTTATTACGGTTTTACCGATTTCGCGCCCAAATTTCCATAGGGTGCAATGTAAAATTGATGGCCCGTTTTCACCAGGACGCGTTGCCCCGATTCCCTTGACTAGTCTTTATATATGTAGGCATTAATGATCTGCGCATGCGCATGTATTTGCAGCACCGTCGGTGCTTTCCTTTGCCTGCTATAGGCGAAAAACGATTTATTTATGAAATGTTTGGCGGCCCATATTGCACGTGCTTTTCTATTGACCGCTACCATATTTTGCAGGCTTGTTGGTATGGATAAGGGCTACAAACGTTCCAAATTTCAGCCAAATCGGACGACAAATAAGTGAGTTATTAAGAGTCAAAATATTGGATATTCCTCACCAACTTTAGACTGCTTATTTGAGTCAAATGCGACCTTCACCGATTGGAATGAAACCTGTGCCAGATGAAAGGCCTGGGGCCATGAGTCACTAGGGCAACTGGACGAAAATTCTGAGAGCCTCGTTTTCGAGTTCTGGGCGTTGGAAGTTGATATTTACCAATGTTTGACCCCTAATAACTTATTAACGGATAGTCCGATTTTTCTGAATAATATCACTAATTGTAAGTATGGTCCTAAAGTATCTCTTGGCACCATTTTCAATCCAATCGGTGAAGGTCACCTTTTGTCTTTTTCAATCTCTTTGTTCATCAGACGACGTCTACAGACCCATTTTCAGCCCTTATATCTCCACATGTACTGCATGCAGCGCACTCTTATTTGGCACAAATATGTACCTTCCTAACACCTATAAACCTTATAAAAAGCGCACCTGTTTGTTGCGAATTAATAGAGTTATTACGGTTTTACCGATTTCGCGCCCAAATTTCCATAGGGTGCAATGTAAAATTGATGGCCCGTTTTCACCAGGACGCGTTGCCCCGATTCCCTTGACTAGTCTTTATATATGTAGGCATTAATGATCTGCGCATGCGCATGTATTTGCAGCACCGTCGGTGCTTTCCTTTGCCTGCTATAGGCGAAAAACGATTTATTTATGAAATGTTTGGCGGCCCATATTGCACGTGCTTTTCTATTGACCGCTACCATATTTTGCAGGCTTGTTGGTATGGATAAGGGCTACAAACGTTCCAAATTTCAGCCAAATCGGACGACAAATAAGTGAGTTATTAAGAGTCAAAATATTGGATATTCCTCACCAACTTTGGACTGCTTATTTGAGTCAAATGCGACCTTCACCGATTGGAATGAAACCTGTGCCAGATGAAAGGCCTGGGGCCATGAGTCACTAGGGCAACTGGACGAAAATTCTGAGAGCCTCGTTTTCGAGTTCTGGGCGTTGGAAGTTGATATTTACCAATGTTTGACCCCTAATAACTTATTAACGGATAGTCCGATTTTTCTGAATAATATCACTAATTGTAAGTATGGTCCTAAAGTATCTCTTGGCACCATTTTCAATCCAATCGGTGAAGGTCACCTTTTGTCTTTTTCAATCTCTTTGTTCATCAGACGACGTCTACAGACCCATTTTCAGCCCTTATATCTCCACATGTACTGCATGCAGCGCACTCTTATTTGGCACAAATATGTACCTTCCTAACACCTATAAACCTTATAAAAAGCGCACCTGTTTGTTGCGAATTAATAGAGTTATTACGGTTTTACCGATTTCGCGCCCAAATTTCCATAGGGTGCAATGTAAAATTGATGGCCCGTTTTCACCAGGACGCGTTGCCCCGATTCCCTTGACTAGTCTTTATATATGTAGGCATTAATGATCTGCGCATGCGCATGTATTTGCAGCACCGTCGGTGCTTTCCTTTGCCTGCTATAGGCGAAAAACGATTTATTTATGAAATGTTTGGCGGCCCATATTGCACGTGCTTTTCTATTGACCGCTACCATATTTTGCAGGCTTGTTGGTATGGATTAGGGCTACAAACGTTCCAAATTTCAGCCAAATCGGACGACAAATAAGTGAGTTATTAAGAGTCAAAATATTGGATATTCCTCACCAACTTTGGACTGCTTATTTGAGTCAAATGCGACCTTCACCGATTGGAATGAAACCTGTGCCAGATGAAAGGCCTGGGGCCATGAGTCACTGGGGCAACTGGACGAAAATTCTGAGAGCCTCGTTTTCGAGTTCTGGGCGTTGGAAGTTGATATTTACCAATGTTTGACCCCTAATAACTTATTAACGGATAGTCCGATTTTTCTGAATAATATCACTAATTGTAAGTATGGTCCTAAAGTATCTCTTGGCACCATTTTCAATCCAATCGGTGAAGGTCACCTTTTGTCTTTTTCAATCTCTTTGTTCATCAGACGACGTCTACAGACCCATTTTCAGCCCTTATATCTCCACATGTACTGCATGCAGCGCACTCTTATTTGGCACAAATATGTACCTTCCTAACACCTATAAACCTTATAAAAAGCGCACCTGTTTGTTGCGAATTAATAGAGTTATTACGGTTTTACCGATTTCGCGCCCAAATTTCCATAGGGTGCAATGTAAAATTGATGGCCCGTTTTCACCAGGACGCGTTGCCCCGATTCCCTTGACTAGTCTTTATATATGTAGGCATTAATGATCTGCGCATGCGCATGTATTTGCAGCACCGTCGGTGCTTTCCTTTGCCTGCTATAGGCGAAAAACGATTTATTTATGAAATGTTTGGCGGCCCATATTGCACGTGCTTTTCTATTGACCGCTACCATATTTTGCAGGCTTGTTGGTATGGATAAGGGCTACAAACGTTCCAAATTTCAGCCAAATCGGACGACAAATAAGTGAGTTATTAAGAGTCAAAATATTGGATATTCCTCACCAACTTTGGACTGCTTATTTGAGTCAAATGCGACCTTCACCGATTGGAATGAAACCTGTGCCAGATGAAAGGCCTGGGGCCATGAGTCACTGGGGCAACTGGACGAAAATTCTGAGAGCCTCGTTTTCGAGTTCTGGGCGTTGGAAGTTGATATTTACCAATGTTTGACCCCTAATAACTTATTAACGGATAGTCCGATTTTTCTGAATAATATCACTAATTGTAAGTATGGTCCTAAAGTATCTCTTGGCACCATTTTCAATCCAATCGGTGAAGGTCACCTTTTGTCTTTTTCAATCTCTTTGTTCATCAGACGACGTCTACAGACCCATTTTCAGCCCTTATATCTCCACATGTACTGCATGCAGCGCACTCTTATTTGGCACAAATATGTACCTTCCTAACACCTATAAACCTTATAAAAAGCGCACCTGTTTGTTGCGAATTAATAGAGTTATTACGGTTTTACCGATTTCGCGCCCAAATTTCCATAGGGTGCAATGTAAAATTGATGGCCCGTTTTCACCAGGACGCGTTGCCCCGATTCCCTTGACTAGTCTTTATATATGTAGGCATTAATGATCTGCGCATGCGCATGTATTTGCAGCACCGTCGGTGCTTTCCTTTGCCTGCTATAGGCGAAAAACGATTTATTTATGAAATGTTTGGCGGCCCATATTGCACGTGCTTTTCTATTGACCGCTGCCATATTTTGCAGGCTTGTTGGTATGGATAAGGGCTACAAACGTTCCAAATTTCAGCCAAATCGGACGACAAATAAGTGAGTTATTAAGAGTCAAAATATTGGATATTCCTCACCAACTTTGGACTGCTTATTTGAGTCAAATGCGACCTTCACCGATTGGAATGAAACCTGTGCCAGATGAAAGGCCTGGGGCCATGAGTCACTGGGGCAACTGGACGAAAATTCTGAGAGCCTCGTTTTCGAGTTCTGGGCGTTGGAAGTTGATATTTACCAATGTTTGACCCCTAATAACTTATTAACGGATAGTCCGATTTTTCTGAATAATATCACTAATTGTAAGTATGGTCCTAAAGTATCTCTTGGCACCATTTTCAATCCAATCGGTGAAGGTCACCTTTTGTCTTTTTCAATCTCTTTGTTCATCAGACGACGTCTACAGACCCATTTTCAGCCCTTATATCTCCACATGTACTGCATGCAGCGCACTCTTATTTGGCACAAATATGTATCTTCCTAACACCTATAAACCTTATAAAAAGCGCACCTGTTTGTTGCGAATTAATAGAGTTATTACGGTTTTACCGATTTCGCGCCCAAATTTCCATAGGGTGCAATGTAAAATTGATGGCCCGTTTTCACCAGGACGCGTTGCCCCGATTCCCTTGACTAGTCTTTATATATGTAGGCATTAATGATCTGCGCATGCGCATGTATTTGCAGCACCGTCGGTGCTTTCCTTTGCCTGCTATAGGCGAAAAACGATTTATTTATGAAATGTTTGGCGGCCCATATTGCACGTGCTTTTCTATTGACCGCTACCATATTTTGCAGGCTTGTTGGTATGGATAAGGGCTACAAACGTTCCAAATTTCAGCCAAATCGGACGACAAATAAGTGAGTTATTAAGAGTCAAAATATTGGATATTCCTCACCAACTTTGGACTGCTTATTTGAGTCAAATGCGACCTTCACCGATTGGAATGAAACCAGTGCCAGATGAAAGGCCTGGGGCCATGAGTCACTGGGGCAACTGGACGAAAATTCTGAGAGCCTCGTTTTCGAGTTCTGGGCGTTGGAAGTTGATATTTACCAATGTTTGACCCCTAATAACTTATTAACGGATAGTCCGATTTTTCTGAATAATATCACTAATTGTAAGTATGGTCCTAAAGTATCTCTTGGCACCATTTTCAATCCAATCGGTGAAGGTCACCTTTTGTCTTTTTCAATCTCTTTGTTCATCAGACGACGTCTACAGACCCATTTTCAGCCCTTATATCTCCACATGTACTGCATGCAGCGCATTCTTATTTGGCACAAATATGTACCTTCCTAACACCTATAAACCTTATAAAAAGCGCACCTGTTTGTTGCGAATTAATAGAGTTATTACGGTTTTACCGATTTCGCGCCCAAATTTCCATAGGGTGCAATGTAAAATTGATGGCCCGTTTTCACCAGGACGCGTTGCCCCGATTCCCTTGACTAGTCTTTATATATGTAGGCATTAATGATCTGCGCATGCGCATGTATTTGCAGCACCGTCGGTGCTTTCCTTTGCCTGCTATAGGCGAAAAACTATTTATTTATGAAATGTTTGGCGGCCCATATTGCACGTGCTTTTCTATTGACCGCTACCATATTTTGCAGGCTTGTTGGTATGGATAAGGGCTACAAACGTTCCAAATTTCAGCCAAATCGGACGACAAATAAGTGAGTTATTAAGAGTCAAAATATTGGATATTCCTCACCAACTTTGGACTGCTTATTTGAGTCAAATGCGACCTTCACCGATTGGAATGAAACCTGTGCCAGATGAAAGGCCTGGGGCCATGAGTCACTGGGGCAACTGGACGAAAATTCTGAGAGCCTCGTTTTCGAGTTCTGGGCGTTGGAAGTTGATATTTACCAATGTTTGACCCCTAATAACTTATTAACGGATAGTCCGATTTTTCTGAATAATATCACTAATTGTAAGTATGGTCCTAAAGTATCTCTTGGCACCATTTTCAATCCAATCGTTGAAGGTCACCTTTTGTCTTTTTCAATCTCTTTGTTCATCAGACGACGTCTACAGACCCATTTTCAGCCCTTATATCTCCACATGTACTGCATGCAGCGCACTCTTATTTGGCACAAATATGTACCTTCCTAACACCTATAAACCTTATAAAAAGCGCACCTGTTTGTTGCGAATTAATAGAGTTATTACGGTTTTACCGATTTCGCGCCCAAATTTCCATAGGGTGCAATGTAAAATTGATGGCCCGTTTTCACCAGGACGCGTTGCCCCGATTCCCTTGACTAGTCTTTATATATGTAGGCATTAATGATCTGCGCATGCGCATGTATTTGCAGCACCGTCGGTGCTTTCCTTTGCCTGCTATAGGCGAAAAACGATTTATTTATGAAATGTTTGGCGGCCCATATTGCACGTGCTTTTCTATTGACCGCTGCCATATTTTGCAGGCTTGTTGGTATGGATAAGGGCTACAAACGTTCCAAATTTCAGCCAAATCGGACGACAAATAAGTGAGTTATTAAGAGTCAAAATATTGGATATTCCTCACCAACTTTGGACTGCTTATTTGAGTCAAATGCGACCTTCACCGATTGGAATGAAACCTGTGCCAGATGAAAGGCCTGGGGCCATGAGTCACTGGGGCAACTGGACGAAAATTCTGAGAGCCTCGTTTTCGAGTTCTGGGCGTTGGAAGTTGATATTTACCAATGTTTGACCCCTAATAACTTATTAACGGATAGTCCGATTTTTCTGAATAATATCACTAATTGTAAGTATGGTCCTAAAGTATCTCTTGGCACCATTTTCAATCCAATCGGTGAAGGTCACCTTTTGTCTTTTTCAATCTCTTTGTTCATCAGACGACGTCTACAGACCCATTTTCAGCCCTTATATCTCCACATGTACTGCATGCAGCGCACTCTTATTTGGCACAAATATGTACCTTCCTAACACCTATAAACCTTATAAAAAGCGCACCTGTTTGTTGCGAATTAATAGAGTTATTACGGTTTTACCGATTTCGCGCCCAAATTTCCATAGGGTGCAATGTAAAATTGATGGCCCGTTTTCACCAGGACGCGTTGCCCCGATTCCCTTGACTAGTCTTTATATATGTAGGCATTAATGATCTGCGCATGCGCATGTATTTGCAGCACCGTCGGTGCTTTCCTTTGCCTGCTATAGGCGAAAAACGATTTATTTATGAAATGTTTGGCGGCCCATATTGCACGTGCTTTTCTATTGACCGCTACCATATTTTGCAGGCTTGTTGGTATGGATAAGGGCTACAAACGTTCCAAATTTCAGCCAAATCGGACGACAAATAAGTGATTTATTAAGAGTCAAAATATTGGATATTCCTCACCAACTTTGGACTGCTTATTTGAGTCAAATGCGACCTTCACCGATTGGAATGAAACCTGTGCCAGATGAAAGGCCTGGGGCCATGAGTCACTGGGGCAACTGGACGAAAATTCTGAGAGCCTCGTTTTCGAGTTCTGGGCGTTGGAAGTTGATATTTACCAATGTTTGACCCCTAATAACTTATTAACGGATAGTCCGATTTTTCTGAATAATATCACTAATTGTAAGTATGGTCCTAAAGTATCTCTTGGCACCATTTTCAATCCAATCGGTGAAGGTCACCTTTTGTCTTTTTCAATCTCTTTGTTCATCAGACGACGTCTACAGACCCATTTTCAGCCCTTATATCTCCACATGTACTGCATGCAGCGCACTCTTATTTGGCACAAATATGTACCTTCCTAACACCTATAAACCTTATAAAAAGCGCACCTGTTTGTTGCGAATTAATAGAGTTATTACGGTTTTACCGATTTCGCGCCCAAATTTCCATAGGGTGCAATGTAAAATTGATGGCCCGTTTTCACCAGGACGCGTTGCCCCGATTCCCTTGACTAGTCTTTATGTATGTAGGCATTAATGATCTGCGCATGCGCATGTATTTGCAGCACCGTCGGTGCTTTCCTTTGCCTGCTATAGGCGAAAAACGATTTATTTATGAAATGTTTGGCGGCCCATATTGCACGTGCTTTTCTATTGACCGCTACCATATTTTGCAGGCTTGTTGGTATGGATAAGGGCTACAAACGTTCCAAATTTCAGTCAAATCGGACGACAAATAAGTGAGTTATTAAGAGTCAAAATATTGGATATTCCTCACCAACTTTGGACTGCTTATTTGAGTCAAATGCGACCTTCACCGACTGGAATGAAACCTGTGCCAGATGAAAGGCCTGGGGCCATGAGTCACTGGGGCAACTGGACGAAAATTCTGAGAGCCTCGTTTTCGAGTTCTGGGCGTTGGAAGTTGATATTTACCAATGTTTGACCCCTAATAACTTATTAACGGATAGTCCGATTTTTCTGAATAATATCACTAATTGTAAGTATGGTCCTAAAGTATCTCTTGGCACCATTTTCAATCCAATCGGTGAAGGTCACCTTTTGTCTTTTTCAATCTCTTTGTTCATCAGACGACGTCTACAGACCCATTTTCAGCCCTTATATCTCCACATGTACTGCATGCAGCGCACTCTTATTTGGCACAAATATGTACCTTCCTAACACCTATAAATCTCATAAAAAGCGCACCTGTTTGTTGCGAATTAATAGAGTTATTACGGTTTTACCGATTTCGCGCCCAAATTTCCATAGGGTGCAATGTAAAATTGATGGCCCGTTTTCACCAGGACGCGTTGCCCCGATTCCCTTGACTAGTCTTTATATATGTAGGCATTAATGATCTGCGCATGCGCATGTATTTGCAGCACCGTCGATGCTTTCCTTTGCCTGCTATAGGCGAAAAACGATTTATTTATGAAATGTTTGGCGGCCCATATTGCACGTGCTTTTCTATTGACCGCTACCATATTTTGCAGGCTTGTTGGTATGGATAAGGGCTACAAACGTTCCAAATTTCAGCCAAATCGGACGACAAATAAGTGAGTTA
Source organism: Anodontia alba (assembly GCA_964016985.1). NCBI lineage: Eukaryota > Metazoa > Mollusca > Bivalvia > Lucinida > Lucinidae > Anodontia > Anodontia alba. The sequence continues at coordinate 27,547,297 of OZ024834.1, forward strand.
TTAAGAGTCAAAATATTGGATATTCCTCACCAACTTTGGACTGCTTATTTGAGTCGAATGCGACCTTCACCGATTGGAATGAAACCTGTGCCAGATGAAAGGCCTGGGGCCATGAGTCACTGGGGCAACTGGACGAAAATTCTGAGAGCCTCGTTTTCGAGTTCTGGGCGTTGGAAGTTGATATTTACCAATGTTTGACCCCTAATAACTTATTAACGGATAGTCCGATTTTTCTGAATAATATCACTAATTGTAAGTATGGTCCTAAAGTATCTCTTGGCACCATTTTCAATCCAATCGGTGAAGGTCACCTTTTGTCTTTTTCAATCTCTTTGTTCATCAGACGACGTCTACAGACCCATTTTCAGCCCTTATATCTCCACATGTACTGCATGCAGCGCACTCTTATTTGGCACAAATATGTACCTATCTAACACCTATAAACCTTATAAAAAGCGCACCTGTTTGTTGCGAATTAATAGAGTTATTACGGTTTTACCGATTTCGCGCCCAAATTTCCATAGGGTGCAATGTAAAATTGATGGCCCGTTATCACCAGGACGCGTTGCCCCGATTCCCTTGACTAGTCTTTACATATGTAGGCATTAATGATCTGCGCATGCGCATGTATTTGCAGCACCGTCGGTGCTTTCCTTTGCCTGCTATAGGCGAAAAACGATTTATTTATGAAATGTTTGGCGGCCCATATTGCACGTGCTTTTCTATTGACCGCTACCATATTTTGCAGGCTTGTTGGTATGGATAAGGGCTACAAACGTTCCAAATTTCAGCCAAATCGGACGACAAATAAGTGAGTTATTAAGAGTCAAAATATTGGATATTCCTCACCAACTTTGGACTGCTTATTTGAGTCGAATGCGACCTTCACCGATTGGAATGAAACCTGTGCCAGATGAAAGGCCTGGGGCCATGAGTCACTGGGGCAACTGGACGAAAATTCTGAGAGCCTCGTTTTCGAGTTCTGGGCGTTGGAAGTTGATATTTACCAATGTTTGACCCCTAATAACTTATTAACGGATAGTCCGATTTTTCTGAATAATATCACTAATTGTAAGTATGGTCCTAAAGTATCTCATGGCACCATTTTCAATCCAATCGGTGAAGGTCACCTTTTGTCTTTTTCAATCTCTTTGTTCATCAGACGACGTCTACAGACCCATTTTCAGCCCTTATATCTCCACATGTACTGCATGCAGCGCACTCTTATTTGGCACAAATATGTACCTTCCTAACACCTATAAACCTTATAAAAAGCGCACCTGTTTGTTGCGAATTAATAGAGTGATTACGGTTTTACCGATTTCGCGCCCAAATTTCCATAGGGTGCAATGTAAAATTGATGGCCCGTTTTCACCAGGACGCGTTGCCCCGATTCCCTTGACTAGTCTTTATATATGTAGGCATTAATGATCTGCGCATGCGCATGTACTTGCAGCACCGTCGGTGCTTTCCTTTGCCTGCTATAGGCGAAAAACGATTTATTTATGAAATGTTTGGCGGCCCATATTGCACGTGCTTTTCTATTGACCGCTACCATATTTTGCAGGCTTGTTGGTATGGATAATGGCTACAAACGTTCCAAATTTCAGCCAAATCGGACGACAAATAAGTGAGTTATTAAGAGTCAAAATATTGGATATTCCTCACCAACTTTGGACTGCTTATTTGAGTCGAATGCGACCTTCACCGATTGCAATGAAACCTGTGCCAGATGAAAGGCCTGGGGCCATGAGTCACTGGGGCAACTGGACGAAAATTCTGAGAGCCTCGTTTTCGAGTTCTGGGCGTTGGAAGTTGATATTTACCAATGTTTGACCCCTAATAACTTATTAACGGATAGTCCGATTTTTCTGAATAATATCACTAATTGTAAGTATGGTCCTAAAGTATCTCTTGGCACCATTTTCAAACCAATCGGTGAAGGTCACCTTTTGTCTTTTTCAATCTCTTTGTTCATCAGACGACGTCTACAGACCCATTTTCAGCCCTTATATCTCCACATGTACTGCATGCAGCGCACTCTTATTTGGCACAAATATGTACCTTCCTAACACCTATAAACCTTATAAAAAGCGCACCTGTTTGTTGCGAATTAATAGAGTTATTACGGTTTTACCGATTTCGCGCCCAAATTTCCATAGGGTGCAATGTAAAATTGATGGCCCGTTTTCACCAGGACGCGTTGCCCCGATTCCCTTGACTAGTCTTTATATATGTAGGCATTAATGATCTGCGCATGCGCATGTATTTGCAGCACCGTCGGTGCTTTCCTTTGCCTGCTATAGGCGAAAAACGATTTATTTATGAAATGTTTGGCGGCCCATATTGCACGTGCTTTTCTATTGACCGCTACCATATTTTGCAGGCTTGTTGGTATGGATAAGGGCTACAAACGTTCCAAATTTCAGCCAAATCGGACGACAAATAAGTGAGTTATTAAGAGTCAAAATATTGGATATTCCTCACCAACTTTAGACTGCTTATTTGAGTCAAATGCGACCTTCACCGATTGGAATGAAACCTGTGCCAGATGAAAGGCCTGGGGCCATGAGTCACTAGGGCAACTGGACGAAAATTCTGAGAGCCTCGTTTTCGAGTTCTGGGCGTTGGAAGTTGATATTTACCAATGTTTGACCCCTAATAACTTATTAACGGATAGTCCGATTTTTCTGAATAATATCACTAATTGTAAGTATGGTCCTAAAGTATCTCTTGGCACCATTTTCAATCCAATCGGTGAAGGTCACCTTTTGTCTTTTTCAATCTCTTTGTTCATCAGACGACGTCTACAGACCCATTTTCAGCCCTTATATCTCCACATGTACTGCATGCAGCGCACTCTTATTTGGCACAAATATGTACCTTCCTAACACCTATAAACCTTATAAAAAGCGCACCTGTTTGTTGCGAATTAATAGAGTTATTACGGTTTTACCGATTTCGCGCCCAAATTTCCATAGGGTGCAATGTAAAATTGATGGCCCGTTTTCACCAGGACGCGTTGCCCCGATTCCCTTGACTAGTCTTTATATATGTAGGCATTAATGATCTGCGCATGCGCATGTATTTGCAGCACCGTCGGTGCTTTCCTTTGCCTGCTATAGGCGAAAAACGATTTATTTATGAAATGTTTGGCGGCCCATATTGCACGTGCTTTTCTATTGACCGCTACCATATTTTGCAGGCTTGTTGGTATGGATAAGGGCTACAAACGTTCCAAATTTCAGCCAAATCGGACGACAAATAAGTGAGTTATTAAGAGTCAAAATATTGGATATTCCTCACCAACTTTGGACTGCTTATTTGAGTCAAATGCGACCTTCACCGATTGGAATGAAACCTGTGCCAGATGAAAGGCCTGGGGCCATGAGTCACTAGGGCAACTGGACGAAAATTCTGAGAGCCTCGTTTTCGAGTTCTGGGCGTTGGAAGTTGATATTTACCAATGTTTGACCCCTAATAACTTATTAACGGATAGTCCGATTTTTCTGAATAATATCACTAATTGTAAGTATGGTCCTAAAGTATCTCTTGGCACCATTTTCAATCCAATCGGTGAAGGTCACCTTTTGTCTTTTTCAATCTCTTTGTTCATCAGACGACGTCTACAGACCCATTTTCAGCCCTTATATCTCCACATGTACTGCATGCAGCGCACTCTTATTTGGCACAAATATGTACCTTCCTAACACCTATAAACCTTATAAAAAGCGCACCTGTTTGTTGCGAATTAATAGAGTTATTACGGTTTTACCGATTTCGCGCCCAAATTTCCATAGGGTGCAATGTAAAATTGATGGCCCGTTTTCACCAGGACGCGTTGCCCCGATTCCCTTGACTAGTCTTTATATATGTAGGCATTAATGATCTGCGCATGCGCATGTATTTGCAGCACCGTCGGTGCTTTCCTTTGCCTGCTATAGGCGAAAAACGATTTATTTATGAAATGTTTGGCGGCCCATATTGCACGTGCTTTTCTATTGACCGCTACCATATTTTGCAGGCTTGTTGGTATGGATTAGGGCTACAAACGTTCCAAATTTCAGCCAAATCGGACGACAAAAAAGTGAGTTATTAAGAGTCAAAATATTGGATATTCCTCACCAACTTTGGACTGCTTATTTGAGTCAAATGCGACCTTCACCGATTGGAATGAAACCTGTGCCAGATGAAAGGCCTGGGGCCATGAGTCACTGGGGCAACTGGACGAAAATTCTGAGAGCCTCGTTTTCGAGTTCTGGGCGTTGGAAGTTGATATTTACCAATGTTTGACCCCTAATAACTTATTAACGGATAGTCCGATTTTTCTGAATAATATCACTAATTGTAAGTATGGTCCTAAAGTATCTCTTGGCACCATTTTCAATCCAATCGGTGAAGGTCACCTTTTGTCTTTTTCAATCTCTTTGTTCATCAGACGACGTCTACAGACCCATTTTCAGCCCTTATATCTCCACATGTACTGCATGCAGCGCACTCTTATTTGGCACAAATATGTACCTTCCTAACACCTATAAACCTTATAAAAAGCGCACCTGTTTGTTGCGAATTAATAGAGTTATTACGGTTTTACCGATTTCGCGCCCAAATTTCCATAGGGTGCAATGTAAAATTGATGGCCCGTTTTCACCAGGACGCGTTGCCCCGATTCCCTTGACTAGTCTTTATATATGTAGGCATTGATGATCTGCGCATGCGCATGTATTTGCAGCACCGTCGGTGCTTTCCTTTGCCTGCTATAGGCGAAAAACGATTTATTTATGAAATGTTTGGCGGCCCATATTGCACGTGCTTTTCTATTGACCACTACCATATTTTGCAGGCTTGTTGGTATGGATAAGGGCTACAAACGTTCCAAATTTCAGCCAAATCGGACGACAAATAAGTGAGTTATTAAGAGTCAAAATATTGGATATTCCTCACCAACTTTGGACTGCTTATTTGAGTCAAATGCGACCTTCACCGATTGGAATGAAACCTGTGCCAGATGAAAGGCCTGGGGCCATGAGTCACTGGGGCAACTGGACGAAAATTCTGAGAGCCTCGTTTTCGAGTTCTGGGCGTTGGAAGTTGATATTTACCAATGTTTGACCCCTAATAACTTATTAACGGATAGTCCGATTTTTCTGAATAATATCACTAATTGTAAGTATGGTCCTAAAGTATCTCTTGGCACCATTTTCAATCCAATCGGTGAAGGTCACCTTTTGTCTTTTTCAATCTCTTTGTTCATCAGACGACGTCTACAGACCCATTTTCAGCCCTTATATCTCCACATGTACTGCATGCAGCGCACTCTTATTTGGCACAAATATGTATCTTCCTAACACCTATAAACCTTATAAAAAGCGCACCTGTTTGTTGCGAATTAATAGAGTTATTACGGTTTTACCGATTTCGCGCCCAAATTTCCATAGGGTGCAATGTAAAATTGATGGCCCGTTTTCACCAGGACGCGTTGCCCCGATTCCCTTGACTAGTCTTTATATATGTAGGCATTAATGATCTGCGCATGCGCATGTATTTGCAGCACCGTCGGTGCTTTCCTTTGCCTGCTATAGGCGAAAAACGATTTATTTATGAAATGTTTGGCGGCCCATATTGCACGTGCTTTTCTATTGACCGCTACCATATTTTGCAGGCTTGTTGGTATGGATAAGGGCTACTAACGTTCCAAATTTCAGCCAAATCGGACGACAAATAAGTGAGTTATTAAGAGTCAAAATATTGGATATTCCTCACCAACTTTGGACTGCTTATTTGAGTCAAATGCGACCTTCACCGATTGGAATGAAACCTGTGCCAGATGAAAGGCCTGGGGCCATGAGTCACTGGGGCAACTGGACGAAAATTCTGAGAGCCTCGTTTTCGAGTTCTGGGCGTTGGAAGTTGATATTTATCAATGTTTGACCCCTAATAACTTATTAACGGATAGTCCGATTTTTCTGAATAATATCACTAATTGTAAGTATGGTCCTAAAGTATCTCTTGGCACCATTTTCAATCCAATCGGTGAAGGTCACCTTTTGTCTTTTTCAATCTCTTTGTTCATCAGACGACGTCTACAGACCCATTTTCAGCCCTTATATCTCCACATGTACTGCATGCAGCGCATTCTTATTTGGCACAAATATGTACCTTCCTAACACCTATAAACCTTATAAAAAGCGCACCTGTTTGTTGCGAATTAATAGAGTTATTACGGTTTTACCGATTTCGCGCCCAAATTTCCATAGGGTGCAATGTAAAATTGATGGCCCGTTTTCACCAGGACGCGTTGCCCCGATTCCCTTGACTAGTCTTTATATATGTAGGCATTAATGATCTGCGCATGCGCATGTATTTGCAGCACCGTCGGTGCTTTCCTTTGCCTGCTATAGGCGAAAAACGATTTATTTATGAAATGTTTGGCGGCCCATATTGCACGTGCTTTTCTATTGACCGCTACCATATTTTGCAGGCTTGTTGGTATGGATAAGGGCTACAAACGTTCCAAATTTCAGCCAAATCGGACGACAAATAAGTGAGTTATTAAGAGTCAAAATATTGGATATTCCTCACCAACTTTGGACTGCTTATTTGAGTCAAATGCGACCTTCACCGATTGGAATGAAACCTGTGCCAGATGAAAGGCCTGGGGCCATGAGTCACTGGGGCAACTGGACGAAAATTCTGAGAGCCTCGTTTTCGAGTTCTGGGCGTTGGAAGTTGATATTTACCAATGTTTGACCCCTAATAACTTATTAACGGATAGTCCGATTTTTCTGAATAATATCACTAATTGTAAGTATGGTCCTAAAGTATCTCTTGGCACCATTTTCAATCCAATCGGTGAAGGTCACCTTTTGTCTTTTTCAATCTCTTTGTTCATCAGACGACGTCTACAGACCCATTTTCAGCCCTTATATCTCCACATGTACTGCATGCAGCGCACTCTTATTTGGCACAAATATGTACCTTCCTAACACCTATAAACCTTATAAAAAGCGCACCTGTTTGTTGCGAATTAATAGAGTTATTACGGTTTTACCGATTTCGCGCCCAAATTTCCATAGGGTGCAATGTAAAATTGATGGCCCGTTTTCACCAGGACGCGTTGCCCCGATTCCCTTGACTAGTCTTTATATATGTAGGCATTAATGATCTGCGCATGCGCATGTATTTGCAGCACCGTCGGTGCTTTCCTTTGCCTGCTATAGGCGAAAAACGATTTATTTATGAAATGTTTGGCGGCCCATATTGCACGTGCTTTTCTATTGACCGCTACCATATTTTGCAGGCTTGTTGGTATGGATAAGGGCTACAAACGTTCCAAATTTCAGCCAAATCGGACGACAAATAAGTGAGTTATTAAGAGTCAAAATATTGGATATTCCTCACCAACTTTGGACTGCTTATTTGAGTCAAATGCGACCTTCACCGATTGGAATGAAACCTGTGCCAGATGAAAGGCCTGGGGCCATGAGTCACTGGGGCAACTGGACGAAAATTCTGAGAGCCTCGTTTTCGAGTTCTGGGCGTTGGAAGTTGATATTTACCAATGTTTGACCCCTAATAACTTATTAACGGATAGTCCGATTTTTCTGAATAATATCACTAATTGTAAGTATGGTCCTAAAGTATCTCTTGGCACCATTTTCAATCCAATCGGTGAAGGTCACCTTTTGTCTTTTTCAATCTCTTTGTTCATCAGACGACGTCTACAGACCCATTTTCAGCCCTTATATCTCCACATGTACTGCATGCAGCGCACTCTTATTTGGCACAAATATGTACCTTCCTAACACCTATAAACCTTATAAAAAGCGCACCTGTTTGTTGCGAATTAATAGAGTTATTACGGTTTTACCGATTTCGCGCCCAAATTTCCATAGGGTGCAATGTAAAATTGATGGCCCGTTTTCACCAGGACGCGTTGCCCCGATTCCCTTGACTAGTCTTTATATATGTAGGCATTAATGATCTGCGCATGCGCATGTATTTGCAGCACCGTCGGTGCTTTCCTTTGCCTGCTATAGGCGAAAAACGATTTATTTATGAAATGTTTGGCGGCCCATATTGCACGTGCTTTTCTATTGACCGCTACCATATTTTGCAGGCTTGTTGGTATGGATAAGGGCTACAAACGTTCCAAATTTCAGCCAAATCGGACGACAAATAAGTGAGTTATTAAGAGTCAAAATATTGGATATTCCTCACCAACTTTGGACTGCTTATTTGAGTCAAATGCGACCTTCACCGATTGGAATGAAACCTGTGCCAGATGAAACGCCTGGGGCCATGAGTCACTGGGGCAACTGGACGAAAATTCTGAGAGCCTCGTTTTCGAGTTCTGGGCGTTGGAAGTTGATATTTACCAATGTTTGACCCCTAATAACTTATTAACGGATAATCCGATTTTTCTGAATAATATCACTAATTGTAAGTATGGTCCTAAAGTATCTCTTGGCACCATTTTCAATCCAATCGGTGAAGGTCACCTTTTGTCTTTTTCAATCTCTTTGTTCATCAGACGACGTCTACAGACCCATTTTCAGCCCTTATATCTCCACATGTACTGCATGCAGCGCACTCTTATTTGGCACAAATATGTACCTTCCTAACACCTATAAACCTTATAAAAAGCGCACCTGTTTGTTGCGAATTAATAGAGTTATTACGGTTTTACCGATTTCGCGCCCAAATTTCCATAGGGTGCAATGTAAAATTGATGGCCCGTTTTCACCAGGACGCGTTGCCCCGATTCCCTTGACTAGTCTTTATATATGTAGGCATTAATGATCTGCGCATGCGCATGTATTTGCAGCACCGTCGGTGCTTTCCTTTGCCTGCTATAGGCGAAAAACGATTTATTTATGAAATGTTTGGCGGCCCATATTGCACGTGCTTTTCTATTGACCGCTACCATATTTTGCAGGCTTGTTGGTATGGATAAGGGCTACAAACGTTCCAAATTTCAGCCAAATCGGACGACAAATAAGTGAGTTATTAAGAGTCAAAATATTGGATATTCCTCACCAACTTTGGACTGCTTATTTGAGTCAAATGCGACCTTCACCGATTGGAATGAAACCTGTTCCAGATGAAAGGCCTGGGGCCATGAGTCACTGGGGCAACTGGACGAAAATTCTGAGAGCCTCGTTTTCGAGTTCTGGGCGTTGGAAGTTGATATTTACCAATGTTTGACCCCTAATAACTTATTAACGGATAGTCCGATTTTTCTGAATAATATCACTAATTGTAAGTATGGTCCTAAAGTATCTCTTGGCACCATTTTCAATCCAATCGGTGAAGGTCACCTTTTGTCTTTTTCAATCTCTTTGTTCATCAGACGACGTCTACAGACACATTTTCAGCCCTTATATCTCCACATGTACTGCATGCAGCGCACTCTTATTTGGCACAAATATGTACCTTCCTAACACCTATAAACCTTATAAAAAGCGCACCTGTTTGTTGCGAATTAATAGAGTTATTACGGTTTTACCGATTTCGCGCCCAAATTTCCATAGGGTGCAATGTAAAATTGATGGCCCGTTTTCACCAGGACGCGTTGCCCCGATTCCCTTGACTAGTCTTTATATATGTAGGCATTAATGATCTGCGCATGCGCATGTATTTGCAGCACCGTCGGTGCTTTCCTTTGCCTGCTATAGGCGAAAAACGATTTATTTATGAAATGTTTGGCGGCCCATATTGCACGTGCTTTTCTATTGACCGCTACCATATTTTGCAGGCTTGTTGGTATGGATAAGGGCTACAAACGTTCCAAATTTCAGCCAAATCGGACGACAAATAAGTGAGTTATTAAGAGTCAAAATATTGGATATTCCTCACCAACTTTGGACTGCTTATTTGAGTCAAATGCGACCTTCACCGATTGGAATGAAACCTGTGCCAGATGAAAGGCCTGGGGCCATGAGTCACTGGGGCAACTGGACGAAAATTCTGAGAGCCTCGTTTTCGAGTTCTGGGCGTTGGAAGTTGATATTTACCAATGTTTGACCCCTAATAACTTATTAACGGATAGTCCGATTTTTCTGAATAATATCACTAATTGTAAGTATGGTCCTAAAGTATCTCTTGGCACCATTTTCAATCCAATCGGTGAAGGTCACCTTTTGTCTTTTTCAATCTCTTTGTTCATCAGACGACGTCTACAGACCCATTTTCAGCCCTTATATCTCCACATGTACTGCATGCAGCGCACTCTTATTTGGCACAAATATGTACCTTCCTAACACCTATAAACCTTATAAAAAGCGCACCTGTTTGTTGCGAATTAATAGAGTTATTACGGTTTTACCGATTTCGCGCCCAAATTTCCATAGGGTGCAATGTAAAATTGATGGCCCGTTTTCACCAGGACGCGTTGCCCCGATTCCCTTGACTAGTCTTTATATATGTAGGCATTAATGATCTGCGCATGCGCATGTATTTGCAGCACCGTCGGTGCTTTCCTTTGCCTGCTATAGGCGAAAAACGATTTATTTATGAAATGTTTGGTGGCCCATATTGCACGTGCTTTTCTATTGACCGCTACCATATTTTGCAGGCTTGTTGGTATGGATAAGGGCTACAAACGTTCCAAATTTCAGCCAAATCGGACGACAAATAAGTGAGTTATTAAGAGTCAAAATATTGGATATTCCTCACCAACTTTGGACTGCTTATTTGAGTCAAATGCGACCTTCACCGATTGGAATGAAACCTGTGCCAGATGAAAGGCCTGGGGCCATGAGTCACTGGGGCAACTGGACGAAAATTCTGAGAGCCTCGTTTTCGAGTTCTGGGCGTTGGAAGTTGATATTTACCAATGTTTGACCCCTAATAACTTATTAACGGATAGTCCGATTTTTCTGAATAATATCACTAATTGTAAGTATGGTCCTAAAGTATCTCTTGGCACCATTTTCAATCCAATCGGTGAAGGTCACCTTTTGTCTTTTTCAATCTCTTTGTTCATCAGACGACGTCTACAGACCCATTTTCAGCCCTTATATCTCCACATGTACTGCATGCAGCGCACTCTTATTTGGCACAAATATGTACCTTTCTAACACCTATAAACCTTATAAAAAGCGCACCTGTTTGTTGCGAATTAATAGAGTTATTACGGTTTTACCGATTTCGCGCCCAAATTTCCATAGGGTGCAATGTAAAATTGATGGCCCGTTTTCACCAGGACGCGTTGCCCCGATTCCCTTGACTAGTCTTTATATATGTAGGCATTAATGATCTGCGCATGCGCATGTATTTGCAGCACCGTCGGTGCTTTCCTTTGCCTGCTATAGGCGAAAAACGATTTATTTATGAAATGTTTGGCGACCCATATTGCACGTGCTTTTCTATTGACCGCTACCATATTTTGCAGGCTTGTTGGTATGGATAAGGGCTACAAACGTTCCAAATTTCAGCCAAATCGGACGACAAATAAGTGAGTTATTAAGAGTCAAAATATTGGATATTCCTCACCAACTTTGGACTGCTTATTTGAGTCAAATGCGACCTTCACCGATTGGAATGAAACCTGTGCCAGATGAAAGGCCTGGGGCCATGAGTCACTGGGGCAACTGGACGAAAATTCTGAGAGCCTCGTTTTCGAGTTCTGGGCGTTGGAAGTTGATATTTACCAATGTTTGACCCCTAATAACTTATTAACGGATAGTCCGATTTTTCTGAATAATATCACTAATTGTAAGTATGGTCCTAAAGTATCTCTTGGCACCATTTTCAATCCAATCGGTGAAGGTCACCTTTTGTCTTTTTCAATCTCTTTGTTCATCAGACGACGTCTACAGACCCATTTTCAGCCCTTATATCTCCACATGTACTGCATGCAGCGCACTCTTATTTGGCACAAATATGTACCTTCCTAACACCTATAAACCTTATAAAAAGCGCACCTGTTTGTTGCGAATTAATAGAGTTATTACGGTTTTACCGATTTCGCGCCCAAATTTCCATAGGGTGCAATGTAAAATTGATGGCCCGTTTTCACCAGGACGCGTTGCCCCGATTCCCTTGACTAGTCTTTATATATGTAGGCATTAATGATCTGCGCATGCGCATGTATTTGCAGCACCGTCGGTGCTTTCCTTTGCCTGCTATAGGCGAAAAACGATTTATTTATGAAATGTTTGGCGGCCCATATTGCACGTGCTTTTCTATTGACCGCTACCATATTTTGCAGGCTTGTTGGTATGGATAAGGGCTACAAACGTTCCAAATTTCAGCCAAATCGGACGACAAATAAGTGAGTTATTAAGAGTCAAAATATTGGATATTCCTCACCAACTTTGGACTGCTTATTTGAGTCAAATGCGACCTTCACCGATTGGAATGAAACCTGTGCCAGATGAAAGGCCTGGGGCCATGAGTCACTGGGGCAACTGGACGAAAATTCTGAGAGCCTCGTTTTCGAGTTCTGGGCGTTGGAAGTTGATATTTACCAATGTTTGACCCCTAATAACTTATTAACGGATAGTCCGATTTTTCTGAATAATATCACTAATTGTAAGTATGGTCCTAAAGTATCTCTTGGCACCATTTTCAATCCAATCGGTGAAGGTCACCTTTTGTCTTTTTCAATCTCTTTGTTCATCAGACGACGTCTACAGACCCATTTTCAGCCCTTATATCTCCACATGTACTGCATGCAGCGCACTCTTATTTGGCACAAATATGTACCTTCCTAACACCTATAAACCTTATAAAAAGCGCACCTGTTTGTTGCGAATTAATAGAGTTATTACGGTTTTACCGATTTCGCGCCCAAATTTCCATAGGGTGCAATGTAAAATTGATGGCCCGTTTTCACCAGGACGCGTTGCCCCGATTCCCTTGACTAGTCTTTATATATGTAGGCATTAATTATCTGCGCATGCGCATGTATTTGCAGCACCGTCGGTGCTTTCCTTTGCCTGCTATAGGCGAAAAACGATTTATTTATGAAATGTTTGGCGGCCCATATTGCACGTGCTTTTCTATTGACCGCTACCATATTTTGCAGGCTTGTTGGTATGGATAAGGGCTACAAACGTTCCAAATTTCAGCCAAATCGGACGACAAATAAGTGAGTTATTAAGAGTCAAAATATTGGATATTCCTCACCAACTTTGGACTGCTTATTTGAGTCAAATGCGACCTTCACCGATTGGAATGAAACCTGTGCCAGATGAAAGGCCTGGGGCCATGAGTCACTGGGGCAACTGGACGAAAATTCTGAGAGCCTCGTTTTCGAGTTCTGGGCGTTGGAAGTTGATATTTACCAATGTTTGACCCCTAATAACTTATTAACGGATAGTCCGATTTTTCTGAATAATATCACTAATTGTAAGTATGGTCCTAAAGTATCTCTTGGCACCATTTTCAATCCAATCGGTGAAGGTCACCTTTTGTCTTTTTCAATCTCTTTGTTCATCAGACGACGTCTACAGACACATTTTCAGCCCTTATATCTCCACATGTACTGCATGCAGCGCACTCTTATTTGGCACAAATATGTACCTTCCTAACACCTATAAACCTTATAAAAAGCGCACCTGTTTGTTGCGAATTAATAGAGTTATTACGGTTTTACCGATTTCGCGCCCAAATTTCCATAGGGTGCAATGTAAAATTGATGGCCCGTTCTCACCAGGACGCGTTGCTTCGATTCCCTTGACTAGTCTTTATATATGTAGGCATTAATGATCTGCGCATGCGCATGTATTTGCAGCACCGTCGGTGCTTTCCTTTGCCTGCTATAGGCGAAAAACGATTTATTTATGAAATGTTTGGCGGCCCATATTGCACGTGCTTTTCTATTGACCGCTACCATATTTTGCAGGCTTGTTGGTATGGATAAGGGCTACAAACGTTCCAAATTTCAGCCAAATCGGACGACAAATAAGTGAGTTATTAAGAGTCAAAATATTGGATATTCCTCACCAACTTTGGACTGCTTATTTGAGTCAAATGCGACCTTCACCGATTGGAATGAAACCTGTTCCAGATGAAAGCCCTGGGGCCATGAGTCACTGGGGCAACTGGACGAAAATTCTGAGAGCCTCGTTTTCGAGTTCTGGGCGTTGGAAGTTGATATTTACCAATGTTTGACCCCTAATAACTTATTAACGGATAGTCCGATTTTTCTGAATAATATCACTAATTGTAAGTATGGTCCTAAAGTATCTCTTGGCACCATTTTCAATCCAATCGGTGAAGGTCACCTTTTGTCTTTTTCAATCTCTTTGTTCATCAGACGACGTCTACAGACCCATTTTCAGCCCTTATATCTCCACATGTACTGCATGCAGCGCACTCTTATTTGGCACAAATATGTACCTTCCTAACACCTATAAACCTTATAAAAAGCGCACCTGTTTGTTGCGAATTAATAGAGTTATTACGGTTTTACCGATTTCGCGCCCAAATTTCCATAGGGTGCAATGTAAAATTGATGGCCCGTTTTCACCAGGACGCGTTGCCCCGATTCCCTTGACTAGTCTTTATATATGTAGGCATTAATGATCTGCGCATGCGCATGTATTTGCAGCACCGTCGGTGCTTTCATTTGCCTGCTATAGGCGAAAAACGATTTATTTATGAAATGTTTGGCGGCCCATATTGCACGTGCTTTTCTATTGACCGCTACCATATTTTGCAGGCTTGTTGGTATGGATAAGGGCTACAAACGTTCCAAATTTCAGCCAAATCGGACGACAAATAAGTGAGTTATTAAGAGTCAAAATATTGGATATTCCTCACCAACTTTGGACTGCTTATTTGAGTCAAATGCGACCTTCACCGATTGGAATGAAACCTGTGCCAGATGAAAGGCCTGGGGCCATGAGTCACTGGGGCAACTGGACGAAAATTCTGAGAGCCTCGTTTTCGAGTTCTGGGCGTTGGAAGTTGATATTTACCAATGTTTGACCCCTAATAACTTATTAACGGATAGTCCGATTTTTCTGAATAATATCACTAATTGTAAGTATGGTCCTAAAGTATCTCTTGGCACCATTTTCAATCCAATCGGTGAAGGTCACCTTTTGTCTTTTTCAATCTCTTTGTTCATCAGACGACGTCTACAGACCCATTTTCAGCCCTTATATCTCCACATGTACTGCATGCAGCGCACTCTTATTTGGCACAAATATGTACCTTCCTAACACCTATAAACCTTATAAAAAGCGCACCTGTTTGTTGCGAATTAATAGAGTTATTACGGTTTTACCGATTTCGCGCCCAAATTTCCATAGGGTGCAATGTAAAATTGATGGCCCGTTTTCACCAGGACGCGTTGCCCCGATTCCCTTGACTAGTCTTTATATATGTAGGCATTAATGATCTGCGCATGCGCATGTATTTGCAGCACCGTCGGTGCTTTCCTTTGCCTGCTATAGGCGAAAAACGATTTATTTATGAAATGTTTGGCGGCCCATATTGCACGTGCTTTTCTATTGACCGCTACCATATTTTGCAGGCTTGTTGGTATGGATAAGGGCTACAAACGTTCCAAATTTCAGCCAAATCGGACGACAAATAAGTGAGTTATTAAGAGTCAAAATATTGGATATTCCTCACCAACTTTGGACTGCTTATTTGAGTCAAATGCGACCTTCACCGATTGGAATGAAACCTGTGCCAGATGAAAGGCCTGGGGCCATGAGTCACTGGGGCAACTGGACGAAAATTCTGAGAGCCTCGTTTTCGAGTTCTGGGCGTTGGAAGTTGATATTTACCAATGTTTGACCCCTAATAACTTATTAACGGATAGTCCGATTTTTCTGAATAATATCACTAATTGTAAGTAGGGTCCTAAAGTATCTCTTGGCACCATTTTCAATCCAATCGGTGAAGGTCACCTTTTGTCTTTTTCAATCTCTTTGTTCATCAGACGACGTCTACAGACCCATTTTCAGCCCTTATATCTCCACATGTACTGCATGCAGCGCACTCTTATTTGGCACAAATATGTACCTTCCTAACACCTATAAACCTCATAAAAAGCGCACCTGTTTGTTGCGAATTAATAGAGTTATTACGGTTTTACCGATTTCGCGCCCAAATTTCCATAGGGTGCAATGTAAAATTGATGGCCCGTTTTCACCAGGACGCGTTGCCCCGATTCCCTTGACTAGTCTTTATATATGTAGGCATTAATGATCTGCGCATGCGCATGTATTTGCAGCACCGTCGGTGCTTTCCTTTGCCTGCTATAGGCGAAAAACGATTTATTTATGAAATGTTTGGCGGCCCATATTGCACGTGCTTTTCTATTGACCGCTACCATATTTTGCAGGCTTGTTGGTATGGATAAGGGCTACAAACGTTCCAAATTTCAGCCAAATCGGACGACAAATAAGTGAGTTATTAAGAGTCAAAATATTGGATATTCCTCACCAACTTTGGACTGCTTATTTGAGTCAAATGCGACCTTCACCGATTGGAATGAAACCTGTGCCAGATGAAAGGCCTGGGGCCATGAGTCACTGGGGCAACTGGACGAAAATTCTGAGAGCCTCGTTTTCGAGTTCTGGGCGTTGGAAGTTGATATTTACCAATGTTTGACCCCTAATAACTTATTAACGGATAGTCCGATTTTTCTGAATAATATCACTAATTGTAAGTATGGTCCTAAAGTATCTCTTGGCACCATTTTCAATCCAATCGGTGAAGGTCACCTTTTGTCTTTTTCAATCTCTTTGTTCATCAGACGACGTCTACAGACCCATTTTCAGCCCTTATATCTCCACATGTACTGCATGCAGCGCACTCTTATTTGGCACAAATATGTACCTTCCTAACACCTATAAACCTTATAAAAAGCGCACCTGTTTGTTGCGAATTAATAGAGTTATTACGGTTTTACCGATTTCGCGCCCAAATTTCCATAGGGTGCAATGTAAAATTGATGGCCCGTTTTCACCAGGACGCGTTGCCCCGATTCCCTTGACTAGTCTTTATATATGTAGGCATTAATGATCTGCGCATGCGCATGTATTTGCAGCACCGTCGGTGCTTTCCTTTGCCTGCTATAGGCGAAAAACAATTTATTTATGAAATGTTTGGCGGCCCATATTGCACGTGCTTTTCTATTGACCGCTACCATATTTTGCAGGCTTGTTGGTATGGATAAGGGCTACAAACGTTCCAAATTTCAGCCAAATCGGACGACAAATAAGTGAGTTATTAAGAGTCAAAATATTGGATATTCCTCACCAACTTTGGACTGCTTATTTGAGTCAAATGCGACCTTCACCGATTGGAATGAAACCTGTGCCAGATGAAAGGCCTGGGGCCATGAGTCACTGGGGCAACTGGACGAAAATTCTGAGAGCCTCGTTTTCGAGTTCTGGGCGTTGGAAGTTGATATTTACCAATGTTTGACCCCTAATAACTTATTAACGGATAGTCCGATTTTTCTGAATAATATCACTAATTGTAAGTATGGTCCTAAAGTATCTCTTGGCACCATTTTCAATCCAATCGGTGAAGGTCACCTTTTGTCTTTTTCAATCTCTTTGTTCATCAGACGACGTCTACAGACCCATTTTCAGCCCTTATATCTCCACATGTACTGCATGCAGCGCACTCTTATTTGGCACAAATATGTACCTTCCTAACACCTATAAACCTTATAAAAAGCGCACCTGTTTGTTGCGAATTAATAGAGTTATTACGGTTTTACCGATTTCGCGCCCAAATTTCCATAGGGTGCAATGTAAAATTGATGGCCCGTTTTCACCAGGACGCGTTGCCCCGATTCCCTTGACTAGTCTTTATATATGTAGGCATTAATGATCTGCGCATGCGCATGTATTTGCAGCACCGTCGGTGCTTTCCTTTGCCTGCTATAGGCGAAAAACGATTTATTTATGAAATGTTTGGCGGCCCATATTGCACGTGCTTTTCTATTGACCGCTACCATATTTTGCAGGCTTGTTGGTATGGATAAGGGCTACAAACGTTCCAAATTTCAGCCAAATCGGACGACAAATAAGTGAGTTATTAAGAGTCAAAATATTGGATATTCCTCACCAACTTTGGACTGCTTATTTGAGTCAAATGCGACCTTCACCGATTGGAATGAAACCTGTGCCAGATGAAAGGCCTGGGGCCATGAGTCACTGGGGCAACTGGACGAAAATTCTGAGAGCCTCGTTTTCGAGTTCTGGGCGTTGGAAGTTGATATTTACCAATGTTTGACCCCTAATAACTTATTAACGGATAGTCCGATTTTTCTGAATAATATCACTAATTGTAAGTAGGGTCCTAAAGTATCTCTTGGCACCATTTTCAATCCAATCGGTGAAGGTCACCTTTTGTCTTTTTCAATCTCTTTGTTCATCAGACGACGTCTACAGACCCATTTTCAGCCCTTATATCTCCACATGTACTGCATGCAGCGCACTCTTATTTGGCACAAATATGTACCTTCCTAACACCTATAAACCTTATAAAAAGCGCACCTGTTTGTTGCGAATTAATAGAGTTATTACGGTTTTACCGATTTCGCGCCCAAATTTCCATAGGGTGCAATGTAAAATTGATGGCCCGTTTTCACCAGGACGCGTTGCCCCGATTCCCTTGACTAGTCTTTATATATGTAGGCATTAATGATCTGCGCATGCGCATGTATTTGCAGCACCGTCGGTGCTTTCCTTTGCCTGCTATAGGCGAAAAACGATTTATTTATGAAATGTTTGGCGGCCCATATTGCACGTGCTTTTCTATTGACCGCTACCATATTTTGCAGGCTTGTTGGTATGGATAAGGGCTACAAACGTTCCAAATTTCAGCCAAATCGGACGACAAATAAGTGAGTTATTAAGAGTCAAAATATTGGATATTCCTCACCAACTTTGGACTGCTTATTTGAGTCAAATGCGACCTTCACCGATTGGAATGAAACCTGTGCCAGATGAAAGGCCTATATATATATAATAGAGTTATTACGGTTTTACCGATTTCGCGCCCAAATTTCCATAGGGTGCAATGTAAAATTGATGGCCCGTTTTCACCAGGACGCGTTGCCCCGATTCCCTTGACTAGTCTTTATATATGTAGGCATTAATGATCTGCGCATGCGCATGTATTTGCAGCACCGTCGGTGCTTTCCTTTGCCTGCTATAGGCGAAAAACAATTTATTTATGAAATGTTTGGCGGCCCATATTGCACGTGCTTTTCTATTGACCGCTACCATATTTTGCAGGCTTGTTGGTATGGATAAGGGCTACAAACGTTCCAAATTTCAGCCAAATCGGACGACAAATAAGTGAGTTATTAAGAGTCAAAATATTGGATATTCCTCACCAACTTTGGACTGCTTATTTGAGTCAAATGCGACCTTCACCGATTGGAATGAAACCTGTGCCAGATGAAAGGCCTGGGGCCATGAGTCACTGGGGCAACTGGACGAAAATTCTGAGAGCCTCGTTTTCGAGTTCTGGGCGTTGGAAGTTGATATTTACCAATGTTTGACCCCTAATAACTTATTAACGGATAGTCCGATTTTTCTGAATAATATCACTAATTGTAAGTATGGTCCTAAAGTATCTCTTGGCACCATTTTCAATCCAATCGGTGAAGGTCACCTTTTGTCTTTTTCAATCTCTTTGTTCATCAGACGACGTCTACAGACCCATTTTCAGCCCTTATATCTCCACATGTACTGCATGCAGCGCACTCTTATTTGGCACAAATATGTACCTTCCTAACACCTATAAACCTTATAAAAAGCGCACCTGTTTGTTGCGAATTAATAGAGTTATTACGGTTTTACCGATTTCGCGCCCAAATTTCCATAGGGTGCAATGTAAAATTGATGGCCCGTTTTCACCAGGACGCGTTGCCCCGATTCCCTTGACTAGTCTTTATATATGTAGGCATTAATGATCTGCGCATGCGCATGTATTTGCAGCACCGTCGGTGCTTTCCTTTGCCTGCTATAGGCGAAAAACGATTTATTTATGAAATGTTTGGCGGCCCATATTGCACGTGCTTTTCTATTGACCGCTACCATATTTTGCAGGCTTGTTGGTATGGATAAGGGCTACAAACGTTCCAAATTTCAGCCAAATCGGACGACAAATAAGTGAGTTATTAAGAGTCAAAATATTGGATATTCCTCACCAACTTTGGACTGCTTATTTGAGTCAAATGCGACCTTCACCGATTGGAATGAAACCTGTGCCAGATGAAAGGCCTGGGGCCATGAGTCACTGGGGCAACTGGACGAAAATTCTGAGAGCCTCGTTTTCGAGTTCTGGGCGTTGGAAGTTGATATTTACCAATGTTTGACCCCTAATAACTTATTAACGGATAGTCCGATTTTTCTGAATAATATCACTAATTGTAAGTAGGGTCCTAAAGTATCTCTTGGCACCATTTTCAATCCAATCGGTGAAGGTCACCTTTTGTCTTTTTCAATCTCTTTGTTCATCAGACGACGTCTACAGACCCATTTTCAGCCCTTATATCTCCACATGTACTGCATGCAGCGCACTCTTATTTGGCACAAATATGTACCTTCCTAACACCTATAAACCTTATAAAAAGCGCACCTGTTTGTTGCGAATTAATAGAGTTATTACGGTTTTACCGATTTCGCGCCCAAATTTCCATAGGGTGCAATGTAAAATTGATGGCCCGTTTTCACCAGGACGCGTTGCCCCGATTCCCTTGACTAGTCTTTATATATGTAGGCATTAATGATCTGCGCATGCGCATGTATTTGCAGCACCGTCGGTGCTTTCCTTTGCCTGCTATAGGCGAAAAACGATTTATTTATGAAATGTTTGGCGGCCCATATTGCACGTGCTTTTCTATTGACCGCTACCATATTTTGCAGGCTTGTTGGTATGGATAAGGGCTACAAACGTTCCAAATTTCAGCCAAATCGGACGACAAATAAGTGAGTTATTAAGAGTCAAAATATTGGATATTCCTCACCAACTTTGGACTGCTTATTTGAGTCAAATGCGACCTTCACCGATTGGAATGAAACCTGTGCCAGATGAAAGGCCTGGGGCCATGAGTCACTGGGGCAACTGGACGAAAATTCTGAGAGCCTCGTTTTCGAGTTCTGGGCGTTGGAAGTTGATATTTACCAATGTTTGACCCCTAATAACTTATTAACGGATAGTCCGATTTTTCTGAATAATATCACTAATTGTAAGTATGGTCCTAAAGTATCTCTTGGCACCATTTTCAATCCAATCGGTGAAGGTCACCTTTTGTCTTTTTCAATCTCTTTGTTCATCAGACGACGTCTACAGACCCATTTTCAGCCCTTATATCTCCACATGTACTGCATGCAGCGCATTCTTATTTGGCACAAATATGTACCTTCCTAACACCTATAAACCTTATAAAAAGCGCACCTGTTTGTTGCGAATTAATAGAGTTATTACGGTTTTACCGATTTCGCGCCCAAATTTCCATAGGGTGCAATGTAAAATTGATGGCCCGTTTTCACCAGGACGCGTTGCCCCGATTCCCTTGACTAGTCTTTATATATGTAGGCATTAATGATCTGCGCATGCGCATGTATTTGCAGCACCGTCGGTGCTTTCCTTTGCCTGCTATAGGCGAAAAACAATTTATTTATGAAATGTTTGGCGGCCCATATTGCACGTGCTTTTCTATTGACCGCTACCATATTTTGCAGGCTTGTTGGTATGGATAAGGGCTACAAACGTTCCAAATTTCAGCCAAATCGGACGACAAATAAGTGAGTTATTAAGAGTCAAAATATTGGATATTCCTCACCAACTTTGGACTGCTTATTTGAGTCAAATGCGACCTTCACCGATTGGAATGAAACCTGTGCCAGATGAAAGGCCTGGGGCCATGAGTCACTGGGGCAACTGGACGAAAATTCTGAGAGCCTCGTTTTCGAGTTCTGGGCGTTGGAAGTTGATATTTACCAATGTTTGACCCCTAATACCTTATTAACGGATAGTCCGATTTTTCTGAATAATATCACTAATTGTAAGTATGGTCCTAAAGTATCTCTTGGCACCATTTTCAATCCAATCGGTGAAGGTCACCTTTTGTCTTTTTCAATCTCTTTGTTCATCAGACGACGTCTACAGACCCATTTTCAGCCCTTATATCTCCACATGTACTGCATGCAGCGCACTCTTATTTGGCACAAATATGTACCTTCCTAACACCTATAAACCTTATAAAAAGCGCACCTGTTTGTTGCGAATTAATAGAGTTATTACGGTTTTACCGATTTCGCGCCCAAATTTCCATAGGGTGCAATGTAAAATTGATGGCCCGTTTTCACCAGGACGCGTTGCCCCGATTCCCTTGACTAGTCTTTATATATGTAGGCATTAATGATCTGCGCATGCGCATGTATTTGCAGCACCGTCGGTGCTTTCCTTTGCCTGCTATAGGCGAAAAACGATTTATTTATGAAATGTTTGGCGGCCCATATTGCACGTGCTTTTCTATTGACCGCTACCATATTTTGCAGGCTTGTTGGTATGGATAAGGGCTACAAACGTTCCAAATTTCAGCCAAATCGGACGACAAATAAGTGAGTTATTAAGAGTCAAAATATTGGATATTCCTCACCAACTTTGGACTGCTTATTTGAGTCAAATGCGACCTTCACCGATTGGAATGAAACCTGTGCCAGATGAAAGGCCTGGGGCCATGAGTCACTGGGGCAACTGGACGAAAATTCTGAGAGCCTCGTTTTCGAGTTCTGGGCGTTGGAAGTTGATATTTACCAATGTTTGACCCCTAATAACTTATTAACGGATAGTCCGATTTTTCTGAATAATATCACTAATTGTAAGTATGGTCCTAAAGTATCTCTTGGCACCATTTTCAATCCAATCGGTGAAGGTCACCTTTTGTCTTTTTCAATCTCTTTGTTCATCAGACGACGTCTACAGACCCATTTTCAGCCCTTATATCTCCACATGTACTGCATGCAGCGCACTCTTATTTGGCACAAATATGAAACCTTCCTAACAACTATAAACCTTATAAAAAGCGCACCTGTTTGTTGCGAATTAATAGAGTTATTACGGTTTTACCGATTTCGCGCCCAAATTTCCATAGGGTGCAATGTAAAATTGATGGCCCGTTTTCACCAGGACGCGTTGCCCCGATTCCCTTGACTAGTCTTTATATATGTAGGCATTAATGATCTGCGCATGCGCATGTATTTGCAGCACCGTCGGTGCTTTCCTTTGCCTGCTATAGGCGAAAAACGATTTATTTATGAAATGTTTGGCGGCCCATATTGCACGTGCTTTTCTATTGACCGCTACCATATTTTGCAGGCTTGTTGGTATGGATAAGGGCTACAATCGTTCCAAATTTCAGCCAAATCGGACGACAAATAATTGAGTTATTAAGAGTCAAAATATTGGATATTCCTCACCAACTTTGGACTGCTTATTTGAGTCAAATGCGACCTTCACCGATTGGAATGAAACCTGTGCCAGATGAAAGGCCTGGGGCCATGAGTCACTGGGGCAACTGGACGAAAATTCTGAGAGCCTCGTTTTCGAGTTCTGGGCGTTGGAAGTTGATATTTATCAATGTTTGACCCCTAATAACTTATTAACGGATAGTCCGATTTTTTCTGAATAATATCACTAATTGTAAGTATGGTCCTAAAGTATCTCTTGGCACCATTTTCAATCCAATCGGTGAAGGTCACCTTTTGTCTTTTTCAATCTCTTTGTTCATCAGACGACGTCTACAGACCCATTTTCAGCCCTTATATCTCCACATGTACTGCATGCAGCGCACTCTTATTTGGCACAAATATGTACCTTCCTAACACCTATAAACCTTATGAAAAGCGCACCTGTTTGTTGCGAATTAATAGAGTTATTACGGTTTTACCGATTTCGCGCCCAAATTTCCATAGGGTGCAATGTAAAATTGATGGCCCGTTTTCACCAAAACGCGTTGCCCCGATTCCCTTGACTAGTCTTTATATATGCAGGCATTAATGATCTGCGCATGCGCATGTATTTGCAGCACCGTCGGTGCTTTCCTTTGTCTGCTATAGGCGAAAAACGATTTATTTATGAAATGTTTGGCGGCCCATATTGCACGTGCTTTTCTATTTACCGCTACCATATTTTGCAGGCTTGTTGGTATGGATAAGGGCTACAAACGTTCCAAATTTCAGCCAAATCGGACGACAAATAAGTGAGTTATTAAGAGTCAAAATATTGGATATTCCTCACCAACTTTGGACTGCTTATTTGAGTTAAATGCGACCTTCACCGATTGGAATGAAACCAGTGCCAGTTGAAAGGCCTGGGGCCATGAGTCACTGGGGCAACTGGACGAAAATTCTGAGAGCCTCGTTTTCGAGTTCTGGGCGTTGGAAGTTGATATTTACCAATGTTTGACCCCTAATAACTTATTAACGGATAGTCCGATTTTTCTGAATAATATCACTAATTGTAAGTATGGTCCTAAAGTATCTCTTGGCACCATTTTCAATCCAATCGGTGAAGGTCACCTTTTGTCTTTTTCAATCTCTTTGTTCATCAGACGACGTCTACAGACCCATTTTCAGCCCTTATATCTCCACATGTACTGCATGCAGCGCACTCTTATTTGGCACAAATATGTACCTTCCTAACACCTATAAACCTTATAAAAAGCGCACCTGTTTGTTGCGAATTAATAGAGTTATTACGGTTTTACCGATTTCGCGCCCAAATTTCCATAGGGTGCAATGTAAAATTGATGGCCCGTTTTCACCAAAACGCGTTGCCCCGATTCCCTTGACTAGTCTTTATATATGTAGGCATTAATGATCTGCGCATGCGCATGTATTTGCAGCACCGTCCGTGCTTTCCTTTGCCTGCTATAGGCGAAAAACGATTTATTTATGAAATGTTTGGCGGCCCATATTGCACGTGCTTTTCTATTGACCGCTACCATATTTTGCAGGCTTGTTGGTATGGATAAGGGCTACAAACTTTCCAAATTTCAGCCAAATCGGACGACAAATAAGTGAGTTATTAAGAGTCAAAATATTGGATATTCCTCACCAACTTTGGACTGCTTATTTGAGTCAAATGCGACCTTCACCGATTGGAATGAAACCTGTGCCAGATGAAAGGCCTGGGGCCATGAGTCACTGGGGCAACTGGACGAAAATTCTGAGAGCCTCGTTTTCGAGTTCTGGGCGTTGGAAGTTGATATTTACCAATGTTTGACCCCTAATAACTTATTAACGGATAGTCCGATTTTTCTGAATAATATCACTAATTGTAAGTATGGTCCTAAAGTATCTCTTGGCACCATTTTCAATCCAATCGGTGAAGGTCACCTTTTGTCTTTTTCAATCTCTTTGTTCATCAGACGACGTCTACAGACCCATTTTCAGCCCTTATATCTCCACATGTACTGCATGCAGCGCACTCTTATTTGGCACAAATATGTACCTTCCTAACACCTATAAACCTTATAAAAAGCGCACCTGTTTGTTGCGAATTAATAGAGTTATTACGGTTTTACCGATTTCGCGCCCAAATTTCCATAGGGTGCAATGTAAAATTGATGGCCCGTTTTCACCAGGACGCGTTGCCCCGATTCCCTTGACTAGTCTTTATATATGTAGGCATTAATGATCTGCGCATGCGCATGTATTTGCAGCACCGTCGGTGCTTTCCTTTGCCTGCTATAGGCGAAAAACGATTTATTTATGAAATGTTTGGCGGCCCCTTTTGCACGTGCTTTCCTATTGACCGCTACCATATTTTGCAGGCTTGTTGGTATGGATAATGGCTACAAACGTTCCAAATTTCAGCCAAATCGGACGACAAATAAGTGAGTTATTAAGAGTCAAAATATTGGATATTCCTCACCAACTTTGGACTGCTTATTTGAGTCAAATGCGACCTTCACCGATTGGAATGAAACCTGTGCCAGATGAAAGGCCTGGGGCCATGAGTCACTGGGGCAACTGGACGAAAATTCTGAGAGCCTCGTTTTCGAGTTCTGGGCGTTGGAAGTTGATATTTACCAATGTTTGACCCCTAATAACTTATTAACGGATAGTCCGATTTTTCTGAATAATATCACTA
Source organism: Anodontia alba (assembly GCA_964016985.1). NCBI lineage: Eukaryota > Metazoa > Mollusca > Bivalvia > Lucinida > Lucinidae > Anodontia > Anodontia alba. The sequence goes on from OZ024834.1 coordinate 27,573,394, forward strand.
ATTGTAAGTATGGTCCTAAAGTATCTCTTGGCACCATTTTCAATCCAATCGGTGAAGGTCACCTTTTGTCTTTTTCAATCTCTTTGTTCATCAGACGACGTCTACAGACCCATTTTCAGCCCTTATATCTCCACATGTACTGCATGCAGCACACTCTTATTTGACACAAATATGTACCTTCCTAACACCTATAAACCTTATAAAAAGCGCACCTGTTTGTTGCGAATTAATAGAGTTATTACGGTTTTACCGATTTCGCGCCCAAATTTCCATAGGGTGCAATGTAAAATTGATGGCCCGTTTTCACCAGGACGCGTTGCCCCGATTCCCTTGACAGTCTTTATATATGTAGGCATTAATGATCTGCGCATGCGCCTGTATTTGCAGCACCAACGGTGCTTTCCTTTGCCTGCTATAGGCGAAAAACTATTTATTTATGAAATGTTTGGCGGCCCATATTGCACGTGCTTTTCTATTGACCGCTACCATATTTTGCAGGCTTGTTGGTATGGATAAGGGCTACAAACTTCCAAATTTCAGCCAAATCGGACGACAAATAAGTGAGTTATTAAGAGTCAAAATATTGGATATTCCTCACCAACTTTGGACTGCTTATTTGAGTCAAATGCGACCTTCACCGATTGGAATGAAACCTGTGCCAGATGAAAGGCCTGGGGCCATGAGTCACTGGGGCAACTGGACGAAAATTCTGAGAGCCTCGTTTTCGAGTTCTGGGCGTTGGAAGTTGATATTTACCAATGTTTGACCCCTAATAACTTATTAACGGATAGTCCGATTTTTCTGAATAATATCACTAATTGTAAGTATGGTCCTAAAGTATCTCTTGGCACCATTTTCAATCCAATCGGTGAAGGTCACCTTTTGTCTTTTTCAATCTCTTTGTTCATCAGACGACGTCTACAGACCCATTTTCAGCCCTTATATCTCCACATGTACTGCATGCAGCGCACTCTTATTTGGCACAAATATGTACCTTCCTAACACCTATAAACCTTATAAAAAGCGCACCTGTTTGTTGCGAATTAATAGAGTTATTACGGTTTTACCGATTTCGCGCCCAAATTTCCATAGGGTGCAATGTAAAATTGATGGCCCGTTTTCACCAGGACGCGTTGCCCCGATTCCCTTGACTAGTCTTTATATATGTAGGCATTAATGATCTGCGCATGCGCATGTATTTGCAGCACCGTCGGTGCTTTCCTTTGCCTGCTATAGGCGAAAAACGATTTATTTATGAAATGTTTGGCGGCCCATATTGCACGTGCTTTTCTATTGACCGCTACCATATTTTGCAGGCTTGTTGGTATGGATAAGGGCTACAAACGTTCCAAATTTCAGCCAAATCGGACGACAAATAAGTGAGTTATTAAGAGTCAAAATATTGGATATTCCTCACCAACTTTGGACTGCTTATTTGAGTCAAATGCGACCTTCACCGATTGGAATGAAACCTGTGCCAGATGAAAGGCCTGGGGCCATGAGTCACTGGGGCAACTGGACGAAAATTCTGAGAGCCTCGTTTTCGAGTTCTGGGCGTTGGAAGTTGATATTTACCAATGTTTGACCCCTAATAACTTATTAACGGATAGTCCGATTTTTCTGAATAATATCACTAATTGTAAGTATGGTCCTAAAGTATCTCTTGGCACCATTTTCAATCCAATCGGTGAAGGTCACCTTTTGTCTTTTTCAATCTCTTTGTTCATCAGACGACGTCTACAGACCCATTTTCAGCCCTTATATCTCCACATGTACTGCATGCAGCGCACTCTTATTTGGCACAAATATGTACCTTCCTAACACCTATAAACCTTATAAAAAGCGCACCTGTTTGTTGCGAATTAATAGAGTTATTACGGTTTTACCGATTTCGCGCCCAAATTTCCATAGGGTGCAATGTAAAATTGATGGCCCGTTTTCACCAGGACGCGTTGCCCCGATTCCCTTGACTGTCTTTATATATGTAGGCATTAATGATCTGCGCATGCGTATTTGCAGCACCAACGGTGCTTTCCTTTGCCTGCTATAGGCGAAAAACGATTTATTTATGAAATGTTTGGCGGCCCATATTGCACGTGCTTTTCTATTGACCGCTACCATATTTTGCAGGCTTGTTGGTATGGATAAGGGCTACAAACGTTCCAAATTTCAGCCAAATCGGACGACAAATAAGTGAGTTATTAAGAGTCAAAATATTGGATATTCCTCACCAACTTTGGACTGCTTATTTGAGTCAAATGCGACCTTCACCGATTGGAATGAAACCTGTGCCAGATGAAAGGCCTGGGGCCATGAGTCACTGGGGCAACTGGACGAAAATTCTGAGAGCCTCGTTTTCGAGTTCTGGGCGTTGGAAGTTGATATTTACCAATGTTTGACCCCTAATAACTTATTAACGGATAGTCCGATTTTTCTGAATAATATCACTAATTGTAAGTATGGTCCTAAAGTATCTCTTGGCACATTTTCAATCCAATCGGTGAAGGTCACCTTTTGTCTTTTTCAATCTCTTTGTTCATCAGACGACGTCTACAGACCCATTTTCAGCCCTTATATCTCCACATGTACTGCATGCAGCGCACTCTTATTTGGCACAAATATGTACCTTCCTAACACCTATAAACCTTATAAAAAGCGCACCTGTTTGTTGCGAATTAATAGAGTTATTACGGTTTTACCGATTTCGCGCCCAAATTTCCATAGGGTGCAATGTAAAATTGATGGCCCGTTTTCACCAGGACGCGTTGCCCCGATTCCCTTGACTAGTCTTTATCTATGTAGGCATTAATGATCTGCGCATGCGCATGTATTTGCAGCACCGTCGGTGCTTTCCTTTGCCTGCTATAGGCGAAAAACGATTTATTTATGAAATGTTTGGCGGCCCATATTGCACGTGCTTTTCTATTGACCGCTACCATATTTTGCAGGCTTGTTGGTATGGATAAGGGCTACAAACGTTCCAAATTTCAGCCAAATCGGACGACAAATAAGTGAGTTATTAAGAGTCAAAATATTGGATATTCCTCACCAACTTTGGACTGCTTATTTGAGTCAAATGCGACCTTCACCGATTGGAATGAAACCTGTGCCAGATGAAAGGCCTGGGGCCATGAGTCACTGGGGCAACTGGACGAAAATTCTGAGAGCCTCGTTTTCGAGTTCTGGGCGTTGGAAGTTGATATTTACCAATGTTTGACCCCTAATAACTTATTAACGGATAGTCCGATTTTTCTGAATAATATCACTAATTGTAAGTATGGTCCTAAAGTATCTCTTGGCACCATTTTCAATCCAATCGGTGAAGGTCACCTTTTGTCTTTTTCAATCTCTTTGTTCATCAGACGACGTCTACAGACCCATTTTCAGCCCTTATATCTCCACATGTACTGCATGCAGCGCACTCTTATTTGGCACAAATATGTACCTTCCTAACACCTATAAACCTTATAAAAAGCGCACCTGTTTGTTGCGAATTAATAGAGTTATTACGGTTTTACCGATTTCGCGCCCAAATTTCCATAGGGTGCAATGTAAAATTGATGGCCCGTTTTCACCAGGACGCGTTGCCCCGATTCCCTTGACTGTCTTTATATATGTAGGCATTAATGATCTGCGCATGCGCCTGTATTTGCAGCACCAACGGTGCTTTCCTTTGCCTGCTATAGGCGAAAAACGATTTATTTATGAAATGTTTGGCGGCCCATATTGCACGTGCTTTTCTATTGACCGCTACCATATTTTGCAGGCTTGTTGGTATGGATAAGGGCTACAAACGTTCCAAATTTCAGCCAAATCGGACGACAAATAAGTGAGTTATTAAGAGTCAAAATATTGGATATTCCTCACCAACTTTGGACTGCTTATTTGAGTCAAATGCGACCTTCACCGATTGGAATGAAACCTGTGCCAGATGAAAGGCCTGGGGCCATGAGTCACTGGGGCAACTGGACGAAAATTCTGAGAGCCTCGTTTTCGAGTTCTGGGCGTTGGAAGTTGATATTTACCAATGTTTGACCCCTAATAACTTATTAACGGATAGTCCGATTTTTCTGAATAATATCACTAATTGTAAGTATGGTCCTAAAGTATCTCTTGGCACCATTTTCAATCCAATCGGTGAAGGTCACCTTTTGTCTTTTTCAATCTCTTTGTTCATCAGACGACGTCTACAGACCCATTTTCAGCCCTTATATCTCCACATGTACTGCATGCAGCGCACTCTTATTTGGCACAAATATGTACCTTCCTAAAACCTATAAACCTTATAAAAAGCGCACCTGTTTGTTGCGAATTAATAGAGTTATAACGGTTTTACCGATTTCGCGCCCAAATTTCCATAGGGTGCAATGTAAAATTGATGGCCCGTTTTCACCAGGACGCGTTGCCCCGATTCCCTTGACTGTCTTTATATATGTAGGCATTAACGATCTGCGCATGCGCATGTATTTGCAGCACCAACGGTGCTTTCCTTTGCCTGCTATAGGCGAAAAACGATTTATTTATGAAATGTTTGGCGGCCCATATTGCACGTGCTTTTCTATTGACCGCTACCATATTTTGCAGGCTTCTTGGTATGGATAAGGGCTACAAACGTTCCAAATTTCAGCCAAATCGGACGACAAATAAGTGAGTTATTAAGAGTCAAAATATTGGATATTCCTCACCAACTTTGGACTGCTTATTTGAGTCAAATGCGACCTTCACCGATTGGAATGAAACCTGTGCCAGATGAAAGGCCTGGGGCCATGAGTCACTGGGGCAACTGGACGAAAATTCTGAGAGCCTCGTTTTCGATTTCTGGGCGTTGGAAGTTGATATTTACCAATGTTTGACCCCTAATAACTTATTAACGGATAGTCCGATTTTTCTGAATAATATCACTAATTGTAAGTATGGTCCTAAAGTATCTCTTGGCACCATTTTCAATCCAATCGGTGAAGGTCACCTTTTGTCTTTTTCAATCTCTTTGTTCATCAGACGACGTCTACAGACCCATTTTCAGCCCTTATATCTCCACATGTACTGCATGCAGCGCACTCTTATTTGGCACAAATATGTACCTTCCTAACACCTATAAACCTTATAAAAAGCGCACCTGTTTGTTGCGAATTAATAGAGTTATTACGGTTTTACCGATTTCGCGCCCAAATTTCCATAGGGTGCAATGTAAAATTGATGGCCCGTTTTCACCAGGACGCGTTGCCCCGATTCCCTTGACTAGTCTTTATATATGTAGGCATTAATGATCTGCGCATGCGCATGTATTTGCAGCACCGTCGGTGCTTTCCTTTGCCTGCTATAGGCGAAAAACGATTTATTTATGAAATGTTTGGCGGCCCATATTGCACGTGCTTTTCTATTGACCGCTACCATATTTTGCAGGCTTGTTGGTATGGATAAGGGCTACAAACGTTCCAAATTTCAGCCAAATCGGACGACAAATAAGTGAGTTATTAAGAGTCAAAATATTGGATATTCCGCACCAACTTTGGACTGCTTATTTGAGTCAAATGCGACCTTCACCGATTGGAATGAAACCTGTGCCAGATGAAAGGCCTGGGGCCATGAGTCACTGGGGCAACTGGACGAAAATTCTGAGAGCCTCGTTTTCGAGTTCTGGGCGTTGGAAGTTGATATTTACCAATGTTTGACCCCTAATAACTTATTAACGGATAGTCCGATTTTTCTGAATAATATCACTAATTGTAAGTATGGTCCTAAAGTATCTCTTGGCACCATTTTCAATCCAATCGGTGAAGGTCACCTTTTGTCTTTTTCAATCTCTTTGTTCATCAGACGACGTCTACAGACCCATTTTCAGCCCTTATATCTCCACATGTACTGCATGCAGCGCACTCTTATTTGGCACAAATATGTACCTTCCTAACACCTATAAACCTTATAAAAAGCGCACCTGTTTGTTGCGAATTAATAGAGTTATTACGGTTTTACCGATTTCGCGCCCAAATTTCCATAGGGTGCAATGTAAAATTGATGGCCCGTTTTCACCAGGACGCGTTGCCCCGATTCCCTTGACTAGTCTTTATATATGTAGGCATTAATTATCTGAGCATGCGCATGTATTTGCAGCACCGTCGGTGCTTTCCTTTGCCTGCTATAGGCGAAAAACAATTTATTTATGAAATGTTTGGCGGCCCATATTGCATGTGCTTTTCTATTGACCGCTACCATATTTTGCAGGCTTGTTGGTATGGATAAGGGCTACAAACGTTCCAAATATCAGCCGAATCGGACGACAAATAAGTGACTTATTAAGAGTCAAAATATTGGATATTCCTCACCAACTTTGGACTGCTTATTTGAGTCAAATGCGACCTTCACCGATTGGAATGAAACCTGTGCCAGATGAAAGGCCTGGGGCCATGAGTCACTGGGGCAACTGGACGAAAATTCTGAGAGCCTCGTTTTTGAGTTCTGGGCGCTGGAAGTTGATATTTACCAATGTTTGACCCCTAATAACTTATTAACGGATAGTCCGATTTTTCTGAATAATATCACTAATTGTAAGTATGGTCCTAAAGTATCTCTTGGCACCATTTTCAATCCAATCGGTGAAGGTCACCTTTTGTCTTTTTCAATCTCTTTGTTCATCAGACGACGTCTACAGACCCATTTTCAGCCCTTATATCTCCACATGTACTGCATGCAGCGCACTCTTATTTGGCACAAATATGTACCTTCCTAACACCTATAAACCTTATAAAAAGCGCACCTGTTTGTTGCGAATTAATAGAGTTATTACGGTTTTACCGATTTCGCGCCCAAATTTCCATAGGGTGCAATGTAAAATTGATGGCCCGTTTTCACCAGGACGCGTTGCCCCGATTCCCTTGACTAGTCTTTATATATGTAGGCATTAATGATCTGCGCATGCGCATGTATTTGCAGCACCGTCGGTGCTTTCCTTTGCCTGCTATAGGCGAAAAACGATTTATTTATGAAATGTTTGGCGGCCCATATTGCACGTGCTTTTCTATTGACCGCTACCATATTTTGCAGGCTTGTTGGTATGGATAAGGGCTACAAACGTTCCAAATTTCAGCCAAATCGGACGACAAATAAGTGAGTTATTAAGAGTCAAAATATTGGATATTCCTCACCAACTTTGGACTGCTTATTTGAGTCAAATGCGACCTTCACCGATTGGAATGAAACCTGTGCCAGATGAAAGGCCTGGGGCCATGAGTCACTGGGGCAACTGGACGAAAATTCTGAGAGCCTCGTTTTCGAGTTCTGGGCGTTGGAAGTTGATATTTACCAATGTTTGACCCCTAATAACTTATTAACGGATAGTCCGATTTTTCTGAATAATATCACTAATTGTAAGTATGGTCCTAAAGTATCTCTTGGCACCATTTTCAATCCAATCGGTGAAGGTCACCTTTTGTCTTTTTCAATCTCTTTGTTCATCAGACGACGTCTACAGACCCATTTTCAGCCCTTATATCTCCACATGTACTGCATGCAGCGCACTCTTATTTGGCACAAATATGGACCTTCCTAACACCTATAAACCTTATAAAAAGCACACCTGTCTGTTGCGAATTAATAGAGTTATTACGGTTTTACCGATTTCGCGCCCAAATTTCCATAGGGTGCAATGTAAAATTGATGGCCCGTTTTCACCAGGACGCGTTGCCCCGATTCCCTTGACTAGTCTTTATATATGTAGGCATTAATGATCTGCGCATGCGCATGTATTTGCAGCACCGTCGGTGCTTTCCTTTGCCTGCTATAGGCGAAAAACGATTTATTTATGAAATGTTTGGCGGCCCATATTGCACGTGCTTTTCTATTGACCGCTACCATATTTTGCAGGCTTGTTGGTATGGATAAGGGCTACAAACGTTCCAAATTTCAGCCAAATCGGACGACAAATAAGTGAGTTATTAAGAGTCAAAATATTGGATATTCCTCACCAACTTTGGACTGCTTATTTGAGTCAAATGCGACCTTCACCGATTGGAATGAAACCTGTGCCAGATGAAAGGCCTGGGGCCATGAGTCACTGGGGCAACTGGACGAAAATTCTGAGAGCCTCGTTTTCGAGTTCTGGGCGTTGGAAGTTGATATTTACCAATGTTTGACCCCTAATAACTTATTAACGGATAGTCCGATTTTTCTGAATAATATCACTAATTGTAAGTATGGTCCTAAAGTATCTCTTGGCACCATTTTCAATCCAATCGGTGAAGGTCACCTTTTGTCTTTTTCAATCTCTTTGTTCATCAGACGACGTCTACAGACCCATTTTCAGCCCTTATATCTCCACATGTACTGCATGCAGCGCACTCTTATTTGGCACAAATATGTACCTTCCTAACACCTATAAACCTTATAAAAAGCGCACCTGTTTGTTGCGAATTAATAGAGTTATTACGGTTTTACCGATTTCGCGCCCAAATTTCCATAGGGTGCAATGTAAAATTGATGGCCCGTTTTCACCAGGACGCGTTGCCCCGATTCCCTTGACTAGTCTTTATATATGTAGGCATTAATGATCTGCGCATGCGCATGTATTTGCAGCACCGTCGGTGCTTTCCTTTGCCTGCTATAGGCGAAAAACGATTTATTTATGAAATGTTTGGCGGCCCATATTGTACGTGCTTTTCTATTGACCGCTACCATATTTTGCAGGCTTGTTGGTATGGATAAGGGCTACAAACGTTCCTAATTTCAGCCAAATCGGACGACAAAAAAGTGAGTTATTAAGAGTCAAAATATTGGATATTCCTCACCAACTTTGGACTGCTTATTTGAGTCAAATGCGACCGTCACCGATTGGAATGAAACCTGTGCCAGATGAAAGGCCTGGGGCCATGAGTCATTGGGGCAACTGGACGAAAATTCTGAGAGCCTCGTTTTCGAGTTCTGGGCGTTGGAAGTTGATATTTACCAATGTTTGACCCCTAATAACTTATTAACGGATAGTCCGATTTTTCTGAATAATATCACTAATTGTAAGTATGGTCCTAAAGTATCTCTTGGCACCATTTTCAATCCAATCGGTGAAGGTCACCTTTTGTCTTTTTCAATCTCTTTGTTCATCAGACGACGTCTACAGACCCATTTTCAGCCCTTATATCTCCACATGTACTGCATGCAGCGCACTCTTATTTGGCACAAATATGTACCTTCCTAACACCTATAAACCTTATAAAAAGCGCACCTGTTTGTTGCGAATTAATAGAGTTATTACGGTTTTACCGATTTCGCGCCCAAATTTCCATAGGGTGCAATGTAAAATTGATGGCCCGTTTTCACCAGGACGCGTTGCCCCGATTCCCTTGACTAGTCTTTATATATGTAGGCATTAATGATCTGCGCATGCGCATGTATTTGCAGCACCGTCGGTGCTTTCCTTTGCCTGCTATAGGCGAAAAACGATTTATTTATGAAATGTTTGGCGGCCCATATTGCACGTGCTTTTCTATTGACCGCTATCATATTTTGCAGGCTTGTTGGTATGGATAAGGGCTACAAACGTTCCAAATTTCAGCCAAATCGGACGACAAATAAGTGAGTTATTAAGAGTCAAAATATTGGATATTCCTCACCAACTTTGGACTGCTTATTTGAGTCAAATGCGACCGTCACCGATTGGAATGAAACCTGTGCCAGATGAAAGGCCTGGGGCCATGAGTCATTGGGGCAACTGGACGAAAATTCTGAGAGCCTCGTTTTCGAGTTCTGGGCGTTGGAAGTTGATATTTACCAATGTTTGACCCCTAATAACTTATTAACGGATAGTCCGATTTTTCTGAATAATATCACTAATTGTAAGTATGGTCCTAAAGTATCTCTTGGCACCATTTTCAATCCAATCGGTGAAGGTCACCTTTTGTCTTTTTCAATCTCTTTGTTCATCAGACGACGTCTACAGACCCATTTTCAGCCCTTATATCTCTACATGTACTGCATGCAGCGCACTATTATTTGGCACAAATATGTACCTTCCTAACACCTATAAACCTTATAAAAAGCGCACCTGTTTGTTGCGAATTAATAGAGTTATTACGGTTTTACCGATTTCGCGCCCAAATTTCCATAGGGTGCAATGTAAAATTGATGGCCCGTTTTCACCAGGACGCGTTGCCCCGATTCCCTTGACTAGTCTTTATATATGTAGGCATTAATGATCTGCGCATGCGCATGTATTTGCAGCACCGTCGGTGCTTTCCTTTGCCTGCTATAGGCGAAAAACGATTTATTTATGAAATGTTTGGCGGCCCATATTGCACGTGCTTTTCTATTGACCGCTACCATATTTTGCAGGCTTGTTGGTATGGATAAGGGCTACAAACGTTCCAAATTTCAGCCAAATCGGACGACAAATAAGTGAGTTATTAAGAGTCAAAATATTGGATATTCCTCACCAACTTTGGACTGCTTATTTGAGTCAAATGCGACCTTCACCGATTGGAATGAAACCTGTGCCAGATGAAAGGCCTGGGGCCATGAGTCACTGGGGCAACTGGACGAAAATTCTGAGAGCCTCGTTTTCGAGTTCTGGGCGTTGGAAGTTGATATTTACCAATGTTTGACCCCTAATAACTTATTAACGGATAGTCCGATTTTTCTGAATAATATCACTAATTGTAAGTATGGTCCTAAAGTATCTCTTGGCACCATTTTCAATCCAATCGGTGAAGGTCACCTTTTGTCTTTTTCAATCTCTTTGTTCATCAGACGACGTCTACAGACCCATTTTCAGCCCTTATATCTCCACATGTACTGCATGCAGCGCACTCTTATTTGGCACAAATATGTACCTTCCTAACACCTATAAACCTTATAAAAAGCGCACCTGTTTGTTGCGAATTAATAGAGTTATTACGGTTTTACCGATTTCGCGCCCAAATTTCCATAGGGTGCAATGTAAAATTGATGGCCCGTTTTCACCAGGACGCGTTGCCCCGATTCCCTTGACTAGTCTTTATATATGTAGGCATTAATGATCTGCGCATGCGCATGTATTTGCAGCACCGTCGGTGCTTTCCTTTGCCTGCTATAGGCGAAAAACGATTTATTTATGAAATGTTTGGCGGCCCATATTGCACGTGCTTTTCTATTGACCGCTACCATATTTTGCAGGCTTGTTGGTATGGATAAGGGCTACAAACGTTCCAAATTTCAGCCAAATCGGACGACAAATAAGTGAGTTATTAAGAGTCAAAATATTGGATATTCCTCACCAACTTTGGACTGCTTATTTGAGTCAAATGCGACCTTCACCGATTGGAATGAAACCTGTGCCAGATGAAAGGCCTGGGGCCATGAGTCACTGGGGCAACTGGACGAAAATTCTGAGAGCCTCGTTTTCGAGTTCTGGGCGTTGGAAGTTGATATTTACCAATGTTTGACCCCTAATAACTTATTAACGGATAGTCCGATTTTTCTGAATAATATCACTAATTGTAAGTATGGTCCTAAAGTATCTCTTGGCACCATTTTCAATCCAATCGGTGAAGGTCACCTTTTGTCTTTTTCAATCTCTTTGTTCATCAGACGACGTCTACAGACCCATTTTCAGCCCTTATATCTCCACATGTACTGCATGCAGCGCACTCTTATTTGGCACAAATATGTACCTTCCTAACACCTATAAACCTTATAAAAAGAGCACCTGTTTGTTGCGAATTAATAGAGTTATTACGGTTTTACCGATTTTGCGCCCAAATTTCCATAGGGTGCAATGTAAAATTGATGGCCCTTTTTCACCAGGACGCGTTGCCCCGATTCCCTCGACTAGTCTTTATATATGTAGGCATTAATGATCTGCGCATGCGCATGTATTTGCAGCACCGTCGGTGCTTTCCTTTGCCTGCTATAGGCGAAAAACGATTTATTTATGAAATGTTTGGCGGCCCATATTGCAAGTGCTTTTCTATTGACCGCTACCATATTTTGCAGGCTTGTTGGTATGGATAAGGGCTACAAACGTTCCAAATTTCAGCCAAATCGGACGACAAATAAGTGAGTTATTAAGAGTCAAAATATTGGATATTCCTCACCAACTTTGGACTGCTTATTTGAGTCAAATGCGACCTTCACCGATTGGAATGAAACCTGTGCCAGATGAAAGGCCTGGGGCCATGAGTCACTGGGGCAACTGGACGAAAATTCTGAGAGCCTCGTTTTCGAGTTCTGGGCGTTGGAAGTTGATATTTACCAATGTTTGACCCCTAATAACTTATTAACGGATAGTCCGATTTTTCTGAATAATATCACTAATTGTAAGTATGGTCCTAAAGTATCTCTTGGCACCATTTTCAATCCAATCGGTGAAGGTCACCTTTTGTCTTTTTCAATCTCTTTGTTCATCAGACGACGTCTACAGACCCATTTTCAGCCCTTATATCTCCACATGTACTGCATGCAGCGCACTCTTATTTGGCACAAATATGTACCTTCCTAACACCTATAAACCTTATAAAAAGCGCACCTGTTTGTTGCGAATTAATAGAGTTATTACGGTTTTACCGATTTCGCGCCCAAATTTCCATAGGGTGCAATGTAAAATTGATGGCCCGTTTTCACCAGGACGCGTTGCCCCGATTCCCTTGACTAGTCTTTATATATGTAGGCATAAATGATCTGCGCATGCGCATGTATTTGCAGCACCGTCGGTGCTTTCCTTTGCCTGCTATAGGCGAAAAACGATTTATTTATGAAATGTTTGGCGGCCCATATTGCACGTGCTTTTCTATTGACCGCTACCATATTTTGCAGGCTTGTTGGTATGGATAAGGGCTACAAACGTTCCAAATTTCAGCCAAATCGGACGACAAATAAGTGAGTTATTAAGAGTCAAAATATTGGATATTCCTCACCAACTTTGGACTGCTTATTTGAGTCAAATGCGACCTTCACCGATTGGAATGAAACCTGTGCCAGATGAAAGGCCTGGGGCCATGAGTCACTGGGGCAACTGGACGAAAATTATGAGAGCCTCGTTTTCGAGTTCTGGGCGTTGGAAGTTGATATTTACCAATGTTTGACCCCTAATTACTTATTAACGGATAGTCCGATTTTTCTGAATAATATCACTAATTGTAAGTATGGTCCTAAAGTATCTCTTGGCACCATTTTCAATCCAATCGGTGAAGGTCACCTTTTGTCTTTTTCAATCTCTTTGTTCATCAGACGACGTCTACAGACCCATTTTCAGCCCTTATATCTCCACATGTACTGCATGCAGCGCACTCTTATTTGGCACAAATATGTACCTTCCTAACACCTATAAACCTTATAAAAAGCGCACCTGTTTGTTGCGAATTAATAGAGTTATTACGGTTTTACCGATTTTGCGCCCAAATTTCCATAGGGTGCAATGTAAAATTGATGGCCCTTTTTCACCAGGACGCGTTGCCCCGATTCCCTCGACTAGTCTTTATATATGTAGGCATTAATGATCTGCGCATGCGCATGTATTTGCAGCACCGTCGGTGCTTTCCTTTGCCTGCTATAGGCGAAAAACGATTTATTTATGAAATGTTTGGCGGCCCATATTGCACGTGCTTTTCTATTGACCGCTACCATATTTTGCAGGCTTGTTGGTATGGATAAGGGCTACAAACGTTCCAAATTTCAGCCAAATCAGACGACAAATAAGTGAGTTATTAAGAGTCAAAATATTGGATATTCCTCACCAACTTTGGACTGCTTATTTGAGTCAAATGCGACCTTCACCGATTGGAATGAAACCTGTGCCAGATGAAAGGCCTGGGGCCATGAGTCACTGGGGCAACTGGACGAAAATTCTGAGAGCCTCGTTTTCGAGTTCTGGGCGTTGGAAGTTGATATTTACCAATGTTTGACCCCTAATAACTTATTAACGGATAGTCCGATTTTTCTGAATAATATCACTAATTGTAAGTATGGTCCTAAAGTATCTCTTGGCACCATTTTCAATCCAATCGGTGAAGGTCACCTTTTGTCTTTTTCAATCTCTTTGTTCATCAGACGACGTCTACAGACCCATTTTCAGCCCTTATATCTCCACATGTACTGCATGCAGCGCACTCTTATTTGGCACAAATATGTACCTTCCTAACACCTATAAACCTTATAAAAAGCGCACCTGTTTGTTGCGAATTAATAGAGTTATTACGGTTTTACCGATTTCGCGCCCAAATTTCCATAGGGTGCAATGTAAAATTGATGGCCCGTTTTCACCAGGACGCGTTGCCCCGATTCCCTTGACTAGTCTTTATATATGTAGGCATTAATGATCTGCGCATGCGCATGTATTTGCAGCACCGTCGGTGCTTTCCTTTGCCTGCTATAGGCGAAAAACGATTTATTTATGAAATGTTTGGCGGCCCATATTGCACGTGCTTTTCTATTGACCGCTACCATATTTTGCAGGCTTGTTGGTATGGATAAGGGCTACAAACGTTCCAAATTTCAGCCAAATCGGACGACAAATAAGTGAGTTATTAAGAGTCAAAATATTGGATATTCCTCACCAACTTTGGACTGCTTATTTGAGTCAAATGCGACCTTCACCGATTGGAATGAAACCTGTGCCAGATGAAAGGCCTGGGGCCATGAGTCACTGGGGCAACTGGACGAAAATTCTGAGAGCCTCGTTTTCGAGTTCTGGGCGTTGGAAGTTGATATTTACCAATGTTTGACCCCTAATAACTTATTAACGGATAGTCCGATTTTTCTGAATAATATCACTAATTGTAAGTATGGTCCTAAAGTATCTCTTGGCACCATTTTCAATCCAATCGGTGAAGGTCACCTTTTGTCTTTTTCAATCTCTTTGTTCATCAGACGACGTCTACAGACCCATTTTCAGCCCTTATATCTCCACATGTACTGCATGCAGCGCACTCTTATTTGGCACAAATATGTACCTTCCTAACACCTATAAACCTTATAAAAAGCGCACCTGTTTGTTGCGAATTAATAGAGTTATTACGGTTTTACCGATTTCGCGCCCAAATTTCCATAGGGTGCAATGTAAAATTGATGGCCCGTTTTCACCAGGACGCGTTGCCCCGATTCCCTTGACTAGTCTTTATATATGTAGGCATTAATGATCTGCGCATGCGCATGTATTTGCAGCACCGTCGGTGCTTTCCTTTGCCTGCTATAGGCGAAAAACGAATTATTTATGAAATGTTTGGCGGCCCATATTGCACGTGCTTTTCTATTGACCGCTTTCATATTTTGCAGGCTTGTTGGTATGGATAAGGGCTACAAACGTTCCAAATTTCAGCCAAATCGGACGACAAATAAGTGAGTTATTAAGAGTCAAAATATTGGATATTCCTCACCAACTTTGGACTGCTTATTTGAGTCAAATGCGACCTTCACCGATTGGAATGAAACCTGTGCCAGATGAAAGGCCTGGGGCCATGAGTCACTGGGGCAACTGGACGAAAATTATGAGAGCCTCGTTTTCGAGTTCTGGGCGTTGGAAGTTGATATTTACCAATGTTTGACCCCTAATAACTTATTAACGGATAGTCCGATTTTTCTGAATAATATCACTAATTGTAAGTATGGTCCTAAAGTATCTCTTGGCACCATTTTCAATCCAATCGGTGAAGGTCACCTTTTGTCTTTTTCAATCTCTTTGTTCATCAGACGACGTCTACAGACCCATTTTCAGCCCTTATATCTCCACATGTACTGCATGCAGCGCACTCTTATTTGGCACAAATATGTACCTTCCTAACACCTATAAACCTTATAAAAAGCGCACCTGTTTGTTGCGAATTAATAGAGTTATTACGGTTTTACCGATTTTGCGCCCAAATTTCCATAGGGTGCAATGTAAAATTGATGGCCCGTTTTCACCAGGACGCGTTGCCCCGATTCCCTTGACTAGTCTTTATGTATGTAGGCATTAATGATCTGCGCATGCGCATGTATTTGCAGCACCGTCGGTGCTTTCCTTTGCCTGCTATAGGCGAAAAACGATTTATTTATGAAATGTTTGGCGGCCCATATTGCACGTGCTTTTCTATTGACCGCTACCATATTTTGCAGGCTTGTTGGTATGGATAAGGGCTACAAACGTTCCAAATTTCAGCCAAATCGGACGACAAATAAGTGAGTTATTAAGAGTCAAAATATTGGATATTCCTCACCAACTCTGGACTGCTTATTTGAGTCAAATGCGACCTTCACCGATTGGAATGAAACCTGTGCCAGATAAAAGGCCTGGGGCCATGAGTCACTGGGGCAACTGGACGAAAATTCTGAGAGCCTCGTTTTCGAGTTCTGGGCGTTGGAAGTTGATATTTACCAATGTTTGACCCCTAATAACTTATTAACGGATAGTTCGATTTTTCTGAATAATATCACTAATTGTAAGTATGGTCCTAAAGTATCTCTTGGCACCATTTTCAATCCAATCGGTGAAGGTCACCTTTTGTCTTTTTCAATCTCTTTGTTCATCAGACGACGTCTACAGACCCATTTTCAGCCCTTATATCTCCACATGTACTGCATGCAGCGCACTCTTATTTGGCACAAATATGTACCTTCCTAACACCTATAAACCTTATAAAAAGCGCACCTGTTTGTTGCGAATTAATAGAGTTATTACGGTTTTACCGATTTCGCGCCCAAATTTCCATAGGGTGCAATGTAAAATTGATGGCCCTTTTTCACCAGGACGAGTTGCCCCGATTCCCTTGACTAGTCTTTATATATGTAGACATTAATGATCTGCGCATGCGCATGTATTTGCAGCACCGTCGGTGCTTTCCTTTGCCTGCTATAGGCGAAAAACGATTTATTTATGAAATGTTTGGCGGCCCATATTGCACGTGCTTTTCTATTGACCGCTACCATATTTTGCAGGCTTGTTGGTATGGATAAGGGCTACAAACGTTCCAAATTTCAGCCAAATCGGACGACAAATAAGTGAGTTATTAAGAGTCAAAATATTGGATATTCCTCACCAACTTTGGACTGCTTATTTGAGTCAAATGCGACCTTCACCGATTGGAATGAAACCTGTGCCAGATGAAAGGCCTGGGGCCATGAGTCACTGGGGCAACTGGACGAAAATTATGAGAGCCTCGTTTTCGAGTTCTGGGCGTTGGAAGTTGATATTTACCAATGTTTGACCCCTAATAACTTATTAACGGATAGTCCGATTTTTCTGAATAATATCACTAATTGTAAGTATGGTCCTAAAGTATCTCTTGGCACCATTTTCAATCCAATCGGTGAAGGTCACCTTTTGTCTTTTTCAATCTCTTTGTTCATCAGACGACGTCTACAGACCCATTTTCAGCCCTTATATCTCCACATGTACTGCATGCAGCGCATTCTTATTTGGCACAAATATGTACCTTCCTAACACCTATAAACCTTATAAAAAGCGCACCTGTTTGTTGCGAATTAATAGAGTTATTACGGTTTTACCGATTTCGCGCCCAAATTTCCATAGGGTGCAATGTAAAATTGATGGCCCGTTTTCACCAGGACGCGTTGCCCCGATTCCCTTGACTAGTCTTTATATATGTAGGCATTAATGATCTGCGCATGCGCATGTATTTGCAGCACCGTCGGTGCTTTCCTTTGCCTGCTATAGGCGAAAAACGATTTATTTATGAAATGTTTGGCGGCCCATATTGCACGTGCTTTTCTATTGACCGCTACCATATTTTGCAGGCTTGTTGGTATGGATAAGGGCTACAAACGTTCCAAATTTCAGCCAAATCGGACGACAAATAAGTGAGTTATTAAGAGTCAAAATATTGGATATTCCTCACCAACTCTGGACTGCTTATTTGAGTCAAATGCGACCTTCACCGATTGGAATGAAACCTGTGCCAGATGAAAGGCCTGGGGCCATGAGTCACTGGGGCAACTGGACGAAAATTCTGAGAGCCTCGTTTTCGAGTTCTGGGCGTTGGAAGTTGATATTTACCAATGTTTGACCCCTAATAACTTATTAACGGATAGTTCGATTTTTCTGAATAATATCACTAATTGTAAGTATGGTCCTAAAGTATCTCTTGGCACCATTTTCAATCCAATCGGTGAAGGTCACCTTTTTTACTTTTTCAATCTCTTTGTTCATCAGACGACGTCTACAGACCCATTTTCAGCCCTTATATCTCCACATGTACTGCATGCAGCGCACTCTTATTTGGCACAAATATGTACCTTCCTAACACCTATAAACCTTATAAAAAGCGCACCTGTTTGTTGCGAATTAATAGAGTTATTACGGTTTTACCGATTTCGCGCCCAAATTTCCATAGGGTGCAATGTAAAATTGATGGCCCGTTTTCACCAGGAC
This sequence comes from Anodontia alba, assembly GCA_964016985.1. NCBI lineage: Eukaryota > Metazoa > Mollusca > Bivalvia > Lucinida > Lucinidae > Anodontia > Anodontia alba. Next base: position 27,591,716 of record OZ024834.1, read on the forward strand.
GCGTTGCCCCGATTCCCTTGACTAGTCTTTATATATGTAGGCATTAATGATCTGCGCATGCGCATGTATTTGCAGCACCGTCGGTGCTTTCCTTTGCCTGCTATAGGCGAAAATCGATTTATTTATGAAATGTTTGGCGGCCCATATTGCACGTGCTTTTCTATTGACCGCTACCATATTTTGCAGGCTTGTTGGTATGGATAAGGGCTACAAACGTTCCAAATTTCAGCCAAATCGGACGACAAATAAGTGAGTTATTAAGAGTCAAAATATTGGATATTCCTCACCAACTTTGGACTGCTTATTTGAGTCAAATGCGACCTTCACCGATTGGAATGAAACCTGTGCCAGATGAAAGGCCTGGGGCCATGAGTCACTGGGGCAACTGGACGAAAATTATGAGAGCCTCGTTTTCGAGTTCTGGGCGTTGGAAGTTGATATTTACCAATGTTTGACCCCTAATAACTTATTAACGGATAGTCCGATTTTTCTGAATAATATCACTAATTGTAAGTATGGTCCTAAAGTATCTCTTGGCACCATTTTCAATCCAATCGGTGAAGGTCACCTTTTGTCTTTTTCAATCTCTTTGTTCATCAGACGACGTCTACAGACCCATTTTCAGCCCTTATATCTCCACATGTACTGCATGCAGCGCACTCTTATTTGGCACAAATATGTACCTTCCTAACACCTATAAACCTTATAAAAAGCGCACCTGTTTGTTGCGAATTAATAGAGTTATTACGGTTTTACCGATTTCGCGCCCAAATTTCCATAGGGTGCAATGTAAAATTGATGGCCCGTTTTCACCAGGACGCGTTGCCCCGATTCCCTTGACTAGTCTTTATATATGTAGGCATTAATGATCTGCGCATGCGCATGTATTTGCAGCACCGTCGGTGCTTTCCTTTGCCTGCTATAGGCGAAAAACGATTTATTTATGAAATGTTTGGCGGCCCATATTGCACGTGCTTTTCTATTGACCGCTACCATATTTTGCAGGCTTGTTGGTATGGATAAGGGCTACAAACGTTCCAAATTTCAGCCAAATCGGACGACAAATAAGTGAGTTATTAAGAGTCAAAATATTGGATATTCCTCACCAACTTTGGACTGCTTATTTGAGTCAAATGCGACCTTCACCGATTGGAATGAAACCTGTGCCAGATGAAAGGCCTGGGGCCATGAGTCACTGGGGCAACTGGACGAAAATTATGAGAGCCTCGTTTTCGAGTTCTGGGCGTTGGAAGTTGATATTTACCAATGTTTGACCCCTAATAACTTATTAACGGATAGTCCGATTTTTCTGAATAATATCACTAATTGTAAGTATGGTCCTAAAGTATCTCTTGGCACCATTTTCAATCCAATCGGTGAAGGTCACCTTTTGTCTTTTTCAATCTCTTTGTTCATCAGACGACGTCTACAGACCCATTTTCAGCCCTTATATCTCCACATGTACTGCATGCAGCGCACTCTTATTTGGCACAAATATGTACCTTCCTAACACCTATAAACCTTATAAAAAGCGCACCTGTTTGTTGCGAATTAATAGAGTTATTACGGTTTTACCGATTTCGCGCCCAAATTTCCATAGGGTGCAATGTAAAATTGATGGCCCGTTTTCACCAGGACGCGTTGCCCCGATTCCCTTGACTAGTCTTTATATATGTAGGCATTAATGATCTGCGCATGCGCATGTATTTGCAGCACCGTCGGTGCTTTCCTTTGCCTGCTATAGGCGAAAAACGATTTATTTATGAAATGTTTGGCGGCCCATATTGCACGTGCTTTTCTATTGACCGCTACCATATTTTGCAGGCTTGTTGGTATGGATAAGGGCTACAAACGTTCCAAATTTCAGCCAAATCGGACGACAAATAAGTGAGTTATTAAGAGTCAAAATATTGGATATTCCTCACCAACTTTGGACTGCTTATTTGAGTCAAATGCGACCTTCACCGATTGGAATGAAACCTGTGCCAGATGAAAGGCCTGGGGCCATGAGTCACTGGGGCAACTGGACGAAAATTATAAGAGCCTCGTTTTCGAGTTCTGGGCGTTGGAAGTTGATATTTACCAATATTTGACCCCTAATAACTTATTAACGGATAGTTCGATTTTTCTGAATAATATCACTAATTGTAAGTATGGTCCTAAAGTATCTCTTGGCACCATTTTCAATCCAATCGGTGAAGGTCACCTTTTGTCTTTTTCAATCTCTTTGTTCATCAGACGACGTCTACAGACCCATTTTCAGCCCTTATATCTCCACATGTACTGCATGCAGCGCACTCTTATTTGGCACAAAGATGTACCTTCCTAACACCTATAAACCTTATAAAAAGCGCACCTGTTTGTTGCGAATTAATAGAGTTATTACGGTTTTACCGATTTCGCGCCCAAATTTCCATAGGGTGCAATGTAAAATTGATGGCCCGTTTTCACCAGGACGCGTTGCCCCGATTCCCTTGACTAGTCTTTATATATGTAGGCATTAATGATCTGCGCATGCGCATGTATTTGCAGCACCGTCGGTGCTTTCCTTTGCCTGCTATAGGCGAAAAACGATTTATTTATGAAATGTTTGGCGGCCCATATTGCACGTGCTTTTCTATTGACCGCTACCATATTTTGCAGGCTTGTTGGTATGGATAAGGGCTACAAACGTTCCAAATTTCAGCCAAATCGGACGACAAATAGGTGAGTTATTAAGAGTCAAAGTATTGGATATTCCTCACCAACTTTGGACTGCTTATTTGAGTCAAATGCGACCTTCACCGATTGGATGGATGGATGGATATTTTGTTTATAGACGCTCAACCCTAAAAGGGCATATAGCGTCTAATAAGATGTATATTATATGATGATTTTATTTAATGAGAAATTAAAAATATCTAGGATTGATGAGTTCATTTTAAAAAGATAAAGTATCAATGATTTTATGTTATTAAAATACAGATCATATTTTGTTAAAAAGTCCGATCTCTTTCAGAAAATCGAGTATTTTTTGAGTTGGCATATTAAAAAGTTCCTTTATAGTTTTTACATTAAAATACTTTGTGCGAATATAATTAAATTCAGCACAAGTGAGAAGAAAATGTTTGACCGTAAAAGGTTCGTTACAAGGAATGCAGAATAGAGCTTGTTCATTGTTTAAAATATAAGAATGAGTAATTCTAGTGTGTCCAAGTCTACATCTCGTGATTTTTGTTTGTTCTTTTCTGCTGAGATTAGAGAATGTGCATTTGCTGTTAAAATTTGGTTTGATTTCATTTAATTTATTATAAGTTTGTGTTTCCCAAACAGACTGACATTTGTTGTTGATGTATTGACAGACGTTTGATTTAAAGTCGGAGTGAGGAATTTTGAAATTGGTTATTACTAAGGATAATGCAGATTTGGCTTCTGAATCTGCTAATTCATTTCCACGAATATTAACGTGGCTGGGAAGCCAACAAAATACAATTTCTTTTGAAGCGGAAAGATAATAATATTTTTTAAGAATTTGCTGAATTAATGGGTTTCTATGGTGTAAATCTTTAAGAGATTTTAATACAGAAAGAGAATCTGAATAAATGATAAACTGTTTTTCAGACTGATCTCTGATATGGTAAAGTGCAATATCAATTGCCTTGGCTTCGGCGGTAAAAATGGAGCTATTATCAGGTAATCTGATACTGTCAGTAAAATTTGGACTAATAACAGAACAAGCAACTTTCTCATCTTGTTTCGAACCATCTGTATAAATTGACATGTAATGTTTATAATTTGATTTGATTTCTAAAAATTCATTCTTAAAAATATGCGACTCGACTTCTGTTTTTTTATTTTTATGAAGGTCTAAAATAATCTTTGGAGGGTTTAACGTCCATGGCTCTTTTGATGGAAAAGAAAAATGCTGAACATTTTTAATATTGATATTGGCCTCTTCAAGTAACGGTTGTATTCTCAGGCCAAGGGGTTTAATAGACGTTGGTTTGTTGTTGTAAAATCTTTCACATTTAGGATTAAAAACACAGTCATAGGCTGAATTACGTGGATTGGCGGCTAATTTAGTAACATATTGAAGAGACAATTTCTCTCTTCTTATATACAATGATGGTTCATTTGATTCAGCGTATAAACTTTCGACGGGGGAAGTACGAAAAGCCCCTAGAGCCAGACGTAAACCTTGGTGATGAATAGTATCCAAAGATTTCAAATAAGATTTTCTAGCGGATCCATAAACTATGGATCCATAATCCAATTTAGATCTAATTAAAGATCTATAAAGATTTAAAAGAACAGTACGATCTCCTCCCCAGTCGGAACTGGAGAGAACTTTAAGAATATCAAGTGCTTTAAGACATTTAGCTTTTAAAGCTTTGATGTGTGGTATAAAAGATAATTTGTTATCGAACAAAAGACCCAGGAATTTTGCTTCACTGACGACTGGAATAGGACTACCGTATATGGTGAGATGAGGATCTAAATGTAGCTGACGTATTTGACAAAAATGAACGCACTGAGTTTTTGTTTTTGAAAATTTGAAACCATTTTCTGTTGCCCAATCTTCTATATTGTTTAAACATCGTTGTAGTTTGAATTCAATGGTTTCCATATTTTTCGATCTAATAAATATTCCAAAATCGTCAACAAAAAGTGAACAATCAAGGTCTTTCACACATTTAACAATATCGTTAATTTTAATGCCAAACAAGGTAGGTGATAAAATGCTTCCCTGTGGTACACCTTGTTCTTGTTTAAATATGTCCGATAACGTATTACCTATTCGAACATTAAATGTTCGATCTGATAAAAAATTTTGAATAAAAAGTGGTAATCGGCCTTTAAGGCCTAATTTATGTAAATCTTTCATGATGCCATGTTTCCATGTAGTATCGTAAGCTTTTTCAAGATCAAAAAATACAGCTACGACATGTTCTTTTTTAATAAAGGCATCACGAATAAAGGATTCCAAACGGATCAAATGATCGTTTGTACAGTTATTTTTTCTGAATCCAGCTTGATATTTTGTTATTAGCTGGTTTGATTCCAAGAACCAAACCAGCCTATCATTAATCATTCTCTCCATTGTTTTACACAAACAACTTGTCAAAGCAATAGGTCTGTAGTTAGTAGCTTCAGTATGATCTTTATTTGGTTTTGGTATAGGTATAATCGTTGCTTTACTCCAGTCTTTTGGAAATTTTCCAGTGATCCAAATATCATTTAAAATATTTAATAAAGTTTTTAAAGCGTTATCGGGTAAATGTTTAAGAATTTGATAATGAATGTCATCAGGACCAGCAGCTGTATTGTGAGATTTATTAAGAGCATCTGATAATTCTGAAGCTGTGAATGGTACATTATATTTTTCATGATTTAGTGACGTAAAATTTAGATGCTCTTTCTCTTGTTCCTGTTTTATGTTTTGAAAGGTTTCGGAATAATTTGCACTAGAAGAGTTTTTCTGAAAATTCTCTCCTAGTGCATTGGAAATATCTTTAGTCGTTGAGCATATATTTCCATTTGATTTAATATGGACATGCTTGTTATTTTTATTTTTGCCAGTAATTTTTCGAATCATGTCCCATATTTTCTTTGCTGGAGTTCTAGAATTAAGTTTGGAGACGTATTGCTGCCAAGATGTTCTTTTAGCCGTTTTTATTGTCTTGCGAGCTTTTGCTCGCATTTGTTTGGCATGGATTAGATTTTCTTTTGTTGGCTGCCTATTGAACTTTCGTAAGGCAGATTTTCTTTTATTTATTGAATTTTTAACATCTTTATTAAACCAAGGTCTATTTCTTTTTGAACGTGTCGAGGACTTTGGAATACATTTTTCGGCTACATGAATTAATGTATCAGTAAAAGCTTGTATATCATCTGCTGTTTTAAACATTTCAGGATTTAATTTTTCATTACATAGCTCCATAAAATTCTCCCAGTTTGCTTTATTGAAATTCCATCGGGAATGATGGTCTTCATTTGTCGATTCAATTTCTTCAATTTTAATTGGAAAATGATCGCTCCCATGAAGGTCATCTAAAACTGACCAATCAAAATCTAAGTAAATATTTGGAGAGCATATAGACAAATCTAAAGCAAAATAATTTCTTGTAGGAGAATGAAGATAAGTTGGTTGTTTATCGTTAAATAAACATAAATCATTTTCTGCAATAAAATTTTCTATTATTTCTCCTTTGTCATTTGTATCCAGACAACCCCATAGTTTGCTGTGACTATTAAAGTCACCTAATAATAAATAAGGACGAGGTAACTGGTTTATAAGATTTTCTAAATCGTGTTTAGAAAATTTACAGTGTGGAGGAAGATATAGAGAACAAATTGTTATGGATTTAGACAGAGTGACATTTACAGCAACAGCTTGTAAATTACTATTTATATCTATCTGTCTATGAGGAACATTTGATTTTACAAGGATAGATGAACCTCCTGAGGCTTTCTGATTTTCAGTTGCGATATGATTATATAAACTATAATTTTTAAAATTAATATTATCTGTATTTTTTAAAAAGGTTTCCTGGAGACAAAAGACAATCGGAGAAAGTAGTGTTGTTAAAATTAAAATTTCGTTATAATTTGCTTTTAGTCCTCGACAGTTCCACTGAATAATTGATTTTTTATCCATGATAAATGGAGAGATGATTTGAAAATAAGGAACTTAATCCTTTTGTTTTCTCTGAGACTGCGAGAACATGGAGGAGTCAGTCTCTAACTCCATGTTCTCAAGGGAATCGAACCGATTGACCAACTTGATCGGATCGGCCGACGCCCCTTTACTATATGGATTTGGTACTTTATCTTTATCTTTTCCATTTTTTTCTTTCTGGTCAGCTGTCCTGGACCTGGATCTCTGTTGTGATCCACTTGTTTTAGTCGGCTGTGTTTGTGAACTGTTTTGAGATTTTGTTGGTGGTCTAGACTGATGAGTAGATGTGGGTTTAGGTTTAGTTTTTAGAGTAGGAGTAATAACTTTTGAATTTGCTTTGATGACAGAATCTTTTTCGTTAAACTGGGTAGAACTTTCTTTGGTTTCAGGTTTAGTGTTTAGGGATTGAACAACTTTTGCAAAGGTGATTTCAGGTTGATTTTCTTGAATCTTTTTGGCTTCCAAATAAGTAACTTTTTGTGTAACTTTAATTTTCATTATTTCTTTCTCTTTTTTCCAAATTTCACACTGATTTGATTTTGATTGATGGTTTTTGTGACAGTTCACACACTTGGCTTCATTTTTACAAGCATTTGTTGAGTGATCAAAGTCACCCATACCACATTTTTCACATACTGATCCAGGTAATTCAGGACAGCCGTTTTCATGATGTCCAAACCTCTGACAGTTGAAACACCGCAGAGGATTTGGAATGTAGACTTCAACCGGTATAATTCGGTAAAAGATTTTTAGTGATTTCGGTAAAGTTGTGGTGTTGAAAGTTAGTAAAAGTGTATTTGTTTCTATAAAGTTTCCATCTTTTTTAATTTTAAAACGTTTGCAAGCTGTTACTCCTTGTGTGTTAAGATATTCTGTGATATTTTCTTCAGTTTCATGTTTTAGCGTCCTGTCACGGATAATACCTTTGCAACTATTGAGTGTTTTATGTTCCGTGACAGAGACATTAATGTTAAAGAATTTTGTAATTTTCAAGAGATTATCAGTTTGAGATTTTCTGTTAGTTTCGACCAAAAGAGTTCCATTTTTTAATTTTTTTACATTTTTTGGAGTGCCTATTAAAGATTCTATTTGCTTTTCTATGATGAAAGGAGACAGTGAAGTAATTGGTTTGTCTTCCTTACTCGAAATCACTAAAAATTTAGCGAAGTTCTCATTTGCTTTGAAAGTAAAAGTAGTCGGTTGCGTGTCGTCCTCCGAAGAGTCGAACGCCAGAAATCGTTTTCGAGAGGCCATGATGATGAAATTTTTGATTCGATAGCTATGCGCCCCACCCTCCATGGAGCCCTACAAGGGGACGTTTAACAGAAATGGATCTCCTATTTCTAACGTCAAGGCTACATTGCTATTATACTCGGTGTCAAGATCAGAGTCTTCAGCTCGGCCTCATGCTTAGATGATTTCCCACCTATTCATCTAAATTTCCATAGAAAAATTTATGAACAGGTGAGTTCATCCCCCTATCCACAGCCTCCACTCACAGAGGTTTCCGCCAAAGCCCCAATACAAGCCCACCAATTGACCCTTCAGCCGCCGCCCATTGAAACTCACTTAAAGTTAGAGGAACATGAGAAAAATAAGCCCGGTTTGGTACCATAAAGATACGTATGAAAGAGAGAAAGAAGCTAAGAACAAGTTGTGCGCTTCTAGAGCTTGGCACGACTGAGCCGATTGATCCAGGCCGGATCTAACCCAGACCGCTCTTCTATCTGAAATAAGGGCCAAAATGATGTGTTGAAAAGCTGGAGATCCCTGGGCTTTCCTCAATCATCAGGTTCCCCTCTCCCAGCATACGAGACGCCACCCACGGCAAACAGGTGGTTCCTGTTTTAATAGGGGATTACACCCTATCCACTACAGAAGGAAAGTGATCTGTAAATTTTATTCCCTACAGACAAGGGAGGCCGAAAACGTCTGGGAAATTGAAAGGTTATTTTTACCATAAATTAGGAGATCCATATTTAAAATAAACAGTTTATTATAGAAAGAAGGATTTTGGATTCATTTTTAAAGAGAGTCAAACAAACAAGCTGTGTTAGATGATATGTAGCTTTCTAATGATATGTAGCTTTCATACCTTGAAAAACGTTTAGTTTTTTTTTTATCTAACAATAATAAATGCATCTTACTTTTTAATGTGGAGAATGCTAGAGTTCGGAAAAAAGACACAAACACAAGACAAACACATATGTTAAATACAGATGAGGTTATAATCTTCGTCCCATGTGCGACCCACGGGCACAGAATGATACACAAACAAATGAAGCATGTTAGTAACATGAGATAGGAAAGGTTCAAAAGGATAGATCTCGCGAAATTTGTTTTTTCCAATTTAAGATGCATTTCAGTAAATTTAATTTTATAGTCTGGAATTATACCGGTTGAACGGACGGTTGCTCTGTTATGTTAGGGATTTTACCCAACTGCCACAGAAGCGGAAGGCAGCCACCTATTTCGAGGGCCCGGGTGGTCACGGGCGGCCTCTTTTAGACGGCTCGTACGTCACGCAGAGGGTACGTCTGGCCTATTCTTAGCCACGGGACCAGCACGGGACTCACCTATTGGAATGAAACCTGTGCCAGATGAAAGGCCTGGGGCCATGAGTCACTGGGGCAACTGGACGAAAATTATGAGAGCCTCGTTTTCGAGTTCTGGGCGTTGGAAGTTGATATTTACCAATGTTTGACCCCTAATAACTTATTAACGGATAGTCCGATTTTTCTGAATAATATCACTAATTGTAAGTATGGTCCTAAAGTATCTCTTGGCACCATTTTCAATCCAATCGGTGAAGGTCACCTTTTGTCTTTTTCAATCTCTTTGTTCATCAGACGACGTCTACAGACCTATTTTCAGCCCTTATATCTCCACATGTACTGCATGCAGCGCACTCTTATTTGGCACAAATATGTACCTTCCTAACACCTATAAACCTTATAAAAAGCGCACCTGTTTGTTGCGAATTAATAGAGTTATTACGGTTTTACCGATTTCGCGCCAAAATTTCCATAGGGTGCAATGTAAAATTGATGGCCCGTTTTCACCAGGACGCGTTGCCCCGATTCCCTTGACTAGTCTTTATATATGTAGGCATTAATGATCTGCGCATGCGCATGTATTTGCAGCACCGTCGGTGCTTTCCTTTGCCTGCTATAGGCGAAAAACGATTTATTTATGAAATGTTTGGCGGCCCATATTGCACGTGCTTTTCTATTGACCGCTACCATATTTTGCAGGCTTGTTGGTATGGATAAGGGCTACAAACGTTCCAAATGTCATCTAAATCGGACGACAATTAAGTGTGTTATTAAGAGTCAAAATATTGGATATTCCTCACCGACTTTGGACTGCTTATTTGAGTCAAATCCGACCTTCACCGATTGGAATGAAACCTGTGCCAGATGAAAGGTCTGGGGCCATGAGTCACTGGGGCTACTAGTCGAAAATTCTGATAGCCTCGTTTTCGAGTTCTGGGCGTTGAAAGTTGATATATACCAATTTTTGATCCCTAATAACTTTTTAACGGATAGTCCGATTTTTCTGAAAAAAAAAATATCATTAATTATAAGTATGGTCCTGGAGTATCTCTTGGCACCATTTTCAATCCAATCGGTGAAGGTCACCTTTTGTCTTTTTCAATCTCTTTGTTCTTCAGACGACGTCTACAAACCCATTTCCAGCCCTTATGTCTCCACGTGTACTGCATGCAGCGCACTCCTATTTGAAGATTGGATAATCCTCACCAACTTTGGACTGCTTATTTGAGTCAAATGCGACCTTCACCGATTGGAATGAAACCTGTGCCAGATGAAAGGCCTGGGGCCATGAGTCACTGGGACAACTGGTCGAAAATTCTGAGAGCCTCGTTTTCGAGTTCTGGGCGTTGAAAGTTGATATTTACCAATGTTTGATCACTAATAACTTATCAACGGATAGTCCGATTTTTCTGAATAATATCATTAATTGTAAGTATGGTCCTAAAGTATCTCTTGGCACCATTTTCAATCCAATCGGTGAAGGTCACCTTTTGTCTTTTTCAATCTCTTTGTTCATCAGACGACGTCTACAGACCCATTTGCAGCCCTTTTATCTCCACGTGTACTGCATGCAGCGCACTCCTATTTGGAATAATATGTTGTTTTATTTTGTGTGTGTTTTTTTTTTGTTTTGTTTTGTTGTTTTTTTTTTATCACCGTTTAGTCAGACAAAATTTCATGTATAAGCAAACTTACTTGTAGGAGCACATCTAAATTGCTCATTCAAAAGATATTTCTTTTTAAGTGTTGCTGATCACTTTTTCTGGTTGAATCTTTGTAATTTTTTTTCAAATCTTTCAATTCAGGAATTTTGTGATTTCTCATACTTGCGGAAGCATAATTTCATTTGATGATGAAATAAGCCGTTTCCTTTACAATAATTGTAATTTTTTTCTGATTACACCTTGGTGTCCCTAAATGAACTGTCATACTGTAGGACTGGGCGCACCAATCCTTTATATGCTTTATAAAATCTTGGTGAATTCTCGTACTTGTGGAAACAATTTAATTTTAGGGCAAAATCGGTGTTGGATGATAAAACATTCTATTCTATTTGTAATTCCTATATTTGATGTGAGATAAGGATTAAACTCCTATATATGCGGCTTGCCAGGGTGACTCGCAGCAACAATTTTCAAGCAATAACCATATGGGCTGCATCAAGCAAAAAAGAAAGAAAGTTTCTACCAACATGAGCAATAGGTGCAGATTTAGATAATCCTAGGCATGTACAAACAATCATCCTGGTCCCAGTTGTTCAAAGCATCGTTAGCTTAATGAGCTCATTAATAACAGATTTGTTAACTGTTGTTGCTAAGGTATTTTCAAATACATTGACAGTTTTGCTGCAAAAATGTGAGCTACTCACATTTTTGCAGCAAAACATTTCAATGTATTTCCATGTTTTTACGAGATAGAGATTTTAAAGTCACGCTCACGTTAGCTAACAACTTGGCCGCATCAAGCAAAAGCAAAATAAAAAAAAAATAAATAAAAAAAAAATAAAAATAGAAATAAAAATAAATAAAATAAAATAAAATAAAAATCCTTCCAATATGGGCGGATTTAGATCATCCTACGCATGTACAAAGACTCATCCTTGTCTTTGCTTTCCTTACAAACTGTGGTATCCAGTGATTCTATTAGTAGACAATGATAGCCCTAACCAGACTGCATTGATATGCAAGCTAATCTGGGCCTTCCCTGTCCGCACTGGCCCGAAGATGTTTGCACATCACTGTCCGCATTTGCTCAAAGACGTTTGCACATCACTGTCCGCATTTGCCCGAAGACATTTGCACATCACTGTCCGCATTTGCCCGAAGACATTTGCACATCACTGTCCGCATTTGCCCAAAGACGTTTGCACATCACTGCCCGCGTTTCCCCAAAGACGTTTGCACATCACTGCCCGCATTTGCCCAAAGATGTTTGCACATCGCTGTCCGCATTTGCCTAAAGATGTTTGCACATCACTGTCTGCATTTGCCCGAAGACGTTTGCTCTTCACTATCCGCATTTGCCCAAAGACGTTTGCACATCACTGTCCGCATTTGCCCAAAGATGTTTGCACATGGGGTGCATCACGAAAACATACCTATATAATATTGGCTCCCTTAAACCTAACTTTTATATGGTAAAATTGAGGTTTACAGGGGTATACATTATTTTTTCTATTTCTGCTCAAAAACATAGTCGGTGAGTACTCGTTATAACCGCCTCGATGAGGCGATTCTAATGAGTACCCACAATCTGTTATGAGCAGAAATATGCAAAATATTAGAATTTTTATCTGAAAACTTTCAGTTTTTGGTGGTGAAATTTTCAATATATTTGAATAGGCTTGTTTTCGTAATGTTCCCATAATATCTGCACGGGCTTGGTAGTGCAGACCAAGAACTGCTCCTTTAATCAGGATCTACTCTGTACGCCATTTTCTTCAAAATAACTTACATATTTAGGATAAATATGGTTGCTGGTGTTTTACGTCAGTTTCAACATTGTTTTACTCATATAAAGAAGATAGTGTTGATGATGAGAGGCTTTGTGCAAAGAAGCACCATATTAGGTTTTATGTCCCTATCATCATTATTAAAGAGGCACCATATTAGGTTTTATGTCCCTTTCAACATTATTTAACTCAAGTCCAGATGAGAAAGGTGTGATAATGAAAGGTTCTGTGCAATGAAGCTCCAAACAGCCATGATGGTTTGGTGTTTTACGTCCCATTCAACATTATTTAAGTCGTATCCAGATTATGGAAGGGTAATAATAAAAGGCTGTGTGATGAAGTGCTGTATAGTTATGAGTCAAATTCTGCCTCTAGTGGGAATCAAAACCCAGACATTGTGATCCCAGTCGGAAAGCACCCGGATGCTTCCGATATAGTTATGAGCAAATATGGTATATAAGAGTTCCGATCACATCACGAAAACATACCTATATAATTTTGACCCCTTAAACCCCACTATATATATATATATAGTAAAACTGGGGCTAAGAGGGCGATACGTTTTTTTTCTTAATTCTGCTCAAAACAGATTGTGGGTTCTTGTTAGAACCGCCTCGGCGAGGCGGTTCTAATGGGTACCCACAATCTATGTTTTGAGCAGTAACATGAAAAAATATCAGAACTTTTATCTGAAAACTTTCATTTTTTTGTTGGTGAAATTTTCAATATATTTGAATAGGCATGTTTTCGTAATGAGTTTTTAGTATGTCGGAAGATCTCGGCCCAGTTGTTCAAAGCATAGTTAGTTTAACGAGCTCGTTAGTGGTCAAAATGTTAACTGTTCTAGTAAGTACAATATCTAATTCACAGGTATTTTTGCTGAAAAAAAATGTGAGTAGCATTTGCAAAATATTAGCATATATGCCATATTTAATGGTCAAAGTTTTAACGATACGTGTTAACTAACGACATCGTTAGTTTTCAACATCTGGGCCCTGATTATTGATGTTCTTGAATGAATATATTGGGCCGAGCCATGCAAAAATGTGTAGACAACGAAGGCCCAGATCAGCCTGTCTATCTGTGTAGTCATTAGTAACTTCACTGTCCATTGTAGCAAAGTTAGAAGAAAATCCTTATAAGTAAGGCTGGCACAATTAATCGGAGAATCGATTAACTGATCGATAAATTCCATAAAAAATGATTATCATTACTAATTGGCTAAAAATCGATTATTTGATTTCTGTGTTTGTTACTTTGCCGTATTTACCCTTAGTATTCAGACACATCATCTCCTTACCAAACTTTATCTAAAATATGGACAAGTACAGTTCACTGCCACTGTTGTGTCTAAACAATAGCTGGATGAGTGGCAAACAGTGTACCCTGATGAGACATCGCGGTTTGCGGTGTCTCATCAGGGTCTACACAGTTTGGTCAGGCCTGTCTGATCAAATACATACAGAAAAGTATACCATACGGTAATGGAGGAGAAAGGACTGAGAGTAAACGCAGGAAAGACAAAGATTATCTGTAGCACCGGTCTGGACCTTTTGCAGAGTTCAGGCGAGTTTCCATGCACCGTTTGTCGTACTGGAGTGGGCAGCAAGAGCATCTTCTGCAATGCCTGCAAGCACTGAATGCACAAGAAATGCAGTGGGCTCAAGCGCTTGACAAAGGACCCCGATTACAGATGTACACGGTGCCAGGGAACTACGCAACCCTTAGACGGCAGACCACAGAGGGAAGTCCAAGTCGGACCTGACAAGCAGGATGTGGTAGCTTCCTTTTGCTACCTCGGAGACATGCTCTCAGCAGCCGGTGGCTGTGGACTTTCAACCACAACACGCGTGAAATCCGCCTGGAAGAAGTTCAAGGAGCTACTACCAATTCTCTCTTCTCATCACCTTTCTTACAAGACACGTGGTCGTTGGTACAGCTCTTGTGTGCGGAGCGCAATGTTCCATGCCAGTGAGCCTTGGCCATTGACAAAGCCAAACCTCTAACTTCCGCAGTGGAATGGCAGGGCAATGACCAGACAGGTCAGCAATGTCAAGCCGCAAGACATTGTCACCATCAGATCCAATGAGCTACTTGCGCGGCATGGCATTGAGGATCTGGCCCTCATTCTGGATAGAAGGCTCCGCTGGTATGGACATGTGGAACGCTCCTATGGTGCAGTCAAGACAGCCTGTGACATACAGGTTGATGGAAAGTGTTGGCCTGAGAGGCTTAGATGACATGGCAACAGCTGACAGAGAGGGCTATCATTGATTGTGTAGGGTTGAACGACTCGTCAAACCTTGTGGGTCATTTTGTGTCATCTCCCAGAGAAAGAGAGAACAAGAGCTTTGCAAGTGGCGCATTATACGCCTGTTTGCTAAGACAGTGGGGCCAACATATTTAAAGGAATTGTAACCACTGTACACTATGTGTATGGCTAAAAGATGGCCAGGCAGACAAACAGGAATAGCAACTTTGTAATTAATTAAAAAATTAACATATTAAATACTTGGCAATGTACACTCCACCATTAAGTTTCGTTAAAATATTTAAAATGGTTGAGGAAATAGAGAAGGAAAAGAAAATTTAGTTATAGGGCAAATAATTCAGGACATAAGTAAGCCAGAGTTGTGGTTCTTGCTCATTATATATTGCCCCATTATTATATACATTCCTACAAAATTTCATTAAAATATTTCAAAGGGTTATGGCATTATGGATTGAATGAGAAGGACCTAAACAATTAATTTGCATATAGGTAGTAATGGAATAATAATTAAAAGCTTCAATCACTAGTAACTAGAAAGGGGGAGCAATCGTTCTTGTATGCAACACGTCATCCTGACCTAATACACATTCCTATAAAGTTGCATGAAGATATCCATAATGGTAACAGAGTCAATGCATGTACAAAAATGTTTGAAAAAAAGTAATCAAAGGGGCATAACTTGCAAACTAAGAAAGGGAGAAAAATCATTCTTGTGCACGACATGTTGTCGTGACCTAACACATATTCTTATAAAGTTGGAAGAAAATATCCCTAATGGTTACCAAGTTATTTCGCGTACAAGAATTCTGGAAAAATTAATCAAAGGGGCATAACCTGGAAACAAAGCAAGGGAGAACAATCATTCTTTAGCGCAACACATCGTCCTGACCTATTACATATTCCTATAAAATTGCATGAAGATATTCTGAACTGTTACTGAATTATGGACCGTACAAGAAAGTTTGGAAAAATTAATCAAAGGGGCATAACTTGTAAAATATGAAAGAGGGAACAATAATTCTTGAGTGTGACACATCGTTGTGATCTAATACATATTCCTATGAAGTTGCATGAAGATATCCCTAATGGTTACTGAGTTATGGCTCTTAAGAGAATTCTGGAAAAATTAATCAAAGGGCCATAACTTGGAATCTAAGAAAGGGGGCACAATCATTCTTGTGCACCACACATCGTCCTGACCAAATATTTCCTATAAAATTGCATGAAGATATTCTGAACTGTTACTGAATTATGAAGCATATAAGAATGTTTGGAAAATAAAAGGGACATAACTTGGAAAATAAGAAAGGTGGAACGATCATTTTTGTACACGACACATCATCGTGACCTAATACATATTCCCACAAAGTTGCATGAAGATATCCCTAATGGTTACTGAGTTATGGCGCATACAAGAATGTTTGGAAAAAATAATCAAAGGGGCATAACTTGGAACTAAGAAAAGGAGAACACTTATTCTTGTGGGTCACATCGTCCTGACCTCATACATATTTCTATAAAACTGCATGAAGATATCCTGAACGGTTACTGAGTTATGGAGCATACAAGAGTGTTTATGGACGGACAATTGGAAAAATTAATAAAAGGGGCATAACTTGTCACATCGTCATGACCTAGTACACACTCCTATAAAGTTGAATGAAGATATTCCTAACAGTTACTGAGTTATGGCACGTACAAGAATGTTTGGAAAAAAATTAATCAAAGGGGCATAACTTGGAAACTAAGAAAGGGGGACCAATCATTCTTGTGCGTGACACATCGTTCTTTGTGTTGAGGATTTACTGTCCAGTCAACCCAATGGGGTCATGTCGAGCGCGGTCAGTTTACCTAACCACACGTTCACTGGGCAGGCTTAGTCCTCTAAGCGGTTAACCAGTACTGTGCACATTCTTTCGCCAGAAACTGACAACTGCTCTTCTTGAATCAGCGGAAGGGAGGGAATGACCGTAGAAAATATTTCATGATCAATCTCCACGAAAGAATGTTGCCAACCTCAGCTGGGGTTGAACCCGCGGCCTCCTAGTCTCCAGTCGGACGGCGCATCCAACTGAGCCACCGAGGCCACGTGACACATCGTCCTGACCTAATACATATTCCTATAAAATTGCATGAAGATATCCTGAATGGTTACCAAGCGTACAAGAATGTTTACGGATGGACGGACAGAAACATTCCCCTCTGCCCTTACCTGCTACAAGGATAGCAGGCCTTGCCCAGCTGTAAGCCAATATCAGTTGGATGCCCCGGTGACGTAAGACACACGACACCTTCGCCACACCCGATCATCCCCTCTCTGTTATCAACCCTCATGAAATACGTGCCTGGAGATCTGGTGTGAGATCTACCATACTTTCAGCAAGCCAGCTACCTGGAAGAGAACCCATTCATTACGAAAACATGCCTATTCAAATATACTGAATTTTTTACCACCAAAAAATGAAATTTCTTATATTTTTCACATTTCTGCTCAAAACATAGATTGTGGGTACTCATTAGAACCGCCTCGGCCACAATCTATGTTTTGAGCAGAAATAAGAAAAATAAATTATACCCCTGTAAACCCCAGTTTTACCATATAAAAGTGGGGTTTACAGGGGTCACAATTATATAGGCATGTTTTTGTGATGGTTGTGGATGTTGCCCTTGTACCTGCACGTTAATCAAAAATCCAATGATGATCAGAAGTATTGAATTTTTTCTTATTTCTCCACAAAAACATGTTGTGGGTACTCATTAGAAGCATGTCAGTGAGGTGCTTCTAATGAGTATTACTCCATGAATGTTTACTGTTATGTAAATGTACTTTAATATATTGGAATAATCCAGGGTCAATGTATAGCAAGTTGTTACGGGTATAAATAATGCCACTCGGTAGTTTCCGGTTCACTAATTCTGTTTGATTGAATAAGTTATTCATTGATAGTGGTTTCATGAAAGTGTATTGGATCATAACTCAAACGGCAAGTTCACTCTCCGTAAAGTCAACTAAAATCCACAGTCGCAGGTTGGATCCCTGTAATAGTTTTTTTTTTGTTTTTTTTTTTACTTATTTTATCTCTTTGCATGCTTTTTCATTTTCCTTTCTTTTTTCATCTAAATCACCGCAATGTGAAAATTCTTATGCCGTTTTAACATTTTACCACCCTATGGGCAGATTCAGCAGTCAACAAATTGATATGATTTTTCTTATTTTTTCCCAGAAAATAGATTCAACAAGCAAATTCCATAGGCAAAAAATCTATGTTAAAAGTTAAAAATGTGAAAAGTAAAAAAAAAAAAAAAAAACTTCCAAGATTCTGTAAAAAGCATATGCATATCTTCAGACTATGGTTACAACATCTGCATAGTTTCAGTGGGAATGATATAAAACTGTAGGAGGAGTTGCACTCACAAGGTACCTACTACATATACACTTTCATAGTATTGAAGCATGAAAAAAAAGTCTAAGTTAAAAATGTGAAAATTTTGAAATAAATTACATCAAGATTCTGTAAAAACCTCATACATATCTTCAGACCATTATTAAGATACCTGTGAAGTTTCAGAGGGATCTATATTAAACTGTAGGAGGAGTTGTGCTCACTAAGTCCCCACTACAAACTCAGAACCATGCTAAAAAGTCTGAGTTAAAAATGTGAAAAAAGTAAAAAAAAATAATTTAAGGATTCTGTAAAAACCACATGCATATCTTCAGGCCATGATAAAAACACCTGTAAAGTTTCAAAAGGATTGGTCCAAAACTTTAGGAGGAGTTACACTCACAATGTACCTATTACATATACGCTTTCTAAGTATTGAAGCAGGAAAAAAGTCTAAGTTAAAAATGCAAAATATTAAAAAAAAAAATATTTCAAGATTCTGTAAAAAGTACATGCATATCTTCAGACCATGATTAAGATAAATGTGAAGTTTCAGAAGGATCGGCATTAAACTGTAGGAGGAGTTGCGCTCACAAGGTCCCCACTACAAACTCAGAACCATGCAAAAAAAAGTCTATATTAAAAATGTAAAAAAAGTGAAAAAAAATAATTAAAGGATTCTGTAAATAGCACATGCACATCTTCAGACTATGATAAAGACACCTGAAAAATTTCAGAAGGATTGGTTAAAAACTGTAGAAGTTGCGCTCACAAGGTACCTACTATAAACTTGGAACCACGCACCCCCATGATGTAAAAAAAGACTAAGCTAAAAATGTGAAAAAAGTAAAAAACCAATAATTTAAGGATTCTGTAAAAAGCACATGCACATCTTCAGACCAAGATGAAGACACCTGTAAAATTTCAGAAGGATTGGTTAAAAATTGTAGGAGGAGTTGCGCTCACAAGGTACCTACTACAACTTGGAGCCACGCACCACGAACCACGCACCACGGAAGGCCGAATATTACGTCCCCTCCCTTTTCTTCGTAAAGGCGGGGGACAATAAAGGAGACAGTTTGCAGTTTGCATGAAATGTTGAATTCTATTTTCTGAGGAAAATAAGGAAAATATTTAAAAATGTCTGCTGAAATGTTTACTTGATCAAGCTAAACGCTAATACAAAAAAAAAAGTCTTTATAGACACTTTTTGGATTGCATAACACCCTAATGACCATAAGCAGATAAAGATAAGAAATCCTTGGTGACTTTGGCCACCCTTATAGGTAGGGGCCTGATAAGGGGAAGTTAGATTTGATATCAGCAAAGCTCATGATGCAGACAGAAACAGGTAAGGTGCGTTATTTGGCGATAGTTTGATGTGTTTTTTTTCTTCTTTTTATTCCATAAAATATATAGCTAATGGTTATTCATCAGAATTGCCTCTCTAAGGCAGTTCTAATGGTTATTCATCAGAATTGCCTCTAAGGCAGTTCTAATGGTTATTCATCAGAATTGCCTCTCTAAGATACCTATGCCACTGTATCATCAAATGCCCTCTTTATCTGTTTCTTATTTGCATAAATTTCCAGTGGCACTATTTTAGTAGCTTTGTCAAAAAGATATTTACTGAAAAGGGTGAAATAAATAAATCCATTGTTCGGGAAAAGCATAATTTTGTAGCACTTTTTTTGCATAGACATTTGAGAATTATTACTCACCATGCTATGGGTGGATTCAGCAGACAACAAATTAATAAGATTTCTTATTTTTTCCATAAAATAGGATCTGACATTTCATGCAAATGGTCTCATTGGCATGAAATGTCAAATTCTATTTTCTGGGAAAAATAAGAAAAAATATTTCTTTATTATTCTTTCTTTCTCAGCAGTTCAGTGTGAAATAATAAAGCCCTTCTGCTTTCAGTAAATAATGATTGATTATTGAATCATAGTACTGGAAAACATGTTTTTTTCATAAAAATGCAATATACAACGGAAAGAGAATTTCAGTTTTTGACAGGTACTAAAGAAACAAATCACACTAATTTCTGCAAAATAACATGTACGCTCAATGAAGACTCGGATCAGCCTGCGCATCTCCACACACCATATCTTGTTGTTTATTGCCAAAATATAAAATGAAGTGAAAAATACCATGTTCATCCTAAACATTCTGACACCTTACCATACTTGCCTCATAAATTTAACAAGGTCATTCAAGTACCTGTTTATGTATCTAAAATTGCTAGATGAGAGATTCAGTAACGACCTTGAATCACTCTGCATTCTGCTCTGGGTCCACACTGTTTGCTCAGACTTCGGGTAAATACAGTAAGTGCCAATTAGCCGGGGTCCTTTGTTATGGTGTCTGCACAGCAGATGCAATAATGCCCATTTAGCTGGGTTTTTTTTTATTTTGTAACTGGGTATGAAAAAAAAAAAAAAATTTAAGGCACAATTGTTTGTTTGTGTTAAGGTTTTACGGCCCAGTCAACCCAATGGGGTCATGTCGAGCGCGGTCAGTTTACCTAACCACACGTTTACTGGGCAGGCTTAGTCCTCTAAGCGGTTAACCAGTATTGTGCACATTCTTTCGCCAGAAACTGACAACTGCCCTTCTTGAATCAGCGGAAGGGAGAGATTGACCGTAGAAAATATTTCATGATCAATCTCCACGAAAGAATGTTGCCGACCTTGGCGGGGGTTGAACCCGCGACCTCCTGGTCTCCAGTCGGACGACGCATCCAACTGAGCCACCGAGAAGGCACAATTGTTACAAAAGTTCCGAAGTAAAATACAAAAAAAAACCAACAAAAAACAGATTGCATGGTTGCATGGTGTCAATACCACAAATTCTACACAAGACGGTCATACCCCAGCGATGATGTAGCCACTATACCACGACATCCGCTGTTACAAAGTATTGTGTATATATTTGCCAGGTTCATGGCCTTATTGATGAATTTGCCTCCTGGTTAAGTGAAAATGCCCGAGGCTATTTTTAGTAATGCTTACCTAACAATGGATTTTGGATGAACTACTCCTTAAACATTTGACACAACAATAAACATTCATAGTGCTATATCCACAACATATGTTTAGGAAAACGTGGGTACTCATTAGAAGTGACTCACTGAGGCACTTCTAAGGAGTACCCACATTTTTAACGGAGAAAGAAAAATATTTGCCTGATACCCACTCTTAACTAGACCTATGAATGAGTTACTGTGACTGTCTTAAATTCTGATCAATTTATCTAGTACATTGTTGGGACAAAATTCTACTTTTCATGTTATTTCTTTGCATATTTACGGTAGTGAATGGCAAATAGGAACAGTCAGATTTGGGTCTCCATGTTTGCATAGCCATTTTATTAGAAAATTTGGTGTAGGAAAGTTTCAGACATTTACTGTACTGAAGGTTCATTTCCTACACTGTTGCATTAGTGTCCATCAAAGATTCAATTCAGCCTGTGCATCCGCAGTCAGATCAGTTTTTGTTGTCCGCCTGAAGACATTTTGGATCCTTGGTTACCCACAGAGTGCTCTATGAAGACACTGGTCAGACTGCAGGGTAATCTAAGTCTTTGCTAGCAAGGGCACACATGCAATCTTGTAGAAAATGCTATGCCTAATATTTTCTTGGCAAATATTCAAAATGTACTATGCCTCGTGATGTGAAATAGAACTATCCCAAAAGTGCAACAGGTCATCAAATGAAATTTATATAGTAAAACTGGAGTTTACAGGGACATACATTTTCTTATTTCTGCTCAAAAACACAGATTGTGGGTACTTGTTAGAACTGAGGCAGTTCTAATGAGTAGCCACAATCTAAGTTTTGAAGCAGAAATATGAAAAATATCGGTTTTTATGTTTTTGGAGGTGAAATTTTCTATATATTTGAAAAGGCGTGTTTTCGTAATGAATAACCCTCAGGATGAAAACCTCAGGAAAAAAAGGCGTCCAATAACTCCATATTTGGCCACGAAAACATTGTGGGTACTCATTAGCCCATTTTACTCTGGAGATCCCATAAATGGTAATTGGCAAACAGTGCAAATGCAGCCCAGATGCCGCAGAATGGGGCATTTGATCAAGATCCCCACTTTTGCAAATAGCTAAACCATTATTCCGTTGAAATATCTATATCATATGGTCTTCTGACATGCCAAAAATTGAAATTGGACTATACCAATATATAGTGCAGAGAGAGTTCAGGTTTTTTTTGTTTGTTTTTTTATTTGGGTTTTACGGCCCTTTCAAGAACATTTCACTTATATCGAGCCGATTGTTCATCAAAGGTGGGCGAAAACCGGAGAACCTGGAGAAAAACCACCTGACCATCTGTAAGCAGAACTTGGCTTTCCGGCTTTCCCACATGTGACCCGAGAGAGGCTCGAACCACAGTGGTGAGAAACCTAATGGATTAATAGTCAACTCTCCTACCCACTAGACACTTCTATGAGTACCCACAACATCTATTTATAATATGATTACTTCGGAAATATATTGTGGAGAAATAATACAAATACAAATAACATTTTCATGTCTCAAATTTATTTTGTATCCCTCAGTGCACCTTACAACCAATGAATATACACAAGCTTTCTCAGAGATGACTAAAATCAGCTTTCCACTGTCTTGTATTCACTTATATATGGTCATTGACTATTGAATAAAAAAAAATTAAAACCAATCAAAGAATATTCTCATATAACAAGAGAACAGTCACAATCAATCAGTTTTAGTATCCACCCACAAACACAAAAATCACAACTCCATTCAATAAGAATGGATTGTTGAATAGGCGGCAGGTAACCTTGTGAAATCTCCATGTATCAAATGTTCTCCATGGATTAAATGTGGCAAGCAACACAGCATTATCTGAAAAAGAACATTATAGTGAAAGACTTGAATGAAATAAGTGAAGTTCATCAGACTTAAAAACACTGTCAAACACTGCAAGGTGCAAAAATACAGTCGACTCTCGTTATCTCGAATTCCAAGGGATTAATTGAACTACTTTGAGATATGTGTACCTCTACATATCAGATTCACAGAATTTAGGAAAAAATAAATCAAACAACCACATTTAACAGATGTGTATGTAATTTGACTCCTGAAGTTAGAGGTATATTGAAAATATTGTGGAAAAGGGAAAAATTGCTCCTAGCAATTTCTCCTCTTTTCCATAATATTTTGTTTCCCGTTGTTAGATTTTCATGTTTAAGCTGAGGTCAGATTTTTGCTTCGAGACAACCGGTTATAGCGAGATAAGCGAGGTCGAGATAACGAGAGTCAACTGTATCTGTTCAAGAAAATAGACTAATAGTTTACCCAATTTCTCTCCAAATGACGCAATTTCCACGAAATGTCAAAGTCTGTTAAATGTGGGGAAAACATATGGAAATACGTGTTTTTTCCTGAAAATAATTTTAACATTTCATAGAAATTGTCTAATAAATTTTATGGAGACAATATGCATGACATATCCTAGGTTTTTTCTGGGAAAAAGAAAAATGTTTTAAAATGTGGTCTGTTGAATTTTTTTCCCAGCATGCTAAGCATTAAGTACTGGTATATAAGAGAGCTGTGCAGACCCTGATCAAACTTGGAGCAGCCTGAAATGAATCTAAACTATTTGCACAAACACATTGAAAGAGTACATCTGCTCTGTTGGACATTCAGCTGCAGTACACTACAACTCCTTTATAACACAGTTTGTTATAACATGGTTTTGGATATAACACGGCTCAAAGATGGATCCCAAAAATGTATAGATTATATTGAAAAATGACCATAAATGGTTATTTTTCAATATAATCTATACATTTTTGTTTGGATATAACACGGTTGTTTAACTAACACAGTTTATGATATGGACCCCAACAATAGTGTCATAAAGAGGTAGTGGTGTATTTAGATCATAGCTCCAGATAAGGGCTATCCACATTTTTCTTATTTCTCCATGAAAACATGGGTACTTCTTAGAAACACCTTGGCAAGGCACTTCTAATGCAAACCACAACATAAGATTTTGTGAAGAAATAGGAAAAATATCAGTACGTTTTTGCTGAAAAAAGCTCCTTCAGGCCAAATAGAGAAAAATATGTGTGTTTAGGGTTGTGTTAGAAAAAAAAAGTAGGGTAGGATGGATTGATTGTGTTGGGGTTTAAGGACGCACCAACCCTTGTGGGTCATTTTGTGTCATCTCCCCGAGAAAAGGAGGAAAAGAGATAGAAGAGATAGTAGAAGAGATGAAAGGGACAGGGAAGAAAGAGGAACAGGAATGAAAGTGAAGAAACAGAAGAAATAAAAACATTCCCCTTCTATCCTTACCTGCTACAAGGATAGCAGGCCTTGTCCAACTGTAAGCCAATATGAGTTGGACACCCCAGTGACGTAAGATACACGACACCTTCGCACCACCAGACAACCCCTAGGTAGGATAGGATGGGATTTTTTTATTTACATTTCTATGTAGAATAATACCATAATTACCAAATATATTTGGACAGTACCATAATTCACATAAAAAGTTACCAAGTCTGTTTGACTACCCTTTGATGTGTCTAAAAGTACTGATAGAATGGCAAACAGTGCAGACCCTGATCAAATTGCTCCTAATCAAACTGCTCCTAAAGGTGCAGTCTGATCAGGATCTACACTGTTTGCTTTGATCTACTTGTCCAAATATTTAGCATAAATATTTTATCCAACAGGGAAAACTTTGTAAGCTTTCACCAAAAAATTAGGTAGGTAGGGCAGGGTTACCCTAAACACAGATTTTGTTTTATTTGGCATTACTGGAAGAAGCATGAATATAGTTATCCACAGCCAAGTATGCAAATGGAATGGCTACATCTTCAACCTTCCTTCTCCATTACTTAAACAACTCAAAGAAGCTTGTACCCCTATGTATACAGTTTGTGTTGAGGTTTTACGGCCCAGTCAACCCCAGTCAGTCGAGCATGGTCAGTTTACCTAACCATACATTTACTGGGCAGGCTTAGTCCTCTAAGCAGTTAACTAGTATTGTGCACATCTTTCGCCAGAAACTGACAACTGCCCTTCTTGAATCAGCAGAAGGGAGAAAATAGCCGTAGAAAATATTTCATGATCAATCTCCATGAAAGAATGTTGCCGACCTTGGCGGGGGTTGAACCTGAGGCCTCCTGGCCTCCAGTCAGACGGCGCATCCAACTGAGCCACCGAGGCCCTATGTATAAGTGTAAACAGGAGTTTGTATGGTCTACATAATTAACCCATTATGCAGAGTTGACTCTTCTACCTTTACTCTTTGGATTGGTTTTTCAATACTGAGTGTCTAGTTAGTTTTTGTTTTTACCATATTTCATAGAAGTTCCTGTCTGAAATGCAAACAGTGTAGACCCTGATCAGAAGCCAAATTTTGCAGCATCTAATTTGGGTCTACACTGTTTGCAAATGTCCCTTGTATGCGACACTAGGCATAAATGGGTCATGTGGACTTTTAAATTTGGCAATTGGTTTCATTCCTGGCAACCCATTTTTTTTCTACTTAAATCTCTTAATATGCTCAACAAAAAAATCTTATTTCTCATATACTATATGGTGAAAAGATATGGCTTATGTAACTCTCACATAATAGGAATATAAAGATTAATACAGTGTAACGGCAATGGCTTGAACTTGGATAGCTCATTTACAGTGGATGACTCGAACTAGATTTGAGTCCGTAGGACATTTTTCCGATAGCTCAAGAAAACTAATATTTAAGGATATTTTCTTAATTTATGCTGAAAATGTATATTGTGTGTACTCATTAGAATTGCCTCAATGAGGTGATTCTAATGAGTACACACAACATACCATTATTTTATAGAAGTTGGAAAAGACAATCCTAAATTACCCCCATTTGCCTCCTGACCTGGCGCTATGATTAACCCTCAGTGACTCGAACTACCCATGTCTCGAACGAATTTCCATGGTCCCAAAGCTGTTCGAACCATTGAAGTTCAACTGTACATCTTATTTCTCAATAAAAACATGCTTTTGTACTCAGAACAGCCCTTTGAGGTGCTTCAAAAAGTACCCAAAACATTTTTGTGGAGAAGTAAGAAAAACATCAAATTATTTTTCAAAAGTGACTTAATTAAGAGCAATGGCCATTACGAAAACATACCTTTTCAAATATACTGAAAATTTTACCATCAAAAATGAAAATGTTCAGATAAAAATTTCTGATATTTTTCATATTTCTGCTCAAAACATAGGTTGTGGGTACTCGTTCGAACTGCCTCAATGAGGCGGTTCTAACAAGTACCCACAATCTATGTTTTTGAACAGACAACAAGAAAAATAAAGTATACTGCTGTAAACCCCAGTTTACTATATAAAAGTGGGGTTTAAGGAGGTCAAAATTATATAGGCATGTTTTCGAGATAGCTAGAAGTACGCATTTTACATAGGTGTTTTAACACAATGCTCTGGGGCTACTTTTAAAGCAGACAGTGTGCTCCCATGGGAAGCAAATTCTTTCCCTAATAAAGAGTAGTCAGTTGAAAGGATTCAAGCAGCTGAGGACTACATTCCTGTTTGCAATGGTTGTCTCCCTTTGAAAATCAGAGCAAAATCTGAAGCACCCTTTTCAAAATAATGTCTATGGGAATGATTATCCTGGCTCAAGAAATAGATCTTCACTGTTTCAACCTAAGTCACAGGTCATACATTAAGCAGAATGCATCTGATCATGGTCTAGACAGTCTGCCACTCATCCAGCAGTTTTCAGAGCCATCAACAGGTGGTTAAATGGACTTGTTGATATTTCAGGATAAGTATGGAAAGTGTAAAGGTGTCCATGTATTTAGGTTAAATGTTAGGGGCATTTTTGCCATTGTTATGCCTTGACACAAAACTTACGTGGCATCCTGCTCTCCTATTGTTAAAAGGCTTCTGCTACACTGGATCAAACTGTAGACCTTGTAAACCAGTGCATGGTACAGGAAAGTTATTACATAATCTGAAATTTATGTGAGACAACCTGAGAAAAAGGGCTCTTATTACAGTCTGATGTGAACTGTCATTACCCAAGCACAGAATGAATCGATATAGAGGTCATACTCTCCATTCTGCTATTCAAGAAGAGCACTTGTTGGTTCCTGGCAGTGAAATGTACACAAACCTGATAAACTCTTTTAGATGAATACGCCTGCCCTGTAAAAGTGCGGTTAGGTACCAGAAATACAGCAAACCATTGCTAAAAATAAACCTATTGCTCCGGTAAATAAGTGCCAGTGGGCAACATCACTGACACATCATAAAGATTGGATCACAATGTCCTCCACCACACTGCTTTCCTGACACCTTTATAAGACTAAAACAAGATGCTGAATGAACTCTATGAATCAGTGGGAGAAATTCATATGCCATTCAAACACTAGTTCTAAATCTTGCAGGCAAGAACCTGAAGCACAAACTAATTCTTACAACCTGAAGTACAGTTAGCCCTGGTTAAATAGCGATGTCTAGTAAACTGGCCTACTTTCTTAGAACCAAAAATACAGTAAGACCTGGGTAGATCTAATGCTCACAGTAAATAAATGCCAGAGGGCAACATCACTGACACACAGTAAAGATGTCACAATGCAATGTCTAGTAAACTGGCCTACTTTCTTAGAACCGAAAATACAGTAAGACCTGAGTAGATCTAATGCTCACAGTAAATAAATGCCAGAGGGCAACATCACTGACACACAGTAAAGATGTCACAATGCAATGTCCTCCACAACATTGCTTTTGGCATCTTTATAAGACTAAAACCAGGTGCTGAATGAACTCTATGAATCAGTGGGAGAAATTCATACGCCATTCTGACACTTGATCTAAATCTTGCAGGCAAAAACAGCAAGCACAGACTACCTACTTACTATCTGATGTAGAGTAATCCTGATTACATAGCATTATCTGGTAGACTCGCCTACTTCCTACAGTAAGATCTGGCAAAACCTAATGCTTAGAATAAACAAGTGCCAGCAGGCAACATCACTGACACATCATAAAGATGTTGAATCACAATGTCCTCCACAACACTGCTTTCCTGACATCTTTATAAGACTTAAACCAGGTGCTGGATGAATGAATCAGTGGGAAAATTCATACTCCATCCAAACACTAGGTCTAAATTTTGCAGGCAAGACCAGACTACCTTTTACCGAAGAACAGCGATACTATAAACCAGCTAATGCTTATGCATTTGATCAACTACGCAAAAAAAAAAATAAATAAATTTTGCTTGTGTTGAGGTTTTACTGCCCAGTCAACCCACTGGGGTCATGTCAAGCCCCCGAGGCTGGCTGTATATCTGATAGCAAGAAAATTCTGTCAATATATCCTACTATATCCATTAATTCTGTGCTTGGGTAATGACGGTTACACTGCAGTCACTATTCCCTAAAAATCACTGGATACTTAAGAATAGATAACAGACAACAAAGGTCCTGATTAAACTGCACATGCAGTCTGATCTGAGCCTTCATTGCCCAAATGTAACAAAGGTTTTTTTTGTGAGAATGCAAATATTAGTGCAGACATTTTGAACAGCAGGAGTATACAAGCAGCAAGCATTCCCCACCATGTGCAATTCTATGATTAAGACTTGCTAAACACCCACAGCTGCAGGCATCAGGCAAGAGGCTTCCCAGGCTAGCCCCCTGCCTAGCCACTTCAATAGCTATGACATGCAAAGCAAGACAACTGCAGACATCGGGTGAGAGATATCCACTACAGCAAACCCTGTAAGTATGAAATATACGTATGAGATGAGCAGCCAAACTGTGCTAACAGTAACTTCTCAAATGAGATTAAATTAAAATTTGTTATTTAATTAACCTTTACCACTCTCTTGGCTAACTCAGCAGATGGCAAATTGGTGATTTTTTTCTTATTTTTCTGAGAACACATTTTACCCAGAGTGCTAAGCTTCAAGTGAAGAAACCCAGTATCTTTAAAATTAAAATGTATTATCCGAGTTTAAAAACGAACATAAAAAAGTAAATTAACTCACCAAAGCTGCCATCTGGCATGGTTCACATCTTCTTTTGGGTGTGAATGGCAAAAGCTGAAAAAATAAAAAAAAAAAACGCCATTTTAATCATAGGACAGGAAAATGAGACTTAACTTTTGCTTGTATGTCACTTGTCTCTGTTGCATCTTTTCAGTTTCTTCCTTCTCTTCTTTTGGTACCTTGACAAGGCTGTTGCTCTTGATTATGGCCTTTCCTAGTAACTATATTTTGTCTGCTATTCATACTAAAATAGGTCTTCCACAGAACTTTTTAGACAGTGAATGCTCAAGCTTTTGAAAGGATTAAAGTATTGGAGGATTATATTCCTGGGCCCAGTTGTTCAAAACTAACGATGTTAGTGAACGTATCGTTAAAACTTTTATCATTAAATATGGCATATACGCTAATATTTTTGCTGAAAAAATGTGAGTAGCAAAAGCTACTCACATTTTTTCAGCAAAAATAACTGAATTAGATACTGTACTTATTAGAGCAGTTTCTCATTTTGACCACTAACAAGCTTGTTAAGCAAATGATGCTTTGAACAACTGGGCCCTGTTTGCAATAGTTGTCTCTTCAAAAAAAAAATGACAGCAAAGTCTAGAACTAGTTACCACTCCTTTTAAAATACTGACTATGGAAATGATTGTCCTGGCTCAAGGTATATATACTAATTGTTCCAATATATAAAACAATTTCAATGCTCATCTATTCTTTTATGTCTGCATATATTTGCTGACCTCTTCATTGTTAGCCTTTACTTTTCCTTCAGAAAATTTTCCCATAGTTTTTAAACATCTATGTAAAATGTTTACTTATCATAGATAAGCCATTTTTGTTTTCAACCAAAATATTACTACATTCTTATTTCTTCACAAAACATGAAAACGTATTGTAGAAACACTAGGCCCCTAGGTTATAGAACTTTTTTCATGCTCAACTCAACTGAGCATGAAATTTCACTTGGTCATAAAAATAAAAATACCAAAATTTAAAACCTTTTTCATGCTCAACTCAGCTGAGCATGCCCAGCTGAGTTGAGCATGAAAGAAGTTTAAAAAACTTGTCAGTATTTTAAGACTTATAAGCAAAATAAATTTCATACTCAGCCGAGTTGAGCTGAGGGGCTCGGTGTTTCAAAGAGTACTCACATTTTTGTGGACTATTGTGACAACCATTTTATCTAGAACTATGTAAGCAATGACATTTTTTACATATGATGCACAACCATGGGAAGGCCCTTATGTCATATGCAAACAGCAAAGGTCCAAATAAGAGTGTACATCCTTGCAGTCTGATCAGGCCCCGAGGTTACAAAACTTTTTTCATGCTCAACTCAACTGAGCATGAAATTTTTCATGCTAACAAATCTCAAATTACTAACAATGCCAATTTTTTTTCTTGCTAAACATAGCTGAGCATGAAATTTTCTCTGCTAATAAATATGAAAATGCCTACTGAAAATTTCTCTGCTAATAAATATGAAAATGCCAACTACCAGGTTTTATACAAAGAAGACAAAATTTTATTGGGGGACAAGAGAAAGACTACGGTGAACAGTTAACCGTTGTCCTGCTGAACCCGGATATACCCTGCCTTTGCAAACAGTGTCGATCCAGATCAGTTGGCTTCTGAAGAAGCCAACTGATCTGGATCTGCACTGTTTGCCATTAAGTATATGAATTTATAGCAACAATCTGGATCAAGTAATCTGATTGGCTGAAAATTAGAAATGGGTGTGGCTTCTTAATATATTCAGCAGGACAAGGGTTAAGATAGGAGTATATTTATATTTGTAATTTCCCATTGCACCAGATAAGGCACTTTCTTATAAACAAGACACCTTAATGAGTACCCACCTTTTTTTGTGGAGAATTAACCCTTGTACTGCTGAATAAATTAAGATGTCATGCCAATTTCTAATTTTCAGCCAATCAGATTACTTGAGCCAGAGTGTTGATATAAATTCATATACTTAATAGCAAACCATGCAGATTCAGATCAGTTGGCTTCTTCAGATAATGAAAGGCTCTATGCAATGATGTTCCGTATTGTCATAAGCTGATTTCCGTCTCCAGCGTGATTTTAAACCAGGACCTCATGATATGAAATTGGAAGCTATTAAACATCTCTGACCCCTGAATGTTCTTTTCTTCTGATACTATGTACAGTCAAACCTTGATGACTCAAACCCTGATGTCTTGTTTACCTTGGACAATTCAAACTCATTTTTGGTCCCTACTAAATTCTTTTGATAGCTCATGAAAAAAATATTGAGGGAACTTTTCTTCTTTTATCATGAAATTGTATAATGTGTGTACTCATTAGAAATGCCTCAATTGCCTCCATTTTTGTACAGAAAATCAAAAAGACTTCCTTAAATGATCACCATTGGGTTCCTGACCTGGTGATATGATTAACCCTCAGTGGCTGGAACTACCCAGGTCTCAAATAATTTTCCGTGGTGTCAAAGTTGTTTGAGCCATTGAGGTTTTTACTGTATCTGACGCTATATTTTACTGTTAACAAAATATACCTATCATCCTCAATGGTCTAAAATAGGGTACTGGAGGCAGCTTTATTCTACTTTTGATTTCAAATATCCCAGATATCTGTAAACTGAAAAATAAAAATACACGCAATGAAAAAAGGGACCTTATGCCATATATGAACAGAGAAGGCCCAAATCTTCTGCATATCCAAACAGTCAGATGAGGACCCTCTCTATCAATACATTTATACAAAATCTCAGGATTCTGTAGGAGAGCAAGGAAAGTGCAGATCAAAGTACCATAGCACTGGCTGATCTGCATCCACATTGCCACCATATAGCATAATGACCCTTTTCCCACCTTAAAGTTAAAACATTTATATCCAAGATAGGATACAATACTCAATCAGCACCAGTACTGTGCTGATAGCAATGCTAAAACTGCATTGGTCACCTCACTCCACTGGTTTGACCACCACTCCAATGAAAAATGAAAATTATGGTGAACTAACGTTCAAATCATACAGACTACAGAAGGCAGTGCATGTGTGTGTGTGTGTGTGTGTGTGTGTGTGCATATGAGTGTAATTCTTCAGTCATATCATGACTGCCTAGATGTAATGGGAACTCAGTGGCCAACTTTACACTACTTCCCACTAAATCTTGAGAACACACACAAATGAATAAGTACATCCAATTATTATCCCAACACCAGGCTTACCAGTCATAGCTCTACTACTTCAATATTGAGTTTCAGTTCAAGCTACTGGTAACAGGTGTTCAATTTAGAGTCTCTACTCTACTGTGGCAGTATTCAACTGCTTAGTCATTTTGAGAACTGGAAAGTAACACATTGACCTGAAACATGTAAAAATAAATGAGTTACCAGGGAAAGGCTACCTCAGATATGGTCCATCACAAACATCCTTCCTGATACACTAAATGAAGGGACAAACACTGGCATCTCAGTGACTATGTCATAGTGTGAAGGAAGGACAGACAGGATGTCAGAGTGACAAAGACTATGTGTGGTGCAGCCTGTTGGACAGATGACAGGCTTGTTGTCAGCAAACTCAGCCTGCGCATTCAGCCTGTACGATGACCACAAGGCAAGGTGCCAAAAAAAATGGATGTCTCCAAGCTGAACTAGACAGCAAGAGGCAAGCATTCATCAACAATCTCTGTAGCTGTTTAGATTCACTGGAACACAGTTCAGAAGATGTTTTTTGTTTGTTTGTGTTAAGGTTTTACCGCCCAGTCAACCCAATGCGGTCATGTCGAGCGTGGTCAGTTTACCTAACCACACGTTTACTGGGCAGGCTTAGTCCTCTAAGCGGTTAACCAGTATTGTGCACATTCTTTCGCCAGAGACTGACAACTTCAGAAGATGTAGCTGAGAGCTGGACAGTCTTCAGAGACACCGTTCACTCTTCAGCAATGAATTCCCCAAGACCAGTATCTCGCAAACACCAAAATTGGTTTGATGAGGATGACAAAGAAATCCAGGAACTCCTTGAAGAGAAACACCAAAAACACAAGGCTTACCTCAGAAATACCAGCTCAATATCTAGTATGACTGCCTATTCAAACATATGCAAGACAGTACAGACTAGGCTCAGACATGCAAGACTCCTGACTGAGCAAAAAGGCTGATGAAATCTAGTCCTTTGCATACTGAAAGGATATGAAGAAGTTCTTTGAAGCACTTAAAACAGTATATGGTCCCCAGAGCTCAGGAACCACCCCACTCCTTAGTGCAGATGGAACTAGTCTTCTGACTGACAAAGATGCTATCTTGAAAAGATGGGCTGAACACTAAGACGGTGTCCTTAATCGGCCATTATCTATCAATGATGAGGCTACCAACAGACTACCACAGGTGGAATGTAATCCACTGCTTGATGAGCTCCAAACCGTCTCTGAAACAGTGAAAGCAATAAAACTCCTGTCATCTGGCAAGACTCCAGGATCAGAGGCAATACCTGCAGAGATCTACAAAGCAGGAGGTCCTCCAGTTGCAGAGAAACTGACAGAGTTATTTCACATTATGTGGAGAAAAGAAACCATCCCTAAAGAATTCAAGGATGCAACAATTATCCGCCTATTCAAAAGGAAAGGGAATCCTCAAGTCTGTGACAATCATCAAGGCATCTCTTTATCGTCAATTGTTGGGAAGATCCTTGCCAGGGTCCTACTGAATTGATTGAATGAACAGGTTGAACAGTCAGGGCTTCTACCAGAAAGCCAGTGTTTGTTTATTTGTGTTGAGGTTTTACGGCGCAGGCAACCCAATGGGGTCATGTCGAGCACGGTCAGTTTACCTAACCACACGTTTACTGGGCAGGCTTAGTCCTCTAAGGGGTTAACCAGTATTGTGCACATTCTTTCGCCAGAAACTGACAACTGCCCTTCTTGAATCAGCGGAAGGGAGAGAATGACCGTAGAAAATTTTTCATGATCAATCTTCACGAAAGAATGTTGCCGACCTCTGCGGGGGTTGAACCCGCGACCTCCTGGTCTCCAGTCGGATGGCGCATCCAACTGAGCCACCGAGGCCGGCAGAAAGCCAGTGTGGATTCAGGAAAGAGAGTAACAATTGACATGATCTTTACAGCACGACAGCTTCAAGAAAAAATGCCAGGAACAGAATCTGGACCTCTACGTGACCTTTGTCTACCTTACCAAAGCATTTGACACAGTCAGTCGTGAGGGACTTTGGAAAACTATGGCAAAGTTTGGCTGTCCTGCCAAATTCAAAGCTATGGTGCGGCAGTTCCAGGATGGAATGCTTGCAAGGGTCCAAAATGATGGCAAGTTTTCTGATCCATTCCCTGTGACAAATGGAGTTAAGCAAGGCTGTGTACTAGCTTCAACACTGTTCAGCATGATGTTTTCTGCCATGCTTACAGATGTTTTCCAGGATGGTGCAGACAGAGGTGCTTGATAAGTTCCTCTTTGCTGATGACATGGCAAAGTGTGCTCCAACAGAAGAGAAGATGCAAAAAGGTGTGAATCAAGTATCTGATTCATGTGACAGCTATGATCTCACAATCAGCATCAAAAAGACTGAAGTGGTATATCAGCCAGCACCTGGAAAGCCTTACAAGGAGCCTACCATCATAGTGAAAGGTCAATAACTGCAAGTGGTAGATAAGTTCACCAACCTTGGAAGCACACTGTCTAGAGTTAAGCACACTGATGATGAAGTCAATGCTAGGATTGCCAAAGCTAGTGCAGCATTTGGCCTGCTACGTGGAAGTATTTGGGACCGAAGTGGAATCAGACTTGACACTAAAAGTATACAAATCGGTGGTGCTGCCAACACTATTATACGCATGTGAAACCTGAACAGTTTACCAACGGCATGCCAAAAGACTGAACCACTTCCATACAAGCTGTCTTAGAAAACTTCTAATGATCAAGTGGCAAGACAGGATTCCAGACACAGAAGTCCTGAAAAGGGCAGGGATGCAGAGTGTACATACTCTCCTGAAATTGGCACATTTAAGATGGACGGCCATGTTACCAGAATGCCTGATGAACGTTTGCCAAAGATAATCCTCTATGGAGAACTACAAGTTGGAAAACGCTCCGATGGTGGTCAGAAGAAGTGATACAAGGACACCCTCAAAGCCTCCCTTAAGACTTCAACATACCCAAAGAATCATGGAAACAGATTGCACAGGAACAAACAAAGTGGCGAGGCCTCATAAGAAGGGGAGCTGGTGAATACGAAGCAAAAGGAATCAGTGAAGATGAACAGAAAGGTGCACAGCGGAAAGCCAGAGCTAAGGCTTCACCAACAGAGCTTTCTTCTTCAGACATCTCTTGTTCTACCTGCAACAGGCAGTTCAGAGCTAAGATTGGTCTCAAACACATCACACAGTTGATTAGGATTGGTCATTGTCAGTAATGACAGATGTACGATAGGAACGATATATTGATTGTGTTGGGGTTTAACGACACGTCAACCCTTGTGGGTCATTTTTGTGTCGTCTCCCAGAGAAAGGGAGAAAACAGATAGAAGAGATAGTAGAAGAGATGAAAGAGAGGAACAGTGAAGAAAGAGGAACAGGAATGAAAGTGAAGAAACAGACGAAATAAATACATTCCCCCTCTGCCCTCACCTGCTACAAGGATAGCAGGCCTTGCCCAACTGTAAACCAGTATCAGTTGGACGCCCCAGTGACGTAAGATACACGACGCCTTCGCACCACCCAACCACCCCAAAGGAACGATATAAATGAAGGGACGAGGATTAAGTAATGACAAAACAAAATGACAATTGCAAGGAAGACCCTGACGGATTTTGTTTTTATTTGTATGATTTGGGCTTAATGTGGCTTTCAACAATCTTTCAGTCATATTGCGACGGTGTCTGAATGTGGCAGGAAGAATGCTGACTTTTAGAGTGCTGCCTCACTGAAATATCACGCCCCTGACACTTTGACATGATATTCCACCCAGTCACATTATACTGACACTGAGCTGACCAGTTCCAATTCCTAGCTCTACTTTCTTGATGCTGAGCGCCAAGTGAAAGAGGAAAGGAACTTCATAAGCTATAAGCTTTCGTTCCAATCCTACAGATTGCTATTGTATGTATATATATCATGCATGTCAACTTTGATATTGAGAAATAAATATGTTTAAACTAAGTCAAAGAGCAGCTAGTACCATTTTTAAAGTCTTTGGGATGACTCAGCTGGGGATCGAACCCACAACCTCCCGGTCACAAAGCGGACACTCTACCACTGAGCCACTGTGCCGATAGACCCTGATGGAAGATTCTTTATAGTCAGAAGACTAAGACAAACCTCCTGATCAGGCTATTTTGCTGCACAGGCTAGACAAATTACATGACATCAGTGAAATCAAAGAAACACAATTTTGGATAAGGAAATGAAGCAGCCATATTAAATGTTTTGTACTTGCTTTGGTTTGTGCTGAAGTTTTATGGCCCAGTCAACCCAATGGTGTCATGTCCAGCGCATT
The DNA here is from genome assembly GCA_964016985.1 of Anodontia alba. NCBI lineage: Eukaryota > Metazoa > Mollusca > Bivalvia > Lucinida > Lucinidae > Anodontia > Anodontia alba. Next base: position 27,628,569 of record OZ024834.1, read on the forward strand.
CAGTTTACCTAGCCACATGTTTATTGGGCAGGTTTAGTCCTCTAAGCGGTAAACCAGTATTGTGCACATTCTTTCGCCAGAAACTGACAATTGCCTGTCTTGAATCAGCGGAAGGGAGAGAATGACTGTAGAAAATATTTCATGATCAATCTCCACAAAAAAATGTTGCCGATCTCAGCGGGGGTCGAACCCGCGACCTCCTGGTCTCAAGTCAGCACGCATCCAACTGAGCCACAGAGGCCAGCAGATAAGTATGTGTATCCACCCAGTATATATGTTGTTGTCATTTGCTGACTTTGCCATGTGAGTAAAAGGTTTAAACACTAAGCCATCTACAATCAACAGTCTATAGGAATGAGATTTTTGCAGATTTTTGTAACATTCATATTATTGGTACAGCTATTTTCAAAGTAGTTTCAATGCTTTTTTACTTAGACAAAGATTATTTACAATGCTTACATAAAGTATACTTACACACTGTATACTTTCACAAGGATTATTTCCAATGCTTGTGTACTTGTTTGATTTGGGTTTTACAGCCCTTTCAAGAATATTTTGCTTATAGTGAGCCAATCCTTCATCAAAGGTGGCGAAAATCAGAGAATCCAGGGAAAAACCACCTGACCATCCTTAAGCAGAGCTTGGCTTTCCCACATGTGACTGGAGCGAGGCTCCATCCACAGCAGGGAGAAACCTAAACTTGTATACTTACAAAGATTATTTCCATCTGTTACAGATTCTTGACTGACGATCTTTGTCTTCTTAATTGTAGCGGTCCTGTTTTTGATTTGTTGTTTCAAATGGCCTCCTCCTCCCCTTACAGCCATCCATTTTCATTTATCCTCTCCATTGTTTTTTTTGTCTTTTGTCATTTCTGTCACCTGCCTTTTTTCCCTCATTTCTGACACTTGCCTCCGATTCATTTTCTATTTCTTTGTAATGTATTCATTCATGGTTTTCTTTTCGAGTTTTTATTTCTTTTGACTGGTCTCCACCCTATATATAGCCATTCATTTTTTCCCTCTCCTCAGTCTTTTCCGTCAGCTTTGATAATTTGCAGGTGTCAGTTTTGTTTGTCACTTTCTGGCTGGTATTTCTGTTTTTAATTTTGTTTCTATTGTTTTTAATGGCCTCTTCAAAGACTCCCCTTACAGTCACCGATTTCCATCCTCTATTTTTTATTTCATTTTTTTCATGCTTTTATTTTTCTTTGATTGTAATGTCAATTTATAAGGGCCTTTATCAGGTAAATGGAAAAAATAACCTCCGTCACTTTTTTTTCCCAAAAGTACAAATCTGACAGAAAATAACGGAAATTTAATGCATATTGATTAAGTTCCTATGATAGACAGATATTAAAAAAAATATCAAATTAAAATTGTATGTCAGTATTACAAGAATATATTTTTGATCAACAAAGTCATTATTTTTCCGCACCCTAATAACGATGCCTTGAGTATGACATGTCAAAACAAACAAAATTGGCATCCTCTTGAACTTCTACATAACGTTTTTATAATATTTTAATACCAAAATGATTTTTCTGGATTGCTTTGTGTTTATTTGACGTTTTTACGCAATTTATCAAATAAAAAATCCGTTACACAAAGACCCGTTTTGCCGGTTATGCTGTCGGTCAAAATAACGAATTTTTTATTTGATCTGAGACAGGGAACTCGTCTCAAAACTGGACAGATTCATTATATCCATTTCAAGAGCAGTTGTTATACTGTTAGTTTATAATTTTTACCTGATGAAAGATCATTCGTTCTTGAAAAAAAGACCAAATTTTTACAACAACGGTATCTGTCGGTCAACTTCATAACATCCGATCATATCGTCATACCGCGTAATGTGGAAGAATGCTCGGGTGATTTTCACGCTGGACTAAGTTGTATTAACACCGTCTAGTGATCTACGTCATCAATTTTTGTGAGACCGCTTCAATATGAACGATAGCAAGAAAAATAATTTGTCGGTCAAATATTTTTTACGTTGTAACGTCCGTCACATAACAACCAGTGGATGAAATATTAAGTTCTGGTTGTTACTTGATGTTCAATGGTTTCTAGTGTGTATTCTTTTAATAATATTACTCAACAAAGGCTGAAATTTTGTTTAGAGATGGCAAACTTTCGACGAGCACAAACGGCTGTTACATTTGACAGAATCTGTCTGATGCAGCGTTTTGTTTGACACGATTGTATTACCCCGGAATGTCAGAGGTAACTGCCGAACAGATAGCAGTTGGTTCTAGCAACAAAATATCAATACAGTTTATGATAATTATCCCAGTTTGTGATTTTTAAAGTTAGTTGTTTGGTTTAAATCAAATTAATTGGTATCTCTCTGAATCATTCTCTACTTATAAAATTTTCGCATGCCCGTAACATTTTGACAGCTTTTTCAGTGACTGGAAGTAACAATTGACATGAAAAAGTTGTCCATAGTAATGTCCGATCAAAGTTTGTTTTCATCAACAGCACAAGTTCTTCTCATGAGCTAATATCCATCATAATTGAAAAATTATCAGGATTTTGTTTTTGAAGTTTTTTCTTTGGAGCAAAATCAAGTTCAACTGTGCAATGTAAGAGTATTCCGTTACATTTTGACATAACTATTTTTTTTTTTATGTTAAATTTGACAAACATTCTCAAAACACCTGGGTCAATAGTAACTGCTGATTAGGTTTTCCTTTGGCTGGTAAGCACGCGGCTCTGCGATTGTTCAGGGCCTACTTCAGTGCTAGGATGTGATCAACCTTCAGGCTAAACCTGAGCCCCTTGGCTTGGTCCTGTCGCTTATAGGCCACAAGCTTCCTCTGGATGACTTTGCGGAGCTGCTGCTCGGTGAGTGTGCGTGCACCCTCAGAGAGGGGGGTGGGGGGGGATACTACCCGCTCGAGCTAGCTGAGATACTCCACCCATGAGACTGCATGAGACCCTGGCTCAAGTGAACGGTGAGGGCATAGCCAAGAGCCCAGTCCTGGCCCCACTTGCCGTCGAGGACCTCGCGGGCATATTTCAAGGGCACATCGAGCTCTTGCTGGTCTCGCCTGCCATCCAGCAAGGGCCCAGCGATGGTGACCATGATGATTTGCCATCGAGTATCCTTGGGACGATATAACAGAGGCACGGAGGTGTCCGGGAAATACTCCTCATGGCGCTCGAACAGCAGCCTCTGGGCCCTGTCGCGAACCTTCTGCCTTGAGGTCTGAGATCACATGGCTTCCAGGCCTCCAAGAAGAGTTCCCACCCGAGGCAACCAGGAAGCGCCTTTCGCACCTCTCGGCACTGGACCCTGTCGAGCTGAAGCGGATTCGCTTCTTGAGGGCTTTTGGCTCTGTGGTCTACCTCGACCCCTTCTTAATAGGCGGCATTCCTGCGGAGCCAGTCGTGTGGGATTTCTCCGGTGATTGGGGGCGGCTGCCCTGATTGCCACAGCAGATGTCCTGGACGCCCCGTCCCTCGAGCCAGTCGAGGAAGGTTTACAGAGTGGGGCAGGGCACTGTGCAGACCTCGTCCCAGATGATCACACGGGGAACGAATTTCTGTCCCATCCTTTCAGGCGTCCAGTCCGTTTGGCCGCTCCATCAGAAGAAGCTGTGATAGGTCTGGGCCTGGACGCCCCCTGGCCCGCATTTCTTTTTGGCTCTGTGGTCTACCTCGACCTCTTCGTAATAGTCAGCATGCCTGCAGAGCCAGTCGTGTGGCATTTCTCCGGCGATGAGGGGCGGCTGCCCCTGATTGCCACAGCAGATGCCCTGGACTCCCCGTCCCTCGAGCCAGTCGAGGAAGGTTTGCAGAGTGGGGCAGGGCACTGTGCAGACCTCGTCTCAGATGATCACACGGGGAACAAATTTCTGTCCCATCTTTTCAGGCGTCCAGTCCGTTTGGCCGCTCCAGCGGAAGAAGCTGTGATAGGTCTGGGCCTGGACGCCCCTGGCCCGCATTTCTTTGGCCAGGCGATGGGTCGGGGTGAAGACGAGGGGGGCTTCTGGTATGGAAGAGCTCGATCGCTTGCATGGTTTTGCCGCTGCCCCCTCGACGCTGGATCCCTGATAGGGTAGAGGCCGTAGAAAACTGCGGTGAATGGGTAGACGTTCTGATAGAACACACTGTCGATTCCAATCAATACCCCAGGGCTTGTGTTCCGAGCGACCTCGACGCCCCTCCCCCCCTTCTTTCGCTCCCCCCCCCCCTTCTTTCGCTCAGCCCAGACTGGATCAAACTTGTCTTTAAGGACCCAATCATCTTCAGCTTTCTCCTGGAGAAACTTGATTCACAGGAGAAACTCCGTGCCCCCCTGGGAGAGCCGCCAGAAGTTGTGTAACCCTAACGTCGGGCATCCAGTGCCAGCCTGTCGACTCTGGCATGCATGCCGTCGGCGATCTCGACATCACCAATGTCCAGAGGGTCTTCTCATTCAACCCTCCATGTAGAGAAGACGGGCGGCGCCATCGATCTAGAATTTGTCTTTGGCGTCGTTAAGTATCTCGACCCAAGGCTCGTAAGCCGGGAGTCTTACTGGGTTGGGGACATGAACAGGTCGGTAAATGGCCACTGTGGTCTGGAATGGGCACATCGAGGACGGGCCTTTGCGAGTATTTCTTCGATCAGGTCATCAATTGTAGCCATGGCTCCAGATGGGTATATACCTTGTATCACCTTCCTCTAAATGGAAATCTTGATGGCGGCCAGATGCGCAAATTCCTTTCGCATCGCTCTTGTTGCACAACGCCACTCACTCCTATACCCGCACTGACAACAGAGCTGTCGCTTGTTAGTATCCCCTACCCCACAACCTCTGCAGGGCTGAGTGCGTGAGCCTTTAAAAGTCTCACCAGATGAACTTTACAAAAGTCCGTAAGACAGCTTTTACCACAGAGCTCCGTTGAGCTCATGGTCAGCCATTTGCATGTGTTGTGTCCCTTGGGCATGTCGCTTGTAGTGGTATATCAGCAGTCATCCACTTCTTTAATAGATGAGCCCAAAGGCCGGCGAGGGTAGGGGCCGTCCCCAGGGGCTCTCACTATGCTCACTTGGGGGCCGCGGGGGGGCACGGGCCTCAGGAAGAGCCGATGCGCGGCCGCACGCCCGAGGAGGTCGTCTTGACGTACATACAGAATTGTTTGTCTACGTGGGAGCATCTCGACGTTGATACAAATTGTTGTCTACGCGGGAGCCCCTTTGGGCCCCCAAAAAATAAAGTCCATCCCCCCCCTGCTGCTTTAATTCTATACATTTCCACTTTATCTTTTCAGCTGATGCAAACTTTTAAAAGAAGTGGACACCAAAGTTCCGGAAGTCTGATTTTTTGTTTTGTTCTGTGAAGTGGCGGGAAAGAAATAAATACATTTATTAAATGTTTCATCTTGCCTTCTTTATTACTGAAAAGCAAGTCATACCAGACAACTCTGATAGTCTGTTCTTAAAATCATAAAGTCTATAATACTTTTAAAACTTACTTTGAATTCTTACTTAATGTTTTCAATTAGAACTATACAGTTGTTCTGGTATGTTTTGGCCCAGTATCACAGTATGTTTTGCCCCAGTATCAGAGTTTGTTAATTTATCATCTTCTGGTTTTACTTGATGTGATAAGTATGCCAATAACATTATTGATTTGAACAGTAGAAATTTGCTGCAATGATTAAGTTTCTAGCGTCTAAAGTTTACATTATGTCCAACATTTCACTTGTTCCAGCTTTTTTTTTTTTTTTTTTTTTTTTTTTTTTTTCAGCTTTTTAACTTTAACTGGAGTGTAAGAGTGGTATTAGTACTTAATAGTTTGCATCTCAGATCAGATGCGGAGTCCATCAGTCTCTCAAAATTTGATGAAAGACAAGATAAGTAGATATAAATGGAATATAAAGTCATGTTTAACATCCGTCACTTTTCTTTATTAGTCAATCGGTCAAGTGTAACGTCCAAACACATTTACATCAATAATAGTATAAATTGCATAATGTATTACAATTATTACACACTATCAGGCAGTCAAGCTCGAATAGTAGAAACCAGACTTTTACCAGAGTGATAATTAATGCCCTTTCCACAAAGCTGACTTGACGCAAATGTAAAATGCGTTGGAAAAAGAAGTAACGTCCGTCACTTTAAAACAACTCACATAAAGGAGAAACAGAAATCCCTCTTTTCCCAAATATTTGTTTAAAAGATATACTACACTTTTAACTCTTTAATGAAAAATTTATTTATATAAATAACAAAACATACTATGTCATATATTCACATATACCTTGACCAGGTAACATCCATCACATTTACTAGGTCATAAATTATTGTTCATATTTTTTAAAGAAAATCATAAACTATCTTTTTTCTGCCAATTTTTGAAACTTTAATTATCATTTTATCAGTATAATACAAAAAAATGGCTCAAATTAGATTTTTAATAATTCAGTGTGATGGAGGTTATTTTTTCCATTTACCTGAAATAGACCCATAACCCTATCTTTCTGTCTAGTTCTATTTTGCCTTTTCCTTTTCTTTTCTTAAAGTCTTCAATACTTTCAGTGTCACAAAAACAGTTTGGGCATTATGAATTTCTGCTGTCGTCCTGAATCTGCTCTGAAAAAAACATGAATCCTATTTTCATGGAAGTGGATTTAATTATATTTTGTTCCCCTTGTTGTTTATAAACTAATCAGAGACTATCCACCCTTATCTAAGGCAAAACTACCTATTAGTATTTAAACACTTCTATAAATGTGATAAAATGCCGAATTTTGTGAATTTTAATGTGTTCATCAGTGCATCCTGGAAGTAATGTGCAGTTTTACAAACCTTTTGATGTCTAAATTGACTGGTACATCAGCCTATTGGGTACTTAAATAGAACTAAGATTTATTTTGGCTTTAAAGAAATCAACAAAAAAATTGTTAGTGGCTGTTTAGAACTTTTGGCTGGTATATTTCTATATGTACAAACCCTTCCACTTTTTGTCCAAAGATGACAAATTTGATTGCCCGACAAGAGAAAGTGTTAAGGTGAATAGTTATGGTCCATACTATACTCATAGGAGGAGTCTATTTATATTTTGATTTTACCATTGCACCAGATGTAGGCACTTTTTTTTCTAAACAAGGCACTTCTAGGGAGAAGTTTTTTGTGGAGAAAAAAGAAATACTTGTTAATACTCTTTATCTGATAATTGTGATGAGGATTTGGTGTTTTACTTTCTTTTCAACATTATTTGTCATATTGAGATGAATGAAAGGCTCTCTCTGTGCAGTGTTGCACTTTTACAGTCATAAGCTGAATTCTACCTTAAGCCAGAACCCGGACCTCATGATCTAAAATCGGAAGCACCAACAACTCGGACACCTGGATGCTCTTTTCTTCTGATACCAAGTATCTGACACTACATTTTACTATTAACAAAATATACCTGTCCATTCTCAACGGTCTAAAACAGGGTACTGGAGGCTGCTTCTTGCTTCTTTTGATTTCCTCAAATATCCAAGACATCTGCAAACTGAAAAATAAAAAAAAACATGCAATGAGAAAATGACCTTATGCCATATATGAACAGAGAAGGCCCAAATCTTCTGCATATCCAAACAGTCAGTTCAGGACCCTCTCTGTCAATACATTTATACAAAATCTCAGGATTCTGTAAGAGGGCAAGGAGAGTGCAGATCAAAGTGCACCACAGCACTGGCTTATCTGCATCCACATTGCCCCCATATAGCATAATGACCCTTTTCCTACCTGTTAGTAAAAACATTTATATTTAAGACATATGACGCAAAGAATGCATTGGTCACCTCATTCCACCAGTGTGACCAGCACTCCGATGAAAATTATAGTGAACATACGTTCACATCATACAGACTACGGAAGGCAGAATGTGTGTGCATATGATGTAATTCTTCAGTTATATGATGACTCTCTGGATGTGATGGGAACTCAGTGGCCACTTTCACAGTACTTCCCACTGAATCTTGAACACACACACATGAATAAGTAAGCACATCCACTAATCATCCCAACACTTGGCTCACCAGTCCTAGCTCTACTACTTCAATATTGAGTTTCAGTTCAAGCTAAGAACCACCTGGCAACAGTTGTTCAATTTAGATGCTCTAAAAACTGCTATTGTAGCAGTATTCAACAGCTTAGTCATTTTGAGAACTGAAAGTAATGCATGGACCTGAAACCTGTAAAAATAAAAGAAGTTACCAGGGAAACGCCACCTCAGATACGGTCAATCACAAACATCCTTCCTGATACCGTAAATGAAGAAGGGACAAGGAAAAGACAATGACAAAACGAAACGACACAAGTGCAAGGAAAACCTTGATGAAAGATTCTCAGTAGAATCGGAAGATGAAGACAAAAAATCCTACTGGCCAGTGACGCTATTTTGTTGCACAGGCTAGAGAAACAATAACAAACATGACAGTGAAATTAAAGAAACACTATTTCTGGCAAGGAAATGAAGCAGCCATATTTAATGTTTTGTACTGAATTATTCAAATTTCAGACAAATGCTTTATAAACAAAGTTACATATTAATACTGATACTGGTGAAAAGTTTTTTGGTGACCTTGAAATTGACAGGTCACCATATTCTATCCACACCACCAATGAGGCTACAACAGTAATGGCTGGTCCTAAATTTAAAATGTTTTACCCTGGAAAAAGTACTAATTCTATACTAATGCATCTTCATGAAAACATTTATTTAAAGCTGTTAAACTAATCTTTGAGTGTTTAGAATATAATTTTAAGAGGGAAAGGAATCTGTTACCCAAGTAAATCTATGACATTGGGTCGAGATTAAAAGCTAAGTTCAACTTAAAAAAAAAGGTGGGTTACATTTGCTTGTAGTTACAACCAGAATGGCCTTTAATGTTAGCACATCTGCTACTGGAAGAGCCAGACAAAAAAATCTCATCCAAAAGGCAAGGCAAGATACACCCTGCAAAATATCTACAAAGACTGCACAATTGTACAGCTTTGAAGTCTCAAGAACTTGACATCCCTAAATGGCTACCAGTCCTTTTAATTATGAAATTTTGATTTGAAAACAAAAGACTAATAGAATCCTTGTCCTCTGATTTATTATAATGGTTCCCTCCACTTAACCAACACAAATCAGTGACCTCTTTTTGCCTACCTACATTAATTAGATGTAAATAAGAAATATCAATTTCAAAGCAGTTCAATTCAAGAAAGGCCCAACATACACTGAAAACCCTTTTGTTTGATTTGGGCTTAACGTTGCTTTCAACCTCTTTCAGTTGTATCACGACATTATCTGGATGTGGCAGGGAGCTCAATGCTCATTTTCAGAGTGCAGCCTCACTGAAATATCATGCTCCAGACACTTGGACATGATATTCCACTCAGTCACATTATACTGACACTGGGCTGACCAGTTCTAGCTCTACTTTCTTAATGCTGAGCCCCAAGCGAAAGAGCAGCTAGAACCATTTTTGAAGTCTTTGGTATGACCCACCTGCGGATCAAACCCACAACCTCCCGTTCACAATATAGACACTCTACCACTGAGCCACTGTGCCAAAACACTGAAAAGCAATGGCTGACAAAAAGAATCATTATTCCATATGATTTATCCTGTCTCCCACTTTACAGCATAAATCAATGATCCCCTTTGTCAAGCTAACAGTAACATTAATAAGAGTTTAATTTAACAAAATTAATATGAAAGTAAAAAAAAAATTATAAAAAAAAGAAGGAACTGGAACCATTTAAAAAAATCTGTCAAACAGTAAATGCAGTGATTATAAAGTAACCTCGTTCAAGCAAGCAGACAGTAGCTGAAGCTGTCAAGGAAGTTTACCCAAATTCCTTGTACTAACAGTTTAAACCAAAGTTGGGGTGAGGTGTTTCAAAAGCTTACACCATTTCTGCAGTTCCGAAGTGTTGACCAGAATGTAATGCTACCCAGTAGATCAGTGATTCCTATACCTTATGCTGTTTCAGCAGCCCAAGGGTGAAGAATTTGTACATTTGTAATACCTAACACTGTTTCTCTAGCCCCAAGGTGGTATATTTAGGTAGAACAGTTGCTGGTCAGTCAATCTGACAAGTGAAACCTTAGTCTCCAGCTGAGGTCAGACTATGAAATAACATTACCTCAGGTTCACGAAGGAGCACTGCTTATGTAATGTTTATGATTTGGGTTTTACATCCCTTTCGCTTATGAAAAGTTCCTTGCAAATAGTTTTGAGCATTTGTAATGCAGTAATTCAGTGTTACACGGTCGGCTCCTGCTTTGTAATAAAAAAAAAAACAACATTTTTCAAGATTATTAGGTCTTCCTTGGCAGTCCCTTTACCAAGCTACTTCTAGTTCTCGTGACATATCCAAACCCTTTGGGGCAATAGATGTGCTGCATCTATGGCAAATCTGCTAGGAACTTCTGACAGGACTCCTACAGTTTGCCGTTCATTTCCTGTCTTGTAAAAGTCACAGGAATTCAGACATCTCAACTGCAAAATTGTTTGAATCTCAATGCAACTCAGTATCTCAAAATCTTCTCAGAATAATGAGGTTTTACTGGCGCACTGAAAAATAAAATCAAAAGCAATAAAACTCCAGGTGGACAGTGGCTCTGTATGTGCATGGAAGATCCATGCTATTCAGACATATATACATGTATGCAAATAACATGCCAGCCCAGTATAACTGAAACATTGTTAAAAGTGAATCAAAAGCCAGCTAGAAATGCCACTTTGTCAAACTATACTCAACCCAAGGTATGCAGAGTATTTTCTTGTTGAGTAAGGGATACAAACCTGCTATTTCCCTTATTTCTCAGTCAGACACTAAACCATCAGGTTAGTAGCAAGGCCACTAACATACTTCTGGAAAAAAATTCTCCTATGTGAACAGTGAAGACCAGAACGGATTGACCTGCTGAAGATGTTCTTCTAACATGCCACATTTGGTTAACTAGTTTCATTTGTAATTTGAAATCTTCAAATTAACTGTAACATGGCTTTGCACCAAACCTCCAAGGAACACAAATACCCATCTTACAAATAAACAATACTAACCCGACACTGAAATAATTCTGAAACTATCATGTGTCTGCACTGACAGACTTCTACGAGGCAATTTGTTTTATGTCTTAGCTTGTGTTATTTTGTTTTTGTGTTTTTCAGTCCTTTTAGCATTGCGATTACCTTACTTGGGGAAGGGAGAGCTAATCTTAGTGCTTTTCATATGTTTGTTTGATTTGCACTTGTTTTGTTTTTGTCCGTTTCCTCTTCCTCTTGGAGTCTGGGAAGGGCTGTGGTTTGTGATTGTGGCACTCCCTGGGCTTTTCTCTTAAGTTTTTTTTTTTTTTTTTTTTTTTTTCTTGTTTTTGATAGGACATCAACACTGCATCATATCAGTTAACTTCAGGTAATAAAAAATAATAATTATTATATAAATTTGGAGATGACCAGTGAAGGCCAAAATCACTCTAAAGAGTGGTCAACATAGCTATTGATAAGGTGGGTGGGCTGGGGTCAAAAACCTGTTTTTCATAAGTTTGTGACATTGACCTCAAGGGGATAAAGTTTCTACTGAATAATTTTGGACTGGTTATCTCAAACTCTGGACCAGTATTAAACATTTCTGCAAGTATCAGTTGAATTTGAATTCATTCAGATATGTTACAGCTCTCCCAAAACATCCTGTAAGTGTTTGATCACCGGGTGTGACAACGAAACATTTCATTGAAACTACAATGAAAAAAAAAAAAAAAAAGTGCAACAGATGTACCATCTTGGAACATTTAACAGTTAAAGTTGTAGAGCTTAAATTTTCAATAAAATGTCCATTATGTTTTAAGTACATATGACTTGTTTATTTGCTGTTCTTGTAGAAACATCAGTCAAGTCAGATTTTTGTTCCTTGCACTCTGTCCCCAAATGCTTCAGTATGACAAGAGTAAAGAATAAAAAAACCTCAAGATACACTGAATCTGAAACCCAAGAAACCTCGGAAACCCAGGAAACCAAAAATCAAACTTAAGTTGTGTAAATGAACAAAAACATCCAAACCATGCAACAAATCAAATCAAGATGTGCAAAGAGAAATAACAAACCAAGCTCCCAGAACCTAATTAATAAGATGAACATGAAATTGACAAATTGAGCATACCCAAGCAACATGGAAACATGAACTGAACACAAGCTACAGATTTTGTTCTAATTCCTTACTCTTCACCTTGTTCCTTGCTTACCAGGAGCAAGAAGCAGGTCCAGTGTGCAAGACACATGAACCTGCTTTCAAAGACATTAATCTAACAAGAACATTGGATAAACAAGTCATATGCATCGAAACCTAAAGAATGATTTTGGTAACTTGATAAAAAACAGGAGGAAAAATGCTAACGGCAATGGTATAGAACCAAGTTTTAAAAACAGGGACATTTGAATGGAGTGGGTAAATAATGACTCATGTCATATTACCTCTTGATATCAAAATTACAAATCAAGTTATCCAGGAAAGGCTGTAATCATTAAGCACAGCCTTCCTGAATAAAGAAGATTTAAACTAGCAATGACAAAACAAAACGACACTACTGCAATAACCCACACATACATTAAAAAATGCCAATAGAGGGACAGTTTGTGAATGTCAGCAGAAAATCTACCTAATACAATGCAGTGAACTTTTCAAAACCTACAGACTTTTAAAAGTACTGTTTACTTCACAGTACTATTTTCAATAATATTTACTGGTCTGCCTTGGTAGTATTCATCTTACCACAAGACACTTTATGCACATTAATTTCCAAATTATTTCTTATTACAGCAAAAATATATTTCCTTGTCATCTGGTCCTAACACGACCTGACAAATTGATAAGATTGTACCTAACATCTACTTTTTGTTGCTTTGTGGTCCCGGTGCTACTCTTACTCTGTTTTGTTTTGTTTTCTACGAGGCAATTTGTTTTAGGTCTTACCTTGTTACTTTTTGTTCTTGTGTTTTTCAGTCCTTTTAGCATTGCAATTACTTCACTTGGGGAAGAGAGCTAATCTTAGTGCTTTTCGTACATTTGTTCGATTTGTGCTTGTTTGGATTTCTTGTTTTCCTCTTCCTCTTGGTGTCTGGGAAGGGCTGCGGTTTGTGACTGTGGCACTCCCTGGACTTTTCTCTTACATTTTTTTTTTTTTACTCTACAAGGGTATTTGTTTTAAGTCTTGCCTTGTGTTATTTTGTTCTTGTAATTTTCAGTCCTTTCAGCATTGCGACTACCTCACTTGGGGAATAACAACTAATCTTAGTTCTTTCATTTGATTTGCACTTGTTTGGTTTTGTCCGTTTCCTCTTCCTCTTCGTGTCTGGGATGGGCTGCGGCGTGTGATTGTGGCACTCCCTAGACTTTTTTTTTTTTTTTTTTTTTTTTTTTTTTGTGTTTTGTTTTTTACTTTGGACATTTGTATTCCTTGTCTACCGATCCACCACCTATAACATAACTGAAATACAGTTTGAAGAGATGTAAAACACCAACATTAACCATGAAATACAAATTAAAATTATAGTATGCATAAAACATTAAAAGTACATGAGATTACCTGCTTATGTACATACTATGATGCACAGATCCAACAGACAACCTTACCTTAATAGTAGTATGGAGAAGCTTTTTGATACAGATCCACACCAGCTCATGTCTGTTCTAGGGGCTTTAATGTATCTATCTGTAATAAATCAAAATACATTACACTCATGGTAACTGGGTAAGATACATATCCTCTCCATTCACCATACATCCGGCCTTGCTAACAATGACAATTAATGGTTCAGTCAGTACTTATATGATGGGTGATAAATTTAAAAGATTTTTTTTTTAATCAGTGCCTTCAGAAGACAGCTTCTTGTGACTGACCTTTCATTGACACTTTGTTATCAAGCTAAACACTAGGTAAACAATAAATTTAAGTCTAGACAAAAAACTACCTGTGGGTCTGTCTCATGTACCCACAGCCAGTGCTACTACTAACGATATCAGTCTTCCCACATTACGCCGACATTCCATTTTGGGTTATATTTATAGCTTGGTTGGAACTTTACAGCCAATCAATGCTTATTATCATGTCAAACTAGTCAGTTTACCTATCCACACTTTCCTTATCTGGTTTACCTCTAGGCTGTGAACCAGTACTTGTGCTCATTCTTTTGCCAGAAACTGACAACTGCCCTTCATGTCCATGGAAGGGAGAAAATGGCTCCTTCTGAAATGGAGCCTACTCTAAAAGAAAAGTATTTACTCCTAAGGTGCTTCCAAGAGAAACAAATTCTTCCCCTTTAGAGTAGAACCCCTTTTCTAAGAAAAGAAAACAACATTGATAAACACTCTCCCATGAAAGAGTATTTTTCAACTTTTTTATAATATAGCCAAAAAAGACCTAACCAATAAGTTTGACAAAATATGATCCAAGTCATTAACTGCAAGGCAGAATCTTATACTTTATTTCTTCTTTCAGGGACTTACAAAGGTTGTTGCTTTCACAGGGTGGCCACACATTTTTAGCAATCAAATTCCCTGATTTTTCCCTGATTTTTCCCTGATTTGATTTGATTTTTCCTGATTAAAAACCTTAATATTATCGCAATGGCCCCTACTTTTAGAAGTCATATACTGATTCAAATGCTGTCAGAATATACAGCAAACAAGTACTCCACCTAACAAGTACTCCACCTTTACGTAAGATTAGATCTGCAGGTTTGTTTGTGTTGAGGTTTTACGGCCCAGTCAACCCAATGGGGTCATGTCGAGCGCTGTCAGTTTACCTAACCACACGTTTACTGGGCAGGCTTAGTCCTCTATGCGGTTAACCAGTATTGTGCACATTCTTTCGCCAGAAACTGACAACTGCCCTTCTTGAATCAGCGGAAGGGAGAGAATGACCGTAGAAAATATTTCATGATCAATCTCCATGAAAGAATGTTGCCGACCTCGGCGGGGGTTGAACCCGCGACCTCCTGGTCTCCAATCGGACGGCGCATCCAACTGAGCCACCGAGGCCGGCGAAGATCTGCAGGTATTTCAAGCATATGGCAGAAAGAAACCACCAGTAGCCACATCTGAACAGCTATAAAATTTGAATATTTTGACCTTACAAAGATAAGATTTTTTGAAATTCCCTGATTTTTCCCTGATTTTCAGCAAAATTTCAAATTCCCTGATTTTTCCCTGCAGGGATTTTTTTTCACCATTTTCCCTGTTTTCCCTGTTTTCCAGAGTGTGTGGCCACCCTGTTTCACTGGTTAACTTCATATTTGTTTGTGTTGAGGTTTTACAGCCCAGTCAACCCAATGGGATCATGTCGAGCGCGGTCAGTTTACCTAGCCACACGTTTACTGGGCAGGCTTAGTCCTCTAAGCGGTTAACCAGTATTGTGCACATTCTTTCGCCAGAAACTGACAACTGCCTTTCTTGAATCAGCGGAAGGGGGAGAATGACCGTAGAAAATATTTCATGATCAATCTCCACGAAAGAATGTTGCCGACTTCGGCGGGGGTTGAATCCGCGACCTCCTGGTCTCCAGTCGGACGGCGCATCCAACTGAGCCACCGAGGCCGGCTAGGTTAACTTCATATATATTTGTGTCCATGTTAAGGAGTAGGATTACCGTAAAAAGCCTAAGTATTGAGACAGACAGGCAAGAGTAAACAGTGTAGACCTGGATCAGAGGACAGAATGCAGCATCTGATCAGCATCTACACTGTCTGCCACTCATCCAGCAGTTTTTAGACACAATATAAAGCAAAAGTGACTTGTACAAATTTAAGGACATGTATGGTAAGGAGGAACGGTGTCCCAATATCTAGGATAAACAAGTACTCCACCTAACAAGTACTCCACCTTTACGTAAGATTAGATCTGCAGGTTTGTTTGTGTTGAGGTTTTACGGCCCAGTCAACCCAATGGGGTCATGTCGAGCGCGGTCAGTTTACCTAGCCACACGTTTACTGGGCAGGCTTAGTCCTCTATGCGGTTAACCAGTATTGTGCACATTCTTTCGCCAGAAACTGACAACTGCCTTTCTTGAATCAGCGGAAGGGGGAGAATGACCGTAGAAAATATTTCATGATCAATCTCCATGAAAGAATGTTGCCGACCTCGGCGGGGGTTGAACCCGCGACCTCCTGGTCTCCAATCGGACGGCGCATCCAACTGAGCCACCGAGGCCGGCGAAGATCTGCAGGTATTTCAAGCATATGGCAGAAAGAAACCACCAGTAGCCACATCTGAACAGCTATAAAATTTGAATATTTTGACCTTACAAAGATAAGATTTTTTGAAATTCCCTGATTTTTCCCTGATTTTCAGCAAAATTTCAAATTCCCTGATTTTTCCCTGCAGGGATTTTTTTTCACCATTTTCCCTGTTTTCCCTGTTTTCCAGAGTGTGTGGCCACCCTGTTTCACTGGTTAACTTCATATTTGTTTGTGTTGAGGTTTTACAGCCCAGTCAACCCAATGGGATCATGTCGAGCGCGGTCAGTTTACCTAGCCACACGTTTACTGGGCAGGCTTAGTCCTCTAAGCGGTTAACCAGTATTGTGCACATTCTTTCGCCAGAAACTGACAACTGCCTTTCTTGAATCAGCGGAAGGGGGAGAATGACCGTAGAAAATATTTCATGATCAATCTCCACGAAAGAATGTTGCCGACTTCGGCGGGGGTTGAATCCGCGACCTCCTGGTCTCCAGTCGGACGGCGCATCCAACTGAGCCACCGAGGCCGGCTAGGTTAACTTCATATATATTTGTGTCCATGTTAAGGAGTAGGATTACCGTAAAAAGCCTAAGTATTGAGACAGACAGGCAAGAGTAAACAGTGTAGACCTGGATCAGAGGACAGAATGCAGCATCTGATCAGCATCTACACTGTCTGCCACTCATCCAGCAGTTTTTAGACACAATATAAAGCAAAAGTGACTTGTACAAATTTAAGGACATGTATGGTAAGGAGGAACGGTGTCCCAATATCTAGGATAAATAAGGTGGCTTAATAAGGAATGAGCTAAAGTATAATTCCAAGTTCTATTTTCTTAATACTGCCGTGACTTTACAGTGACTTGGCCAGAGACTGAACCTCCAATCTCCAACACAAAGCAGATTCTACCACCTTGTCACGACACCAGTTTGTTTGTTTGTGTTGAGGTTTTACGGCCCAGTCAACCCAATGGGGTCATGTCGAGCGCGGTCAGTTTATCTAACCACACGTTTACTGGGCAGGCTTAGTCCTCTAAGTGGTTAACTAGTATTGTGCACATTCTTTCGCCAGAAACTGACAACTGCCCTTCTTGAATCAGTGGAAGGGTGGATGGATATTTTGTTTATAGACGCTCAACCCTAAAAGGTCATATAGCGTCTAATAAGTTTTATGTTATATGATGATTTTATTTAATGAGAAATTTAAAAATATCTAGGATTGATGTGTTTATTTTAAAAAGATAAAGTATCAATGATTTTAAGTGATTAAAAATACTGATCATATTTTATTAAAAAGTCCGATCTCTTTAAGAAAGTCGAGTATTTTCTGAGTTGGCATATCAAAAAGTTCCTTTATAGTTTTTATATTAAAATACTTTGTGCGAATGTGATTAAATTCAGCACAAGTGATAAGAAAATGTTTGTCTGTGAAAGGTTCATTGCAAGAAATGCAGAATGGATGGATGGATGGATGGATATTTTGTTTATAGACGCTCAACCCTAAAAGGGCATATAGCGTCTAATAAGATGTATATTATATGATGATTTTATTTAATGAGAAATTAAAAATATCTAGGATTGATGAGTTCATTTTAAAAAGATAAAGTATCAATGATTTTATGTTATTAAAATACAGATCATATTTTATTAAAAAGTCCGATCTCTTTCAGAAAATCGAGTATTTTTTGAGTTGGCATATTAAAAAGTTCCTTTATATTTTTTACATTAAAATACTTTGTGCGAATATAATTAAATTCAGCACAAGTGACCAGAAAATGTTTGACCGTAAAAGGTTCGTTACAAGGAATGCAGAATGGAGCTTGTTCATTTTTTAATATGTAAGAATGAGTAATTCTAGTGTGTCCAATTCTACATCTGGTGATTTTTGTTTGTTCTTTTCTGCTGTAATTAGAGAATGTGCATTTGCTGTTAAAATTTGGTTTGATTTCATTTAATTTATTATAAGTTTGTGTTTCCCAAACAGACTGACATTTGTTGTTGATGTATTGACAGACGTTTGATTTAAAGTCGGAGTGAGGAATTTTGAAATTGGTTATTACTAAGGATAATGCAGATTTGGCTTCTGAATCTGCTAATTCATTTCCACGAATATTAACGTGGCTGGGAAGCCAACAAAATACAATTTCTTTTGAAGCGGAAAGATAATAATATTTTTTAAGAATTTGCTGAATTAATGGGTTTCTATGGTGTAAATCTTTAAGAGATTTTAATACAGAAAGAGAATCTGAATAAATGATAAACTGTTTTTCAGACTGATCTCTGATATGGTAAAGTGCAATATCAATTGCCTTGGCTTCGGCGGTAAAAATGGAGCTATTATCAGGTAATCTGATACTGTCAGTAAAATTTGGACTAATAACAGAACAAGCAACTTTCTCATCTTGTTTCGATCCATCTGTATAAATTGACAGGTAATGTTTATAATTTGATTTGATTTCTAAAAATTCATTCTTAAAAATATGCGACTCGACTTCTGTTTTTTTATTTTTATGAAGGTCTAAAATAATCTTTGGAGGGTTTAACGTCCATGGCTCTTTTGATGGAAAAGAAAAATGCTGAACATTTTTAATATTGATATTGGCCTCTTCAAGTAACGGTTGTATTCTCAGGCCAAGGGGTTTAATAGCTGTTGGTTTATTATTGTAAAATCTTTCATATTTAGGGTTATAAACACAATCATGAGCTGAATTACGTGGATTGGCGGCTAATTTAGTAACATATTGAAGAGACAATTTCTCTCTTCTTATATACAATGATGGTTCATTTGATTCAGCGTATAAACTTTCGACGGGGGAAGTACGAAAAGCCCCTAGAGCCAGACGTAAACCTTGGTGATGAATAGTATCCAAAGATTTCAAATAAGATTTTCTTGCGGATCCATAAACTATGGATCCATAATCCAATTTAGATCTAATTAAAGATCTATAGAGATTTAAAAGAACAGTACGATCTCCTCCCCAGTCGGAACTGGAGAGAACTTTAAGAATATCAAGTGCTTTAAGACATTTAGCTTTTAAAGCTTTGATGTGTGGTATAAAAGATAATTTGTTATCGAACAAAAGACCCAGGAATTTTGCTTCACTGACGACTGGAATTGGACTACCGTATATGGTGAGATGAGGATCTAAATGTAGCTGACGTATCTGACAAAAATGAACGCATTGAGTTTTTGTTTTTGAAAATTTGAAACCATTTTCTGTTGCCCAATCTTCTATATTGTTTAAACATCGTTGTAGTTTGAATTCAATGGTTTCCATATTTTTCGATCTAATAAATATTCCAAAATCGTCAACAAAAAGTGAACAATCAAGGTCTTTCACACATTTAACAATATCGTTAATTTTAATGCCAAACAAGGTAGGTGATAAAATGCTTCCCTGTGGTACACCTTGTTCTTGTTTAAATATGTCCGATAACGTATTACCTATTCGAACATTAAATGTTCGATCTGATAAAAAATTTTGAATAAAAAGTGGTAATCGGCCTTTAAGGCCTAATTTATGTAAATCTTTCATGATGCCATGTTTCCATGTAGTATCGTAAGCTTTTTCAAGATCAAAAAATACAGCTACGACATGTTCTTTTTTAATAAAGGCATCACGAATAAAGGATTCCAAACGAATCAAATGATCGTTTGTACAGTTATTTTTTCTGAATCCAGCTTGATATTTTGTTATAAGCTGGTTTGATTCCAAGAACCAAACCAGTCTATCATTAATCATTCTCTCCATTGTTTTACATAAACAACTTGTCAAAGCAATAGGTCTGTAGTTAGTAGCTTCAGTATGATCTTTATTTGGTTTTGGTATAGGTATAATCGTTGCTTTACTCCAGTCTTTTGGAAATTTTCCAGTGATCCAAATATCATTTAAAATATTTAATAAAGTTTTTAAAGCGTTATCGGGTAAATGTTTAAGAATTTGATAATGAATGTCATCAGGACCAGCAGCTGTATCATGAGATTTATGAAGAGCATCTAATAATTCTGAAGCTGTGAATGGTACATTATATTTTTCATGATTTAGTGACGTAAAATTTAGATGCTCTTTCTCTCGTTCCTGTTTTATGTTTTGAAAGGTTTCAGAATAATTTGCACTAGAAGAGTTTTTCTGAAAATTCTCTCCTAGTGCATTGGAAATATCTTTAGTGGTTGAGCATATATTTCCATTTGATTTAATATGGACATGCTTGTTATTTTTATTTTTGCCAGTAATTTTTCGAATCATGTCCCATATCTTCTTTGCTGGAGTTCTAGAATTAAGTTTGGAGACGTATTGCTGCCAAGATGTTCTTTTAGCCGTTTTTATTGTCTTGCGAGCTTTTGCTCGCATTTGTTTGGCATGGATTAGATTTTCTTTTGTTGGCTGTCTATTGAACTTTCGTAAGGCAGATTTTCTTTTATTTATTGAATTTTTAACATCTTTATTAAACCAAGGTCTATTTCTTTTTGAACGTGTCGAGGACTTTGGAATACATTTTTCGGCTACATGAATTAATGTATCAGTAAAAGCTTGTATATCGTCTGCTGTTTTAAACATTTCAGGATTTAATTTTTCATTACATAGCTCCATAAAATTCTCCCAGTTTGCTTTATTGAAATTCCATCGGGAATGATGGTCTTCATTTGTCGATTCAATTTCTTCAATTTTAATTGGAAAATGATCGCTCCCATGAAGGTCATCTAAAACTGACCAATCAAAATCTAAGTAAATATTTGGAGAGCATATAGACAAATCTAAAGCAAAATAATTTCTTGTAGGAGAATGAAGATAAGTTGGTTGTTTATCGTTAAATAAACATAAATCATTTTCTGCAATAAAATTTTCTATTATTTCTCCTTTGTCATTTGTATCCAGACAACCCCATAGTTTGCTGTGACTATTAAAGTCACCTAATAATAAATAAGGACGAGGTAACTGGTTTATAAGATTTTCTAAATCGTGTTTAGAAAATTTACAGTGTGGAGGAAGATATAGAGAACAAATTGTTATGGATTTAGACAGAGTGACATTTACAGCAACAGCTTGTAAATTACTATTTATATCTATCTGTCTATGAGGAACATTTGATTTTACAAGGATAGATGAACCTCCTGAGGCTTTCTGATTTTCAGTTGCGATATGATTATATAAACTATAATTTTTAAAATTAATATTATCTGTATTTTTTAAAAAGGTTTCCTGAAGACAAAAGACAGTCGGAGAAAGTAGTGTTGTTAAAATTAAAATTTCGTTATAATTTGCTTTTAGTCCTCGACAGTTCCACTGAATAATTGATTTTTTATCCATGATAAATGGAGAGATGATTTGAAAATAAGGAACTTAATCCTTTTGTTTTCTCTGAGACTGCGAGAACATGGAGGAGTCAGTCTCTAACTCCATGTTCTCAAGGGAATCGAACCGATTGACCAACTTGATCGGATCGGCCGACGCCCCTTTACTATATGGATTTGGTTCTTTACCTTTTTCTTTTCCATTTTTTCCTTTCTGGTCAGCTGTCCTGGACCTGGATCTCTGTTGTGATCCACTTGTTTTAGTCGGCTGTGTTTGTGAACTGTTTTGAGATTTTGTTGGTGGTCTAGACTGATGAGTAGATGTGGGTTTAGGTTTAGGTTTTAGAGTAGGAGTAATAACTTTTGAATTTGCTTTGATGACAGAATCTTTTTCGTTGAACTGAGTAGAACTTTCTTTGGTTTCAGGTTTAGTGTTTAGGGATTGAACAACTTTTGCAAAGGTGATTTCAGGTTGATTTTCTTGAATCTTTTTGGCTTCCAAATAAGTGATTTTTTGTGTAACTTTAATTTTCATGATTTCTTTCTCTTTTTTCCAAATTTCACACTGATTTGATTTTGATTGATGGTTTTTGTGACAGTTCACACACTTGGCTTCATTTTTACAAGCATTTGTAGGGTGATCAAATTCACCCATACCACATTTTTCACATACTGATCCAGGTGCTTCCGGACAGCCGTTTTCATGATGTCCAAACCTCTGACAGTTGAAACACCGCAGAGGATTTGGTATGTAGACTTCAACCGGTATAATTCGGTAAAATATTTTTAGTGATTTCGGTAAAGTTGTGGTGTTGAAAGTTAGTAAAAGTGTATTTGTTTCTATAAAGTTTCCATCTTTTTTAATTTTAAAACGTTTGCAAGCTGTTACTCCTTGTGTGTTAAGATATTCTGTGATATTTTCTTCAGTTTCATGTTTTAGCATTCTGTCACGGATAATTCCTTTGCAACTGTTGAGAGTTTTATGTTCCGTGACAGTGACATTAATATTAAAAAAATTTGTAAGTTTCAAAAGATTATCAGTTTGAGATTTTCTGTTTGTTTCGACCAAAAGAGTTCCATTTTTTAATTTTTTAACATTTTTTGGAGTGCCTATAATTGATTCTATTTGCTTTTCTATAATGAAAGGTGACAGTGAAGTAATTGGTTTGTCCTCTTTACTCGAAATCACTAAAAATTTAGCGAAGTTCTCATTTGCTTTGAAAGTAAAAGTAGTCGGTTGCGTGTCGTCCTCCGAAGAGTCGAACGCCAGAAATCGTTTTCGAGATGCCATGGTGATGAAATTTTTGATTCGATAGCTATGCGCCCCACCCTCCATGGAGCCCTACAAGGGGACGTTTAACAGAAATGGATCTCCTATTTCTAACGTCAAGGCTACATTGCTATTATACTCAGTGTCAAGATCAGAGTCTTCAGCTCGGCCTCATGCTTAGATGATTTCCCACCTATTCATCTAAATTTCCATAGAAAAATTTATGAACAGTTGAGTTCATCCCCCTATCCACAGCCTCCACTCACAGAGGTTTCCGCCAAAGCCCCAATACAAGCCCACCAATTGACCCTTCAGCCGCCGCCCATTGAAACTCACTTTTAAAGTTAGAGGAACATGAGAAAAATAAGCCCGGTTTGGTACCATAAAGATACGTATGAAAGAGAGAAAGAAGCTAAGAACAAGTTGTGCGCTTCTAGAGCTTGGCACGACTGAGCCGATTGATCCAGGCCGGATCTAACCCAGACCGCTCTTCTATCTGAAATAAGGGCCAAAATGATGTGTTGAAAAGCTGGAGATCCCTGGGCTTTCCTCAATCATCAGGTTCCCCTCTCCCAGCATACGAGACGCCACCCACGGCAAACAGGTGGTTCCTGTTTTAATAGGGGATTACACCCTATCCACTACAGAAGGAAAGTGATCTGTAGATTTTATTCCCTACAGACAAGGGAGGCCGAAAACGTCTGGGAAATTGAAAGGTTATTTTTGACATTAGGA
Organism: Anodontia alba; assembly: GCA_964016985.1. Taxonomy (NCBI): domain Eukaryota; kingdom Metazoa; phylum Mollusca; class Bivalvia; order Lucinida; family Lucinidae; genus Anodontia; species Anodontia alba. The sequence continues at coordinate 27,652,085 of OZ024834.1, forward strand.
GATCCATATTTAAAATAAACAGTTTATTAAAGAAAGAAGGATTCATTTTGGATTCATTTTTATAGAGAGTCAAACAAACAAGGTGTGTTAGATGATATGTAGCTTTCAAATGATATGTAGCTTTCATACCTTGAAAAACGTTTAGTTTTTTTTATCTAACAATAATAAATGCATCTTATTTTTAATGTGGAATATGCTAGAGTTCGGAAAAATGACACAAACACAAGACAAACACATATGTTAAATACAGATGAGGTTATAATCTTCGTCCCATGTGCGACCCACGGGCACATAATGATACACAAACAAATGAAGCATGTTAGTAACATGAGATAGGAAAGGTTTAAAAGGATAGATCTCGCGAAATTTGTTTTTTCCAATTTAAGATGCATTTCAATAAATGAATTTTATATTCTGGAATTATACCGATTGAACGGACGGTTGCTCTGTTATGTTAGGGGTTTTACCCAACTGCCACAGAAGCGGAAGGCAGCCACCTATTTCGAGGGCCCGGGTGGTCACGGGCGGCCTCTTTTAGCCGGCTCGTACGTCACGCAGAGGGTACGTCTGGCCTATTCTAAGCCCGGGACCAGCACGGGACTCAGTGGAAGGGAGAGAATGACAGTAGAAAATATTTCATGATCAATCTCCATGAAAGAATGTTGCCGACCTCCCTGGGGGTTGAACCCGCGACCTCCTGGTCTCCAGTCAGACGGCGCATCCAACTGAGCCACCGAAGCCGGTCACGACACCAGTCATTTGTGTCAAAACAGTATATCAATTTTATTTGGTAGTGAAACTCACTCTCATGTGCCAGGTATGCCTGAAACTATAAAACCGAAAAATTTAACCCATTGTAGTTGGGAGACCCATAAAAGGGTAATTGGCAAACAGTGCAGACCCAGATCAGATGCTGCAGAATGCAGTGTCTGATCAGTATTGTTAACCAGTATTGTGCACATTCTTTCGCCGGAAACTGACAACTGCCCATCTTGAATCAGCGGAAGGGAGAGAATGACTGTAGAAAATATTTCATGATCAATCTCCAGAAAACAATGTTGCCGATCTCGGCGGGTGTCAAACCCACGACCTCCTGGTCTCAAGTCTGACGCGCATCTAATTGAGCCACAGAGGCCAGCAGATAAGTATGTATATCCACCCAGTATATATGTTGTTGTCATTTGCTGACTTTGCCATGTGAGTAAAATGTTTAAACACTAAGCCATCTACAATCAACAGTCTATAGAAATGAGATTTTTGGTGAATTTTGTTACATTCATATTATTGGTACAGCTATTTTCAAAGTAGTTTCAACGCTTTTTTACTTAGACAAAGACTATTTACAATGCATACATAAAGTATACTTACACACTATACTTTCACAAGGACTATTTCCAATGCTTGTGTACTTGTTTGATTTGGGTTTTACAGCCCTTTCAAGAATATTTGGTTTATAGCGAGCCAATCGTTCATCAAAGGTTGGCGAAAACCGGAGAATCCCGGGAAAAACCACCTGACCATCCTTAAGCAGAGCTTGGCTTTCCCACATGTGACTGGAGCGAGGCTCCAACCACAGCAGTGAGAAACCTAAGCTTGTATACTTACACAGATTATTTCCATCTGTTACAGATTCTTGACTGACGATCTTTGTCTTCTTAATTGTAGAGGTCCTGTTTTTGATTTGTTGGCCTCCTCCTCCCCTTACAGCCATCCATTTTCATTTATCCTCTCCATTGTTTTTTTTTGTCTTGTCATTTCTGTCACCTGCCTTTTTTCCCTCATTTCTGACACTTGCCTCCGATTCATTTTCTATTACTTTGTAATGTATTCATTCATGGTTTTCTTTTTTAGTTTTTATTTCTTTTGACTGGTCTCCACCCTATATATAACCATTCATTTTTTCCCTCTCCTCAGTCTTTTCTGTCAGCTTTGATAATTTGCAGGTGTCAGTTTTGTTTCTGTCACTTTCTGGCTGGTATTTCTGTTTTTAATTTTGTTTCTATTGTTTTTAATGACCTCTTCAAAGACTCCCCTTACAGTGACTGATTTCCATCCTCTATTTTTTATTTCATTTTTTTCATGCTTTTATTTTTTTTTGATTGTAATGTCAATTTATATCCCTATCTTTCTGTCTAGTTCTATTTTGCCTTTTCATTTTCTTTTCTTAAAGTCTTCAATACTTTCAGTGTCACAAAAACAGTTTGGAAATTATGAATTTCAGCTGTCATCCTGAATCTGCTCTGTTAAAAAACATGAATCCTATTTTCATGGAAGTGGATTTTAAATATATGTTGTTCCCCTTGTTGTTTATAAACTAATCAGAGACTATCACCCTTATCTAAGGCAAAACTACCTATTAGTATTTAAAAACTTCTATAAATGTGATAAAATGCCGAATTTTGTGAATTTTAATGTGTTCATCAGTGCATCCTGGAAGTAATGTGCAGTTTTACAAACCTTTTGATGTCTAAATTGACATACATCAGCCTATTGGGTACTTAAATAGAACTAAGATTTATTTTGGCTTTAAAGAAATCAACAAAAAAATTGTTAGTGGCTGTTTAGAACTTTTAGCTAGTATATTTCTATATGTACAAACCCTTCCACTTTTTGTCCAAAGATGACAAATTTGATTGCGGGACAAGAGAAAGTGCTAAGGTGAATAGTTATGGTCTATACTATACTCATAGGAGGAGTCTATTTATATTTTGATTTTACCATTGCACCAGATGTAGGCACTTTTTTTTTCTAAACAAGGCACTTCTAGGGAGAAGTTTTTTTGTGGAGAAATAAGAAATATTTGTTAATACTCTTTATCTGATAACTGTGATGAGGATTTGGTGTTTTACTTTCTTTTCAACATTATTTGTCATATTGAGATGAATGAAAGGCTCTCTCTGTGCAATGATGCACTTTTACAGTCATAAGCTGAATTCTACCTTAAGCCAGAACCCGGACCTCATGATCTAAAATCGGAAGCACTAACAACTCGGACACCTGGACGCTCTTTTCTTCTGATACCAAGTATCTGACACTACATTTTACTATTAACAAAATATACCTGTCCATTCTCAACGGTCTAAAACAGGGTACTGGAGGCTGCTTCTTGCTTCTTTTGATTTCCTCAAATATCCAAGACATCTGCAAACTGAAAAATAAAAGAAAAACATGCAATGAGAAAAGGGACCTTATGCCATATATGAACAGAGAAGGCCCAAATCTTCTGCATATCCAAACAGTCAGATCAGGACCCTCTCTGTCAATACAATTATACAAAATCTCAGGATTCTGTAAGAGAGCAAGGAGAGTGCAGATCAAAGTGCACCACAGCACTGGCTTATCTGCATCCACATTGCCCCCATATAGCATAATGACCCTTTTCCTACCTGTAAGTAAAAACATTTATATTTAAGACATATGATGCAAAGAATGCATTGGTCACCTCATTCCATCAATGTGACCAGCACTCCGATGAAAATTATAGTTAACATACGTTCACATCATACAGACTACGGAAGGCAGAGTGTGTGTGCATATGATGTAATTCTTCAGTTATTTTGTTTGTGTTGAGGTTTTATGGCCCAATCAACCCAATGGGGTCATGTCGAGCGCGGTTCTTCAGTTATATGAGGACTCTCTGGATGTGATGGGAACCCAGTGGCCATTTTCACAGTACTTCCCACTGAATCTTGAACACACACACATGAATAAGTAAGCACATCCACTAATCATCCCAACACTTGGCTCACCAGTCCTAGCTCTACTACTTCAATATTGAGTTTCAGTTCAAGCTAAGAACCACCTGGCAACAGGTGTTCAATTTAGATGCTCTAAAAACTGCTATTGTGGCAGTATTCAACAGCTAAGTCATTTTGAGAACTGAAGTAATGCATGGACCTGAAACCTGTAAAAATAAATGAAGTTACCAGGGAAAGGCCACCTCAGATACGGTCAGTCACAAACATCCTTCCTGATACCGTAAATGAAGAAGGGACAAGGAATAGACAATGACAAAACGAAACGACACAAGTGCAAGGAAAACCTTGATGAAAGATTCTCAGTAGAATCGGAAGATGAAGACAAAAAATCCTACTGGCCAGTGACGCTATTTTGTTGCACAGGCTAGAGAAACATTAACAAACATGACAGTGAAATTAAAGAAACACTATATCTGGCAAGGAAATGAAGCAGCCATATTAAATGTTTTGTACTGAATTTTTCAAATTTCAGACAAATGCTTTATAAATAAAGTTACATATTAATACTGATACTGGTGAAAAGTTTATTGGTGACCATGAAATTGTGATACAGGTCACCAAATTCTACCCACACCACCAATGAGGCTACAACAGTAATGGCTGGTCCTAAATTTAAAATGTTTTACCCTGGAAAAAGTACTAATTCTATACTAATGCATCTTCATGAAAACATTTATTTAAAGCTGTTAAACTAATCTTTGAGTGTTTAGAATATAATTTTAAGAGGGAAAGGAATCTGTTACCCAAGTAAATCTATGACATTGGGTCGAGATTAAAAGCCGAGTTCAACTTAAAAAAAAAAGTTGGGTTACGTTTGCTTGTAGTTACAACCAGAATGGCCTTTAATGGTAGCACGTCTGCTACTGGAAGAGCCAGAGAAAAAAATCTCATCCAAAAGGCAAGGCAAGATACACCCTGCAAAATATCTACAAAGACTGAACACAATTGTACAGCTTTGTAGTCTCAAGAACTTGACATCCCTAAATGGCTACCAGTCCTTTTAATTATGAAATTTTGATTTGAAAACAAAAGACTAATAGAATCCTTGTCCTCTGATTTATTATAATGGTTCCCTCCACTTAACCAACACAAATCAGTGACCTCTTTTTGCCTACCTACATTAATTAGATGTAAATAAGAAATATCAATTTCAAAGCAGTTCAATTCAAGAAAGGTCCAACATACACTGAAAACCCTTTTGTTTGATTTGGGCTTCTACCACTGAGCCACTGTGCCGAAACACTGAAAAGCAATGGCTGACAAAAAGAATCATTATTCCATATGATTTATCCTGTCTCCCACTTTACAGCATAAATCAATGATCCCCTTTGTCAAGCTAACAGTAACATTAATAAGAGTTTAATTTAACAATACTAATATGAAAGTAAAAAAAAATTATAAAAAAAAAGAAGGAACTGGAGCCATTTAAAAAAATCTGTCAAACAGTAAATGCAGTGATTATAAAGTAACCTCGTTCAAGCAAGCAGACAGTAGCTGAAGCTGTCAAGGAAGTTTACCCAAATTCCTTGTACTAACAGTTTAAACCAAAGTTGGGGTGAGGTGTTTTAAAAGCTTACACCATTTCTGCAGTTCCGGTGTTGACCAGAACGTAATGCTACCCAGTAGATCAGTGATACCTATACCTTATGCTGTTTCAGCAGCCCAAGGGTGAAGAATTTGTACATTTGTAATACCTAACACTGTTTCTCTAGCCCCAAGGTGGTATATTAGTAGGTAGAACAGTTGCTGGTCAGTCAATCTGACAAGTGAAACCTTAGTCTCCAGGTGAGGTCAGACTATGAAATAACATTACCTCAGGTTCACGAAGGAGCACTGCTTATGTAAAGTTTATGATTTGGGTTTTACGTCCCTTTCGCTTATGATAAGTTCCTTGCAAATAGTTTCGAGCATTTGTAATGCAGTAATTCAGTGTTACACGGTCGGCTCCTGCTTTATAATAAAAAAAAAACATTTTTCAAGATTATTAGGTCTTTCCTTGGCAGTCCCTTTACCAAGCTACTTCTAGTTCTCGTGACATATCCAAACCCTTTGGGGCAATAGATGTGCTGCATCTATGGCAAATCTGCTAGGAACTTCAGACAGGACTCTTACAGAGTTTGCCGTTCATTTCCTGTCTTGTAAAAGTCACAGGAATTCAGACATCTCAACTGCAAAATTGTTTGAATCTCAATGCAACTCAGTATCTCAAAATCTTCTCAGAATAATGAGGTTTTACTGGCGCACTGAAAAATAAAATCAAAAGCAATAAAACTCCAGGTGGACAGTGGCTCTGTATGTGCATGGAAGATCCATGCTATTCAGACATATATACATGTATGCAAATAACATGCCAGCCCAGTATAACTGAAACATTGTTAAAAGTGAATCAAAAGCCAGCTAGAAATGCCACTTTGTCAAACTATACTCAACCCAAGGTATGCAGAGTATTTTCTTGTTGAGTAAGGGATACAAACCTGCTATTTCCCGTATTTCTCAGTCAGACACTAAACCATCAGGACAGCAAGGCCACTAACATACTTCTGGAAAACCATTCTCCTATGTGAACAGTGAAGATCAGAACGGATTGACCTGCACGTCTCGCTGTTTGAAGATGTACTCCTAACATGCCACATTTGGTTAACTAGTTTCATTTGTAATTTGAAATCTTCAAATTAACTGTAACACGGCTTTGCACCAAACCTCCAAGGAACACATATACCCATCTTACAAATAAACAATACTAAACTGACACTGAAATAATTCTGAAACTATCATGTGTCTGCACTGACAGACTTTTCGAGGCAATTTGTTTTATGTCTTAGCTTGTGTTATTTTGTTCTTGTGTTTTTCAGTCCTTTTAGCATTGCAATTACCTTACTTGGGGAAGGGAGAGCTAATCTTAGTGCTTTTCATATGTTTGTTTGATTTGCACTTGTTTTGGTTTTGTCCATTTCCTCTTCCTCTTGGGAGTCTGGGAAGGGCTGTGGTTTGTGATTGTGGCACTCCCTGGGCTTTTCTCTTAAGTTTTTTTTTTTTTTTTTTTTTTTTTTTTCTTCTTTTTGATAGAACATCAACACTGCATCATATCAGATAACTTCAGGTAATAAAAAGATAATAATTATTATATAAATTTGGAGATGACCAGTGAAGGCCAAAATCACTCTAAGGAGTGGTCAACATAGCTATTGATAAGGTGGGTAGGCTAGGGTCAAAAACCTGTTTTTCATAAGTTTGTGACATTGACCTCAAGGGGATAAAATTTCTACTGAATAATTTTGGTTATCTCAAACTCTGGACCAGTATTAAACATTTCTGCAAGTATCAGTTGAATTTGAATTCATTCAGATATGTTACAGCTCTCCCAAAACATCCTGTAAGTGTTTGATCACAGGGTGTGACGAAACATTTCATTAAAACTACAATGAAAAACAAAAAAAAGGGCAACAGATGTACCATCTTGGAACATTAAGCAGTTAAAGTTGTAGAGCTTAAATTTCCAATAAAATGTCCATTATGTTTTAAGTACATATGACTTGTTTATTTGCTGTTCTTGTAGAAACATCAGTCAAGTCAGATTTTTGTTCCTTGCACTCTGTCCCCAAATGCTTCAGTATGACAAGAGTAAAGAATAAAAAAACCTCAAGATACACTGAATCTGAAACCCAAGAAACCTCGGAAACCCAGGAAACAAAAAATCAAACTTAAGTTGTGTAAATGAACAAAAACATCCAAACCATGCAACAAATCAAATCAAGATGTGCAAAGAGAAATAACAAACCAAGCTCCCAGAACCTAATTAATAAGATGAACATGAAATTGACAAATTGAGCATACCCAAGCAACATGGAAACATGAACTGAACACAAGCTACAGATTTTGTTCTAATTCCTTACTCTTCACCTTGTTCCTTGCTTACCAGGAGCAAGAAGCAGGTCCAGTGTGCAAGACACATGAACCTGCTTTCAAAGACATTAATCTAACAAGAACATTGGATAAACAAGTCATATGCATCGAAACCTAAAGAATGATTTTGGTAACTTGATAAAAAACAGGAGGAAAAATGCTAACGGCAATGGTTAAGAACCAAGTTTTAAAAACCGGGACATTTGAATGGAGTGGGTAAATAATGACTCATGTCATATTACCTCTTGATATCAAAATTACAAATCAAGTTATCCAGGAAAGGCTGTAATCATTAAGCACAGCCTTCCTGGATAAAGAAGATTTAAACTAGCAATGACAAAACAAAACGACACTACTGCAATAACCCACACATACATTAAAAAATGCCAATAGAGGGACAGTTTGTGAATGTCAGCAGAAAATCTACCTAATACAATGCAGTGAACTTTTCAAAACCTACAGACTTTTAAAAGTACCGTTTACTTCACAGTACTATTTTCAATAATATTTACTGGTCTGCCTTTGTAGTATTCATCTTACCACAAGACACTTTATGCACATTAATTCCCAAATTATTTCTTATTACAGCAAAAATATATTTCCTTGTCATCTGGTCCTAACACGACCTGACAAATTGATAAGATTGTACCCAATATCTACTTTTTGTTGCTTTGTGGTCCCGGTGCTACTCTTACTCTGTTTTGTGGGGTTTTTTTTCTACGAGGCAATTTGTTTTAGGTCTTACCTTGTGACTTTGTTCTTGCGTTTTTCAGTCCTTTTAGCATTGCAATTACTTCACTTGGGGAAGAGAGCTAATCTTAGTGCTTTTCGTACATTTGTTCGATTTGTGCTTGTTTGGATTTCTTGTTTTCCTCTTCCTCTTGGTGTCTGGGAAGGGCTGCGGTTTGTGACTGTGGCACTCCCTGGACTTTTCTCTTACCTTTTTTTTTTACTCTACAAGAGTATTTGTTTTAAGTCTTGCCTTGTGTTATTTTGTTCTTGTAATTTTCAGTCCTTTCAGCATTGCGACTACCTCACTTGGGGAATAACAGCTAATCTTAGTTCTTTTGTTTCATTTGCACTTGTTTAGTTTTGTCTGTTTCCTCTTCCTCTTCGTGTCTGGGATGGGCTGCGGCGTGTGATTGTGGCACTCCCTAGACTTTTATCTTTTTTTTTTTTTTTTTTTTTTGTGTTTTGTTTTTTACTTTGGACATTTGTATTCCTTGTCTACCGATCCACCACCTATAACATAACTGAAATACAGTTTGAAGAGATGTAAAACACCAGCATTAACCATGAAATACAAATTAAAATCATAGTATGCATAAAACATTAAAAGTATATGAGATTACCTGCTTATGTACATACTATGATGCACAGATCCAACAGACAACCTTACCTTAATAGTAGTATGGAGAAGCTTGTTGTAGCAGATCCACACCAGCTCATGTCTGTTCTAGGGGCTTTACTGTATCTGTAATAAATCAGTATACATTACACTCATGGTAACTGGGTAAGATACATATCCTCTCCATTCACCATACATCCGGCCTTGCTAACAATGACAATTAATGGTTCAGTCAGTACACTTATATGATGGGTGATAAATTAAAAAGATTTTTTTTATCAGTGCCTTCAGAAGACTGCTTCTTGTGACTGACCTTTCATTGACACTTTGTTATCAAGCTAAACACCAGGTAAACAATAAATTTGAGTCTAGACAAAAAACTACCTGTGGGTCTGCCTCATGTACCCACAGCCAGTGCTACTATTAACCATATCAGTCTTCCTTCATTACGCCGACATTCCATTTTGGGTTATATTTATAGCTGGGTTGGAACTTAACAGCCAATCAATGCTTACTATCATGTCAAACTAGTCAGTTTACCTATCCGCACTTTCCTTATCTGGTTTACCTCTAAGCTGTGAACCAGTACTTGTGCTCATTCTTTTGCCAGAAACTGACAACTGCCCTTCACGTCCATGGAAGGGAGAAAATGGCTCCTTCTGAAATGGAGCCTACTCTAAAAGAAAAGTATTTACTCCTAAGGTGCATCCAAGAGAAACAAATTCTTTCCTTTTAGAGTAGAACCCCTTTTCTAAGAAAAGAAAACAACATTGACAAACACTCTCCCATGAAAGAGTATTTTTCAACTTTTTTATAATATAGCCAAAAAAGACCTAAACAATAAGTTTGACAAAATATGATCCAAGTCATTAACTGCAAGGCAGAATCTTATACTTTATTTCTTCTTTCAGGGACTTACAAAGGTTTTTGCTTTCTCTAGTTAACTTCATATATATTTGTGTCCATGTTAAGGAGTAGGATTACCGTAAAAAGCCTAAGTATTGAGACAGACAGGCAAGAGTAAACAGTGTAGACCTGGATCAGAGGACAGAATGCAGCATCTGATCAGCATCTACACTGTCTGCCACTCATCCAGCAGTTTTTAGACACAATATAAAGCAAAAGTGACTTGTACAAATTTAAGGACATGTATGGTAAGGAGGTACGGTGTCCCAATATCTAAGATAAATAAGGTGGCTTTATAAGGAATGAGCTTAAGTACAATTCCAAGTTCTATTTTCTAAATACTGCCGTGACTTTACAGCGACTTGGCCAGAGACTGAACCTCCAATCTCCAACACAAAGCAGATTCTACCACCTTGTCACGACACCAGTCATTTGTGTCAAAACAGTATATCAATTTTATTTGGTAGTGAAACTCACTCTAATGTGCCAGGTATGCCTGAAACTATAAAACCGGAAAAATTAACCCATTGTAGTTGGGAGACCCATAAAAGGGTAATTGGCAAACAGTGCAGACCCAGATCAGATGCTGCAGAATGCAGTGTCTGATCAGTATTGTTAACCAGTATTGTGCACATTCTTTCGCCGGAAACTGACAACTGCCCATCTTGCATCAGCAGAAGGGAGAGAATGACTGTAGAAAATATTTCATGATCAATCTCCAGAAAAGAATGTTGCTGATCTCGGCGAGGGTCGATCCCACGACCTCCTGGTCTCAAGTCTGACGCGCATCCAACTGAGCCACCAAGGCCAGCAGATAAGTATGTGTATTCACCCAGAATATATGTTGTTGTCATTTGCTGACTTTGCCATGTGAGTAAAAGGTTTAAACATTAAGCCATTTACAATCAACAGTCTACAGAAATGAGATTTTTGCAGAAATTGTTACATTCATATTATTGGTACAGTTATTTTCAAAGTAGTTTCAACGCTTTTACTTAGACAAAGATTATTTACAATGCTGTCATAAAGTATACTTACACACTGTATACTTCCAATGCTTGTGTACTTGTTTGATTTGGGTTTTATAGCAATTTCAAGACAATTTCAAGAATATTTTGCTTATAGCGATCCAATCGTTCATCAAAGGTTGGTGAAAACCGGAGAATCCAGGGAAAAACCACCTGACCATCCTTAAGCAGAGCTTGGCTTTCCCACATGTGACTGGAGCGAGGCTCCAACCACAGCAGTGAGAAACCTAAGCTTGTTTACTTACACAGATTATTTCCATCTGTTACAGATTCTTGACTGACGATCTTTGTCTTCTTAATTGTAGCGGTCCTGTTTTTGATTTGTTGTTTCAAATGGCCTCCTCCTCTCCTTACAGCCATCCATTTTCATTTATCCTCTCCATTGTTTTTGTCTTTTGTCATTTCTGTCACCTGCCTTTTTTCCCTCATTTCTGACACTTGCCTCCGATTCATTTTCTATTTCTTTGTAATGTATTCATTCATGGTTTTCTTTTTTACGTTCTATTTCTTTTGACTGGTCTCCTCCCTATATATAGCCATTCATTTTTCCCCTCGCCTCAGTCTTTTCTGTCAGCTTTGATAATCTGCAGGTGTCAGTTTTGTTTCTGTCACTTTCTGGCTGGTATTTCTGTTTTTGTTTCTATTGTTTTTAATGGCTTCTTCAAAGATTCCCCTTACCTTCACTGGTTTCCATCCTATATCTTTTATTTCATTTTTTTCATGCTTTTATTTTTCTTTGATTGTAATGTCAATTTATATCCCTATCTTTATGTCTAGTTCTATTTTGCCTTTTCATTTTCTTTTCTTAAATTCTTCAATACTTTCAGTGTCACAAAAACAGTTTTGAAATTATTAATTTCAGCTGTCGTCCTGAATCTCTTCTGAAAAAAACATGAATTCAATTTTCATGGAAGTAGATTTAATTATATTTTGTTCCCCTTGTTGTTTATAAACTAATCAGAGACTATCCACCCTTATCTAAGGCAAAACTGCCTATTAGCATTTAAACACTTCTATAAATGTGATAAAATGCCGAATTTTGTGGATTTTAATGTGTTCATCAGTGCATCCTGGAAGTAATGTACAGTTTTACAAACCTTTTGATGTCTAAATTGACTGATACATCAGCCTATTGTGTACATAAATAGAACTAAGATTTATTTTGGCTTTAAAGAAATCAACAAAAAAATGTTTAGTGGCTGTTTAGAACTTTTGGCTGGTACATTTTTATATGTACAAACCCTTCCACTTTTTTGTCCAAAGATGACAAATTTGATGGATGGATGGATATTTTGTTTATAGACGCTCAACCCTAAAAGGGCATATAGCGTCTAATAAGTTTTATGTTATATGATGATTTTATTTAATGAGAAATTTAAAAATATCTAGGATTGATGTGTTTATTTTAAAGAGATAAAGTATCAATGATTTTAAGTTATTAAAAATACTGATCATATTTTATTAAAAAGTCCGATCTCTTTAAGAAAGTCGAGTATTTTCTGAGTTGGGATATCAAAAAGTTCCTTTATAGTTTTTATAGTAAAATACTTTGTGCGAATGTGATTAAAGCACAAGTGATAAGAAAATGTTTGACTGTGAAAGGTTCATTACAAGGATGGATGGATGGATGGATATTTTGTTTATAGACGCTCAACCATAAAAGGGCATATAGCGTCTAATAAGTTTTATGTTATATGATGATTTTATTTAATGAGAAATTTAAAAATATCTAGGATTGATGTGTTTATTTTAAAGAGATAAAGTATCAATGATTTTAAGTTCTTAAAAATACTGATCATATTTTATCAAAAAGTCCGATCTCTTTAAGAAAGTCAAGTATTTTCTGAGTTGGCATATCAAAAAGTTCCTTTATAGTTTTTATATTAAAATACTTTGTGCGAATGTGATTAAATTCAGCACAAGTGATAAGAAAATGTTTGACTGTGAAAGGTTCATTACAAGGAATGCAGAATGGAGCTTGTTCATTTTTTAATATGTAAGAATGAGTAATTCTAGTGTGTCCAATTCTACATCTGGTGATTTTTGTTTGTTCTTTTCTGCTGTAATTAGAGAATGTGCATTTGCTGTTAAAATTTGGTTTGATTTCATTTAATTTATTATAAGTTTGTGTTTCCCAAACAGACTGACATTTGTTGTTGATGTATTGACAGACGTTTGATTTAAAGTCGGAGTGAGGAATTTTGAAATTGGTTATTACTAAGGATAATGCAGATTTGGCTTCTGAATCTGCTAATTCATTTCCACGAATATTAACGTGGCTGGGAAGCCAACAAAATACAATTTCTTTTGAAGCGGAAAGATAATAATATTTTTTAAGAATTTGCTGTATTAACGGGTTTCTATGGTGTAAATCTTTAAGAGATTTTAATACAGAAAGAGAATCTGAATAAATGATAAACTGTTTTTCAGACTGATCTCTGATATGGTAAAGTGCAATATCAATTGCCTTGGCTTCGGCGGTAAAAATGGAGCTATTATCAGGTAATCTGATACTGTCAGTAAAATTTGGACTAATAACAGAACAAGCAACTTTCTCATCTTGTTTCGAACCATCTGTATAAATTGACAGGTAATGTTTATAATTTGATTTGATTTCTAAAAATTCATTCATAAAAATATGCGACTCGACTTCTGTTTTTTTATTTTTATGAAGGTCTAAAATAATCTTTGGAGGGTTTAACGTCCATGGCTCTTTTGATGGAAAAGAAAAATGCTGAACATTTTTAATATTGATATTGGCCTCTTCAAGTAACGATTGTATTCTCAGGCCAAGGGGTTTAATAGCCGTTGGTTTGTTGTTGTAAAATCTTTCATATTTAGTATTAAAAACACAATCATAGGCTGAATTACGTGGATTGGCGGCTAATTTAGTAACATATTGAAGAGACAATTTCTCTCTTCTTATTTACAATGATGGTTCATTTGATTCAGCGTATAAACTTTCGACGGGGGAAGTCCATTGCACCAGATGTAGGCACTTTTTTTTCTAAACAAGGCACTTCTATGGGAGAAGATTTTTGTGGAGAAATAAGAAATATTTGTCAATACTCTTTATCTGATAATTGTGATGAGATTTGGTGTTTTACTTTCTTTTCAACATTATTTGTCATATTGAGATGTGATGGGTGACAATGAAAGGCTCTCTCTGTGCCATGATGCACTTTTACAGTCATAAGCTGAATTCTACCTTCAGCCAGAACCCGGGACTTCATTATCTAAAATCGGAAGCACTAACAACTCGGACACCTGGACGCTCTTTTCTTCTGATACCAAGTATCTGACACTACATTTTACTATTAACAAACTATACCTGTCCATTCTCAACGGTCTAAAACAGGGTACTGGAGGCTGCTTCTTGCTTCTTTTGATTTCCTCAAATATCCAAGACATCTGCAAACTGAAAAATAAAAAAAAAAACATGCAATGAGAAAAGAGATCATATGCCATATATGAACAGAGAAGGCCCAAATCTTCTGCATATCCAAACAGACAGATCAGGACCTTCTCTGTCAATACATTTATACAAAATCTCAGGATTCTGTAAGAGGGCAAGGAGAGTGCAGATCAAAGTGCACCATAGCAATTACAAAACAAAACGACACTACTGCAATAACCCACACATACATTAAAAAATGCCAATAGAGGGACAGTTTTTATATGGTCTGCAGAAAATCTACCTAATACAATGCAGTGAACTTTTCAAAACCTACAGACTTTTAAAAGTACTGTTTACTTCACAGTACTATTTTCAATAATATTTACTGGTCTGCCTTGGTAGTATTCATCTTACCACAAGACACTTTATGCACATTAATTCCCAACTTATTTCTTATTACAGCAAAAATATATTTCCTTGTCATCTGGTCCTAACACGACCTGACAAATTGATAAGATTGTACCTAATATCTACTTTTTGTTGCTTTGTGGTCTCGGTTCTAGTCTTACTCTGTTGCTTTGTGTTTTTTTTCTACCAAGCGATTTGTTTTATGTCTGACCTTGTGCCATTTCGTTCTTGTGTTTTTCAGTCCTTTTAGCATTCCGATAACCTCACTTGGGGAAAAGAGCTGATCTTAAGTGCTTTTTGTACATTTGTTCGATTTGTGCTTGTTTGGATTCCTTGGTTTCCTCTTCCTCTTGGTGTCTGGGAAGGGCTGCGGTTTGTTTCAAGGAGATTTGTTTTAAGTCTTGCCTTGTGTTATTTTGTTCTTGTAATTTTCAGTCCTTTCAGCATTGCGACTACAGTGTAGCTCCAATATATCAAGGTCCTCGGGGTCAAGAGTCCGCTATCGCGATATAAACGGAGCGTGATGTAAGTCCCGACATGTACCATGCATGTATAACAGCCTGCATAACACTCGCTCGGTTTGTCGCTGTGGTGGTTTGCTGAGACATCACGGATAAATGGCATTCATTTATGTTGTAACCATATTTCCTAATTAAACTTGGATTAGAAGTGCTCAATGGAATAATTTACAATGGTGCGCTATGTAATTCCAATCGAAACCAGCTGATAAACTACGTTTGAAAACAAGAAATCATCGGATTGACAATTTAGGATGCCATTTTGGATACTTTGGACGTCTGGTTCCCTGGAACGTCAGAGGGAAGTTACTCAATTGTGCTAAGATAACTTGAGTTGCTTCCCTTCGCTTATATTGTGGGCGCAAAAACAAAAAAAAAAAACAACTGTCGTTTATCAAAGTTAGTTTCTTTTTATTTATTTTTTTATTGTTAGTTTTTGTTGTTGTTTTTTTCTAAGTCCAATGACCAGTGGCAGGATGGTCGTTGACGGAGATTGACTGACTTTTTTTTTTTTTTTTTTTTTGGACGCAGTTGTTTTCTTCTGAAATATTTATATCTACAGAAGTGTAAAATAAGCGGACTACGATCTGTGTATGTTGGACAGAAACATCGTAAGACTACTGTCTTGTAAAATTTGCTGGTGTTGAAAAGGAGGTGGACCGATTTCCGCTGCTGAGCAAAATTAGTTTGTGGGCATCATTGACTGATTGAGCATCGAGTAGATCTATGTACTAAATGATGATAATGATTACGACAATTACGGCGATTATTGTTTGCCAATTATAATCAACGTGTGCGCTGATTGACACTAAGAGTGGATTGTTTGTCATATAATACCCGACGCGACATAGCTTCGGGATAGGCGCGAAAAATCAATTATCGGAGGCGGAACACGTTTTTTTTTTTTTTGTTTTTTTCTGAAGTTAAATAAAACAACAAACATTTTGTTTTTGAAAAAATTTTTTTTTTTTTGCTTATGGAAAATTTGGAAGCCATGGCCTATTCGCGATATACTGGATTTCGAGAAATAACAGACCGCGATGTATTGGAGCTACACTGTACCTCACTTGGGGAATAACGGCTAATCTTAGTGCTTTTGTTCGATTTGCACTTGTTTGGTTTTGTCTGTTTCCTCTTCCTCTTCGTGTCTGGGATGGGCTGCGGCTTGTGATTGTGGCACTTCCTAGACTTTTCTCTTCTCTTTTTTTTTTTTTTTTTTTTTTACTTTGGACATTTGTATTCCTTGTCTACCGATCCACCACCTATAACATAACTGAAATACTGTTTGAAGAGATGTAAAACACCAACATTAACCATGAAATACAAATTAAAATTATAGTATGCATAAAACATTAAAAGTACATGAGATTACCTGCTAAACATTAAAAGTACATGAGATTACCTGCAATTACCCATAAAAGGGTAATCGGCAAACAGTGCAGACCCAGATCAGATGCTGCAGAATGCAGTGTCTGATCAGTATTGTTAACCAGTATTGTGCACATTCTTTTGCCGCAAACTGACAACTGCCCATCTTGAATCAGTGGAAGGGACAGAACGACTGTAGAAAATATTTCATGATCAATCTCCAGAAAACAATGTTGCCGATCTCGGCGGGTGTCAAACCCACGACCTCCTGGTCTCAAGTCTGACGCGCATCTAACTGAGCCACAGAGGCCAGCAGATAAGTATGTGTATTCACCCAGTATATATGTTGTTGTCATTTGCTGACTTTGCCATGTGAGTAAAAAGTTTAAACACTAAGCCATCTACAATCAACAGTCTATAGAAATGAGATTTTTGCAGAATTTTGTTACATTCATATTATTGGTACAGCTATTTTCAAAGTAGTTTCAACGCTTTTTTACTCAAAGACTATTTACAATGCATACATAAAGTATACTTACACACTATACTTTCACAAGGACTATTTCCAATGCTTGTGTACTTGTTTGATTTGGGTTTTACAGCCCTTTCAAGAATATTTGGTTTATAGCGAGCCAATCGTTCATCAAAGGTTGGCGAAACCCGGAGAAACCGGAGGATGTACCTGACCATCCTTAAGCAGAGCTTGGCTTTTCCACGTGACTGGAGCGAGGCTCCAACCACAGCAGTGAGAAACCTAAGCTTGTATACTTACACAGATTATTTCCATCTGTTACAGATTCTTGACTGACGATCTTTGTCTTCTTAATTGTAGAGGTCCTGTTTTTGATTTGTTGTTTCAAATGGCTTCCTCCTCCCCTTACAGCCATCCATTTTCATTTATCCTCTCCATTGTTTTTTTTTTTGTCTTTTGTCATTTCTGTCACCTGCCTTTTTTCCCTCATTTCTGACACTTGCCTCCGATTCATTTTCTATTACTTTGTAATGTATTCATTCATGGTTTTCTTTTTTAGTTTTTATTTCTTTTGACTGGTCTCCACCCTATATATAACCATTCATTTTTTCCCTCTTCTCAGTCTTTTCTGTCAGCTTTGATAATTTGCAGGTGTCAGTTTTGTTTCTGTCACTTTCTGACTGGTATTTCTGTTTTTAATTTTGTTTCTATTGTTTTTAATGACCTCTTCAAAGACTCCCCTTACAGTCACTGATTTCCATCCTCTATTTTTTATTTCATTTTTTTCATGCTTTTACTTTTTTTTGATTGTAATGTCAATTTATATCCCTATCTTTATATCTAGTTCTATTTTGCCTTTTCATTTTCTTTTCTTAAAGTCTTCAATACTTTCAGTGTCACAAAAACAGTTTGGAAATTATGAATTTCAGCTGTCATCCTGAATCTGCTCTGAAAAAAACATGAATCCTATTTTCATGGAAGTGGATTTAATTATATTTTGTCCCCCTTGTTGTTTATAAACTAATCAGAGACTATCCACCCTTATCTAAGGTAAAACTACCTATTAGTATTTAAACACTTCTATAAATGTGATAAAATGCCGAATTCTGTGAATTTTAATGTGTTCATCAGTGCATCCTGGAAGTAATGTGCAGTTTTACAAACCTTTTGATGTCTAAATTGACATACATCAGCCTATTGGGTACTTAAATAGAACTAAGATTTATTTTGGCTTTAAAGGAATCAACAAAAAAATTGTTAGTGGCTGTTTAGAACTTTTAGCTAGTATATTTCTATATGTACAAACCCTTCCACTTTTTGTCCAAAGATGACAAATTTGATTGCGGGACAAGAAAAAGTGCTAAGGTGAATAGTTATGGTCCATACTATACTCATAGGAGGAGTCTATTTATATTTTGATTTTACCATTGCACCAGATGTAGGCACTTTTTTTTTCTAAACAAGGCACTTCTAGGGAGAAGTTTTTTGTGGAGAAGTAAGAAATATCTGTTAATACTCTTTATCTGATAACTGTGATGAGGATTTGGTGTTTTACTTTCTTTTCAACATTATTTGTCATATTGAGATGATGGGTGAGAATGAAAGGCTCTCTCTGTGCAATGTTGCACTTTTACAGTCATAAGCTAAATTCTACCTTCAGCCAGAACCCGGGACCTCATGATCTAAAATCGGAAGCACTAACAACTCGGACACCTGGACGCTCTTTTCTTCTGATACCAAGTATGTGACACTACATTTTACTATTAACAAAATATACCTGTCCATTCTCAACGGTCTAAAACAGGGTACTGGAGGCTGCTTCTTGCTTCTTTTGATTTCCTCAAATATCCAAGACATCTACAAACTGAAAAATAAAAGAAAAACATGCAATGAGAAAAGGGACCTTATGCCATATATGAACAGAGAAGGCCCAAATCTTCTGCATATCCAAACAGTCAGATCAGGACCCTCTCTGTCAATAAAATTATACAAAATCTCAGGATTCTGTAAGAGGGCAAGGAGAGTGCAGATCAAAGTGCACCATAGCAATTGCTTATCTGCATCCACATTGCCCCCATATAGCATAATGACCCTTTTCCTACCTGTAAGTAAAAACATTTATATATAAGACATATGATGCAAAGAATGCATTGGTCACCTCATTCCATCAATGTGACCAGCACTCCGATGAAAATTATAGTTAACATACGTTCACATCATACAGACTACGGAAGGCAGTGTGTGTGTGCATATGATGTAATTCTTCAGTTATATGATGACTCTGGATGTGATGGGAACTCAGTGGCCACTTTCACAGTACTTCCCACTGAATCTTGAACACACACACATGAATAAGTAAGCACATCCACTAATCATCCCAACACTTGGCTCACCAGTCCTAGCTCTACTACTTCAATATTGAGTTTCAGTTCAAGCTAAGAACCACCTGGCAACAGGTGTTCAATTTAGATGCTCTAAAAACTGCTATTGTGGCAGTATTCAACAGCTTAGTCATTTTGAGAACTGAAAGTAATGCATGGACCTGAAACCTGTAAAAATAAATGAAGTTACCAGGTAAAGGCCACCTCAGATACGGTCAGTCACAAACATCCTTCCTGATACCGTAAATGAAGAAGGGACAAGGAATAGACAATGACAAAACGAAACGACACAAGTGCAAGGAAAACCTTGATGGAAGATTCTCAGTAGAATCGGAAGATGAAGACAAAAAATCCTACTGGCCAGTGAGGCTATTTTGTTGCACAGGCTAGAGAAACATTAACAAACATGACAGTGAAATTAAAGAAACACTATTTCTGGCAAGGAAATGAAGCAGCCATATTAAATGTTTTCTACTGAATTATTCAAATTTCAGACAAATGCTTTATAAATAAAGTTACATATTAATACTGATACTAGTGAAAAGTTTTTTGGTGACCTTGAAATTGTGATACAGGTCACCAAATTCTACCCACACCACCAATGAGGCTACAACAGTAATGGCTGGTCCTAAATTTAAAATGTTTTACCCTGGAAAAAGTACTAATTCTATACTAATGCATCTTCATGAAAACATTTATTTAAAGCTGTTAAACTAATCTTTGAGTGTTTAAAATATAATTTTAAGAGGGAAAGGAATCTGTTACCCAAGTAAATCTATGACATTGGGTCGAGATTAAAAGCGGAGTTCAACTTAAAAAAAAAGTTGGGTTACATTTGCTTGTAGTTACAACCAGAATGGCCTTAATGGTAGCACGTCTGCTACTGGAAGAGCCAGAGAAAAAAATCTCATCCAAAAGGCAAGGCAAGATACACCCTGCAAAATATCTACAAAGACTGAACACAATTGTACAGCTTTGTAGTCTCAAGAACTTGACATCCCTAAATGGCTACCAGTCCTTTTAATTATGAAATTTTGATTTGAAAACAAAAGACTAATAGAATCCTTGTCCTCTGATTTATTATAATGGTTCCCTCCACTTAACCAACACAAATCAGTGACCTCTTTTTGCCTACCTACATTAATCAGATGTAAATAAGAAATATCAATTTCAAAGCAGTTCAATTCAAGAAAGGTCCAACATACACTGAAAACCCTTTTGTTTGATTTGGGCTTAACATTGCTTTCAACCTCTTTTCAGTCGTATCACGACATTATCTGGATGTGGCAGGGAGCTCAATGCTCATTTTCAGAGTGCTACCTCAGTGAAATATCATGCTCCAGACACTTGGACATGATATTCCACTCAGTCACATTATACTGACACTGGGCTGACCAGTTCTAGCTCTACTTTCTCAATGCTGAGCCCCAAGCAAAAGAGCAGCTAGAACCATTTTTGAAGTCTTTGGTATGACCCACCTGCGGATCGAACCCACAATCTCCCGGTCACAATACAGACACTCTACCACTGAGCCACTGTGCCGAAACACTGAAAAGCAATGGCTGACAAAAAGAATCATTATTCCATATGATTTATCTTGTCTCCCACTTTACAGCATAAATCAATGATCCCCTTTGTCAAGCTAACAGTAACATTAATAAGAGTTTAATTTAACAAAATTAATATGAAAGTAAAAAAAAAATTATAAAAAAAAAAGAAGGAACTGGAGCCATTTAAAAAAATCTGTCAAACAGTAAATGCAGTGATTATAAAGTAACCTCGTTCAAGCAAGCAGACAGTAGCTGAAGCTGTCAAGGAAGTTTACCCAAATTCCTTGTACTAACAGTTTAAACCAAAGTTGGGGTGAGGTGTTTCAAAAGCTTACACCATTTCTGCAGTTCCGAAGTGTTGACCAGAACGTAATGCTACCCAGTAGATCAGCGATACCTATACCTTATGCTGTTTCAGCAGCCCAAGGGTGAAGACTTTGTAATACCTAACACTGTTTCTCTAGCCCCAAGGTGGTATATTAGTAGGTAGAACAGTTGCTGGTCAGTCAATCTGACAAGTGAAACCTTAGTCTCCAGCTGAGGTCAGACTATGAAATAACATTACCTCAGGTTCACGAAGGAGCACTGCTTATGTAAAGTTTATGATTTGGGTTTTACGTCCCTTTCGCTTATGAAAAGTTCCTTGCAAATAGTTTTGAGCATTTTTAATGCAGTAATTCAGTGTTACACGGTCGGCTCCTGCTTTGTAATAAAAAAAAAAACATTTTTAAAGATTATTAGGTCTTCCTTGGCAGTCCCTTTACCAAGCTACTTCTAGTTCTCGTGACGTATCCAAACCCTTTGGGGCAATAGATGTGCTGCATCTATGGCAAATCTGCTAGGAACTTCAGACAGGACTCTTACAGAGTTTGCCGTTCATTTCCTGTCTTGTAAAAGTCACAGGAATTCAGACATCTCAACTGCAAAATTGTTTGAATCTCAATGCAACTCAGTATCTCAAAATCTTCTCAGAATAATGAGGTTTTACTGGCGCACTGAAAAATAAAATCAAAAGCAATAAAACTCCAGGTGGACAGTGGCTCTGTATGTGCATGGAAGATCCATGCTATTCAGACATATATACATGTATGCAAATAACATGCCAGCCCAGTATAACTGAAACATTGTTAAAAGTGAATCAAAAGCCAGCTAGAAATGCCACTTTGTCAAACTATACTCAACCCAAGGTATGCAGAGTATTTTCTTGTTGAGTAAGGGATACAAACCTGCTATTTCCCTTAATTCTCAGTCAGACACTAAACCATCAGGACAGCAAGGCCACTAACATACTTCTGGAAAACCATTCTCCTATGTGAACAGTAGAGACCAGAACGGATTGACCTGCACATGTCTCGCTGTTTGAAGATGTACTCCTAACATGCCACATAGTTTCATTTGTAATTTGAAATCTTCAAATTAACTGTAACATGGCTTTGCACCAAACCTCCAAGGAACACAAATACCCATCTTACAATAAACAATACTAACTCGACACTGAAATAATTCTGAAACTATCACGTGTCTGCACTGACAGACTTTTCGAGGCAATTTGTTTTATGTCTTAGCTTGTGTTATTTTGTTTTTGTGTTTTTCAGTCCTTTTAGCATTGCGATTACC
Source organism: Anodontia alba (assembly GCA_964016985.1). Classification (NCBI taxonomy): domain Eukaryota; kingdom Metazoa; phylum Mollusca; class Bivalvia; order Lucinida; family Lucinidae; genus Anodontia; species Anodontia alba. The sequence goes on from OZ024834.1 coordinate 27,674,739, forward strand.
TTACTTGGGGAAGGGAGAGCTAATCTTAGTGCTTTTCATATGTTTGTTTGATTTGCACTTGTTTTGGTTTTGTCCGTTTCCTCTTCCTCTTGGAGTCTGGGAAGGGCTGTGGTTTGTGACTGTGGCACTCCCTGGGCTTTTCTCTTAAGTTTTTTTTTTTTTTTTTTTTTTTTTTTCTTGTTTTTGATAGAACATCAACACTGCATCATATCAGATAACTTCAGGTAATAAAAAATAATAATTATTATATAAATTTGGAGATGACCAGTGAAGGCCAAAATCACTCTAAGGAGTGGTCAACATAGCTATTGATAAGGTGGGTGGGCTGGGGTCAAAAACCTGTTTTTCATAAGTTTGTGACATTGACCTCAAGGGGATAAAGTTTCTACTGAATAATTTTGGACTGGTTATCTCAAACTCTGGACCAGTATTAAACATTTCTCCAAGTATCAGTTGAATTTGAATTCATTCAGATATGTTACAGCTCTCCCAAAACATCCTGTAAGTGTTTGATCACAGGGTGTGACAACGAAACATTTCATTGAAACTACAATGAAAAAAAAAAAAAAAAGTGCAACAGATGTACCATCTTGGAACATTGAACAGTTAAAGTTGAAGAGCTTAAATTTTCAATAAAATGTCCATTATGTTTTAAGTACATATGACTTGTTTAATTGCTGTTCCTGTAAAAACATCAGTCAAGTCAGATTTTTGTTCCTTGCACTCTGTCCCCAAATGCTTCAGTATGACAAGAGTAAAGAATAAAAAAAACCTCAAGATACACTGAATCTGAAACCCAATAAACCTCGGAAACCCAGGAAACCAAAATCAAACTTAAGTTGTGTAAATGAACAAAAACATCCAAACCATGCAACAAATCAAATCAAGATGTGCAAAGAGAAATAACAAACCAAGCTCCCAGAACCTAATTAATAAGATGAACATGAAATTGACAAATTGAGCATACCCAAACAACATGGAAACATGAACTGAACACAAGCTACAGATTTTGTTCTAATTCCTTACTCTTCACCTTGTTCCTTGCTTACCAGGAGCAAGAAGCAGGTCCAGTGTGCAAGACACATGAACCTGCTTTCAAAGACATTAATCTAACAAGAACATTGGATAAACAAGTCATATGCATCGAAACCTAAAGAATGATTTTGGTAACTTGATAAAAAACAGGAGGAAAAATGCTAATGGCAATGGTTAAGAACCAAGTTTTAAAAACCGGGACATTTGAATGGAGTGGGTAAATAATGACTCGTGTCATATTACCTCTTGATATCAAAATTACAAATCAAGTTATCCAGGAAAGGCTGTAATCATTAAGCACAGCCTTCCTGAATAAAGAAGATTTAAACTAGCAATGACAAAACAAAACGACACTACTGCAATAACCCACACATACATTAAAAATGCCAATAGAGGGACAGTTTGTGAATGTCAGCAGAAAATCTACCTAATACAATGCAGTGAACTTTTCAAAACCTACAGACTTTTAAAAGTACTGTTTACTTCACAGTACTATTTTCAATAATAGTTACTGGTCTGCCTTGGTAGTATTCATCTTACCACAAGACACTTTATGCACATTAATTCCCAAATTATTTCTTATTACAGCAAAAATATATTTCCTTGTCATCTCGTCCTAACATGACCTGACAAATTGATAAGATTGTACCTAATATCTACTTTTTGTTGCTTTGTGGTCCCGGTGCTACTCTTACTCTGTTTTGTGTTTTTTTTTCTACGAGGCAATTTGTTTTAGGTCTTACCTTGTGACTTTTTGTTCTTGTGTTTTTCAGTCCTTTTAGCATTGCAATTACTTCATTTGGGGAAGAGAGCTAATCTTAGTGCTTTTCGTACATTTGTTCGATTTGTGCTTGTTTGGATTTCTTGTTTTCCTCTACCTCTTGTGTCTGGGAAGGGCTGCGGTTTGTGACTGTGGCACTCCCTGGACTTTTCTCTTACCTTTTTTTTTTTTACTCTACAAGAGTATTTGTTTTAAGTCTTGCCTTGTATTATTTTGTTCTTGTAATTTTCAGTCCTTTCAGCATTGCGACTACCTCACTTGGGGAATAACAGCTAATCTTAGTTCTTTTGTTTGACTTGCGATTGTTTAGTTTTGTCTGTTTCCTCTTCCTCTTCGTATCTGGGATGGGCTGCAGCGTGTGATTGTGGCACTCCCTAGACTTTTCTTTTTTTTTTTTTTTTTTTTTTTTTTTTTTTTTGTTTTTTACTTTGGACAGTTTGAAGAGATGTAAAACACCAACATTAACCATGAAATACAAATTAAAATCATAGTATGCATAAAACATTAAAAGTATATGAGATTACCTGCTTATGTACATACTATGATGCACAGATCCAACAGACAACCTTACCTTAATAGGAGTATGGAGAAGCTTTTTGTAGCAGATCCACACCAGCTCATGTCTGTTCTAGGGGCTTTACTGTATCTGTAATAAATCAGTATACATTACACTCATGGTAACTGGGTAAGATACATATCCTCTCCATTCACCATACATCCGGCCTTGCTAACAATGACAATTAATGGTTCAGTCAGTACTTATATGATGGGTGATAAATTTAAAAGATTTTTTTTTATCAGTGCCTTCAGAAGACTGCTTCTTGTGACTGACCTTTCATTGACACTTTGTTATCAAGCTAAACACTAGGTAAACAATAAATTTGAGTCTAGACAAAAAACTACCTGTGGGTCTGCCTCATGTACCCACAGCCAGTGCTACTATTAACCATATGTTTTCCCCCATTACGCCGACATTCCATTTTGGGTTATATTTATAGCTGGGTTGGAACTTAACAGCCAATCAATGCTTACTATCATGTCAAACTAGTCAGTTTACCTATCCACACTTTCCTTATCTAGTTTACCTCTAAGCTGTGAACCAGTACTTGTGCTCATTCTTTTGCCAGAAACTGACAACTGCCCTTCAGGTCCATGAAAGGGAGAAAATAGCTCCTTCTGAAATGGAGCCTACTCTAAAAGAAAAGTATTTACTCCTAAGGTGCTTCCAAGAGAAACAAATTCTTTCCTTTTAGAGTAAAACCCCTTTTCTAAGAAAAGAAAACAACATTGACAAACACTCTCCCATGAAAGAGTATTTTTCAACTTTTTTATAATATAGCCAAAAAAGACCTAAACAATAAGTTTGACAAAATATGATCCAAGTCATTAACTGCAAGGCAGAATCTTATACTTTATTTCTTCTTTCAGGGACTTACAAAGGTTGTTGCTTTCCCTGGTTAACTTCATATATATTTGTGTCCATATTAAGGAGTAGGATTACCGTAAAAAGCCTAAGTATTGAGACAGACAGGCCAGAGTAAACAGTGTAGACCTGGATCAGAGGACAGAATGCAGCATCTGATCAGCATCTACACTGTCTGCCACTCATCCAGCAGTTTTTAGACACAATATAAAGCAAAAGTGACTTGTACAAATTTAAGGACATGTATGGTAAGGAGGTACGGTGTCCCAATATCTAGGATAAATAAGGTGGCTTTATAAGGAATGAGCTAAAGTACAATTCCAAGTTCTATTTTCTAAATACTGCCGTGACTTTACAGCGACTTGGCCAGAGACTGAACCTCCAATCTCCAACACAAAGCAGATTCTACCACCTTGTCACGACACCAGTCATTTGTGTCTAAACAGTATATCAATTTTATTTGGTAGTGAAACTCACTCTAATGTGTCAGGTATGCCTGAAACTATAAAACCGGAAAAATTAACCCATTGTAGTTGGGAGACCCATAAAAGGGTAATTGGCAAACAGTGCAGACCCAGATCAGACGCTGCAGAATGCAGTGTCTGATCAGTATTGTTAACCAGTATTGTGCACATTCTTTCGCCGGAAACTGACAACTGCCCATCTTGCATCAGCGGAAGGGAAAGAATGACTGTAGAAAATATTTCATGATCAATCTCCACGAAAGAATATTGCTTATCTGGGCGGGGGTCGAACCCACAACCTCCTGGTCTCAAGTCTGACACGCATCTAACTTAGCCAGCAAGGCCAGCAGATAAGTATGTGTATCCACCCAGTATATATGTTGTTGTCATTTGCTGACTTTGCCACGTGAGTAAAAGGTTTAAACACTAAGCCATCTACAATCAACAGTGTACAGAAATGAGATTTTTGCAGAAATTGTTACATTCATATTATTGGAATAGTTATTTTCAAAGTAGTTTCAATGCTTTTACTTAGACAAAGATTATTTACAATGCTTTCATAAAGTATACTTACACACTGTATACATCCAATGCTTGTGTACTTGTTTGATTTGGGTTTTACAGCAATTTCAAGAATATTTTGCTTATAGCGAGCCAATCTTTCATCAAAGGTTGGTGAAAACCGGAGAATCCAGGGAAAAAACCACCTGACCATCCTTAAGCAGAGCTTGGCTTTCCCACATTTGACTGGAGAGAGGCTCCACCCACAGCAGTGAGAAACCTAAGCTTGTATACTTACACAGATTATTTCCATCTGTTACAGATTCTTGACTGATGATTTTTGTCTTCTTAATTGTAGCGGTCCTGTTTTTGATTTGTTGTTTCAAATGGTCTCCTCCTCCCCTTACAGCCATCCATTTTGATTTATCCTCTCAATTGTTTCTTTTGTCTTTTGTCATTTCTGTCACCTGCCTTTTTTCCCTCATTTCTGACACTTGCCTCCGATTCATTTTCTATTTCTTTGTAATGTATTCATTCATGGTTTTCTTTTTTAGTTTTTATTTCTTTTGACTGGTCTCCACCCTATATATAACCATTCATTTTTTCCCTCTCCTCAGTCTTTTCTGTCAGCTTTGATAATTTGCAGGTGTCAGTTTTGTTTCTGTCACTTTCTGGCTGGTATTTCTTTTTTTTATTTTGTTTCTATTGTTTTTAATGACCTCTTCAAAGACTCCCCTTACAGTCACTGATTTCCATCCTCTATTTTTTATTTCATTTTTTTCATGCTTTTATTTTTCTTTGATTGTAATGTCATTTTATATTCCTATCTTTCTGTCTAGTTCTATTTTGCCTTTTCATTTTCTTTTCTAAAAGTCTTCAATACTTTCAGTGTCACAAAAACAGTTTGGAAATTATGAATTTCAGCTGTCATCCTGAATCTGCTCTGAAAAAAACATGAATCCTATTTTCATGGAAGTGGATTTAATTATATTTTGTTCCCCGTGTTGTTTATAAACTAATCAGAGACTATCCACCCTTATCTAAGGTAAAACTACCTATTAGTATTTAAACACTTCTATAAATGTGATAAAATGCCAAATTTTGTGAATTTTAATGTGTTCATCAGTGCATCCTGGAAGTAATGTGCAGTTTTACAAACTTTTTGATGTCTAAATTGACATACATCAGCCTATTGGGTACTTAAATAGAACTAAGATTTATTTTGGCTTTAAAGAAATCAACAAAAAAATTGTTAGTGGCTGTTTAGAACTTTTAGCTAGTATATTTCTATATGTACAAACCCTTCCACTTTTTGTCCAAAGATGACAAATTTGATTGCGGGACAAGAGAAAGTGCTAAGGTGAATAGTTATGGTCCATACTATACTCATAGGAGGAGTCTATTTATATTTTGATTTTACCATTGCACCAGATGTAGGCACTTTTTTTTCTAAACATGGCACTTCTAGGGAGAAGTTTTTTGTGGAGAAATAAGAAATATTTGTTAATACTCTTTATCTGATAATTGTGATGAGGATTTGGTGTTTTACTTTCTTTTCAACATTATTTGTCATATTGAGATGATGGGTGAGAATGAAAGGCTCTCTATGTGCAATGATGCACTTTTACAGTCATAAGCTGAATTCTACCTTCAGCCAGAACCCGGGACCTCATGATCTAAAATCGGAAGCACTAACAACTCGGACACCTGGACGCTCTTTTCTTCTGATACCAAGTATGTGACACTATATTTTACTATTAACAAAATATACCTGTCCATTCTCAACGGTCTAAAACAGGGTACTGGAGGCTGCTTCTTGCTTCTTTTGATTTCCTTCAATATCCAAGACATCTGCAAACTGAAAAATAAAAGAAAAACATGCAATGAGAAAAGGGACCTTATGCCATATATGAACAGAGAAGGCCCAAATCTTCTGCATATCCAAACAGTCAGATCAGGACCCTCTCTGTCAATACATTTATACAAAATCTCAGGATTCTGTAAGAGGGCAAGGAGAGTGCCGATCAAAGTGCACCATAGCATTGGCTGATCTGCATCCACATTGCCCCCATATAGCATAATGACCCTTTTCCCACCTGTAAGTAAAAACATTTATATTTAAGACATATGATGCAAAGAATGCATTGGTCACCTCATTCCATCAATGTGACCAGCACTCTGATGAAAATTATTGTGAACATACGTTCACATCATACAGACTACGGAAGGCAGTTTTGTTTGTGTTGTGGTTTTACGGCCCAGTCAACCCAATGGGGTCATGTCGAGCGCAGTCAGTTTACCTAACCACACGTTTACTGGGCAAGCTTAGTCCTCTAAGCGGTTAACCAGTACTGTGCACATTCTTTCGCCAGAAACTGACAACTGCCCTTCTTGAATCAGCGGAAGGGAGAGAATGACCGTAGAAAATTTTTCATGATCAATCTCCACGAAAGAATGTTGCCGACGGAAGGCAGTGTGTGTGTGCATATGATGTAATTCTTCAGTTATATGATGACTCTCTGGGTGTGATGGGAACTCAGTGGCCACTTTCACAGTACTTCCCACTGAATCTTGAACACACACGCATGAATAAGTAAGCACATCCACTAATCATCCCAACACTTGGCTCACCAGTCCTAGCTCTACTACTTCAATATTGAGTTTCAGTTCAAGCTAAGAACCACCTGGCAACAGGTGTTCAATTTAGATGCTCTAAAAACTGTTATTGTGGCAGTATTCAACAGCTTAGTCATTTTGAGAACTGAAAGTAATGCATGGACCTGAAACCTGTAAAAATAAATGAAGTTACCAGGGAAAGGCCACCTCAGATACGGTCAGTCACAAACATCCTTCCTGATACCATAAATGAAGAAGGGACAAGGAATAGACAATGACAAAACGAAACGACACAAGTGCAAGGAAAACCTTGATGGAAGATTTCTGACAAAAAGATTTTTAAAATGTTTTATATAGCTATATAGGGAAAATAAGCCCCACCCCCTAACGGCCATGTTTTTTGACGAACCAGGACAGCATGAAAAAACTTGGCAGAGGGTCACCATAGGAACATTCCTACCAAGTTATACTGAAATCTGTTCAGTGGTTTCTGACAAGAAGATTTTTAAAGTTTTCTATTTAGATATATAGGAATATAAGCCCCACCACTAGTAGCCATGTTTTTGACGAATCATGATTGCTTGAACAATCTTGGTAGAGGCTCACCAAAGCAACATTCCTGCCAAGTAATATTGAAATCAGTCAAGTGGTTTCTGACAAGAAGAATTTTAAAGTTTTCTATATAGATATATACGAAAAATAATCCCGGCCCCCTGGCGGCCATGTTTTTTTATGTATCATGAGGGCATGAACAATCTTGTAGATGGTCACCAAAGCAACATTCCTGCATGAAATCAGTCCAGTGGTTTCTGACAAGAAGATTTTTAAAGTTTTCTATATAGATATATAGGGAAATGAAGCCCCGCCCCCTGGTGGCCATGTTTTTGGATGAATCATGACGACTTGAACAATCTTGATAAAGGGTTACAAAAGAAACATTCCTGCAATGTTATATTGAAATCGGTCCAGTGGTTTCTGACGAGAAGATCATTAAAATTTTCTATATAGATATATAGGGAAAATAAGCTATGCCCCCTAGCGGCCATGTTTTTTGACAAATTATGACGGCTTGAACAATCTTGGTAGAGGATCACCAAGGAAAAATTTTTGTCAAGTTATATAGAAATCGGTCCAGTGGTTTCTGACATGAAGATTTTTTAAAGTTTTCTATATAGATATATAGGGAAAATAAGCCCCGCCCCCTGACGGCCATGTTTTTTGACAATCATGACAGCTTGAATAATCTTGGTAGAAGGTTACGAAAGAAACATTCCTGCTATGTTATATTGAAATCGGTCCAGTGGTTTCTGACGAAGATTTTTAAAGTTTTCTATATAGATATTAGGGGAAAATAAGCCCCGCCCCCTGGCGGCCATGTTTTTTGACAAATCCAAATGGCTTGAACCATCTTGGTAGAGGATCACTACAGGAACATTTCCGCAAACTTTTATTGAAATCGGTCCAGTGGTTTCTGAAAAGAAGATTTTTAAAGTTTTCTATATAGATATTAGGGGAAAATAAGCCCCGCCCCCTGGCGGCCATGTTTTTTGACGAATCCAAATGGCTTGAACAATCTTGGTAGAAGATCACCAAAGGTACATCTCTGCAAAATTATATTGAAATCGGTCCAGTGGTTTCTGACAAGAAGATTTTTTAATTTTTTAGTTAAAAAATCTAATTTTAGCTCCTGTGACCTAGATATGCAATGGACTGGAACCATTTGAACAACTTAGAAAGAGGACCAACCAAGGATCACTCCTGTAAAGTTTGGTCAAAATCCAATCAGTGGTTTAGGAGATGTTGTTTAAAGATTGTGGACGGACGGACAGACGGACAATGACGACGGACAGTGAGTGATCACAATAGCTCACCTTGAGCCTTCGGCATAGGTGAGCTAAAAATTATATTCAACTGCAGTTTGTTTGTTGTTTTTTTTTTTTGTTTTTTTGTTTTTTTTTTTCTTTTCTGAAGTTCTAACCTTTAAAAGTGCATCCTGTTGTACCACAATAATTCTTCTGCTTGTTAAACGTTTCAGATGGTCACAGCAGGATCCCAAGTGGCTCAGTCAACACGGCACAGAAAGTGTTGGCTGAAAAAAATCTCAGACAGCAAAAATCTTGTACAACAAAACAAGAATAGGGCACATTGTTGACAAATTTAAATCATTTAAACAGTTTAACATTTTGCTTATCATATTTATATATCATAACCTTAGTATTGCACTTTATAATAGAGCTGCATTTATCTAGCTGATCAGTCTGTTGTTGTAAAGTGTGTACGTTGCAGTCTCAACCTTTTGGTGCCCAGATGACTGTTTAGCAATTGTGGCTTCTTGCTCACTTTAAATATGCATTGACTTTTTTTGAAACATCCCTCCCTGACAGCAGTCTGGAAGACAGCTCATGACCGTCACCAGCAACATTCAATATTTGTTGAATATCTATATTAAGAACTTATCATTCAGATTCTATTTATTTTATAAGGAGTTTTACGGCCAAGTCAACACTTCAGGTCCTGTTGAGCTGGTCAGTTAACTTACACTTTTCCTGAGCAGTCTTTTGTGCAAGTACATTGTGCAATTTGTCTGTTTCCTCTGTCTCTTGGTGTTTGGGTAGAGCTGCAGTTTGTGATTGTGGCACTTCCTGGACTTTTCTCTTACCTTTTTTTTCTGCCATCAGTAGGTCTTTTTTGTACAGATATTGTTGAGTTTCAATTGGGCGCCTGATCAAAAAAAATAATGTCACTGCCATCATGCTGTTTTCTGCCATATTTTGTGCAAACATTATTTCACCAAGTTATCTGAGCACTAAATCACAAACTAACCCACCTTAAGACAAATCCATTCTACAAAGTTCATAATTTAACACTTTAGAATTCAACCAGTCACCCTTAAATCCAGCCAGTCCAAGCATTAATTAACTTCAAAACTAACCAATGAAATTACACCAACTCTACCAAGTTTCACAATCACCTCACAATCTAGCACAGAATCCAACAAGTTTCATAACAAATAAGAAACACAGCACAAACAGCAATGACATTTAAATACAATGCCATTTTGAAATGGCTTAATTGCTTTCCTGGCTTTTCATTTTTGATATTGTCTTAATTAAAACTTTATAGCACTAGATAGAATAATTTGGAAAAAAAAAATTTGATGTTAAAAAGACAAATCTCTGAAAAATGTTAAGTAAATTTGAATCCTATTACATTAGAAAAAGTTACGCAATACTGAAGTTTTGATGCTATGCAAAATTTGAGTGGTATATACCAACTTTATAATACCAATTATCTGTGCAAAAAATCTACTTGTTAGCATTAAAATACTCACTGTCACAAGGTTTCAAGTATTTTTTTTCCTACAGGCTGGTATAATCTCCTGAAATTTTTGTTTGTGTTGAGGTTTTATGGTCCAGTCAACCCACTGGATCATGTTAAGCGCGGTCAGTTTACCTAACCGCACTTTTACTGGGCAGACTTAGGAAGTTGGCTAGCTGTAAAACACCCCCCACGTGGTTTACTCTACTGACCATGCTAAGGCGGTGGTCCAGTGTTAATCTTACTCTTTGTTGCTTTGTGGTTTATTCTACGAGGTGATTTGTTTTATGTCTTACCTTGTGTTATTTTGTTCTTGTGTTTTTCAATCCTTTTAGCATTGCGATTACCTCGCTTGGGGAAGAGAGAGCTAATCTTGGTACTTCTCATGTGTTTCTTCAATTTGTGCTTGTTTGGTTTTGTCGGTTTCCTCTTCCACTTGGTGTCTGGGAGGGGCTGTGGTTTGTGACTGTGGCACTCCCTGGACTTTTCTCTTACCTTTTTGTAGTCCTCTAACCAGTACTGTGCACACATTCGTTTGCTAGAAACTGAAAACTGCCCTTATTGAATCAGCAGAAGGGAATCTACTGAAATATATTCTGTAATTGAACACATGTTCAATGTTTGCTGGTGCATTTCAAAATCAGCAGACATGTTTGAATGCTCATGTGCCCATAAAAATACCTAAGAACACAAGAACAGTTACAGAAAAGATTAAAACCAAGATTACATCATGCATGAACAGTAGAGACCCAGAATAGCCTGCTTTTTATGCAGTCGGTCTTGAACAGCAGTAAGCTGTAAGGACTCCTGAGCTGAACATAGATTTGCTGGCTGACTAACCAGGGTCTCAACTATGGACAGTATGATGAATGGTTTAGGAACAGTACATATGAAATGTTAGATATAAGTAGTCTACTTTCTTTCCGTATGATGTATGGTTTACCCACAAAACCTACTGTCTTCATGGGTGCAAGAACTGATTTAGAACTGCAGTCTGATCTGGGTCTACGCTGTTCTCATGTCTACCTGTTCGAAAATTTGAGGTAACTATAGTAAAATGCCTTTTCCAACCAAAACGTAGGTTTTTATTTCTTCACGAAAATATGGGCACACATCAGAAGTGCATCTAATGAGTGACATCATATTTCATGTAGAAATAATAAAACAATATTTATCTGGATATCTGGAATTCTGTAATGTACAATGGAAGAGCATGCATCAACAGATCGCCAACAATGTGTGTAACTGATGTAGTGGATGGTACAGCAACACTAAAGCAGTATTTACTGAGTGGTCCAGACAACACTTTTTTGACAAAAGTAAATTTCCATTTGTGATGCAATGCAAGGATCACCTTCTCAAACAGTGCTAATCAGATGCCACAAAGTAGGTTTCTGAAGAGAAACTTATTAATTCCTGGATACCAGATTTACTCTGTGCAAGACCAAGACAGTATAATCAGACCACCAATGCAATACTTCAGAATGCTGCATTAGTGTTGCTAGATAATAGGAAAGCAGGGTATTCAAATGATTATTGGAATGAAAAAAAAAAAAAAGAAGATACTCCGGACAGGCCATAATCATGGTACACAGCTCTGGACAAATGACACAAAACAGCACTCCACAGAAAACCAAACAATGGAGAGGCAACCTTGGGACCTATTGGGTACACACTTACAACATTCAATTGTTACTGTAAATGTTTTATAGTCTAGTGAATGAATTTCAGTCATTGTTCAAAACACCTCAGAGCAACTAGTGGTGCTACAAACTGGATAAGAAGCAGTAATTAGAGCAGCTTCATTACACAAACCTGGTGCTACAACCCACATATTAAGATCCAATGACAAACCCCACATTATGAACCATATATTCTGCCACAATGACAAACTTAAACCTGTTCGGAATAGTTGCTAAAATAACAGTAGGGCTTAAAGCTGTTATAAAAAAAAAAAAGGCCAATCACTTTAGATCTGAAAAGTAAACTATATTCTGGGTGATTTAAAGTGAGACAACCAAGTTTTTGATAATCACCTCATAGGAACTTTACCTAATCAAACTATCAGCCCCACATAACAAGGGTCGTCTCTTTGGATGTTTGAGCTTTTGGACTAACTCTGAACACAACCTTAATTTTCATACCTTACCTAAACCCTGCCATACAGAAATGTGCACATCCAACATGCAGATGTAGCCATAAACCATACCTGAGTACTGTATGGTGGAGGACATACAGTTGTCAGCTATGGTGTTAAATGAAATGCATACAAAAGTACAGACACAAGTTTGTTAGACAGAGTTTGGGCAAGCAAGAATGATGCTTAAAAATTTGTAAAATGAAATGTAAACAAAAACTAGGCACCTTCCAGAATGATATCCCAGTTATTGCCTGGATGTTGCTAATCCTCCTGCAGGTAGATTCAAACCTTGACCTATCCAGGGCTCCAGAAGAGCCCAGACAGTTCTAAAACCTTAGCTTATCAACTGCCCTAGACCAGCATAATATTTAAATGGGCAGCTCCTTCATAAAGGAGTCTGGTATGGTGTTGCACTGTTTATGTCCGAAATGGGACAATACTGTAAGACTGAGTTTTGGAGAAAGCAGGTGGATACTTAAAACTTCGGAAAAAAGACAAAGTATGGACCTTAAATGATGCACAATATAAAAAAAAAATCTAACTGATAAGGGTCCTTTCCAAGGAGATCCTAATTAAAACAGGCAAGGTACTAATCTTCCCACAGGAAGAGTCAAACCTTAGTTTATCCATGGTTCCAGAAGACTGAGCAGCTCTGTCTTGTGTCTGCAAGGATTTGTGCACATTGTAGAGACAATATACATGAAATGCCAAAACCATATTTTCTAAGAAAAGGAAAACAGAAAAAATGTCATCTGATGCTGCAGAAGTCCAAGGAATTAATAGTTAAATGAAATAATTGAATACCCTGTCCACCTCTTTTGTTAGCAGTTATCCTGAAACAGATTTATTATTGCTTTTGAAATTTCTGTAGAACAGTAAATTTTTTGCTGCCTTAAGAAATTTTGAAAAACTTAAAAAAGTCAAACCAAAATATATGTAAAAATAACCAGGAAAAGAATTTATAAATTAAGATCCCTACCAAAAATAAAAGAAAGATGAAAAATATTGAGCAGTCTGTTTCAGGATTTCGACTGAGGATTTAACAAATCCCCAAACAATACCATCCAGTGAGGTGGTGTGCTCGGGTCTTTCTATCTCCTTCAAAACAGTATCATAAACCTGCGGCTCCACTGGCCTTGCCGCCACAGCTTCTGAAAAAAAAAAAAAAAGAAAGAAATTCATTCACTTCATATTCGAAAATAATGCTTTACATCAAAACTAAATTACTCTAATGGCTGTGTAAGCAACCAAGATATGAGGAATGAATCCGGTGTAGGCAGTTTGAGGGACAGGAGGTTCTATATTATTTAATATATTAAAATTGATCTATGACACTGACACCACCTTCATTAAATAGCACTTTGAAAAAAAAAAATGTTAAACCCTCTCAAGAAATGCACAAAAACATACAGCTACCCATTTGCAGTAGACAGTGAGGTCCCCATAACCCCATTGGTGACAGTTCCAGTATTCTCCAATCTGGAAAATCCATATTTTAATTTCTGATACTAAAACTGTTTTTCCCTGTCTTTTATCTAGGATGAAAAATCATCCCAATACTGATTTCAGTAATCATACTGAAAATATTTCACCCATATAATGCTTGCTAGACTAACAGGTTTTGTACAGCCACTGTCAAATCATCATCTAAATTACACTTCAAATTCAACTTTCATTTTTCTTCACAAATACCTAAAATAATTTTAAACTGATACTGTATCAAAAATATACCAATATTATTTAATGTTTCTGACTGATCTGTTTTTGTTTGTTTTACAGCACAGTCAACCCAATGGGGTCATGTCGAGTGTGATCAGGTTAGGGAACCATTCTTGTTTGTATATACTGAGGTTTTAGGGCACAGTTAACCCCATGGGGTCATGTCGAGTTCCGTCGGTTTACCTAACCACACTTTTGTTTGTTTGTGTTTGTGTTGAGGTTTTATGGCCCAGTCAACACAATGGGGTCATGTCGAGCGCGGTCAGTTTACCTAACCACACGTTTACTGGCCAGGCTTAGTCCTCTAAGCGGTTAACCAGTATTGTGCACATTCTTTCGCCAGAAACTGACAACTGCCCTTCTTGAATCAGCGGAAGGAAGAGAATGACCGTAGAAAATATTTCATGATCAATCTCCATGACAGAATGTTGCCGACCTCGGCGGGGGTTGAACCCGCAACCTCCTGGTCTCCAGTCGGACGGCACATCCAACTGAGCCACCGAGGCCGGCTAACCACACTTTTACTGGACAGGCTTAGTCCTCTAACAGTTAACCAGTATAGTGCACATTCTTTTGCCAGAAACTAACAACTGCCCTTCTTGAATCAGCAGAAGGGAGAGATGACCATAGAAAATATTTCATGATTAATCTCCACAGAAGATTGATGCTGACCCGGCGCTGGTCGAACCTGCAACCTCCTGATCACTGGTCTGACACACATCCAACTGAGCCACCAACTCTTTTGCTGGCAGGCTTAGTCCTCTTAAGCAGTTAACCAGTATTGAGCACATTCATTCACCAAACACTGACAACTATCCTTCTTGAATAAGCAGAAGGGGAGAGAATGACTGTAGAAAATATTTCATGATCAAATCTCCACAAACGAATGTTGCAGATGCAGTAGGTGTTGGACCCGCAATTGTGCCATGGAGGCTGGCATTTCTGATTGAATATCTACCTGGAATAGCCATCTTATTGTGAATATCTTGGGTATATGCAGTGTCAATTTTAGGACTATTTGCAAAAATTATTCACAGAATTTTCACTGAGTTTTTAATACTCAAAAATAATGCTTTTGTCAGAAATGCTGTATGATCACAAAAAAAAAAAACAAAAAAAAAAAAAAAAACTGGTCTTTCGTCAAGCAAAAAGTCTTTTATAAGCAAGGTCAGCAATTCACAAAGTCTTCACAGAGAATTTCAAACACCTAATACCATTATTTGAACAAACTTGGTCAATCTTGAGTCCCTGATGCTATATACCAAGATTCAGCCTCAAAGCTTTCTTGGTTCTGAAGAAGATTAAGTGTTTTTACCATACATGGGCATGGCAGCCATCCTGTTCAATGGTGCAGAACCATTCAAACAAACTGTCAAATACCCTTTCAACAGATGGCCCCATGTGAAATTAGGTTAAAATTGCTCAAGCGGCTTCAGAGGAGAAGACATTTACACTTTACACAATTTACGCTTGTATATACTCCCATACATGAGAGTTCTGTGTTCCAGATGTTCATATTTCACATCACCCCTCAAGCAAAACAGGGAGAAAAATTGCAAAAAAATCTGATACTTTTATCTTTAAATGGTAATGACAATATTAACTTGCATTTCTGTTTTGGAACATATGTTTGTTTGTTTGTGTTGAGGTTTTACGGCCCAGTCAACCCAATGGGGTCATGTCGAGCGCGGTCAGTTTACCTAACCACGCATTTACTGGGCAGGCTTAGTCCTCTAAGCGGTTAACCAGTATTGTGCACATTCTTTCGCCAGAAACTGACAACTGCCCTTCTTGAATCAGCGGAAGGGAGAGAATGACCGTAGAAAATATTTCATGATCAATCTCCACGAAAGAATGTTGCCGACCTCTGCGGGGGTTGAACCCACGACCTCCTGGTCTCCAGTCCGACGGCGCATCCAACTGAGCCACCTGAGGCCTTTTGGAACATATGAATCTCAGACACAGAACTATAATTTGTTGTTATTAAAATTTACATTTTTTTCCTCTGCCCTTCTCTTGCATTAACAAATTGCCAAATATAAAGGTTTTCTCATCAAAATACAGGTTTTTACAGGTTTTCCAGCCAAATTAAAAGTTTTTAAAGGATTTCAACAAAGTTACAGGTTTTTAAAGGTTTAAAGGTTTCCCTAGGGGCCCTGTATATTGCACATAGAACAAATTTTCTGGAGAATACGTCTTTAGCATAACATCCGTTAGAATTGTGATTTTGTAATATATACTTACCACAATTCTGGCATGTCCATTCATTGAGGGTCCCCTCTGAAATAGAACAAGAACATACAAATCAACTGTAAAAACACTTAGCCTGCTGGGAAAAACTTTCTGACGACAACATTGTCAAATATTTTTCTTTTTTCCCTAAAAATAGAACTCAACATTTCCTGCAAACTGAAGACAAATTTGCTTTAAATTTTAAGTTCTGTTTTCTGAAGAAAAAAAAAGAAAACTTTGTCAATTTTTCATCTGCAGAAACTTGCTCAAAGAATGCTGAGTGTTAAGATTATCAGTTTAGATGAAAATATTTCTCAGGCAGGGAATCTGACCCATGTCAGCGGTCAAGATCCTAAATACCAACTTTATTAACTGCAAATGTGTTACTCAATTTATTTGATATATTTCATTCTAGATAAATATTTTTATTTCTCCATGAAGACATATTATGGGTTACCATTTGAAGTGCCTCACTAATGACTACTGGTAACTTTTATGTTTATATGGAGAGTAAGAAAAATATACTTTTTGGATGAAAAAAAGGCTTTTACTGTAGCTACAGGTTTTTTGTGTCAAAATGATCCTTTTCAGAAAAATTGTGCAATTGGTTGGTTCGATTTGGATTTTAACAGCCTAGTCAACAATATTAAGGTCATCTTGAGCCAGTCAGTTTACCTTTAACCACACTTTTCCTGGGCAGGCTTAGTTGTTGACCAGTACTTGTGCACATTCTTATCCCAGAAACTGAGAATTGCCCTCCTCTCCTTGAATCATCAGATAGTAGAAACAGATCATAGAAAATATTTCATAATCTCCATTTAAGAATGTTGCAGAACCCAGTGGATGGATGGATGGATATTTTATTTAGAGACGCTCAACCCTAAAAGGGCATATAGTGTCTAATAATTTTTATATTATATAATGAGTTTTTTTAATTTGAAATTAAAAACATAAGACTGATATGTTAATTTTAAAAAGATAACAGTATTAATGATTATAATTTATTAAAAAGTCTGATTTCTTCAAGAAAGTTGATTATTTTGTTAGTTGGTACATCATTAAAAAGGCCCTTTACTGTTTTTATATTAAAATATTTTGTGCAAATATGATTAAATTCTGCAAAAGTAATAAGAAAATGTTTGACTGTAAAAGGTTCTTTACAAGGAATGCAGAATGGAGCTTGTTCATTTTTTTAATATATAAGAACGAGTAAGTCTAGTGTGTCCAATTCTACATCTGGTGATTTCCGTTTGTTCTTTTCTGCAGTAATTAGAGAATGCGCATTTGCTGTTAAAATATGGTTTTATTTCATTCAGTTTATTTTGAGTTTGTTTTTCCCAAATAGATTGGCATTTGTTGTTAATGTATTGACGGATGTTGGATTTAAAGTCAGAGTAAGGAATTTTAAAATTTTATAAGGATAATGCAGATTTAGCCTCTAAATCGGCTAATTCATTTCCACCAATATTAATGTGGCTGGGAAGCCAACAAAATATAATATCTTTTGAAATCAAAAGTAATAATATTTTTTAAGAATTTGCTGAATTAACGATTTCCTATGGTGTAAATCTTTAAGGGATTTTAATACAGAAAGAGAATCTGAATAAATGATGAATTGTTTTTCAGACTGATCTCTGATATGATAAAGTGCAATATCAATTGCTTTGGCTTCAGTGGTAAAAATGGAGCTATTATCGGGTAATCAGATACTGTCAGTAAAATTTGGACTAATAACAGAACAAGCAACTTTCTCATCTTGTTTCCAACCATCAGTATAAATTGACAGGTGATGTTTATATTTCGATTTGATTTCTAAAAATTCATTCTTAAAAATATGTGACTCAACTTCTGATTTTTTATTTTTGTGAAGATCTAAAATAATCTTTGGAGGGTTCAACCTCCATGGCTCTTTTGATGGAAAGGTAAAGGGCTGAATATTTTTAATGTTAATATTGGCCTCTTCAAGTAACAGTTGTACTCTTAGAACAAGGGGTTTAACAGCTGTTGGTTTATTGTTGTAAAATCTTTGGTATTTAGGGTTAAAAACACAATCATAAGCTGAATTACGTGGATTGGCGGCTAATTTAGAAACATATTAAAGAGACCATTTTTCTCTTCTTATATACAATGATGGTTCATTTGATTCAGCGTATAAACTTTCGACGGGTGAAGTACGAAAAGCTCCTAGAGCTAGATGTAAACCTTGATGATGAATTCTATCCAAAGATTTTAAATAGGATTTTCTAGCGGATCCATAAACAATGGATCCATAATCAAATTTAGATCAAACTGAAGATCTGTAAAGATTTATAAGAACGGTACAATCTCCTCCCCCGTCAGAACTGGAGAGAACTTTAAGAATATCAAGTGCTTTTAAACATTTAGCTTTTAAAGCTTTGATGTGTGGGATAAAAGAAAATTTTTTATCGAACAAATGACCCAGGAATTTCGCTTCACTGATGACTGGAATGGGACTACCATATATGGTAAGATGAGGATGTAAATGTAACTGTCGTATCTGACAGAAATGAATGCATTGAGTTTTTGTTTTTGATAACTTGAAACCATTTTCTGTTGCCCAACCCTCTATATTGTTTAAACATCGTTGGAGTTTGAATTCAATGGTTTCCATATTTTTCGATCTAATAAATATTCCAAAATCGTCAACAAAAAGAGAACAATCAAGGTCTTTCACACATTTAATAATGTCATTAATTTTAATGCCAAACAAGGTAGTGATAAAATGCTTCCCTGTGGTACACCTTGTTCTTGTTTAAATATGTCTGATAATGTATTACCTATTCAAACATTAAAATGTTCGATCTGATAAAAGATTTTGAATAAAAAGTGGTAATCGGCCTTTAAGGCCTAATTTATGTAAATCTTTCATGATGCCTTATTTCCAAGTAGTATCATAAGCTTTTTCAAGGTCAAAACAATACAGCTATGACATGTTCTTTTTTAACAAAGGCATCAAGAATAAATGATTCCAAACGAATCAAATGATCGTTTGTACAGTTATTTTTTCTAAAATCCAGCTTGATATTTTGTTATAAGCTGGTTTGATTCCAAGAACCAAACCAGCCTATCATTAATCATTCTCTCCCTTGTTTTACATAAACAACTTGTCAAAGCAATAAGTCTATAGTTAGTAGCTTCAGTATGATCTTTATTTGGTTTTGGTATAGGTATAATCGTTGCTTTACTCCAGTCTTTTGGAAATTTTCCAGTGATCCAAATATCATTTAAAATATTTAATAATGTTTCTAAAGCGTTATCGGGTAAATGTTTAAGAATTTGATAAAGAATGTCATCAGGACCAGTAGCTGTATCATGAGATTTATGAAGAGCATTTAATAATTCTGAAGCTGTGAATGTTACATTATATTTTTCATGACTTAGTGACATAAAATTTAGATGCTCTTTCTCTCGTTCCTGTTTTATGTTTTGAAAGGTTTTGGAATAATTTGCACTAGAAGAGTTTTTCTGAAAATTCTCTCCAAGTGCATTGGAAATATTTTTAGTCGTTGAGCATGTATTTCCATCTGATCTGTTTGCGGTGGGGTTTTACCACTCTGAAAAAGTTCCACAGGCAGCTCCTTATTTCTACTCCCCTGGGGAGCGCGGGAGAAGAACCCAGTGGAGATCGAGACTGAGGCTGCCTGATCACCTGGCTGCTCTTTATACTGTAGTTCAATGGCCTTATTACTAAGGCTGGCACAGATAATCGATTAATTGATCAATAAATTCCACAAAAATGATTATCATTATTGATTTGCTAATAATCGATCATTTGATTTCTGTGTTTGTTACTAAAATGATTATCATTACTGATTTGCTAATAATCGATCATTTGATTTTTGTGTTTGTTACTTTACCGTATTTACCCTTAGTATTCAGAGACCTCAACTCCTTACCATACTTAATCTAAAATTTGAACAAGTACAGTTTACTAACCACTGTTGTGTCTAAAAATAGCTGGATGTGTGGCAAACAGTGTTGACCCTGATGAGATGCCCTGTTTGCGGCATCTCATCAGGGTCTACAATTTGCTCATGCCTGTCTAACCAAATACATACAATAAAGTATAACAAATGGTGAGAGTCATGCTCAGACAGGTAAAATTACGACCAAATCTTCAGTGATTACTAATCGATTATCGATCACAATGGCAGAACTGATAATCGATTATCTTTTTAGCTCCAATCAGCCAGCCTTACTTCTTACATGTATGAACAAGGCTGGACTAAATATTTAGGTGGGCTACACATGCTTATCTGTGCCTTTGTTGTCCATGTGCAAACTGCATGCAGCTGACAACTATGACCCAAAAAAAATACAGATTTGCTAACTATCTGAATCTTTGCTGTTCCCAATGTCTTTTTTTTCCTTCGTGGAATTCTACCCGCATTTAGATCTGTTATGGGTAAACAAATATATTGAAAATGACAAATCCCCAAAACTAATCTGAATCTGTTCAACTAGTGTTGTGGATGAAAATACACCTGTCCTAAGACAGGAACTAATACAGAAGAAAGTAATATAGCTACAGAAAGTACAGATAAGATGGGGTATCAGCACAACAGTTCTTATTTCTCAAAAAAAAAAAAAAAAAAAATAGGTCATGGGTCCTCTTTAGAATTGCTTAACTGAAGTGCTTCCTAAATGAGTGCCCAAGTCGACCATCTTACTTACCAAAGAGTAGCCATTCAAATAGATTTTTCAATCCCACTTTAACCCTCATCCTGTTGAATCTGTATATACCCTGCCTTTGCAAACAGTGTAGATCCTGAAGTCAACTGATCTAGATCTGCACTGTTGGCCATTCAGTATGTGAATGTATATCAACAACCTTGATCAAGTAATCTGATTGGCTGAAAATTAGAAATGGTTGTGGTTTCTTAATTTATTCAGCAGGACAATGGTTAACAATGCTCTACATGAAGTTTGAAGAAAATTGGCCCAGTGGTTTCAGAGACGAAAATGTTTATGATTACACAATTTTATGCATGTATATAGCCCAGGGCAGATAACCCAGGACAAAATTTATATTCTAGGGTTTGCTACTTTGATTATTCATTATAAGTTTCAGCCATTAGTTTTAATATATTGAGAAAATGATTTTTCAATATTTTCTACATACAAATGCTTTGGAATGTGAATTTGACCTTGCTGTGAAAAAAGGTCAAAGGTCAACCTAGGGTCATAATTTGAACAAACTTTGTAGAAGTTGAGTCCCTAATGCTATGTACCAAGATTCAGCCTCAAAGCTTTCTTGGTTCTGAAGAGGAAGACTTGTGTTTTTATCGTATTTACCATATATGGGCATGGCAGCCATCTTACTAAATGTATAATGACCACTTGTACAAATTTTTCAGCCTCCTTTAAACAAGGCTCCACATGAAGTTTGAAGACATTTGGCCTAGGGATTTCAGAGGACATCATTCAAAGGTTGTTTGTTTGTGTTGAGGTTTTACGGCCCAGTCAACCCAATGGGGTCATGTCGAGCGCGGTCAGTTTTTTGTTTGTTTGTGTTGAGGTTTTACGGCCCAGTCAACCCAATGGGGTCATGTCGAGCGCGGTCAGTTTACCTAACCACATGTTTACTAAGCGGTTAACCAGTATTGTGCACATTGACTTTCGCCAGAAACTGACAACTGCCCTTCTTGAATCAGCTGAAGGGAGAGAATGACCATAGAAAATATTTCATGTCCAATCTCCACGAAAGAATGTTGCCGACCTCAGCAGGGGTTGAACCTGCGACCTCCTGGTCTCCAGTCGGACGGAGCATCCAACTGAGCCACGGAGGCCACATTCAAAGGTGTGGACGACAGATAAATGTACAGACAATGGACAGGGAGTGATCACAATAGCGCATCCCGAGCCTTTGGCTTAGTCTGGTGACCTAAAAAAATCCCTGCCTTATCTGTAACTGTTTAAGATATCCTAAAACTTACCTCTCTTGTAGACCCTGTACTCAGCCTGGTTCATCGCTGAAAATAAGAACACTTGTAGAAAGAAAAACAGTGAATACTCCAACTGCAAGTGCAACTTCAGTTTGGTCAGTTGATTGATTTTGAGTTTAACAGCCTCGTGAACACTATTAAGGTCATTTTCATTACTTCTTCACATTGTTTCACGAGAAACAGAACTGCCCTTCTTGAATAAATGGAAGGGAGAAGACGACTGTAGTAATATTTCATAATCTCCACAAAAAACAAACAGATTATCTTGTTTTAAAACTAGACAAAGTGCCCAGTGGGGCATGTATAGCCCCGACCAGCGCAATAAGTTTGTAGCTTTGACTCTGGAGATGGCAGTTGTATGCTATATGTTGTAACACTGAAAAAATTCAATCACATAATATGAAGCCCTTGACCTTAATGGTCAGGCACAGGTGCAGGGATTGGGCTAAATAAAACTTTAGCCCTATAACTATCACCATATACCAGTGAAATCAATCAGTCTATAATATAAGCAAAAATGACATTTGTGACCTTGACTTAAAAGCCATGCCCCAGCTTGGGGATGGTGCCGAGAAAAACTTTAGACCTATATAAACCATCATGCTTAATATTAATGAAACCAACAAAAGGGTCTTCATAATGTACTTATATAAATTTTAATGAAAATTTTAAGGTGACCTGCCTACTTCTCTCAATGCCCTCTACATATCGGTAAAGTATCACAAAAATATCTTAAAGAATTTTTAGAGTTATTGCCTGTACAAGATTTAAATAACCAAGGGAGAACTGCAGAATGGAGTCAGAGTGTCATTCTTGAATTTGATATGCCTACTCAATGTCCTCTACATACTGGTGAAGTATCATGTCCTCTACATACTGGTGAAGTATCATGAAAATATCTTAACGTGTTTTAAAGTTATGGTTCGCATAAAATTTTTACAATTCTTGAGACAGGGGAGATAACTCATGGACCAAGTCAGTTAGAGTTGTCTTGTACCTGACACCCCTACCAAATGCCCTCTACAACCCGACAGTTTCTTGAAAATAGCTCAAAGGATAGTTAGGAGTTATGGGGTGCACAATAATGCGTTTATGGACAGACAGATGGATGGATGGATTGATGGATGGATGCATTGCATGCTGATAGCTATATCCCCTAAACCTCTCGGTAGGAGGATAACGAAATTCAACAAAAGGTCTTGATGATATAGCTATATAAACTAAGACGCAATTTTTTTTACTTTTATATGAAATTTCTAAGTCCGTGACCTTGACCCCAAGGTTATCCCCTGGGATAGGGTCAGTGCTGATAAAAACTTAAGCCCTATATCTACCCATTAGGCCAAATATGAATGAATTCCATCAAAGGGTCTTCATAATATAAGGTCTTATAAACTTTAACGTAAAAACTTTGACCCTAAGACAAAAATAAAGTATGAACGAATAATGCTTCAACAGATGGACGGACAGATGAACAAATTCCTTGCTGATAGCTATATTAGCTCAACCTTTCAGTTAGGGGATAATGAAATTTAACAAAAGGTCTTGATGATATGGCTATATAAGCTTAAACGCAAATTTTTATTTACTTTAATATAAAAATTCTAAGTTCGTGACCTTGACCTCGGTCACACCCGAGGTGGGGATCATGTGGTGTAAGACACTCCGCCGATATCTACCTACATGTCAAATATAAATGAAATTCCTCAAGGGTCTTGATGATATAGCTATATAAGCTTAAACACAAAAAACTTGGACTTTTTTATGAAAAAAATAAGTCTGTGACCTTGACCCAAAGGTCACCCCAAGGCTGGGGATGAGGCTGATAAAAGCTTTAGACCTATATCTACCATCATGCCAAATTTGAATGAAATCCATCAAAGGGTCTTCAAAATATGAGGTCTTATAAACTTGAACATAAAAACTATGACCCTAAGACAAAAATAAAGTATGAATGAATAATGCTTCAACTGATGGATGGACAGATGAACAGATTCCTTGCTGATAGCTATATCCGCTCAACCTTTCAATTATGGGATAATGAAATTTAACAAAAGGTCTTGATGATCATCAAGACCTTTTGTTAAATTTCATTCATCAAGACCTTTTGTTAAATTTCATTATTCCCTAATAGTTTTCGACGTCTCGGGTATCGATTTCGGACAGACAAAAGGAATTTCGTAAGTCCGCGGTACGTCTTTGAAGTTCAATTTGGCCGTCCGGTGGCAATCTCAGGGCGTAATATACGCCGTACGTCCGCTTAACGGAAGCCCTGGATGATATGGCTATATAAACTTAAAACGCAAAATTTTTTACTTTTATATGAAAATTCTAAGTTCGTGACCTTGACCTCGGTCACACCCTGGGTGGGGATCATGCAGATTAAGACTCTAGGCTGATATCTACCAACATGTCAAATATAAATGAAATTCCTCAAGAGTCTTGATGATATAGCTATATATAAACTTAAACACAAAAAACTTTGACTTTTTGTAATAAAATTCTGTGATCTTGACCCCCAGGTCAGCTCAGGGTTGGGGATGGTGCTGATAAAAACTTTAGACTTATATCTACCATCATGTCAAATATGAATGAAATCCATCAAAGGGTCTTCAAAATATGAGGTCTTATAAACTTTAACGCAAAAACTTGTGACACTGTGACGGAAAGACAACGAACGAATGAAAGAATGAATGT
Source organism: Anodontia alba (assembly GCA_964016985.1). NCBI lineage: Eukaryota > Metazoa > Mollusca > Bivalvia > Lucinida > Lucinidae > Anodontia > Anodontia alba. Next base: position 27,699,631 of record OZ024834.1, read on the forward strand.
ATGTACGAACGAAGGGACGAACAGAAAAGCGAAAACTATATACCTCCACATACTTCGTATGTCAGGGACATAATTATTACAAGTAGATTTAGACTATATATGTGATTCATGCTTTGCACCACAGAAAGGGACATAGGCAAAGAGTGTAAATCCAGATCAGATGCTGCAGAATGTGCCATCTGATCTAACTCTACACTGCTTGCATTAAAATTTGTTTGCACTGAGGTTTTATGGCCCAGTCAACCCAATGGGGTCTTGTTCAGCGCGGTCAGTTCACACTTTTACTGGGCAGGCTTAGTCCTCTATCCAGTTAACCAGTATTATGCACATTCTATTGCCAGGAACTGATAACTGCCGTTCTTGAATCAGCAGAAGGGAGAGAATGACCACAGAAAATATTTCATATTCCCATGAAAGAATGTTGCCAACTCGGCAGGGCTCCAACCCGCAACCTCTTGATCACCAGTCAAACATGCATCCAACTGAGCCACCAAGGCCAGCTGTTTGCTTTAAAAATGGTAACTCCTCTAATAAATTAAAACACTAAAAAATAAAAGAACCATGCACCCCTTGAATTGCCAATTAACCTATCCAAAGAGATATTAAGTCCACTTAGCATATATGCAGGCTCCCTAGTAGGGTCTTTTGAAAATAAATGTTTTTTATAAAGGCTATTTTTGGTCTAATATAGGTTTTTCTGGCAAATATTTCAACAAAATAAAGAGCAAAAAGAGGTTAATTTACTCTCCATACTTCCAGATTCCATGCGGTTAAAACCTGCCATCATGGCAAACACTGCCATGAATTCACCAGTCTACATTCATAATTCTGTTTTCTTCACAACTGGATCATCTGATGTCTCAGTTTGCTGTTTTGTCAATTGCAGACATCAATAATTTACATGATAGCAAACTATACTACTCAAAGTTTGCTAAGGATCATTTTTTTTTGACGTCAGATATTTTGTTCATATTATCACCATATATAATCAAACTGCTACTAAAGGTAAATCGATGTTTAGGCCTCATAAACGTGTAATGCAGTTACTGATTTGACATGTACACTTTGCACGAGAAGCATGGGAAGAGGCCTACCTGTGAAAATCGTTGATTTATGGCCATTTGCCTTCATGTACATGTGTACCTGAAACAAGGTTTTGCTTGTGTTATCGTCAAATTTTGATCGAATTTACCATAAGGTATGGCAGACCAACAAGTTAGGCGTCGTCTAAGCGAAGAAGAGATGAATAGGGGCATTGGAATGCTTGAGGCTGGGTTGTCACAGAGGGAGGTTGCTGGTGTTCTTGGGGTGTCCCAGAGCGTTGTCTCAAGAATGTGGACTTGATTCCATTTGACTGGAGACCTAATGCATCAGCACGCCGGAGGTCGTGAAGGCTCAACAACTCGAGCTCAAGACCGATTTATTGCTCTACAAGCCCGACGTCACCGGTTCAACAATGCAACGTTACGTAGCAAATTGCAGAACGCTACCCGTGTTTAAGTAGGAAGACCATTAGAAATCGGCAGCATGAAGCTGGCTTGAGGTCAGGACAACCTGCAATACGCATCCCATTGACACGACACCATGTTCAGGAGCGTTTAGAATGGGCACGAGATCATGTTACGTGGGCCCTTAATGACTGGACCCCCATTCTTTTCACTGATGAGTCCAGGTTCTGTGTGGACTTCACTGACAGGCAGGCTAGGATCTGGAGGATGCGAAATGAACGTTTTGCTGAAGTTTGTATTGCAGAGGATGATCGCTATGGCAGGGGTTCAGTTATGGTGTGGGCGGGAATTAGCGCTCAGGGGAAAACAGACCTGCACGTCATCGATATGGCACACACTGACGGCAGAGAGGTACGTCAATGAAATTTTGGATGTTCATGTTCGCCCATATGCAGGTGCTATAGGTCCTGATTTCATTCTGATGGATGATAATGCCCGCGCACATAGGGCCCGCATCACCAACCGGTACCTTGAGCAAGCTGCAATTGTGGGATTGGACTGGCCAGTGAGATCCCCCGATTTAAATCCCATAGAACATGCATGGGATATGCTGCAGAAAGCCATTTCTTCTCGCCAGGTCCAACCAGCAACTGTCCGGGAGCTCAGAGAGGCTCTCATTGAGGAGTGGGCCCAGTTTCCTCAGCATAAGCTCCGTAGACTTATTGGTAGCATGCGACGGTGATGTCAGGCCGTAACCAATGCCCATGGGCACCATACACGCTATTAACTAAGCTAAAACTCACAGACTAGTGCTTTTCCTGATTTTCAGATTTCCACCAGCAATCCTAAAAATGTTGATTTTCGACCCTGACGTTCCATCCGCCATATTCACGCATCAATGAACACTTACTTGGCCATTACTTTATTAAAAATGATTCTTAAATGAATAACGCTTCCAAAAATGATCTAATTTCTCATGTCGTTTCAATCTATTAAAGTAGTAGTAGTAGACATTATAAAATGTGATCCTTAGCAAACTTTGAAAAGTATATAATGATCCTCTTTTCTGAATGTGACACAACACAAATAAATGGCTAATAATAAAGGTTTTCTTCATAAAATACAGGTTTTTATAGGTTTTTCAGCTAAATTAAAGGTTTTAAAGGATTTTAAGTGAATTTAAGGTTTTTAAAGGTTTTAAAGGTTCCCCTAGGGGGCCTGTATATGGATTAACCCTTGTCCTCCTGAACCCAGATATTCCTTGTCTTTGCAAACAGTGCAGATCAAGATCATCTGGTTTCTGATCTGAAGAAGCCAACTGATCTAGATGGGCACTGTTTGGCATTACGTGAATTTGTATCAATAACCTGGATCAAATTATCTGATTGGCTGAAAATTAGAGGTGGGCGTGGCATCTCAATTTAATCAGCATGGCAAGGTTAACATGGACCAAAGACTAATTATTACATCAATCAGATCAAGCAACACCATAACAAACTTTGTAATTAGAATCCCGTTTTGAGTAATTGCAACAAATATTAATGGTTCATAGCTGTTAAGGTGTTTTTTCAACCATAAAGTAGCTTATTTGCTTATGTCTTGGTACTCATTTGAAACTCTTTAGCGAGGGGCTTCTAATGAGTACCACAACATATGTTTTTGTCAAGAAATAAGAAAACTATTGACTATTGATATCCATTCTTATATAGACCTAAGCCACAAGCCAGTGGTGAACCAGTGCTCTAGATACCGTAAACGGTAATATTTGGACACCTCGACTCCTTAGCATACCTGTACTAAAATTTGGACACGTAAATTTTATCACTTGTTGATCTGTATAAAAACTGCAGGACAGAATGGCGATCTGTATAAAAACTGCAGGACAGAATGGCAAACAGTGCAGACCCTGATCAGACATTCTGCAGCATCTGATCTGGGTCTACACTGTTTGCACAGGCTTGTCGTCCCAATAGGGTATTTAAGATGAGCTTTTGAACAAATTATTTTACTCGTTTTCACTTTAACCCATTGTTGTCTGGATATCTAAATCACAGAAAATCAAAATTAGAATTTTCCAAGCTATAGAGTGGGAATGTTCATTCAGTCTACAATGGGTTAATTGAGTACTGTAATTTTCATTAGAGTAGCTGAACTTTTAAAGGAACATCTAATGGAGTAATTAAGTATTTTAACCCTTGTCCCGCTGAAGCCACACCCACTTCTAATTTTCAGCCAATCAGATTACTAGATCCAGATTTTTGCTCTAAATTCACATACTAAATGGCAAACAGTGCAGATCCAGATCAGTTGGCTTCTTCAGAAGCCAACTGATCTGTATCAACACTGTTTCACTGTTTGCAAAGGTAGGGTATATCTGGGTTCAACAGGACGAGGGTTAAATATTTACTTAGGAATTCCAAAGTACTTATCTGGGCATTATGAAACTTCTAACAATATTTAAATTAACAGTATATTTTCATCACCCTACTTACCTTAAGTACTAGGACAACTTATCTACTTGCCATACCTGTCCTATAATTTGAAATAGTCCATTCTACTATCTCTTGATGTATCTAAAATAATGATGTATGGATGGCAAACAGTGTTGACCCTGATCAAATGCCAGATGTCAGCTGCAGAGTCTGATCTGGGTCTACACTGTTTGCAATGGCCTATCTGTCCCATTACATAGGTTTCACAGTTCTTGTTTGTTTTTTGGGGGGATTTTTTTAGATATGGCCCAGTCAAAACTGTTAACCCTTGTCCTGCTGAACCTGGATATACCCTGTCATTGCAAACAATGTAGATCCAGATTAGTTGGCTTCTAAGAAGCCAACTGATCTGGACCTGCACTGTTTGCCATTCATATATAAACAGTCTGGATCAAGTGATCTTATTGGCTGAAAATTTGAAAAAGGTGTGGCATCTTAATTCATTCAGCAGGACAAGGGTTAAGGTCAGTTAAGCTACAGATTTTTTCTGGGATGTCTTTAAGTCCTCTATGTGGTTAACAAGCACTTTGTGCATATTCTTTTGCCAGTAACTGACACCTACCTTTCTTGAATCAGCAAAAGTGGGAGAATGACCAAAGAAATTATTTCATGATCTATCTGTATGTATGAAAGTCATGTGGCTGAGCTGTGATTTGAACTCTGGCTCTACAATTAGCTGCAATACTGACTGCAGGATGCTCCTTGCTTCCCAAACCCCAACTCAACCTCAACCCTGTCTAGCACATACACACACACACATAAACATATCTACACGGCGGGCAACCTACGTCATGATCCTATGATTCTGACAATATGGTGCACATATTTTGAGAGGCAAAAAGTCTCAATACGGGCAAGTAAATTATTTGTATCTTCGGTCTTAGAATGCTGATTTTCATGCTGTAAATTGCACGGACCCCAGAGTAAGACCCCAGAGTAATCGCTTTTATCTATGTATAAGTCATCCTTTCATGAAATTAAGCCAGTTACCAGAACACTGAGACAGCGAACTTATTCGCTCAATATGGAACACATGATAACCAAACTGATCCATAACTGCCCAAATTAGAATATCTACGGCACCTTTTGGACTAACCCTCACCTTATATGTAGTCATGCCCCCTTTCATAAAGGGTTTCTATGAAATTTGTTTTTTTACAGAAAAATAAATAAAAATTGTCTTTAATGATATGGTGCACACCACTGATTATGCTGATAAGGAACACATTCTGGAAAAGGAGAAAAACAGTTGCACATCATTCAACAAAGTTCCTTTATTGTCACAGAATCTTTCACATAAAACCAGTAATTTTCCCAATATTCGGAGTTAAAGACTCCCCAATTTTGGCTTCAAAACAGCTAAAAGGGGAAACAGAGCACAAAACTTCAGGGCACTATGCTTGCAACGTCAGCTTAATGTCAGTGAAGAAGGATTGCCATTTTCTTACCCACTAGACAGAGTTTGTTCTAGTTTTAGCAATGTTGTAGTAAAGTTCTGTCTAGCCAATGTTAATGTTGCTCTCCTCCGGTGAAGCATTGATGCTTATTGCCCTTAACAACATTTCTTTAGGCTGTTTTGCATTGAAAACCAGTGTCCAGAAATGACATAAAGGCAGAGCTAAGGAGTAGTCAACTAGACAAAGTGCCCAGTGGGGCACATATACCCCCGACTAGCGCTACCGCGACCTTTTAAAGAGCACAAAGAATGTAGCTTTGACTCTGGAGATGGCAGTTGTATGCTATGTTATAACATTGAAAAAATTCAATCACACAGTAATATGAAGCCCTTGACCTCAAAGGTCAGGCACAGGTGCAGGGATTGAGCTAAATAAAACTTTAGCCCTATAACTATCACCATATACCAGTGAAATCAGTCTTTATAATATAAGCAAAAATGACATTTGTATGAAACGCCTGTGACCTTGACTTAAAAGCCATGCCCAAGCTTGGGGATGGTGCCGAGAAGAACTTCAGACCTATATATACCATCATGCTTAATATTAATGAAACCAACAAAAGGGTCTTCATAATATAGCTATATAAACTTAGATGCAATTTTTTTTTTTTTTTTTTTTTTTTACTTTTATATGAAATTTCTAAGTCTGTGACCTTGACCTCAAGGTCATACCCCAGGATAAGGATGATGCTGAGTAAAACTATAGACCTATATCTACCAACATGTAAAATATAAATGAAATTCCTCAAAGGGTCTTGATGGTATAGCTATATAAACATAAACACAAAAAATTTGACTTATTTATGAAAATTCTAAGTCCGTGACCTTGACCCCAATGTTATTCCCCGGGATAGGGTTGGTGCTGATAAAAACTTAAGCCCTATATCTACCATCAGGCCAAACATGAATTAAATCCATCAAAGGCTCTTCATAATATAAGGTCTTATAAACTTTAACGTAAAAACTTTGACCCTAAGACAAAAATAAAGTATGAACAAATAACGCTTCAACGGATGGATGGACAGACAAACAGATTCCTTGCTGATAGCTATATCTATTCAACCTTTTAATTAGGGTATAATAAAATTTAACAAAAGGTCTTGATGATATGGCTATATAAACTTAAAAGCAAAAACTTTTACTTTTAAATGAAACTTCTAAGTTCGTGACCTTGACCTCGGTCACACCCGGGGTGGGGATCATGCGGAGTAAGACTCTAGGCCAATATATAGCAACATGTCAAATATAAATGAAATTCCACAAGGGTCTTGACGATACAGCTATATAAACTTAAACACCAAAATTTTGACATTTTTATGAAAATTGGAAGTCCGTGACCTTGACCTAAAGGTCACCCCCCAGGGTGGGGATGGTGCCAATAAAAACTTTAGAGCTATATCTACCATCATGCCAAATATGAATGAAATCCATCAAAGGGTCAAAACTTTGACCCTAAGACAAAAATAAAGTATGAACAAATAATGCTTCAACGGATGGGCGGACAGACCAACAGATTCCTTGCTGATAGCTATATCCACTGGCCTTTCAATTAGGGAATACTGAAACTTAACAAAAGGTCTTGATGATATGGCTATATAAACTTAAACGCAAAAATTTTTTACTTTTATATGAAAATTCTAAGTTCGTGACCTTGACCTCGGTCACACCCTGAGTGGGGATCATGCGGAGTAAGACTCTAGGCCGATATCTAGCAACATGTCAAATATAAATGAAATTCCTAAAGGGCCTTGATGATATAGCTATTTAACTATATAGCTATATAAACTTAAACACCAAAAACTTTGACTTTTTTATGAAAATTCTAAGTCCGTGACCTTGACCCCAAGGTCACCCCCGGGGTGGGGATGGTGCTGATAAAAACTTTAGACCTATATCTACCATCATGCCAAATATGAATGAAATCCATCAAAAGGTCTTCAAAATATGAGGTCTTATAAACTTTAACGCAAAAACTTTGACCCTGACTTTTTTATGAAAATTCGAAGTCCGTGACCTTGACCACAAGTCACCCCCGGGGTGGGGATGGTGCTGATAAAAACTTTAGACCTATATCTATCAACATGCAAAATATGAATGTAATCCATCAAAGGGTCTTCAAAATATGAGGTCTTATAAACTTTAACGCAAAAACTTTGACCCTGTGACGGAAAGACGAACGAACGTATGTACGAACGAACGGACGAACAGAAAAGCAAAAACTATATACCCCCACATACTTCGTATGTCGGGGGTATAAAAAGTACTTTGCGTGATCACCAGACAAATTGAATCTCACCTTGGTCTCAGATGCAGACTGAGTAATCCAAATATAAGGGTCAACGAATTTTGTCCAAAACGAGGTTCTACCAAGTTTCCCACTAAATCCATTAACCCGAGAGCTTTGATTACTCAGTCTTCATCGGAAACCAATGTTTTATTATTGTCTTACCTATTACATTAACAAGAATTCCGCGGAAGGCGTCATCACACCTGCTGGGGCAAAAGTCACAGGAGCCACAATCAGAACGTGGTTATTAAATAAGTTTATTTCATTCTTAGCAGTGCTTACTTGGAAAATTGGGTTAAAAAAAATGTAGACAAAGTGCCTAGTGGGGCACATATATTCCAGGCCAGTCCCATTCCCTCTAATGGCTATATCTTCAGCACTGACTTTTCGTATCATACAGCCCAATGATAATGGAACATTGATGTAAAATGTGTAAAAGTCACTGGAGCATGAAATATAGGTCAAGGTCACGGGTCAAGGTACCTGCTAATTCAGTACATCAAGGAGAAGCACAATGCAGGGTATGGTGGTTGTAGGCCTTATAGTTGAGGAGTTATCAAACATTAACGTAAAATGTGTCAAATATAGGTCAAGGTCACCGGGTCAAGGTACCTGCCAAGCCAGTGCAATGAGGTGAAGCACTATGCAAGGTTTAGTGGTTGTAGGTCTTATATTTGAGGAGATACCGAACATCAATATAAAATGTGTCAGTCACTGGAATGCACAATATAGGTCAAGGTCACCAGGTCAAGGTACCTACCGAGTCAGTACATCGAGAAGAAGTGCTATATAAGGTTTGGTGGTTGAAGGCCTTACAGTTGAGGACATATGGAAGGCTGACATAAAAGGTGTAAAAGTTAATGGAGCGCGAAATATAGGTCACGGTCACCCAGTGAAGGTACCTGCGGAGTCCGTACATTGAGGAGAAGCACTATGCAAGGTTTGATGGTTGTAGGCCTTACAGTTGAGGAGATATTGAACGTTGACGTAAAATGTGTAAAAGGCACTGGAGCGCAAAATATAGGTCAAGGTCACCGGGTCAAGATACCTGCCAAGTCAGTACATCTAGGAGAAGCACTATGCAAGGTTTGGTGGCTAGAGGTCTTACACTTGAGGAGATCTTGAACATTGACGTAAATTATGTCAAAGTCACTGCAGCCAAAATATAGGTCAAGGTCACCAGGTCAAGGTATCTGCCAAGTCAGTACATTGAGAAGAAGCACTTTGCAAGGTTTGATGGTTGTAGGCCTTATAGTCGAGGAGATATCGAACGTCGACGCAAAATATATCAGTCACTGGAGCGCAAAATATAGGTCAAGGTCACCGGGTCAAGGTATATGCCAAGTCAGTACATCTAGGAGAAGCACTATGCAAGGTTTGGTAGTTGTACGACTTATAGTTGAGAAGATCTGGAACGTCAACGTAAATTGTGTCAAAGTCAATGGAGCACAAAATATAGGTCAAGGTCACTGGGTCAACATACCTGCCAAGTCAGGAGGTCAGGGAGATGTGTCATGCAAGGTATGATGGTTGTTGTAGAATTGTAGTTGATTAGAATACTAACTTCGACGTAAATGTCGAACTTCGACATAACAGAACTGTTAACAGACAGACGGACGGATGAACGGACAGACGAATGGAAAAGCGGGCACCTATGTCGCAAAATAGGGAGGTCAGGGAGATGTTTCATAAAAGGTTTGATGGTTGTTTAGTTTTGTAGTTGATTAGAATACGAACTTTGACATAAATGTCGAACTTCGACATAACAGAATTGTTAACAGACGGACAGACGGACGGACGAACAGACAGACGAATGGAAAAGTGGGCACCTATGTCGCAAAGTCAGGAGGTCAGGGAGATGTTTCATCCAAGGTTTGATGGCTGTTTAGTCTTGTAGTTGATTAAAATACTAACTTTGACATAAATGTCGAACTTCGACATAAATGTTGACAGACGGACGGACGAATGGACAGACATACGGAAAAGCGGACGCCTATGTCGCAAAGTCAGGAGGTCAGGGAGATGTTTCATGCAAGATTTGATGGTTGTTTAGTCTTGTAGTTGATTAGAATACTAACTTTGACATAAATGTCAAACGTCGACATAAATGTTGACAGACGGACGGACGGACGGACGGACGGACGGAAAATCGGACGCCTATATCGCACCCTGCTACAAGCAGGTGCGATAAAATCTTAAATAAGCATTCATTTTTTTTTGTTTGTTTTTGAGATTGTATGTCGCATCATGACCTTTTCCGAAAGTTGTTCGTTTTTTCCTGGTGGCACATAAGTGAGGTAATGTATGAAATTTAGAGAGATCATTTTTAACGTCGTGTGTGAGCTGTCTGAGCCCATTGGCTAGACAGAACTTTACAACATTGCTAAAATTAGAACAAACTCTACCTAGTGGGTAAGAAAATGGCATTCCTTCTTCACTGACATTAAGCTGATGTTGCAAGCACAGCTCCCTGTAGTTATGTGTTGTTTCACCTTCTGGCAGTTTCGAAGCCGAAATTGAGGAGTCTTTGAACTCAGCATAATCAATGGTGTGCCCCATACCATTAAAAATGATTTTTATTTTTCTAGAAGAAAATAACAATTTTCATAGAAACTCTTTATGAAAGGGGTCATGACTACATATAAGGTGAGGGCTTAGGTCCAAAAGGTGCCATAGGTATTCTAATTCGGGCAGTTATGGCTCAGAGTTTGGTCATCATGTGTTCCTTATCAACCAAAAAAAAAAAAAAAAAAAAAACTTCGCTATTTCAAAGTTTGTTTGTGTTGAGGTTTTAACACCCAGTCAACCTAATGGGGTCATGTTGAGCGGGGTCAGTTTACCTAACCACGTTTACTGGGCAGGCCTTATCTTCTAAGCGGTTAAGCAGTATTGTGCACATTCCTTCGCCAGAAACTGACAACTGCCCTTATTGAATCAGCGGAAGGGAGAGAGTGACTAAGAAATATTTCATGATCAATCAACATGAAAGAATGTTGCCGACCTCGGTGGGGGTCGAACCCGTGACCTCCTGGTCTCCAGTCTGAGGCGCATCCAATTGAGCCAACGAGGCCGGCACTATTTCGAAGTGTTCTGGTAACTTGCTTAATTTCATGAAATCATGACATATGCTATAGATAAAAGCAATTACTCTGGGGTCCGTGCAATTTACAGCATGAAAATTGGCATTCTAAGACTGAAGATACAAATAATTTACTTAACTTTTTGCTTCTCAAATTATGTGCATCTTATCATCAGAATCACATGATCATGACGTAGTTGTCTGCCATGAACTAGAAATGTGTCCAAAAAGATAAGCATGCTCCAGCCTGAAAAACTTAAATGCAAATGGCTAGCGCTGGACAGGGACGGAGACAGATGGATGGACAGGGGTAATACTATATGCCCTTTCCACCATTCTTCAAATGGCAGGGGCATCTTCAAATAATGGGGTGCATAAACAAGAGGCCCATGGGCCACAATGCGCTCACCTTATAAAAACAGTCATTGCATATTTGCAAATGCCATGCACATTCTTCCAGTATTGCCACAGCAACTGTGACACATTTGACCATACCATAAATAGGTCAAATGTCATCCTAGTCTCATCATTTTTTCAAACTTGGCAGACCTTGAGTCCCTGATGCTGTCCCTCAAAGCTTTCTTGGTACTGGAGAAGATTTTTAAGTGTTTTTCCCATATATGGGCATAACAGCCATCTTGATCAATGGTGCAGAACCATTTTGAACAAATTGTCAACATCCCTTTGACAGAAGGCCCCATGTGAAATCTGGTAAAAATTTGTCAAGTGGTTTCAGAGAAGATGTTTTAAAGATTTCATGATTCTGTACCTGTATACAGCCCAGGAGCAAGGGCAAATAACCCTTGTGGGGCAAACTTTTGATCCTATCTAAAAAGTTTTACAACTTTAATCATACATAAAAAGTTTCAGCCATTAGTCTTAAATACATATTGAAAAAAAAAAATATTTTTCAACTTTTCCCCTATACAAATTTATAGACACACAAATTTGACCTTGCCATAAAAAGGTCAAAGGTCAACCTATGACCACTATTTGAACAAACTTGGTAGACCTTGAGTCCTCAATGCTTTAAACCAAGATTCAGTCCCAAAAGCTTTCTTGATTCTGGAGAAGATTTTTAAAAGTTTTTACCATATATGGGCATGGCGGCCATCTTGTTCAATGGCGTAGAACCATTTGAACAAATTGGAAATACCCTTTTGACAAAAGGCCAAATGTGAAATATGGTGAAAATTGCTAAAGCAGTTTCAGAGAAGAAGACATTTAAAAATTACACATTTTTATACATATTTAATCCAGGGGCAAGCACAGATAACTCCCAGGGGACAAAATTTGAATATAACAAATGTTTTACTACTCTAATCACTTATTGTAAGTTTCAGCCATTAGTCTTTAATACATTTTGAGAAAATGACTTTTCAACATTTTCCCCACACAAATGCATGAGACGCAAATGGGTCATCATTTGAACAAACTTGGTAGACCTTGAGTCCATGATGCTACATTTATATACTAAGATTCAGCCTTGAAGTTTTCTTGGTTCTGGAGAAGAAGATTTTTAAGTTTTTATCATATATAGGCATGGCGGCCATCTTGATGAACCAACCATGACCATTTGTATAAATTTTCAATTCCCCTTTAACAGAAGGATCCACATGGTTTGAAGAAATTTGGCCTGCCAGGGGTTACAGAGGAGAAGTACAAATGTATGGACTGACAGACGACGGACGGCACGTGATCACAGTAGCTCATCCTGAGCCCTCCTCAGGTGAACTAAAAACTCAAAAGGTACTGTTATCCTGATCAGACTAAATATACAGGCTATTCTGGGCATTCACCATTATATAGCATCAGAGGCTGTTTCTTGCATTTTACATGTTTGATAGAACTGGCTGCATGACAGCACTGTGTTATGCTTGACAGCACTGTGACATGCATGACAGCAGTGACACACATGGCAGCACTGTGGCATGCATAGCAGCACTGTGACATGCATGACAGCTGTGACATGCATGACAGAACTGTCACATGCATGACAACACCATCACATGCATGACAGCACTGTCTCATGTGAGACAGCAATCTCATGTGACAGCACTGTCACATGTATGACAGCACTGTAACATGTATGACAGTACTGCCACATGTATGACAGCACTGTCACATGCATGACAGCAGTGGCACATGCATGACAGCACTGTCACATGCATGACAGCACTGTCACATGCATGACAGCACTGTCACATGCATGACAGCACTGTCACATGTATGACAGCAATGTCAAATGTATGACAGCAATGTCAGATGTATGACAGCAATGTCAGGTTTTGTTTGTGTTGAGGTTTTACGGCCCAGTCAACCCAATGGGGTCATGTCGAGCGCGGTCAGTTTACCTAACCACAGGTTTACTGGGCAGGCTTAGTCCTCGAAGCGGTTAACCAGTATTGTGCACATTCTTTCGCCAGAAACTGACAACTGCCCTTCTTGAATCAGCGGAAGGGAGAGAAGGACCGTAGAAAATATTTCATGATCAATCTCCACGAAAGAATATTGCCGACCTCGGCGGGAGTTGAACCCGCGACCACCTGGTCTCCAGTCGGACGGCGCATCCAACTGAGCCACCGAGGTCGGCCAGCAATGTCAGGTGTATAACAGCAATTTTACATGTATGACAGCACTGACACATGTACGATAGAACTGAAAATGAATGGGACACTCACGGGTACACGTCCGATGAAATGGCCGAGTACATGATCTACAAACTAGTCCCTGCTGACGCGACCGCACCACCTCAGAACACGTGCCACACACAGACACAGCACCACAACTTTCAGGATCTCTGAAATAAAAAAAATTATATTCACATTTAGCATCCTATTGTTGAGAAAGTGCCACGGTAAGGGTTGAAAACAAGTGTTTACGCATTAGAGCTGTAAGTTTTTGTTTTTATTTATTTAGATCTAATGCATAACCATCCATTTTCGACCCTTCCCATGGGGATTTCTCAACGATGCTGCATTGACAACCAATCCATAACACAAATAATCATATGTGTCTACTGTGTGTGCGTGATGATATGCTTAATTTCTAGCAAAGTGCATAATTAATTAACCCTTGTCCTGCTGAACCCTGATATACTCTGCCTTTGCAAACAGTGTAGATCCAGATCAGTTGGCTTCTGAAGAAGCCAACTGATCTGGATCTGCACTGGTTGCCATTTAGTATGTGGATCTATATCAACATTGAACTTGATCAAGTTATCTGATGGGCTGAAAATTAGAAATGGGTGTGGCTTCTTAATTTATTCAGCAGGACAAGGGTTTGTTTGATTTGGGCTTAACGTCGCTTTCAACCTTTTTCAGTCATATCGCGACGGTGTCTGGATGTGGCAGGGAGCTCAATGCTCACTTTTAGAGTGCTGCCTCACTGAAATATCACGCCCCAGACACTCTGACATGATATTCCACCCAGTCACATTATACTGACACTGAGCTGACCAGTTCTAGCTCTACTTTCTTAATGCTGAGCGCCAAGCGAAAGAGCAGCTAGTACCATTTTTAAAGTCTTTGGTATGACCCGGCCGGGGATCGAACCCGCAACCTCCCGGTCACAAAGCGGACGCTCTACCACTGAGCCACTGTGCCGGTTAGCAGGACAAGGGTTAAAGGATAATACACACCATGAATTTCCATGTGTTTTCTATGGTGTTTGGATGGATATACAGCCTGATCCGACTCTTTGCTGGTCACACAGGTCTTATTGTAGGTTTTGCTGTGCATTGGTTCATCTGATTCATGAGAAAAAATGTACCTTATTGCACAGTCAAGTTAAGCATGCCAAGATCAACAGTGAAGATATACTTGCTCAGGGCCTGACAAATCCATTGCCCAGCTGCCCGGGACAAGTTCAAATCTTGGCTGGGCAAGTGATTTTTTATTTCACTTGCCCAGAAAAATGTATAGAATATATAAGGAATATTGTAATTCCAAGCTATTTTCAAGCTGCTGTGGACTGCCGGGCAAGTGGTTGAAACTTGAATTTGTCAGGCCCTGCTTGCTGTAAATGATGAAGATTTGATGTTCTACATTCCTTTCGACATTCATTGTTGTCTGGAGACCCCTAAATGGGTAACTGGCAAACAGTGTGGTGTCTGATCAGGGCCTCCACTGTTTGCAAATAGTTTAAGTATGTGAATTTATAGTAAGAATCTGGATCAAGTAATCTAATTGGCTGTAAATTAGAAGTGGGCGTAACATCTTAATTTATTCAGCAGGACAAAGGTTGAAGTCATATAAAGATGATAGGTGAAAATGAAAGGCCCTGTATAATGAAGTGTCATAGTCATGAGCAGAATTCCACCTCTAGTAGGATTCAAAACTGGAGCTTGTGATCTGAAGTTAGGAACACTAACCACTCGGCCACCAAGATGCATCTGTGTGGGCTAATAACCCTTCTCTTGCTGAACATGACATGCCCTGTCTTAGCAAACAGTGTAGATCCAAATCAGTTGGCTTTTGAAGAAGCCAACTGATCAGTTGGCTTCTGAAGAAGCCAACTGATCTGGATCTGCACTGTCTGTCATTAAATATGTGAATTTCTATCAAAAACCTGGATCAAGTAATCTGATTGGCTGGAAATTAGAAGTGGGTGTGGCATCCTAATTTATTCAGCAAGGCAAGGGTTAAGCATTTACCTATTTCATGCAATGCCTGGCCATTGCAGTGGCTGTTCAGCAATATAAATCCTGATCAGATTGCTACATGAACAGACTGATCAGGGTCCATGATGTTTGCTTTAGCAAAAAGGCATTTTGTTGTAGTTTCATCTAGGTGTAAGTGGCATGCGTTTGCTTTATTCATCATGTAAGTCATTAATTCGTTAATCCTGGTCCAGCTGAACTCGGATATACCCAGCCTTTGAAACAGTGTAGATCCAGATCTGTGGAAGCCAAATGATTTAAACTATGTGAATGTATATCGACAATCTGGATCAAGGAATCTCACTGGCTGACAATTAGAAGTGGGTATGGCACCTTAACCCTCGCCCTGCTGAATAAACCCTCGCCCTGCTGGACAAACAATTCATCTGAATTGTCGTCTTATTTCCTCAGAAAAAAAAAAAAAAAAAAAGTTTTGAATGTCGTCTGCTTCGAGGCGATATCACCCGGTGATCCGTTTTCATTTACGTAGCTGATGGACGGATGGATGGATGGATGGATATTTTGTTTATAGACGCTCAACCCTAAAAGGGCATATAGCGTCTAATAAGTTTTATGTTATATGATGATTTTATTTAATGAGAAATTTAAAAATATCTAGGATTGATGTGTTTATTTTAAAGAGATAAAGTATCAATGATTTTCAGTGATTAAAAATACTGATCATATTTTATTAAAAAGTCCGATCTCTTTAAGAAAGTCGAGTATTTTCTGAGTTGGCATATCAAAAAGTTCCTTTATAGTTTTTATATTAAAATACTTTGTGCGAATGTGGTTAAATTCAGCACAAGTGATAAGAAAATGTTTGACTGTGAAAGGTTCATTACAAGGAATGCAGAATGGAGCTTGTTCATTTTTTAATATGTAAGAATGAGTAATTCTAGTGTGTCCAATTCTACATCTGGTGATTTTTGTTTGTTCTTTTCTGCTGTAATTAGAGAATGTGCATTTGCTGTTAAAATTTGGTTTTATTTCATTTAATTTATTTTGAGTTTGTGTTTCCCAAACAGACTGACATTTATTGTTAATGTATAGATGGATGTTCGATTTAAAGTCAGAGTGAGGAATTTTAAAATTGGTTATCACTAAGGATAGTGCAGATTTGGCTTCTAAATCGGCTAATTCATTTCCACGAATATTAACATGGCTGGGAAGCCAACAAAATACAATTTCTTTTGAAATGGAAAGGTAATAATATTTTTTAAGAATTTGCTGAATTAATGGGTTTCTATGGTGTAAATCTTTAAGAGATTTTAATACAGAAAGAGAATCTGAATAAAGGATGAACTGTTTTTCACACTGATCTCGGATATGATAAAGTGCAATATCAATTGCCTTGTCTTCGGCGGTAGAAATGGAGCTATTATCAGGTAATCTGATACTGTCAGTAAAATTTGTTGGACTAATAACAGAACAAGCAACTTTCTCATCTTGTTTCAAACCGTCTGTATAAACTGACAGATAATGTTTATAATTTGATTTGATTTCTAAAAATTCATTTTTAAAAATATGCGACTCGACTTCTGTTTTTTTATTTTTATGAAGGTCTAATATAATCTTTGGAGGGTTTAACGTCCATGGCTCTTTTGATGGAAAAGAAAAATGCTGAACATTTTTAATATTAATATTGGCCTCTTCAAGTAACGGTTGTATTCTCAGGCCAAGGGGTTTAATAACCATTTGTTTATTGTTGTAAACTCTTTCATATTTAGGATTAAAAACACAATCATAGGCTGAATTTTGTGGATTGGCAGCTAATTTAGTAACATATTGAAGAGATAGTTTTTCCCTTCTTATATATAGTGACGGTTCATTTGATTCAGCGTATAAACTTTCGATGGGGGAAGTACGAAAAGCCCCTAGAGCCAGACGTAAACCTTGGTGATGAATAGTATCCAAAGATTTCAAATAAGATTTTCTAGCGGATCCATAAACTATGGATCCATAATCCAGTTTAGATCGAATTAAAGATCTATAAAGATTTAAAAGAACAGTACGATCTCCTCCCCAGTCGGAACTGGAGAGAACTTTAAGAATATCAAGTGCTTTAAGACATTTAGCTTTTAAAGCTTTGATGTGTGGTATAAAAGATAATTTGTTATCGAACAAAAGACCTAGGAATTTTGCTTCACTGACTACTGGAATAGGACTACCGTATATGGTAAGATGAGGATCTAAATGTAGCTGACGTATTTGACAAAAATGAATGCACTGAGTTTTTGTTTTTGAAAATTTGAAACCATTTTCTGTTGCCCAATCTTCTATATTGTTTAAACATCGTTGTAGTTTGAATTCAATGGTTTCCATATTTTTCGATCTAATAAATATTCCAAAATCGTCAACAAAAAGTGAACAATCAAGGTCTTTCACACATTTAACAATATCGTTAATTTTAATGCCAAACAAGGTAGGTGATAAAATGCTTCCCTGTGGTACACCTTGTTCTTGTTTAAATATGTCCGATAACGTATTACCTATTCGAACATTAAAATGTTCGATCTGATAAAAAATTTTGAATAAAAAGTGGTAATCGGCCTTTAAGGCCTAATTTATGTAAATCTTTCATGATGCCATGTTTCCAAGTAGTATCGTAAGCCTTTTCAAGGTCAAAAAATACAGCTACGACATGTTCTTTTTTAACAAAGGCATCACGAATAAAAGATTCCAAACGAATCAAATGATCGTTTGTACAGTTATTTTTTCTGAATCCAGCTTGATATTTTGTTATAAGCTGGTTTGATTCCAAGAACCAAACCAGTCTATCATTAATCATTCTCTCCATTGTTTTACATAAACAACTTGTCAAAGCAATAGGTCTGTAGTTAGTAGCTTCAGTATGATCTTTATTTGGTTTTGGTATAGGTATAATCGTTGCTTTACTCCAGTCTTTTGGAAATTTTCCAGTGATCCAAATATCATTTAAAATATTTAATAAAGTTTTTAAAGCGTTATCGGGTAAATGTTTAAGAATTTGATAATGAATGTCATCAGGACCAGCAGCTGTATCATGAGATTTATGAAGAGCATCTAATAATTCTGAAGCTGTGAAAGGTACATTATATTTTTCATGATTTAGTGACATAAAATTTAGATGCTCTTTCTCTCGTTCCTGTTTTATGTTTTGAAAGGTTTCGGAATAATTTGCACTAGAAGAGTTTTTCTGAAAATTCTCTCCTAGTGCATTGGAAATATCTTTAGTCGTTGAGCATATATTTCCATTTGATTTAATATGGACATGCTTGTTATTTTTATTTTTGCCAGTAATTTTTCGAATCATGTCCCATATCTTCTTTGCTGGAGTTCTAGAATTAAGTTTGGAGACGTATTGCTGCCAAGATGTTCTTTTAGCCGTTTTTATTGTTTTGCGAGCTTTTGCTCGCATTTGTTTGGCATGGATTAGATTTTCTTTTGTTGGCTGCCTATTGAACTTTCGTAAGGCAGATTTTCTTTTATTTATTGAATTTTTAACATCTTTATTAAACCAAGGTCTATTTCTTTTTGAACGTGTCGAGGACTTTGGAATACATTTTTCGGCTACATGAATTAATGTATCAGTAAAAGCTTGTGTATCATCTGCTGTTTTAAACATTTCAGGATTTAATTTTTCATTACATAGCTCCATAAAATTCTCCCAGTTTGCTTTATTCAAATTCCATCGGGAATGATGGTCTTCATTTGTCGATTCAATTACTTCAATTTTAATTGGAAAATGATTGCTCCCATGAAGGTCATCTAAAACTGACCAATCAAAATCTTAGTAAATACTTGGAGAGCATACAGACAAATCTAAAGCAAAATAATTTCTTGTAGGAGAATGAAGATAAGTTGGTTGTTTATCGTTAAATAAACATAAATCATTTTCTGCAATAAAATTTTCTATTATTTCTCCTTTGTCATTTGTATCCAGACAACCCCATAGTTTGCTGTGACTATTAAAGTCACCTAATAATAAATAAGGACGAGGTAACTGGTTTATAAGATTTTCTAAATCGTGTTTAGAAAATTTACAGTGTGGAGGAAGATATAGAGAACAAATTGTTATGGATTTAGACAGAGTGACATTTACAGCAACAGCTTGTAAATTACTATTTATATCTATCTGTCTATGAGGAACATTTGATTTTACAAGGATAGATGAACCTCCTGAGGCTTTCTGATTTTCAGTTGCGATATGATTATATAAACTATAATTTTTAAAATTAATATTATCTGTATTTTTTAAAAAGGTTTCCTGGAGACAAAAGACAGTCGGAGAAAGTAGTGTTGTTAAAATTAAAATTTCGTTATAATTTGCTTTTAGTCCTCGACAGTTCTACTGAATAATTGATTTTTTATCCATGATAAATGGAGAGATGATTTGAAAATAAGGAACTTAATCCTTTTGTTTTCTCTGAGACTGCGAGAACATGGAGGATGGATGGATGGATATTTTGTTTATAGACGCTCAACCCTTAAAGGGCATATAGCGTCTAATAAGTTTTATGTTATATGATGATTTTATTTAATGAGAAATTTAAAAATATCTAGGATTGATGTGTTTATTTTAAAGAGATAAAGTATCAATGATTTTAAGTGATTAAAAATACTGATCATATTTTATTAAAAAGCCCGATCTCTTTAAGAAAGTCGAGTATTTTCTGAGTTGGCATATCAAAAAGTTCCTTTATAGTTTTTATATTAAAATACTTTGTGCGAATGTGATTAAATTCAGCACAAGTGATAAGAAAATGTTTGACTGTGAAAGGTTCATTACAAGGAATGCAGAATGGAGCTTGTTCATTGTTTAAAATATAAGAATGAGTAATTCTAGTGTGTCCAATTCTACATCTGGTGATTTTTGTTTGTTCTTTTCTGCTGTAATTAGAGAATGTGCATTTGCTGTTAAAATTTGGTTTGATTTCATTTAATTTATTATAAGTTTGTGTTTCCCAAACAGACTGACATTTGTTGTTGATGTATTGACAGACGTTTGATTTAAAGTCGGAGTGAGGAATTTTGAAATTGGTTATTACTAAGGATAATGCAGATTTGGCTTCTGAATCTGCTAATTCATTTCCACGAATATTAACGTGGCTGGGAAGCCAACAAAATACAATTTCTTTTGAAGCAGAAAGATAATAATATTTTTTAAGAATTTGCTGAATTAATGGGTTTCTATGGTGTAAATCTTTAAGAGATTTTAATACAGAAAGAGAATCTGAATAAATGATAAACTGTTTTTCAGACTGATCTCTGATATGGTAAAGTGCAATATCAATTGCCTTGGCTTCAGCGGTAAAAATGGAGCTATTATCAGGTAATCTGATACTGTCAGTAAAATTTGGACTAATAACAGAACAAGCAACTTTCTCATCTTGTTTCGAACCATCTGTATAAATTGACAGGTAATGTTTATAATTTGATTTGATTTCTAAAAATTCATTCTTAAAAATATGCGACTCGACTTCTGTTTTTTTATTTTTATGAAGGTCTAAAATAATCTTTGGAGGGTTTAACGTCCATGGCTCTTTTGATGGAAAAGAAAAATGCTGAACATTTTTAATATTGATATTGGCCTCTTCAAGTAACGGTTGTATTCTCAGGCCAAGGGGTTTAATAGCCGTTGGTTTGTTGTTGTAAAATCTTTCATATTTAGGATTAAAAACATAATCATAGGCTGAATTACGTGGATTGGCGGCTAATTTAGTAACATATTGAAGAGACAATTTCTCTCTTCTTATATACAATGATGGTTCATTTGATTCAGCGTATAAACTTTCGACGGGGGAAGTACGAAAAGCCCCTAGAGCCAGACGTAAACCTTGGTGATGAATAGTATCCAAAGATTTCAAATAAGATTTTCTAGCGGATCCATAAACTATGGATCTATAATCCAGTTTAGATCGAATTAAAGATCTATAAAGATTTAAAAGAACAGTACGATCTCCTCCCCAGTCGGAACTGGAGAGAACTTTAAGAATATCAAGTGCTTTAAGACATTTAGCTTTTAAAGCTTTGATGTGTGGTATAAAAGATAACTTGTTATCAAACAAAAGACCTAGGAATTTTGCTTCACTGACGACTGGAATAGGACTACCGTATATGGTGAGATGAGGATCTAAATGTAGCTGACGTATCTGACAAAAATGAACGCATTGAGTTTTTGTTTTTGAAAATTTGAAACCATTGTCTGTTGCCCAATCTTCTATATTGTTTAAACATCGTTGTAGTTTGAATTCAATGGTTTCCATATTTTTCGATCTAATAAATATTCCAAAATCGTCAACAAAAAGTGAACAATCAAGGTCTTTCACACATTTAACAATATCGTTAATTTTAATGCCAAACAAGGTAGGTGATAAAATGCTTCCCTGTGGTACACCTTGTTCTTGTTTAAATATGTCCGATAACGTATTACCTATTCGAACATTAAATGTTCGATCTGATAAAAAGTTTTGAATAAAAAGTGGTAATCAGCCTTTAAGGCCTAATTTATGTAAATCTTTCATGATGCCATGTTTCCAAGTAGTATCGTAAGCTTTTTCTAAGTCAAAAAATACAGCTACGACATGTTCTTTTTTAACAAAGGCATCACGAATAAAAGATTCCAAACGAATCAAATGATCGTTTGTACAGTTATTTTTTCTGAATCCAGCTTGATATTTTGTTATAAGCTGGTTTGATTCCAAGAACCAAACCAGTCTATCATTAATCATTCTCTCCATTGTTTTACATAAACAACTTGTCAAAGCAATAGGTCTGTAGTTAGTAGCTTCAGTATGATCTTTATTTGGTTTTGGTATAGGTATAATCGTTGCTTTACTCCAGTCTTTTGGAAATTTTCCAGTGATCCAAATATCATTTAAAATATTTAATAAAGTTTTTAAAGCGTTATCGGGTAAATGTTTAAGAATTTGATAATGAATTTCATCAGGACCAGCAGCTGTATCGTGAGATTTATGAAGAGCATCTAATAATTCTGAAGCTGTGAATGGTACATTATATTTTTCATGATTTAGTGACGTAAAATTTAGATGCTCTTTCTCTCGTTCCTGCTTTATGTTTTGAAAGGTTTCGGAATAGTTTGCACTAGAAGAGTTTTTCTGAAAATTCTCTCCTAGTGCATTGGAAATATCTTTAGTCATTGAGCATATATTTCCATTTGATTTAATATGGACATGCTTGTTATTTTTATTTTTGCCAGTACTTTTTCGAATCATGTCCCATATTTTCTTTGCTGGAGTTCTAGAATTAAGTTTGGAGACGTATTGCTGCCAAGATGTTCTTTTAGCCGTTTTTATTGTCTTGCGAGCTTTCGCTCGCATTTGTTTGGCATGGATTAGATTTTCTTTTGTTGGCTGCCTATTGAACTTTCGTAAGGCAGATTTTCTTTTATTTATTGAATTTTTAACATCTTTATAAAACCAAGGTCTATTTCTTTTTGAACATGTCGAGGACTTTGGATGGATGGATGGATGGATATTTTGTTTATAGACGCTCAACCCTAAAAGGGCATATAGCGTCTAATAAGTTTTATGTTATATGATGATTTTATTTAATGAGAAATTTAAAAATATCTAGGATTGATGTGTTTATTTTGAAGAGATAAAGTATCAATGACTTTAAGTTATTAAAAATACTGATCATATTTTATTAAAAAGTCCGATCTCTTTAAGAAAGTCGAGTATTTTCTGAGTTGGCATATCAAAAAGTTCCTTTATAGTTTTTATATTAAAATACTTTGTGCGAATGTGATTAAATTCAGCACAAGTGATAAGAAAATGTTTGACTGTGAAAGGTTCATTACAAGGAATGCAGAATGGAGCTTGTTCATTTTTTAATATGTAAGAATGAGTAATTCTAGTGTGTCCAAGTCTACATCTCGTGATTTTTGTTTGTTCTTTTCTGCTGAGATTAGAGAATGTGCATTTGCTGTTAAAATTTGGTTTGATTTCATTTAATTTATTATAAGTTTGTGTTTCCCAAACAGACTGACATTTGTTGTTGATGTATTGACAGACGTTTGATTTAAAGTCGGAGTGAGGAATTTTGAAATTGGTTATTACTAAGGATAATGCAGATTTGGCTTCTGAATCTGCTAATTCATTTCCACGAATATTAACGTGGCTGGGAAGCCAACAAAATACAATTTCTTTTGAAGCGGTGAGAGATAATAATATTTTTTAAGAATTTGCTGAATTAATGGGTTTCTATGGTGTAAATCTTTAAGAGATTTTAATACAGAAAGAGAATCTGAATAAATGATAAACTGTTTTTCAGACTGATCTCTGATATGGTAAAGTGCAATATCAATTGCCTTGGCTTCGGCGGTAAAAATGGAGCTATTATCAGGTAATCTCATACTGTCAGTAAAATTTGGACTAATAACAGAACAAGCAACTTTCTCATCTTGTTTCGAACCATCTGTATAAATTGACAGGTAATGTTTATAATTTGATTTGATTTCTAAAAATTCATTCTTAAAAATATGCGACTCGACTTCTGTTTTTTTATTTTTATGAAGGTCTAAAATAATCTTTGGAGGGTTTAACGTCCATGGCTCTTTTGATGGAAAAGAAAAATGCTGAATATTTTTAATATTGATATTGGCCTCTTCAAGTAACGGTTGTATTCTCAGGCCAAGGGGTTTAATAGCCGTTGGTTTGTTGTTGTAAAATCTTTCATATTTAGGATTAAAAACACAATCATAGGCTGAATTACGTGAATTGGCAGCTAATTTAGTAACATATTGAAGAGACAATTTCTCTCTTCTTATATACAATGATGGTTCATTTGATTCAGCGTATAAACTTTCGACGGGGGAAGTACGAAAAGCCCCTAGAGCCAGACGTAAACCTTGGTGATGAATAGTATCCAAAGATTTCAAATAAGATTTTCTAGCGGATCCATAAACTATGGATCCATAATCCAGTTTAGATCGAATTAAAGATCTATAAAGATTTAAAAGAACTGTACGATCTCCTCCCCAGTCGGAACTGGAGAGAACTTTAAGAATATCAAGTGCTTTAAGACATTTAGCTTTTAAAGCTTTGATGTGTGGTATAAAAGATAATTTGTTATCGAACAAAAGACCCAGGAATTTTGCTTCACTGACGACTGGAATTGGACTACCGTATATGGTGAGATGAGGATCTAAATGTAGCTGACGTATCTGACAAAAATGAACGCATTGAGTTTTTGTTTTTGAAAATTTGAAACCATTTTCTGTTGCCCAATCTTCTATATTGTTTAAACATCGTTGTAGTTTGAATTCAATGGTTTCCATATTTTTCGATCTAATAAATATTCCAAAATCGTCAACAAAAAGTGAACAGTCAAGGTCTTTCACACATTTAACAATATCGTTAATTTTAATGCCAAACAAGGTAGGTGATAAAATGCTTCCCTGTGGTACACCTTGTTCTTGTTTAAATATGTCCGATAACGTATTACCTATTCGAACATTAAATGTTTGATCTGATAAAAAATTTTGAATAAAAAGTGGTAATCGGCCTTTAAGGCCTAATTTATGTAAATCTTTCATGATGCCATGTTTCCATGTAGTATCGTAAGCTTTTTCAAGATCAAAAAATACAGCTACGACATGTTCTTTTTTAATAAAGGCATCACGAATAAAGGATTCCAAACGAATCAAATGATCGTTTGTACAGTTATTTTTTCTGAATCCAGCTTGATATTTTGTTATAAGCTGGTTTGATTCCAAGAACCAAACCAGTCTATCATTAATCATTCTCTCCATTGTTTTACATAAACAACTTGTCAAAGCAATAGGTCTGTAGTTAGTAGCTTCAGTATGATCTTTATTTGGTTTTGGTATAGGTATAATCGTTGCTTTACTCCAGTCTTTTGGAAATTTTCCAGTGATCCAAATATCATTTAAAATATTTAATAAAGTTTTTAAAGCGTTATCGGGTAAATGTTTCAGAATTTGATAATGAATGTCATCAGGACCAGCAGCTGTATCATGAGATTTATGAAGAGCATCTAATAATTCTGAAGCTGTGAATGGTACATTATATTTTTCATGATTTAGTGACGTAAAATTTAGATGCTCTTTCTCTCGTTCCTGTTTTATGTTTTGAAAGGTTTCGGAATAATTTGCACTAGAAGAGTTTTTCTGAAAATTTTCTCCTAGTGCATTGGAAATATCTTTAGTCGTTGAACATATATTTCCATTTGATTTAATATGGACATGCTTGTTATTTTTATTTTTGCCAGTAATTTTTCGAATCATGTCCCATATTTTCTTTGCTGGAGTTCTAGAATTAAGTTTGGAGACGTATTGCTGCCAAGATGTTCTTTTAGCCGTTTTTATTGTCTTGCGAGCTTTTGCTCGCATTTGTTTGGCATGGATAAGATTTTCTTTTGTTGGCTGCCTATTGAACTTTCGTAAGGCAGATTTTCTTTTATTTATTGAATTTTTAACATCTTTATTAAACCAAGGTCTATTTCTTTTTGAACGTGTCGAGGACTTTGGAACACATTTTTCGGCTACATGAATTCATGTATCAGTAAAAGCTTGTATATCATCTGCTGTTTTAAACATTTCAGGATTTAATTTTTCATTACATAGCTCCATAAAATTCTCCCAGTTTGCTTTATTCAAATTCCATCGGGAATGATGGTCTTCATTTGTCGATTCAATTTCTTCAATTTTAATTGGAAAATGATCGCTCCCATGAAGGTCATCTAAAACTGACCAATCAAAATCTAAGTAAATATTTGGAGAGCATATAGACAAATCTAAAGCAAAATAATTTCTTGTAGGAGAATGAAGATAAGTTGGTTGTTTATCGTTAAATAAACATAAATCATTTTCTGCAATAAAATTTTCTATTATTTCTCCTTTGTCATTTGTATCCAGACAACCCCATAGTTTGCTGTGACTATTAAAATCACCTAATAGTAAATAAGGACGAGGTAACTGGTTTATAAGATTTTCTAAATCGTGTTTAGAAAATTTACAGTGTGGAGGAAGATATAGAGAACAAATTGTTATGGATTTAGACAGAGTGACATTTACAGCAACAGCTTGTAAATTACTATTTATATCTATCTGTCTATGAGGAACATTTGATTTTACAAGGATAGATGAACCTCCTGAGGCTTTCTGATTTTCAGTTGCGATATGATTATATAAACTATAATTTTTAAAATTAATATTATCTGTATTTTTTAAAAAGGTTTCCTGGAGACAAAAGACAGTCGGAGAAAGTAGTGTTGTTAAAATTAAAATTTCGTTATAATTTGCTTTTAGTCCTCGACAGTTCCACTGAATAATTGATTTTTTATCCATGATAAATGGAGAGATGATTTGAAAATAAGGAACTTAATCCTTTTGTTTTCTCTGAGACTGCGAGAACATGGAGGAGTCAGTCTCTAACTCCATGGTCTCAAGGGAATCGAACCGATTGACCAACTTGATCGGATCGGCCGACGCCCCTTTACTATATGGATTTGGTGCTTTATCTTTATCTTTTTCTTTTCCATTCTTTCCTTTCTGGTCAGCTGTCCTGGACCTGGATCTCTGTTGTGATCCACTTGTTTTAGTCGGCTGTGTTTGTGAACTGTTTTGAGATTTTGTTGGTGGTCTAGACTGATGAGTAGATGTGGGTTTAGGTTTAGGTTTTAGAGTAGGAGTAATAACTTTTGAATTTGCTTTGATGACAGAATCTTTTTCGTTAAACTGGGTAGAACTTTCTTTGGTTTCAGGTTTAGTGTTTAGGGATTGAACAACTTTTGCAAAGGTGATTTCAGGTTGATTTTCTTGAATCTTTTTGGCTTCCAAATAAGTAATTTTTTGTGTAACTTTAATTTTCATTATTTCTTTCTCTTTTTTCCAAATTTCACACTGATTTGATTTTGATTGATGGTTTTTGTGACAGTTCACACACTTGGCTTCATTTTTACAAGCATTTGTTGAGTGATCAAAGTCACCCATACCACATTTTTCACATACTGATCCAGGTAATTCAGGACAGCCGTTTTCATGATGTCCAAACCTCTGACAGTTGAAACACCGCAGAGGATTTGGAATGTAGACTTCAACCGGTATAATTCGGTAAAAGATTTTTAGCGATTTCGGTAAAGTTGTGGTGTTGAAAGTTAGTAAAAGTGTATTTGTTTCTATAAAGTTTCCATCTTTTTTAATTTTAAAACGTTTGCAAGCTGTTACTCCTTGTGTGTTAAGATATTCTGTGATATTTTCTTCAGTTTCATGTTTTAGCATCCTGTCACGGATAATACCTTTGCAACTATTGAGTGTTTTATGTTCCGTGACAGAGACATTAATGTTAAAGAATTTTGTAATTTTCAAGAGATTATCAGTTTGAGATTTTCTGTTAGTTTCGACCAAAAGAGTTCCATTTTTTAATTTTTTTACATTTTTTGGAGTGCCTATTAAAGATTCTATTTGCTTTTCTATGATGAAAGGAGACAGTGAAGTAATTGGTTTGTCTTCCTTACTCGAAATCACTAAAAATTTAGCGAAGTTCTCATTTGCTTTGAAAGTAAAAGTAGTCGGTTGCGTGTCGTCCTCCGAAGAGTCGAACGCCAGAAATCGTTTTCGAGAGGCCATGATGATGAAATTTTTGATTCGATAGCTATGCGCCCCACCCTCCATGGAGCCCTACAAGGGGACGTTTAACAGAAATGGATCTCCTATTTCTAACGTCAAGGCTACATTGCTATTATACTCGGTGTCAAGATCAGAGTCTTCAGCTCGGCCTCATGCTTAGATGATTTCCCACCTATTCATCTAAATTTCCATAGAAAAATTTATGAACAGTTGAGTTCATCCCCCTATCCACAGCCTCCACTCACAGAGGTTTCCGCCAAAGCCCCAATACAAGCCCACCAATTGACCCTTCAGCCACCGCCCATTGAAACTCACTTAAAGTTAGAGGAACATGAGAAAAATAAGCCCGGTTTGGTACCATAAAGATACGTATGAAAGAGAGAAAGAAGCTAAGAACAAGTTGTGCGCTTCTAGAG
This sequence comes from Anodontia alba, assembly GCA_964016985.1. Taxonomy (NCBI): domain Eukaryota; kingdom Metazoa; phylum Mollusca; class Bivalvia; order Lucinida; family Lucinidae; genus Anodontia; species Anodontia alba. The sequence continues at coordinate 27,728,064 of OZ024834.1, forward strand.
CTTGGCACGACTGAGCCGATTGATCCAGGCCGGATCTAACCCAGACCGCTCTTCTATCTGAAATAAGGGCCAAAATGATGTGTTGAAAAGCTGGAGATCCCTGGGCTTTCCTCAATCATCAGGTTCCCCTCTCCCAGCATACGAGACGCCACCCACGGCAAACAGGTGGTTCCTGTTTTAATAGGGGATTACACCCTATCCACTACAGAAGGAAAGTGATCTGTAGATTTTATTCCCTACAGACAAGGGAGGCCGAAAACGTCTGGGAAATTGAAAGGTTATTTTTAACAAATTAGGAGATCCATATTTAAAATAAACAGTTTATTATAGAAAGAAGGATTCATTTTGGATTCATTTTTTAAGAGATCAAACAAACAAGCTGTGTTAGATGATATGTAGCTTTCAAATGATATGTAGCTTTCATACCTTGAAAAACGTTTAGTTTTTTATCTAACAATAATAAATGCATCTTAGTTTTTAACGTGGAGAATGCTAGAGTTCGGAAAAATGACACAAACACAAAGACAAACACATATGTTAAATACAGATGAGGTTATAATCTTCGTCCCATGTGCGACCCACGGGCACATAATGATACACAAACAAATGAAGCATGTTAGTAACATGAGATAGGAAAGGTTTAAAAGGATAGATCTCGCGAAATTTGTTTTTTCCAATTTAAGATGCATTTCAATAAATGAATTTTATATTCTGGAATTATACCGGTTGAACGGACGGTTGCTCTGTTATGTTAGGGGTTTTACCCAACTGCCACAGAAGCGGAAGGCAGCCACCTATTTCGAGGGCCCGGGTGGTCACGGGCGGCCTCTTTTAGCCGGCTCGTACGTCACGCAGAGGGTACGTCTGGCCTATTCTAAGCCCGGGACCAGCACGGGACTAGAGGAACATGAGAAAAATAAGCCCGGTTGGTACCATAAAGATACGTATGAAAGAGAGAAAGAAGCTAAGAACAAGTTGTGCACTTCCAGAGCTTGGCACGACTGAGCCGATTGATCGAGGCCGGATCTAACCCAGACCGCTCTTCTATCTTAAATTAGGGCCAAAATGATGTGTTGAAAAGCTGGAGATCCCTGGGCTTTCCTCAATCATCAGGTTCCCCTCTCCCAGCATACGAGACGCCACCCACGGCAAACAGGTGGTTCCTGTTTTAATAGGGGATTACACCCTATCCCTACAGAAGGAAAGTGATTCTGTAGATTTTATTCCCTACAGACAAGGGAGGCCGAAAACGTCTGAGAAATTGAAAGGTTATTTTTAACATATTAGGAGATCCATATTTAAAATAAACAGTTTATTAAAGAAAGAAGGATTCATTTTGGATTCATTTTTTAAGAGAGTCAAACAAACAAGCTGTGTTAGATGATATGTAGCTTTCAAATGATATGTAGCTTTCATACCTTGAAAAACGTTTAGTTTTTTATCTAACAATATTAAATGCATCTTACTTTTTAATGTGGAGAATGCTAGAGTTCGGAAAAATGACACAAACACAAGACAAACACATATGTTAAATACAGTTATAATCTTCGTCCCATGTGCGACCCACGGGCACAGAATGATACACAAACAAATGAAGCATGTTAGTAACATGAGATAGGAAAGGTTTAAAAGGATAGATCTCGCGAAATTTGTTTTTTCCAATTTAAGATGCATTACAGTAAATTTAATTTTATAGTCTGAAATTATACCGGTTGAACGGACGGTTGCTCTGTTATGTTAGGGGTTTTACCCAACTGCCACAGAAGCGGAAGGCAGCCACCTATTTCGAGGGCCCGGGTGGTCACGGGCAGCCTCTTTTAGATGGCTCTTACGTCACGCAGAGGGTACGTCTGGCCTATTCTAAGCCCGGAACCAGCACGGGGCAGCTGATGGACGGATATGGCCCTGACGAGTTAATCATTTTGCTATGTTTAATGAAACTGTAATAATTATTGTACTTTGAACAAAAAAAAAAAAAAAATAATTTTGTATGTACAAATCTTGTGCATGCCATAACTTGATAACCAATTGGAAAATATTGATGATATACCAGTGTGTATATGCTAACTTTTTTTTTAAAAAAAGAGGACCTACATATATTATAGCATGCCGCTGTCTGTCCAGCCGTCCGTCCGTTTGTATGTCCGTAAACATTCTTGTACGCGCCATAATTCAGTTATCGTTCAGGATATCTTCATGCAATTTTATAGGAATATGTATAAGGTCAGGACGACGTATCGCATACAAGAATGATTGCGCCCTCTTTCTTAGTTTCCTAAGTTATGCCCCTTTGATTTTTTCATTCTTGTACGCGCCATGACTCAGTGGCCGTTGGGGATATCTTCATGTAATTTTATAGGAATGTGTATTAGGTCAGGACGACTTGTCGTGTACAAGAATAATTGCTCCCCTTTCTTACTTTCCAAGTTTTGCCCCCTAGATTAATTTTGCATTTCTCAACATTTCTATGCCACTTCATCTTGGATTTTATCATTATTATTATTTATACTAACAGTATTTAATATGTTAATTGTTTTAATATAGGTGCAATAATTAAAAAACAAAAAATAAAAAAATAAAAAAAAAATAAATATCCTCGCCCTGCTGAATAAATATCCTCGCCCTGCTGAATAAATTAAAATGCAATTCCCACTTCTAATTTTCAGCAAATCAGATTACTTGATCTGGATATTTTTTATAAATTCACATACTTAATGGCAAACAGGGCATATCCAGTGATTTTTTTACAATTTTGCCTTTATGGGTCCTGGGACTCACTAGGTCCAGAATTCATGCATCCCAAACTCAAACTATGTATCCAGCCTGGGACTCGTGGTGAAATATTTTGTTGTGTCCTAGACTTTTCATTTAAACTTGTGTAACAGTGTTTTATAATTACTTTCTTAGTATTTTAATTAGATGTGCAATAATAGTAAATAGTGGTGACTGAGTTGCTTTAATTCTTTCCAGAAAACTTCCTGAAAAATATGAAACTATAGTACCACTGTCTATTAAAACGGAAGTGTTAAGAAAATGTTTTCACCTACAGGTTTATGAAAATGTTTTCATAAAACTTCAGTTTTATACCCTGCCTTTGCAAACAGTGTAGATCCAGGAAGCCAACTGATCTGGATAATCAACAGATGATCAAATACCTGTGATACATAATTACGGACAGACATTTTGTCTGTTTTGACTAGACCGTAATACAAAGCAGAGACTTTTTTTGTCTGTTGCTTTGTGGGTTCAGTTTGGAACTGGGGGGTTTCCGTTATCGAGATCACCATCATCGGCAGTCACAGACTTTGCTGTCCGTGTCAGTCTGATTTGCTGACGTAGCAGACCGAACATGTTTGCTGTAAGGGGTCTAGTTTTATTATCTTTTTAGGGTGCATCTTTTTCTTCTTTCAAAAAAAAAAACAACAAAAAGAAACAAAAAACGATCGCTGTTTCCTGTTGACAATTGCAATGTCAATGTCGGTGTTACGATAAAAGTTCTCAACAGACTAAAAACCAATACTTTAGTGTCCGCTACGATTTCCTCCAGTACTGGACAACTTGGTACTGATTTTTGACTGAAAAGGTAGAATATGTGGACTGTAGAGATACAACACCTTTCAGTATTGGCTTTTACTAAACACGGTACTTTTTTTTTTTTTTTTTTTTGATTTGGGTTTTACGGCCCTTTCAAGAATATTTCACTTATATCGAGCCGATCGTTCATCGAAGGTGGGCGAAAACCGGAGAACCCGGAGAAAAACCACCTGACCATCCGTAAGCAGAACTTGGCTTTCCCACATATGACCCGAGCGAGGCTCGAACCACAGCGGTGAGAAACCTAATGGATTAAGAGTCAACTCTCTTATCCACTAGGCTACGGGGGCCCGTCCAAACACGGTACTGAACACCGCTTGCGCATTCGCTTTTTCCGAAAATGAAAGTAGATTTCAAGTAGCAAAACGTGCGTACATTCGAGAATTTTATGAGTCCATGGGACTCACCGAGGCTAATATTTTGCGTCCTCTGGCGAAATTATGCATACAGAACGCACACCTAAAAAAAATCACTGCATATCCAGATCAGTTGGCTTCCTGGATCTACACTGTTTGCAAAGGCAGGGTATATCCGGGTTCAGCAGGACAAGGGTCAACTTATTCAGCATTAGTTGAAATGAGCATCAAACTTCAACTCCTGCATTTAGGATAAATAATAAACAAAACTAATTTTCAAAACTACCATTATGTGGAGCGCTGTGGTGCAGTGGTAAAGCGTCGGATTCGAGATCGAGAGGTACCGGGTTCGATCCCCACTAACTGCAAGTGTTGTTTCCTTGAGCAAGAGACTTTATCCACATTGCTTAGTACTGGTTTCTACCCAGGAAAAAAGAGGGCCACATGGAAGATTAGTACTAGATTACTAAATGTGTTACCCTCTATAAATAAAGTCGATTATTATTATTAATTTGCCAAAACCCTGAGATCAGCAAAATCCATAAACCTATCAGGTAATAGAAAAAAAAAAATAGAAACGTTAAACTAATATTCCGCCATTATCGTGTCATGGGAGAAAACTGTCAATATTTGACAAAATTTGCCCATAAGCAATCCTAAAACAGATCTCTACAATATCAATGCACATAGAAAGTTTGGTGAAAATCCATTAATGTTTACTCAAGTTATCATCCAGAAATGAAAAATGGACAGATGACTGACAGATACATGGATGTCCAACGTGAAACCATAATGCCCCGCCATCGTGTGGAAGGGTATAAAAAGAAATGTTGCACCCATTTCCATTTGTCAGTTTCTCAAACCCTGCTTCAGACAATTTCATCTAAGTAAAATATGATGATGTAGTGACCCAATCATGCCTAGTGAACTCTTCGATATATATATGGATCCCTCTCTTTGGACAAGTTCATTTCCGATCTAAAGGGTGTCTGGTTTGTTTTAAGCATTACCATCACTGAAGTAATTTTTATTGAACACAAAGAATGCAGACCCTAATCAGATTCCACTTTCTGCAGCATCTGATCTGGATCAACACTATTTGCTAATGTCTCTGAGGCATAAATGGATTAATAAATTATGCTAAATTCTACATACCTGATCACTTTACACTGCCTTGCAGGCTGAATGCGGAGATGATCAGCAGCTGAAACATAATATAGGATTGTGCACATTAACCCTTAAAACGCCAAGAAAACCTGCATCTGAAAATGTTGTCTATGTCGTCTGCTGAATATTCTCGCAAACTTTTCAAAACTATTTTTGCATACTATAAAACAGTGTGGATCCAGATCAGACTGCTCCTAGAGGCAGATGACAATTGTTGTGATTGGCAGTTTAAAGGTTAATTGTTGAACAATTGAATATGTAGGCATTAATCTATTAACATCAAGTGAACTCCTCTACCACAACTCTTTGGTCTGCTCGATTTCAAACAGCAAGAGGTCTCCTAAAATTTTATTACTTCTATATTATATAGAAATTTAGGTAATTAATGTAAAAATTGTAGTCTACACTGTTTGCCAAATACTCTTTTGAGGGGTTCCGAACAAAGATGGGTTGATTCTCGAGCAGGCAAATCAATTTTCATCATTGAAGATTTTATTAATGCGTAAACACTGGCCAATAATTCACAAACTGAATATATTCCAAAGTTTGTGAGTGACTAGCCAGTGTTTACAGTGATAAAATCCACAAAAAATAGTATATACTGCTCATTTTTTATAATTCTATCTCATGATCAGTTATATGTTCATATTATTTGTTTCATTTGGGTTTTAAATCACTCAACATTCAGTCATATCACAATGACATCTGGATGTGGCAGGGGGCTGAATGCTGTCACTTAAAATGCTGCCTCACTGAAATATCATGCCCCAGACACAAGACATGTTTTTGTTTGTATTGCGGATTTATGGCCCAGTCAACCAAATGGGGTCATGTTGAGCAACATCAATTTACCTAATCACACTTTTACTGGGCAGGCTTAGTCCTCTAAGCAGTTAACCAGTATTGTGTACATTCTTTCCTCAGAAACTGACAACTGCCCTTCTTGAATCTGTGGAAGGGATAGAATCACCATAGAAAATATGTCATGATCAAATCTCCATGAAAGAATGTTGCCAACCCAGTGGGGTTCTAATCCACAACCTCCTGATCACCAGTAGGACGCCCATCGCCACCAAGGCCGGCTTAAACATGACATGATATTCCACAGTCACATACTGACACTGGGCTGACCAGTTCTATCTTGCTTACTTCCATAATGCTGACGACGAAGCAAATGAGCAGCTAGTACCATTGATGACCGGGGTTTGAATCAACCTACTGATCACAAAGTGGATACTCTACCAACTGAGTGATGGACGTTTATGTTGGATGTTGAAAACCCAAGTTGAATCATTTAGGGAGAACCTTTAGAATCTGTCTGCCCCATTAATCTTATGTCAACCATCTGTAAATATTCCAGATATAGGTATAGAGCTTTAGATAAGAGAGTAAAGGGTATTTCAGCATTGTATTTTTGAAGATCAGCATTGAAATTGAATCAAGGGGGTAAAAATGCTCAAAAGAAATTTTAGATTTAAGCATTGAAATCAAATTTAGGGGATAAACTTTTTTCAGTGAACTTGTCTTTTAATATACAGTAATTTCCCTCACACTGAATCTGTTGTGAGCAGGAGTAGTAGTAGTACACTAGATCAGAAAGGGCTTACTGGTAGATATTTTTTTTTGTTTTGTTTTTTCTCTTTTTTTTTTCCAGATAAAATAAAGCTTGGCATTTCATATTAACTGTCTGCTTAGCAGACAATTCACATGAAATGCCAAGCTTTATTTTCTCTGAAAAAGTTAATAAAACTTTCTATGCTACACTTAAGCTTGGCACTTTAAGAGTTACCCTGTAAGCATTGCAAATGGGCATTTCAGCATTAAGCTTTAAAGCAGGGGGTAAAATACTTTTTGTACCAAAACCTTATCTACAGCACTGTAGGTATAGTCCCTCAACTTATCTAACCCTATGTTACCCTAACCATCAGTAACAAAGCTCTAATTTATCTCTAAGATTTAGCATAGTTGATAAGAGTGCACTCACATGCTGAAGTCAGTAAATGAAGGCGGATTGTAAGTGTTGAGGTTTTACGGCCCAGTCAACCCAATGGGGTCATCAAGAGCGCAGTCAGTTTACCTAACCACACATTTACATAAAATGTACTGGGCAGGCTTAGTCCTCTAAGCAATTAACCAGTATTGTCCAAACTCTTTTGCCAGAAACTGACAACTGCTCTTCTTGAATCAGCGGAAGGGAGAGAATGACTGTAGAAAATATTTCATGATCAATCTCCACAACAATGTTGCAAACCCGGCAGGGGTTGAACCTGCAACCTCCTGATCACCAGTCTGACGCGCATCCAACTAAGCCTCTGAGGCCGGCACTAGAGTCAAGTCTTACGTATTTAGAAATAGACACTGAATAAAACATATCCATGATCTCTACTAAGTGAATTTACTGAAGCACAGAAGTGCTCTTATAAATTTGCTCTTTACCAAATGCTGATCAAGAAATAAATTATTCCAAACCATGCTCAAATTCGTCAGATAAAGCACAGTTGAGCTTGGGATGTACCCATCTGAGCTTGAGCGAGAACAGCTAGAGTGCTCAAATGGGCACAACCCAAACTCAACTAAGCTTTATCTAGGGCATTTAAGCATGGTTAGGAAAAATTAATTTTTTTCTAACACCCCTCATTGAGCGATTTGTTTTGCATAATATTACTGCCCAACTTCCCCATTGGTAGCTGACTATTCCTCTTTTAAAAGCCAGTGCAGAAACAGACAAAAAATACTGATGTGCCTATTTCCCCCACCTGCTGCAAATATAAGAAGCCCTTACCATCACCTAACTACATGTATCTAACATACGAGGGTGAGTCAATAAGTAACCAGCCTAACTTATTTCCGGTTGAGATCCATCTCTTCTTTTTCGAAGTGTGATGCACTTAGACCAACGGTGTTCGTGCCATCAGCCCAGAACTGAAAAAGTCAGGGTCCTTTCCATTGACCCACTCCTCAACTGCCATCACGACTTCTTCATCAGACCGAAAATGAAGTCCACAGATATCCTTTTTCAAGTTTGGGAATAGGAAGAAGTCGCTAGGTCAGGTGAATAGGCAGGATGTGGTATTAATTCATACCCGTTTCACTCTACAGCATCCTTTGCAACTTTGCACGTGTGGACTATCGTGTTGTCCTGTTGCAGCAAAACACCTTTAGAGAGTTTACCTTGGCGTTTTTCACGGATGGCGGTTCTCAGCTGGTCTAACAAGTTTGCATAGTACACTCCAGTTATTGTACTTCTCTTGGGTAAAACTTCTAACATAATAACCCCTTTTGCATCCCAAAATACTGTGGCCATCACCTTGCCAGCAGATGGTTGCGTCTTGAACTTCTTTGGCCTCAGAAACCCAGGCCCTACCCACTGACGACTCTGAGCTTTATTCTCTGGCTCATAGTAATGAACCCAAGTTTCATCTACAGTCACCAGACGCAAAAGAAAATCATCTTTTGACCTAAAATGCTTCAACAAGGCGCTGCATACTGATGCTCTGGTTGCCATTTGCTCATCGCTAAGGGATTTGGGAACCCAACGGGCTGTTAGCTTGCGCATACCTAAACGATCATGTAAGATTGTTGAAACGCTACCATGTGAAATGCCTAATGCCTGCGCTATTTCTTCCACCCAAATTCGCCTATCAGAGTATACCAGATCCCGAACTTTCTTACACATTTCTTCGTTGGTGGCATCCCGTGGGTGTCCAGACCTGGCTTCATCTTCTAAAGACATTCTACCGCGTTTTAATTCCCCTACCCAGAATTTAACCCGAGCATATAAGATGGTGCAGAAGACCCATAAACATCAGCTAACTCATTGTGTATTTCCTTGCCTGTTTTACCTTTTAAATACAAGTACCGAATTACAGCACAGTACTCAACTTTAGATGAAAAGCATGCCTTTGCATCACTAGCCATGTTTGACATTCAACACCTTATCTAAGAATGACTCTATATGAGTAATTTTGTACCCATGTATAAATCATATATTGAAACAAAGCATGAAAATCGTGACCATCTCGGTCCATCGGAAATGGGATAGGCTGGTTATTTATTGACATGCCCTTGTAGATCAAGTGTAAATGTTGAATTTTTAATCACAACATTAGTAATTTCATGGTAGGAAAATGTAGTTTCCATGTCACATCACAACACCTTGAAGGTTTCTTGATCTCCATTACCGGTATCCAGTGCTGTTTGTATTTACATAGCAACAGATAAGGTGCTTTTTTTCATCCGAAAAACGCTGATATCTTTCTTATTTCTCAACAACAAGAATTCCGCGGAAGGCGTCATCGCACCTGCTGGCGCAAAAGTCACAGGAGCCACAATCAGAATGTGGTTATTAAATAAGTTTATTTCATTCTTAGCAGTGCTTACTTGGAAAACTGGGTTGAAAAAAATGTAGACAAAGTGCCAAGTGGGGCACATATATTCCAGGCCAGTCCCATTCCCTCTAATGGCTATATCTTCAGCACTGACTTTTCGTATCATACAGCCAAATGATAATGGAACATTGACGTAAAATGTGTAAAAATCACTGGAGCATGAAATTTAGGTCAAGGTCACGGGTCAAGGTACCTACTAATTCAGTACATCAAGGAGAAGCACAATGCAAGGTATGGTGGTTGTAGGCCTTATAGTTGAGGAGTTATCAAACATCAACGTAAAATTTGTCAAATATAGGTCAAGGTCACTGGGTCAAGGTACCTGCCAAGCCAGTGCAGTGAGGTGAAGCACTATGCAAGGTTTAGTGGTTGTAGGTCATATTTGAGGAGATCCCGAACATCAATATAAAATGTGTCAAAGTCACTGGAGTGCACAATATAGGTCAAGGTCACCGGGTCAAGGTACCTGTCGAGTCAGTACATCGAGAAGAAGTGCTATATAAGATTTGGTGGTTGAAGGCCTTACAGTTTAGGACATATGGAAGGATGACGTACACGGTGTAAAAGTCAATGGAGCATGAAATATAGGTCAAGGTCACCCAGTCAAGGTACCTGCAGAGTCTGTACATTGAGGAGAAGCACTATGCAAGGTTTGATGGTTGTAGGCCTTATAGTTGAGGAGATATTGAACGTTGACGTAAAATGTGTAAAAGGCACCGGAGGGCAAAATATAGGTCAAGGTCACCAGGTCAAGATACCTGCCAAGTCAGTACATATTGGAGAAGCACTATGCAAGGTTTGGTAGCTAGAGGTCTTACACTTGAGGAGATCTGGAACGTTGACGTAAATTATGTTAAAGTCACTGCTGCCAAAATATAGGTCAAGGTCACCAGGTCAAGGTATCTGCTAAGTCAGTACATTGAGGAGAAGCACTTTGCAAGGTTTGATGGTTGTAGGCCTTAAAGTTGAGGAGATATTGAATGTCGACGCAAAATATGTCAAAGTCACTGGAGCGCAAAATATAGGTCAAGGTCACCGGGTCAAGGTACCTGCCAAGTCTGTACCTCTAGGAGAAGCACTATGCAAGGTTTGGTAGTTGTACGCCTTATAGTTGAGAAGATCTGGAACGTCAACGTAAATTGTGTCAAAGTCAATGGAGCGCAAAATATAGGTCAAGGTCACTGGGTCAACATATCTGCCAAGTCAGGAGGTCAGGGAGATGAGTCATGCAAGGTATGATGGTTGTTGTAGAATTGTAGTTGATTAGAATACTAACTTTGACGTAAATGTCGAACTTCGACATAACAGAACTGTTAAGAGACAGACGGACGGACGAACAGACAGACGAATGGAAAAGCGGGCACCTATGTCGCAAAGTCAGGAGGTCAGGGAGATATTTCATACAAGGTTTGATGGTTGTTTAGTCTTGTAGTTGATTAGAATACTAACTTTGACATAAATGTCGAACTTCGACATAACAGAACTGTTAAGAGACGGATGGACAGACAGACAGACAGACGAACAGACAGACTAATGGAAAAGTGGGCACCTATGTCGCAAAGTCAGGAGGTCAGGGAGATGTTTCATGCAAGGTTTGATGGTTGTTTAGTCTTGTAGTTGATTAAAATACTAACTTTGACATAAATGTCGAACGTCGACATAAATGTTGACAGACGGACGGACGAATGGACAGACAAACGGAAAAGCGGACGCCTATGTTGCAAAGTCAGGAGGTCAGGGAGATGTTTCATGCAAGGTTTGATGGTTGTTTAGTTTTGTAGTTGATTAGAATACTAACTTTGACATAAATGTCGAACGTCGACATAAATGTTGACAGACGGACGGACGGACGGACGGACGGAAAATCGGACGCCTATATCGCACCCTGCTACAAGCAGGTGCGATAAAAACATATGTCATGGGTACTCATTAGAAGTGCCTCGGCGTGGCACTTCTAATGAGTACCCACAACATAACTATGTTTTCGTCGAGAAATAAGAAAAATATTATGTGGATACCCCCTCTTATCTGTAGCTACATGTATGTATTTATGCTTTTTCAGAACATGCTGACTTGAGTACCGGTATATATCTGGATCTTTAGAAATGAGTCTCCTACTACAGTTTGGGGACGTGCTCTTCACCACAGAACTTCACTGGTCTGCATTCAAGCCCAATCTAAACCACTTTAGGAGCAGTTTAATCAGACAGCTGTCTAAAGAACTTTTGGTTATGTCCTGTATATTTAACCCAATGTAGTCGGGAGACCCCTAACGGGTTATTGGCAAACAGTGCAGACCCAGATCAGACACGGCAGAATGCAGTGTCTGATCAGGGTCTCAACTGTTCGCAAATAGTTTAGTCTTTTTTCTATAGGAATATCTAAATCTCATAGCCTGACATACCTAAAATTGGACTCCTCAATATATAATGTGGGAGATTCTATTCAGTATACAATGGGTTAATAATATTTGAAGCAGTATTACACTTCTTGAATGAAATGGACCATTTAAATACCATTTACAAGATGGCCTACTAGGGATGGGCTGTATATTTCATGGCTGTTAAGATGCTTTTTTATGGCTGCTTATCTCCACATGCGCAACACTATGTTGTGAAAAGAAAATCGTAAGGATAGCTTCCTGAGGTGGTCATGGAGAGTCAGTTTAGGTAGCACTGAAGGTGGGTGTCAGTTAAAATAAGGCTAAAATTTTGGCACAATTGCTGATAATATTAGCACTAGTTTATGTGCTTTTTTCAATCCAAAGTATTGATATTTTTCTTATTTCTCCACGAAAATATATGTTGCGGGTACACATTAGAAGTGCCTCGGTGAGGCGCTTCTAATGAGTACCCACAATATATGTTTTTGTGGAGAAAGAAGAAAAATACTTACAGGATACCCTCCCTTAACTAGACCTATGCAATATTCGAAATTGTGCGATGAAATTTGAAACCCATATAATCAGACCGGAATTTGTAGTCCTTTAAGCTAATACGGAACAAAAATCCTTTTTTCTCCCGATGCAAGGGTGGTCAGCTTTTATTGTTTTGGTGACAGACAGTCATGTAAAACTGCAGTTCTTGGAAAGATTACAAATCAGAGCAACAGATAATTTGGGTGGCATTTGGGTATGTAACCCCATCAAAAATGAATCAATTGGGTAAAATCATATTTTCATTTTTCTCTTTGAGTACAGATACCCCGCAAAATGAAAATTGGGTAAAACGTATAAAATTGAAGGAGAGAGCACAAAAAAAGCCTGATTTAGGTATTTTAAACATGGTATTTCATTATACACTATTAATTTTATGACTAGATTTGTCATATGAAGAATAAAACACATTTTATGTGCAGTAATCATATAAAATAGTAATTTCGTGCTTTTCTGGCCTTAAAACTTCAATTTTCAGCCTTGTATTTGGAAATAATTAGGTACTCTGTCCAATCAATTGGGTATCAACACCCAAGTTTCTGAAAATAACTGAATATTTGCTTAAAATATATGGGTACTAATCAGGGCTCTAGAAAACCAGAAAATAGCCAGTCTGGACTGAAAATAAGAATCTCAGACTGGTTTCAAACACCCAAAAATGCTAATAATTCAGTCCAACAGGTTTGTGCCTTGAACCCCCATTTTTTCTCCAACCAACCAATTTTCACAAATCAATGAGGTCTAAAAAATCACTAACGGTCAAGTCTTCCCAGACTGCACCTTTTAAATGTGATATTATGGTAGTTAAATGGCTCTAAACGGTCAATTGACATGTATATTGGGGAGCTCAGATGAATAACGGCAACCTACCGTAACACAAATTAATTGTGTCATTATCCAAACATTGTCAAAAAATCAACACTTCACTGTCCTTTTTTGCGGTAAACAAGCTATTGAGACGAATCATCAGTGATGGTAGTCTGATAATTCGTCTGTGTGACACGTGTGAATACATAGACTGCAAAACACCAGGTGCAGTCGGCGTGTCCTAAAGATCAAAGGTTGCTTTAATCCCAACTGAGAATGATTAAAGAATGCTCCGTTTGAATGCATCTGTTTTCTTACTGTTCTTTTTTTTCTTTTATTTTGTTCAACAAGGTTTGCAGTTTGTTGGTCCCAGATTTGATAAATTCATTCCCAAACCGTGTAAGTCCTGGTCAGATGTCACATACAGCGGCGTCTGATCTGGGTCTTATCGTTTGCTTTTTTTTTTTTGTTGTTTTTTGACGGCTGTAACACCCGAGTATAATTCAAGGTAGATTACGCAGTAAAAATAAGTAATGCACCACTTGCACTAGACAAAGATTGGTCAGTGCTTAAAATTTAAGCAGTCTGGACAGATTTTGAAACATTGAAAACTGCAAAACGGCCCGTGGCACAGGCCTTTTTTATTAGACCTGAATAGGTCCATTATGGTCATTTCGTCCCGTCTCTCCTGCTTCCCGCCGCGCTTACACACAAGATCGGAATCAGTTTATAAATACTTATCTTGGAAAACCCTGGGGAGGTGGAAATAACAACAAAATCGTCAGTTTGTTTTTTTTTTCTTTCTTTTTACATACCTGACTGTATTTATCGAGGACGTCAGCTTTGATCATCCTCGTTGTACCCGAACTTCAGTGATATTACGGAGCTGAGGTGTATTATTTAAAAGGATTTATAGGACTGCCAATTGTCATTAGTTTTCGTGACAGTGACATTATATACAGAGTTCTCACTAGGATTTTGAAAGCAGGAGTTTAAGAATCCATCTCTGAGAAAAGTTGGAGTTAAAATTGAAAAATAGGAGTTTGACCTAGAAAATCTGGAGTTTTCGGCTAAATATGAAAACTTAATATTTAAGGACATGGTCTGGACAACTTCATTTTTCAACATAGTTAACCTTGACCACTGAGTGTCTGGTAAGGATCCAAAAGCTTTTGGGGCTTAGGAAATAGTGACAGGACTTCCATTAACTTCCAGACTCATGAAGTCCCAGACTTCCTACCCCTCAAATTTGGAAGCCCCACAGGAAAATCTAGGAAGTCCCACTTTTTTCCCTGCTGCGGCGGTCTGCCCTTTCTTTAGTAGAACAGAGGATCTTAATTCAGTGTCACACAGAATCATCATGATATACACTTCTCTTAGATGTGTTTTAAACATATCCTTATCGCTTATTAAAATTCGATCGCATCTTTTTGGAAAGCCTGTACTTGTATGTCGGACCTTAGAGAAAGCATCCACATTGGTCCAACTTCGCGTTCGTTTCAAAGCCCAGAGAAAGAAAAAAAGAAAAGAAAATACATGAGAGAAAACACCCAAAACATGTTTTCTTAAAAACAAACTATGCTGAAATTATTTTGCAGAAAAGTATTTAATGAAATATTTGCTCGGATTGAAGCTGATCAACACGAGCGAGCGAGTTGCTTACTTCACAAAAATTGCGGGAAAACGGCGCCGACTCGTGCAACAACAAACAAATAAAAGGCAGCTCTCGATGAGTTACCAACAGCAATACGTTCGTTCGCGGAGAATAGCAAGCAAAACCATCGCAATTCGCCTATATTTAGACTTACTTTGCGTCTTTTCCGCACTGGTAAACAGCGCAGCCGGAACAAGGCTACGAATTTAGAAACGGGTTTTCCGAAAATTTTGACAAAAATATTTCTTCTCATTTGAAAAAATGCTTTTGTTGTCATGACAAACATAAGCTTCTATATAAATTCGAATAGATTTAAATTTGTGTTCTGTGCATAATTGTTATTTATTTATTTAATTTCACTCGGTGACTCCCGGAAGTGTTGAGGTGTTTTCAGACGACACGCGTTTTTAGCAAAATAATAATTTAAGATTTTAAGACGTGAATATTTAAAAATAATAATGACTTCATATAATTTCACCGAATATTTTCGGGTGTCGCAGAAGAAAGTTAATTATACAAACATCAATTAATCAACTCAGCACGCGTGACAAATACACACAGTGATCACGCAGCCATCAAAAGGGTGCCGTGACGCTTGACACCGATGTCAATAAAACTCCCGCAAGCGGAAAGTGGGACGTCCTTAAAGCTCAGTCAACACAGGTAGCGAATTTCCAATAAGTAGGTGGGGTAAACATCATACAACTCGTTAAAAGTAGGCGGGCTTTTTGACAATTTTTGGACATCTCAGGTATCGATTTCGACGGACAAAAGAAATTTCGGAAGTCCGCGGTACATCTTTGAAGTTCAGTTTGGACGTCCGGTGGCAACAGAGCGTAAATGAGAATCCTCGGAAGGAAATTTTACGCCTACAAAAGCAAAAATAGGCGTAAAAATACGCCGGATTCGGCGTTTCCGAGAACTCTGATATATTCACTTTGGAAATTGGCTCATTGTTGACGTCATTGTCATCGGTTGGACCCGATTCAGATTTCAGAATTTCTAGAGCCCTGGTATTTATACTCCCCTATCTCTTGCTCTGACAAATCTCTGATTAAATACTTCATCATTTCAGTGAAGGTTTAACATGTAGCTGTAATTCAAAATAAATCTATCGCATTCTTTGCCAATGCACAGAAACTGGGCAATTTATTGATGACTGGTGTGTAAGGAGAGCAGTGATGAGTAAAGGGACAGGTGGTGATGAAAAAGACCATGACTTTTCAACAAGACAGAAAAAGGGTAATAATGGTGCACTAAGATTGAAACACAGGCTTCAGGAACAAATTTGCCATAAATAAAGCAGAAATCAAGCATACAACGACCAGTAGTATGAAATATGATGTTGAAAAACCCTTGTCTTCTCAATCACCACCTATCCCTTTACTCGCCACTGACATCTGTATGCACTAGACGTCAATAAAATGCCTAGTTTCTATACAATGGCAAACGAATGCGATATATTTTCATTTGAACTATACAGTAACATGTTAAACCTTCACTGCCACGGTGATGCACTTATCCAGAGATTGGTAATCTCTCCAAGAACTGCACGAGTTGTATCGGGAGAAAAAGGATTTTTGTTTCGTATTCGCTTAAAGGACTATACAATTCTGGTCTGATTAGGCATAAAAAAAAAATTATTAGATTCTCAGACACTTCTCAGACACTGTTGCATCTGTAACTAGTCTGTCCAAAGATCCCATATATATGATTTTTTTCAGTGGCAATTTTTTTACGACCCTAGAAAATGTTTTTACTCGCTTATCTGAGAATCCTTTCTAGCCGAATTGCAATGTAGTCAGATACTTCGGTAAAAAAACACCGCCATTTTGTTTAGCCAAACAAGCCCAAATATCCAAGAATGTATCCAATCTCAAAATAAAAGCTTGGACCTAATAAATGGGTCCAAGATAAAAATAAAAAGCTACCCGCACACACCTATTTCATTGAAAAAAGTGTCTGAGAATCTAATAACTTTTTTTTTGGCCTGGCTAAACAAAGGTATTAGATTTTCAGACACTGCCGCATCTGTATGTCTAACAGATCCCGCATATATTATTTTTTTCAGTGTAAGTTTTTTCAGACCCACGAAAACAAGTAACACTGGATTTTACTCGCTTACCTGAGATGGATGGATGGATGGATATTTTATTTATAGACGCTCAACCCTAAAAGGGCATATAGCGTCTAATAAGTTGTATATTATATGATGATTTTATTTAATGAGAAATTAAAAATATCTAGGATTGATGTGTTTATTTTAAATAGATAAAGTATCAATGATTTTAAGTTATTAAAAATACTGATCAAATTTTATTAAAAAGTCCGATCTCTTTAAGGAAGTCGAGTATTTTCTGAGTTGGCATATCATTAAAAAGTTCCTTTATAGTTTTTATATTAAAATACTTTGTGCGAATATAATTAAATTCAGCACAAGTGATAAGAAAATGTTTGACTGTAAAAGGTTCGTTACAAGGAATGCAGAATGGAGCTTGTTCATTTTTTAATATGTAAGAATGAGTAATTCTAGTGTGTCCAATTCTACATCTCATGATTTTTGTTTGTTCTTTTCTGCTGTAATTAGAGAAAATGCATTTGCTGTTAAAATTTGGTTTTATTTCATTTAGTTTATTTCAAGTTTGTGTTTCCCAAACAGACTGACATTTATTGTTTATGTTTAGACGGATTTTCGATTTAAAGTCAGAGTGAGGAATTTTAAAATTGGTTATCACAAAGGATAGTGCAGATTTAGCTTCTAAATCGGCTAATTCATTTCCACGAATATTAACGTGGCTGGGAAGCCAACAAAATACAATTTCTTTTGAATTTGAAAGGTAATAATATTTTTTAAGAATTTGCTGAATTAATGGGTTTCTATGGTGTAAATCTTTAAGAGATTTTAATACAGAAAGAGAATCTGAATAAATGATGAACTGTTTTTCAGACTGATCTCTGATATGGTAAAGTGCAATATCAATTGCCTTGGCTTCGGCGGTAAAAATGGAGCTATTATCAGGTAATCTGATACTGTCAGTAAAATTTGGACTAATAACAGAACAAGCAACTTTCTCATCTTGTTTCGAACCATCTGTATAAATTGACAGGTAATGTTTATAATTTGATTTCTAAAAGTTCATTTATAAAAATATGCGACTCAACTTCTGTTTTTTTATTTTTATGAAGGTCTAATATAATCTTTGGAGGGTTTAAAGTCCATGGCTCTTTTAATGGAAAAGAAAAATGCTGAACATTTTTAATATTAATATTGGCCTCTTCAAGTAATGGTTGTATTCTCAGGCCAAGGGGTTTAATAGCCGTTGGTTTATTGTTGTAAAATCTTTCGTATTTAGGATTAAAAACACAATCATAGGCTGAATTTCGTGGATTGGCAGCTAATTTAGTAACATATTGAAGAGATAATTTTTCCCTTCTTATATATAGTGATGGTTCATTTGATTCAGCGTATAAACTTTCGATGGGGGAAGTACGAAAAGCCCCTAGAGCCAGACGTAAACCTTGGTGATGAATAGTATCCAAAGATTTCAAATAAGATTTTCTAGCGGATCCATAAACTATGGATCCATAATCCAGTTTAGATCGAATTAAAGATCTATAAAGATTTAAAAGAACAGCGCTTACCTGAGAATCATTTCTAACCAAATTGCAAGACAGATCACAAACATAGGGCATTCGTACATACTTGCAAAGAAAATCGGTAAATTAAGATCTTTCTTTTTTATGTTGTTTGAGACTTCAAACTTGCAGTTAGATAGATTTTAGGTACTTCCGGTCGCCACTTCGCTCAGTTCAGAAGTAAGATTATTTCCCGCCAACTGTCAACTAGTTAACACTGATGTTTTGTATATGCTGTTTCGGGGCCTCAGAGGTGAAAGTCAGTAACTTTACAATTTTATCTAAAAATCTCGTCAGTAAAATCCTAAGAATCTATATGTGCCGCGATATTGCCGGAAAAAAAAGTGCCTGAGAATCTAATAATTTTTTAGCCTATTTGAATTATTATATTCTGAGTTATGAAACAGGATGCCCTAACAAAATAAAAATAAATGTAAGCGAGGTTCAGGAATAAAACCAGACTCCTCACTTTTACATTCAATATAGAAAGTTTTCATTTTTTAGGGGAGCCAAAAAAAATCAACGAGTTTCACTAAAAAAAATGACACATAACATGTCTGAAATATAAATGTGTCCAAAGGACACGGATACCCTCGCCTGAAAAAATTCAATGCAAATTGCAAATGCCGGACGTGGACGGAGACGGATGGGTCGGGGTAACACTACATGCATTTTTCCAACATATATGCATTCTTTGAATGGAGAAAAGAATGGAGGGGCATAAAAAAAAATAGCCATTCATCAGTTTTAGAGGCATCAACTGGAAGTAAAATGGATGATCATTACGAAAACACGCCTATTCAAATATATTGAGAATTGACCACCAAAAATGAAAACTTTCAGATGAAAAATTCTTCTAGTTTTCAAATGTCTGCTCAAAACAAATTGTGGGCACTCGTTAGAACCGCCTCGACGAGGCGGTTCTAACGAGTACTCACAAAATGTTTGAGCAGAAATAATTAAAATAATGTATACCCCTTTAAACCCTAGTTTTAATGTATAAAAGTGGGGTTTAAAGGGGTCAAAATTATACAGGCATGTTTTCGTGATGTGATGACTTTGTAAAGGGTGAAATGTACAATTTTTGTTATTTATGCAGCCAAAAGTGCAGTCCCAGATCAGACACTGATGAAGGCAGCATCTGGTCAGGGTTCTATACCATAGCTCTTGATGCTTTAATTCAATCCAAAAGTATTGATACGGGTCTCTTATTTCTCCACAAAAACTTATGTTGTGGGTACTCATTAGAAGTGCCTCAGTGAGTATCAACATTTTGAAACCTGTCCAATAGTCCGAGGCGAATCCTACAATTTCTCCTGTACATTACGAAGACACGTCTATTCGAATATACTGACAACTTTACAACCGCTAAAACATGAAAAATTTCAGAAAAAAAAAAATCTGATATTTTTCATATTTTTGTTCAAAATATAGATTGTGGGTACTCGTTAGAACAGCGTCGACGAGGCGGTTCTAACGTATACCCACAATCTATGTTTTGAGCAAAAATAAGAAAAATAATGTATACCCCTGTAAACCCCAGCTTTACTATATAAAGTGGGATTTAAGGGTGTCAGCATTATATAGGCATGTTTGCGTGATGAAACACTTTTTACTCTTTTTTTTTTTTTTATACATCAAGACTGACCCCTTCTACTTCAGTACTGTCCAGGACACTAGCATCAGGGCAAATGAGGTCCCCACAAAATGGTAAAACAACCAAATATTATGTGGCTGTCACGAAATTTTCTGTTAGAAGCCAGTTGTTTGGGATCATCAAAGTGTGATTCTTTAAGAAGAAATAAAAATGTCAGAATAGGCCTGCTAGGATTGTAAAAAGCAACCTCCTTTTGAAACTGGGAGTTTAATTCAATTGGATTACTGGAAAAACTAGATGGATGTCCAAAGAAAAGGAGGAGAGACAGACTATTTTCTACAAAGGTCGAAAGGGTGCTGCCAGTATTCAAAGAGATGACATTATTTCCTCAATTAGGTGCAGTACCAAAGATTAGGTCAGTAAAAATCTCCACTAACTTTTCCGATCCCTACTGCAAGAACTGACATTAACAAGGGCTCAATTTTCCCTCAAACAATTAGAGACTGACTCGCCCTTCCAGACTCGATTGTTTTCTTGCTGAAGGTGCAGAAGATGGTTTGGCGAGGGTGAGAGCTAGGGACTAATTTCTCATATCACTTGTACTGGTGAATGAATGTCATTAGAAGTGTCATCAGTAAAAAATCTAATGAAAGTTTCAGTGCCTTGAGAAAATCTGTACAAATTCTGGAACTCTACTAAAATGATCTGTGTACTTTGCACTGAGTTAACAAAAATACTGCGACTGCTACTTGCTGACAAGCACTAGGCCTCATCAAACAGTGTGGACCCAGATTTAGACGCCGTGGACGCCACGTGTCCAACAATGGTCTACACGATTTGCCACTCACCCACCACTTCAAAAAAAAACCTCAAAAAGTGTTAAAATAGACAGGTTTACATTTTAGGGCAAGTATGGTAAGAGTAAGGGTATCCGAATATTTTGAGTGAATGCGGTCAAGTTCGCGCCTTTTCTGCGCGACCTAGCCAAAATGGTCGACCCGGTATACGTAGATATACAATTGATCATAATTACGTCTAAAATGCCAGGAAAGGAAGAAAATGGTTAAAAAAAATCCCCATTTAGAGAAACTTACTGTAAGCAAAGCCCGTGCATCATTTTCGGAAAATCACAACCGCACGTGCAGCACATTTTTTGGCCGCCAAAAATAAATAATGGTAAAAAATAACGAAAACGCCCTCTCTACTACAATATGAAGAAAAATGTACCTGCTTCCGCTGCTGCGGCTGCCGCTGCTGTTCCTCTCCGTGTAGAAACCATATTTAAAGCTTTAGATAACTTGAAATATCAAATACGTATACACCTTGTAAGAATGCAGAAAGCTAAAGTGAACGTTCTTCAGGCGAGAAAGGCCTTATATAATGATTTGTCACGTGATTTAGATTGAGCAACAACAACAACGAAATAACCGTTACCACTCTCTGGGCAAATTCTGTAGACGACAAGTTGATATTTTTCTTATTTTTGCCAGAATACAGGATTTGACATTTCATGCAAATTGCCTCTATTAGATACAATCTGCATGAAATGTCCAACCCTGTTTTTCTGAAAGAGAGGGAGAGAGAGAGACAGAGAGAGAGAGAGAAAAGGGAAACATATTTCAAAATATCGTCTGCTGAAAATTTCACATAGTGTTGAGCGTTAATTTTTGACTGTTGAATTTTTTAGGGATTTCAGACGATTCGCATGAAATGTCAAGATTTTTTTCTCTGAAAAATAAAATAATAATAATAAAACAATCAAATGTCGTCTGCTACAGGGTTTTGGGGAGCAAGCGAACATGACCATTGTTTTCAGGGAACAAGGGAACATTGGCAAATACCTTTAGGAAGAAAGGGAGCAAAACTAATCTTGGAGAACACGGAGCATGACTTTTAGGGAACAAGATATCATGGCCGATTATTTTAGGGAACAAGGAAACATGGTATCCCGACTGGAGGGGTTTGGGGAGCACTGAAACATGACCATTTATTTTCTGGGAACAAGCAAACATGGCAAATACTTTAAAGGAACAAGAGAACAAAATACATCTGGAGAACAGGGAACATGGAAATTTTGAAGATCACTTTTAGGGAACAAGGTAACATGGTCGATTATTTTAGGGAACAAGGGAACATAGTATCCCGCAGGGAAGGCCCCAAAAATGCTTTAAAAATTACTGACTGGAGCAAAATCGGGGACTTAAAATTTAAAGAGAAATAAAAAAAAAATAAATAATAATAATTAAAGGTAAATAAAGAAAATAAAGCTGATTAGGACGCGCTACAAATATCAAGAAAAAAAATCCTTAAAACATACAAACCTTAGGTAACACTTTTAATTAAAGAAGGAGAAAACACGTTAAACTGGTAGGCTACTGATTAGAAAAACCCAGACCCTAACCCCCTCCCAAAATCCAGATCTCCTAAATATTTAGCACAACAAGACCATGTTGATGTTTCTACAAACGGTGTAGTAAATGTAGTGTAAACTCTGGTCAGACTCCGCGTTCTGATCTGGGAATAAACTGTTTGCTGTGATCGGCCTAGCTGAATACGTAGTGTAACATTACGAAAACACGCCTATATAATTTTGACCCCCTTCAAGCCCACTTTTATATAGTAAAACTGGGGTTTATTTATTTTATTATTTATTTAAACAATGTTTAAAGAGGATGACACAATTAGCTACAAATAACTATTCTACCTTGCGGTCCTCTAACTAAAATTTATATACATATATACAACAAGACTTAACTAACAGCTAAGAAATTCATGGGATAAAAGTAGCTTGTAGCGAAGTGAATGCTCATATAAAGTTTTTGTCAAATAAAAAGTGCTAATAGGTATGTGCAAGTGATTTAAAACCAAAATTATTATATCAAAGACAAATCTATATGTTATCACAGTTTTTGTAAGTGCTTTAAGATTTGACGAGCGCATAAAACCAATATCTAAAACAATTATGCTAGGTCATAAAAGCTCTCATTCAGTTACAATAACGGTTTCGGCGATAATTTTACACATGGTATATCATTTAAAATCACAGTTAGAGACATTTTATAAGGGTTAAAATGTTGCTTTAAGAGATTGCTTAAAGGTTGAGAGTGACCCCGATGTTTTTACTGTTTGAGGTAGAGCCATCCTCGGTAACCCAGGTGTGACCCATTACGTTACACTTCGTGATGAATGAAGTGTAACGTAATGGATCACACCTGGGTTACCGAGGATGAGGTAGAGCGTTCCATAGTCTTGGTGCGGAACACGAAAAGGACCATCAAAAAGTGTCCGTGCTTTCGGTACATAAAGTGAGCCATTTTCTGATGACCTCAGGTTAAGGGTGTGTACCTCGGATACTGGTTTTAGAAGTTGTGTTATATATTCAGGGGATAAATTATTTATTGCTCGGTATGTCAAGACAGCCTTATTATATTTAAGTCTGTCCGGAATTGACAGCCATCCCAGCTGACTGAATATATCTACTGATGGTGTATCGTAATCTGCTCGCAGGATGATTCGAGCAGCGCGTTTTTGCAGTTTGGATATGCGTTCAATATTAGTTGCAGAGGTTGACCCCCAGGTAACAGAGCCGTAATCAATATAAGGAAGAATATACCCCTGATAGTAAACTTTTTGAATTTGTGTCGGTACATACGTTGCTAACTGGCGTAATAGAGATATTTTAGATGAGATAAGGGAGCATAAGTGGTCTATATGGGCAGACCAAGAAAGGTGTTCATCGATATAAACACCAAGGAGTTTCTGTTTACTAACGGATTGAATGTTGACATCGTCAGCAATAATATTTAGAGGTCGAGAGTCGTTCACGCACTTTCTAGCGCCAACTAGCATGCAAGTTGTTTTGGCCATGTGAAAATTCATTTTGTTTATCTTTCCCCATGTTTTTGTGTTACCGAATTCTCCTTGCAGATCTTCTTCAGTAGCATCTATGTCATCACCATGCGTGTGAATCGTCGTGTCATCTGCATACAAATCAGAGGAGCACTTTTTGATATGAAGCGGATCATTGATAAAAATGAGAAATAAGGTCGGGCCCAATATTGAGCCCTGAGGCACACCAGATTGTACGGTGGTGAAATCCGTCAACCCTTTATCACTCTTGATTACTTGTTCTCGAGAACATAAATATGATTTGAACCACTGTATGGCAGAAAGGTTAAGTTTGTATAATGTAAGTTTATTTAGCAAGATGGAGTGATCAACTAGATCAAAAGCCTTCCGAAAATCGATAAAAAGGGCTCCAAACAAGTCACCCTTATCAATACATTTCATCCAGTCATTAATGAGTTTGACTAAAGCTGTTTGGCAACTATGTTTTGGCCTGAACCCGGATTGATTGTCATGTAGAAGTTTATATTTATTCAAATATGCCATAAGATGTTTGTTCACGTGCTTTTCAAAAATTTTAGATACAGTGGACAGTATAGATATTGACCGATAGTTCGAGGGGTCGGACTTTTCACCACCTTTGTAAATTGGAAGTACCTTTGCCAATTTCATTTGAGAAGGAAACTGGCCGGTCGCAATGCTTTTATTGATAAGCATCGCAATCGATGGCGATAATGATTGGGCAGCAAGTTTGATGGTCCTTGGCCCTATGCCGTCAAGCCCGGTCGATTTTGAAGCCTCCAAGGTATTAATATGTAATAAAACTTGTTCGAGGGTAATAAATGGAATTGTAAATTGTGTGTTTGTAGACACTTTGCTATCAACAAAATCGCTGATTTTATTGGTGTCAAAGTCTAATGAACTTCCGGATGATGTGTTTTCATTCAAGAGCTCGGCAACTGAAGCAAAGTATTTATTCAGTTTGCTCGCAACAGCCTCAGACTCCGTAATGGTTTCATTTCCGATTATAAGTTTTTCAGGAAAATTACTGGAGGCAGTCTTGCCACCATTATTCACGTCTCGCAGGTGTTTCCAAAAGGATTTGGTATCTTTTGAATTTGTTATGCTATTAGAAAAATATTTACGTTTTGCTTGTCGTATGAGTTGTTTTGTTTTATTGCGGTATTTTCTATGATCACTCCATTGCTTTAATCGTTTGGTTTTATCTCGTAAAGATTGCATTTGAATTATATCTGGAGTAAACCATTCAGGCATACGTTTAGATTTTACGCGTTTGGATTTAATCGGAGCATGATTGTTCAAGTGTTTCAAAAGGAATGAATACCAGATGTTAAGGTCTTCGTTTACAGGGGTATATATTATTTTTCTTATTTCTGCTCAAAAACATAGATTGTGGGTACTCGTTAGAACCGCCTCGGCGAGGCGGTTATAACGAGTACACACAATCTATGTTTTGAGCAGAAGTATGAAAAATATCAGAATTTTTTATCTGAAAATTTTCCTTTTATTTGGTTGTAAAGTTTTCAATATATTTGAATAGGCGTGTTTTCGTAATGAAATACAAGATTTAAGTTAGCTGTTACGCAGGCTGATTAGGACCTTCGCTGTCCGCTTACGGAATCATTGAATATTGAAGAAAAAATCAACGAACTGAAAAGCGGTCAAAGCATTTTCTTTTACTCGGACTTCAGCTTGATTACATAAGCTTTTGACATATGCTGACCGCGAAGGCCCAGACCAGAATGCATATTGGCACAGGCTGATCATGGCACTTGTTGTCCGCTTACGGAATCATTGAATATCGCAGAAAACACCAACGAACTGAAAAGCGTCGAAGCGTTTTCTTTTATTCGGACTCCAGCTTAATACAGACTTATGATTATGTGGATCGCGAAAACCAACGGACTGAAAAGCGTCAAAGCGTTTACTTTCATTCGGACTCTAGCTTGATATAATGGACTTCCAATACATGTGAATCACGAAGGCCCAGACAAGAATGCCCCTCTGTACATGCTTATCAAGACCTTCGCTATCCGCTTATAAACCTATTGAATATCGCAGAAAACATTGATCGAACTGAAAAGCGCTTAAGCGTTTTCTTTGATTCGGACTGCAGCTTGATGCGGTGGATTAACGATATTGTGTTGAACATGAAGGCATTGATCAGAATGCGCAGCTATGCAGGCTGATCATGGCCTTCGCTGTCCGCTTACGGAATCATTGAATACTGGTGAATATATCAGCGAACAGAGAACGTCTTACCCAGGCCGCCAAACTGATACCACAAGACCTACAGATCACGACAACTATAGGATTTTTGACACTGCTTAAGATTTGATTTAAATTTCCAATCACATTTTAATCCATATATCCTTCATAAGAACTCTTAAATATTTACCTTTTGTTTACACCAAAACTTCTACTTTCTTGACTCTGATAAACTATTTTTAGAACAATAGGTATCACGTGACTATTTTGATCCAGTTTTTTATACTTCAGTAAACATCTCACTCTGTACAGTGTCTTGAAAAAGGTCATTGTATGACCGAAACTAGTCGACAATAAAACCAACTGTCTAATAAGCCCGTTGTTGATAGTTAATTCTGTCTTTTCATATTTCATCCTTTGGTATCTATACATATTATAATATCAAATGCATCCAATATAATGATAAAAGCACAGCATACAATGACTTTTGCCTATGATATAATGGTATGTATACATAACACAATATCAACTGAATCCAATATAATGATAAAAGCACAGCATACAATGACTTTTGCCTATGATATAATGGTATGTATACATAACATAATATCAACTGAATCCAATATAATGATAAAAGCACAGCATACAATGACTTTTGCCTGTGATATAATGGTTTTTATTTTATTGTTAGCGGTGAAATCAGTGTGTATCTGGTGAAAATAAAAGTGGTATCAATCACTAGTGAAATGATATCGTATCATTTCACTATAGTGACTGATACGATTTATATTTTCACTGCTCGCTTTGGACGACTTCGGTTTTCTTCATTGTTTCAGAAGTGGATGTTACCTCCACTTCAGATTTTTGAACACCTCAAACTTCTTTGTTTCTGAACAAAACTATCAAGTGTTGGTATGCATTTACTTAGTTAGAATGCAAGGAACATTTTGGTATCAATATTATTTTGTTTTGCCGAAACTTTTTGTTTTTGTCTCTCCAGCGTTTCGCATGTTAAGCACTGAACGTCGACGCCATGACGTTCATATTTTGTTTGGTGACGTTAGATATGACGTCAGAAACGTGCAGTGGCGTGTAAAAAAAAAAATAAAATAAAAAGAAAATTTACTCTTTTTCAGTGAATACCATAAAATTTTCATCTCGTGTAATGAAAACATTCAAATTTTCACTCGTGCTTCGCACTCGTGAAAATACTGATGTTTTCATTACACTCGATGACAATATTTATGGTATTCACAGCAAAAGAGTAAATATCCTCTATGTATACATAACATAATATCAACTGCATCCAATATAATGATCAAAGCACAGGATACAATGACGTTTGCCTGTGATATAATGGTATGCATACATAACATAATATCAACTGAACAATATAATCATTAAAGCACGGGATACAATGACTTTTGCCTATGATATAATGGTATGTATACATAACATAATATCAACTGCATCCAATATAATGATCAAAGCACAGGATACAATGACGTTTGCCTGTGATATAATGGTATGTATACATAACATAATATCAACTGAACAATATAATGATTAAAGCACGAGATACAATGACGTTTGCCTGTGATATAATGGTATGTATACATAACATAATATCAACTGAACAATATAATGATCAAAGCACAGGATACAATGACGTTTGCCTATGATATAATGGTATGTATACATAACATAATATCAACTGAACAATATAATGATTAAAGCACGGGATACAATGACTTTTGCCTATGATATAATGGTATGTATACATAACATAATATCAACTGCATCCAATATAACTGTTAAAGCACAGGATATAATGATGAAAGCACAAGATATAACGATGAGTTGACACAATAGCAAGAAGGCAGTCACCAGGAGGCAGTAAAGGCGTTCCATATTGAACCATTCCCGGTTTCAATGGTCATTGGCACTAGGCCTACCTGGGGCTCAAAGAAATGCATCAATGGAGGCTCTAGCGTCCCTACAATATATTAATCACAAAAACGTTTACACAAAAGATTTGTAACGGTCAGAAAACACTGACAGAAGTATGCTGGGGTGGTGAAAACATGCTTGACGAAAGAAAAAAATGTTTTTATTTCTATTTGTCAGGAACCGATTTCTCTGCAACTGTGTCTGTAAAAGGTAATGCCGTTTTCTTGCAGCTATGCAAAATAACCATCCAAAGAGATTAGGAATATTGCTAAAATAAATTGTTGTCTTACCGAGCAGATTCTTCTGACGTCATCATTTTCAGCTGCGTTCGTTGTACCAGGTCGCGTTCGTTGTACCGCGGTAACCGGCGTGTTGCAGCTTTAGTTTTTATTGACTAGCAAAATATTTGCTTTGTTATGTGACGTTTACAGTATTTGAGTAAATGCTGACGTGTTGATGACGTCAAAGCATTAAGGTTGTGTGAATTACCTCTATCATTCATTGAAATAAAGATAAGAGAGATATCGCGCAACAGTTTTCAATTATGGATTAAGAATTGAAAGGGGGATAAAATATTACCAAAAAACTAAATATCGAAAAATTTGTCATTAAGCCGGGTTTTCCTGGAGCAATGCCCATATGTTATACCCTTTTTAAATTTGACATTTGAACGTCCTTTATAGTTGTGTAGGGATATGTGTTTAGTTTGAGTTTTGTTGTAAATTTTTGTTGTTGTACAACAAAAAAAACCCCCAAAAACTTTAGTTACTTATTGTCTCGTCCTCACAGAAGACTGTTAGGGTTACTAGGCTAGTAAGAACGAAAAGATCATAGCTCTGCTTGCCCAAAAAACACAGGATTAATATTTTCCTATTTTTCAACGAAAACATATATGTTGTGTCATTCATTAGAAGCGCCTTGCTTGGGGGCTTCTAATGAGTAAACACAGCACGATTTCGTGGAGAAATAAGAAAGCAATACTTACCTAGTACACCCATTTATCTCTGGATGCGCGTCCGACTGGTGATCAGGAGGTTGCGGGTTCGACTCCGCGGGGTCGGCTACATTATGTCAAGGAGAATTGGTCATGAAATACTTTTTTCGGCCATTTTCTCCCTTCCACTGATAAAACTGACCGCGCCGGGCATGTCCCCATCGGGCTAACTGGGCCGTAAAATATCAACACAAACAAACACCCATTTATTTGGAGCTACGCATGGGATCTGTTCTACTTGAGCAAAGGTTCCTAATGCCGACATGGTCTATATATATCGACACTCCTTTCCAATTACAGTTTAAATTGCTTCCAACTGGCATTTTCACACATGATCTTACTCGTGGTATTTTTCCTTCATTGATAATGTCATCAACGATCATTTTGAATGTTTTGGAGGACAGAAACGCGAGCAGATTTTTTTGTGCGAGAATATTATTAGCATCTTTAAGGTGAGTGTTCATGATTATGAGATTCTGTGCCATGTCAGAATAGTGAATATTTTTCAGCAGTTAAATGTAATTTTCTTGCATAGAAACTGTTCTTTAATGGCTTTTAGAACCGAGATGTTTTTGAGTAACATGTTTCTGTGGGTGTCGATATTAAGATCCAACATCTGCCATAGGCTCCTTTTATCGACACCTACGTGTACAATACAGGCCAGAGCAAATGGCCATGCATACGGTACTTTCTGGGACTATGAGCAAAAAAGCCGCGGCCAAAACCAACTACCTGTACACATGGTTAAATAGATGTAACGAATTTTGCAATAGGACTAATAATAATAATGATGATAATTGATTATAACTGAATAATTTCATAACCATATTATTTCCGGTGCAGAATTTGTTACACATATTTAACCATTTAATATACGACGAGAGTAACACCTTTTGTACATTAATCTCGTCTGCAGAAGAAGAGGAATACAGTAGTGATTCAGTAAACCGCAGAAAAATAAAGAATATTCTTTTAAATGCTTTAATATATACAACTTAAAAACTAGAAGTTGTAAAGGCCTTTTATGTACTGCCGCACCTACATGGATTGTCTCCAGGTACGGTACCGTGACCCAGAGATCCTGGGTCTCCAGGTATGGTACCTTACCCGCAGACACTTCCTTGCCAAATGTCACAATTCTACCAACATAGGCCTAATACTGCTGCTAGGAATAGTGCAAACTTTTACCTTGCTGCCTAACTGGAAAAAAAATATTGTGTACTGATCGGTCACACGAATCACCGAAATACCGGAATACTACCGAAATACCGGAATACCCCTGAAAAATGTAGGTATACCTGTGAAAGACACCTATTAAAGACACCAATATTGGCTTTAATTAATTAAGTAAGTAATATTATGTCAACCTAATGGAAAAGGGATAATGTTTTAGCCTCAAATAATTTGCAAATTGTCTTTGAAGTGTTTTTATTTGAAAACATTTATCATTTACGCATGTTTGAAACTTACGAAGATTAAACAACCAATGCAATGGACCCAATGCAATCATGGTGAGTAACGTAATCCTTACATCCATGGAGCTTGTATGGCTATTATTTTAGATATAATATAAATACATGTATATTAATATAAATAAATAATGTATTCCAGCAGCATACCTTTATAAATATGAGAACCGTTGCATCAAACTGTGTAAATATTACCCCGAATACATCGTGAAATTTTATATATATAGCGCTCTCCCCGCAAAAAAAAAACAAAAAAAAAAACAAACAAAAAAAACCCAGTAAAGTCTTATCTTAAATCACCCAGTTTTTTAGTTTTGGATTAAGGGTGTGGTCGCCTCCCTATATTCGTTTTCATGTGACAAGCACTTTTATCCAGACTGACCCACTTTTTCCGTGTCACTTTGCATGTGCTACTGCTGCCAAGAAAATAGCTTGAACCCCCGAAGCACTGCTAAAAATTCTAGAGGAGATGCCGATCTAACTGTTTTAGTATTTTACAGTGAAAATTAGGATGAACATTTCTTTCGAATCGTCTGCCCCAGCAGATGATTCACATGTAATGTCAAGCTTAATTTACACAGGAAAATAAGGAAAAAAATGTAAATGCCATCTGCTGAATATACTAAGCGCTTCAAGGGTTAAAGTGGGGATACATTTCATTTGATAAGGGAGACAGACACAGACACACTGGATGTATCTACACTGCTCGGATTGAGGCCTGGATGGTTGATGATTGGACCAGGGATACGACTGTCCATTTAAATCACCGTGACTTGGTATCTTATGTCTCTTTCAACAACAACAACAAAAAAAATAATTATAATAAGTCATATTGAGATGATAGAAGGCAGCGTCTGGTCAGGTATTCACTGTTTGCAAAAACAGTTTAGCCATTTTTCTCTAGGAATAACTAGATCTCATTGCCGGATGTACCTAAAATGGACCAGCCAGAATTTTACAAGTTTTGCAATATCTTTCTCTCTCTCTCTCTCTCTGGAAAGCTCTTTCGTTTTACCTTCATGTAAATATGACATGTCTCCTTTCGAGCTGTAAGTTGTTTGCACTGACTTTATTGGAAAAATGATATTGCAGCGGCAGGAATCGAATGCGATTCGATCCCCACTTATCATGAAACACATGTATTTGCTACGGTCATTCGCTCCTTCCACTGTTTCAAGATTGGCAGTTACAAGTTTCTGGAGAAAGGGGATTCAGTGTACTGGTTAAATGCTTATTTTATAAGCATGCCCATGCCCCCTCTTTAT
Source organism: Anodontia alba (assembly GCA_964016985.1). NCBI lineage: Eukaryota > Metazoa > Mollusca > Bivalvia > Lucinida > Lucinidae > Anodontia > Anodontia alba. The sequence goes on from OZ024834.1 coordinate 27,759,951, forward strand.
TTGCGCGATTCGTAAAAAATGCTGTTCCCCATCCCGTTTTGCAGGGGCCAGACTCGTAAAGCAATTGCAGTTAACTCCCTTTTAATAGTCAGTTGCAGTTAGCTCCCTGAAAAGAGTAAACCCCTGCAGTGTGAGGACATAACCCGGCATTTACCAGGGTACAAAAGAATATTGTTATGTTATTCTCTTACAGTATATACATTATTAACATTATCTATATTGGCTTATAGAGCAATCTTCAAAACTTTCGTTTCCATGTAAAGTGTTCTGTTTTTGTGTCTTCAACATTCGATATGCAAAACTGTAATTTATTTAATGAGTAAAAGAGAGACGCATGTATAAACCTAGCATCGGCGGGAAAGCATCTTCAAAATGATATTTGGCCATAATATTGTCATATGCCCTCGCGGACATTCTAGGCAGAGTCTTCCTGGGTAGAAACCAATACTAAGTTACAAGGATAAGGTGTCTTGCTCAAAGACACAACACTTGGTGCTCGCGGGTATCAAATTATCACTATCTGGACTAATTCAGCAGACGACAAAAAAAAAAAATTGTTATTTGTTTTATTACCAAGAAAACAGGATTTGACGTTTCATGCAAAGGAGACAATTTGTATGAAATGCAAATCCAGTTTTCTTGGAAGAATGACAAAAATATTTCAAAATGTCATCTGTTGAAAACTTTACCCAGAGTGTTAAGCGTTATGGTTTGCACAAACAAATCGCGCATGGGTCTGTGCATGGCAAAACCTACAATAACTTGTACGAAGAGACGAATCAGCCTGCACACTCTGGGCCTGCACATCAGTAGTCTGATCAGAGCCTTCGCTAATCGTATGTACCTCCTCCAATATATGGGTTTAACAAAACGTCTTGTGCGACGAGCGAAGACTCCGGTCAATCTGCGCAACTGCACATTCTGATCAGAGCATTCGCTGATTGTATTTACCTTCGATAGCTGGGCTGTCCAAAGCGGGATAAACAGTGTGACTGTAACATCACATTCTGATCAGACCCTTCGCTGATCGTACAGTATGCACCTTCTTCGGACTCCGGGATATCCAAGAAGCTTGCTAATATATAGTGAGTCGATGCACAGACTGACCTGAGTCTTTGCTGGTCACACGTACATTGTACTATTGTATGTTTTGTCATCCGGTTCATTGTAAGTACATTGTAAATCATACTTTTGTACCAACATAATTTTGGTTTGAACTGGAGTTAAAAATGGCCCAGTCAACTGTCGAGCCCGCACACTTTTTCCGGGGTGGGCTTATTCATAAGCTATTAATCATTGTATGCGTAAAGTGTGTTTTTGTGTGACAGACACCCTTTTCACATGGGTTGTGTTATTGATTCAATACCTCTTTGATAGCAGAAGCGCCCCTTTTAAGTAAATTTATATTGACACGTGTGGTTGCTGCACGCGAGTGAGAATTTCCTGGGCCAGGTTGTTCAAAGCGTTGTTAGCTTAACAAGCTCGTTAAGGGTCATTTCGTTAACTGTTTTAGCGAATTCAATACACAATATTCTGATATTTTTTGCCGTGCAAAAGCTACTCACATTTTTTCAGCAAAAAATTTCAGCATATTTGGGTATCACTCGATTAAAATTTTAACGAATCATTAACTAACGACATCGTTAGTTTTGAACAACTGGGCCCTGGTCTTTTACCACAGTACGTCATTTATATTGAGCACGTGTGGTTGTTGCATGGGAAAAGGCAGTTACAGGAATATCAAACATAAATACGTAATTCGTCGATTGGGGGCAGATGTTTTAAGTAAAAATGACCATGCCGAACCCACTTATATGGCCAGAGTAGACTAAGCCAAAGAATCTGGTACTTTTTCATATGGAGCTTTGTTGAGGCCCATGTTACGTGCTCAAACAGTGAATGGGGCTACCGGGGTTTTCTTTGGACCTAGGGAGCACCCAAATCTATTCAGGGAACAAGGCAGCATTGGTTGATATTTTAAGAAAAGAAGGGAACTGACCTAATTTTGAGGGATCGGAAATGCGGAAATTTGGAAAACACTTTTGAGATAATAAGTCCTTTGCGACCAGCACAGACTCAGATCAACCTTCGCATCCGCATGAGCGTGGATGATATAAACATCACGCAGACTGTACTATATGGTGGAAAAATAAATATATAAATAAATAAATATATTTATTAAAGATATATCTAAATAAATTTATTTATTAATTAAATAAATAAAAAAAATGGACAGGTATTTAGTCAAATAACTCCAAGGAATCTCCCATAACTTCGCGAGAAATATTGTCTCCGGGTACAATATTACGATTCCGGGTAACTTCGCACAACTTTGCATAAGACATACTTTGCACGGACTTGCGAGTGTTGTCCGCCGAATATTACGTTTACTCGGTTTGATTCCGAGTGTTTTTGGGAAGTCCGCAAAACGCCGATATTCGGGGTAAAGAGTTTTTTGTTGTTTTTTTTTAATCTTTTACCTGAGCTGTACTGTATGTACTTTTCATTTGAAGTGTAGATAATTCACGTTTTTCACAGGTATTCCGGTCGTATTCTGGCTCTGATTTAGCGGACTACCAACAATGTTTTCAAATAAAAAAAAAAAAAATTCAAAGACAATTTGCAAATTATTTGAGGTTAAAGTATTATCTCTTTTCCATTAGGTTGACATCATAATATTACTTAATTAATTCAAGCCAATATTTGTGTCTTTAATAGGTGTCTTTCACAGGTATACCTATATTTTTCATGGGTATTCCGGTATTTCGGTAGTATTCCGGTATTTCGGTGATTCGTGTGACCCGTACTGATCATCCAATTTTAACAAGGGGCGAAAACTACACCATAGAGAATAGTGAAAAGATTATTTTTTCATGAAGGGTCCGTTCAAAGTATTTATTATTTTCATTGTTTTGATTAAAAATAGAATAAGCCAAGAATGAAAGTCCTTATATTGGCAGATTTGATGTTCTGCCATACTGTCACCGTTGAGAACACTCAGATAATCTTATCTTTTTAAAGTAATTGTACGCGAGTGTTTACAACAATGACAATACGGTTATGCATCAAGTTTGCCAATACAAATGCCTTGTTGCTTGCTACTGTCTCTGAGCTTGCACTGCTTTTGTCAGAACAATGAAATGTAAAACGAGGGCAACACCGATTTGAAAGGATGCTTTTCGCCACAACATAGTTTGTTGTTGTTGTTGTTGTTTTATTCTATTTTATAACGCACGTTACTCGCCTTATATAAACTTCAAATGAACTGCAGGCGATTTTGAACTCATTATGATATCTAAGGCCGCTTCTGTTATATTGCTAAAAGAATATTGTTCAATAATAAAAGATGTTTTCGTGTTTATTTTTGATGTTCAACAGGTTATTTGTTACCATATCTTTTAAATCCGCAGGGTGTCAATAAAAGGAGACAGATGTCGGTAATAGGGTCCTCCCCCGTATGACTATGGATTCATTTGACTGGTTATCGTTTGCTGTAAACTTGTCTACAACATCATATTTAGCCAATACAATGCTGTTTAATTGAAGAGTGTCGGTTAAAAGAATCTATCTTTCAAAATAAGATTTAGACAAACAGTACCACTAAAGGTATCGATATATGGAGCCTTTGCTCTAATTTTCAAAGCTTATGCAATAAACATTTACAAGTATGTGTTAAGTTAGCTATATACGTTTTATAGTTCTACTCATTTAATGTTTCCCGATATACGAGGGGCGTTCATTTAATGTTGTCATTGGGGTTCTACAGGGCGCGTTATTAATCCCATTCACATTTCGTTTACTTCAACCTTTCGAAGTATTCTCCCTTGACGGAAACGTACTTTTCAAGACTCAAAATCCATTCTGTAAAGGCAGAGAAGTAGGCATTTTTAGGTATACCCTAAAGACACTGGTAAATTGCACTGCCAAGTGCACTTCGGGATTCATAACGACGACCAGAAAGGATTTTCTTTAGCAAAGGAAACAGGAAAAAGTCGCAGAGACTAAGGTCTGGCGAATAAGGTGGATGAGAGAGCTGACCTACCTTTTCCTCTTTCAAGAAGCTTTGGACCAGAACACATTTGTTAGCAGGTGCGTTGTCTTGAATAAGACACAGATCTCTTAAAGCTTATTTTCGTTTTTCATTTTGCATACAGTAAGGGTTGAGTGTATATGACTGAACCAACGAACTTTCAATAACTTTTGAAAGACTGAACGGATTAGACCGAAATTTTATCCTGTTATAGAAAATCACCCCTCGTGAAATCAACGCAGTTTCCACATGCTCCTTACGGCCACGCGGTATGGTGGGCCATTAGTGACACAATTAAATGAATGCCCCTCGTAATATCACATATGGATAGAGTTGTTCAGCCAAAACAGTACCTCAACAACACTTATGATATACTGTTGGCTTTACGTCACACCAATCCCCTTCTGAAAAGCAGTCTACTCTAAAACGAAAGAGGTTGCTCCCAAAGGGAGCAGATTCTATCCTTTTAGAAAATACCCTTTTTCTCAAGGAAGGCAAAAACGTTTTGACAATTACTGAATTGAAAATGTATCCATTCCCCTTGAAAGTTATGAGCCCATTATTAGAACGGTAACCAACCCGAGGAAAAACTGACAACATACAATGGACATATATCCAAGGGCGATCACTCTGTTCTGAACGGACTGACTTCTTCTCTTACAGGTTGCTACTCTAACAGGAAACAAAAATGCTTACTTTCGGAGCAAACTTTTCTTTCACACCGATTAAACCAGGCAAACACATTATTTTCTGCTAAAGCTGTTTCTCTTTAGTTTAGAGAAGCATAAACATTTATGCTAAGAGTGTTCTCCCTTTGATATGTTATTCACTTACCATAAAAAAGCGCGAAGAAATGTGAGTAGAAAGTAAACGGGAACTTGCACACATCTTTAAACGCACTAGAATACAGATGTAACTGTGCTGATGTTGATAGCTCTTGAAACATATCTAGTGAAACACTGGCGATCCTGAACAATCTTCTCGAGCTGTGTTATAGAAGTATCAATGTACACTTTCACCTTTCATCAAATCAGAGTATATTTATCATAATTGATTTATTTTGTGCATTTCAATCATATTGCCAACTTATAAACATAGGTCGACCAAACAAACTGTGCTGTCGCTTTGTCCTTTATATCTCATACATGTATTCATAAAAATGTATCCACTGTACGATTTACGATTTAGGCGTAGCAGCCAGAATATCCTGTATTTCACGAGAAACAGCAAGTAACTCACTTGTACGTGTAATATCTTTTTGCCCCGTTCATTCCAAAACTGTCAGAAATCGATTGCGCGATGCTGGTATTCGGACACGCCGCCCATATGTCGGCCCACCCCTGACTCAGGCACGTCGCATGCGTTTCACTACCTGGTTGACGCCGTAGGTCTAAAGAAGATTTCCGATGATCTGTGTCGATAATTATATTTTGCAGAACGGAACGGAACAAAGTTGATAAATGCTAAAACATATCCATTTTTATTAAAAAAAAATAAAACTAAATCACATGTACCTGTTCAAGAGGATAAACATACATACATACATACACGCAGTCATGAGGAAGACACACACAGAGATAAACATGCGTACAAACCTGCGGACGAGCGGAGCCGTAAATACACATATACATACATCAGGGGGGCTGGCCTCGGTGGCTCATTTGGATGCGCCGTTCGACTGGAGACCAGGAGGTTGCGGGTTCAGCCCCCGCCATGGTCGCAACATTCTTTCGTGGAGATTGATCATGAAATACGTGTATTTTCTACAGTCATGCTCTTCCTTTTGCTCATTCAAGAAGGGCAGTTGTCAGTTTCTGGCGAAAGAATGTGCACAATACTGGTTAACTGCTTAGAGGACCACACCTGTCTAGTAAGCGCGTGGTAAGGTAAACCGCCCGCGCTCGACATGACCTCATTAGGTTGACGGGGCCGTAAAACCTCACAACATACATCTGGGGACGTTCTTTAACTTGCCTCTGGAAATGAAAGCAGTTTAAGATATTCTCGTTCTGTTCCGTTCCGTTATATAATCATCATATCTCATAATCGGATTTTTGATTAACGTGCAGGTACAGGGGCAACATCCACATCAGTGGGCCCCCTTCCAGATAGCTGGCTTGCTGCACGCATGGCAGATCTCACGCCAGATCTCCAGGTACGTCTATCATGAGGGTTGATAGCCGAGAGCTTCCACTCTCTGCAATCCCTCTCTGTCAGCTGCTTCCATGTCATTTTGGGCCTCCCAGGCCCACGCTTTCCATCAACCTGTATGTCAAAGGCTGTCTTGATTACACCACTGGAGCGTTCCACATGTCCATACCATCGGAGTCTTCTCTCCTTCAGAATGAGGTCCAGATCCTCAATGCCAAGCCCTACAAGTAGCTCACTGGACCTGGTGGTAACAATGTCTTGCGGCCTGACATTGCTGATCTGTCTGATCATTGCCCTGTCATTTCGCTGCAGACGCTGGAGGTTCGGCTTTGTCAATGGCCAAGTCTCGCTGGCATGGAGCATTGCGCTCCGCGCACAAGAGCTGGACACAGGCCACGTGTTTTGAAAGAGAGGTGGCGTGAAGAGAGGACTGGTAGCAGATCCTTGAACTTCTTCCAGGCGGTTTTCACACGTGTTGTGGTTGAAAGTTCACAGCCACCTGCTGCTCAGAGCATGTCTCCTAGGTAGCCAAAGGAAGCTACCACCTCAAGCTTGTCAGGTCCGACCTGGACTTCCTTCTGTGATCTGCCATCCAAGGGGCGTGCAGTTCCCGGGCACCGTGTAAACTATAGTCAGGGTCCTTTTTCAAGCGCTTGAGCCCACTGCATTTCTTGTGCACCCAGTGCTTGCAGCCATTGCAGAAGATGCTGTTGCTGCCCACTCCAGTGCGACAGACAGCGCATGCAAACTCGCCTGAACTCTGCAGGAGGTCCAGTCCCGTACCGCAGATCATGATCTTTGTCTTTCCTGCATTTACTCTCAGTCCTTTCTTCTCCATTGCTTCTTTCCAAGTCAAGAGCCTCCTGACACATTCCTCAAGCGATTCAGCGATGATAACAAGGTAATCGACATAGAGGTCCTCCCAGGGGACCCCAGAGTGGAACTCTCGTGATAAGGCTTCAAGCACAATGATGAAGAGCAGCGGGCTGAGTACTGATCCTTGGTGAACACCAACCTTCACTTCAAACTCTTCACTCTACCCCTCCGTTAAATATAATTATTAGTGTGGATAATTATACTTAGCGGAACGGAACGTAACAAAGTTTAGTAATGGCAAAACCAAAATTACTATAGAGTCTTCAGTATATCTGCATGCTGCCTGGGTTCATTTTTCTAACTTGATGGAAGCTGGATATTCTTGTTCCGTTCTTTTTTTTTTTTTTTTTTTTTTTTCACTGAATTTTCGTGACAGAAATCACAAACACACCGTTATATTGTGGTACATAATACACAGTTGATGGTGTGAGCTGTATGAAGAGACAGGTATAGATAGATAATGTTTACATTTTCTTTTGAAAAGCGACAGGCAGCGGCAAGCAAAATAGTACCTTAGCGCTTAATATGCGAGATAGCAGTCTGCCCACAAAACGGCTATTCATGTTTCTAAGATGCTCATGGGTCTTCTCAGACACGCCATCGGGCGACGACATGCATTTCTGGGACGTTCGCATTTCCAGTATTTTATAAGTGAAGATACCCAGAAAATGCAAGTCGCAAAGTAACATTTCCCTTGCCCCGCATGAAATAACCGCTTGTTCGAAATGGTAACGTCATGTGAAATCATGGCGGGAAACCGCTAAGATAGATTAACAAACCTTTGTTCGTTAAATTATAGCGCCTTTTCTAGTCAGAAATGCATACGAAACTGGCATGTATTTAAATAAGACCCTAAGTATTGGGACAAATAGACATATGCAAACAGTGTAGACCCAGATCAGACGCCGCAGAAAACAAGGGAATGAAACTAATTTGAGGGAACATGGAAATTTAGAAAATATTTGAGGACAAAAAGACCTCTGCGACCAGTGTAGACTCAGAGCAGCCTGTGCATTCGCGCAATCCGATCAGTCTTAACTGTTCGCACGAGCTTTTATGGCCTATGGGCTTTTTATGATCGCCCTCCGAATTCACTCGGATTAACTGGGAGAGTTTTTGGGGAGTCCGCGAAACGCCGGGATTAGGAATAAGGAGTTTTTTTTGGTTCTTTTACCTGAGCCGTATAGTAACTTTACAAATTAGGAGAGTACAAAAATGTATTTCATGAAGTATAACCTGGGAGAACATACGCTTTTGGTCCATACTAAGGCAAGTGTACATGTACTTACAGTATACCTTTACCTGTACTGTGGAGACCAGCAAGTAGTTCTGGATATTTTGGTTCTGTTCCGTTCCGTTGAATATAATTATCTGTGTGAATAATTATTCTTTGCGAAACGGAACGGAACAAGATTAATAAATGCCAAAACGCATCCAGTTTTATCAAACAACAACTAAATGACATGTATCTGTTCAAGAGGACATACATACATACATACATACATACATACATACATACATACATACATACATACATACGTGTAGTCACAGAGGAAGACAGACAGACACAGAGATAAACAGACCTTCGGACAAGTGGAGCCATACATACATACATACATACATCAGGGGACTTTTGACTCCCTTACAATTTGTTTTTTTAACTTGCTTCTGGAAACTGAAAGCAGTTCTAGATATTTTTGTTCCGTTCCGTTAAATATAATTATTAGTGTGGATAATTATACTTTGCGGAATGGAACGGAACAAAGTTTAGTAATGGCAAAACAACTCCCCACCATTGGCATACTTGTTTCATTTAGTGCTTGGATCGTACGTAAGTACGTACTTCTATCTCTTCGTCCGTCCCTCCGTCTGTCTGTCCTTATGCGATTCTTTTACACTCAGTTTCACATTCATGTAACAAGGAGTTCGGCATATTCTTTTTTCCTTCCATTCATTCCTTTAGTGCAATGAAATCTTCAAATTTTGATTTTTTGAGTACCATTGTCTCTTCTTATTTTACTTTCTTTGGTAGCTTAGATGGCTGTGGTCTTTTTTTGTTCGTTTTTTTTTTTTTTTTTGGTTTGGATATTTCCTGAGCAACCCTTTCTTACCATTTCATGTAAAGTCTTAAGTATATCTTGCTGGAAGCTTAAAGCAGGTCTGGATATTCTTGTTCCGTTCCATTCCGTTAAATATAATTACCAGTGTGGTTAATTATACTTTGTGGAATGGAACGGAACAAGGTTAATAAATTCCAAAACACAAACATTGTTTTTAATTAAAAAAAAAAAAAAAAAAAAAAAAAGCCAAACTACAGGTTACTTGTCAAGGGATCATTTTTATCGATAATACGCCTTAATCGACACTTATGTATTCCTCAGAGACGCATTCTTAAAAAAAAAAAAAAAAAAAAAAACATTGGATAAGAAGAAAAAATAAAAGGAGTTCTGCATATTCTTGGTCCGTTCATTCCTATAATGCAAAACAATCTTCATGTAGAGTCTTTGGTACATCTGCATGCTGTTAGGGTTCATTATTTTAATTTGCTTGAAGCTGAAAGCATGACTGGATATTATTGTTCCGTTCCGTTAAATATAATTATCGGTGTGGATAATTATACTTTGCGGAAAGGAACGGAACAGAAGTAGGTTATTAAATGCCAAAAACACAAACATTTTCTTTATTCAAAATCAACCAAAGGACATGTAACTGTTCAACAGGATCGTTTTTGATCGATAATACGCCTTAATCGACAACTACATATTCCAAAAACATTGGATCAGAAGAAATAATAAAAGGAGGTCTGCATATTCTTGGTCCTTCATTCCTATAATACAAAGCAATCTTCATGTAGAGTTTTTCGTATATCTGCATGCTGCTAGGGTTCATTATTCTAATTTGCTTGAAGCTGAAAGCATGACTTGATATTATTGTTCCGTTCCGTTCTGTTAAATATAATTATCGGTGCGGATAATTATACTTTGCGGAATGGAACGGAACACAGTTTTGAAATGGCAACACAAACATTTTTATTTGAAAACAACCCGTTGAATATAATTGTCAGTGTGAATAATTATACTTTGCAGAATGGAACGGAACAAAGTTCATACATGGCAAATCACGAACTATTATTATTTAGAAACAACCCAAAATAGTTTGATGTTCAAGAGGATAAACTTGTAATCGATAATAAGCCGAAATATTCTCAAAAAGAAAAAAATATTATAATTTTATATTTATTCCCCATTGTGTTCCCCTGAAGTTGTTCCATTCCGTTCCGTTCAGCAAGGTATAATTAGCCATGAAAGGCAAGTTGATTTAAGCAAACAAATGCTTGAAACATTGTAATAAATGAGAAAAAAATATACCAGTTGCGTTTCTAATAAGCATTAATGGGATATATACGTAGCATATAAGGCAATGTATTGTCTTTCTAGTGCACAGATCAGATGACCTCCACATAAAATATATCCAAAGCGAAAGTGAACTTTTCTGTTTCAATGATGCCAAGTTATTCTTTAGTTAAGAAATGAAGAAAACAACTCTTGGTTTACACAAGAATTTACGGAAAACATTTTTGCTATAAACATTCAGTCTGTTATTTTATCATAAAATATATATAGACAACGTACCTATATGGCTATGTTTAAAACTACAGATAATTGATATACGTATTATATCTCCGTTACAAGTCATACATGTGTACAATACTTGAGACATGCCTGTCTTATTCCATTATTTACGGACGATCCATTTATTTTTCAGGTGAGAGGAAGAGGGCAGCTGTTTTTAGTTCTTGTTGTTGCTGCTGCAGCTGCTGCTGCTGCTGTTTGCTTGTTTGTAAAACCGTAATAACTCTATTAATAAATTCGCATCGAACAGGTGCGCTTTTTCGAAAAATTCAGAAAACTTATTAACTGTTATAAAAGAATTGGCTATAGCCTGGATATTATGCGGCAGACTGCATGCCCTTCCCGCCCCGCCCCCACCCCCCCCCCCCACTCCCCCCGCCCGCAAACTTTTGTGGTGGGGTATACTGCTTTCATGTTGTCCGTCCCCGTTCGTGTGTCCGTCCATGACACTTTGTTTTTTTCTTAATCTCTTGAAAATGCAGTGATGGATATCAATTTCTGCGTGTGTTGCATGCAGCGCATTCCTATTTTGCCCAAATATGTACCTTCCTAAGAAGCCGGCCTCGGTGGCTCAGTTGGATGTGCCGTCCGACTGGAGACCAGGAGGTCGCGGGTTCAACCCCCGCCGAGGTCGGCAACATTCTTTCGTGGAGATTGATCGTGAAATATTTTCTACGGTCATTTTCCTTCTTCCGCTGATTCAAGGAGGGCATTTGTCAGTTTCTGGCGAAAGAATGTGCACAATACTGGTTAACCGCTTAGAGGACTAAGTCTGCCCAGTAAACGTGTGGTTAGGTAAACTGACCGCGCTCGACATGACCCCATTGGGTTGACTGGGCCGTAAAACCTCAACACAAACAAAAACCTTCCTAAGACCTGATAAACACTGCAAAAAGGGCACCTGTTCAATGCGAATTAATAGAGTTATTACAGTTTTACCGTTTTCCCGCCCTAATTTCCATAGAACGCAATGTAAAATTGATGACCCGTTTTCATCAGGACGCCTTGCGCCGAGTTCCTTGACTTTCCTGTTTGTATGTAGGTATTAATTATCTGCGCATACGCATATATTTGCAGCACCGTAGGTGTTTCCCTTTGCCTGCTATAGGCGTAAAAAGGTTTATTTATAAAATGTTTGGCGGCCCATATTGCATATGCTTTTCTATTGACCACTACCATGTTTTGCAGGCTTTTTGGTATGGATAAGGGCTACAAATATTCCAGATTTCAGCCAAAATCGAACGACAAATAAGTGAGTTATTAAGAGTGTCAAAATATTGGCTATTCCTCACCAACTTTGGACCTCTTATTTGAGTCAAATCCGACCTTCACCGACCTGAATGAAACCTGTGCCAGATGGAAGGCCTGTGGCAATGAGTCACTGGGGCTATCTGCTAAAAAATTCAGAGAGCCTCATTTTCAAGTTCTAGGCATTGAAAGTTGACATTTACCAATGTTTGACTCTAATAATTTTCTAACGGATAGTCCGAATTTTCTGAAAAAATATAATTAATTGTAAGTAAGGTCCTAAGGTGTCTATTGGCACCAGTTTCAATCCGATTGGTGAAGGTCACCTTTTGTCTTTTTCAATCTCTTTGGTCATCAGACGACACCTACAGACACATTTCGAGTCCTTATATCTCCACGTGTGTTGCGTGCAGCGCACTCTTATTTGGCCCAAATATATACTTTCCTAAGACCTATAAAAAAGGTAAGAGAAAAGTCCAGGAAGTGCCACAATCACGGAGCCCTTCCCAGACACCAAGAGGAAGAGGAAACCGACAAATTCAAATAAGCACAAATTGAACAAATGTACGAAAAGCATTAACCCTTGTCCTGCTGAATAAATTAAGATGCCACACCTATTTCTAATTTTCAGCCAATCAGATTACTTGATCCGGATTGTTGCTATAAATTCACATACTTAATGGCAAACAGTGCAGATCCAGATCAGTTGGCTTCTGAAGAAGCCAACTGATCTGGATCTACACTGTTTGCAAGGGCAGGATATATCCGGGTTCAGCAGGACAAGGGTTAAGATAGTTCAAGCCAGGTAATCACATGCTAAAAGGACTGAAAAACACAAGAACAAAATGACACGGGTAAGACATAAAACAAATCGCCTCGTAGAATAAACCACAAAGCAACAAAGAGTAAGACTAACACCGGGACTGCCGCCTTAGAACGGTCAGTAGAGTAAACCACCGGGGGCGGGGGGTAGGGGGGGCGGGGGGGGGGTTAAACAGCTAGCTAACTTCACCCTGGGTCGTGATGCTACTCTTAATACAGAAATACATAACAGTTCGGTTCGCATAAAGGCTCCCAACTCAGTCAATGCATCAAAGCAAAAACATAAAAGTCAAATTAATCACTATAATAAACAAAGACGAGTCCTCATGACTAATTCTACTGTATGCCAGAGTAAATGAAAACCAATGGTTGAATCACGGCGGGCCAAGCCAAAGACATATCGTCAAGCCCAACCCACTGGTTAAAGTTTTACGAAGAGGCCGTCATTAAGTCTGAGGTCCGAACCGTGGTCGTGCAATTAAAGAGTGAAGCATAGCCATCAACAATGATTGTTTTGACAACTAGGCATGCAGTTTGCCGCATAATATCCAGGCTATAGCCAATTCTTTTATAACAGTTAATAAGTTTTCTGAATTGCTCCGAAAAGTTAAATTTTCCTACAATCTTTCTGAAAAGCGCACCTGTTCGATGCAAATTTATTAATAGAGTTATTACGGTTTTACCGTTTTCCCACCCTAATTTCCATAGGGCGCAATGTAAAATTGATGACCCGTTTTCATCAGGATGCCTTGCCCCGAGTCCCTAGACTTTCCATTTTGTTTGTAGGCATTAATTATCTGCGCATGCGCATACATTTGCAGCACCGTAGGTGTTTTCCTTTGCTTGCTGTAGGCGTAAAAGTTTATTTATAAAATGTTTGGCGGCCCATATTGCAGGTGCTTTTCTATGGGTCAGTGTATTCCTTGGACTAAATCACTTGGACCATTGGACTTGGACTGGTCCAAGTGATTATCAGTTGGACCAAATGGGGTGTATTCCTTGGACCAATTCCAGTTGGACCAAGTCATAAATACATGTTTACAACTAAATAATATGTATCTACATAAATTGTATTCATTTTCTTTCTTCTTTTTTTATTTATTTATTTTTTTTCTTTTATCTTACCTTTGATATAACAATTTTAGTTGAGATAATTTTGTATTTTTGAAAGAATTATTATATTTTGTGAAGCCTGATATTTCACACTACAATCAACTTGTTTTGAAAGTTAAATGTACTCTGTAGAAAAATTTCAGCAGATGATATTTTTAATAACTTTTCTATTTCCCCAAAAACAGTTGTTGTTTTCTTTTTTTTTTTTTTTTTTTTTTTTTTTTTTTTTTTTTGCATTTCATACAAATTATCTCCACAAGATTTGACATTCCATGCAAATAGCCTTCAGTGAAGACAGTTTTCATGAAATGTCAAAACCTGTTTTATGGAAAAAAAAAAAAAATAAGGAAACTGTCATCAAATTGTCATCTGCTGAATTAGCCCAGAGAGTGGTAAAGGTTTTTTTTATTTTTATTTATTTTTTATTTATTTATTTTTTTTTTACATAATATTAGATGTATATAATGGCTTGAATTTACCATTTCAACTGGTAGGCTACTTGCACTTATTTTATTTAAAACCCTGTTAAAAAGTACTTTTTGCAGTGACCTGTATTCCTTGGACCAAATCACTTGGAACTTGGACTGCTTGTCTTGATTATCAGTTGGACCAAATGAGATGTATTCCTTGGACCAATTTCAGTTGGACCAGGTCAAAAATACCTGTTGGACAATATTAGACCACATTTTTTACAACTAAATAATATGTATCTACATAAATTGTATTTATTTCATTTATTATTATTATTTTGTTTTAAACTTTCTCTTAAACAATTTAAACTGAGAAAATTTTGTATTTTCAAAAGAATTATTAAATTTTGTTAAGCCATATTTTTACACAACAGTCAACTTGTTTTTAACATTTAGATAATTTAAGGCATAGTAAGTACACTGTATAAAATTTTCAGTAGATGACATTTTGAAGTATTTTTTTTTTTTTTATTTTACCCTGAAAACAGGTTGCAGCATTTCATACAAATTGTCTCCACAGGATTTGACATTCCATGCAAATTTTCTTTACTGAGGACCATTTGTATGAAATGTCAAACCTGTTTTATGAGGAAAAAATAAGAAAAATGTCATCAAATTGTCATCTGCTGAATTAGGCCAGAGAGTGATAAAGGTTCAGTTGGGACCAAGTATTATGTTTACATTAATCTGAACTGTGTCAAATTCCCTTTACCAAGAAAATATTTCTATATTGTTATTTATATATTTATTTATATATAAATGGCTGGGATTTACCATTTCAATTGATAGGTTATTCTAACTGATTTTGTTTTAACCCCCTGTTAAAAAAAACGTATTTTGCAGTGATTTGAGAGTTAAAGCCCTGTGAAAACTAAATTGCAGCAGATTGCGATTTAATATGTCATAAGGTGGTTTCTCATTTGTATTCATAGGGGCTTATATATGACCAATGGGGAACAAACCAAATTAGCTTGAACAGCCTAATCAAGATCAAAGAATTCCGTTATATTTCGTTTTGAGTAATATTTCTTTCCCTTTATGAAAAAAAAAAAAAAAAAAAAAAATGAACAGATGATCTACTTGACCGAAATTTATTGCTAGAAATATGTGTTATCAGTGCTAATCCCTTCATTAGATCCTTATCCAGTGAAAATGTCCCTTTGTGCATATGTGTTACTCAGATCAGATTGTGTGAAGCAGTCTGGTGCAGAATAGTGTCCACTCAGTTCGCTGATTAGGTCATTGGTATTTTATACTGTAAAATATGAATCACACAGTATCTAGCTAATGCACAGACTGATCAGATTTGTATAATATGAAAAGGTACATTTTTACTTGGTGGGACCGTTACTTTTCAAATAAGATGTACTGCACACATCATGACGGTGTGGTCAGTCGGCAAATAATTTGCTGGAGGGCTTTAATGAAAGTGTTATAATTCCCACCAAGAAAACTTTTTCGCACGATTAATTAAAGCTTGTAATCACATGGTATTTGTAAATACTAGAAGACAATGTGCTGTAGTAACGGCAGATCCTATGAAACAAATGTATTGGTGAGCAGCAATTACCCAGATCAGAATGCGCGGATGCACATTCTAATGTAGAATTTTGCATATTGCAAGCTCTATCCAAATATTCGAAGACGATGTGCTGGAGTATGATTAAAATAATGTACAAACAACAACAAACCAGATCAGATTGTCCGGATGCACATGCTAATTTAAAATTTTGCGGTTTATAGCACACTTTTTTTAAATATTAGAAGATGATGTGCCAGATTCTTGGCAGATCGTATCGAATAAAAAAAATGTACAGATGGGCAGCAAAGAACCGGATCAGAATGCGGGGGTGTTCTATATTTATCACATAGTGGACAAATTTCCAATATTCAGCTTGAAAGATAATCTAAATACATGGAAATGAGATATCAGATTAATATACCATGATTCTGCGTGTGTATGTGCGATAATGCACTCGCTCACGATCGTGCATTATCGCATCATATAATGCACATGAGTCAAGACATTGTACAAGAGTAACAACAGATCATATCAAATGAAAAACTATAAGCATCTCGAAAAAATACCTATATATTTTTGACCCCCTAAACCCCACAATTATATAGTAAAACTGGGGTTTACAGGGTATACATTATTTTTCTTATTTCTGCTCAAAAACATAGATTGTGAGTATTCATTAGAACCGCCTCGGTGAGGCAGTTCTAACGAGTACTTACGATCTATGTTTTTAGCAGAAATATGAAAAATATCAGCATTTTTATTTGAAAATTTTCATTTTTTTTTGGTGGTAAAATTTTGAATAGGCTTGTTTTCGTAACGGATGAAGAATAAAACTGAAATATTTCTTTTTTAAATTTCAAATTGGCTTCACGGTTTTTAAGTTATTTTTCTATTTTTTTTTAATATGTATTTCTATTTTTCATAAATCATAAACAGCACTTAGTGATATTGATATCTGTATCATAATAATATTTCTACTTTTGGCTCTGCCGGCCGTTTTGTGCAGCGGAGTGGAAAGATTTGAGCAATTCTGGCAGAGAACCTCCAATCAACTTTGGTTGAAATCCACCCGGTGGTTACAGAGGAGGTGCCATTTGAAGTTTATTCTACTTTTAGCTCGGATGGCCATTTTGTACAGCGGATCGGAACGATTTGAGCAATTTTGGTAGAGGACCTCCCAAAAACAATCCTATCAAGTTTGGTTGAAATCCATTGAGTGGTAACGGAAAAGATGTCATTTGATCTTTTTTTTCTATTTTTAGCTCTGTGGCCATTTTGTGCAGCTGAGCAGAACGATTTGAGCAATTTTGGTAGCAGACCTCCCAAGAAACTATCGTATCATGTTTGATTGAAATCCGCCCAGTAGTTACATAGATGTCATTTGAAGTATTTTCTATTTTTAGCTCTGGCGGCCATTTCGTGCAGCAGAGCTGGCGGAAGGATTTAAGCTATTTTGGAAGAACACCTCGTAAGGAAGTATCCTATCAAATTTGGTTGATATCCACCAAGTTGTTACGGAGATGTTGTTTGAAGTTTTTGTTCTATTTTTAGCTTTGGTGGCCATTTTGTACAGCGGAGCGAAACGGTTTGAATTTTTGTAGAGGAGCTCCCATGAAACAAACCTATCAACTTTGGTTGAAATCCGCCCAGTAGTTACGGAGGATACGTCATTTAAATCAAATTGTGGACGACGGATGCCTGACACAGGGCAATCACAATAGCTCACACCGAGCACGTTGTGCTCAGGTGAGCTAAAATTGTGTACATGTGTGTGTATCCTTTAATACATAACTGTTTATGTCTGTGGGTGCGTGCATGCCTGTATGTTTTTGCGTATGTCAGCAGTTTCTAGTATTTATTGACCGGCGCGATTTCCTACGATGCTAAGCTTTGAATGCATTGCCACAGCCAATCCTGCACGCCTCTCCTGTCTTCTTACTAGACTTTGCACCTGCTAGAAAGAGACCCTGATCATACTGCACATGGCCTGCACAGCCTACTCAGCAATGTCGACCGCAGATACAACTCGCGCAAACTGGGGACTCCGATCAGACTGCATAACCCAGCGCAACCTGTTCGGTACTCACGAAATAATTCAGGTAACATATGCAGAATTCACCACGAAAACATGCCTATATAATTGTGACCCCTTAAACCCCAATTTTATATAGTAAAACTGGGTTTACAGGGGTATACATAATGTTTCTTATTTCTGGTCAAAAACACAGATTGTGGGTACTCGTTAGAACCGCCTCGGCGAGGCGGTTTTAACGAGTACCCATAATCTATGGTTTGAGCAGAAAGATGAAAATTATCAGATTTTTTATCTGAAAACTTAAGCTTTTTGTGGTGAAATTTTCAGTATATTTAAATACGCGAGTGTTCGTAATGTTGATCAATTTCCACACAATTGACAATAAATACTTGTAGGTTTCCATTTCGGTTTAGGACGCATTTCTACAGTTTGAGGGGGAAGCCAACAAAATTCAATAGTTTTAATAGGAAATAATTAAAGAAATATTGTCTTCGAGCTAGGTTTCGAGCAATTAAGGTTTAACTGTAAAAAAACGTAGGAATTCATACATTTTTCCAGAATTTACTTTTCTGGCAATAACTAATATGCAAAATACAACTAAGGTCAATTCATAGGGCATGTTATTTTACAAACAGTTTGGTGTGAAACTAAATTCAGAATGTCAGTTCCTTTTAAAGTTATAGTAAAATATATGTATTATAATGCAAATAAATATTATAAACGTCAAAAACGCGAAAAACGTGTCGATTTTGTGACATTATATAAATGGTGGATTTATTATGAGGCATAAACTGAAAGCAGAAACGTTTTTTAGAAATACTATTTTTTCAGTGATGTGTAGTTTTTGTCTTAAACACCAATATTGAGTTTTGATGTCTTCCACCTTAATTAAAATAATATAAAATACCGCCCACCGAATGATTACAACGCGAGTTCCGTTGATACTCTACACGTTGTCTGATTGCCCTCTCAATGAAACATTTCGATGGATTTATTTATAGCAAGGCTATGCCCGTCAGTACGTTTTATTTCGTGATTTATGCTTTAAGCGCCTTGCAGGTGGTTTAATCTATTTTAGACTATCGTGAGATTTAAATTACGCAACTTTTGCACGTGTGGGTAGATAAATGACTTATGGGGATGAAAATTAAAAAAAAAAAAAAAATGAGGTCTGCCTGGACGGTCCTGTTCCGTGTCATCATAAACACCCTACAGATAGAAAATGTGAGTCTCGGTTTTATTGAGACTCTTCATAAGCAGTTATGAAGTTTGCAACACTGCTTACGCACTCTAGCGTATACAGGAGGAGAATTCCATTTTCAAAGATACTACAATGGGCTAAATAATTCCAAAGGAAATCAAAATATAATCTGTAAAGTTTTACTAAAAATAGAGGCAGAGTCAAGCTCAACATCCCACCATCTTTCAGTAATATGAACATCCTACATCTGAAGTTTCTCTGAATGATGGGAGCCCCATGCACCATTCCCTGTTCAGAGGCTATGCAGAAGGCCCTCCTGACTTGACACAGCCCCATATCCATATCCATAACATATGCAGCCTCACAAACTAATTGCTCCATATAAAGAGAATTAACAAGAAAGCATTGATGCAAAGCATCAATACGCCGGGAAACTAATCTGTCATGCATTACTTAGCTCCCTATAGATCGTAGTATAGTGCAAAAAAATGTTATAATTTATGAACGGTTGTAATTTTATAAATTATCGCAATACTCAACGATAAAAACATTATAGACGTTATCAGAGCTATGTAAAAAAAAAAAAAAAAAAAGAAAATCAACTATGATCGTCTGTACACAATTACATGTCGCCATCCATAGCCTAGGCCGAACATACTATATCCGAAATCATCTATGTAGCAGTGTTTCGTTCTTTTCTCCACTCATAACGTTTTCTTTCGGCCCAAATCTTTCCATGCTTGAATATCAAATTAAACTGTATTATTTAACCAGCTTATAATCCGTTCGATTTGAGAATGCATATTTCCAATCGTAAACAAAGAAAAAATATCTTGTGTTTCTTCTTCGTAGTACGACGAAAAAAAAAAAAAAAAAACGAAATGAAAAAATTCAAACGTGTACGAATATTGACAGCAACAAGCTCATTTCAGGTCGAATGGTGAAATTGGGGCTCCTACGGGAAAACTGCTCATTTCTCTTTTAAATGAGCAAAACCCACATTGCTACATTCATTCTACACAATACTTCCCATTTTTTATTTCACTATGTTACCAATAGCACAGTTCTCTGCTGCAAAAGTGTGACTTTGAATAATAATATAAAAAAAAAACAACAACAAAAAGTGGGGGTGAATAGTTATATATAACCCCACTAAGAACCCCATAAAACTGGAAGAAAACCGATGTTCTCCAAATGCATACACATTTTACAGAAACAACCTCAAATAGATACGCCGGGCTCCAGCCCGGCGTAAATAAAACCGAGTCTCAGTCCCGTACTTATGTTTTTCAGTCCTTTTAGCATTGCGATTACCTCGCTTGGTGAAGAGAGAGCTAATCTTAGTGCTTTTTGTATGTTTGGTTGATTTGTGCTTGTTTTAATTTGTCGGTTTCCTCTTCCTCTTGATGTCTGGGAAGGGCTGCGGTTTGTGATTGTGACACTCCCTGGACTTTTCTCTTACCTTTTTTTATGCATTCTTTGTTTCCAAATCATTTTACTTCACTGCAGCTGGTTTTCAATACATAATTAAGATTGCATAACACCCTAATGACTCTAGGCAGATTAAGATAAGAAATTCTTGGATAAGGCGTAATTAGATTAGGTATCAGCAAAATTTATAATGAAGACAGGTAAACAGATAAAGTGGGTAATTTGGTGATAATTTTTTTTTTATTTTTTCTCTTTATTCAAGACAATATATCTGGTTGTCATTTATTAAAATTGCGTCACCAAGGCAGTTCTAATGAATACTCACAGCATATTTTATGGAGAAATACAGATACTGCTTATATGCTAATTTATCATCAAATGCCCTCTTTA
The DNA here is from genome assembly GCA_964016985.1 of Anodontia alba. Lineage (NCBI taxonomy): Eukaryota > Metazoa > Mollusca > Bivalvia > Lucinida > Lucinidae > Anodontia > Anodontia alba. Next base: position 27,780,872 of record OZ024834.1, read on the forward strand.
TCAGCCATTGAAACATTATGGCATAAAATACACATTAAAAATTGTCGAAGAACTTTCTGACTTATTCCAAGTGTTCTTTTACTGGTGTGCAAATGATATACATGTATCTAAAATCTTTACTTTTTCAGTAATTCAGTTACTTTTTTGTCAACAATTGATCACAAAATACCAGTATCATTAAAATTCCAGTAGCACTGATTGAGTAGCTTGGTAATAAGATAATCGCTGGAAAGGTGTAAAAAAATAAATCCATTTTGTCCGGAAAAGCATAATTTTCGAGCATCCCTAATCAGTCTATGCTATTTGAACGAAGAAGAAATATATCTTTTAGAGCGTGCGGTGAAGACTGATCAGACTGCGCAGATGCGCAGGCTGAACTGAATCTTCACAGAGCCGTCACGAAAACGTGCCTTTTATAATTTTGACCCCTTTAAACACCAATGTTATATAGTAAAACTGGGGTTTACAGGGGTATACAATATTTTTCATATTTCTGCGCAAAACATAGATTGTGGGTATTCGTTAGAACCGCCTTGCCGAGGCGCCCCTAACGCAAACCACAAATTATGTTTTGCGCAAAGCGGCGAGGCGGTTCTAACGAGTACCCACAATCTATGTTTTGCGCAAAAATATGAAAAATATCTTTTTTATCTGAAAATTTTCCTTTTTGGGTTGTAAAATTTTCAATATATTTGAATAGGCGTGTTTTCGTAATGACATACAGATCCTTTTGTAGAAATAATTGGATCTAAGAAAATTCAGTTTATCTGATTGCACAAAATAAGTATTAAGAATTTGGAAACAATTTCTATTTTATTTCCTATATTCCTACCAGATTTATTATATAGTGCTCAATCGGTAAGATTAGATTTGTATGGCGATTCTTATTGAACTGGGTAATATTAATTTCTGCAAACTCACATGTACACTCAGTGAGTGAAGACATATATCAGCCTGTACATCCCCGCAGACTGATAAGTCTATGCTATTTGGACGAAAAAGCAGTATGTCCTCGTAGAGCGTGCCATGAAGACTGATCAGAATGTGCAGATGCGCAGGCTGATTTGAATCGTCAATAAACACACAGACTAGTTTATAGAAATAACTGTGTTTCAGAAAACTCAATTTGTTTGATGGCAGGAAATAAATATTCACAATTTTCTGGATACAATTTTTTTAATTTTCTAGTATTATATCATTGTAAAATACAGGTCAAGTTCGACTTTGGTAATCATCCGCAAAATTTTGCCCGAGTTATGACCCTTGTTCGATTTAGTTTTTGTTGGTGCGTTGATAATATTGGTTTCCGCTAAGTAACCTTTGCAGGGATGCATTGATTACATTGGAAGTTCGCAGAAGGATATATTATTATAAAATACAGGTGAAATGTGATATTTGTAATCATCCGCAAAATTTTGCCAGAGAGATGGCCTGTTTTTGACTTAATTTTTGCTCTTATATTGATATTGGTTCCCGCTCTTTAAATTTTGCAGGGCTGCATTGATTCAATTGAAATTTGCGGATGGCTATATCCATTACGGAAACATGCCTATTCCAATATATTGAAATTTTTACAACCAAAAAAGGAAAATTTTCAGATAAAAAATTCTAATATTCTTCTTATTTCTGCTCGAAACATAGATCGTGTGTACTCGTTAGAACCGCCTCGGCGAGGCGGTTCTAACGAGCACTCATAATCGATGTTTTTAGCAAAATAAGAAAAAAATATGTATACCCCTGTAAACCCCAGTTTTACTATATAAAAGTGGGGTTTAAGGGGGTCAAAATTATATAGGCGTGTTTTCGTGATGCATTGTAAAATACAGGTCAGGTTCGATATTGATATTCTTTCAAAAACGTTTGGCCAAGTTATGGCCCTTTTTCGACTTAGTTTTTTTTTTTTTTTTTTTTTTTTTTTTTTTTTGTTTTTGGGGCAAAATACGGCAAAATACAAGGTAAATATATTGTTTGTCCTCAATAACTTTTGAAGGGATGCAGTAATTACATTCGAAGTTTGTAGAATAGTGTATCGTTACAGTAAAGAGGTCAAGTTTGATTTTGGTAATCATCCTAATAATTTCGGTCGAATTATATCCCTTTTTTACATGATTAATAAAGTTAAGACAAAGTTGTGAGGGGTAACCTTTAGAGATAGGAGCGATTATTAGAACAAATATAGTGTATTGTTTTCTTGTGTTTATATAAAAAAAAATTGGCATTTTAAGCAGGCAACAATCCAAGACTCGGAATTCTAGTTTTCATAGAGTGGATGGCAATTCTACTGATAATACTTGTAAGATTCACAGTTTCGTTTCTATGCGACATGATTTACTTCAATATATATACCTAATTGAAATGTTTCATCACTGTATTTGTTATCAGGTGCTATGTATTTGCATAAAAACGCATCTACTGCAATGAAAAGACATTTCAAATAAATAGTTAAATCATATGACAGAACAAGTGCACACGTGTCATACCTGATTATCTTACATTAACTCAGTACCATCAGTAGTCTAGAACAATGTCTTTTATTGAATTAAAAAGAAAAGAAAACATTATTTCATTTTCTTTTGCTAATCAGACCTGTAGGAAAGAAAAGCATTATTTGATAATAATTCTGGAGGTTATCTGATTCTTAACCGTTGAAATTCTCATTTACAAAGAATTAATTTATCATCACGAAAACATGCCTATATAATTTTGACCCCCTTAAACAGCCCTTTTATATTGTAAATCTGGTTTACAGGGGTATATATTATTTTTCTTATTTCTGCTCAAAATATAAATTGTGGGTACTCGTTAGAACCGCCTCGGCGAGGCGGTTCTAACGAGTACCCACAATCTATGTTTTGAGCAGAAATATGAAAAATATCAGAATTTATTTTATCTGAAAATTTTCATTTTTTGGTGGTAAATTTTTTTCATAATGTCTCTTGTAAATTTATTCTGTAATAAATGAGATACGGGAACCTAGCATGTGAATCAGTAACTGCTTCCCTCATCTACAATTGAGTTTTATTTCAATGCAGTATAATGCTAAAACTTAAGAAATGTCGGTATTTGCAGAATGGCAGATTGGTTTGCAAATATTGCAAGAATGTGTGACAAATTTAAAATTCATCAGGACAAATGGATTTTTATAGGTCATTTCATTGGTTTTTTGGTGCTTATATGGGTAAATACCAATTTAGTTCGGCCATCTACATTCAAACTGCAGATATCTACATTTATATAAAGGTATCTGCATAATATAAATATATATTTCAAATGCAGTTAGCTCTCTCTAAATAAGAAAGGAATGCAGATATCTCTATAAACCTGGTTATTTTTAACTTTTTATTTCAACAATTAATGAATTGTCCTTGCTCAAGTTCTTGATTGGAATAGTATAGAGTAGATTGAGGATAAGCCTACAAGGGCTTCCCTTTAACTTAGAAGAAGGCATGGTAACTCAGTGGTGTGCCCAATGGCCTCAAGTGCTAGAGGTACGGAGTTCAATCACTGACAGAGGCGAGAAAAAAATGAAATCCGTACACACGCATTCCTTTGTAATTTGCCGGGATGACAGGATAACATTGCATTGACCTTCAGGTTGGGAGATTTGCTGGAGCCCCCCTCTGGCCTCTGCACGGAAAGTCAAGTACCCAAGTGCACCACGTGCAGGTTTAAGAACCATACATTCTGTATGATGATTACTTGTAGGCTTTCATTCTGCAACCCAGACTGTACAATAGATACCATGCCTGCCTAGAGCCGGCTTCGACTGATCGGTTGGATGTACGTTTAACTGGTGATCAGGAGGTTGCGGGTTCGACCCCCGCCGGGTCGGCAATATTCTTTCGTGGACATTGATCATGAAATACTTTCTACGGTCATTCTCCCCCTTTCGTCTGATTCAAGATGGGCAGTTGTCAGTTTGCGGCGAAAGAATGTGCACAATACTGGTTAACCGCGTAGAGGTTAGGTAAACTGACCGCTCTCGACACGACCCCATTTAGTTAACTGGGCCATAAAACATCAACACAAACAAACCATACCTGACTAGAATGCCTGAAAAGGCATATGGAAGCATGTAGAGAAAGCATTTCTATGATAGGACACTGTCCAAATGCTGGTACTAGACAACTCGGCCCCTAACAAACTCGGCCCCTGACCAATTCGGCCCCTACAAACTCGGCCCCTTACCAACTCTGTCCCTTATATTTATTAATGATCATGAATGATGTTATCTATATCTATTATCTTCAGTGTTATAATATTATTTTAAGTTGGATCTTATATGAGTTATTAAGAGTCATTGAAGACGCTTAATAGACTGCACTGAATTACAGGCTGATCTGAGTCATTGTTTGGCGCATATTCAATTTAATTTTATTATGATCCGAATTTGGTGTTCTTTTTCACAGCCACATGTTTATTATATAGACATGCGCAATCGCGTAATTGTGTCTTTGTAGGCTCAGTTTGTATGTATTTTGTAATATATTGGCATATATTGTTCTTTATTATTTTTGTTTCAACTTTAACCTTTCCTTCCTATTTGCTGTCTCTCCCTTACCGCTGCACCTGACCTATAATGGTCTATGACTGATTTCAGACCCTTCTGACAAACTTTGAGTTGGGAGTACCTCAGGAAGTACATCTGCCTTATTTGTATGTGTGTACTATACATAATGCCAGAATCTCAGGGCTCCGCCTTTTTCTTTCCTCTGTGGGAAAGTTTTGGCAGGAAATAGAGTAGACATATATGAGCAGGGTTACTAAGGATTTGGTAGGCAGGGTGGCAGTTCCAGCTTAAATATTTTGACAGAAACATTTAGTTTATTTTGGAGTTTTGCCATCCTAATTTTTCTTTGCTATCATTAATAAACGTATTTACCTCTTTTTCTTTCTCATATTCTGCAAGCTTTACAAACATACATGCTACTTTTTAACATTTTCTACGTATCATTAGACATATCAAATTCTTTATTCTGCATCATATTAATATAGTCTCATACATATATTTAATTCAGCAATAAAAGAGGAAAAAGTGTGGTAATATGGGTAGCATTTTTTTTGTATTATTTCGTAATCCGACTACCACAAGAAAGACAAAAAAGCTATCCTACGCATTTTTGTGTGCTCCGTTTTTGTCATATTTTCTAAACTCAAAATAGTAATGAATAATTTATAATGAATAATTTATACTTTACCCTTTATACCATATACGTAATTTTTCACAAAACTGTCGTTTGGTTTGCCATCTCTGGCTTTGTAAAACAGTAAAATGTGCTTGAGACATCTATAGAATGTTTTTACAAAACGAGTATATAACATGTAACCAAATGGTCTGTAAGTTTAATCTTTGAATGTTCAGAAATCTATCGTGTGTCTTTCAATAAATGTATATACACCTTTAGCCAACTGGTCTGTATGATTACACTTTGGACCTTTCGGAAATTTGTAGTTCGTCTTACAATACGTGTACATGCACATTTTACAAAATACCGCAGGTGTTTACCTCATCAGTGAACCTCAGCAAAGCATTTTACCGTGCATCAATGTTACATGTAGATTCGAGACAGACTTCTTTAGTTGTGTGCCAGAAATACAGATGGAATCAATCAAAATTATGGTAAGTAAACTTGTCTAGTTTGTTATCTAACTTAAGTAGTAAGGTGTAGCTTACGTATTTTAAAATAGTATGGCTTGCATAACTGCCCGTCGTTGTCCACATGTGAGTTTAAAATCTGAATACAAGAGAAATTGTTATCAGACATGTACACATGTGGGTACAGATGCCGAATAGCATATCGTCCAGCACTCGATTGATTGTGTTAGGGTTTAACGACACGTCAACCCTTGTGGGTCATTTTGTATCGTCTCCCAGAGAAAGAGAGAAGATAAAAGAAATAGTAGAGCAGAAGATGAGAGGGACAGGGAAGAAATAGGGCAGGTATGAAAGTGAAGAAACAGAAGAAATAAAAACATTCACCCTCTACCCTTGCCAGCTAAAAGGAAAGCAGGCCTTCCCAACTGGAAGCCAATATTAGTTGGACGCCCAGGTCACGTAAGATACCCGACACCTTTGCCACACCCACCACCCCGTCCTGCATTCAAAGCCGTACTCGTATTATCTCACAATGTGTCTAGAAGAACATGTATACTTGCTTGTTAATAGTAGCGTAATGTAAAAGTTATGCAACTTTAATGAGGCTAAACTGGTTGCTTAACGCATAAAGCGTGAAAAGCGCATAAAGCGTGCAAGTGATACGTTGCAAGGTTACAAACCTACTATATATACATCCACCGACACTGTCCAAATGAAGGACGATCACACAACGAAACAGCACCTAGAACAGTGGACAGTTCGATGAATTGTATGTTCAATAGTATTATTTAGTTGTTTGCAGGGTTTTCCTGTTCGAATTCCGAGAAGCAGAAGTGTCTGAGTTTGAACAGGAAACCCGCAAATTATTTATTGCAACGCACGCCGATCCTATGCCGCAAATATTACCTGAGTTACTTAGGAGTACCGAGCGGGCTGCGCTAGGTTGAGCAGTCTGGTCGTGGTTTCTCAGGTTGCGCAGTCTGGTCGTGGTTGCTGTCGTGAACTCTAAATCTAATCTTTCTGCGTACGCGATTCATATGGTGCTGCCCATATTAAATTGGCTATTCCGACACTGCTTTATTCGTATAAACTACACCTTGCGCCTGCTACTACATAAGGTCATTACGAACACACGCCTATTCAAATTTATTGAAAATTTTACAACCAAAAAAAGGAAAATTTTCCGATAAAAAATTCCGATATTTTTCATATTTCTTCTCAAAACATAGATTGTGTGTATTCGTTAGAACCGCCTCGGCGAGGCGGTTCTAACGAGTACCCACAATCTATGTTTTTGATCAGAAATAAGAAACATAATGTATATCCCTGTAAACCCCGGTTTTACTATATAAAAGTGGGGTTTGATGGGGTCAAAATTATATAGGCATGTTTTCGTGATGTTGCGCCTGCTACTACATAAGGACTGATCAGTCTGCACATGCCAGTGCAGTTGGCTGAGTGATCATGACAGCAACTACAGTTCACGCAACCTGAGGAAATCCCGATCAGACTGCAAAACCTAGCGCAGCCCGAACTAAATAGGTAACATGCAAAATCAGATGTGCGCTGAAATAAAGAGTTTGCGGGTTTCCTGATCAGACTCAGACACTTCTCGGAATTCGAACAGAAAAACCTACAAACAAATAATATTGAAAATACCACTCACCGAACTGTCCACTGTTTTAGACGCTGTTTCGTTTTCTGATCGTCATTCATTTGGACAGTGTCGGTGGGTGTATATATAGTTAGGCTATAACCTTGAAACGCATCACTTCCACGATTTATGTGCTTTTTACGCTTTATGCGTTAAGCAACCAGTTTAGCCTTATCAAAGTTGCGTAACTTTTATATCACGTTACTATTAATAAACAAGTGGTACTACGGTAGAAATAGTACCACCCATATAAAAACTAGAATGCGGTCAGCTTGCACCGTGGTCTGCTCTGAGTCGCAACCTGCGCGTAGGTCTAAATACGTTGATCTACGGTAATTGGTAAAATTTTAATAGTTATGTTTACCCAGTACTACAATAGCAATGAACATAATTGTTGCCATGTTTCATTCGAAAAAAAAGTAATAATAAAAATATTAATGTACATTACGATAACACGCCTGTAAACTGCAATGTATTTTTTGTGACTGTGAAAATGGCGATTTTTAGATGAAAAATTTGATCAAGGCTGTTTTAACAAGTGCCCACACTTTATGTTCTAGAGCAGAAATAAGAAAGTCATTTACCCCAGTAGACCTCACTTTTCCCAAAATAAAGTTGGATTTACAGAGTTGTTCATATCAGAGATTTGTAAAGAGATGGATGCATGTATGTAGATTGGCAGAGGCTGTGGGGTAGTATTACAGATTATGCATTGAGCAGAGAGCTCGTTCAGGTTTCCGAATAAACATATCTATTTTATGTTTGCTTTTTGTTTATATACGGTAATGATATAAAGAGAAAACAAACCGTGTCTTGAATAATGGATTTATCACAAAAGCCCAGCTATCATTCTACGTAAATCTACATCGGGCCGTCATTGGCCCGTCAGCTACCCTGACGGGCCGATGACGGCCCGATATAGATTTACGTAGAATGCTGACTGGGAGGAAGCAATAATATAATAACCATGACTTTATTCAAACAATGCAGCACGTGTAAGAAAAGAACCAATGAGCTGTGACACGAGAAAATGGTACTTTTCGCCCTCCTCAAAGTCATTCTTCAAATGCGCGTGCTCAACCATCTAGTGGAGATAGATCCTTAATTCTTAGTTTAAACCTTCATCTAGTTTTATACTATATATGTGCAAAGGTTCTGGTGAGACTGCGCGGATGCCTTCGCTGTTCGCATATTCTATAAGATCCATTACCCCATATGCTGTCTCAAATAATGCTCATATTTCATAACAATGCAAGGTATGAATTTTATGGTGACAGTATATAAATTCAGAAAAAAATACGTGCTTGAAATGACTTTAGCACTCAATTTTGTAAAATCATTCTTCTATATGTAAAGATTGGGTTCAACATAAATGTAATACGACAGACTGCATGCATGGTAGTTAACCCAATCACGATTAAAAACTTTGCTTCCCTCATTGGTTGCACGCTGGCGGGTCGGGCTTCAGAGCAGACTGTGATGGCCCCGGCCTAGAGTCGTTTAGGAAGTCGATTTGTGCCTGATACTCTGGCTTTGAACTTCAATGGCTCGAACATCTTTGAGACCATGGAAATTTGTTCGAGACATGGGTAGTTCGAGCCACTGAGGGTTAATCATAGCGCAAGGTCACAAGGCAAATGAAAATAATCTAATGTCTTTTGCATCTTCTATAAAATAATGGTATGTTGAGTGTACTCATTAGAATTGCCTCAATGAGGCGATTCTAATTAGTACACACAACATACATTTTCATGATAAAACAAGAAAATTTCCCTTAAAATCCCAAAATATTTGTTTTCTTTAGCTATCGAAAGAATTTCATGGGACTCAAAAACGATTTCGAATCATCCACGGTAAACGAGCCACCCGTGTTCGAGCCATCGAGGTTATACTGTATACCACATTTAGTGTTGTGACCATTTCGGATGAGTTAATCTTATTATTGTAATTATTTTCTGATTATTTAAGTTGTGTGGGGAAAGTATTTCAGTGATTTGTCTGAATATTGTAGGCTCGTCTAATTATCAAAATCGTGTGGAAAATATTTTTGTAGTTTTCTGATTTTTTTTTTATTGATTTTTTTTTTTTTTTTAATTTGCGTGAAATATAATTTCAGAGATCTTTTCAATATTTGCAGTGATATTGTAGTGAATTTCTAAGTATTAATTTTTGTGGAAATATTCCTTTTTTATTTGGGTTTTACGGCCCTTCTTAAGAATATTTCACTTATTTCGAGACGATCGTTCATCATAGGTGGGCGAAAATCGGAGAACCCGAGGAAAAAAACAACTGACTATCCGTAAACAGAACTTGGCTTTCCCACATTTGACCTGAGCGAGTCTCGAACCACAACGGTGAGAAACCTAATGGATTAAGAGTCAACGCTCCTATCCGCTAGGCTACGAGGGCCCGCTAGGAAATAGTGCTTTAATTTTTTAGTATTTATTGGTAGATTTTATTAAGTTTGGACCAGATAGATTTTCACATAATGTCATAAACTGGATCAGATGTGGTATTAGAAAATAGGGATCTTTCTGCCCCTTCTCCAGTACATTTATATATTGTTAATCAGTGCCTATGCACATTGCTGTCTCATCAGTGCAGACAAGCTTTGTTTCACCAGCACAAAACACAGGCATACATGTAAGTCCTAAAGAGGACATACAAGTTAGCTCTACTATGAATCGGTTTCTAATGACGGGGTCTTAAATACTGGACAGGATCACCACGTCAGTCAAGTTGGTTGCTAAAGGCCGGTAAGTAGAACTTTTTCATATCGTGTAAGCGATGCACAAAGGACACACCTATTTATGGATTCAGGTATGGCAGAAAGATTTAATAGTTTGAAAGTTACCAGTCTAGAGTTGACCCAAGATTCTGGGAACAAATTACGAGGGTGAGTCAATAAGTAACCAGCCTAACTTATTTCCGGTTGAGATTCACCTCTTCTTTTTCGATTCGATGTAATTGCCCTCTACTGTGATGCACTTAGACCAACGGTGTTCAAGTGCCATCAGCCCAGAACTGAAAAAGTCAGGGTCCTTTCCATTGACCCACTCCTCAACTGCCGTCACGACTTCTTCATCAGACCGGAAATGAAGTCCACGGATATCCTTTTTTCAAGTTTGGGAATAGGAAGAAGTCGCTAGGAGCTAGGTCAGGCGAATAGGCAGGATGTGGTATTAATTCATACCCGTTTCGTTCTACAGCATCCATTGCAACTTTTCAAGTGTGGACTCTCGCGTTGTCCTGTTGCAGCAAAACACCTTTAGAGAGTTTACCTCGGCGTTTTTCACGGATGGCGGTTCTTAGCTGATCTAACAAGTTTGCATAGTACACTCCAGTTATTGTACTTCTCTTGGGTAAAAAGTCCAACATAATAACGCCTTCTGCGTCCCAAAATACTGTGGCCATCACCTTGCCAGCAGATGGTTGCGTCTTGAACTTCTTTGGCCTCGGGGACCCAGGCCCTACCCACTGACGACTCTGAGCTTTATTCTCTGGCTCATAATAATGAACCCAAATCTCATCTACAGTCACCAGACGCAAAAGAAAATCATCTTTTGACCTAAAACGCTTCAACAAGGCGCTGCATACTGATGCTCTGGTTGTCATGTGCTAATCGCTAAGGGATTTGGGGACCCAACGGGCTGTTAGCTTGCGCATACCTAAACGATCATGTAAGATTGTTGAAACGCTACCATGCGAAATGCCTAATGCCTGCGCTATTTCTTCCACCTGAATTCGCCTATCAGAGACAAGATCCCAAACTTTCTTACACATTTCTTCGTCGGTGGCATCCAGTGGGCGTCCAGACCTGCCTTCATCTTCTAAAGACGTTCTACCGCGTTTAAATTCCCCTACCCAGAACTTAACCTGAGCATAAGATGGTGCAGAAGACCCATAAACATCGGCTAACTCGCCGTGTATTTCCTTGCTTGTTTTATCTTATACAAGTACCGAATTACAGCACGGTACTCAGCTTTAGACGAAAAGCATGCCTTTGCATCACAAGCCATGATTGACATTCAGTATTTTATTAAAGAATGACTCGATACTCGTGTAATTTTGTATCCATGTATAAATCATACATTGAAACAAAGCATGAATATCGTGACCGTCTCGGTCCATCGAAAATGGGATAGGCTGGTTATTTATTGACACGCCCTCGTATTAAGATAAAGGACCTGGTATGGTAAGGGCCATTTTTGACACCATTCAAATTCTCTTCAATGAAAATCGTGACCGTCTCGGTCCATGAGAAAAGGGATAGGCTGGTTATTTATTGACACGCCCTCGTATTAAGATAAAGGACCTGGTAAGGTAAGGGTCATTTTTGACCCCATTTAAATTCTCGTCAATGTGCTTTTTTTTTTTTTGCTTTTTTTTTTTTTTTTTTTTTTTTTTTTTTTTTTTTTTTGCATGCTTACAGGCTTAGTTTATAGAAACCTACTGAAATTAATTGTTTGGTGTTCGTGAATTCTAAGACTAACATGATTTCTGCCACACCTGTAAACCGTCAATAAATTTAACAAAAATGGAAAGAAAATCATGATTGAAAGCCATTCCTTTGAAGGCATAGAGCGTTAGCTTTCCTTTTGGGCACTCATATTAATACATTCGCGGAGCCCTCTTTTTGAGACGAAAAATCACACCACCACCCCCATCGTTCGAAAGAATATTTTAATATGAAATTAAAGCTTAAATTCTCTTATGAAATTAAAGCTTAAAATCTCTTCTTTTATTTGTCCGGGTGTTGTCACGTTCACAAATGGTAGCGTTATATTGTAAAATGGGCAGATAATCTTGTATCCCGGTAGCCCTAGATTGAAGACGTAGGTATTTAAATGTAATAAGAACATACTAAATCCATTCAAATTCTACAAACTTCCCCGTTTTATTAATGTACAATTACTATGCTACAGGTACATAGTTTTGAACAATTTGTTAAACGTCATCTGGTGTAACCTACGTGATATAACATACAATAAATGCATAAAATCAGCAAATTGCACTTTCGTCGTTTAGTAAGGAAGTCTTTTTATGTATTATTGTGCTCTATTTTCTCAATTTCCGATTAGTACTATTGATGAGCTTTTAAAACATGTAATTCCTCTATGTAGTATACCTACTCAGCTATGGCGTATCAAAGACGGACACCCTGTGTATAAATATCTGTAAATATGCACATTTGTATTACAGTACAATTGTATGACGATTTAGTTCAATCGAGTTTGATCATAAATCATGAGACGAACCTGCTTCCGTCGGTCAAAAGAATAAAATCAAAGCTTAATATTTCTCTTTAATTACTCGAGTGCTATCAGATCCATAGATGGTAATATCATATATTAAACGGGTAGATGACTCTCCCCCGCATAGCTTAAAATAAAAATAAAAGTGAACTAATAAAAATCTTAAATGCATTCTCTCCTATTTAGTTTGAATTTGGTCTAACAGGGATATTCATGATCTTCAGATCGCAATATTTTGTTGTTTGTTATAATATATATGACTTTTACTTATGTTACATACGTGACCAAATAAATAACAACACATAACAGTGATGTTTAGCTTAATTAGTTCTATCTGAGACGTATTTTATGTCAAATAGCAGTGTATTTTACATTTGAAAAAAAAACAAAAAAACAAAAAAAAAAAAAAACAAAAAAAAAAAAAAAAAACAGTTGTATATATGTTTCTTTAAAAGTCAAAAAGACATTTTCTGTTGCACAAGTTGTCACATACAACGTATTAAAGTAAAATATTTAAGGTTTACAGTCGTTCAAAACTAGTCAAATATATACATTAACAGTCGTTTCTCCCTAAACAATGGAAAACTATAGATATTCTACAACATTACTTGAAATTCAACAGAACCTGTCATTAAAAGCTACGTTTTATTATAACAGAATATATTCCAGAGGAGGTAAAGTAAGTAACAAAACAAAATCTATGCTTAAATTCTAATTTTATTTTGTTTTTACTTTAAAATTTTAAAACTTTCCAAGAAAGAACTTTTTCACCTACGATTTCTTATTATTTGTTTTCTTTTTCTCTTCTGCCTTGATCGAAATAAGACGATAGTTTGTCACGCGGGAAAAAAAGATGGTCATATTAGTTTAGAGATGTCAGTGTCGGCATTTGTGCTAACATGAAGATTATTATGCATACGATATAGATTGAACCATACACTTAGTATAATTAAATAAATTTCTCGAATGATTTTTTTTTTTTTTTTTTTTTTTTTTTTTTTGCTGCATTGTTGAACGGGATAGACTTTGCTTGCAGCAAACCTGACCTGACTTACAACGTCCCACCAGTTTTAAGTTTGCAGTTTTAAAGACAAAAGGAATGAGTTGTTGTTAGACTGGGAGTGTGATAGAAGTGTGTGACACATTACTGGTATTCGTGCGTTTTAATAATAAGTTTCTAAGTTACCTTCAGTCTCATTAAAAAGATAAGAAAAAAGTCCAGAGAGTGCCACAATCACAAACCGCAGCCATTCCCAGGTACCAAGAGGAAGAGGAAACCGACAAATCCAAACAATCACAAATCGAACAAACGTACGAAAAGCACTAAGATTAGCTCTTTCTTCCCCAAGCGAGGTAATCGCAATGCTAAAAGGGCTAAAAAAACAAAGAACAAAATGTTTACTCGCAGGTGTACTCGTAACTTTTGTCTTAATTTTGTGATATATGCTATGTGCTTCAGCGCTTTTATGCGCCCGAAGGTAATATAATTTACAATAAATTTATTTACCATTCTACATGCTTGTGCCTACGAGAATACTTGTTGGATGACGCTGACATTTGTTTACGGGGCCCGTTGGCATCTATTTGAGGTGATGAAAGCAAATAAAATTACAGCGCCATGTTAGAATAGGTTATTGCATATTTTTTTTTAAATTTCAAGCCGTCAGGCGATAAATTTAAAACATGCAATAACCGATTTGTCTTAATAACTCTTTTGGACCATATCTCACAGATGCCGTAAATAAGACTGTCCACAGTGTACACCGATCAGTTATTTAATCAATTATGTCACGTTTCAATTAATGTCTTATTTCGACAAAGCCTATATGTTGCACACCAACAATGCAACTCTGGTCAGGTAGATGAAATAACGCGGATGCGTGACGTGCATTGTATAGATGACAGGCGAGGAAGATTGTACCATTATTCATATAGTAGTAGTAGTAAGTAGTAGCAAAATAGTTTTTTTAAAGCATCTTATCTCAAATATATACATATAAAGCATACTTTATAACTAAACATATTCGAGATCCTGCCTAAAAAGGCAGATGACACACTGTTTTCGGTAATAAAAAGTATGAAAATAAAATATTATTTACGTCTTAGTATCAATACATGTGTAAGACAACTTCATATTTACATCATTCGAGAGGACGGCTATCGAACCATTTTCAATACCTGATGACAATCTGCTCTCCAGTGCCGAGGCGGGTACAGCCGACTCGACCTTGGGTCTGCTGTCACCTCCCGACATAAACATGGTCCGAACACTGAAATCCAGTAATCAAAATAAAATTTGTCATGTATTCAAAGATTGTCTTTTAGTCATTTTTAATAAAACATGTGCTGACTGGAATTGTAATTCTTCACAACCCATTAAAAAGACAAGTTTATCCAAAGAGTCATAATATTCAAATGTCTCATTGATTGTACGCGCCGACTGAAACCAATTGTACCTTAAATCGCTGTAATACTCACAGTCAACTAAAAATGGGTTTCATCCCCGACTGAGTTTGTATCACAATATTTACATAGTCGCTCATATACGGGAGTTTTAGGTCGGGTATATCTTCCAGTCTTGATTGCTAATGGTAAATTGCCACTACGAGTATATATAAAAAGTAATACAATCTATAAAATCTATAAAATTTCATTGGACCAAAAGACAAGTGCCGAATAGAAACCAATGGAGTAATGTATAACTATGATTTATAATAATACAAATTGCTTTAATCAGGTTAGCATTAAAGTTAAAATCAGGACAGAGATGTATACGATAGCTAACATAAATCATCGCTGGTTTATTGTTTATTATAATTCTATTTCACATGTATAATATTTCATTACTCCTATCAAGACACTTGTCTGCCGGCCTCGGTGGCTCAGTTGGATGCGCCGTCCGACTGGAGACCAGGAGGTCGCGGGTTCAACCCCCGCCGAGGTCGGCAACATTCTTTCGTGGAGAGATTGATCATGAAATATTTTCTACGGTCATTCTGTCCTTTCCGCTGATTCAAGAAGGACAGTTGTCAGTGTCTGGCGAAAGAATGTGCACAATACTGGTTAACCGCTTAGAGGACTAGGCCTGCCCAGTAAACGTGTGGTTAGGTAAACTGACCGCGCTCGACATGACCCCGTTGGGTTGACTGGGCCGTAAAACCTTATTCTAACACCCCTGCACGTGTTGTTCCTTATTTGTCTTTACATTTCTAGCCGTGCTTTATCTAAGGTATTAGAGCACAGGAATTTCGTCGCGCGCTATCGATACATATACATAATAAATTATTTTATTTATTAAGACAGAAAATGATCTATGAGCATATTGCAGTTCTTTGACTTTTTTTTACCTGATGAGTTTCTCTACAGTTTACACCATTCAAACACATTCGTTTTACTTCTTGTTTCCATCGTGTATTTGTTGACGTTCGAAAGCGAAAGTCAGTCGGTTAACATTCTTATTTGCTGTTTTATATCTGTCCTTATTAAAGTCCATCGCGGCACTCAAATTCCATACGTTTTGCAGTTCTTTCATGAACACAGGATTTAAGTTTTTATATTAATACATCGTTTATTTATATTTTACACCCTCAGCTGATTCGCATAAGTTATCCGCCATTTTGTATATTCGTCATCGAACCTTGTAACTCGTTTAACACCCCTGCACGTGTTGTTCCTTATTTATCTTTACATTTCTAGCCGTGCTTTATCTAAAGTATTTGAGCACAGGAATTTCGTAGCGCGCTATCGACGGGAAACCAATCATATTTGCGAAAGTTTCGCCCCCCAGGTAACTATGGACGCTAGATTAGCATACAATATTGGCCGAAACATGCATATACATAATAAATTATTTTATTTATTAAGACAGAACATGATCTATGAGCATATTGCAGTTCTTTGACTTTTTTTTTTTTACCTGATGAGTTTCTCTACAGTTTACACCATTCAAACACATTCGTTTTACTTCTTGTTTCCATCGTGTATTTGTTGACGTTCGAAAACGAAAGTAAGTTGGTTAACATTCTTATTTGCCGTTTTATATCTGTCCTTATTAAAGTCCATCGCGGCACTCAAATTTCATACGTTTTGCAATTCCTTCATGAACACAGGATTTAAGTTTTTATATTAATACATCGTTTATTTATATTTTACACCCTCAGCTGATTCGCATAAGTTATCCGCCATTTTGAATATTCGTCATTGAACCTTGTAACTACGTAACCGCGTGACGTAATACTTAAGAGGTATTGTCAACTACCAAAGGGGAAGTCAGGTAATAAAAATAATAATGAAAATCAGTAAAAAAATTCATTTATGCAAAACTCGCTCAATGAGGGGTGTTAAAAAAGAAATAAATTATTCCGAACCGTGCTCAAATGCCCCAGATAAAGCACAGTTGAGTTTGGGTTGTATCCATTTGAGCACTTGCTCGCTGCGCTCGCTCGTGCTCAAATGGGTACAACCAAAACTCAACTGTGCTTTATCTTAGGCATTTGAGCACGGTTTGGAATAATTTATTTCTTAAGTAACCGCGTGACGTAATGCTTAAGAGGTGCGGGCCCCCGTAGCCTAGTGGATAAGAGAGTTGACTCTTAACCCATTAGGTTTCTCACAGTTGTGGTTCGAGCCTCGCTCGGGTCACATATGGGAAAGCCAAGTTCTGCTTACGGATGGTCAGGTGGGTTTTTCTCCGGGTTCTCCGGTTTTCGCCCACCTTTGATGAACGATCGGCTCGATATAAGTGAAATATTCTTGAAAGGGCCGTAAAACCCAAATAAAAAAAACAAAAAAGAAAAAAAATGCTTAAGAGGTATTGTCAATTACCAAAGGGGAAGTCGGGTAATAAAAATAATAATGAAAATCAATAAAAAATTCATTTATGCAAAACTCGCTCAATGAGGGGTGTTAGAAAAGAAATAAATTATTCCGAACCGTGCTCAAATGTCCCAGATAAAGCACAGTTGAGTTTGGGTTGTATCCATTTGAGCACTTGCTCGCTGCGCTCGCTCGTGCTCAAATGAGTACAACCCAAACTCAACTGTGCTTTACTATCTTAGGCATTTGAGCACGGTTTGGAATAATTTATTTCTTAAACACAAACAAGACACTTGTCTACAAAACTCCTTAATTTAACAGGTTTGGTTACCTTAAATATTTAAAGTAAATATAAATATAATACCAGTAATTAATGGGATAACGTAGATTACATTTCTGAAGATAAAAACAAAATCAAACAAAAAACATTTTATAATCGACAAACCTATGCACAGTAGGTACTTAATCATTGTATAGATACAATTTTTATAACGTTATAATAACGAATTGATACAATCTTACAATATATATAATGCGTGTTAATCTCTGGTATTTTATATCCGTAAGATTGCTAGTGATAGAAATATTATTTTACAGTCTGGTTAAAATAAAGGGAACGATATATTTTTTTAAGTCTGTATTTGTTTGGTCACATGAACTAATGACTATTGTTCTTTGTTCGTCTTGCTTGTAATTCCATTTTAACTGATCTTCGAAGCGGCAAAGGAGCCCGTATTTGGAGAAACCACAGACATTTCAAGTAGGGCACTGTCATGATAATGTCGACAGTGATAGAGTAGCTACTGGAAGTAATCAAAACGTTGTAGGTGCTGATGGCCTGGGCATCAGAAGGCCCAGGGGCTTTAAAGCTTACCATATTTCAAATAAACACAAAATCTGTCTTTATAACTAGTAGTGTATAATGCTAGTTATGTGAACTAGTATTATAATACACTACCCTTTCATATCATTAACGATACTTTACATACGTTGAGTTTAGTTCAGCTTCACACTTTTTTTTTCTTCTTTTTGAATTCCCCTATTTTAAATCCTTCTGTTCTCATTTCAAATTCAGTGAACCCTCGTTATAACGACAGGTTTTGTTCCCAAAGACGTTGCTATTAAAACGAATTTGCTGTTTTACAGAATACTTAATGAGCGGATTGATATGTATTGTTCTTATTTCCTCGCAGAACATATGTTTTGAATATTTGTTAGAATCGCGTGAATATTTGTTAGAATCGCCTCACTGAGATGATTCTAACAAATACCTAAAACATATATTTCTTTAATGTATTAAACACAATATTCTTGCATAATTTGTGACTAATTGTTACCTCATAAGTTTCGTGAAAATCAAATTGTCATTATAACGAATGTTGTCGTTGTATCGAGTGTCGGTATAAAGAGGGATGTTTGAATGACAATAAGCAGTCTGACTTATCAGTATTTAACAAAAGCACTCTATCTTAGGAAATGGCAATTTTTAGCAAAAATGAGAAAAATAATGTATACCCTGTAAACCCCAGTTTTACTATATAAAAGTGGGGTTTAAGGGGGTAAAACTTATATAGACGTGTTTTCGTGATCTGTACATGTCTTGAAAATGCATTTTATCATGATATGGGCCAAATATATTTGGACAAGTGAAATGGTCTTGGCTGTCGCCGTTAATACTATAGACATATAATATTTCGCAAACCATGTACAACCATTCTCAGATCGGCATGGTACAGAGTTATCTCGACCAGGAGGTCGCGGGTTCGATCCCTGGCCGGGTCATACCAAAGACTTTTAAAATGGTACTATCTGCTCTTCCGCTTGGCGCTCAGCATCAAGAAAGTAGAGCTAGATCTGGTCAGCTCAGTATAATGTGACTGGGTGGAATATCAGGCCAAAGTGTCTGGGGCGTGATATTTCAATGAGGCAGCACTCTAAAAAGTGAGCATTGAGCTCCCTGCCACATCCAGACACCGTCGCGATATGACTGAAAAATTGTTGAAAGCGACGTTAAGCCCAAATCAAACAAACAGAGTTATCTCCCCATTTTAATATAAGCCGCTACCATTTACGGACGCGTCAACACCCGGCATATGAAAGTAGAGATGTTACGCGTCAATACCCGGCATATGAATATAGACGTTAAGCTTTAATTTGAGACCAAAATAATTCTTTCGAACGATGAGGGGGGAGGGGGGGGGGGGAGGGGGATTTTTCTCGCGATTTAGAGCTTATATGAATTTCAGGTCTGGACTGTATGTCAGATAACACTGTTAACCAGCTGTACACTAAGGGAGGCATATCAAGTTACCCCACACACTTTAGTCACATACGAAAAACGAAAAAAATCACGGGATCAAAGTGAAAAATGTACCAAATTATTCCTTTGGTCATAACTAAAAAAACGAGTGCCAACAACATATATTTATTTAACTATTAGCTGAGATATGTTAATTTTTATGTTGAAAAGCCTGGCAAAATGTCATTCTATGCAAGTTTGGTGATTAAAAAATAACATAGAGCCCCTATTTCATCATTTTTTTTTGTTTTCACCAGATGTTGACATCAAAATTTTACCTGTATAAAAAGTATAAAATGTGCTGGAGCCTCGGCTGATATATTTTGAAAGCTTAGAAGGTGACAAAATTCGCTATTTTAGTCAAAATCAGTTGGGTGTAGGGGTAGAGTCAAGGTAAAAAAAAATTCTTGCAATTGACCAGGTTATGTTTAGCTCACCTGAGCCGAAGGCTCAAGGTGAGCTATTGTGATCACCCACCGTCCGTCGTCGTCGTCGTCCGTCTGTCCGTCCGTCCGTTCACAATCTTTAAACAACATCTCCTCCTAAACCACTAATTGGAATTTGACCAAACTTCACAGGAATGATCTTTGGTTAGTCCTCTTTCAAACTTGTTCAAATGGTTCCGGTCCATTGCATATCTAGGTCACAGAGGCTAAAAATAGATTTTTTAAGTAAAAACTTAAAAAATCTTCTTATCCGAAACCACTGAACCAATTTAAATATAATTTTGCAGAAATGTTCCTTTAGTGATCCTCTACCAAGATTGTTCAAGCCATTTGGATTCGTCAAAAAACATGGCCGCCAGAGGGCGGGGCTTATTTTCCCTTTTTATCTATATAGAAAACTTTAAAAATCTTCTTGTCAGAAACCACTTGACCGATTTCCATATAAATTGGCAGAAATGTTCCTTTGATGATCCTCTACCAAGATTGTCCGAGCCATTTGGATTCGTCAAAAAACATGGCCGCTAGGTGGGCGGGGCTTATTTTCCCGATATATCTATGTAGAAAACTTTAAAAACCTTCTTGCCAGAAACCACAGGACTGATTTTCATATAATTTTGCAGAAATTTTCCTTTGGTGATCCTTTACCAAGATTATTCAGGCCATTTCGATTCGTCAAAAAACATGGCCGCCAGGGGGCAGGGCTTATTTTCCCTATATATCTATAAAGAAAACTTTAAAAATCTTCTTGTCCGAAACCACTGGACCGATTTCAATATGATTTTGCAAAAGTGTTCCTTTGGTGATCCTCTACCAAGATTATTCAAGCCATTTGGATTCGTTAAAAAACATGGCCGCCAGGGGGTGGGGCTTGATTTCCCTATATATCTATATAGAAAACTTTAAAAATCTTCTTGTCAGAAACCACTAGACCGATTTCCATATAATTTTGCAGAAATGTTCCTTTGGTGATCCTCTACCAAGATTGTTCGAGCTATTTGGATCGTCAAAAAACCTAGCCGCCAGGGAGGGGGGTGGGGGTAGGGGGGGTGCTTATTTTCTCTATATATCTATATAGATGAATGTAAAAATCTTCTTGTCCGAAACCACTAACCCGATTTCCGTATAATTTTGCAGAAATGTTTCTTTGGTGATCCTCTACTAAGATGGTTCAAGCCATCTGGATTCGTCACGAAACATGGCCGCCAGGGGGCAGGGCTTATTTTCCCTATATATCTATATAGAAAACTTTAAAAATCTTCTTGTTCGAAACCACTGGACCGATTTCAATATAATTTTGCCAAAATGTTCCTTTGGTGAGCCTTTACCAAGATTGTTCAAGCCATCTTGATTTGTCGAAAAACATGGCCGCCAGGGGGTGGGGGCTTATTTTCCCTATATATCTATATAGAAAACTTTAAAAATCTTCTTGTCCGAAACCACTGGACCGATTTCCATATAATTTTTCAGAAATGTTCCTTTGATGATCCTCTACCAAGATTGTTTGAGCCATTTGGATTCGTCAAAAAAACATGGCCGCCAGGTGGGCGGGGCTTATTTTCCCTTTGGTGACCCTCTACCAAGTTTTTTCAAGCTGTCATGATTCGTCAGAAAGAAAAAAAATGTAGCGTATGAACATGGTCCGTCGCATGCGCTTCCGAAAAGGATACGAAATCCGGCGTGGGTAATCTGGATCCGTCGGTTGCACATGATCCGTCTTATAAGACTGCTGGCTTGTGGCGCACACCTGGGGCGCATGTAGGGGATCAGTCAATTCAGTCAATTGTTGAACATCCGTATAGTACATCACGAAAACACGCCTATATAATTTTGACCCCATTAAACCCCACTTTTACATAGTAAAACTGGGGTTTACAGGGGTATACATTATTTTTCTTATTTCTGCTCAAAAACATAGATTATGAGTACTCGTTAGAATCGCCTCGTCGAGGCGGTTCTAACGAGTACCCACAATCTATGTTTTGAGCAGAAATACGAAAAATATCAATTTTTTTTTTCTGAAGATTTTCATTTTTTGGTGGTAAAATTTTCAGTATATTTGAATAGGCATGTTTTCGTAATGAAGGCTGCTGGGGTGCTGCATGATCATTCACCACTTAGGCCGGTCCCATCAGTCTCGAGGGTTTGTCTTTTGCGACTGCTGGAACAGAGCACAGTCCTGGCAGGTGCACATCAGTTCCCGTGTGTATACCTGAACCACCCCGGGTAATAGAGTTATCGAGTTATTGTCTAACAGTGGTGGTTGGGTGTGGCGAACGTGTCGTTTATCATTTCACCGGGGCGTCCAACTGATATTGGTTTACAGTTTGACAAGGCCTTGTAATAGGTAAAGGTAGAAGTGAAGTGAATGCTTTTATTTCATCTGCTTCTACACCTTCATTCCTGTTCCTCATTCTCCCCTGTCCCTCTCTTTCATCTCTTCTACTAATTCTTCTATCTCTCTTCTCCCTTTCTCTGGGAGACGACACAAAACGACCGACAAGAGTTGACGTGTCGTTAAACCCCAACACAATCAATCAAAATCATTGTCTATCCCGTATGCGTACACTCCAGCAACCACCAGGATGGATAGTTACAGAAATAAGGAAACGTTTTGTGGACTCCCATTCTCCGTTACATCACCTGAAATGGTTTACGAACATTCTAGCTATATTCCATTATTACAAACACACACTGAACGTCCTGATAACCTGGTAAACTAATGGCTTGTACCATACCTTTCCAAGCCTAAGAGTTCTCTGCCCATTCCTAAGAGTTCTCTGCCTATTCCTAAGAGTTTTCAACCCATTCCTGATAGTTATCTGCTCATGTAAAAAAACGAAACCCCTAGTAGCTGTTCATCCAAGGTCAGTTATGGATCCCAGCAGTTGCATCACAGCCTGTATGCCCGGACCTCCTGCCTTATCCAGTAAATGGAACATTAGGGGCTACTGCGGCGAATCAATTCATAAATCATGCACCGTCAACACTGGGTGTGAGGCCCTTACCCTATCCAATAACTAGGACATCCGGGCTCGTGCGGCGAATAATTTCATAAATCATGCACCACACCGTCGACACTGGATGCGAGGCCCTTCTATCCAATAACATGGGCTACTGCGGAGAATCAATATATAAATCACGCACCGTCGACGCTCTGTGCTAGACCCTTACCCTATCAAATAACTGGGACATCAGGGGCAACTGCGGAGAATGAATTCGTACATCACGCACCGTCGACATTGGGTGCGAGGCCCTTATTCTATCCTATAATTAGAACACCAGGGGCTACTGCGGCGAATGAATACACGAATCACGCACCGTGGTCACTGGGTGCGAGGCCTTTACCCTATCCAACAACTGAAACATCAGGGGCTACTGCGGCGAATGAAATTTTAAAATCATGCACCGTCGACACTGGCTGCGAGGCCCTTACTCTATCCAATATCTACAAATGTAGGACACCAGGAGCTATTGCGGCGGACGAATTAGTAAACCACGCACCGTCGAAACTGGGTGCGATGCCCTAACCCTATTCAGTAACTAGGACAGCAGGGGTATCAGTAACACAAGAAAGGATTCGGAGTCCTTATACAGTTGACTCGCTATCATGACCTCGCTTATCTCGAATAACCGCTTATCTCGAAGTGAAAGTCTGGTCCCTGCCTAAACATGAAAATGTAACAGCAGGTAAAAAATATTGTGGAAAAGAGGAGAAAGCAATTTCTCCTCTTTCCACAATATTTTCAATATATCTCTAACTAATGTCCAAATACAAATATATTTGTTTAATGTGGTTAATCGAATTATTTTTTCCTCAATTCTGCAAATCTGATATGTCGAGGTACAGATATCTCGAAGTATTTCAGAGAGTCTCTTGGAATTCTCTTGGAATTCGAGATAACGTCGACTGTATTATCTTGAAAAAGAGAACAGCAGAGACTAACTTTGCTTCACAGCTCATGTGTCTAGGGACTTTGTCATACCGAATACCGGGTACGCACGCAACCAGGGCAAACACTTATACTGCATATCAACACATGGCTTTGGGGCTGCCTCCGTAACCCATGGATATGTTCCAGGGAACGGATATAACCAGAATTATTAACCGTGACCCGCGTTCTGCTAGTGGACAAAACTAACAAGAATTATTAACCGTGAAAAGTGAAAAAAAAAAAAAAAAAAAAAAAAAAAAAAAAAAAAAAAATCACCCAATAGTTGGAACTTTTAGGGTTTAATGTACCTAGTAAAAAACAAAATCGTTTTTAACATATTGCTTAATGGAACAGCTAGACTGACACACAAAAAGTTAAAATGCTGTGAATTAAATTGAAGGGTGGTGGGGTGGGGTGGGAGTAGGTGGGGGGAGCTAAAACATTATTAAGAAATGTTATTCTCAGAGCAATATAATAACAATGAAACCCTCAAAACAAAATTATCCCACGGGTTTAACCCACAAGAAAGGGAAAATGCATATAAGTGTGAATTTCGTAATCGAATCGTAGGCGCATGGAAGATATAAGTCCTAGCGACTTTGGTTTTGCTTTGCGGTGTCTAAGTTTAAAAGCGTTTCGGTCGCTACCCTACTCAGCTTTAGAAACGCATGTTAGACCAGTTCAGCGCTGGCTTAGACCCAGCGGAATTATAGAAATTCGTTCAGTTTCAACATTCAAAAGGTTTGGAAGCAATAATTGATTAAGCCATCGATACACCGCGTAATGTGAAATCTTATAAAATGCAAGGGAGGTAACTGCAATAATAAATGAACTGGAGTCAAACAAAACTACTTCCCTTTGACCATTGGAATTTAATCAAAACTTTTCCGAGAAAGATTTAGTCTGTACAGACTATATTTTTATTTCTTAAAAAAGAATGCAGCCTTAGCATAAAGGTTTCTATAATTTGTATATAAGGCTTTCAGATTTTTATTTTTGTAGATTCTGAAATGGAACCACTGGGAGCAATGAACACACAAATAAGAATGACAATAGCAAAAACATTTTACAGGTAGATCATTGGCCTGAACAGTGTCTCTACTATTGTTCTGGCAATGAAATTCAGAAGTTACTGCTAGAAAAGGAATATATGTTCAAATTGGAAACAGTTTAACTTGTTCATTTCGGAAGCAGTCATTTGAAATCAAATCTATAAAGGTTGACCTTGGCAACAACAAACACATCAGAGAACGAAACTCAGTGGCTCTTACTGAGATTCTTCATATCAAACAACATTATTGCATAAAAAGCAGTGTCGAACGTTATTAACAGCCGTTCATTAATCGGCGAAAAGCCGTGTATTAACAAGGCAATTCATGCTCTGTTAATGCACTGCTACGCAACTGTCATGATCATACCGGGGCCACAGATGTGCTGCCGTTACGAGATGTGTACTGCCCGGCCCTAGAACGAGCATAGTCCATGGAAATTGCGTTCGCGAGACATCGGTGAAAAGGCGAAACAAAATAGTGCAAGAAATAACGCAAATGTAGCAAATGTTTTCATTTTCTATGCAATAATAGCGATCGAACATGGTTTTTCAATGCATTAACATTCGCCAGGTCCCTTGGGAGGTGTGGAAAACCGCGGCATTCGGCCTCAGTTTTCAACACCTTTTACGGGACCTAGCGAATGTTAATGTATGAAAAACCATGTTTAATCCCTTTATTGTGGTTTGTAAAACTGTCATACTTCCTTTAGCACCCTCTGCACGAATAACTTAATCCCAACTTAGATAAAAACACAGGTTTAAGCTCTGGTCGGGCCCACCGGAGTACTACTATTGTTTTTTTTTTTTTTTTTTTTTGCTTCAGCATTTCAGTTATTTCGTGTCCTCATCGTTATTTCATCGTATTCGTTTGAGTTTTATGTTCTCGGAGATGTTGCACTGATGAATTAGGAGCCCTTCACAAATGTCTTGTGTATACAAATGTCTTGTGCGGACAAATGTCTTGTGTATACCACGGCACAACTAAGAGAGAGGGTTGTGGACACGTAAAATCGATTTAAGTCCCACCCCCTCACCCTCCCCCCTCCCAGCAATATGTTTATTGACCGTTCCAAGGCGGTGCTTCTACTGTGCCAGGGTGAATTTGACTGGCTGTAAAAGTGCTTTAAACCCCACCTTGGCTTATTCTACTGACCGTTCTAAGGCGCCGATCCAGTTGTTAGTCTTACTGTTTGTTGCTTTGTGATACGTTTGTTTAAATTACACTTGTTTGGTTTTGTCTGTTTCCTCTTCCTCATGGTCTCTGGGAAGGGCTGCGGCTTGTGATTGTGGCACTCCCTGGACTTTTACCTTTTTTACTATATATGTTATTGTATGTCTTTGCAAGTGTGTCTTGGTGATTTTTTTTTATTTTAGATAGCCGTTTGACCATTTTTTTAAGAAAGAAACTGTCCTTTTGGCTTTCTGCTTGTAGTATTTTGATTGTGGTGCCGTTACTTTAAATGCGTCCTTCTTTCCCTTTGGTGTCTTGGAATGGAAGGTGTTAGGTAATTGTATCAATTCCTGATCATTGCCTTCCTTTCTGTTTAAAGGACTGGTTGCCACTCGGGGTTTTCCTGGTACCAACAGATTCGAATACTATTTTGCAAACATTAAGCCTTAGGCAAGAGCCATCTATCTCACACAAAAAAAAAAAAAAAAAAAAAAAAAAAAAAAATCAAATGGAGCTTTTTGTGCGTTTGTGTGAATTGTGTCCTTAAAGTGGGTGGGGTATTTCCATACCAGACAGATCTGAAGGAACTAATTTGCAATTTATTATCTAAAAATATTAACTAAAGGTGTAGGCATATAATTGGCAGGCTCTGAAAAAAAGTTATAATTATAAGAGGATCTTGCACGTGCTAGATAACTATAGTATGTCACTTTACTTGCATCGTATCAATTCCTGGTCATTGCCTTCCTTTCTGTTTAAAGGACTGATTGCCATTGGGGTTTTCCTGGTACCAGCAGATTTGAGTACTGTTTTGCAGGCATTAAGCCTTAGGCAGGAGCCATCTATCTCATAAAAAATCAAATGGACCTTTTGTTTTGTGCGTGTTTGTGTGAATTGTGTCCTTAAAGTGTAGTTCCATATCAGACAGACCTGAAGGAACTAATTTATTTATTTTTGCAATTTATGATCTTCTAAAAATATTAACTAAAGGTTTAGGCATATAATTGGCAGGCTCTGAAAACAAATTATAATTATAAAAAGAACTTGCACGTGCTAGCTAACTTAAGTATGTCACTTTATTTATGAAGTTTCTATATTTTGCACGACCCATATCTGCAAAACCACAACGTTTTTTCTATCAACAGAATTGTACTTCTTTTGGCGAAAGTGTTGTCAATGACTCGAGATTGCTAAATTATGAGGGATTTTTCGTAAATATGTGATATGTGGTATGAGTTATGTGCCCTTGAATGCAAAAAAAAGAAGAAAAAAAAAAAAAAAAATGATATAAAATGAAGAAAAATGTCAACGGTCTGTTTCAAAAGTTTTTCATCCATTCTTTTGAAAAACACCCTAACAGTAGTTAAACCCTAATGCCTCAGAGTCCATATAAAATATATAGAATGACTCTGAAGACTTTTATCCATTACTGGCTAACGTTTGCACTATCTGTGGTTCTGTATTTGACATTTACATTATAGCTCTTAATTATTCTTCAACTCATTGTGAGGGGTTTATTTTTAAGTCATCGCACACTTTAGTTTATTCTGAATAAATTCCATCTGACCAATCTCTACTTATGTCCCCTACCGCAGACAGAGCATCTGTTAAAATTCCATGTATTTCATTACGAACACACGCCTATATAATTTTGACCCCCTTCAACCCCACTTTTATATAGTAAAACTGGGGTTTATAGGGGTATACATTATTTTTCTTATTTCTGCTCAAAAACATAGATTATGGGTACTCGTTAGAACCGCCTCGGAGAGGCGGGTTTAAGAGTACCCACAATCTATATTTTGAGCAGAAATATGAAAATATCAGAATTTATATCTGAAAATTTTCCTTTTTTTTGGTTGTAAAATTTTCAATACATTTGAATAGGCGTGTTTTCGTAATGTGACATACGTCTTAGACATTTTAATGTTTGTTGATGAGGTGTCGTTCAACCCCTAAATACACAGAACTGATGCAAAGTGCGCACAGCAGCCGACCACTCTTACCCTTGATTTGCATCAGCGAAACCAGCCAGAGATATGATTTAAGCTCTGTCTGCGGATTGTAAGTGCCTAAAACGCATTTTGGCCTTGAAAACTCCTTGCTTTTCGTATTGACCAGTATTTCTGGCGACTTTTGTAGACAGAGTAGGAGCGATGTCTGGAATTTATATGCAGGTACTATCAGCTACAATAATTGCAACATCTGCCTTGAAATCGGCAAATGAAATATAGACTATAGAACAGTCTGATCAGGGATTTTCTATTGGATGATATTTACCCTAATTATTCGTATAATTTAACATTTACCATACTTGCCCTAAAACGTTAAAATTCTTTGTTGATGTACTCGTGAACTGCTGGATGGGACCCTGATCAGACGCTTTATTCTGTTATGTCTGATATGCGTCTACACCGATTGCTCAAGCTGGTCTGTAATCAGGGAAAATACTATGGATATCTGTTTTATAAGCCGAATCATATGAAAAAGGGCAATTCGCCGCATGTGCACAGCAAAAAACAAAACGAAACAAAAAAAAAAAAAAAAAAAAAAAAGCAAAAGAAGACAAAACAACAACAACAACAAAAAACAACAAAAAAACAAAACAAAAAAAAAACAACAAAAAAAAACCCAAAAAAAAACAACAACACCTGTGCATTCCGAGGTAGATATCGACCAAAGTCATTAACTGGTGCACATTGATTGATAAAAAAAAAAGAAAAAATATGTACGAATTAGTGTTTCATACATGAAACATTAGAGTCTAATACTAGTTACTGCTGGAATGCCGCCGAGTTTTGTTAAGAGCAATTAAGTACCCATTTGCAGATACGTGCCGTACACAGATCATGTTAATTACGCCAAAATTTCATCAGCTGTTCGTAATCGTGGCGTAGCGTATCTTCGGTATGAATTTGATTTCATTTGAAGTATTACGGCCCAGTCAACACTGTTAGGGTAATGTCGAGCCGGTCAATTTACGTACTCATGTTTTTCTTGGACAAGCATAGTAGAAAACAGGAGAATGTATTTGTTTAAATGATGGCGATTTGATATACATTGTAATAAACGACAAAAAAAAAAAAAAAAAAAAAAAAAAAAAAAAAAACTTTGCTATTATGGTGGTATGAAACGGAGCAAAACTATAAGGGAATTTACGACAATCAATTAGATCATCTTTAGGTTATATTTTGAAGCTAAAACAGCCGGAAAAGATGGAGAAGGAAGTGTGTACAAATGTTTCTTCTAACATGTTCCAGGCTGTTTTCCCTGTTGGCTGTGTACGGCGGCTTATGTCATTAACCACAACATTATAGCAGCGTCAAAGATAAAACCAGGGAATGTCATGCAACTGCGACGCTCTATTTATTTTTCTTTGGTTGTAAATCGTCTGTGAAACCAGATTCTCGTTTGTACACCAGACAGTAATTTATTCCTGATAAAGATTGGCTGATATTTAGTCGTTTTCATTGCATTTGAACAAATATGGATAAGCAATCCTGAAGTTGCCGAGTACAAGTGATATCTTCCATCACAAGAACCTAAATGAGCTGTAGGATTGATGTGTTTGAGAATCAAATCAAATTCATTTACTGTTTATTAGCACAGAAAATGAACTTTTTTTTTGTTTGTTGAATTCGTTTGCCTTAGGGGATATGTGATTGAGTTATAGGAGATGTTGTGACAGGGGATTGTGACGTTTTGGATCGTTTCTTGCACTCTAGTGATTTTTCTGCCGAACTGGTCCACTTCTACTGACGGAATTTAGCAACAGGGTGGTCTCTATCGCCCTACAGTTCCTGCAGATTTCATCCTATCATGATGGCACTATGTTGTTTTCTATTGCTGAGCAACAGAAAATCTACTGAAATAATGACTCCGTGACCGGGCTGCATACCTGGCAAATTCTTCTATATACTTTCTTAATACATCGGATAAACTAAAGTGACCATAAACTATGTAGATTTGGCAGTACTTCCGCCAAGACAGACAATTTTTGTGACATCCTATTTGCTTTAATTCACACCGAATCTCTTCGGAAAGGATTTAGATACGGCACTCATCATGAAAACACGCCTATATAATTTTGACCCGCTTAAACCCCACTTTATGTAGTAAAACTGGGGTTTACAGGGGTATACATTATTTTTCTTATTTCTGCACAAAAACATAGATTGTGGGTACTCGTTAGAACCGCCTCGTCGAGGCGGTTCTAACGAGTACCCACAATCTATGTTTTGAGCAGAAATATGAAAAAACAATCAGACTTTTTATCTGAAAATTTTTGAGTTTTTGGAGATGAAGTCTTTTATATATTTGAATAGGCATGTTTTCGTAATGTACATCAATTTTGAGCTTGATTGATGATAGAATTTCAAGTAGGATTTTTATTTTCTAAGTGTTCATTATTTGCAGAGAGTTTACCTTAAACAACAACAACAACAGCAGCAACAACAACAACTACAACAACACAATGACTGTTGTACAAAATATGGTTAGTGGCAAAGCTATAAATAGTTGGCATATTCCTTCTATTATTCCTTCTATTCCACGCAACAAATATTTTTTTTTCTTAATGAGCACGAACAGCGAAACATTTAGATAAACTGACTTACTACAAAGTAACAATGTATTACCCATATATAGCGAGTTGACTCTTCTACTGTTTGGGCCTGCTCATTTCAATATAAGGAGTATGTGGTCAGCTTTTAGTGTTACCATGTTTTATACAAATTCCTGGCGTGATGGTCTGATGTTGGTCTGCACTGTTTACCAATGTCCTTCAATGGGACGCTCGACACAAATGGGTTAACTGCGTACGATTTATTTTGAGGTGAATGAACTGTAAGGCTAATCAGCTAGAAACTTATAAGGAAATGTTTCAATTACAATGATGTATTGGAAAGAGGGACAGAAAAGTCTGATTTAGTTTTACAAGGAAAACAAACTCTATTAGTTTTCGGTTACCTTTCCGATACATTAATATCGAGTTTAGGAATAATATTGAACGCTATCCTTGATTATAAGCAACAACAATAATAATAAAAAAAAAAAAAAAAAAAAAAAAAAAAGTTAAAGATGTACGCACTCACAGATTGAACTGAACTTTCTCTGTGAAGGTCACCCATCCAAACACTAACTGAGATAAACGTTGCTTAACTTCGATAAACGGAATAGAAGCAGCTGTTTCAATGGTATCTTGACATCGATACAAAACTAGCGCAAATAATCTTTTATAACCCTTGATATTGGATCGATACTTTCCCGACTGGGGAGCTAGCGTCTTGTTTTCAGATATTACCTTCCTTGTGTTTTATTTCTAAATAAAACTGGACAAAAATCTTAGAGCGATAATAACACATTTAGTGTATTTGACTTCCTAAGATCTTAAATATAACCTTGTTCAAGGTTCGTATGTTTCGTCAATTTCACCACAAATAGAATACTGATAACTATATATTATTATAAGCTAAGGCTTTGCGATTTATTTATGAAATGTTTGGCGGCCCATATTGCACGTGCTTTTCTATTGACCGCTACCATATTTTGCAGGCTTGTTGGTATGGATAAGGGCTACAAACGTTCCAAATTTCAGCCAAATCGGACGACAAATAAGTGAGTTATTAAGAGTCAAAATATTGGATATTCCTCACCAACTTTGGACTGCTTATTTGAGTCAAATGCGACCTTCACCGATTGGAATGAAACCTGTGCCAGATGAAAGGCCTGGGGCCATGAGTCACTGGGGCAACTGGACGAAAATTCTGAGAGCCTCGTTTTCGAGTTCTGGGCGTTGAAAGTTGATATTTACCAATGTTTGACCCCTAATAACTTATAAACGGACAGTCCGATTATTCTGAAAAATATCGTTAATTGTAAGTATGGTCCTAAAGTATCTCTTGGCACCATTTTCAATCCAATCGGTGAAGGTCACCTTTAGTCTTTTTCAATCTCTTTGTTCATCAGACGACGTCTACAGACCCATTTTCAGCCCTTATATCTCCACATGTACTGCATGCAGCGCACTCCTATTTGGCACAAATATGTACCTTCCTAACACCTATAAACCTTATAAAAAGCGCACCTGTTTGTTGCGAATTGATAGAGTTATTACGGTTTTACCGATTTCGCGCCCTAATTTCCATAGGGTGCAATGTAAAATTGATGGCCCGTTTTCACCAGGACGCCTTGCCCCGATTCCCTTGACTAGTCTTTATATATGTAGGCATTAATGATCTGCGCATGCGCATATATTTGCAGCACCGTCGGTGCTTTCCTTTGCCTGCTATAGGCGAAAAACGATTTATTTATGAAATGTTTGGCGGCCCATATTGCACGTGCTTTTCTATTGACCGCTACCATATTTTGCAGGCTTGTTGGTATGGATAAGGGCTACAAACGTTTCTAAATTTCAGCCAAATCGGACGACAAATAAGTGAGTTATTAAGAGTCAAAATATTGGATATTCCTCACCAACTTTGGACTGCTTATTTGAGTCAAATGCGACCTTCACCGATTGGAATGAAACCTGTGCCAGATGAAAGGCCTGGGGCCATGAGTCACTGGGGCAACTGGACGAAAATTCTGAGAGCCTCGTTTTCGAGTTCTGGGCGTTGAAAGTTGATATTTACCAATGTTTGACCCCTAATAACTTATAAACGGACAGTCCGATTATTCTGAAAAATATCGTTAATTGTAAGTATGGTCCTAAAGTATCTCTTGGCACCATTTTCAATCCAATCGGTGAAGGTCACCTTTAGTCTTTTTCAATCTCTTTGTTCATCAGACGACGTCTACAGACCCATTTTCAGCCCTTATATCTCCACATGTACTGCATGCAGCGCACTCCTATTTGGCACAAATATGTACCTTCCTAACACCTATAAACCTTATAAAAAGCGCACCTGTTTGTTGCGAATTGATAGAGTTATTACGGTTTTACCGATTTCGCGCCCTAATTTCCATAGGGTGCAATGTAAAATTGATGGCCCGTTTTCACCAGGACGCCTTGCCCCGATTCCCTTGACTAGTCTTTATATATGTAGGCATTAATGATCTGCGCATGCGCATATATTTGCAGCACCGTCGGTGCTTTCCTTTGCCTGCTATAGGCGAAAAACGATTTATTTATGAAATGTTTGGCGGCCCATATTGCACGTGCTTTTCTATTGACCGCTACCATATTTTGCAGGCTTGTTGGTATGGATAAGGGCTACAAACGTTCCAAATTTCAGCCAAATCGGACGACAAATAAGTGAGTTATTAAGAGTCAAAATATTGGATATTCCTCACCAACTTTGGACTGCTTATTTGAGTCAAATGCGACCTTCACCGATTGGAATGAAACCTGTGCCAGATGAAAGGCCTGGGGCCATGAGTCACTGGGGCAACTGGACGAAAATTCTGAGAGCCTCGTTTTCGAGTTCTGGGCGTTGAAAGTTGATATTTACCAATGTTTGACCCCTAATAACTTATAAACGGACAGTCCGATTATTCTGAAAAATATCGTTAATTGTAAGTATGGTCCTAAAGTATCTCTTGGCACCATTTTCAATCCAATCGGTGAAGGTCACCTTTAGTCTTTTTCAATCTCTTTGTTCATCAGACGACGTCTACAGACCCATTTTCAGCCCTTATATCTCCACATGTACTGCATGCAGCGCACTCCTATTTGGCACAAATATGTACCTTCCTAACTCCTATAAACCTTATAAAAAGCGCACCTGTTTGTTGCGAATTGATAGAGTTATTACGGTTTTACCGATTTCGCGCCCTAATTTCCATAGGGTGCAATGTAAAATTGATGGCCCGTTTTCACCAGGACGCCTTGCCCCGATTCCCTTGACTAGTCTTTATATATGTAGGCATTAATGATCTGCGCATGCGCATATATTTGCAGCACCGTCGGTGCTTTCCTTTGCCTGCTATAGGCGAAAAACGATTTATTTATGAAATGTTTGGCGGCCCATATTGCACGTGCTTTTCTATTGACCGCTACCATATTTTGCAGGCTTGTTGGTATGGATAAGGGCTACAAACGTTTCTAAATTTCAGCCAAATCGGACGACAAATAAGTGAGTTATTAAGAGTCAAAATATTGGATATTCCTCACCAACTTTGGACTGCTTATTTGAGTCAAATGCGACCTTCACCGATTGGAATGAAACCTGTGCCAGATGAAAGGCCTGGGGCCATGAGTCACTGGGGCAACTGGACGAAAATTCTGAGAGCCTCGTTTTCGAGTTCTGGGCGTTGAAAGTTGATATTTACCAATGTTTGACCCCTAATAACTTATAAACGGACAGTCCGATTATTCTGAAAAATATCGTTAATTGTAAGTATGGTCCTAAAGTATCTCTTGGCACCATTTTCAATCCAATCGGTGAAGGTCACCTTTAGTCTTTTTCAATCTCTTTGTTCATCAGACGACGTCTACAGACCCATTTTCAGCCCTTATATCTCCACATGTACTGCATGCAGCACACTCCTATTTGGCACAAATATGTACCTTCCTAACACCTATAAACCTTATAAAAAGCGCACCTGTTTGTTGCGAATTGATAGAGTTATTACGGTTTTACCGATTTCGCGCCCTAATTTCCATAGGGTGCAATGTAAAATTGATGGCCCGTTTTCACCAGGACGCCTTGCCCCGATTCCCTTGACTAGTCTTTATATATGTAGGCATTAATGATCTGCGCATGCGCATATATTTGCAGCACCGTCGGTGCTTTCCTTTGCCTGCTATAGGCGAAAAACGATTTATTTATGAAATGTTTGGCGGCCCATATTGCACGTGCTTTTCTATTGACCGCTACCATATTTTGCAGGCTTGTTGGTATGGATAAGGGCTACAAACGTTCCAAATTTCAGCCAAATCGGACGACAAATAAGTGAGTTATTAAGAGTCAAAATATTGGATATTCCTCACCAACTTTGGACTGCTTATTTGAGTCAAATGCGACCTTCACCGATTGGAATGAAACCTGTGCCAGATGAAAGGCCTGGGGCCATGAGTCACTGGGGCAACTGGACGAAAATTCTGAGAGCCTCGTTTTCGAGTTCTGGGCGTTGAAAGTTGATATTTACCAATGTTTGACCCCTAATAACTTATAAACGGACAGTCCGATTATTCTGAAAAATATCGTTAATTGTAAGTATGGTCCTAAAGTATCTCTTGGCACCATTTTCAATCCAATCGGTGAAGGTCACCTTTAGTCTTTTTCAATCTCTTTGTTCATCAGACGACGTCTACAGACCCATTTTCAGCCCTTATATCTCCACATGTACTGCATGCAGCGCACTCCTATTTGGCACAAATATGTACCTTCCTAACACCTATAAACCTTATAAAAAGCGCACCTGTTTGTTGCGAATTGATAGAGTTATTACGGTTTTACCGATTTCGCGCCCTAATTTCCATAGGGTGCAATGTAAAATTGATGGCCCGTTTTCACCAGGACGCCTTGCCCCGATTCCCTTGACTAGTCTTTATATATGTAGGCATTAATGATCTGCGCATGCGCATATATTTGCAGCACCGTCGGTGCTTTCCTTTGCCTGCTATAGGCGAAAAACGATTTATTTATGAAATGTTTGGCGGCCCATATTGCACGTGCTTTTCTATTGACCGCTACCATATTTTGCAGGCTTGTTGGTATGGATAAGGGCTACAAACGTTTCTAAATTTCAGCCAAATCGGACGACAAATAAGTGAGTTATTAAGAGTCAAAATATTGGATATTCCTCACCAACTTTGGACTGCTTATTTGAGTCAAATGCGACCTTCACCGATTGGAATGAAACCTGTGCCAGATGAAAGGCCTGGGGCCATGAGTCACTGGGGCAACTGGACGAAAATTCTGAGAGCCTCGTTTTCGAGTTCTGGGCGTTGAAAGTTGATATTTACCAATGTTTGACCCCTAATAACTTATAAACGGACAGTCCGATTATTCTGAAAAATATCGTTAATTGTAAGTATGGTCCTAAAGTATCTCTTGGCACCATTTTCAATCCAATCGGTGAAGGTCACCTTTAGTCTTTTTCAATCTCTTTGTTCATCAGACGACGTCTACAGACCCATTTTCAGCCCTTATATCTCCACATGTACTGCATGCAGCGCACTCCTATTTGGCACAAATATGTACCTTCCTAACACCTATAAACCTTATAAAAAGCGCACCTGTTTGTTGCGAATTGATAGAGTTATTACGGTTTTACCGATTTCGCGCCCTAATTTCCATAGGGTGCAATGTAAAATTGATGGCCCGTTTTCACCAGGACGCCTTGCCCCGATTCCCTTGACTAGTCTTTATATATGTAGGCATTAATGATCTGCGCATGCGCATATATTTGCAGCACCGTCGGTGCTTTCCTTTGCCTGCTATAGGCGAAAAACGATTTATTTATGAAATGTTTGGCGGCCCATATTGCACGTGCTTTTCTATTGACCGCTACCATATTTTGCAGGCTTGTTGGTATGGATAAGGGCTACAAACGTTCCAAATTTCAGCCAAATCGGACGACAAATAAGTGAGTTATTAAGAGTCAAAATATTGGATATTCCTCACCAACTTTGGACTGCTTATTTGAGTCAAATGCGACCTTCACCGATTGGAATGAAACCTGTGCCAGATGAAAGGCCTGGGGCCATGAGTCACTGGGGCAACTGGACGAAAATTCTGAGAGCCTCGTTTTCGAGTTCTGGGCGTTGAAAGTTGATATTTACCAATGTTTGACCCCTAATAACTTATAAACGGACAGTCCGATTATTCTGAAAAATATCGTTAATTGTAAGTATGGTCCTAAAGTATCTCTTGGCACCATTTTCAATCCAATCGGTGAAGGTCACCTTTAGTCTTTTTCAATCTCTTTGTTCATCAGACGACGTCTACAGACCCATTTTCAGCCCTTATATCTCCACATGTACTGCATGCAGCGCACTCCTATTTGGCACAAATATGTACCTTCCTAACTCCTATAAACCTTATAAAAAGCGCACCTGTTTGTTGCGAATTGATAGAGTTATTACGGTTTTACCGATTTCGCGCCCTAATTTCCATAGGGTGCAATGTAAAATTGATGGCCCGTTTTCACCAGGACGCCTTGCCCCGATTCCCTTGACTAGTCTTTATATATGTAGGCATTAATGATCTGCGCATGCGCATATATTTGCAGCACCGTCGGTGCTTTCCTTTGCCTGCTATAGGCGAAAAACGATTTATTTATGAAATGTTTGGCGGCCCATATTGCACGTGCTTTTCTATTGACCGCTACCATATTTTGCAGGCTTGTTGGTATGGATAAGGGCTACAAACGTTTCTAAATTTCAGCCAAATCGGACGACAAATAAGTGAGTTATTAAGAGTCAAAATATTGGATATTCCTCACCAACTTTGGACTGCTTATTTGAGTCAAATGCGACCTTCACCGATTGGAATGAAACCTGTGCCAGATGAAAGGCCTGGGGCCATGAGTCACTGGGGCAACTGGACGAAAATTCTGAGAGCCTCGTTTTCGAGTTCTGGGCGTTGAAAGTTGATATTTACCAATGTTTGACCCCTAATAACTTATAAACGGACAGTCCGATTATTCTGAAAAATATCGTTAATTGTAAGTATGGTCCTAAAGTATCTCTTGGCACCATTTTCAATCCAATCGGTGAAGGTCACCTTTAGTCTTTTTCAATCTCTTTGTTCATCAGACGACGTCTACAGACCCATTTTCAGCCCTTATATCTCCACATGTACTGCATGCAGCACACTCCTATTTGGCACAAATATGTACCTTCCTAACACCTATAAACCTTATAAAAAGCGCACCTGTTTGTTGCGAATTGATAGAGTTATTACGGTTTTACCGATTTCGCGCCCTAATTTCCATAGGGTGCAATGTAAAATTGATGGCCCGTTTTCACCAGGACGCCTTGCCCCGATTCCCTTGACTAGTCTTTATATATGTAGGCATTAATGATCTGCGCATGCGCATATATTTGCAGCACCGTCGGTGCTTTCCTTTGCCTGCTATAGGCGAAAAACGATTTATTTATGAAATGTTTGGCGGCCCATATTGCACGTGCTTTTCTATTGACCGCTACCATATTTTGCAGGCTTGTTGGTATGGATAAGGGCTACAAACGTTCCAAATTTCAGCCAAATCGGACGACAAATAAGTGAGTTATTAAGAGTCAAAATATTGGATATTCCTCACCAACTTTGGACTGCTTATTTGAGTCAAATGCGACCTTCACCGATTGGAATGAAACCTGTGCCAGATGAAAGGCCTGGGGCCATGAGTCACTGGGGCAACTGGACGAAAATTCTGAGAGCCTCGTTTTCGAGTTCTGGGCGTTGAAAGTTGATATTTACCAATGTTTGACCCCTAATAACTTATAAACGGACAGTCCGATTATTCTGAAAAATATCGTTAATTGTAAGTATGGTCCTAAAGTATCTCTTGGCACCATTTTCAATCCAATCGGTGAAGGTCACCTTTAGTCTTTTTCAATCTCTTTGTTCATCAGACGACGTCTACAGACCCATTTTCAGCCCTTATATCTCCACATGTACTGCATGCAGCGCACTCCTATTTGGCACAAATATGTACCTTCCTAACACCTATAAACCTTATAAAAAGCGCACCTGTTTGTTGCGAATTGATAGAGTTATTACGGTTTTACCGATTTCGCGCCCTAATTTCCATAGGGTGCAATGTAAAATTTATGGCCCGTTTTCACCAGGACGCCTTGCCCCGATTCCCTTGACTAGTCTTTATATATGTAGGCATTAATGATCTGCGCATGCGCATATATTTGCAGCACCGTCGGTGCTTTCCTTTGCCTGCTATAGGCGAAAAACGATTTATTTATGAAATGTTTGGCG
Organism: Anodontia alba; assembly: GCA_964016985.1. Taxonomy (NCBI): domain Eukaryota; kingdom Metazoa; phylum Mollusca; class Bivalvia; order Lucinida; family Lucinidae; genus Anodontia; species Anodontia alba. Next base: position 27,819,972 of record OZ024834.1, read on the forward strand.
GCCCATATTGCACGTGCTTTTCTATTGACCGCTACCATATTTTGCAGGCTTGTTGGTATGGATAAGGGCTACAAACGTTTCTAAATTTCAGCCAAATCGGACGACAAATAAGTGAGTTATTAAGAGTCAAAATATTGGATATTCCTCACCAACTTTGGACTGCTTATTTGAGTCAAATGCGACCTTCACCGATTGGAATGAAACCTGTGCCAGATGAAAGGCCTGGGGCCATGAGTCACTGGGGCAACTGGACGAAAATTCTGAGAGCCTCGTTTTCGAGTTCTGGGCGTTGAAAGTTGATATTTACCAATGTTTGACCCCTAATAACTTATAAACGGACAGTCCGATTATTCTGAAAAATATCGTTAATTGTAAGTATGGTCCTAAAGTATCTCTTGGCACCATTTTCAATCCATTCGGTGAAGGTCACCTTTAGTCTTTTTCAATCTCTTTGTTCATCAGACGACGTCTACAGACCCATTTTCAGCCCTTATATCTCCACATGTACTGCATGCAGCGCACTCCTATTTGGCACAAATATGTACCTTCCTAACACCTATAAACCTTATAAAAAGCGCACCTGTTTGTTGCGAATTGATAGAGTTATTACGGTTTTACCGATTTCGCGCCCTAATTTCCATAGGGTGCAATGTAAAATTGATGGCCCGTTTTCACCAGGACGCCTTGCCCCGATTCCCTTGACTAGTCTTTATATATGTAGGCATTAATGATCTGCGCATGCGCATATATTTGCAGCACCGTCGGTGCTTTCCTTTGCCTGCTATAGGCGAAAAACGATTTATTTATGAAATGTTTGGCGGCCCATATTGCACGTGCTTTTCTATTGACCGCTACCATATTTTGCAGGCTTGTTGGTATGGATAAGGGCTACAAACGTTTCTAAATTTCAGCCAAATCGGACGACAAATAAGTGAGTTATTAAGAGTCAAAATATTGGATATTCCTCACCAACTTTGGACTGCTTATTTGAGTCAAATGCGACCTTCACCGATTGGAATGAAACCTGTGCCAGATGAAAGGCCTGGGGCCATGAGTCACTGGGGCAACTGGACGAAAATTCTGAGAGCCTCGTTTTCGAGTTCTGGGCGTTGAAAGTTGATATTTACCAATGTTTGACCCCTAATAACTTATAAACGGACAGTCCGATTATTCTGAAAAATATCGTTAATTGTAAGTATGGTCCTAAAGTATCTCTTGGCACCATTTTCAATCCAATCGGTGAAGGTCACCTTTAGTCTTTTTCAATCTCTTTGTTCATCAGACGACGTCTACAGACCCATTTTCAGCCCTTATATCTCCACATGTACTGCATGCAGCGCACTCCTATTTGGCACAAATATGTACCTTCCTAACACCTATAAACCTTATAAAAAGCGCACCTGTTTGTTGCGAATTGATAGAGTTATTACGGTTTTACCGATTTCGCGCCCTAATTTCCATAGGGTGCAATGTAAAATTGATGGCCCGTTTTCACCAGGACGCCTTGCCCCGATTCCCTTGACTAGTCTTTATATATGTAGGCATTAATGATCTGCGCATGCGCATATATTTGCAGCACCGTCGGTGCTTTCCTTTGCCTGCTATAGGCGAAAAACGATTTATTTATGAAATGTTTGGCGGCCCATATTGCACGTGCTTTTCTATTGACCGCTACCATATTTTGCAGGCTTGTTGGTATGGATAAGGGCTACAAATGTTTCTAAATTTCAGCCAAATCGGACGACAAATAAGTGAGTTATTAAGAGTCAAAATATTGGATATTCCTCACCAACTTTGGACTGCTTATTTGAGTCAAATGCGACCTTCACCGATTGGAATGAAACCTGTGCCAGATGAAAGGCCTGGGGCCATGAGTCACTGGGGCAACTGGACGAAAATTCTGAGAGCCTCGTTTTCGAGTTCTGGGCGTTGAAAGTTGATATTTACCAATGTTTGACCCCTAATAACTTATAAACGGACAGTCCGATTATTCTGAAAAATATCGTTAATTGTAAGTATGGTCCTAAAGTATCTCTTGGCACCATTTTCAATCCAATCGGTGAAGGTCACCTTTAGTCTTTTTCAATCTCTTTGTTCATCAGACGACGTCTACAGACCCATTTTCAGCCCTTATATCTCCACATGTACTGCATGCAGCGCACTCCTATTTGGCACAAATATGTACCTTCCTAACACCTATAAACCTTATAAAAAGTGCACCTGTTTGTTGCGAATTGATAGAGTTATTACGGTTTTACCGATTTCGCGCCCTAATTTCCATAGGGTGCAATGTAAAATTGATGGCCCGTTTTCACCAGGACGCCTTGCCCCGATTCCCTTGACTAGTCTTTATATATGTAGGCATTAATGATCTGCGCATGCGCATATATTTGCAGCACCGTCGGTGCTTTCCTTTGCCTGCTATAGGCGAAAAACGATTTATTTATGAAATGTTTGGCGGCCCATATTGCACGTGCTTTTCTATTGACCGCTACCATATTTTGCAGGCTTGTTGGTATGGATAAGGGCTACAAACGTTCCAAATTTCAGCCAAATCGGACGACAAATAAGTGAGTTATTAAGAGTCAAAATATTGGATATTCCTCACCAACTTTGGACTGCTTATTTGAGTCAAATGCGACCTTCACCGATTGGAATGAAACCTGTGCCAGATGAAAGGCCTGGGGCCATGAGTCACTGGGGCAACTGGACGAAAATTCTGAGAGCCTCGTTTTCGAGTTCTGGGCGTTGAAAGTTGATATTTACCAATGTTTGACCCCTAATAACTTATAAACGGACAGTCCGATTATTCTGAAAAATATCGTTAATTGTAAGTATGGTCCTAAAGTATCTCTTGGCACCATTTTCAATCCAATCGGTGAAGGTCACCTTTAGTCTTTTTCAATCTCTTTGTTCATCAGACGACGTCTACAGACCCATTTTCAGCCCTTATATCTCCACATGTACTGCATGCAGCGCACTCCTATTTGGCACAAATATGTACCTTCCTAACACCTATAAACCTTATAAAAAGCGCACCTGTTTGTTGCGAATTGATAGAGTTATTACGGTTTTACCGATTTCGCGCCCTAATTTCCATAGGGTGCAATGTAAAATTTATGGCCCGTTTTCACCAGGACGCCTTGCCCCGATTCCCTTGACTAGTCTTTATATATGTAGGCATTAATGATCTGCGCATGCGCATATATTTGCAGCACCGTCGGTGCTTTCCTTTGCCTGCTATAGGCGAAAAACGATTTATTTATGAAATGTTTGGCGGCCCATATTGCACGTGCTTTTCTATTGACCGCTACCATATTTTGCAGGCTTGTTGGTATGGATAAGGGCTACAAACGTTTCTAAATTTCAGCCAAATCGGACGACAAATAAGTGAGTTATTAAGAGTCAAAATATTGGATATTCCTCACCAACTTTGGACTGCTTATTTGAGTCAAATGCGACCTTCACCGATTGGAATGAAACCTGTGCCAGATGAAAGGCCTGGGGCCATGAGTCACTGGGGCAACTGGACGAAAATTCTGAGAGCCTCGTTTTCGAGTTCTGGGCGTTGAAAGTTGATATTTACCAATGTTTGACCCCTAATAACTTATAAACGGACAGTCCGATTATTCTGAAAAATATCGTTAATTGTAAGTATGGTCCTAAAGTATCTCTTGGCACCATTTTCAATCCATTCGGTGAAGGTCACCTTTAGTCTTTTTCAATCTCTTTGTTCATCAGACGACGTCTACAGACCCATTTTCAGCCCTTATATCTCCACATGTACTGCATGCAGCGCACTCCTATTTGGCACAAATATGTACCTTCCTAACACCTATAAACCTTATAAAAAGCGCACCTGTTTGTTGCGAATTGATAGAGTTATTACGGTTTTACCGATTTCGCGCCCTAATTTCCATAGGGTGCAATGTAAAATTGATGGCCCGTTTTCACCAGGACGCCTTGCCCCGATTCCCTTGACTAGTCTTTATATATGTAGGCATTAATGATCTGCGCATGCGCATATATTTGCAGCACCGTCGGTGCTTTCCTTTGCCTGCTATAGGCGAAAAACGATTTATTTATGAAATGTTTGGCGGCCCATATTGCACGTGCTTTTCTATTGACCGCTACCATATTTTGCAGGCTTGTTGGTATGGATAAGGGCTACAAACGTTTCTAAATTTCAGCCAAATCGGACGACAAATAAGTGAGTTATTAAGAGTCAAAATATTGGATATTCCTCACCAACTTTGGACTGCTTATTTGAGTCAAATGCGACCTTCACCGATTGGAATGAAACCTGTGCCAGATGAAAGGCCTGGGGCCATGAGTCACTGGGGCAACTGGACGAAAATTCTGAGAGCCTCGTTTTCGAGTTCTGGGCGTTGAAAGTTGATATTTACCAATGTTTGACCCCTAATAACTTATAAACGGACAGTCCGATTATTCTGAAAAATATCGTTAATTGTAAGTATGGTCCTAAAGTATCTCTTGGCACCATTTTCAATCCAATCGGTGAAGGTCACCTTTAGTCTTTTTCAATCTCTTTGTTCATCAGACGACGTCTACAGACCCATTTTCAGCCCTTATATCTCCACATGTACTGCATGCAGCGCACTCCTATTTGGCACAAATATGTACCTTCCTAACACCTATAAACCTTATAAAAAGCGCACCTGTTTGTTGCGAATTGATAGAGTTATTACGGTTTTACCGATTTCGCGCCCTAATTTCCATAGGGTGCAATGTAAAATTGATGGCCCGTTTTCACCAGGACGCCTTGCCCCGATTCCCTTGACTAGTCTTTATATATGTAGGCATTAATGATCTGCGCATGCGCATATATTTGCAGCACCGTCGGTGCTTTCCTTTGCCTGCTATAGGCGAAAAACGATTTATTTATGAAATGTTTGGCGGCCCATATTGCACGTGCTTTTCTATTGACCGCTACCATATTTTGCAGGCTTGTTGGTATGGATAAGGGCTACAAATGTTTCTAAATTTCAGCCAAATCGGACGACAAATAAGTGAGTTATTAAGAGTCAAAATATTGGATATTCCTCACCAACTTTGGACTGCTTATTTGAGTCAAATGCGACCTTCACCGATTGGAATGAAACCTGTGCCAGATGAAAGGCCTGGGGCCATGAGTCACTGGGGCAACTGGACGAAAATTCTGAGAGCCTCGTTTTCGAGTTCTGGGCGTTGAAAGTTGATATTTACCAATGTTTGACCCCTAATAACTTATAAACGGACAGTCCGATTATTCTGAAAAATATCGTTAATTGTAAGTATGGTCCTAAAGTATCTCTTGGCACCATTTTCAATCCAATCGGTGAAGGTCACCTTTAGTCTTTTTCAATCTCTTTGTTCATCAGACGACGTCTACAGACCCATTTTCAGCCCTTATATCTCCACATGTACTGCATGCAGCGCACTCCTATTTGGCACAAATATGTACCTTCCTAACACCTATAAACCTTATAAAAAGTGCACCTGTTTGTTGCGAATTGATAGAGTTATTACGGTTTTACCGATTTCGCGCCCTAATTTCCATAGGGTGCAATGTAAAATTGATGGCCCGTTTTCACCAGGACGCCTTGCCCCGATTCCCTTGACTAGTCTTTATATATGTAGGCATTAATGATCTGCGCATGCGCATATATTTGCAGCACCGTCGGTGCTTTCCTTTGCCTGCTATAGGCGAAAAACGATTTATTTATGAAATGTTTGGCGGCCCATATTGCACGTGCTTTTCTATTGACCGCTACCATATTTTGCAGGCTTGTTGGTATGGATAAGGGCTACAAACGTTTCTAAATTTCAGCCAAATCGGACGACAAATAAGTGAGTTATTAAGAGTCAAAATATTGGATATTCCTCACCAACTTTGGACTGCTTATTTGAGTCAAATGCGACCTTCACCGATTGGAATGAAACCTGTGCCAGATGAAAGGCCTGGGGCCATGAGTCACTGGGGCAACTGGACGAAAATTCTGAGAGCCTCGTTTTCGAGTTCTGGGCGTTGAAAGTTGATATTTACCAATGTTTGACCCCTAATAACTTATAAACGGACAGTCCGATTATTCTGAAAAATATCGTTAATTGTAACTATGGTCCTAAAGTATCTCTTGGCACCATTTTCAATCCAATCGGTGAAGGTCACCTTTAGTCTTTTTCAATCTCTTTGTTCATCAGACGACGTCTACAGACCCATTTTCAGCCCTTATATCTCCACATGTACTGCATGCAGCGCACTCCTATTTGGCACAAATATGTACCTTCCTAACACCTATAAACCTTATAAAAAGCGCACCTGTTTGTTGCGAATTGATAGAGTTATTACGGTTTTACCGATTTCGCGCCCTAATTTCCATAGGGTGCAATGTAAAATTGATGGCCCGTTTTCACCAGGACGCCTTGCCCCGATTCCCTTGACTAGTCTTTATATATGTAGGCATTAATGATCTGCGCATGCGCATATATTTGCAGCACCGTCGGTGCTTTCCTTTGCCTGCTATAGGCGAAAAACGATTTATTTATGAAATGTTTGGCGGCCCATATTGCACGTGCTTTTCTATTGACCGCTACCATATTTTGCAGGCTTGTTGGTATGGATAAGGGCTACAAATGTTTCTAAATTTCAGCCAAATCGGACGACAAATAAGTGAGTTATTAAGAGTCAAAATATTGGATATTCCTCACCAACTTTGGACTGCTTATTTGAGTCAAATGCGACCTTCACCGATTGGAATGAAACCTGTGCCAGATGAAAGGCCTGGGGCCATGAGTCACTGGGGCAACTGGACGAAAATTCTGAGAGCCTCGTTTTCGAGTTCTGGGCGTTGAAAGTTGATATTTACCAATGTTTGACCCCTAATAACTTATAAACGGACAGTCCGATTATTCTGAAAAATATCGTTAATTGTAAGTATGGTCCTAAAGTATCTCTTGGCACCATTTTCAATCCAATCGGTGAAGGTCACCTTTAGTCTTTTTCAATCTCTTTGTTCATCAGACGACGTCTACAGACCCATTTTCAGCCCTTATATCTCCACATGTACTGCATGCAGCGCACTCCTATTTGGCACAAATATGTACCTTCCTAACACCTATAAACCTTATAAAAAGTGCACCTGTTTGTTGCGAATTGATAGAGTTATTACGGTTTTACCGATTTCGCGCCCTAATTTCCATAGGGTGCAATGTAAAATTGATGGCCCGTTTTCACCAGGACGCCTTGCCCCGATTCCCTTGACTAGTCTTTATATATGTAGGCATTAATGATCTGCGCATGCGCATATATTTGCAGCACCGTCGGTGCTTTCCTTTGCCTGCTATAGGCGAAAAACGATTTATTTATGAAATGTTTGGCGGCCCATATTGCACGTGCTTTTCTATTGACCGCTACCATATTTTGCAGGCTTGTTGGTATGGATAAGGGCTACAAACGTTTCTAAATTTCAGCCAAATCGGACGACAAATAAGTGAGTTATTAAGAGTCAAAATATTGGATATTCCTCACCAACTTTGGACTGCTTATTTGAGTCAAATGCGACCTTCACCGATTGGAATGAAACCTGTGCCAGATGAAAGGCCTGGGGCCATGAGTCACTGGGGCAACTGGACGAAAATTCTGAGAGCCTCGTTTTCGAGTTCTGGGCGTTGAAAGTTGATATTTACCAATGTTTGACCCCTAATAACTTATAAACGGACAGTCCGATTATTCTGAAAAATATCGTTAATTGTAACTATGGTCCTAAAGTATCTCTTGGCACCATTTTCAATCCAATCGGTGAAGGTCACCTTTAGTCTTTTTCAATCTCTTTGTTCATCAGACGACGTCTACAGACCCATTTTCAGCCCTTATATCTCCACATGTACTGCATGCAGCGCACTCCTATTTGGCACAAATATGTACCTTCCTAACACCTATAAACCTTATAAAAAGCGCACCTGTTTGTTGCGAATTGATAGAGTTATTACGGTTTTACCGATTTCGCGCCCTAATTTCCATAGGGTGCAATGTAAAATTGATGGCCCGTTTTCACCAGGACGCCTTGCCCCGATTCCCTTGACTAGTCTTTATATATGTAGGCATTAATGATCTGCGCATGCGCATATATTTGCAGCACCGTCGGTGCTTTCCTTTGCCTGCTATAGGCGAAAAACGATTTATTTATGAAATGTTTGGCGGCCCATATTGCACGTGCTTTTCTATTGACCGCTACCATATTTTGCAGGCTTGTTGGTATGGATAAGGGCTACAAACGTTCCAAATTTCAGCCAAATCGGACGACAAATAAGTGAGTTATTAAGAGTCAAAATATTGGATATTCCTCACCAACTTTGGACTGCTTATTTGAGTCAAATGCGACCTTCACCGATTGGAATGAAACCTGTGCCAGATGAAAGGCCTGGGGCCATGAGTCACTGGGGCAACTGGACGAAAATTCTGAGAGCCTCGTTTTCGAGTTCTGGGCGTTGAAAGTTGATATTTACGAATGTTTGACCCCTAATAACTTATAAACGGACAGTCCGATTATTCTGAAAAATATCGTTAATTGTAAGTATGGTCCTAAAGTATCTCTTGGCACCATTTTCAATCCAATCGGTGAAGGTCACCTTTAGTCTTTTTCAATCTCTTTGTTCATCAGACGACGTCTACAGACCCATTTTCAGCCCTTATATCTCCACATGTACTGCATGCAGCGCACTCCTATTTGGCACAAATATGTACCTTCCTAACACCTATAAACCTTATAAAAAGCGCACCTGTTTGTTGCGAATTGATAGAGTTATTACGGTTTTACCGATTTCGCGCCCTAATTTCCATAGGGTGCAATGTAAAATTGATGGCCCGTTTTCACCAGGACGCCTTGCCCCGATTCCCTTGACTAGTCTTTATATATGTAGGCATTAATGATCTGCGCATGCGCATATATTTGCAGCACCGTCGGTGCTTTCCTTTGCCTGCTATAGGCGAAAAACGATTTATTTATGAAATGTTTGGCGGCCCATATTGCACGTGCTTTTCTATTGACCGCTACCATATTTTGCAGGCTTGTTGGTATGGATAAGGGCTACAAACGTTCCAAATTTCAGCCAAATCGGACGACAAATAAGTGAGTTATTAAGAGTCAAAATATTGGATATTCCTCACCAACTTTGGACTGCTTATTTGAGTCAAATGCGACCTTCACCGATTGGAATGAAACCTGTGCCAGATGAAAGGCCTGGGGCCATGAGTCACTGGGGCAACTGGACGAAAATTCTGAGAGCCTCGTTTTCGAGTTCTGGGCGTTGAAAGTTGATATTTACCAATGTTTGACCCCTAATAACTTATAAACGGACAGTCCGATTATTCTGAAAAATATCGTTAATTGTAAGTATGGTCCTAAAGTATCTCTTGGCACCATTTTCAATCCAATCGGTGAAGGTCACCTTTAGTCTTTTTCAATCTCTTTGTTCATCAGACGACGTCTACAGACCCATTTTCAGCCCTTATATCTCCACATGTACTGCATGCAGCGCACTCCTATTTGGCACAAATATGTACCTTCCTAACACCTATAAACCTCATAAAAAGCGCACCTGTTTGTTGCGAATTGATAGAGTTATTACGGTTTTACCGATTTCGCGCCCTAATTTCCATAGGGTGCAATGTAAAATTGATGGCCCGTTTTCACCAGGACGCCTTGCCCCGATTCCCTTGACTAGTCTTTATATATGTAGGCATTAATGATCTGCGCATGCGCATATATTTGCAGCACCGTCGGTGCTTTCCTTTGCCTGCTATAGGCGAAAAACGATTTATTTATGAAATGTTTGGCGGCCCATATTGCACGTGCTTTTCTATTGACCGCTACCATATTTTGCAGGCTTGTTGGTATGGATAAGGGCTACAAACGTTTCTAAATTTCAGCCAAATCGGACGACAAATAAGTGAGTTATTAAGAGTCAAAATATTGGATATTCCTCACCAACTTTGGACTGCTTATTTGAGTCAAATGCGACCTTCACCGATTGGAATGAAACCTGTGCCAGATGAAAGGCCTGGGGCCATGAGTCACTGGGGCAACTGGACGAAAATTCTGAGAGCCTCGTTTTCGAGTTCTGGGCGTTGAAAGTTGATATTTACGAATGTTTGACCCCTAATAACTTATAAACGGACAGTCCGATTATTCTGAAAAATATCGTTAATTGTAAGTATGGTCCTAAAGTATCTCTTGGCACCATTTTCAATCCAATCGGTGAAGGTCACCTTTAGTCTTTTTCAATCTCTTTGTTCATCAGACGACGTCTACAGACCCATTTTCAGCCCTTATATCTCCACATGTACTGCATGCAGCGCACTCCTATTTGGCACAAATATGTACCTTCCTAACACCTATAAACCTTATAAAAAGCGCACCTGTTTGTTGCGAATTGATAGAGTTATTACGGTTTTACCGATTTCGCGCCCTAATTTCCATAGGGTGCAATGTAAAATTGATGGCCCGTTTTCACCAGGACGCCTTGCCCCGATTCCCTTGACTAGTCTTTATATATGTAGGCATTAATGATCTGCGCATGCGCATATATTTGCAGCACCGTCGGTGCTTTCCTTTGCCTGCTATAGGCGAAAAACGATTTATTTATGAAATGTTTGGCGGCCCATATTGCACGTGCTTTTCTATTGACCGCTACCATATTTTGCAGGCTTGTTGGTATGGATAAGGGCTACAAACGTTCCAAATTTCAGCCAAATCGGACGACAAATAAGTGAGTTATTAAGAGTCAAAATATTGGATATTCCTCACCAACTTTGGACTGCTTATTTGAGTCAAATGCGACCTTCACCGATTGGAATGAAACCTGTGCCAGATGAAAGGCCTGGGGCCATGAGTCACTGGGGCAACTGGACGAAAATTCTGAGAGCCTCGTTTTCGAGTTCTGGGCGTTGAAAGTTGATATTTACCAATGTTTGACCCCTAATAACTTATAAACGGACAGTCCGATTATTCTGAAAAATATCGTTAATTGTAAGTATGGTCCTAAAGTATCTCTTGGCACCATTTTCAATCCAATCGGTGAAGGTCACCTTTAGTCTTTTTCAATCTCTTTGTTCATCAGACGACGTCTACAGACCCATTTTCAGCCCTTATATCTCCACATGTACTGCATGCAGCGCACTCCTATTTGGCACAAATATGTACCTTCCTAACACCTATAAACCTTATAAAAAGCGCACCTGTTTGTTGCGAATTGATAGAGTTATTACGGTTTTACCGATTTCGCGCCCTAATTTCCATAGGGTGCAATGTAAAATTGATGGCCCGTTTTCACCAGGACGCCTTGCCCCGATTCCCTTGACTAGTCTTTATATATGTAGGCATTAATGATCTGCGCATGCGCATATATTTGCAGCACCGTCGGTGCTTTCCTTTGCCTGCTATAGGCGAAAAACGATTTATTTATGAAATGTTTGGCGGCCCATATTGCACGTGCTTTTCTATTGACCGCTACCATATTTTGCAGGCTTGTTGGTATGGATAAGGGCTACAAACGTTCCAAATTTCAGCCAAATCGGACGACAAATAAGTGAGTTATTAAGAGTCAAAATATTGGATATTCCTCACCAACTTTGGACTGCTTATTTGAGTCAAATGCAACCTTCACCGATTGGAATGAAACCTGTGCCAGATGAAAGGCCTGGGGCCATGAGTCACTGGGGCAACTGGACGAAAATTCTGAGAGCCTCGTTTTCGAGTTCTGGGCGTTGAAAGTTGATATTTACGAATGTTTGACCCCTAATAACTTATAAACGGACAGTCCGATTATTCTGAAAAATATCGTTAATTGTAAGTATGGTCCTAAAGTATCTCTTGGCACCATTTTCAATCCAATCGGTGAAGGTCACCTTTAGTCTTTTTCAATCTCTTTGTTCATCAGACGACGTCTACAGACCCATTTTCAGCCCTTATATCTCCACATGTACTGCATGCAGCGCACTTCTATTTGGCACAAATATGTACCTTCCTAACACCTATAAACCTTATAAAAAGCGCACCTGTTTGTTGCGAATTGATAGAGTTATTACGGTTTTACCGATTTCGCGCCCTAATTTCCATAGGGTGCAATGTAAAATTGATGGCCCGTTTTCACCAGGACGCCTTGCCCCGATTCCCTTGACTAGTCTTTATATATGTAGGCATTAATGATCTGCGCATGCGCATATATTTGCAGCACCGTCGGTGCTTTCCTTTGCCTGCTATAGGCGAAAAACGATTTATTTATGAAATGTTTGGCGGCCCATATTGCACGTGCTTTTCTATTGACCGCTACCATATTTTGCAAGCTTGTTGGTATGGATAAGGGCTACAAACGTTCCAAATTTCAGCCAAATCGGACGACAAATAAGTGAGTTATTAAGAGTCAAAATATTGGATATTCCTCACCAACTTTGGACTGCTTATTTGAGTCAAATGCGACCTTCACCGATTGGAATGAAACCTGTGCCAGATGAAAGGCCTGGGGCCATGAGTCACTGGGGCAACTGGACGAAAATTCTGAGAGCCTCGTTTTCGAGTTCTGGGCGTTGAAAGTTGATATTTACGAATGTTTGACCCCTAATAACTTATAAACGGACAGTCCGATTATTCTGAAAAATATCGTTAATTGTAAGTATGGTCCTAAAGTATCTCTTGGCACCATTTTCAATCCAATCGGTGAAGGTCACCTTTAGTCTTTTTCAATCTCTTTGTTCATCAGACGACGTCTACAGACCCATTTTCAGCCCTTATATCTCCACATGTACTGCATGCAGCGCACTCCTATTTGGCACAAATATGTACCTTCCTAACACCTATAAACCTTATAAAAAGCGCACCTGTTTGTTGCGAATTGATAGAGTTATTACGGTTTTACCGATTTCGCGCCCTAATTTCCATAGGGTGCAATGTAAAATTGATGGCCCGTTTTCACCAGGACGCCTTGCCCCGATTCCCTTGACTAGTCTTTATATATGTAGGCATTAATGATCTGCGCATGTGCATATATTTGCAGCACCGTCGGTGCTTTCCTTTGCCTGCTATGGGCGAAAAACGATTTATTTATGGAATGTTTGGCGGCCCATATTGCACGTGCTTTTCTATTGACCGCTACCATATTTTGCAGGCTTGTTGGTATGGATAAGGGCTACAAACGTTCCAAATTTCAGCCAAATCGGACGACAAATAAGTGAGTTATTAAGAGTCAAAATATTGGATATTCCTCACCAACTTTGGACTGCTTATTTGAGTCAAATGCGACCTTCATCGATTGGAATGAAACCTGTGCCAGATGAAAGGCCTGGGGCCATGAGTCACTGGGGCAACTGGACGAAAATTCTGAGAGCCTCGTTTTCGAGTTCTGGGCGTTGAAAGTTGATATTTACCAATGTTTGACCCCTAATAACTTATAAACGGACAGTCCGATTATTCTGAAAAATATCGTTAATTGTAAGTATGGTCCTAAAGTATCTCTTGGCACCATTTTCAATCCAATCGGTGAAGGTCACCTTTAGTCTTTTTCAATCTCTTTGTTCATCAGACGACGTCTACAGACCCATTTTCAGCCCTTATATCTCCACATGTACTGCATGCAGCGCACTCCTATTTGGCACAAATATGTACCTTCCTAACACCTATAAACCTTATAAAAAGCGCACCTGTTTGTTGCGAATTGATAGAGTTATTACGGTTTTACCGATTTCGCGCCCTAATTTCCATAGGGTGCAATGTAAAATTGATGGCCCGTTTTCACCAGGACGCCTTGCCCCGATTCCCTTGACTAGTCTTTATATATGTAGGCATTAATGATCTGCGCATGCGCATTTATTTGCAGCACCGTGGGTGCTTTCCTTTGCCTGCTATAGGCGAAAAACGATTTATTTATGGAATGTTTGGCGGCCCATATTGCACGTGCTTTTCTATTGACCGCTACCATATTTTGCAGGCTTGTTGGTATGGATAAGGGCTACAAATGTTTCTAAATTTCAGCCAAATCGGACGACAAATAAGTGAGTTATTAAGAGTCAAAATATTGGATATTCCTCACCAACTTTGGACTGCTTATTTGAGTCAAATGCGACCTTCACCGATTGGAATGAAACCTGTGCCAGATGAAAGGCCTGGGGCCATGAGTCACTGGGGCAACTGGACGAAAATTCTGAGAGCCTCGTTTTCGAGTTCTGGGCGTTGAAAGTTGATATTTACCAATGTTTGACCCCTAATAACTTATAAACGGACAGTCCGATTATTCTGAAAAATATCGTTAATTGTAAGTATGGTCCTAAAGTATCTCTTGGCACCATTTTCAATCCAATCGGTGAAGGTCACCTTTAGTCTTTTTCAATCTCTTTGTTCATCAGACGACGTCTACAGACCCATTTTCAGCCCTTATATCTCCACATGTACTGCATGCAGCGCACTCCTATTTGGCACAAATATGTACCTTCCTAACACCTATAAACCTTATAAAAAGCGCACCTGTTTGTTGCGAATTGATAGAGTTATTACGGTTTTACCGATTTCGCGCCCTAATTTCCATAGGGTGCAATGTAAAATTGATGGCCCGTTTTCACCAGGACGCCTTGCCCCGATTCCCTTGACTAGTCTTTATATATGTAGGCATTAATGATCTGCGCATGCGCATATATTTGCAGCACCGTCGGTGCTTTCCTTTGCCTGCTATAGGCGAAAAACGATTTATTTATGAAATGTTTGGCGGCCCATATTGCACGTGCTTTTCTATTGACCGCTACCATATTTTGCAGGCTTGTTGGTATGGATAAGGGCTACAAACGTTCCAAATTTCAGCCAAATCGGACGACAAATAAGTGAGTTATTAAGAGTCAAAATATTGGATATTCCTCACCAACTTTGGACTGCTTATTTGAGTCAAATGCGACCTTCACCGATTGGAATGAAACCTGTGCCAGATGAAAGGCCTGGGGCCATGAGTCACTGGGGCAACTGGACGAAAATTCTGAGAGCCTCGTTTTCGAGTTCTGGGCGTTGAAAGTTGATATTTACCAATGTTTGACCCCTAATAACTTATAAACGGACAGTCCGATTATTCTGAAAAATATCGTTAATTGTAAGTATGGTCCTAAAGTATCTCTTGGCACCATTTTCAATCCAATCGGTGAAGGTCACCTTTAGTCTTTTTCAATCTCTTTGTTCATCAGACGACGTCTACAGACCCATTTTCAGCCCTTATATCTCCACATGTACTGCATGCAGCGCACTCCTATTTGGCACAAATATGTACCTTCCTAACACCTATAAACCTTATAAAAAGCGCACCTGTTTGTTGCGAATTGATAGAGTTATTACGGTTTTACCGATTTCGCGCCCTAATTTCCATAGGGTGCAATGTAAAATTGATGGCCCGTTTTCACCAGGACGCCTTGCCCCGATTCCCTTGACTAGTCTTTATATATGTAGGCATTAATGATCTGCGCATGCGCATATATTTGCAGCACCGTCGGTGCTTTCCTTTGCCTGCTATAGGCGAAAAACGATTTATTTATGAAATGTTTGGCGGCCCATATTGCACGTGCTTTTCTATTGACCGCTACCATATTTTGCAGGCTTGTTGGTATGGATAAGGGCTACAAACGTTCCAAATTTCAGCCAAATCGGACGACAAATAAGTGAGTTATTAAGAGTCAAAATATTGGATATTCCTCACCAACTTTGGACTGCTTATTTGAGTCAAATGCGACCTTCACCGATTGGAATGAAACCTGTGCCAGATGAAAGGCCTGGGGCCATGAGTCACTGGGGCAACTGGACGAAAATTCTGAGAGCCTCGTTTTCGAGTTCTGGGCGTTGAAAGTTGATATTTACCAATGTTTGACCCCTAATAACTTATAAACGGACAGTCCGATTATTCTGAAAAATATCGTTAATTGTAAGTATGGTCCTAAAGTATCTCTTGGCACCATTTTCAATCCAATCGGTGAAGGTCACCTTTAGTCTTTTTCAATCTCTTTGTTCATCAGACGACGTCTACAGACCCATTTTCAGCCCTTATATCTCCACATGTACTGCATGCAGCGCACTTCTATTTGGCACAAATATGTACCTTCCTAACACCTATAAACCTTATAAAAAGCGCACCTGTTTGTTGCGAATTGATAGAGTTATTACGGTTTTACCGATTTCGCGCCCTAATTTCCATAGGGTGCAATGTAAAATTGATGGCCCGTTTTCACCAGGACGCCTTGCCCCGATTCCCTTGACTAGTCTTTATATATGTAGGCATTAATGATCTGCGCATGCGCATATATTTGCAGCACCGTCGGTGCTTTCCTTTGCCTGCTATAGGCGAAAAACGATTTATTTATGAAATGTTTGGCGGCCCATATTGCACGTGCTTTTCTATTGACCGCTACCATATTTTGCAAGCTTGTTGGTATGGATAAGGGCTACAAACGTTCCAAATTTCAGCCAAATCGGACGACAAATAAGTGAGTTATTAAGAGTCAAAATATTGGATATTCCTCACCAACTTTGGACTGCTTATTTGAGTCAAATGCGACCTTCACCGATTGGAATGAAACCTGTGCCAGATGAAAGGCCTGGGGCCATGAGTCACTGGGGCAACTGGACGAAAATTCTGAGAGCCTCGTTTTCGAGTTCTGGGCGTTGAAAGTTGATATTTACCAATGTTTGACCCCTAATAACTTATAAACGGACAGTCCGATTATTCTGAAAAATATCGTTAATTGTAAGTATGGTCCTAAAGTATCTCTTGGCACCATTTTCAATCCAATCGGTGAAGGTCACCTTTAGTCTTTTTCAATCTCTTTGTTCATCAGACGACGTCTACAGACCCATTTTCAGCCCTTATATCTCCACATGTACTGCATGCAGCGCACTCCTATTTGGCACAAATATGTACCTTCCTAACACCTATAAACCTTATAAAAAGCGCACCTGTTTGTTGCGAATTGATAGAGTTATTACGGTTTTACCGATTTCGCGCCCTAATTTCCATAGGGTGCAATGTAAAATTGATGGCCCGTTTTCACCAGGACGCCTTGCCCCGATTCCCTTGACTAGTCTTTATATATGTAGGCATTAATGATCTGCGCATGCGCATATATTTGCAGCACCGTCGGTGCTTTCCTTTGCCTGCTATGGGCGAAAAACGATTTATTTATGGAATGTTTGGCGGCCCATATTGCACGTGCTTTTCTATTGACCGCTACCATATTTTGCAGGCTTGTTGGTATGGATAAGGGCTACAAACGTTCCAAATTTCAGCCAAATCGGACGACAAATAAGTGAGTTATTAAGAGTCAAAATATTGGATATTCCTCACCAACTTTGGACTGCTTATTTGAGTCAAATGCGACCTTCATCGATTGGAATGAAACCTGTGCCAGATGAAAGGCCTGGGGCCATGAGTCACTGGGGCAACTGGACGAAAATTCTGAGAGCCTCGTTTTCGAGTTCTGGGCGTTGAAAGTTGATATTTACCAATGTTTGACCCCTAATAACTTATAAACGGACAGTCCGATTATTCTGAAAAATATCGTTAATTGTAAGTATGGTCCTAAAGTATCTCTTGGCACCATTTTCAATCCAATCGGTGAAGGTCACCTTTAGTCTTTTTCAATCTCTTTGTTCATCAGACGACGTCTACAGACCCATTTTCAGCCCTTATATCTCCACATGTACTGCATGCAGCGCACTCCTATTTGGCACAAATATGTACCTTCCTAACACCTATAAACCTTATAAAAAGCGCACCTGTTTGTTGCGAATTGATAGAGTTATTACGGTTTTACCGATTTCGCGCCCTAATTTCCATAGGGTGCAATGTAAAATTGATGGCCCGTTTTCACCAGGACGCCTTGCCCCGATTCCCTTGACTAGTCTTTATATATGTAGGCGTTAATGATCTGCGCATGCGCATTTATTTGCAGCACCGTCGGTGCTTTCCTTTGCCTGCTATAGGCGAAAAACGATTTATTTATGGAATGTTTGGCGGCCCATATTGCACGTGCTTTTCTATTGACCGCTACCATATTTTGCAGGCTTGTTGGTATGGATAAGGGCTACAAATGTTTCTAAATTTCAGCCAAATCGGACGACAAATAAGTGAGTTATTAAGAGTCAAAATATTGGATATTCCTCACCAACTTTGGACTGCTTATTTGAGTCAAATGCGACCTTCACCGATTGGAATGAAACCTGTGCCAGATGAAAGGCCTGGGGCCATGAGTCACTGGGGCAACTGGACGAAAATTCTGAGAGCCTCGTTTTCGAGTTCTGGGCGTTGAAAGTTGATATTTACCAATGTTTGACCCCTAATAACTTATAAACGGACAGTCCGATTATTCTGAAAAATATCGTTAATTGTAAGTATGGTCCTAAAGTATCTCTTGGCACCATTTTCAATCCAATCGGTGAAGGTCACCTTTAGTCTTTTTCAATCTCTTTGTTCATCAGACGACGTCTACAGACCCATTTTCAGCCCTTATATCTCCACATGTACTGCATGCAGCGCACTCCTATTTGGCACAAATATGTACCTTCCTAACACCTATAAACCTTATAAAAAGCGCACCTGTTTGTTGCGAATTGATAGAGTTATTACGGTTTTACCGATTTCGCGCCCTAATTTCCATAGGGTGCAATGTAAAATTGATGGCCCGTTTTCACCAGGACGCCTTGCCCCGATTCCCTTGACTAGTCTATATATGTAGGCATTAATGATCTGCGCATGCGCATATATTTGCAGCACCGTCGGTGCTTTCCTTTGCCTGCTATAGGCGAAAAACGATTTATTTATGAAATGTTTGGCGGCCCATATTGCACGTGCTTTTCTATTGACCGCTACCATATTTTGCAGGCTTGTTGGTATGGATAAGGGCTACAAACGTTCCAAATTTCAGCCAAATCGGACGACAAATAAGTGAGTTATTAAGAGTCAAAATATTGGATATTCCTCACCAACTTTGGACTGCTTATTTGAGTCAAATGCGACCTTCACCGATTGGAATGAAACCTGTGCCAGATGAAAGGCCTGGGGCCATGAGTCACTGGGGCAACTGGACGAAAATTCTGAGAGCCTCGTTTTCGAGTTCTGGGCGTTGAAAGTTGATATTTACCAATGTTTGACCCCTAATAACTTATAAACGGACAGTCCGATTATTCTGAAAAATATCGTTAATTGTAAGTATGGTCCTAAAGTATCTCTTGGCACCATTTTCAATCCAATCGGTGAAGGTCACCTTTAGTCTTTTTCAATCTCTTTGTTCATCAGACGACGTCTACAGACCCATTTTCAGCCCTTATATCTCCACATGTACTGCATGCAGCGCACTCCTATTTGGCACAAATATGTACCTTCCTAACACCTATAAACCTTATAAAAAGCGCACCTGTTTGTTGCGAATTGATAGAGTTATTACGGTTTTACCGATTTCGCGCCCTAATTTCCATAGGGTGCAATGTAAAATTGATGGCCCGTTTTCACCAGGACGCCTTGCCCCGATTCCCTTGACTAGTCTTTATATATGTAGGCATTAATGATCTGCGCATGCGCATATATTTGCAGCACCGTCGGTGCTTTCCTTTGCCTGCTATAGGCGAAAAACGATTTATTTATGAAATGTTTGGCGGCCCATATTGCACGTGCTTTTCTATTGACCGCTACCATATTTTGCAGGCTTGTTGGTATGGATAAGGGCTACAAACGTTCCAAATTTCAGCCAAATCGGACGACAAATAAGTGAGTTATTAAGAGTCAAAATATTGGATATTCCTCACCAACTTTGGACTGCTTATTTGAGTCAAATGCGACCTTCACCGATTGGAATGAAACCTGTGCCAGATGAAAGGCCTGGGGCCATGAGTCACTGGGGCAACTGGACGAAAATTCTGAGAGCCTCGTTTTCGAGTTCTGGGCGTTGAAAGTTGATATTTACCAATGTTTGACCCCTAATAACTTATAAACGGACAGTCCGATTATTCTGAAAAATATCGTTAATTGTAAGTATGGTCCTAAAGTATCTCTTGGCACCATTTTCAATCCAATCGGTGAAGGTCACCTTTAGTCTTTTTCAATCTCTTTGTTCATCAGACGACGTCTACAGACCCATTTTCAGCCCTTATATCTCCACATGTACTGCATGCAGCGCACTCCTATTTGGCACAAATATGTACCTTCCTAACACCTATAAACCTTATAAAAAGCGCACCTGTTTGTTGCGAATTGATAGAGTTATTACGGTTTTACCGATTTCGCGCCCTAATTTCCATAGGGTGCAATGTAAAATTGATGGCCCGTTTTCACCAGGACGCCTTGCCCCGATTCCCTTGACTAGTCTTTATATATGTAGGCATTAATGATCTGCGCATGCGCATATATTTGCAGCACCGTCGGTGCTTTCCTTTGCCTGCTATAGGCGAAAAACGATTTATTTATGAAATGTTTGGCGGCCCATATTGCACGTGCTTTTCTATTGACCGCTACCATATTTTGCAGGCTTTTTGGTATGGATAAGGGCTACAAACGTTCCAAATTTCAGCCAAATCGGACGACAAATAAGTGAGTTATTAAGAGTCAAAATATTGGATATTCCTCACCAACTTTGGACTGCTTATTTGAGTCAAATGCGACCTTCACCGATTGGAATGAAACCTGTGCCAGATGAAAGGCCTGGGGCCATGAGTCACTGGGGCAACTGGACGAAAATTCTGAGAGCCTCGTTTTCGAGTTCTGGGCGTTGAAAGTTGATATTTACCAATGTTTGACCCCTAATAACTTATAAACGGACAGTCCGATTATTCTGAAAAATATCGTTAATTGTAAGTATGGTCCTAAAGTATCTCTTGGCACCATTTTCAATCCAATCGGTGAAGGTCACCTTTAGTCTTTTTCAATCTCTTTGTTCATCAGACGACGTCTACAGACCCATTTTCAGCCCTTATATCTCCACATGTACTGCATGCAGCGCACTCCTATTTGGCACAAATATGTACCTTCCTAACACCTATAAACCTTATAAAAAGCGCACCTGTTTGTTGCGAATTGATAGAGTTATTACGGTTTTACCGATTTCGCGCCCTAATTTCCATAGGGTGCAATGTAAAATTGATGGCCCGTTTTCACCAGGACGCCTTGCCCCGATTCCCTTGACTAGTCTTTATATATGTAGGCATTAATGATCTGCGCATGCGCATATACTTGCAGCACCGTCGGTGCTTTCCTTTGCCTGCTATAGGCGAAAAACGATTTATTTATGAAATGTTTGGCGGCCCATATTGCACGTGCTTTTCTATTGACCGCTACCATATTTTGCAGGCTTGTTGGTATGGATAAGGGCTACAAACGTTCCAAATTTCAGCCAAATCGGACGACAAATAAGTGAGTTATTAAGAGTCAAAATATTGGATATTCCTCACCAACTTTGGACTGCTTATTTGAGTCAAATGCGACCTTCACCGATTGGAATGAAACCTGTGCCAGATGAAAGGCCTGGGGCCATGAGTCACTGGGGCAACTGGACGAAAATTCTGAGAGCCTCGTTTTCGAGTTCTGGGCGTTGAAAGTTGATATTTACCAATGTTTGACCCCTAATAACTTATAAACGGACAGTCCGATTATTCTGAAAAATATCGTTAATTGTAAGTATGGTCCTAAAGTATCTCTTGGCACCATTTTCAATCCAATCGGTGAAGGTCACCTTTAGTCTTTTTCAATCTCTTTGTTCATCAGACGACGTCTACAGACCCATTTTCAGCCCTTATATCTCCACATGTACTGCATGCAGCGCACTCCTATTTGGCACAAATATGTACCTTCCTAACACCTATAAACCTTATAAAAAGCGCACCTGTTTGTTGCGAATTGATAGAGTTATTACGGTTTTACCGATTTCGCGCCCTAATTTCCATAGGGTGCAATGTAAAATTGATGGCCCGTTTTCACCAGGACGCCTTGCCCCGATTCCCTTGACTAGTCTTTATATATGTAGGCATTAATGATCTGCGCATGCGCATATATTTGCAGCACCGTCGGTGCTTTCCTTTGCCTGCTATAGGCGAAAAACGATTTATTTATGAAATGTTTGGCGGCCCATATTGCACGTGCTTTTCTATTGACCGCTACCATATTTTGCAGGCTTGTTGGTATGGATAAGGGCTACAAACGTTCCAAATTTCAGCCAAATCGGACGACAAATAAGTGAGTTATTAAGAGTCAAAATATTGGATATTCCTCACCAACTTTGGACTGCTTATTTGAGTCAAATGCGACCTTCACCGATTGGAATGAAACCTGTGCCAGATGAAAGGCCTGGGGCCATGAGTCACTGGGGCAACTGGACGAAAATTCTGAGAGCCTCGTTTTCGAGTTCTGGGCGTTGAAAGTTGATATTTACCAATGTTTGACCCCTAATAACTTATAAACGGACAGTCCGATTATTCTGAAAAATATCGTTAATTGTAAGTATGGTCCTAAAGTATCTCTTGGCACCATTTTCAATCCAATCGGTGAAGGTCACCTTTAGTCTTTTTCAATCTCTTTGTTCATCAGACGACGTCTACAGACCCATTTTCAGCCCTTATATCTCCACATGTACTGCATGCAGCGCACTCCTATTTGGCACAAATATGTACCTTCCTAACACCTATAAACCTTATAAAAAGCGCACCTGTTTGTTGCGAATTGATAGAGTTATTACGGTTTTACCGATTTCGCGCCCTAATTTCCATAGGGTGCAATGTAAAATTGATGGCCCGTTTTCACCAGGACGCCTTGCCCCGATTCCCTTGACTAGTCTTTATATATGTAGGCATTAATGATCTGCGCATGCGCATATATTTGCAGCACCGTCGGTGCTTTCCTTTGCCTGCTATAGGCGAAAAACGATTTATTTATGAAATGTTTGGCGGCCCATATTGCACGTGCTTTTCTATTGACCGCTACCATATTTTGCAGGCTTGTTGGTATGGATAAGGGCTACAAACGTTCCAAATTTCAGCCAAATCGGACGACAAATAAGTGAGTTATTAAGAGTCAAAATATTGGATATTCCTCACCAACTTTGGACTGCTTATTTGAGTCAAATGCGACCTTCACCGATTGGAATGAAACCTGTGCCAGATGAAAGGCCTGGGGCCATGAGTCACTGGGGCAACTGGACGAAAATTCTGAGAGCCTCGTTTTCGAGTTCTGGGCGTTGAAAGTTGATATTTACCAATGTTTGACCCCTAATAACTTATAAACGGACAGTCCGATTATTCTGAAAAATATCGTTAATTGTAAGTATGGTCCTAAAGTATCTCTTGGCACCATTTTCAATCCAATCGGTGAAGGTCACCTTTAGTCTTTTTCAATCTCTTTGTTCATCAGACGACGTCTACAGACCCATTTTCAGCCCTTATATCTCCACATGTACTGCATGCAGCGCACTCCTATTTGGCACAAATATGTACCTTCCTAACACCTATAAACCTTATAAAAAGCGCACCTGTTTGTTGCGAATTGATAGAGTTATTACGGTTTTACCGATTTCGCGCCCTAATTTCCATAGGGTGCAATGTAAAATTGATGGCCCGTTTTCACCAGGACGCCTTGCCCCGATTCCCTTGACTAGTCTTTATATATGTAGGCATTAATGATCTGCGCATGCGCATATATTTGCAGCACCGTCGGTGCTTTCCTTTGCCTGCTATAGGCGAAAAACGATTTATTTATGAAATGTTTGGCGGCCCATATTGCACGTGCTTTTCTATTGACCGCTACCATATTTTGCAGGCTTGTTGGTATGGATAAGGGCTACAAACGTTCCAAATTTCAGCCAAATCGGACGACAAATAAGTGAGTTATTAAGAGTCAAAATATTGGATATTCCTCACCAACTTTGGACTGCTTATTTGAGTCAAATGCGACCTTCACCGATTGGAATGAAACCTGTGCCAGATGAAAGGCCTGGGGCCATGAGTCACTGGGGCAACTGGACGAAAATTCTGAGAGCCTCGTTTTCGAGTTCTGGGCGTTGAAAGTTGATATTTACCAATGTTTGACCCCTAATAACTTATAAACGGACAGTCCGATTATTCTGAAAAATATCGTTAATTGTAAGTATGGTCCTAAAGTATCTCTTGGCACCATTTTCAATCTAATCGGTGAAGGTCACCTTTAGTCTTTTTCAATCTCTTTGTTCATCAGACGACGTCTACAGACCCATTTTCAGCCCTTATATCTCCACATGTACTGCATGCAGCGCACTCCTATTTGGCACAAATATGTACCTTCCTAACACCTATAAACCTTATAAAAAGCGCACCTGTTTGTTGCGAATTGATAGAGTTATTACGGTTTTACCGATTTCGCGCCCTAATTTCCATAGGGTGCAATGTAAAATTGATGGCCCGTTTTCACCAGGACGCCTTGCCCCGATTCCCTTGACTAGTCTTTATATATGTAGGCATTAATGATCTGCGTATGCGCATATATTTGCAGCACCGTCGGTGCTTTCCTTTGCCTGCTATAGGCGAAAAACGATTTATTTATGAAATGTTTGGCGGCCCATATTGCACGTGCTTTTCTATTGACCGCTACCATATTTTGCAGGCTTGTTGGTATGGATAAGGGCTACAAACGTTCCAAATTTCAGCCAAATCGGACGACAAATAAGTGAGTTATTAAGAGTCAAAATATTGGATATTCCTCACCAACTTTGGACTGCTTATTTGAGTCAAATGCGACCTTCACCGATTGGAATGAAACCTGTGCCAGATGAAAGGCCTGGGGCCATGAGTCACTGGGGCAACTGGACGAAAATTCTGAGAGCCTCGTTTTCGAGTTCTTGGCGTTGAAAGTTGATATTTACCAATGTTTGACCCCTAATAACTTATAAACGGACAGTCCGATTATTCTGAAAAATATCGTTAATTGTAAGTATGGTCCTAAAGTATCTCTTGGCACCATTTTCAATCCAATCGGTGAAGGTCACCTTTAGTCTTTTTCAATCTCTTTGTTCATCAGACGACGTCTACAGACCCATTTTCAGCCCTTATATCTCCACATGTACTGCATGCAGCGCACTCCTATTTGGCACAAATATGTACCTTCCTAACACCTATAAACCTTATAAAAAGCGCACCTGTTTGTTGCGAATTGATAGAGTTATTACGGTTTTACCGATTTCGCGCCCTAATTTCCATAGGGTGCAATGTAAAATTGATGGCCCGTTTTTACCAGGACGCCTTGCCCCGATTCCCTTGACTAGTCTTTATATATGTAGGCATTAATGATCTGCGCATGCGCATATATTTGCAGCACCGTCGGTGCTTTCCTTTGCCTGCTATAGGCGAAAAACGATTTATTTATGAAATGTTTGGCGGCCCATATTGCACGTGCTTTTCTATTGACCGCTACCATATTTTGCAGGCTTGTTGGTATGGATAAGGGCTACAAACGTTCCAAATTTCAGCCAAATCGGACGACAAATAAGTGAGTTATTAAGAGTCAAAATATTGGATATTCCTCACCAACTTTGGACTGCTTATTTGAGTCAAATGCGACCTTCACCGATTGGAATGAAACCTGTGCCAGATGAAAGGCCTGGGGCCATGAGTCACTGGGGCAACTGGACGAAAATTCTGAGAGCCTCGTTTTCGAGTTCTGGGCGTTGAAAGTTGATATTTACCAATGTTTGACCCCTAATAACTTATAAACGGACAGTCCGATTATTCTGAAAAATATCGTTAATTGTAAGTATGGTCCTAAAGTATCTCTTGGCACCATTTTCAATCCAATCGGTGAAGGTCACCTTTAGTCTTTTTCAATCTCTTTGTTCATCAGACGACGTCTACAGACCCATTTTCAGCCCTTATATCTCCACATGTACTGCATGCAGCGCACTCCTATTTGGCACAAATATGTACCTTCCTAACACCTGTAAACCTTATAAAAAGCGCACCTGTTTGTTGCGAATTGATAGAGTTATTACGGTTTTACCGATTTCGCGCCCTAATTTCCATAGGGTGCAATGTAAAATTGATGGCCCGTTTTCACCAGGACGCCTTGCCCCGATTCCCTTGACTAGTCTTTATATATGTAGGCATTAATGATCTGCGCATGCGCATATATTTGCAGCACCGTCGGTGCTTTCCTTTGCCTGCTATAGGCGAAAAACGATTTATTTATGAAATGTTTGGCGGCCCATATTGCACGTGCTTTTCTATTGACCGCTACCATATTTTGCAGGCTTGTTGGTATGGATAAGGGCTACAAACGTTCCAAATTTCAGCCAAATCGGACGACAAATAAGTGAGTTATTAAGAGTCAAAATATTGGATATTCCTCACCAACTTTGGACTGCTTATTTGAGTCAAATGCGACCTTCACCGATTGGAATGAAACCTGTGCCAGATGAAAGGCCTGGGGCCATGAGTCACTGGGGCAACTGGACGAAAATTCTGAGAGCCTCGTTTTCGAGTTCTGGGCGTTGAAAGTTGATATTTACCAATGTTTGACCCCTAATAACTTATAAACGGACAGTCCGATTATTCTGAAAAATATCGTTAATTGTAAGTATGGTCCTAAAGTATCTCTTGGCACCATTTTCAATCCAATCGGTGAAGGTCACCTTTAGTCTTTTTCAATCTCTTTGTTCATCAGACGACGTCTACAGACCCATTTTCAGCCCTTATATCTCCACATGTACTGCATGCAGCGCACTCCTATTTGGCACAAATATGTACCTTCCTAACACCTATAAACCTTATAAAAAGCGCACCTGTTTGTTGCGAATTGATAGAGTTATTACGGTTTTACCGATTTCGCGCCCTAATTTCCATAGGGTGCAATGTAAAATTGATGGCCCGTTTTCACCAGGACGCCTTGCCCCGATTCCCTTGACTAGTCTTTATATATGTAGGCATTAATGATCTGCGCATGCGCATATATTTGCAGCACCGTCGGTGCTTTCCTTTGCCTGCTATAGGCGAAAAACGATTTATTTATGAAATGTTTGGCGGCCCATATTGCACGTGCTTTTCTATTGACCGCTACCATATTTTGCAGGCTTGTTGGTATGGATAAGGGCTACAAACGTTCCAAATTTCAGCCAAATCGGACGACAAATAAGTGAGTTATTAAGAGTCAAAATATTGGATATTCCTCACCAACTTTGGACTGCTTATTTGAGTCAAATGCGACCTTCACCGATTGGAATGAAACCTGTGCCAGATGAAAGGCCTGGGGCCATGAGTCACTGGGGCAACTGGACGAAAATTCTGAGAGCCTCGTTTTCGAGTTCTGGGCGTTGAAATTTGATATTTACCAATGTTTGACCCCTAATAACTTATAAACGGACAGTCCGATTATTCTGAAAAATATCGTTAATTGTAAGTATGGTCCTAAAGTATCTCTTGGCACCATTTTCAATCCAATCGGTGAAGGTCACCTTTAGTCTTTTTCAATCTCTTTGTTCATCAGACGACGTCTACAGACCCATTTTCAGCCCTTATATCTCCACATGTACTGCATGCAGCGCACTCCTATTTGGCACAAATATGTACCTTCCTAACACCTATAAACCTTATAAAAAGCGCACCTGTTTGTTGCGAATTGATAGAGTTATTACGGTTTTACCGATTTCGCGCCCTAATTTTTATAGGGTGCAATGTAAAATTGATGGCCCGTTTTCACCAGGACGCCTTGCCCCGATTCCCTTGACTAGTCTTTATATATGTAGGCATTAATGATCTGCGCATGCGCATATATTTGCAGCACCGTCGGTGCTTTCCTTTGCCTGCTATAGGCGAAAAACGATTTATTTATGAAATGTTTGGCGGCCCATATTGCACGTGCTTTTCTATTGACCGCTACCATATTTTGCAGGCTTGTTGGTATGGATAAGGGCTACAAACGTTCCAAATTTCAGCCAAATCGGACGACAAATAAGTGAGTTATTAAGAGTCAAAATATTGGATATTCCTCACCAACTTTGGACTGCTTATTTGAGTCAAATGCAACCTTCACCGATTGGAATGAAACCTGTGCCAGATGAAAGGCCTGGGGCCCTGAGTCACTGGGGCAACTGGACGAAAATTCTGAGAGCCTCGTTTTCGAGTTCTGGGCGTTGAAAGTTGATATTTACGAATGTTTGACCCCTAATAACTTATAAACGGACAGTCCGATTATTCTGAAAAATATCGTTAATTGTAAGTATGGTCCTAAAGTATCTCTTGGCACCATTTTCAATCCAATCGGTGAAGGTCACCTTTAGTCTTTTTCAATCTCTTTGTTCATTAGACGACGTCTACAGACCCATTTTCAGCCCTTATATCTCCACATGTACTGCATGCAGCGCACTCCTATTTGGCACAAATATGTACCTTCCTAACACCTATAAACCTTATAAAAAGCGCACCTGTTTGTTGCGAATTGATTGAGTTATTACGGTTTTACCGATTTCGCGCCCTAATTTCCATAGGGTGCAATGTAAAATTGATGGCCCGTTTTCACCAGGACGCCTTGCCCCGATTCCCTTGACTAGTCTTTATATATGTAGGCATTAATGATCTGCGCATGCGCATATATTTGCAGCACCGTCGGTGCTTTCCTTCGCCTGCTATAGGCGAAAAACGATTTATTTATGAAATGTTTGGCGGCCCATATTGCACGTGCTTTTCTATTGACCGCTACCATGTTTCGCAGGCTTGTTGGTATGGATAAGGGCTACAAACGTTCCAAATTTCAGCCAAATCGGACGACAAATAAGTGAGTTATTAAGAGTCAAAATATTGGATATTCCTCACCAACTTTGGACTGCTTATTTGAGTCAAATGCGACCTTCACCGATTGGAATGAAACCTGTGCCAGATGAAAGGCCTGGGGCCATGAGTCACTGGGGCAACTGGACGAAAATTCTGAGAGCCTCGTTTTCGAGTTCTGGGCGTTGAAAGTTGATATTTACCAATGTTTGACCCCTAATAACTTATAAACGGACAGTCCGATTATTCTGAAAAATATCGTTAATTGTAAGTATGGTCCTAAAGTATCTCTTGGCACCATTTTCAATCCAATCGGTGAAGGTCACCTTTAGTCTTTTTCAATCTCTTTGTTCATCAGACGACGTCTACAGACCCATTTTCAGCCCTTATATCTCCACATGTACTGCATGCAGCGCACTCCTATTTGGCACAAATATGTACCTTCCTAACACCTATAAACCTTATAAAAAGCGCACCTGTTTGTTGCGAATTGATAGAGTTATTACGGTTTTACCGATTTCGCGCCCTAATTTCCATAGGGTGCAATGTAAAATTGATGGCCCGTTTTCACCAGGACGCCTTGCCCCGATTCCCTTGACTAGTCTTTATATATGTAGGCATTAATGATCTGCGCATGCGCATATATTTGCAGCACCGTCGGTGCTTTCCTTTGCCTGCTATAGGCGAAAAACGATTTATTTATGAAATGTTTGGCGGCCCATATTGCACGTGCTTTTCTATTGACCGCTACCATATTTTGCAGGCTTGTTGGTATGGATAAGGGCTACAAACGTTCCAAATTTCAGCCAAATCGGACGACAAATAAGTGAGTTATTAAGAGTCAAAATATTGGATATTCCTCACCAACTTTGGACTGCTTATTTGAGTCAAATGCGACCTTCACCGATTGGAATGAAACCTGTGCCAGATGAAAGGCCTGGGGCCATGAGTCACTGGGGCAACTGGACGAAAATTCTGAGAGCCTCGTTTTCGAGTTCTGGGCGTTGAAAGTTGATATTTACCAATGTTTGACCCCTAATAACTTATAAACGGACAGTCCGATTATTCTGAAAAATATCGTTAATTGTAAGTATGGTCCTAAAGTATCTCTTGGCACCATTTTCAAGTCAATCGGTGAAGGTCACCTTTAGTCTTTTTCAATCTCTTTGTTCATCAGACGACGTCTACAGACCCATTTTCAGCCCTTATATCTCCACATGTACTGCATGCAGCGCACTCCTATTTGGCACAAATATGTACCTTCCTAACACCTATAAACCTTATAAAAAGCGCACCTGTTTGTTGCGAATTGATAGAGTTATTACGGTTTTACCGATTTCGCGCCCTAATTTCCATAGGGTGCAATGTAAAATTGATGGCCCGTTTTCACCAGGACGCCTTGCCCCGATTCCCTTGACTAGTCTTTATATATGTAGGCATTAATGATCTGCGCATGCGCATATATTTGCAGCACCGTCGGTGCTTTCCTTTGCCTGCTATAGGCGAAAAACGATTTATTTATGAAATGTTTGGCGGCCCATATTGCACGTGCTTTTCTATTGACCGCTACCATATTTTGCAGGCTTGTTGGTATGGATAAGGGCTACAAACGTTCCAAATTTCAGCCAAATCGGACGACAAATAAGTGAGTTATTAAGAGTCAAAATATTGGATATTCCTCACCAACTTTGGACTGCTTATTTGAGTCAAATGCGACCTTCACCGATTGGAATGAAACCTGTGCCAGATGAAAGGCCTGGGGCCATGAGTCACTGGGGCAACTGGACGAAAATTCTGAGAGCCTCGTTTTCGAGTTCTGGGCGTTGAAAGTTGATATTTACCAATGTTTGACCCCTAATAACTTATAAACGGACAGTCCGATTATTCTGAAAAATATCGTTAATTGTAAGTATGGTCCTAAAGTATCTCTTGGCACCATTTTCAATCCAATCGGTGAAGGTCACCTTTAGTCTTTTTCAATCTCTTTGTTCATCAGACGACGTCTACAGACCCATTTTCAGCCCTTATATCTCCACATGTACTGCATGCAGCGCACTCCTATTTGGCACAAATATGTACCTTCCTAACACCTATAAACCTTATAAAAAGCGCACCTGTTTGTTGCGAATTGATAGAGTTATTACGGTTTTACCGATTTCGCGCCCTAATTTCCATAGGGTGCAATGTAAAATTGATGGCCCGTTTTCACCAGGACGCCTTGCCCCGATTCCCTTGACTAGTCTTTATATATGTAGGCATTAATGATCTGCGCATGCGCATATATTTGCAGCACCGTCGGTGCTTTCCTTTGCCTGCTATAGGCGAAAAACGATTTATTTATGAAATGTTTGGCGGCCCATATTGCACGTGCTTTTCTATTGACCGCTACCATATTTTGCAGGCTTGTTGGTATGGATAAGGGCTACAAACGTTCCAAATTTCAGCCAAATCGGACGACAAATAAGTGAGTTATTAAGAGTCAAAATATTGGATATTCCTCACCAACTTTGGACTGCTTATTTGAGTCAAATGCGACCTTCACCGATTGGAATGAAACCTGTGCCAGATGAACGTCCTGGGGCCATGAGTCACTGGGGCAACTGGACGAAAATTCTGAGAGCCTCGTTTTCGAGTTCTGGGCGTTGAAAGTTGATATTTACCAATGTTTGACCCCTAATAACTTATAAACGGACAGTCCGATTATTCTGAAAAATATCGTTAATTGTAAGTATGGTCCTAAAGTATCTCTTGGCACCATTTTCAATCCAATCGGTGAAGGTCACCTTTAGTCTTTTTCAATCTCTTTGTTCATCAGACGACGTCTACAGACCCATTTTCAGCCCTTATATCTCCACATGTACTGCATGCAGCGCACTCCTATTTGGCACAAATATGTACCTTCCTAACACCTATAAACCTTATAAAAAGCGCACCTGTTTGTTGCGAATTGATAGAGTTATTACGGTTTTACCGATTTCGCGCCCTAATTTCCATAGGGTGCAATGTAAAATTGATTGCCCGTTTTCACCAGGACGCCTTGCCCCGATTCCCTTGACTAGTCTTTATATATGTAGGCATTAATGATCTGCGCATGCGCATATATTTGCAGCACCGTCGGTGCTTTCCTTTGCCTGCTATAGGCGAAAAACGATTTATTTATGAAATGTTTGGCGGCCCATATTGCACGTGCTTTTCTATTGACCGCTACCATATTTTGCAGGCTTGTTGGTATGGATAAGGGCTACAAACGTTCCAAATTTCAGCCAAATCGGACGACAAATAAGTGAGTTATTAAGAGTCAAAATATTGGATATTCCTCACCAACTTTGGACTGCTTATTTGAGTCAAATGCGACCTTCACCGATTGGAATGAAACCTGTGCCAGATGAAAGGCCTGGGGCCATGAGTCACTGGGGCAACTGGACGAAAATTCTGAGAGCCTCGTTTTCGAGTTCTGGGCGTTGAAAGTTGATATTTACCAATGTTTGACCCCTAATAACTTATAAACGGACAGTCCGATTATTCTGAAAAATATCGTTAATTGTAAGTATGGTCCTAAAGTATTTCTTGGCACCATTTTCAATCCAATCGGTGAAGGTCACCTTTAGTCTTTTTCAATCTCTTTGTTCATCAGACGACGTCTACAGACCCATTTTCAGCCCTTATATCTCCACATGTACTGCATGCAGCGCACTCCTATTTGGCACAAATATGTACCTTCCTAACACCTATAAACCTTATAAAAAGCGCACCTGTTTGTTGCGAATTGATAGAGTTATTACGGTTTTACCGATTTCGCGCCCTAATTTCCATAGGGTGCAATGTAAAATTGATGGCCCGTTTTCACCAGGACGCCTTGCCCCGATTCCCTTGACTAGTCTTTATATATGTAGGCATTAATGATCTGCGCATGCGCATGTATTTGCAGCACCGTCGGTGCTTTCCTTTGCCTGCTATAGGCGAAAAACGATTTATTTATGAAATGTTTGGCGGCCCATATTGCACGTGCTTTTCTATTGACCGCTACCATATTTTGCAGGCTTGTTGGTATGGATAAGGGCTACAAACGTTCCAAATTTCAGCCAAATCGGACGACAAATAAGTGAGTTATTAAGAGTCAAAATATTGGATATTCCTCACCAACTTTGGACTGCTTATTTGAGTCAAATGCGACCTTCACCGATTGGAATGAAACCTGTGCCAGATGAAAGGCCTGGGGCCATGAGTCACTGGGGCAACTGGACGAAAATTCTGAGAGCCTCGTTTTCGAGTTCTGGGCGTTGAAAGTTGATATTTACCAATGTTTGACCCCTAATAACTTATAAACGGACAGTCCGATTATTCTGAAAAATATCGTTAATTGTAAGTATGGTCCTAAAGTATCTCTTGGCACCATTTTCAATCCAATCGGTGAAGGTCACCTTTAGTCTTTTTCAATCTCTTTGTTCATCAGACGACGTCTACAGACCCATTTTCAGCCCTTATATCTCCACATGTACTGTATGCAGCGCACTCCTATTTGGCACAAATATGTACCTTCCTAACACCTATAAACCTTATAAAAAGCGCACCTGTTTGTTGCGAATTGATAGAGTTATTACGGTTTTACCGATTTCGCGCCCTAATTTCCATAGGGTGCAATGTAAAATTGATGGCCCGTTTTCACCAGGACGCCTTGCCCCGATTCCCTTGACTAGTCTTTATATATGTAGGCATTAATGATCTGCGCATGCGCATGTATTTGCAGCACCGTCGGTGCTTTCCTTTGCCTGCTATAGGCGAAAAACGATTTATTTATGAAATGTTTGGCGGCCCATATTGCACGTGCTTTTCTATTGACCGCTACCATATTTTGCAGGCTTGTTGGTATAAAATAAGGGCTACAAACGTTCCAAATTTCAGCCAAATCGGACGACAAATAAGTGAGTTATTAAGAGTCAAAATATTGGATATTCCTCACCAACTTTGGACTGCTTATTTGAGTCAAATGCGACCTTCACCGATTGGAATGAAACCTGTGCCAGATGAAAGGCCTGGGGCCATGAGTCACTGGGGCAACTGGACGAAAATTCTGAGAGCCTCGTTTTCGAGTTCTGGGCGTTGAAAGTTGATATTTACCAATGTTTGACCCCTAATAACTTATAAACGGACAGTCCGATTATTCTGAAAAATATCGTTAATTGTAAGTATGGTCCTAAAGTATTTCTTGGCACCATTTTCAATCCAATCGGTGAAGGTCACCTTTAGTCTTTTTCAATCTCTTTGTTCATCAGACGACGTCTACAGACCCATTTTCAGCCCTTATATCTCCACATGTACTGCATGCAGCGCACTCCTATTTGGCACAAATATGTACCTTCCTAACACCTATAAACCTTATAAAAAGCGCACCTGTTTGTTGCGAATTGATAGAGTTATTACGGTTTTACCGATTTCGCGCCCTAATTTCCATAGGGTGCAATGTAAAATTGATGGCCCGTTTTCACCAGGACGCCTTGCCCCGATTCCCTTGACTAGTCTTTATATATGTAGGCATTAATGATCTGCGCATGCGCATGTATTTGCAGCACCGTCGGTGCTTTCCTTTGCCTGCTATAGGCGAAAAACGATTTATTTATGAAATGTTTGGCGGCCCATATTGCACGTGCTTTTCTATTGACCGCTACCATATTTTGCAGGCTTGTTGGTATGGATAAGGGCTACAAACGTTCCAAATTTCAGCCAAATCGGACGACAAATAAGTGAGTTATTAAGAGTCAAAATATTGGATATTCCTCACCAACTTTGGACTGCTTATTTGAGTCAAATGCGACCTTCACCGATTGGAATGAAACCTGTGCCAGATGAAAGGCCTGGGGCCATGAGTCACTGGGGCAACTGGACGAAAATTCTGAGAGCCTCGTTTTCGAGTTCTGGGCGTTGAAAGTTGATATTTACCAATGTTTGACCCCTAATAACTTATAAACGGACAGTCCGATTATTCTGAAAAATATCGTTAATTGTAAGTATGGTCCTAAAGTATCTCTTGGCACCATTTTCAATCCAATCGGTGAAGGTCACCTTTAGTCTTTTTCAATCTCTTTGTTCATCAGACGACGTCTACAGACCCATTTTCAGCCCTTATATCTCCACATGTACTGCATGCAGCGCACTCCTATTTGGCACAAATATGTACCTTCCTAACACCTATTAACCTTATAAAAAGCGCACCTGTTTGTTGCGAATTGATAGAGTTATTACGGTTTTACCGATTTCGCGCCCTAATTTCCATAGGGTGCAATGTAAAATTGATGGCCCGTTTTCACCAGGACGCCTTGCCCCGATTCCCTTGACTAGTCTTTATATATGTAGGCATTAATGATCTGCGCATGCGCATGTATTTGCAGCACCGTCGGTGCTTTCCTTTGCCTGCTATAGGCGAAAAACGATTTATTTATGAAATGTTTGGCGGCCCATATTGCACGTGCTTTTCTATTGACCGCTACCATATTTTGCAGGCTTGTTGGTATGGATAAGGGCTACAAACGTTCCAAATTTCAGCCAAATCGGACGACAAATAAGTGAGTTATTAAGAGTCAAAATATTGGATATTCCTCACCAACTTTGGACTGCTTATTTGAGTCAAATGCGACCTTCACCGATTGGAATGAAACCTGTGCCAGATGAAAGGCCTGGGGCCATGAGTCACTGGGGCAACTGGACGAAAATTCTGAGAGCCTCGTTTTCGAGTTCTGGGCGTTGAAAGTTGATATTTACCAATGTTTGACCCCTAATAACTTATAAACGGACAGTCCGATTATTCTGAAAAATATCGTTAATTGTAAGTATGGTCCTAAAGTATCTCTTGGCACCATTTTCAATCCAATCGGTGAAGGTCACCTTTAGTCTTTTTCAATCTCTTTGTTCATCAGACGACGTCTACAGACCCATTTTCAGCCCTTATATCTCCACATGTACTGCATGCAGCGCACTCCTATTTGGCACAAATATGTACCTTCCTAACACCTATAAACCTTATAAAAAGCGCACCTGTTTGTTGCGAATTGATAGAGTTATTACGGTTTTACCGATTTCGCGCCCTAATTTCCATAGGGTGTAATGTAAAATTGATGGCCCGTTTTCACCAGGACGCCTTGCCCCGATTCCCTTGACTAGTCTTTATATATGTAGGCATTAATGATCTGCGCATGCGCATATATTTGCAGCACCGTCGGTGCTTTCCATTGCCTGCTATAGGCGAAAAACGATTTATTTATGAAATGTTTGGCGGCCCATATTGCACGTGCTTTTCTATTGACCGCTACCATATTTTGCAGGCTTGTTGGTATGGATAAGGGCTACAAACGTTCCAAATTTCAGCCAAATCGGACGACAAATAAGTGAGTTATTAAGAGTCAAAATATTGGATATTCCTCACCAACTTTGGACTGCTTATTTGAGTCAAATGCGACCTTCACCGATTGGAATGAAACCTGTGCCAGATGAAAGGCCTGGGGCCATGAGTCACTGGGGCAACTGGACGAAAATTCTGAGAGCCTCGTTTTCGAGTTCTGGGCGTTGAAAGTTGATATTTACCAATGTTTGACCCCTAATAACTTATAAACGGACAGTCCGATTATTCTGAAAAATATCGTTAATTGTAAGTATGGTCCTAAAGTATCTCTTGGCACCATTTTCAATCCAATCGGTGAAGGTCACCTTTAGTCTTTTTCAATCTCTTTGTTCATCAGACGACGTCTACAGACCCATTTTCAGCCCTTATATCTCCACATGTACTGCATGCAGCGCACTCCTATTTGGTACAAATATGTACCTTCCTAACACCTATAAACCTTATAAAAAGCGCACCTGTTTGTTGCGAATTGATAGAGTTATTACGGTTTTACCGATTTCGCGCCCTAATTTCCATAGGGTGCAATGTAAAATTGATGGCCCGTTTTCACCAGAACGCCTTGCCCCGATTCCCTTGACTAGTCTTTATATATGTAGGCATTAATGATCTGCGCATGCGCATATATTTGCAGCACCGTCGGTGCTTTCCATTGCCTGCTATAGGCGAAAAACGATTTATTTATGAAATGTTTGGCGGCCCATATTGCACGTGCTTTTCTATTGACCGCTACCATATTTTGCAGGCTTGTTGGTATGGATAAGGGCTACAAACGTTCCAAATTTCAGCCAAATCGGACGACAAATAAGTGAGTTATTAAGAGTCAAAATATTGGATATTCCTCACCAACTTTGGACTGCTTATTTGAGTCAAATGCGACCTTCACCGATTGGAATGAAACCTGTGCCAGATGAAAGGCCTGGGGCCATGAGTCACTGGGGCAACTGGACGAAAATTCTGAGAGCCTCGTTTTCGAGTTCTGGGCGTTGAAAGTTGATATTTACCAATGTTTGACCCCTAATAACTTATAAACGGACAGTCCGATTATTCTGAAAAATATCGTTAATTGTAAGTATGGTCCTAAAGTATCTCTTGGCACCATTTTCAATCCAATCGGTGAAGGTCACCTTTAGTCTTTTTCAATCTCTTTGTTCATCAGACGACGTCTACAGACCCATTTTCAGCCCTTATATCTCCACATGTACTGCATGCAGCGCACTCCTATTTGGCACAAATATGTACCTTCCTAACACCTATAAACCTTATAAAAAGCGCACCTGTTTGTTGCGAATTGATAGAGTTATTACGGTTTTACCGATTTCGCGCCCTAATTTCCATAGGGTGCAATGTAAAATTGATTGCCCGTTTTCACCAGGACGCCTTGCCCCGATTCCCTTGACTAGTCTTTATATATGTAGGCATTAATGATCTGCGCATGCGCATATATTTGCAGCACCTACGGTGCTTTCCTTTGCCTGCTATAGGCGAAAAACGATTTATTTATGAAATGTTTGGCGGCCCATATTGCACGTGCTTTTCTATTGACCGCTACCATATTTTGCAGGCTTGTTGGTATGGATAAGGGCTACAAACGTTCCAAATTTCAGCCAAATCGGACGACAAATAAGT
Organism: Anodontia alba; assembly: GCA_964016985.1. Taxonomy (NCBI): domain Eukaryota; kingdom Metazoa; phylum Mollusca; class Bivalvia; order Lucinida; family Lucinidae; genus Anodontia; species Anodontia alba. The sequence continues at coordinate 27,857,769 of OZ024834.1, forward strand.
GAGTTATTAAGAGTCAAAATATTGGATATTCCTCACCAACTTTGGACTGCTTATTTGAGTCAAATGCGACCTTCACCGATTGGAATGAAACCTGTGCCAGATGAAAGGCCTGGGGCCATGAGTCACTGGGGCAACTGGACGAAAATTCTGAGAGCCTCGTTTTCGAGTTCTGGGCGTTGAAAGTTGATATTTACCAATGTTTGACCCCTAATAACTTATAAACGGACAGTCCGATTATTCTGAAAAATATCGTTAATTGTAAGTATGGTCCTAAAGTATTTCTTGGCACCATTTTCAATCCAATCGGTGAAGGTCACCTTTAGTCTTTTTCAATCTCTTTGTTCATCAGACGACGTCTACAGACCCATTTTCAGCCCTTATATCTCCACATGTACTGCATGCAGCGCACTCCTATTTGGCACAAATATGTACCTTCCTAACACCTATAAACCTTATAAAAAGCGCACCTGTTTGTTGCGAATTGATAGAGTTATTACGGTTTTACCGATTTCGCGCCCTAATTTCCATAGGGTGCAATGTAAAATTGATGGCCCGTTTTCACCAGGACGCCTTGCCCCGATTCCCTTGACTAGTCTTTATATATGTAGGCATTAATGATCTGCGCATGCGCATGTATTTGCAGCACCGTCGGTGCTTTCCTTTGCCTGCTATAGGCGAAAAACGATTTATTTATGAAATGTTTGGCGGCCCATATTGCACGTGCTTTTCTATTGACCGCTACCATATTTTGCAGGCTTGTTGGTATGGATAAGGGCTACAGACGTTCCAAATTTCAGCCAAATCGGACGACAAATAAGTGAGTTATTAAGAGTCAAAATATTGGATATTCCTCACCAACTTTGGACTGCTTATTTGAGTCAAATGCGACCTTCACCGATTGGAATGAAACCTGTGCCAGATGAAAGGCCTGGGGCCATGAGTCACTGGGGCAACTGGACGAAAATTCTGAGAGCCTCGTTTTCGAGTTCTGGGCGTTGAAAGTTGATATTTACCAATGTTTGACCCCTAATAACTTATAAACGGACAGTCCGATTATTCTGAAAAATATCGTTAATTGTAAGTATGGTCCTAAAGTATCTCTTGGCACCATTTTCAATCCAATCGGTGAAGGTCACCTTTAGTCTTTTTCAATCTCTTTGTTCATCAGACGACGTCTACAGACCCATTTTCAGCCCTTATATCTCCACATGTACTGCATGCAGCGCACTCCTATTTGGCACAAATATGTACCTTCCTAACACCTATAAACCTTATAAAAAGCGCACCTGTTTGTTGCGAATTGATAGAGTTATTACGGTTTTACCGATTTCGCGCCCTAATTTCCATAGGGTGCAATGTAAAATTGATGGCCCGTTTTCACCAGGACGCCTTGCCCCGATTCCCTTGACTAGTCTTTATATATGTAGGCATTAATGATCTGCGCATGCGCATGTATTTGCAGCACCGTCGGTGCTTTCCTTTGCCTGCTATAGGCGAAAAACGATTTATTTATGAAATGTTTGGCGGCCCATATTGCACGTGCTTTTCTATTGACCGCTACCATATTTTGCAGGCTTGTTGGTATGGATAAGGGCTACAAACGTTCCAAATTTCAGCCAAATCGGACGACAAATAAGTGAGTTATTAAGAGTCAAAATATTGGATATTCCTCACCAACTTTGGACTGCTTATTTGAGTCAAATGCGACCTTCACCGATTGGAATGAAACCTGTGCCAGATGAAAGGCCTGGGGCCATGAGTCACTGGGGCAACTGGACGAAAATTCTGAGAGCCTCGTTTTCGAGTTCTGGGCGTTGAAAGTTGATATTTACCAATGTTTGACCCCTAATAACTTATAAACGGACAGTCCGATTATTCTGAAAAATATCGTTAATTGTAAGTATGGTCCTAAAGTATCTCTTGGCACCATTTTCAATCCAATCGGTGAAGGTCACCTTTAGTCTTTTTCAATCTCTTTGTTCATCAGACGACGTCTACAGACCCATTTTCAGCCCTTATATCTCCACATGTACTGCATGCAGCGCACTCCTATTTGGCACAAATATGTACCTTCCTAACACCTATTAACCTTATAAAAAGCGCACCTGTTTGTTGCGAATTAATAGAGTTATTACGGTTTTACCGATTTCGCGCCCTAATTTCCATAGGGTGCAATGTAAAATTGATGGCCCGTTTTCACCAGGACGCCTTGCCCCGATTCCCTTGACTAGTCTTTATATATGTAGGCATTAATGATCTGCGCATGCGCATGTATTTGCAGCACCGTCGGTGCTTTCCTTTGCCTGCTATAGGCGAAAAACGATTTATTTATGAAATGTTTGGCGGCCCATATTGCACGTGCTTTTCTATTGACCGCTACCATATTTTGCAGGCTTGTTGGTATGGATAAGGGCTACAAACGTTCCAAATTTCAGCCAAATCGGACGACAAATAAGTGAGTTATTAAGAGTCAAAATATTGGATATTCCTCACCAACTTTGGACTGCTTATTTGAGTCAAATGCGACCTTCACCGATTGGAATGAAACCTGTGCCAGATGAAAGGCCTGGGGCCATGAGTCACTGGGGCAACTGGACGAAAATTCTGAGAGCCTCGTTTTCGAGTTCTGGGCGTTGAAAGTTGATATTTACCAATGTTTGACCCCTAATAACTTATAAACGGACAGTCCGATTATTCTGAAAAATATCGTTAATTGTAAGTATGGTCCTAAAGTATCTCTTGGCACCATTTTCAATCCAATCGGTGAAGGTCACCTTTAGTCTTTTTCAATCTCTTTGTTCATCAGACGACGTCTACAGACCCATTTTCAGCCCTTATATCTCCACATGTACTGCATGCAGCGCACTCCTATTTGGCACAAATATGTACCTTCCTAACACCTATAAACCTTATAAAAAGCGCACCTGTTTGTTGCGAATTGATAGAGTTATTACGGTTTTACCGATTTCGCGCCCTAATTTCCATAGGGTGCAATGTAAAATTGATGGCCCGTTTTCACCAGGACGCCTTGCCCCGATTCCCTTGACTAGTCTTTATATATGTAGGCATTAATGATCTGCGCATGCGCATATATTTGCAGCACCGTCGGTGCTTTCCTTTGCCTGCTATAGGCGAAAAACGATTTATTTATGAAATGTTTGGCGGCCCATATTGCACGTGCTTTTCTATTGACCGATACCATATTTTGCAGGCTTGTTGGTATGGATAAGGGCTACAAAAGTTCCAAATTTCAGCCAAATCGGACGACAAATAAGTGAGTTATTAAGAGTCAAAATATTGGATATTCCTCACCAACTTTGGACTGCTTATTTGAGTCAAATGCGACCTTCACCGATTGGAATGAAACCTGTGCCAGATGAAAGGCCTGGGGCCATGAGTCACTGGGGCAACTGGACGAAAATTCTGAGAGCCTCGTTTTCGAGTTCTGGGCGTTGAAAGTTGATATTTACCAATGTTTGACCCCTAATAACTTATAAACGGACAGTCCGATTATTCTGAAAAATATCGTTAATTGTAAGTATGGTCCTAAAGTATCTCTTGGCACCATTTTCAATCCAATCGGTGAAGGTCACCTTTAGTCTTTTTCAATCTCTTTGTTCATCAGACGACGTCTACAGACCCATTTTCAGCCCTTATATCTCCACATGTACTGCATGCAGCGCACTCCTATTTGGCACAAATATGTACCTTCCTAACACCTATAAACCTTATAAAAAGCGCACCTGTTTGTTGCGAATTGATAGAGTTATTACGGTTTTACCGATTTCGCGCCCTAATTTCCATAGGGTGCAATGTAAAATTGATGGCCCGTTTTCACCAGGACGCCTTGCCCCGATTCCCTTGACTAGTCTTTATATATGTAGGCATTAATGATCTGCGCATGCGCATGTATTTGCAGCACCGTCGGTGCTTTCCTTTGCCTGCTATAGGCGAAAAACGATTTATTTATGAAATGTTTGGCGGCCCATATTGCACGTGCTTTTCTATTGACCGCTACCATATTTTGCAGGCTTGTTGGTATGGATAAGGGCTACAAACGTTCCAAATTTCAGCCAAATCGGACGACAAATAAGTGAGTTATTAAGAGTCAAAATATTGGATATTCCTCACCAACTTTGGACTGCTTATTTGAGTCAAATGCGACCTTCACCGATTGGAATGAAACCTGTGCCAGATGAAAGGCCTGGGGCCATGAGTCACTGGGGCAACTGGACGAAAATTCTGAGAGCCTCGTTTTCGAGTTCTGGGCGTTGAAAGTTGATATTTACCAATGTTTGACCCCTAATAACTTATAAACGGACAGTCCGATTATTCTGAAAAATATCGTTAATTGTAAGTATGGTCCTAAAGTATCTCTTGGCACCATTTTCAATCCAATCGGTGAAGGTCACCTTTAGTCTTTTTCAATCTCTTTGTTCATCAGACGACGTCTACAGACCCATTTTCAGCCCTTATATCTCCACATGTACTGCATGCAGCGCACTCCTATTTGGCACAAATATGTACCTTCCTAACACCTATAAACCTTATAAAAAGCGCACCTGTTTGTTGCGAATTGATAGAGTTATTACGGTTTTACCGATTTCGCGCCCTAATTTCCATAGGGTGCAATGTAAAATTGATGGCCCGTTTTCACCAGGACGCCTTGCCCCGATTCCCTTGACTAGTCTTTATATATGTAGGCATTAATGATCTGCGCATGCGCATGTATTTGCAGCACCGTCGGTGCTTTCCTTTGCCTGCTATAGGCGAAAAACGATTTATTTATGAAATGTTTGGCGGCCCATATTGCACGTGCTTTTCTATTGACCGCTACCATATTTTGCAGGCTTGTTGGTATGGATAAGGGCTACAAACGTTCCAAATTTCAGCCAAATCGGACGACAAATAAGTGAGTTATTAAGAGTCAAAATATTGGATATTCCTCACCAACTTTGGACTGCTTATTTGAGTCAAATGCGACCTTCACCGATTGGAATGAAACCTGTGCCAGATGAAAGGCCTGGGGCCATGAGTCACTGGGGCAACTGGACGAAAATTCTGAGAGCCTCGTTTTCGAGTTCTGGGCGTTGAAAGTTGATATTTACCAATGTTTGACCCCTAATAACTTATAAACGGACAGTCCGATTATTCTGAAAAATATCGTTAATTGTAAGTATGGTCCTAAAGTATCTCTTGGCACCATTTTCAATCCAATCGGTGAAGGTCACCTTTAGTCTTTTTCAATCTCTTTGTTCATCAGACGACGTCTACAGACCCATTTTCAGCCCTTATATCTCCACATGTACTGCATGCAGCGCACTCCTATTTGGCACAAATATGTACCTTCCTAACACCTATAAACCTTATAAAAAGCGCACCTGTTTGTTGCGAATTGATAGAGTTATTACGGTTTTACCGATTTCGCGCCCTAATTTCCATAGGGTGCAATGTAAAATTGATGGCCCGTTTTCACAAGGACGCCTTGCCCCGATTCCCTTGACTAGTCTTTATATATGTAGGCATTAATGATCTGCGCATGCGCATGTATTTGCAGCACCGTCGGTGCTTTCCTTTGCCTGCTATAGGCGAAAAACGATTTATTTATGAAATGTTTGGCGGCCCATATTGCACGTGCTTTTCTATTGACCGCTACCATATTCTACAGGCTTGTTGGTATGGATAAGGGCTACAAACGTTCCAAATTTCAGCCAAATCGGACGACAAATAAGTGAGTTATTAAGAGTCAAAATATTGGATATTCCTCACCAACTTTGGACTGCTTATTTGAGTCAAATGCGACCTTCACCGATTGGAATGAAACCTGTGCCAGATGAAAGGCCTGGGGCCATGAGTCACTGGGGCAACTGGACGAAAATTCTGAGAGCCTCGTTTTCGAGTTCTGGGCGTTGAAAGTTGATATTTACCAATGTTTGACCCCTAATAACTTATAAACGGACAGTCCGATTATTCTGAAAAATATCGTTAATTGTAAGTATGGTCCTAAAGTATCTCTTGGCACCATTTTCAATCCAATCGGTGAAGGTCACCTTTAGTCTTTTTCAATCTCTTTGTTCATCAGACGACGTCTACAGACCCATTTTCAGCCCTTATATCTCCACATGTACTGCATGCAGCGCACTCCTATTTGACACAAATATGTACCTTCCTAACACCTATAAACCTTATAAAAAGCGCACCTGTTTGTTGCGAATTGATAGAGTTATTACGGTTTTACCAATTTCGCGCCCTAATTTCCATAGGGTGCAATGTAAAATTGATGGCCCGTTTTCACCAGGACGCCTTGCCCCGATTCCCTTGACTAGTCTTTATATATGTAGGCATTAATGATCTGCGCATGCGCATGTATTTGCAGCACCGTCGGTGCTTTCCTTTGCCTGCTATAGGCGAAAAACGATTTATTTATGAAATGTTTGGCGGCCCATATTGCACGTGCTTTTCTATTGACCGCTACCATATTTTGCAGGCTTGTTGGTATGGATAAGGGCTACAAACGTTCCAAATTTCAGCCAAATCGGACGACAAATAAGTGAGTTATTAAGAGTCAAAATATTGGATATTCCTCACCAACTTTGGACTGCTTATTTGAGTCAAATGCGACCTTCACCGATTGGAATGAAACCTGTGCCAGATGAAAGGCCTGGGGCCATGAGTCACTGGGGCAACTGGACGAAAATTCTGAGAGCCTCGTTTTCGAGTTCTGGGCGTTGAAAGTTGATATTTACCAATGTTTGACCCCTAATAACTTATAAACGGACAGTCCGATTATTCTGAAAAATATCGTTAATTGTAAGTATGGTCCTAAAGTATCTCTTGGCACCATTTTCAATCCAATCGGTGAAGGTCACCTTTAGTCTTTTTCAATCTCTTTGTTCATCAGACGACGTCTACAGACCCATTTTCAGCCCTTATATCTCCACATGTACTGCATGCAGCGCACTCCTATTTGGCACAAATATGTACCTTCCTAACACCTATAAACCTTATAAAAAGCGCACCTGTTTGTTGCGAATTGATAGAGTTATTACGGTTTTACCGATTTCGCGCCCTAATTTCCATAGGGTGCAATGTAAAATTGATGGCCCGTTTTCACCAGGACGCCTTGCCCCGATTCCCTTGACTAGTCTTTATATATGTAGGCATTAATGATCTGCGCATGCGCATATATTTGCAGCACCGTCGGTGCTTTCCTTTGCCTGCTATAGGCGAAAAACGATTTATTTATGAAATGTTTGGCGGCCCATATTGCACGTGCTTTTCTATTGACCGCTACCATATTTTGCAGGCTTGTTGGTATGGATAAGGGCTACAAACGTTCCAAATTTCAGCCAAATCGGACGACAAATAAGTGAGTTATTAAGAGTCAAAATATTGGATATTCCTCACCAACTTTGGACTGCTTATTTGAGTCAAATGCGACCTTCACCGATTGGAATGAAACCTGTGCCAGATGAAAGGCCTGGGGCCATGAGTCACTGGGGCAACTGGACGAAAATTCTGAGAGCCTCGTTTTCGAGTTCTGGGCGTTGAAAGTTGATATTTACCAATGTTTGACCCCTAATAACTTATAAACGGACAGTCCGATTATTCTGAAAAATATCGTTAATTGTAAGTATGGTCCTAAAGTATCTCTTGGCACCATTTTCAATCCAATCGGTGAAGGTCACCTTTAGTCTTTTTCAATCTCTTTGTTCATCAGACGACGTCTACAGACCCATTTTCAGCCCTTATATCTCCACATGTACTGCATGCAGCGCACTCCTATTTGGCACAAATATGTACCTTCCTAACACCTATAAACCTTATAAAAAGCGCACCTGTTTGTTGCGAATTGATAGAGTTATTACGCTTTTACCGATTTCGCGCCCTAATTTCCATAGGGTGCAATGTAAAATTGATGGCCCGTTTTCACCAGGACGCCTTGCCCCGATTCCCTTGACTAGTCTTTATATATGTAGGCATTAATGATCTGCGCATGCGCATGTATTTGCAGCACCGTCGGTGCTTTCCTTTGCCTGCTATAGGCGAAAAACGATTTATTTATGAAATGTTTGGCGGCCCATATTGCACGTGCTTTTCTATTGACCGCTACCATATTTTGCAGGCTTGTTGGTATGGATAAGGGCTACAAACGTTCCAAATTTCAGCCAAATCGGACGACAAATAAGTGAGTTATTAAGAGTCAAAGTATTGGATATTCCTCACCAACTTTGAACTGCTTATTTGAGTCAAATGCGACCTTCACCGATTGGAATGAAACCTGTGCCAGATGAAAGGCCTGGGGCCATGAGTCACTGGGGCAACTGGACGAAAATTCTGAGAGCCTCGTTTTCGAGTTCTGGGCGTTGAAAGTTGATATTTACCAATGTTTGACCCCTAATAACTTATAAACGGACAGTCCGATTATTCTGAAAAATATCGTTAATTGTAAGTATGGTCCTAAAGTATCTCTTGGCACCATTTTCAATCCAATCGGTGAAGGTCACCTTTAGTCTTTTTCAATCTCTTTGTTCATCAGACGACGTCTACAGACCCATTTTCAGCCCTTATATCTCCACATGTACTGCATGCAGCGCACTCCTATTTGGCACAAATATGTACCTTCCTAACACCTATAAACCTTATAAAAAGCGCACCTGTTTGTTGCGAATTGATAGAGTTATTACGCTTTTACCGATTTCGCGCCCTAATTTCCATAGGGTGCAATGTAAAATTGATGGCCCGTTTTCACCAGGACGCCTTGCCCCGATTCCCTTGACTAGTCTTTATATATGTAGGCATTAATGATCTGCGCATGCGCATGTATTTGCAGCACCGTCGGTGCTTTCCTTTGCCTGCTATAGGCGAAAAACGATTTATTTATGAAATGTTTGGCGGCCCATATTGCACGTGCTTTTCTATTGACCGCTACCATATTTTGCAGGCTTGTTGGTATGGATAAGGGCTACAAACGTTCCAAATTTCAGCCAAATCGGACGACAAATAAGTGAGTTATTAAGAGTCAAAATATTGGATATTCCTCACCAACTTTGGACTGCTTATTTGAGTCAAATGCGACCTTCACCGATTGGAATGAAACCTGTGCCAGATGAAAGGCCTGGGGCCATGAGTCACTGGGGCAACTGGACGAAAATTCTGAGAGCCTCGTTTTCGAGTTCTGGGCGTTGAAAGTTGATATTTACCAATGTTTGACCCCTAATAACTTATAAACGGACAGTCCGATTATTCTGAAAAATATCGTTAATTGTAAGTATGGTCCTAAAGTATCTCTTGGCACCATTTTCAATCCAATCGGTGAAGGTCACCTTTAGTCTTTTTCAATCTCTTTGTTCATCAGACGAAGTCTACAGACCCATTTTCAGCCCTTATATCTCCACATGTACTGCATGCAGCGCACTCCTATTTGGCACAAATATGTACCTTCCTAACACCTATAAACCTTATAAAAAGCGCACCTGTTTGTTGCGAATTGATAGAGTTATTACGGTTTTACCGATTTCGCGCCCTAATTTCCATAGGGTGCAATGTAAAATTGATGGCCCGTTTTCACCAGGACGCCTTGCCCCGATTCCCTTGACTAGTCTTTATATATGTAGGCATTAATGATCTGCGCATGCGCATGTATTTGCAGCACCGTCGGTGCTTTCCTTTGCCTGCTATAGGCGAAAAACGATTTATTTATGAAATGTTTGGCGGCCCATATTGCACGTGCTTTTCTATTGACCGCTACCATATTTTGCAGGCTTGTTGGTATGGATAAGGGCTACAAACGTTCCAAATCTCAGCCAAATCGGACGACAAATAAGTGAGTTATTAAGAGTCAAAATATTGGATATTCCTCACCAACTTTGGACTGCTTATTTGAGTCAAATGCGACCTTCACCGATTGGAATGAAACCTGTGCCAGATGAAAGGCCTGGGGCCATGAGTCACTGGGGCAACTGGACGAAAATTCTGAGAGCCTCGTTTTCGAGTTCTGGGCGTTGAAAGTTGATATTTACCAATGTTTGACCCCTAATAACTTATAAACGGACAGTCCGATTATTCTGAAAAATATCGTTAATTGTAAGTATGGTCCTAAAGTATCTCTTGGCACCATTTTCAATCCAATCGGTGAAGGTCACCTTTAGTCTTTTTCAATCTCTTTGTTCATCAGACGACGTCTACAGACCCATTTTCAGCCCTTATATCTCCACATGTACTGCATGCAGCGCACTCCTATTTGGCACAAATATGTACCTTCCTAACACCTATAAACCTTATAAAAAGCGCACCTGTTTGTTGCGAATTGATAGAGTTATTACGGTTTTACCGATTTCGCGCCCTAATTTCCATAGGGTGCAATGTAAAATTGATGGCCCGTTTTCACCAGGACGCCTTGCCCCGATTCCCTTGACTAGTCTTTATATATGTAGGCATTAATGATCTGCGCATGCGCATGTATTTGCAGCACCGTCGGTGCTTTCCTTTGCCTGCTATAGGCGAAAAACGATTTATTTATGAAATGTTTGGCGGCCCATATTGCACGTGCTTTTCTATTGACCGCTACCATATTTTGCAGGCTTGTTGGTATGGATAAGGGCTACAAACGTTCCAAATTTCAGCCAAATCGGACGACAAATAAGTGAGTTATTAAGAGTCAAAATATTGGATATTCCTCACCAACTTTGGACTGCTTATTTGAGTCAAATGCGACCTTCACCGATTGGAATGAAACCTGTGCCAGATGAAAGGCCTGGGGCCATGAGTCACTGGGGCAACTGGACGAAAATTCTGAGAGCCTCGTTTTCGAGTTCTGGGCGTTGAAAGTTGATATTTACCAATGTTTGACCCCTAATAACTTATAAACGGACAGTCCGATTATTCTGAAAAATATCGTTAATTGTAAGTATGGTCCTAAAGTATCTCTTGGCACCATTTTCAATCCAATCGGTGAAGGTCACCTTTAGTCTTTTTCAATCTCTTTGTTCATCAGACGACGTCTACAGACCCATTTTCAGCCCTTATATCTCCACATGTACTGCATGCAGCGCACTCCTATTTGGCACAAATATGTACCTTCCTAACACCTATAAACCTTATAAAAAGCGCACCTGTTTGTTGCGAATTGATAGAGTTATTACGGTTTTACCGATTTCGCGCCCTAATTTCCATAGGGTGCAATGTAAAATTGATGGCCCGTTTTCACCAGGACGCCTTGCCCCGATTCCCTTGACTAGTCTTTATATATGTAGGCATTAATGATCTGCGCATGCGCATGTATTTGCAGCACCGTCGGTGCTTTCCTTTGCCTGCTATAGGCGAAAAACGATTTATTTATGAAATGTTTGGCGGCCCATATTGCACGTGCTTTTCTATTGACCGCTACCATATTTTGCAGGCTTGTTGGTATGGATAAGGGCTACAAACGTTCCAAATTTCAGCCAAATCGGACGACAAATAAGTGAGTTATTAAGAGTCAAAATATTGGATATTCCTCACCAACTTTGGACTGCTTATTTGAGTCAAATGCGACCTTCACCGATTGGAATGAAACCTGTGCCAGATGAAAGGCCTGGGGCCATGAGTCACTGGGGCAACTGGACGAAAATTCTGAGAGCCTCGTTTTCGAGTTCTGGGCGTTGAAAGTTGATATTTACCAATGTTTGACCCCTAATAACTTATAAACGGACAGTCCGATTATTCTGAAAAATATCGTTAATTGTAAGTACGGTCCTAAAGTATCTCTTGGCACCATTTTCAATCCAATCGGTGAAGGTCACCTTTAGTCTTTTTCAATCTCTTTGTTCATCAGACGACGTCTACAGACCCATTTTCAGCCCTTATATCTCCACATGTACTGCATGCAGCGCACTCCTATTTGGCACAAATATGTACCTTCCTAACACCTATAAACCTTATAAAAAGCGCACCTGTTTGTTGCGAATTGATAGAGTTATTACGGTTTTACCGATTTCGCGCCCTAATTTCCATAGGGTGCAATGTAAAATTGATGGCCCGTTTTCACCAGGACGCCTTGCCCCGATTCCCTTGACTAGTCTTTATATATGTAGGCATTAATGATCTGCGCATGCGCATGTATTTGCAGCACCGTCGGTGCTTTCCTTTGCCTGCTATAGGCGAAAAACGATTTATTTATGAAATGTTTGGCGGCCCATATTGCACGTGCTTTTCTATTGACCGCTACCATATTTTGCAGGCTTGTTGGTATGGATAAGGGCTACAAACGTTCCAAATTTCAGCCAAATCGGACGACAAATAAGTGAGTTATTAAGAGTCAAAATATTGGATATTCCTCACCAACTTTGGACTGCTTATTTGAGTCAAATGCGACCTTCACCGATTGGAATGAAACCTGTGCCAGATGAAAGGCCTGGGGCCATGAGTCACTGGGGCAACTGGACGAAAATTCTGAGAGCCTCGTTTTCGAGTTCTGGGCGTTGAAAGTTGATATTTACCAATGTTTGACCCCTAATAACTTATAAACGGACAGTCCGATTATTCTGAAAAATATCGTTAATTGTAAGTATGGTCCTAAAGTATCTCTTGGCACCATTTTCAATCCAATCGGTGAAGGTCACCTTTAGTCTTTTTCAATCTCTTTGTTCATCAGACGACGTCTACAGACCCATTTTCAGCCCTTATATCTCCACATGTACTGCATGCAGCGCACTCCTATTTGGCACAAATATGTACCTTCCTAACACCTATAAACCTTATAAAAAGCGCACCTGTTTGTTGCGAATTGATAGAGTTATTACGGTTTTACCGATTTCGCGCCCTAATTTCCATAGGGTGCAATGTAAAATTGATGGCCCGTTTTCACCAGGACGCCTTGCCCCGATTCCCTTGACTAGTCTTTATATATGTAGGCATTAATGATCTGCGCATGCGCATATATTTGCAGCACCGTCGGTGCTTTCCTTTGCCTGCTATAGGCGAAAAACGATTTATTTATGAAATGTTTGGCGGCCCATATTGCACGTGCTTTTCTATTGACCGCTACCATATTTTGCAGGCTTGTTGGTATGGATAAGGGCTACAAACGTTCCAAATCTCAGCCAAATCGGACGACAAATAAGTGAGTTATTAAGAGTCAAAATATTGGATATTCCTCACCAACTTTGGACTGCTTATTTGAGTCAAATGCGACCTTCACCGATTGGAATGAAACCTGTGCCAGATGAAAGGCCTGGGGCCATGAGTCACTGGGGCAACTGGACGAAAATTCTGAGAGCCTCGTTTTCGAGTTCTGGGCGTTGAAAGTTGATATTTACCAATGTTTGACCCCTAATAACTTATAAACGGACAGTCCGATTATTCTGAAAAATATCGTTAATTGTAAGTATGGTCCTAAAGTATCTCTTGGCACCATTTTCAATCCAATCGGTGAAGGTCACCTTTAGTCTTTTTCAATCTCTTTGTTCATCAGACGACGTCTACAGACCCATTTTCAGCCCTTATATCTCCACATGTACTGCATGCAGCGCACTCCTATTTGGCACAAATATGTACCTTCCTAACACCTATAAACCTTATAAAAAGCGCACCTGTTTGTTGCGAATTGATAGAGTTATTACGGTTTTACCGATTTCGCGCCCTAATTTCCATAGGGTGCAATGTAAAATTGATGGCCCGTTTTCACCAGGACGCGTTGCCCCGATTCCCTTGACTAGTCTTTATATATGTAGGCATTAATGATCTGCGCATGCGCATGTATTTGCAGCACCGTCGGTGCTTTCCTTTGCCTGCTATAGGCGAAAAACGATTTATTTATGAAATGTTTGGCGGCCCATATTGCACGTGCTTTTCTATTGACCGCTACCATATTTTGCAGGCTTGTTGGTATGGATAAGGGCTACAAACGTTCCAAATTTCAGCCAAATCGGACGACAAATAAGTGAGTTATTAAGAGTCAAAATATTGGATATTCCTCACCAACTTTGGACTGCTTATTTGAGTCAAATGCGACCTTCACCGATTGGAATGAAACCTGTGCCAGATGAAAGGCCTGGGGCCATGAGTCACTGGGGCAACTGGACGAAAATTCTGAGAGCCTCGTTTTCGAGTTCTGGGCGTTGAAAGTTGATATTTACCAATGTTTGACCCCTAATAACTTATAAACGGACAGTCCGATTATTCTGAAAAATATCGTTAATTGTAAGTATGGTCCTAAAGTATCTCTTGGCACCATTTTCAATCCAATCGGTGAAGGTCACCTTTAGTCTTTTTCAATCTCTTTGTTCATCAGACGACGTCTACAGACCCATTTTCAGCCCTTATATCTCCACATGTACTGCATGCAGCGCACTCCTATCTGGCACAAATATGTACCTTCCTAACACCTATAAACCTTATAAAAAGCGCACCTGTTTGTTGCGAATTGATAGAGTTATTACGGTTTTACCGATTTCGCGCCCTAATTTCCATAGGGTGCAATGTAAAATTGATGGCCCGTTTTCACCAGGACGCCTTGCCCCGATTCCCTTGACTAGTCTTTATATATGTAGGCATTAATGATCTGCGCATGCGCATGTATTTGCAGCACCGTCGGTGCTTTCCTTTGCCTGCTATAGGCGAAAAACGATTTATTTATGAAATGTTTGGCGGCCCATATTGCACGTGCTTTTCTATTGACCGCTACCATATTTTGCAGGCTTGTTGGTATGGATAAGGGCTACAAACGTTCCAAATTTCAGCCAAATCGGACGACAAATAAGTGAGTTATTAAGAGTCAAAATATTGGATATTCCTCACCAACTTTGGACTGCTTATTTGAGTCAAATGCGACCTTCACCGATTGGAATGAAACCTGTGCCAGATGAAAGGCCTGGGGCCATGAGTCACTGGGGCAACTGGACGAAAATTCTGAGAGCCTCGTTTTCGAGTTCTGGGCGTTGAAAGTTGATATTTACCAATGTTTGACCCCTAATAACTTATAAACGGACAGTCCGATTATTCTGAAAAATATCGTTAATTGTAAGTATGGTCCTAAAGTATCTCTTGGCACCATTTTCAATCCAATCGGTGAAGGTCACCTTTAGTCTTTTTCAATCTCTTTGTTCATCAGACGACGTCTACAGACCCATTTTCAGCCCTTATATCTCCACATGTACTGCATGCAGCGCACTCCTATTTTGCACAAATATGTACTTTCCTAACACCTATAAACCTTATAAAAAGCGCACCTGTTTGTTGCGAATTGATAGAGTTATTACGGTTTTACCGATTTCGCGCCCTAATTTCCATAGGGTGCAATGTAAAATTGATGGCCCGTTTTCACCAGGACACCTTGCCCCGATTCCCTTGACTAGTCTTTATATATGTAGGCATTAATGATCTGCGCATGCGCATGTATTTGCAGCACAGTCGGTGCTTTCCTTTGCCTGCTATAGGCGAAAAACGATTTATTTATGAAATGTTTGGCGGCCCATATTGCACGAGCTTTTCTATTGACCGCTACCATATTTTGCAGGCTTGTTGGTATGGATAAGGGCTACAAACGTTCCAAATTTCAGCCAAATCGGACGACAAATAAGTGAGTTATTAAGAGTCAAAATATTGGATATTCCTCACCAACTTTGGACTGCTTATTTGAGTCAAATGCGACCTTCACCGATTGGAATGAAACCTGTGCCAGATGAAAGGCCTGGGGCCATGAGTCACTGGGGCAACTGGACGAAAATTCTGAGAGCCTCGTTTTCGAGTTCTGGGCGTTGAAAGTTGATATTTACCAATGTTTGACCCCTAATAACTTATAAACGGACAGTCCGATTATTCTGAAAAATATCGTTAATTGTAAGTATGGTCCTAAAGTATCTCTTGGCACCATTTTCAATCCAATCGGTGAAGGTCACCTTTAGTCTTTTTCAATCTCTTTGTTCATCAGACGACGTCTACAGACCCATTTTCAGCCCTTATATCTCCACATGTACTGCATGCAGCGCACTCCTATTTGGCACAAATATGTACCTTCCTAACACCTATAAACCTTATAAAAAGCGCACCTGTTTGTTGCGAATTGATAGAGTTATTACGGTTTTACCGATTTCGCGCCCTAATTTCCATAGGGTGCAATGTAAAATTGATGGCCCGTTTTCACCAGGACGCCTTGCCCCGATTCCCTTGACTAGTCTTTATATATGTAGGCATTAATGATCTGCGCATGCGCATGTATTTGCAGCACCGTCGGTGCTTTCCTTTGCCTGCTATAGGCGAAAAACGATTTATTTATGAAATGTTTGGCGGCCCATATTGCACGTGCTTTTCTATTGACCGCTACCATATTTTGCAGGCTTGTTGGTATGGATAAGGGCTACAAACGTTCCAAATTTCAGCCAAATCGGACGACAAATAAGTGAGTTATTAAGAGTCAAAATATTGGATATTCCTCACCAACTTTGGACTGCTTATTTGAGTCAAATGCGACCTTCACCGATTGGAATGAAACCTGTGCCAGATGAAAGGCCTGGGGCCATGAGTCACTGGGGCAACTGGACGAAAATTCTGAGAGCCTCGTTTTCGAGTTCTGGGCGTTGAAAGTTGATATTTACCAATGTTTGACCCCTAATAACTTATAAACGGACAGTCCGATTATTCTGAAAAATATCGTTAATTGTAAGTATGGTCCTAAAGTATCTCTTGGCACCATTTTCAATCCAATCGGTGAAGGTCACCTTTAGTCTTTTTCAATCTCTTTGTTCATCAGACGACGTCTACAGACCCATTTTCAGCCCTTATATCTCCACATGTACTGCATGCAGCGCACTCCTATCTGGCACAAATATGTACCTTCCTAACACCTATAAACCTTATAAAAAGCGCACCTGTTTGTTGCGAATTGATAGAGTTATTACGGTTTTACCGATTTCGCGCCCTAATTTCCATAGGGTGCAATGTAAAATTGATGGCCCGTTTTCACCAGGACGCCTTGCCCCGATTCCCTTGACTAGTCTTTATATATGTAGGCATTAATGATCTGCGCATGCGCATGTATTTGCAGCACCGTCGGTGCTTTCCTTTGCCTGCTATAGGCGAAAAACGATTTATTTATGAAATGTTTGGCGGCCCATATTGCACGTGCTTTTCTATTGACCGCTACCATATTTTGCAGGCTTGTTGGTATGGATAAGGGCTACAAACATTCCAAATTTCAGCCAAATCGGACGACAAATAAGTGAGTTATTAAGAGTCAAAATATTGGATATTCCTCACCAACTTTGGACTGCTTATTTGAGTCAAATGCGACCTTCACCGATTGGAATGAAACCTGTGCCAGATGAAAGGCCTGGGGCCATGAGTCACTGGGGCAACTGGACGAAAATTCTGAGAGCCTCGTTTTCGAGTTCTGGGCGTTGAAAGTTGATATTTACCAATGTTTGACCCCTAATAACTTATAAACGGACAGTCCGATTATTCTGAAAAATATCGTTAATTGTAAGTATGGTCCTAAAGTATCTCTTGGTACCATTTTCAATCCAATCGGTGAAGGTCACCTTTAGTCTTTTTCAATCTCTTTGTTCATCAGACGACGTCTACAGACCCATTTTCAGCCCTTATATCTCCACATGTACTGCATGCAGCGCACTCCTATTTGGCACAAATATGTACCTTCCTAACACCTATAAACCTTATAAAAAGCGCACCTGTTTGTTGCGAATTGATAGAGTTATTACGGTTTTACCGATTTCGCGCCCTAATTTCCATAGGGTGCAATGTAAAATTGATGGCCCGTTTTCACCAGGACGCCTTGCCCCGATTCCCTTGACTAGTCTTTATATATGTAGGCATTAATGATCTGCGCATGCGCATGTATTTGCAGCACCGTCGGTGCTTTCCTTTGCCTGCTATAGGCGAAAAACGATTTATTTATGAAATGTTTGGCGGCCCATATTGCACGTGCTTTTCTATTGACCGCTACCATATTTTGCAGGCTTGTTGGTATGGATAAGGGCTACAAACGTTCCAAATTTCAGCCAAATCGGACGACAAATAAGTGAGTTATTAAGAGTCAAAATATTGGATATTCCTCACCAACTTTGGACTGCTTATTTGAGTCAAATGCGACCTTCACCGATTGGAATGAAACCTGTGCCAGATGAAAGGCCTGGGGCCATGAGTCACTGGGGCAACTGGACGAAAATTCTGAGAGCCTCGTTTTCGAGTTCTGGGCGTTGAAAGTTGATATTTACCAATGTTTGACCCCTAATAACTTATAAACGGACAGTCCGATTATTCTGAAAAATATCGTTAATTGTAAGTATGGTCCTAAAGTATCTCTTGGCACCATTTTCAATCCAATCGGTGAAGGTCACCTTTAGTCTTTTTCAATCTCTTTGTTCATCAGACGACGTCTACAGACCCATTTTCAGCCCTTATATCTCCACATGTACTGCATGCAGCGCACTCCTATCTGGCACAAATATGTACCTTCCTAACACCTATAAACCTTATAAAAAGCGCACCTGTTTGTTGCGAATTGATAGAGTTATTACGGTTTTACCGATTTCGCGCCCTAATTTCCATAGGGTGCAATGTAAAATTGATGGCCCGTTTTCACCAGGACACCTTGCCCCGATTCCCTTGACTAGTCTTTATATATGTAGGCATTAATGATCTGCGCATGCGCATGTATTTGCAGCACAGTCGGTGCTTTCCTTTGCCTGCTATAGGCGAAAAACGATTTATTTATGAAATGTTTGGCGGCCCATATTGCACGTGCTTTTCTATTGACCGCTACCATATTTTGCAGGCTTGTTGGTATGGATAAGGGCTACAAACGTTCCAAATTTCAGCCAAATCGGACGACAAATAAGTGAGTTATTAAGAGTCAAAATATTGGATATTCCTCACCAACTTTGGACTGCTTATTTGAGTCAAATGCGACCTTCACCGATTGGAATGAAACCTGTGCCAGATGAAAGGCCTGGGGCCATGAGTCACTGGGGCAACTGGACGAAAATTCTGAGAGCCTCGTTTTCGAGTTCTGGGCGTTGAAAGTTGATATTTACCAATGTTTGACCCCTAATAACTTATAAACGGACAGTCCGATTATTCTGAAAAATATCGTTAATTGTAAGTATGGTCCTAAAGTATCTCTTGGCACCATTTTCAATCCAATCGGTGAAGGTCACCTTTAGTCTTTTTCAATCTCTTTGTTCATCAGACGACGTCTACAGACCCATTTTCAGCCCTTATATCTCCACATGTACTGCATGCAGCGCACTCCTATTTGGCACAAATATGTACCTTCCTAACACCTATAAACCTTATAAAAAGCACACCTGTTTGTTGCGAATTGATAGAGTTATTACGGTTTTACCGATTTCGCGCCCTAATTTCCATAGGGTGCAATGTAAAATTGATGGCCCGTTTTCACCAGGACGCCTTGCCCCGATTCCCTTGACTAGTCTTTATATATGTAGGCATTAATGATCTGCGCATGCGCATGTATTTGCAGCACCGTCGGTGCTTTCCTTTGCCTGCTATAGGCGAAAAACGATTTATTTATGAAATGTTTGGCGGCCCATATTGCACGTGCTTTTCTATTGACCGCTACCATATTTTGCAGGCTTGTTGGTATGGATAAGGGCTACAAACGTTCCAAATTTCAGCCAAATCGGACGACAAATAAGTGAGTTATTAAGAGTCAAAATATTGGATATTCCTCACCAACTTTGGACTGCTTATTTGAGTCAAATGCGACCTTCACCGATTGGAATGAAACCTGTGCCAGATGAAAGGCCTGGGGCCATGAGTCACTGGGGCAACTGGACGAAAATTCTGAGAGCCTCGTTTTCGAGTTCTGGGCGTTGAAAGTTGATATTTACCAATGTTTGACCCCTAATAACTTATAAACGGACAGTCCGATTATTCTGAAAAATATCGTTAATTGTAAGTATGGTCCTAAAGTATCTCTTGGCACCATTTTCAATCCAATCGGTGAAGGTCACCTTTAGTCTTTTTCAATCTCTTTGTTCATCAGACGACGTCTACAGACCCATTTTCAGCCCTTATATCTCCACATGTACTGCATGCAGCGCACTCCTATTTGGCACAAATATGTACCTTCCTAACACCTATAAACCTTATAAAAAGCGCACCTGTTTGTTGCGAATTGATAGAGTTATTACGGTTTTACCGATTTCGCGCCCTAATTTCCATAGGGTGCAATGTAAAATTGATGGCCCGTTTTCACCAGGACGCCTTGCCCCGATTCCCTTGACTAGTCTTTATATATGTAGGCATTAATGATCTGCGCATGCGCATGTATTTGCAGCACCGTCGGTGCTTTCCTTTGCCTGCTATAGGCGAAAAACGATTTATTTATGAAATGTTTGGCGGCCCATATTGCACGTGCTTTTCTATTGACCGCTACCATATTTTGCAGGCTTGTTGGTATGGATAAGGGCTACAAACGTTCCAAATTTCAGCCAAATCGGACGACAAATAAGTGAGTTATTAAGAGTCAAAATATTGGATATTCCTCACCAACTTTGGACTGCTTATTTGAGTCAAATGCGACCTTCACCGATTGGAATGAAACCTGTGCCAGATGAAAGGCCTGGGGCCATGAGTCACTGGGGCAACTGGACGAAAATTCTGAGAGCCTCGTTTTCGAGTTCTGGGCGTTGAAAGTTGATATTTACCAATGTTTGACCCCTAATAACTTATAAACGGACAGTCCGATTATTCTGAAAAATATCGTTAATTGTAAGTATGGTCCTAAAGTATCTCTTGGCACCATTTTCAATCCAATCGGTGAAGGTCACCTTTAGTCTTTTTCAATCTCTTTGTTCATCAGACGACGTCTACAGACCCATTTTCAGCCCTTATATCTCCACATGTACTGCATGCAGCGCACTCCTATTTGGCACAAATATGTACCTTCCTAACACCTATAAACCTTATAAAAAGCGCACCTGTTTGTTGCGAATTGATAGAGTTATTACGGTTTTACCGATTTCGCGCCCTAATTTCCATAGGGTGCAATGTAAAATTGATGGCCCGTTTTCACCAGGACGCCTTGCCCCGATTCCCTTGACTAGTCTTTATATATGTAGGCATTAATGATCTGCGCATGCGCATGTATTTGCAGCACCGTCGGTGCTTTCCTTTGCCTGCTATAGGCGAAAAACGATTTATTTATGAAATGTTTGGCGGCCCATATTGCACGTGCTTTTCTATTGACCGCTACCATATTTTGCAGGCTTGTTGGTATGGATAAGGGCTACAAACGTTCCAAATTTCAGCCAAATCGGACGACAAATAAGTGAGTTATTAAGAGTCAAAATATTGGATATTCCTCACCAACTTTGGACTGCTTATTTGAGTCAAATGCGACCTTCACCGATTGGAATGAAACCTGTGCCAGATGAAAGGCCTGGGGCCATGAGTCACTGGGGCAACTGGACGAAAATTCTGAGAGCCTCGTTTTCGAGTTCTGGGCGTTGAAAGTTGATATTTACCAATGTTTGACCCCTAATAACTTATAAACGGACAGTCCGATTATTCTGAAAAATATCGTTAATTGTAAGTATGGTCCTAAAGTATCTCTTGGCACCATTTTCAATCCAATCGGTGAAGGTCACCTTTAGTCTTTTTCAATCTCTTTGTTCATCAGACGACGTCTACAGACCCATTTTCAGCCCTTATATCTCCACATGTACTGCATGCAGCGCACTCCTATTTGGCACAAATATGTACCTTCCTAACACCTATAAACCTTATAAAAAGCGCACCTGTTTGTTGCGAATTGATAGAGTTATTACGGTTTTACCGATTTCGCGCCCTAATTTCCATAGGGTGCAATGTAAAATTGATGGCCCGTTTTCACCAGGACGCCTTGCCCCGATTCCCTTGACTAGTCTTTATATATGTAGGCATTAATGATCTGCGCATGCGCATGTATTTGCAGCACCGTCGGTGCTTTCCTTTGCCTGCTATAGGCGAAAAACGATTTATTTATGAAATGTTTGGCGGCCCATATTGCACGTGCTTTTCTATTGACCGCTACCATATTTTGCAGGCTTGTTGGTATGGATAAGGGCTACAAACCTTCCAAATTTCAGCCAAATCGGACGACAAATAAGTGAGTTATTAAGAGTCAAAATATTGGATATTCCTCACCAACTTTGGACTGCTTATTTGAGTCAAATGCGACCTTCACCGATTGGAATGAAACCTGTGCCAGATGAAAGGCCTGGGGCCATGAGTCACTGGGGCAACTGGACGAAAATTCTGAGAGCCTCGTTTTCGAGTTCTGGGCGTTGAAAGTTGATATTTACCAATGTTTGACCCCTAATAACTTATAAACGGACAGTCCGATTATTCTGAAAAATATCGTTAATTGTAAGTATGGTCCTAAAGTATCTCTTGGCACCATTTTCAATCCAATCGGTGAAGGTCACCTTTAGTCTTTTTCAATCTCTTTGTTCATCAGACGACGTCTACAGACCCATTTTCAGCCCTTATATCTCCACATGTACTGCATGCAGCGCACTCCTATTTGGCACAAATATGTACCTTCCTAACACCTATAAACCTTATAAAAAGCGCACCTGTTTGTTGCGAATTGATAGAGTTATTACGGTTTTACCGATTTCGCGCCCTAATTTCCATAGGGTGCAATGTAAAATTGATGGCCCGTTTTCACCAGGACGCCTTGCCCCGATTCCCTTGACTAGTCTTTATATATGTAGGCATTAATGATCTGCGCATGCGCATGTATTTGCAGCACCGTCGGTGCTTTCCTTTGCCTGCTATAGGCGAAAAACGATTTATTTATGAAATGTTTGGCGGCCCATATTGCACGTGCTTTTCTATTGACCGCTACCATATTTTGCAGGCTTGTTGGTATGGATAAGGGCTACAAACGTTCCAAATTTCAGCCAAATCGGACGACAAATAAGTGAGTTATTAAGAGTTAAAATATTGGATATTCCTCACCAACTTTGGACTGCTTATTTGAGTCAAATGCGACCTTCACCGATTGGAATGAAACCTGTGCCAGATGCAAGGCCTGGGGCCATGAGTCACTGGGGCAACTGGACGAAAATTCTGAGAGCCTCGTTTTCGAGTTCTGGGCGTTGAAAGTTGATATTTACCAATGTTTGACCCCTAATAACTTATAAACGGACAGTCCGATTATTCTGAAAAATATCGTTAATTGTAAGTATGGTCCTAAAGTATCTCTTGGCACCATTTTCAATCCAATCGGTGAAGGTCACCTTTAGTCTTTTTCAATCTCTTTGTTCATCAGACGACGTCTACAGACCCATTTTCAGCCCTTATATCTCCACATGTACTGCATGCAGCGCACTCCTATTTGGCACAAATATGTACCTTCCTAACACCTATAAACCTTATAAAAAGCGCACCTGTTTGTTGCGAATTGATAGAGTTATTACGGTTTTACCGATTTCGCGCCCTAATTTCCATAGGGTGCAATGTAAAATTGATGGCCCGTTTTCACCAGGACGCCTTGCCCCGATTCCCTTGACTAGTCTTTATATATGTAGGCATTAATGATCTGCGCATGCGCATGTATTTGCAGCACCGTCGGTGCTTTCCTTTGCCTGCTATAGGCGAAAAACGATTTATTTATGAAATGTTTGGCGGCCCATATTGCACGTGCTTTTCTATTGACCGCTACCATATTTTGCAGGCTTGTTGGTATGGATAAGGGCTACAAACGTTCCAAATTTCAGCCAAATCGGACGACAAATAAGTGAGTTATTAAGAGTCAAAATATTGGATATTCCTCACCAACTTTGGACTGCTTATTTGAGTCAAATGCGACCTTCACCGATTGGAATGAAACCTGTGCCAGATGAAAGGCCTGGGGCCATGAGTCACTGGGGCAACTGGACGAAAATTCTGAGAGCCTCGTTTTCGAGTTCTGGGCGTTGAAAGTTGATATTTACCAATGTTTGACCCCTAATAACTTATAAACGGACAGTCCGATTATTCTGAAAAATATCGTTAATTGTAAGTATGGTCCTAAAGTATCTCTTGGCACCATTTTCAATCCAATCGGTGAAGGTCACCTTTAGTCTTTTTCAATCTCTTTGTTCATCAGACGACGTCTACAGACCCATTTTCAGCCCTTATATCTCCACATGTACTGCATGCAGCGCACTCCTATTTGGCACAAATATGTACCTTCCT
Organism: Anodontia alba; assembly: GCA_964016985.1. Lineage (NCBI taxonomy): Eukaryota > Metazoa > Mollusca > Bivalvia > Lucinida > Lucinidae > Anodontia > Anodontia alba. The sequence goes on from OZ024834.1 coordinate 27,881,958, forward strand.
AACACCTATAAACCTTATAAAAAGCGCACCTGTTTGTTGCGAATTGATAGAGTTATTACGGTTTTACCGATTTCGCGCCCTAATTTCCATAGGGTGCAATGTAAAATTGATGGCCCGTTTTCACCAGGACGCCTTGCCCCGATTCCCTTGACTAGTCTTTATATATGTAGGCATTAATGATCTGCGCATGCGCATGTATTTGCAGCACCGTCGGTGCTTTCCTTTGCCTGCTATAGGCGAAAAACGATTTATTTATGAAATGTTTGGCGGCCCATATTGCACGTGCTTTTCTATTGACCGCTACCATATTTTGCAGGCTTGTTGGTATGGATAAGGGCTACAAACGTTCCAAATTTCAGCCAAATCGGACGACAAATAAGTGAGTTATTAAGAGTCAAAATATTGGATATTCCTCACCAACTTTGGACTGCTTATTTGAGTCAAATGCGACCTTCACCGATTGGAATGAAACCTGTGCCAGATGAAAGGCCTGGGGCCATGAGTCACTGGGGCAACTGGACGAAAATTCTGAGAGCCTCGTTTTCGAGTTCTGGGCGTTGAAAGTTGATATTTACCAATGTTTGACCCCTAATAACTTATAAACGGACAGTCCGATTATTCTGAAAAATATCGTTAATTGTAAGTATGGTCCTAAAGTATCTCTTGGCACCATTTTCAATCCAATCGGTGAAGGTCACCTTTAGTCTTTTTCAATCTCTTTGTTCATCAGACGACGTCTACAGACCCATTTTCAGCCCTTATATCTCCACATGTACTGCATGCAGCGCACTCCTATTTGGCACAAATATGTACCTTCCTAACACCTATAAACCTTATAAAAAGCGCACCTGTTTGTTGCGAATTGATAGAGTTATTACGGTTTTACCGATTTCGCGCCCTAATTTCCATAGGGTGCAATGTAAAATTGATGGCCCGTTTTCACCAGGACGCCTTGCCCCGATTCCCTTGACTAGTCTTTATATATGTAGGCATTAATGATCTGCGCATGCGCATGTATTTGCAGCACCGTCGGTGCTTTCCTTTGCCTGCTATAGGCGAAAAACGATTTATTTATGAAATGTTTGGCGGCCCATATTGCACGTGCTTTTCTATTGACCGCTACCATATTTTGCAGGCTTGTTGGTATGGATAAGGGCTACAAACGTTCCAAATTTCAGCCAAATCGGACGACAAATAAGTGAGTTATTAAGAGTCAAAATATTGGATATTCCTCACCAACTTTGGACTGCTTATTTGAGTCAAATGCGACCTTCACCGATTGGAATGAAACCTGTGCCAGATGAAAGGCCTGGTGCCATGAGTCACTGGGGCAACTGGACGAAAATTCTGAGAGCCTCGTTTTCGAGTTCTGGGCGTTGAAAGTTGATATTTACCAATGTTTGACCCCTAATAACTTATAAACGGACAGTCCGATTATTCTGAAAAATATCGTTAATTGTAAGTATGGTCCTAAAGTATCTCTTGGCACCATTTTCAATCCAATCGGTGAAGGTCACCTTTAGTCTTTTTCAATCTCTTTGTTCATCAGACGACGTCTACAGACCCATTTTCAGCCCTTATATCTCCACATGTACTGCATGCAGCGCACTCCTATTTGGCACAAATATGTACCTTCCTAACACCTATAAACCTTATAAAAAGCGCACCTGTTTGTTGCGAATTGATAGAGTTATTACGGTTTTACCGATTTCGCGCCCTAATTTCCATAGGGTGCAATGTAAAATTGATGGCCCGTTTTCACCAGGACGCCTTGCCCCGATTCCCTTGACTAGTCTTTATATATGTAGGCATTAATGATCTGCGCATGCGCATGTATTTGCAGCACCGTCGGTGCTTTCCTTTGCCTGCTATAGGCGAAAAACGATTTATTTATGAAATGTTTGGCGGCCCATATTGCACGTGCTTTTCTATTGACCGCTACCATATTTTGCAGGCTTGTTGGTATGGATAAGGGCTACAAACGTTCCAAATTTCAGCCAAATCGGACGACAAATAAGTGAGTTATTAAGAGTCTAAATATTGGATATTCGTCACCAACTTTGGACTGCTTATTTGAGTCAAATGCGACCTTCACCGATTGGAATGAAACCTGTGCCAGATGAAAGGCCTGGGGCCATGAGTCACTGGGGCAACTGGACGAAAATTCTGAGAGCCTCGTTTTCGAGTTCTGGGCGTTGAACGTTGATATTTACCAATGTTTGACCCCTAATAACTTATAAACGGACAGTCCGATTATTCTGAAAAATATCGTTAATTGTAAGTATGGTCCTAAAGTATCTCTTGGCACCATTTTCAATCCAATCGGTGAAGGTCACCTTTAGTCTTTTTCAATCTCTTTGTTCATCAGACGACGTCTACAGACCCATTTTCAGCCCTTATATCTCCACATGTACTGCATGCAGCGCACTCCTATTTGGCACAAATATGTACCTTCCTAACACCTATAAACCTTATAAAAAGCGCACCTGTTTGTTGCGAATTGATAGAGTTATTACGGTTTTACCGATTTCGCGCCCTAATTTCCATAGGGTGCAATGTAAAATTGATGGCCCGTTTTCACCAGGACGCCTTGCCCCGATTCCCTTGACTAGTCTTTATATATGTAGGCATTAATGATCTGCGCATGCGCATGTATTTGCAGCACCGTCGGTGCTTTCCTTTGCCTGCTATAGGCGAAAAACGATTTATTTATGAAATGTTTGGCGGCCCATATTGCACGTGCTTTTCTATTGACCGCTACCATATTTTGCAGGCTTGTTGGTATGGATAAGGGCTACAAACGTTCTAAATTTCAGCCAAATCGGACGACAAATAAGTGAGTTATTAAGAGTCAAAATATTTTATATTCCTCACCAACTTTGGACTGCTTATTTGAGTCAAATGCGACCTTCACCGATTGGAATGAAACCTGTGCCAGATGAAAGGCCTGGTGCCATGAGTCACTGGGGCAACTGGACGAAAATTCTGAGAGCCTCGTTTTCGAGTTCTGGGCGTTGAAAGTTGATATTTACCAATGTTTGACCCCTAATAACTTATAAACGGACAGTCCGATTATTCTGAAAAATATCGTTAATTGTAAGTATGGTCCTAAAGTATCTCTTGGCACCATTTTCAATCCAATCGTTGAAGGTCACCTTTAGTCTTTTTCAATCTCTTTGTTCATCAGACGACGTCTACAGACCCATTTTCAGCCCTTATATCTCCACATGTACTGCATGCAGCGCACTCCTATTTGGCACAAATATGTACCTTCCTAACACCTATAAACCTTATAAAAAGCGCACCTGTTTGTTGCGAATTGATAGAGTTATTACGGTTTTACCGATTTCGCGCCCTAATTTCCATAGGGTGCAATGTAAAATTGATGGCCCGTTTTCACCAGGACGCCTTGCCCCGATTCCCTTGACTAGTCTTTATATATGTAGGCATTAATGATCTGCGCATGCGCATGTATTTGCAGCACCGTCGGTGCTTTCCTTTGCCTGCTATAGGCGAAAAACGATTTATTTATGAAATGTTTGGCGGCCCATATTGCACGTGCTTTTCTATTGACCGCTACCATATTTTGCAGGCTTGTTGGTATGGATAAGGGCTACAAACGTTCCAAATTTCAGCCAAATCGGACGACAAATAAGTGAGTTATTAAGAGTCAAAATATTGGATATTCCTCACCAACTTTGGACTGCTTATTTGAGTCAAATGCGACCTTCACCGATTGGAATGAAACCTGTGCCAGATGAAAGGCCTGGGGCCATGAGTCACTGGGGCAACTGGACGAAAATTCTGAGAGCCTCGTTTTCGAGTTCTGGGCGTTGAAAGTTGATATTTACCAATGTTTGACCCCTAATAACTTATAAACGGACAGTCCGATTATTCTGAAAAATATCGTTAATTGTAAGTATGGTCCTAAAGTATCTCTTGGCACCATTTTCAATCCAATCGGTGAAGGTCACCTTTAGTCTTTTTCAATCTCTTTGTTCATCAGACGACGTCTACAGACCCATTTTCAGCCCTTATATCTCCACATGTACTGCATGCAGCGCACTCCTATTTGGCACAAATATGTACCTTCCTAACACCTATAAACCTTATAAAAAGCGCACCTGTTTGTTGCGAATTGATAGAGTTATTACGGTTTTACCGATTTCGCGCCCTAATTTCCATAGGGTGCAATGTAAAATTGATGGCCCGTTTTCACCAGGACGCCTTGCCCCGATTCCCTTGAATAGTCTTTATATATGTAGGCATTAATGATCTGCGCATGCGCATGTATTTGCAGCACCGTCGGTGCTTTCCTTTGCCTGCTATAGGCGAAAAACGATTTATTTATGAAATGTTTGGCGGCCCATATTGCACGTGCTTTTCTATTGACCGCTACCATATTTTGCAGGCTTGTTGGTATAAATAAGGGCTACAAACGTTCCAAATTTCAGCCAAATCGGACGACAAATAAGTGAGTTATTAAGAGTCAAAATATTGGATATTCCTCACCAACTTTGGACTGCTTATTTGAGTCAAATGCGACCTTCACCGATTGGAATGAAACCTGTGCCAGATGAAAGGCCTGGGGCCATGAGTCACTGGGGCAACTGGACGAAAATTCTGAGAGCCTCGTTTTCGAGTTCTGGGCGTTGAAAGTTGATATTTACCAATGTTTGACCCCTAATAACTTATAAACGGACAGTCCGATTATTCTGAAAAATATCGTTAATTGTAAGTATGGTCCTAAAGTATCTCTTGGCACCATTTTCAATCCAATCGGTGAAGGTCACCTTTAGTCTTTTTCAATCTCTTTGTTCATCAGACGACGTCTACAGACCCATTTTCAGCCCTTATATCTCCACATGTACTGCATGCAGCGCACTCCTATTTGGCACAAATATGTACCTTCCTAACACCTATAAACCTTATAAAAAGCGCACCTGTTTGTTGCGAATTGATAGAGTTATTACGGTTTTACCGATTTCGCGCCCTAATTTCCATAGGGTGCAATGTAAAATTGATGGCCCGTTTTCACCAGGACGCCTTGCCCCGATTCCCTTGACTAGTCTTTATATATGTAGGCATTAATGATCTGCGCATGCGCATGTATTTGCAGCACCGTCGGTGCTTTCCTTTGCCTGCTATAGGCGAAAAACGATTTATTTATGAAATGTTTGGCGGCCCATATTACACGTGATTTTCTATTGACCGCTACCATATTTTGCAGGCTTGTTGGTATGGATAAGGGCTACAAACGTTCCAAATTTCAGCCAAATCGGACGACAAATAAGTGAGTTATTAAGAGTCAAAATATTGGATATTCCTCACCAACTTTGGACTGCTTATTTGAGTCAAATGCGACCTTCACCGATTGGAATGAAACCTGTGCCAGATGAAAGGCCTGGTGCCATGAGTCACTGGGGCAACTGGACGAAAATTCTGAGAGCCTCGTTTTCGAGTTCTGGGCGTTGAAAGTTGATATTTACCAATGTTTGACCCCTAATAACTTATAAACGGACAGTCCGACTATTCTGAAAAATATCGTTAATTGTAAGTATGGTCCTAAAGTATCTCTTGGCACCATTTTCAATCCAATCGGTGAAGGTCACCTTTAGTCTTTTTCAATCTCTTTGTTCATCAGACGACGTCTACAGACCCATTTTCAGCCCTTATATCTCCACATGTACTGCATGCAGCGCACTCCTATTTGGCACAAATATGTACCTTCCTAACACCTATAAACCTTATAAAAAGCGCACCTGTTTGTTGCGAATTGATAGAGTTATTACGGTTTTACCGATTTCGCGCCCTAATTTCCATAGGGTGCAATGTAAAATTGATGGCCCGTTTTCACCAGGACGCCTTGCCCCGATTCCCTTGACTAGTCTTTATATATGTAGGCATTAATGATCTGCGCATGCGCATGTATTTGCAGCACCGTCGGTGCTTTCCTTTGCCTGCTATAGGCGAAAAACGATTTATTTATGAAATGTTTGGCGGCCCATATTGCACGTGCTTTTCTATTGACCGCTACCATATTTTGCAGGCTTGTTGGTATGGATAAGGGCTACAAACGTTCCAAATTTCAGCCAAATCTGACGACAAATAAGTGAGTTATTAAGAGTCAAAATATTGGATATTCCTCACCAACTTTGGACTGCTTATTTGAGTCAAATGCGACCTTCACCGATTGGAATGAAACCTGTGCCAGATGAAAGGCCTGGGGCCATGAGTCACTGGGGCAACTGGACGAAAATTCTGAGAGCCTCGTTTTCGAGTTCTGGGCGTTGAAAGTTGATATTTACCAATGTTTGACCCCTAATAACTTATAAACGGACAGTCCGATTATTCTGAAAAATATCGTTAATTGTAAGTATGGTCCTAAAGTATCTCTTGGCACCATTTTCAATCCAATCGGTGAAGGTCACCTTTAGTCTTTTTCAATCTCTTTGTTCATCAGACGACGTCTACAGACCCATTTTCAGCCCTTATATCTCCACATGTACTGCATGCAGCGCACTCCTATTTGGCACAAATATGTACCTTCCTAACACCTATAAACCTTATAAAAAGCGCACCTGTTTGTTGCGAATTGATAGAGTTATTACGGTTTTACCGATTTCGCGCCCTAATTTCCATAGGGTGCAATGTAAAATTGATGGCCCGTTTTCACCAGGACGCCTTGCCCCGATTCCCTTGACTAGTCTTTATATATGTAGGCATTAATGATCTGCGCATGCGCATGTATTTGCAGCACCGTCGGTGCTTTCCTTTGCCTGCTATAGGGGAAAAACGATTTATTTATGAAATGTTTGGCGGCCCATATTGCACGTGCTTTTCTATTGACCGCTACCATATTTTGCAGGCTTGTTGGTATGGATAAGGGCTACAAACGTTCCAAATTTCAGCCAAATCGGACGACAAATAAGTGAGTTATTAAGAGTCAAAATATTGGATATTCCTCACCAACTTTGGACTGCTTATTTGAGTCAAATGCGACCTTCACCGATTGGAATGAAACCTGTGCCAGATGAAAGGCCTGGGGCCATGAGTCACTGGGGCAACTGGACGAAAATTCTGAGAGCCTCGTTTTCGAGTTCTGGGCGTTGAAAGTTGATATTTACCAATGTTTGACCCCTAATAACTTATAAACGGACAGTCCGATTATTCTGAAAAATATCGTTAATTGTAAGTATGGTCCTAAAGTATCTCTTGGCACCATTTTCAATCCAATCGGTGAAGGTCACCTTTAGTCTTTTTCAATCTCTTTGTTCATCAGACGACGTCTACAGACCCATTTTCAGCCCTTATATCTCCACATGTACTGCATGCAGCGCACTCCTATTTGGCACAAATATGTACCTTCCTAACACCTATAAACCTTATAAAAAGCGCACCTGTTTGTTGCGAATTGATAGAGTTATTACGGTTTTACCGATTTCGCGCCCTAATTTCCATAGGGTGCAATGTAAAATTGATGGCCCGTTTTCACCAGGACGCCTTGCCCCGATTCCCTTGACTAGTCTTTATATATGTAGGCATTAATGATCTGCGCATGCGCATGTATTTGCAGCACCGTCGGTGCTTTCCTTTGCCTGCTATAGGCGAAAAACGATTTATTTATGAAATGTTTGGCGGCCCATATTGCACGTGCTTTTCTATTGACCGCTACTATATTTTGCAGGCTTGTTGGTATGGATAAGGGCTACAAACGTTCCAAATTTCAGCCAAATCGAACGACAAATAAGTGAGTTATTAAGAGTCAAAATATTGGATATTCCTCACCAACTTTGGACTGCTTATTTGAGTCAAATGCGACCTTCACCGATTGGAATGAAACCTGTGCCAGATGAAAGGCCTGGGGCCATGAGTCACTGGGGCAACTGGACGAAAATTCTGAGAGCCTCGTTTTCGAGTTCTGGGCGTTGAAAGTTGATATTTACCAATGTTTGACCCCTAATAACTTATAAACGGACAGTCCGATTATTCTGAAAAATATCGTTAATTGTAAGTATGGTCCTAAAGTATCTCTTGGCACCATTTTCAATCCAATCGGTGAAGGTCACCTTTAGTCTTTTTCAATCTCTTTGTTCATCAGACGACGTCTACAGACCCATTTTCAGCCCTTATATCTCCACATGTACTGCATGCAGCGCACTCCTATTTGGCACAAATATGTACCTTCCTAACACCTATAAACCTTATAAAAAGCGCACCTGTTTGTTGCGAATTGATAGAGTTATTACGGTTTTACCGATTTCGCGCCCTAATTTCCATAGGGTGCAATGTAAAATTGATGGCCCGTTTTCACCAGGACGCCTTGCCCCGATTCCCTTGACTAGTCTTTATATATGTAGGCATTAATGATCTGCGCATGCGCATGTATTTGCAGCACCGTCGGTGCTTTCCTTTGCCTGCTATAGGCGAAAAACGATTTATTTATGAAATGTTTGGCGGCCCATATTGCACGTGCTTTTCTATTGACCGCTACCATATTTTGCAGGCTTGTTGGTATGGATAAGGGCTACAAACGTTCCAAATTTCAGCCAAATCGGACGACAAATAAGTGAGTTATTAAGAGTCAAAATATTGGATATTCCTCACCAACTTTGGACTGCTTATTTGAGTCAAATGCGACCTTCACCGATTGGAATGAAACCTGTGCCAGATGAAAGGCCTGGGGCCATGAGTCACTGGGGCAACTGGACGAAAATTCTGAGAGCCTCGTTTTCGAGTTCTGGGCGTTGAAAGTTGATATTTACCAATGTTTGACCCCTAATAACTTATAAACGGACAGTCCGATTATTCTGAAAAATATCGTTAATTGTAAGTATGGTCCTAAAGTATCTCTTGGCACCATTTTCAATCCAATCGGTGAAGGTCACCTTTAGTCTTTTTCAATCTCTTTGTTCATCAGACGACGTCTACAGACCCATTTTCAGCCCTTATATCTCCACATGTACTGCATGCAGCGCACTCCTATTTGGCACAAATATGTACCTTCCTAACACCTATAAACCTTATAAAAAGCGCACCTGTTTGTTGCGAATTGATAGAGTTATTACGGTTTTACCGATTTCGCGCCCTAATTTCCATAGGGTGCAATGTAAAATTGATGGCCCGTTTTCACCAGGACGCCTTGCCCCGATTCCCTTGACTAGTCTTTATATATGTAGGCATTAATGATCTGCGCATGCGCATGTATTTGCAGCACCGTCGGTGCTTTCCTTTGCCTGCTATAGGCGAAAAACGATTTATTTATGAAATGTTTGGCGGCCCATATTGCACGTGCTTTTCTATTGACCGCTACCATATTTTGCAGGCTTGTTGGTATGGATAAGGGCTACAAACGTTCCAAATTTCAGCCAAATCGGACGACAAATAAGTGAGTTATTAAGAGTCAAAATATTGGATATTCCTCACCAACTTTGGACTGCTTATTTGAGTCAAATGCGACCTTCACCGATTGGAATGAAACCTGTGCCAGATGAAAGGCCTGGGGCCATGAGTCACTGGGGCAACTGGACGAAAATTCTGAGAGCCTCGTTTTCGAGTTCTGGGCGTTGAAAGTTGATATTTACCAATGTTTGACCCCTAATAACTTATAAACGGACAGTCCGATTATTCTGAAAAATATCGTTAATTGTAAGTATGGTCCTAAAGTATCTCTTGGCACCATTTTCAATCCAATCGGTGAAGGTCACCTTTAGTCTTTTTCAATCTCTTTGTTCATCAGACGACGTCTACAGACCCATTTTCAGCCCTTATATCTCCACATGTACTGCATGCAGCGCACTCCTATTTGGCACAAATATGTACCTTCCTAACACCTATAAACCTTATAAAAAGCGCACCTGTTTGTTGCGAATTGATAGAGTTATTACGGTTTTACCGATTTCGCGCCCTAATTTCCATAGGGTGCAATGTAAAATTGATGGCCCGTTTTCACCAGGACGCCTTGCCCCGATTCCCTTGACTAGTCTTTATATATGTAGGCATTAATGATCTGCGCATGCGCATGTATTTGCAGCACCGTCGGTGCTTTCCTTTGCCTGCTATAGGCGAAAAACGATTTATTTATGAAATGTTTGGCGGCCCATATTGCACGTGCTTTTCTATTGACCGCTACCATATTTTGCAGGCTTGTTGGTATGGATAAGGGCTACAAACGTTCCAAATTTCAGCCAAATCGGACGACAAATAAGTGAGTTATTAAGAGTCAAAATATTGGATATTCCTCACCAACTTTGGACTGCTTATTTGAGTCAAATGCGACCTTCACCGATTGGAATGAAACCTGTGCCAGATGAAAGGCCTGGGGCCATGAGTCACTGGGGCAACTGGACGAAAATTCTGAGAGCCTCGTTTTCGAGTTCTGGGCGTTGAAAGTTGATATTTACCAATGTTTGACCCCTAATAACTTATAAACGGACAGTCCGATTATTCTGAAAAATATCGTTAATTGTAAGTATGGTCCTAAAGTATCTCTTGGCACCATTTTCAATCCAATCGGTGAAGGTCACCTTTAGTCTTTTTCAATCTCTTTGTTCATCAGACGACGTCTACAGACCCATTTTCAGCCCTTATATCTCCACATGTACTGCATGCAGCGCACTCCTATTTGGCACAAATATGTACCTTCCTAACACCTATAAACCTTATAAAAAGCGCACCTGTTTGTTGCGAATTGATAGAGTTATTACGGTTTTACCGATTTCGCGCCCTAATTTCCATAGGGTGCAATGTAAAATTAATGGCCCGTTTTCACCAGGACGCCTTGCCCCGATTCCCTTGACTAGTCTTTATATATGTAGGCATTAATGATCTGCGCATGCGCATGTATTTGCAGCACCGTCGGTGCTTTCCTTTGCCTGCTATAGGCGAAAAACTATTTATTTATGAAATGTTTGGCGGCCCATATTGCACGTGCTTTTCTATTGACCGCTACCATATTTTGCAGGCTTGTTGGTATGGATAAGGGCTACAAACGTTCCAAATTTCAGCCAAATCGGACGACAAATAAGTGAGTTATTAAGAGTCAAAATATTGGATATTCCTCACCAACTTTGGACTGCTTATTTGAGTCAAATGCGACCTTCACCGATTGGAATGAAACCTGTGCCAGATGAAAGGCCTGGGGCCATGAGTCACTGGGGCAACTGGACGAAAATTCTGAGAGCCTCGTTTTCGAGTTCTGGGCGTTGAAAGTTGATATTTACCAATGTTTGACCCCTAATAACTTATAAACGGACAGTCCGATTATTCTGAAAAATATCGTTAATTGTAAGTATGGTCCTAAAGTATCTCTTGGCACCATTTTCAATCCAATCGGTGAAGGTCACCTTTAGTCTTTTTCAATCTCTTTGTTCATCAGACGACGTCTACAGACCCATTTTCAGCCCTTATATCTCCACATGTACTGCATGCAGCGCACTCCTATTTGGCACAAATATGTACCTTCCTAACACCTATAAACCTTATAAAAAGCGCACCTGTTTGTTGCGAATTGATAGAGTTATTACGGTTTTACCGATTTCGCGCCCTAATTTCCATAGGGTGCAATGTAAAATTGATGGCCCGTTTTCACCAGGACGCCTTGCCCCGATTCCCTTGACTAGTCTTTATATATGTAGGCATTAATGATCTGCGCATGCGCATGTATTTGCAGCACCGTCGGTGCTTTCCTTTGCCTGCTATAGGCGAAAAACGATTTATTTATGAAATGTTTGGCGGCCCATATTGCACGTGCTTTTCTATTGACCGCTACCATATTTTGCAGGCTTGTTGGTATGGATAAGGGCTACAAACGTTCCAAATTTCAGCCAAATCGGACGACAAATAAGTGAGTTATTAAGAGTCAAAATATTGGATATTCCTCACCAACTTTGGACTGCTTATTTGAGTCAAATGCGACCTTCACCGATTGGAATGAAACCTGTGCCAGATGAAAGGCCTGGGGCCATGAGTCACTGGGGCAACTGGACGAAAATTCTGAGAGCCTCGTTTTCGAGTTCTGGGCGTTGAAAGTTGATATTTACCAATGTTTGACCCCTAATAACTTATAAACGGACAGTCCGATTATTCTGAAAAATATCGTTAATTGTAAGTATGGTCCTAAAGTATCTCTTGGCACCATTTTCAATCCAATCGGTGAAGGTCACCTTTAGTCTTTTTCAATCTCTTTGTTCATCAGACGACGTCTACAGACCCATTTTCAGCCCTTATATCTCCACATGTACTGCATGCAGCGCACTCCTATTTGGCACAAATATGTACCTTCCTAACACCTATAAACCTTATAAAAAGCGCACCTGTTTGTTGCGAATTGATAGAGTTATTACGGTTTTACCGATTTCGCGCCCTAATTTCCATAGGGTGCAATGTAAAATTAATGGCCCGTTTTCACCAGGACGCCTTGCCCCGATTCCCTTGACTAGTCTTTATATATGTAGGCATTAATGATCTGCGCATGCGCATGTATTTGCAGCACCGTCGGTGCTTTCCTTTGCCTGCTATAGGCGAAAAACGATTTATTTATGAAATGTTTGGCGGCCCATATTGCACGTGCTTTTCTATTGACCGCTACCATATTTTGCAGGCTTGTTGGTATGGATAAGGGCTACAAACGTTCCAAATTTCAGCCAAATCGGACGACAAATAAGTGAGTTATTAAGAGTCAAAATATTGGATATTCCTCACCAACTTTGGACTGCTTATTTGAGTCAAATGCGACCTTCACCGATTGGAATGAAACCTGTGCCAGATGAAAGGCCTGGGGCCATGAGTCACTGGGGCAACTGGACGAAAATTCTGAGAGCCTCGTTTTCGAGTTCTGGGCGTTGAAAGTTGATATTTACCAATGTTTGACCCCTAATAACTTATAAACGGACAGTCCGATTATTCTGAAAAATATCGTTAATTGTAAGTATGGTCCTAAAGTATCTCTTGGCACCATTTTCAATCCAATCGGTGAAGGTCACCTTTAGTCTTTTTCAATCTCTTTGTTCATCAGACGACGTCTACCGACCCATTTTCAGCCCTTATATCTCCACATGTACTGCATGCAGCGCACTCCTATTTGGCACAAATATGTACCTTCCTAACACCTATAAACCTTATAAAAAGCGCACCTGTTTGTTGCGAATTGATAGAGTTATTACGGTTTTACCGATTTCGCGCCCTAATTTCCATAGGGTGCAATGTAAAATTGATGGCCCGTTTTCACCAGGACGCATTGCCCCGATTCCCTTGACTAGTCTTTATATATGTAGGCATTAATGATCTGCGCATGCGCATGTATTTGCAGCACCGTCGGTGCTTTCCTTTGCCTGCTATAGGCGAAAAACGATTTATTTATGAAATGTTTGGCGGCCCATATTGCACGTGCTTTTCTATTGACCGCTACCATATTTTGCAGGCTTGTTGGTATGGATAAGGGCTACAAACGTTCCAAATTTCAGCCAAATCTGACGACAAATAAGTGAGTTATTAAGAGTCAAAATATTGGATATTCCTCACCAACTTTGGACTGCTTATTTGAGTCAAATGCGACCTTCACCGATTGGAATGAAACCTGTGCCAGATGAAAGGCCTGGGGCCATGAGTCACTGGGGCAACTGGACGAAAATTCTGAGAGCCTCGTTTTCGAGTTCTGGGCGTTGAAAGTTGATATTTACCAATGTTTGACCCCTAATAACTTATAAACGGACAGTCCGATTATTCTGAAAAATATCGTTAATTGTAAGTATGGTCCTAAAGTATCTCTTGGCACCATTTTCAATCCAATCGGTGAAGGTCACCTTTAGTCTTTTTCAATCTCTTTGTTCATCAGACGACGTCTACAGACCCATTTTCAGCCCTTATATCTCCACATGTACTGAATGCAGCGCACTCCTATTTGGCACAAATATGTACCTTCCTAACACCTATAAACCTTATAAAAAGCGCACCTGTTTGTTGCGAATTGATAGAGTTATTACGGTTTTACCGATTTCGCGCCCTAATTTTCATAGGGTGCAATGTAAAATTGATGGCCCGTTTTCACCAGGACGCCTTGCCCCGATTCCCTTGACTAGTCTTTATATATGTAGGCATTAATGATCTGCGCATGCGCATGTATTTGCAGCACCGTCGGTGCTTTCCTTTGCCTGCTATAGGCGAAAAACGATTTATTTATGAAATGTTTGGCGGCCCATATTGCACGTGCTTTTCTATTGACCGCTACCATATTTTGCAGGCTTGTTGGTATGGATAAGGGCTACAAACGTTCCAAATTTCAGCCAAATCGGACGACAAATAAGTGAGTTATTAAGAGTCAAAATATTGGATATTCCTCACCAACTTTGGACTGCTTATTTGAGTCAAATGCGACCTTCACCGATTGGAATGAAACCTGTGCCAGATGAAAGGCCTGGGGCCATGAGTCACTGGGGCAACTGGACGAAAATTCTGAGAGCCTCGTTTTCGAGTTCTGGGCGTTGAAAGTTGATATTTACCAATGTTTGACCCCTAATAACTTATAAACGGACAGTCCGATTATTCTGAAAAATATCGTTAATTGTAAGTATGGTCCTAAAGTATCTCTTGGCACCATTTTCAATCCAATCGGTGAAGGTCACCTTTAGTCTTTTTCAATCTCTTTGTTCATCAGACGACGTCTACCGACCCATTTTCAGCCCTTATATCTCCACATGTACTGCATGCAGCGCACTCCTATTTGGCACAAATATGTACCTTCCTTACACCTATAAACCTTATAAAAAGCGCACCTGTTTGTTGCGAATTGATAGAGTTATTACGGTTTTACCGATTTCGCGCCCTAATTTCCATAGGGTGCAATGTAAAATTGATGGCCCGTTTTCACCAGGACGCCTTGCCCCGATTCCCTTGACTAGTCTTTATATATGTAGGCATTAATGATCTGCGCATGCGCATGTATTTGCAGCACCGTCGGTGCTTTCCTTTACCTGCTATAGGCGAAAAACGATTTATTTATGAAATGTTTGGCGGCCCATATTGCACGTGCTTTTCTATTGACCGCTACCATATTTTGCAGGCTTGTTGGTATGGATAAGGGCTACAAACGTTCCAAATTTCAGCCAAATCGGACGACAAATAAGTGAGTTATTAAGAGTCAAAATATTGGATATTCCTCACCAACTTTGGACTGCTTATTTGAGTCAAATGCGACCTTCACCGATTGGAATGAAACCTGTGCCAGATGAAAGGCCTGGGGCCATGAGTCACTGGGGCAACTGGACGAAAATTCTGAGAGCCTCGTTTTCGAGTTCTGGGCGTTGAAAGTTGATATTTACCAATGTTTGACCCCTAATAACTTATAAACGGACAGTCCGATTATTCTGAAAAATATCGTTAATTGTAAGTATGGTCCTAAAGTATCTCTTGGCACCATTTTCAATCCAATCGGTGAAGGTCACCTTTAGTCTTTTTCAATCTCTTTGTTCATCAGACGACGTCTACAGACCCATTTTCAGCCCTTATATCTCCACATGTACTGCATGCAGCGCACTCCTATTTGGCACAAATATGTACCTTCCTAACACCTATAAACCTTATAAAAAGCGCACCTGTTTGTTGCGAATTGATAGAGTTATTACGGTTTTACCGATTTCGCGCCCTAATTTCCATAGGGTGCAATGTAAAATTGATGGCCCGTTTTCACCAGGACGCCTTGCCCCGATTCCCTTGACTAGTCTTTATATATGTAGGCATTAATGATCTGCGCATGCGCATGTATTTGCAGCAAGGTCGGTGCTTTCCTTTGCCTGCTATAGGCGAAAAACGATTTATTTATGAAATGTTTGGCGGCCCATATTGCACGTGCTTTTCTATTGACCGCTACCATATTTTGCAGGCTTGTTGGTATGGATAAGGGCTACAAACGTTCTAAATTTCAGCCAAATCGGACGACAAATAAGTGAGTTATTAAGAGTCAAAATATTGGATATTCCTCACCAACTTTGGACTGCTTATTTGAGTCAAATGCGACCTTCACCGATTGGAATGAAACCTGTGCCAGATGAAAGGCCTGGGGCCATGAGTCACTGGGGCAACTGGACGAAAATTCTGAGAGCCTCGTTTTCGAGTTCTGGGCGTTGAAAGTTGATATTTACCAATGTTTGACCCCTAATAACTTATAAACGGACAGTCCGATTATTCTGAAAAATATCGTTAATTGTAAGTATGGTCCTAAAGTATCTCTTTGCACCATTTTCAATCCAATCGGTGAAGGTCACCTTTAGTCTTTTTCAATCTCTTTGTTCATCAGACGACGTCTACCGACCCATTTTCAGCCCTTATATCTCCACATGTACTGCATGCAGCGCACTCCTATTTGGCACAAATATGTACCTTCCTAACACCTATAAACCTTATAAAAAGCGCACCTGTTTGTTGCGAATTGATAGAGTTATTACGGTTTTACCGATTTCGCGCCCTAATTTCCATAGGGTGCAATGTAAAATTGATGGCCCGTTTTCACCAGGACGCCTTGCCCCGATTCCCTTGACTAGTCTTTATATATGTAGGCATTAATGATCTGCGCATGCGCATGTATTTGCAGCACCGTCGGTGCTTTCCTTTGCCTGCTATAGGCGAAAAACGATTTATTTATGAAATGTTTGGCGGCCCATATTGCACGTGCTTTTCTATTGACCGCTACCATATTTTGCAGGCTTGTTGGTATGGATAAGGGCTACAAACGTTCCAAATTTCAGCCAAATCGGACGACAAATAAGTGAGTTATTAAGAGTCAAAATATTGGATATTCCTCACCAACTTTGGACTGCTTATTTGAGTCAAATGCGACCTTCACCGATTGGAATGAAACCTGTGCCAGATGAAAGGCCTGGGGCCATGAGTCACTGGGGCAACTGGACGAAAATTCTGAGAGCCTCGTTTTCGAGTTCTGGGCGTTGAAAGTTGATATTTACCAATGTTTGACCCCTAATAACTTATAAACGGACAGTCCGATTATTCTGAAAAATATCGTTAATTGTAAGTATGGTCCTAAAGTATCTCTTGGCACCATTTTCAATCCAATCGGTGAAGGTCACCTTTAGTCTTTTTCAATCTCTTTGTTCATCAGACGACGTCTACAGACCCATTTTCAGCCCTTATATCTCCACATGTACTGCATGCAGCGCACTCCTATTTGGCACAAATATGTACCTTCCTAACACCTATAAACCTTATAAAAAGCGCACCTGTTTGTTGCGAATTGATAGAGTTATTACGGTTTTACCGATTTCGCGCCCTAATTTCCATAGGGTGCAATGTAAAATTGATGGCCCGTTTTCACCAGGACGCCTTGCCCCGATTCCCTTGACTAGTCTTTATATATGTAGGCATTAATGATCTGCGCATGCGCATGTATTTGCAGCACCGTCGGTGCTTTCCTTTGCCTGCTATAGGCGAAAAACGATTTATTTATGAAATGTTTGGCGGCCCATATTGCACGTGCTTTTCTATTGACCGCTACCATATTTTGCAGACTTGTTGGTATGAAAAAGGGCTACAAACGTTCCAAATTTCAGCCAAATCGGACGACAAATAAGTGAGTTATTAAGAGTCAAAATATTGGATATTCCTCACCAACTTTGGACTGCTTATTTGAGTCAAATGCGACCTTCACCGATTGGAATGAAACCTGTGCCAGATGAAAGGCCTGGGGCCATGAGTCACTGGGGCAACTGGACGAAAATTCTGAGAGCCTCGTTTTCGAGTTCTGGGCGTTGAAAGTTGATATTTACCAATGTTTGACCCCTAATAACTTATAAACGGACAGTCCGATTATTCTGAAAAAAAATCGTTAATTGTAAGTATGGTCCTAAAGTATCTCTTGGCACCATTTTCAATCCAATCGGTGAAGGTCACCTTTAGTCTTTTTCAATCTCTTTGTTCATCAGACGACGTCTACAGACCCATTTTCAGCCCTTATATCTCCACATGTACTGCATGCAGCGCACTCCTATTTGGCACAAATATGTACCTTTCTAACACCTATAAACCTTATAAAAAGCGCACCTGTTTGTTGCGAATTGATAGAGTTATTACGGTTTTACCGATTTCGCGCCCTAATTTCCATAGGGTGCAATGTAAAATTGATGGCCCGTTTTCACCAGGACGCCTTGCCCCGATTCCCTTGACTAGTCTTTATATATGTAGGCATTAATGATCTGCGCATGCGCATGTATTTGCAGCACCGTCGGTGCTTTCCTTTGCCTGCTATAGGCGAAAAACGATTTATTTATGAAATGTTTGGCGGCCCATATTGCACGTGCTTTTCTATTGACCGCTACCATATTTTGCAGGCTTGTTGGTATGGATAAGGGCTACAAACGTTCTAAATTTCAGCCAAATCGGACGACAAATAAGTGAGTTATTAAGAGTCAAAATATTGGATATTCCTCACCAACTTTGGACTGCTTATTTGAGTCAAATGCGACCTTCACCGATTGGAATGAAACCTGTGCCAGATGAAAGGCCTGGGGCCATGAGTCACTGGGGCAACTGGACGAAAATTCTGAGAGCCTCGTTTTCGAGTTCTGGGCGTTGAAAGTTGATATTTACCAATGTTTGACCCCTAATAACTTATAAACGGACAGTCCGATTATTCTGAAAAATATCGTTAATTGTAAGTATGGTCCTAAAGTATCTCTTGGCACCATTTTCAATCCAATCGGTGAAGGTCACCTTTAGTCTTTTTCAATCTCTTTGTTCATCAGACGACGTCTACAGACCCATTTTCAGCCCTTATATCTCCACATGTACTGCATGCAGCGCACTCCTATTTGGCACAAATATGTACCTTCCTAACACCTATAAACCTTATAAAAAGCGCACCTGTTTGTTGCGAATTGATAGAGTTATTACGGTTTTACCGATTTCGCGCCCTAATTTCCATAGGGTGCAATGTAAAATTGATGGCCCGTTTTCACCAGGACGCCTTGCCCCGATTCCCTTGACTAGTCTTTATATATGTAGGCATTAATGATCTGCGCATGCGCATGTATTTGCAGCACCGTCGGTGCTTTCCTTTGCCTGCTATAGGCGAAAAACGATTTATTTATGAAATGTTTGGCGGCCCATATTGCACGTGCTTTTCTATTGACCGCTACCATATTTTGCAGGCTTGTTGGTATGGATAAGGGCTACAAACGTTCCAAATTTCAGCCAAATCGGACGACAAATAAGTGAGTTATTAAGAGTCAAAATATTGGATATTCCTCACCAACTTTGGACTGCTTATTTGAGTCAAATGCGACCTTCACCGATTGGAATGAAACCTGTGCCAGATGAAAGGCCTGGGGCCATGAGTCACTGGGGCAACTGGACGAAAATTCTGAGAGCCTCGTTTTCGAGTTCTGGGCGTTGAAAGTTGATATTTACCAATGTTTGACCCCTAATAACTTATAAACGGACAGTCCGATTATTCTGAAAAATATCGTTAATTGTAAGTATGGTCCTAAAGTATCTCTTGGCACCATTTTCAATCCAATCGGTGAAGGTCACCTTTAGTCTTTTTCAATCTCTTTGTTCATCAGACGACGTCTACAGACCCATTTTCAGCCCTTATATCTCCACATGTACTGCATGCAGCGCACTCCTATTTGGCACAAATATGTACCTTCCTAACACCTATAAACCTTATAAAAAGCGCACCTGTTTGTTGCGAATTGATAGAGTTATTACGGTTTTACCGATTTCGCGCCCTAATTTCCATAGAGTCAATGTAAAATTGATGGCCCGTTTTCACCAGGACGCCTTGCCCCGATTCCCTTGACTAGTCTTTATATATGTAGGCATTAATGATCTGCGCAAGCGCATGTATTTGCAGCACCGTCGGTGCTTTCCTTTGCCTGCTATAGGCGAAAAACTATTTATTTATGAAATGTTTGGCGGCCCATATTGCACGTGCTTTTCTATTGACCGCTACCATATTTTGCAGGCTTGTTGGTATGGATAAGGGCTACAAACGTTCCAAATTTCAGCCAAATCTGACGACAAATAAGTGAGTTATTAAGAGTCAAAATATTGGATATTCCTCACCAACTTTGGACTGCTTATTTGAGTCAAATGCGACCTTCACCGATTGGAATGAAACCTGTGCCAGATGAAAGGCCTGGGGCCATGAGTCACTGGGGCAACTGGACGAAAATTCTGAGAGCCTCGTTTTCGAGTTCTGGGCGTTGAAAGTTGATATTTACCAATGTTTGACCCCTAATAACTTATAAACGGACAGTCCGATTATTCTGAAAAATATCGTTAATTGTAAGTATGGTCCTTAAGTATCTCTTGGCACCATTTTCAATCCAATCGGTGAAGGTCACCTTTAGTCTTTTTCAATCTCTTTGTTCATCAGACGACGTCTACAGACCCATTTTCAGCCCTTATATCTCCACATGTACTGCATGCAGCGCACTCCTATTTGGCACAAATATGTACCTTCCTAACACCTATAAACCTTATAAAAAGCGCACCTGTTTGTTGCGAATTGATAGAGTTATTACGGTTTTACCGATTTCGCGCCCTAATTTCCATAGGGTGCAATGTAAAATTGATGGCCCGTTTTCACCAGGACGCCTTGCCCCGATTCCCTTGACTAGTCTTTATATATGTAGGCATTAATGATCTGCGCATGCGCATGTATTTGCAGCACCGTCGGTGCTTTCCTTTGCCTGCTATAGGCGAAAAACGATTTATTTATGAATGTTTGGCGGCCCATATTGCACGTGCTTTTCTATTGACCGCTACCATATTTTGCAGGCTTGTTGGTATGGATAAGGGCTACAAACGTTCCAAATTTCAGCCAAATCGGACGACAAATAAGTGAGTTATTAAGAGTCAAAATATTGGATATTCCTCACCAACTTTGGACTGCTTATTTGAGTCAAATGCGACCTTCACCGATTGGAATGAAACCTGTGCCAGATGAAAGGCCTGGGGCCATGAGTCACTGGGGCAACTGGACGAAAATTCTGAGAGCCTCGTTTTCGAGTTCTGGGCGTTGAAAAGTTGATATTTACCAATGTTTGACCCCTAATAACTTATAAACGGACAGTCCGATTATTCTGAAAAATATCGTTAATTGTAAGTATGGTCCTAAAGTATCTCTTGGCACCATTTTCAATCCAATCGGTGAAGGTCACCTTTAGTCTTTTTCAATCTCTTTGTTCATCAGACGACGTCTACAGACCCATTTTCAGCCCTTATATCTCCACATGTACTGCATGCAGCGCACTCCTATTTGGCACAAATATGTACCTTCCTAACACCTATAAACCTTATAAAAAGCGCACCTGTTTGTTGCGAATTGATAGAGTTATTACGGTTTTACCGATTTCGCGCCCTAATTTCCATAGGGTGCAATGTAAAATTGATGGCCCGTTTTCACCAGGACGCCTTGCCCCGATTCCCTTGACTAGTCTTTATATATGTAGGCATTAATGATCTGCGCATGCGCATGTATTTGCAGCACCGTCGGTGCTTTCCTTTGCCTGCTATAGGCGAAAAACGATTTATTTATGAAATGTTTGGCGGCCCATATTGCACGTGCTTTTCTATTGACCGCTACCATATTTTGCAGGCTTGTTGGTATGGATAAGGGCTACAAACGTTCCAAATTTCAGCCAAATCGGACGACAAATAAGTGAGTTATTAAGAGTCAAAATATTGGATATTCCTCACCAACTTTGGACTGCTTATTTGAGTCAAATGCGACCTTCACCGATTGGAATGAAACCTGTGCCAGATGAAAGGCCTGGGGCCATGAGTCACTGGGGCAACTGGACGAAAATTCTGAGAGCCTCGTTTTCGAGTTCTGGGCGTTGAAAGTTGATATTTACCAATGTTTGACCCCTAATAACTTATAAACGGACAGTCCGATTATTCTGAAAAATATCGTTAATTGTAAGTATGGTCCTAAAGTATCTCTTGGCACCATTTTCAATCCAATCGGTGAAGGTCACCTTTAGTCTTTTTCAATCTCTTTGTTCATCAGACGACGTCTACAGACCCATTTTCAGCCCTTATATCTCCACATGTACTGCATGCAGCGCACTCCTATTTGGCACAAATATGTACCTTCCTAACACCTATAAACCTTATAAAAAGCGCACCTGTTTGTTGCGAATTGATAGAGTTATTACGGTTTTACCGATTTCGCGCCCTAATTTCCATAGGGTGCAATGTAAAATTGATGGCCCGTTTTCACCAGGACGCCTTGCCCCGATTCCCTTGACTAGTCTTTATATATGTAGGCATTAATGATCTGCGCATGCGCATGTATTTGCAGCACCGTCGGTGCTTTCCTTTGCCTGCTATAGGCGAAAAACGATTTATTTATGAAATGTTTGGCGGCCCATATTGCACGTGCTTTTCTATTGACCGCTACCATATTTTGCAGGCTTGTTGGTATGGATAAGGGCTACAAACGTTCCAAATTTCAGCCAAATCGGACGACAAATAAGTGAGTTATTAAGAGTCAAAATATTGGATATTCCTCACCAACTTTGGACTGCTTATTTGAGTCAAATGCGACCTTCACCGATTGGAATGAAACCTGTGCCAGATGAAAGGCCTGGGGCCATGAGTCACTGGGGCAACTGGACGAAAATTCTGAGAGCCTCGTTTTCGAGTTCTGGGCGTTGAAAGTTGATATTTACCAATGTTTGACCCCTAATAACTTATAAACGGACAGTCCGATTATTCTGAAAAAAAATCGTTAATTGTAAGTATGGTCCTAAAGTATCTCTTGGCACCATTTTCAATCCAATCGGTGAAGGTCACCTTTAGTCTTTTTCAATCTCTTTGTTCATCAGACGACGTCTACAGACCCATTTTCAGCCCTTATATCTCCACATGTACTGCATGCAGCGCACTCCTATTTGGCACAAATATGTACCTTCCTAACACCTATAAACCTTGTAAAAAGCGCACCTGTTTGTTGCGAATTGATAGAGTTATTACGGTTTTACCGATTTCGCGCCCTAATTTCCATAGGGTGCAATGTAAAATTGATGGCCCGTTTTCACCAGGACGCCTTGCCCCGATTCCCTTGACTAGTCTTTATATATGTAGGCATTAATGATCTGCGCATGCGCATGTATTTGCAGCACCGTCGGTGCTTTCCTTTGCCTGCTATAGGCGAAAAACGATTTATTTATGAAATGTTTGGCGGCCCATATTGCACGTGCTTTTCTATTGACCGCTACCATATTTTGCAGGCTTGTTGGTATGGATAAGGGCTACAAACGTTCTAAATTTCAGCCAAATCGGACGACAAATAAGTGAGTTATTAAGAGTCAAAATATTGGATATTCCTCACCAACTTTGGACTGCTTATTTGAGTCAAATGCGACCTTCACCGATTGGAATGAAACCTGTGCCAGATGAAAGGCCTGGGGCCATGAGTCACTGGGGCAACTGGACGAAAATTCTGAGAGCCTTGTTTTCGAGTTCTGGGCGTTGAAAGTTGATATTTACCAATGTTTGACCCCTAATAACTTATAAACGGACAGTCCGATTATTCTGAAAAATATCGTTAATTGTAAGTATGGTCCTAAAGTATCTCTTGGCACCATTTTCAATCCAATCGGTGAAGGTCACCTTTAGTCTTTTTCAATCTCTTTGTTCATCAGACGACGTCTACAGACCCATTTTCAGCCCTTATATCTCCACATGTACTGCATGCAGCGCACTCCTATTTGGCACAAATATGTACCTTCCTAACACCTATAAACCTTATAAAAAGCGCACCTGTTTGTTGCGAATTGATAGAGTTATTACGGTTTTACCGATTTCGCGCCCTAATTTCCATAGGGTGCAATGTAAAATTGATGGCCCGTTTTCACCAGGACGCCTTGCCCCGATTCCCTTGACTAGTCTTTATATATGTAGGCATTAATGATCTGCGCATGCGCATGTATTTGCAGCACCGTCGGTGCTTTCCTTTGCCTGCTATAGGCGAAAAATTATTTATTTATGAAATGTATGGCGGCCCATATTGCACGTACTTTTCTATTGACCGCTACCATATTTAGCAGGCTTGTTGGTATGGATAAGGGCTACAAACGTTCCAAATTTCAGCCAAATCGGACGACAAATAAGTGAGTTATTAAGAGTCAAAATATTGGATATTCCTCACCAACTTTGGACTGCTTATTTGAGTCAAATGCGACCTTCACCGATTGGAATGAAACCTGTGCCAGATGAAAGGCCTGGGGCCATGAGTCACTGGGGCAACTGGACGAAAATTCTGAGAGCCTCGTTTTCGAGTTCTGGGCGTTGAAAGTTGATATTTACCAATGTTTGACCCCTAATAACTTATAAACGGACAGTCCGATTATTCTGAAAAATATCGTTAATTGTAAGTATGGTCCTAAAGTATCTCTTGGCACCATTTTCAATCCAATCGGTGAAGGTCACCTTTAGTCTTTTTCAATCTCTTTGTTCATCAGACGACGTCTACAGACCCATTTTCAGCCCTTATATCTCCACATGTACTGCATGCAGCGCACTCCTATTTGGCACAAATATGTACCTTCCTAACACCTATAAACCTTATAAAAAGCGCACCTGTTTGTTGCGAATTGATAGAGTTATTACGGTTTTACCGATTTCGCGCCCTAATTTCCATAGGGTGCAATGTAAAATTGATGGCCCGTTTTCACCAGGACGCCTTGCCCCGATTCCCTTGACTAGTCTTTATATATGTAGGCATTAATGATCTGCGCATGCGCATGTATTTGCAGCACCGTCGGTGCTTTCCTTTGCCTGCTATAGGCGAAAAACGATTTATTTATGAAATGTTTGGCGGCCCATATTGCACGTGCTTTACTATTGACCGCTACCATATTTTGCAGGCTTGTTGGTATGGATAAGGGCTACAAACGTTCCAAATTTCAGCCAAATCGGACGACAAATAAGTGAGTTATTAAGAGTCAAAATATTGGATATTCCTCACCAACTTTGGACTGCTTATTTGAGTCAAATGCGACCTTCACCGATTGGAATGAAACCTGTGCCAGATGAAAGGCCTGGGGCCATGAGTCACTGGGGCAACTGGACGAAAATTCTGAGAGCCTCGTTTTCGAGTTCTGGGCGTTGAAAGTTGATATTTACCAATGTTTGACCCCTAATAACTTATAAACGGACAGTCCGATTATTCTGAAAAAAAATCGTTAATTGTAAGTATGGTCCTAAAGTATCTCTTGGCACCATTTTCAATCCAATCGGTGAAGGTCACCTTTAGTCTTTTTCAATCTCTTTGTTCATCAGACGACGTCTACAGACCCATTTTCAGCCCTTATATCTCCACATGTACTGCATGCAGCGCACTCCTATTTGGCACAAATATGTACCTTCCTAACACCTATAAACCTTGTAAAAAGCGCACCTGTTTGTTGCGAATTGATAGAGTTATTACGGTTTTACCGATTTCGCGCCCTAATTTCCATAGGGTGCAATGTAAAATTGATGGCCCGTTTTCACCAGGACGCCTTGCCCCGATTCCCTTGACTAGTCTTTATATATGTAGGCATTAATGATCTGCGCATGCGCATGTATTTGCAGCACCGTCGGTGCTTTCCTTTGCCTGCTATAGGCGAAAAACGATTTATTTATGAAATGTTTGGCGGCCCATATTGCACGTGCTTTTCTATTGACCGCTACCATATTTTGCAGGCTTGTTGGTATGGATAAGGGCTACAAACGTTCCAAATTTCAGCCAAATCGGACGACAAATAAGTGAGTTATTAAGAGTCAAAATATTGGATATTCCTCACCAACTTTGGACTGCTTATTTGAGTCAAATGCGACCTTCACCGATTGGAATGAAACCTGTGCCAGATGAAAGGCCTGGGGCCATGAGTCACTGGGGCAACTGGACGAAAATTCTGAGAGCCTCGTTTTCGAGTTCTGGGCGTTGAAAGTTGATATTTACCAATGTTTGACCCCTAATAACTTATAAACGGACAGTCCGATTATTCTGAAAAATATCGTTAATTGTAAGTATGGTCCTAAAGTATCTCTTGGCACCATTTTCAATCCAATCGGTGAAGGTCACCTTTAGTCTTTTTCAATCTCTTTGTTCATCAGACGACGTCTACAGACCCATTTTTAGCCCTTATATCTCCACATGTACTGCATGCAGCGCACTCCTATTTGGCACAAATATGTACCTTCCTAACACCTATAAACCTTATAAAAAGCGCACCTGTTTGTTGCGAATTGATAGAGTTATTACGGTTTTACCGATTTCGCGCCCTAATTTCCATAGGGTGCAATGTAAAATTGATGGCCCGTTTTCACCAGGACGCCTTGCCCCGATTCCCTTGACTAGTCTTTATATATGTAGGCATTAATGATCTGCGCATGCGCATGTATTTGCAGCACCGTCGGTGCTTTCCTTTGCCTGCTATAGGCGAAAAACGATTTATTTATGAAATGTTTGGCGGCCCATATTGCACGTGCTTTTCTATTGACCGCTACCATATTTTGCAGGCTTGTTGGTATGGATAAGGGCTACAAACGTTCCAAATTTCAGCCAAATCGGACGACAAATAAGTGAGTTATTAAGAGTCAAAATATTGGATATTCCTCACCAACTTTGGACTGCTTATTTGAGTCAAATGCGACCTTCACCGATTGGAATGAAACCTGTGCCAGATGAAAGGCCTGGGGCCATGAGTCACTGGGGCAACTGGACGAAAATTCTGAGAGCCTCGTTTTCGAGTTCTGGGCGTTGAAAGTTGATATTTACCAATGTTTGACCCCTAATAACTTATAAACGGACAGTCCGATTATTCTGAAAAATATCGTTAATTGTAAGTATGGTCCTAAAGTATCTCTTGGCACCATTTTCAATCCAATCGGTGAAGGTCACCTTTAGTCTTTTTCAATCTCTTTGTTCATCAGACGACGTCTACAGACCCATTTTCAGCCCTTATATCTCCACATGTACTGCATGCAGCGCACTCCTATTTGGCACAAATATGTACCTTCCTAACACCTATAAACCTTGTAAAAAGCGCACCTGTTTGTTGCGAATTGATAGAGTTATTACGGTTTTACCGATTTCGCGCCCTAATTTCCATAGGGTGCAATGTAAAATTGATGGCCCGTTTTCACCAGGACGCCTTGCCCCGAATCCCTCTACTAGTCTTTTTATATGTAGGCATTAATGATCTGCGCATGCGCATGTATTTGCAGCACCGTCGGTGCTTTCCTTTGCCTGCTATAGGCGAAAAACGATTTATTTATGAAATGTTTGGCGGCCCATATTGCACGTGCTTTTCTATTGACCGCTACCATATTTTGCAGGCTTGTTGGTATGGATAAGGGCTACAAACGTTCCAAATTTCAGCCAAATCGGACGACAAATAAGTGAGTTATTAAGAGTCAAAATATTGGATATTCCTCACCAACTTTGGACTGCTTATTTGAGTCAAATGCGACCTTCACCGATTGGAATGAAACCTGTGCCAGATGAAAGGCCTGGGGCCATGAGTCACTGGGGCAACTGGACGAAAATTCTGAGAGCCTCGTTTTCGAGTTCTGGGCGTTGAAAGTTGATATTTACCAATGTTTGACCCCTAATAACTTATAAACGGACAGTCCGATTATTCTGAAAAATATCGTTAATTGTAAGTATGGTCCTAAAGTATCTCTTGGCACCATTTTCAATCCAATCGGTGAAGGTCACCTTTAGTCTTTTTCAATCTCTTTGTTCATCAGACGACGTCTACAGACCCATTTTCAGCCCTTATATCTCCACATGTACTGCATGCAGCGCACTCCTATTTGGCACAAATATGTACCTTCCTAACACCTATAAACCTTATAAAAAGCGCACCTGTTTGTTGCGAATTGATAGAGTTATTACGGTTTTACCGATTTCGCGCCCTAATTTCCATAGGGTGCAATGTAAAATTGATGGCCCGTTTTCACCAGGACGCCTTGCCCCGATTCCCTTGACTAGTCTTTATATATGTAGGCATTAATGATCTGCGCATGCGCATGTATTTGCAGCACCGTCGGTGCTTTCCTTTGCCTGCTATAGGCGAAAAACGATTTATTTATGAAATGTTTGGCGGCCCATATTGCACGTGCTTTTCTATTGACCGCTACCATATTTTGCAGGCTTGTTGGTATGGATAAGGGCTACAAACGTTCCAAATTTCAGCCAAATCGGACGACAAATAAGTGAGTTATTAAGAGTCAAAATATTGGATATTCCTCACCAACTTTGGACTGCTTATTTGAGTCAAATGCGACCTTCACCGATTGGAATGAAACCTGTGCCAGATGAAAGGCCTGGGGCCATGAGTCACTGGGGCAACTGGACGAAAATTCTGAGAGCCTCGTTTTCGAGTTCTGGGCGTTGAAAGTTGATATTTACCAATGTTTGACCCCTAATAACTTATAAACGGACAGTCCGATTATTCTGAAAAATATCGTTAATTGTAAGTATGGTCCTAAAGTATCTCTTGGCACCATTTTCAATCCAATCGGTGAAGGTCACCTTTAGTCTTTTTCAATCTCTTTGTTCATCAGACGACGTCTACAGACCCATTTTCAGCCCTTATATCTCCACATGTACTGCATGCAGCGCACTCCTATTTGGCACAAATATGTACCTTCCTAACACCTATAAACCTTGTAAAAAGCGCACCTGTTTGTTGCGAATTGATAGAGTTATTACGGTTTTACCGATTTCGCGCCCTAATTTCCATAGGGTGCAATGTAAAATTGATGGCCCGTTTTCACCAGGACGCCTTGCCCCGATTCCCTTGACTAGTCTTTATATATGTAGGCATTAATGATCTGCGCATGCGCATGTATTTGCAGCACCGTCGGTGCTTTCCTTTGCCTGCTATAGGCGAAAAACGATTTATTTATGAAATGTTTGGCGGCCCATATTGCACGTGCTTTTCTATTGACCGCTACCATATTTTGCAGGCTTGTTGGTATGGATAAGGGCTACAAACGTTCCAAATTTCAGCCAAATCGGACGACAAATAAGTGAGTTATTAAGAGTCAAAATATTGGATATTCCTCACCAACTTTGGACTGCTTATTTGAGTCAAATGCGACCTTCACCGATTGGAATGAAACCTGTGCCAGATGAAAGGCCTGGGGCCATGAGTCACTGGGGCAACTGGACGAAAATTCTGAGAGCCTCGTTTTCGAGTTCTGGGCGTTGAAAGTTGATATTTACCAATGTTTGACCCCTAATAACTTATAAACGGACAGTCCGATTATTCT
Source organism: Anodontia alba (assembly GCA_964016985.1). NCBI lineage: Eukaryota > Metazoa > Mollusca > Bivalvia > Lucinida > Lucinidae > Anodontia > Anodontia alba. The sequence goes on from OZ024834.1 coordinate 27,911,247, forward strand.
GAAAAATATCGTTAATTGTAAGTATGGTCCTAAAGTATCTCTTGGCACCATTTTCAATCCAATCGGTGAAGGTCACCTTTAGTCTTTTTCAATCTCTTTGTTCATCAGACGACGTCTACAGACCCATTTTCAGCCCTTATATCTCCACATGTACTGCATGCAGCGCACTCCTATTTGGCACAAATATGTACCTTCCTAACACCTATAAACCTTATAAAAAGCGCACCTGTTTGTTGCGAATTGATAGAGTTATTACGGTTTTACCGATTTCGCGCCCTAATTTCCATAGGGTGCAATGTAAAATTGATGGCCCGTTTTCACCAGGACGCCTTGCCCCGATTCCCTTGACTAGTCTTTATATATGTAGGCATTAATGATCTGCGCATGCGCATGTATTTGCAGCACCGTCGGTGCTTTCCTTTGCCTGCTATAGGCGAAAAACGATTTATTTATGAAATGTTTGGCGGCCCATATTGCACGTGCTTTTCTATTGACCGCTACCATATTTTGCAGGCTTGTTGGTATGGATAAGGGCTACAAACGTTTCAAATTTCAGCCAAATCGGACGACAAATAAGTGAGTTATTAAGAGTCAAAATATTGGATATTCCTCACCAACTTTGGACTGCTTATTTGAGTCAAATGCGACCTTCACCGATTGGAATGAAACCTGTGCCAGATGAAAGGCCTGGGGCCATGAGTCACTGGGGCAACTGGACGAAAATTCTGAGAGCCTCGTTTTCGAGTTCTGGGCGTTGAAAGTTGATATTTACCAATGTTTGACCCCTAATAACTTATAAACGGACAGTCCGATTATTCTGAAAAATATCGTTAATTGTAAGTATGGTCCTAAAGTATCTCTTGGCACCATTTTCAATCCAATCGGTAAAAGGTCACCTTTAGTCTTTTTCAATCTCTTTGTTCATCAGACGACGTCTACAGACCCATTTTCAGCCCTTATATCTCCACATGTACTGCATGCAGCGCACTCCTATTTGGCACAAATATGTACCTTCCTAACACCTATAAACCTTATAAAAAGCGCACCTGTTTGTTGCGAATTGATAGAGTTATTACGGTTTTACCGATTTCGCGCCCTAATTTCCATAGGGTGCAATGTAAAATTGATGGCCCGTTTTCACCAGGACGCCTTGCCCCGAATCCCTCGACTAGTCTTTTTATATGTAGGCATTAATGATCTGCGCATGCGCATGTATTTGCAGCACCGTCGGTGCTTTCCTTTGCCTGCTATAGGCGAAAAACGATTTATTTATGAAATGTTTGGCGGCCCATATTGCACGTGCTTTTCTATTGACCGCTACCATATTTTGCAGGCTTGTTGGTATGGATAAGGGCTACAAACGTTCCAAATTTCAGCCAAATCGGACGACAAATAAGTGAGTTATTAAGAGTCAAAATATTGGATATTCCTCACCAACTTTGGACTGCTTATTTGAGTCAAATGCGACCTTCACCGATTGGAATGAAACCTGTGCCAGATGAAAGGCCTGGGGCCATGAGTCACTGGGGCAACTGGACGAAAATTCTGAGAGCCTCGTTTTCGAGTTCTGGGCGTTGAAAGTTGATATTTACCAATGTTTGACCCCTAATAACTTATAAACGGACAGTCCGATTATTCTGAAAAATATCGTTAATTGTAAGTATGGTCCTAAAGTATCTCTTGGCACCATTTTCAATCCAATCGGTGAAGGTCACCTTTAGTCTTTTTCAATCTCTTTGTTCATCAGACGACGTCTACAGACCCATTTTCAGCCCTTATATCTCCACATGTACTGCATGCAGCGCACTCCTATTTGGCACAAATATGTACCTTCCTAACACCTATAAACCTTATAAAAAGCACACCTGTTTGTTGCGGATTGATAGAGTTATTACGGTTTTACCGATTTCGCGCCCTAATTTCCATAGGGTGCAATGTAAAATTGATGGCCCGTTTTCACCAGGACGCCTTGCCCCGATTCCCTTGACTAGTCTTTATATATGTAGGCATTAATGATCTGCGCATGCGCATGTATTTGCAGCACCGTCGGTGCTTTCCTTTGCCTGCTATAGGCGAAAAACGATTTATTTATGAAATGTTTGGCGGCCCATATTGCACGTGCTTTTCTATTGACCGCTACCATATTTTGCAGGCTTGTTGGTATGGATAAGGGCTACAAACGTTCCAAATTTCAGCCAAATCGGACGACAAATAAGTGAGTTATTAAGAGTCAAAATATTGGATATTCCTCACCAACTTTGGACTGCTTATTTGAGTCAAATGCGACCTTCACCGATTGGAATGAAACCTGTGCCAGATGAAAGGCCTGGGGCCATGAGTCACTGGGGCAACTGGACGAAAATTCTGAGAGCCTCGTTTTCGAGTTCTGGGCGTTGAAAGTTGATATTTACCAATGTTTGACCCCTAATAACTTATAAACGGACAGTCCGATTATTCTGAAAAATATCGTTAATTGTAAGTATGGTCCTAAAGTATCTCTTGGCACCATTTTCAATCCAATCGGTAAAAGGTCACCTTTAGTCTTTTTCAATCTCTTTGTTCATCAGACGACGTCTACAGACCCATTTTCAGCCCTTATATCTCCACATGTACTGCATGCAGCGCACTCCTATTTGGCACAAATATGTACCTTCCTAACACCTATAAACCTTATAAAAAGCGCACCTGTTTGTTGCGAATTGATAGAGTTATTACGGTTTTACCGATTTCGCGCCCTAATTTCCATAGGGTGCAATGTAAAATTGATGGCCCGTTTTCACCAGGACGCCTTGCCCCGAATCCCTCGACTAGTCTTTTTATATGTAGGCATTAATGATCTGCGCATGCGCATGTATTTGCAGCACCGTCGGTGCTTTCCTTTGCCTGCTATAGGCGAAAAACGATTTATTTATGAAATGTTTGGCGGCCCATATTGCACGTGCTTTTCTATTGACCGCTACCATATTTTGCAGGCTTGTTGGTATGGATAAGGGCTACAAACGTTCCAAATTTCAGCCAAATCGGACGACAAATAAGTGAGTTATTAAGAGTCAAAATATTGGATATTCCTCACCAACTTTGGACTGCTTATTTGAGTCAAATGCGACCTTCACCGATTGGAATGAAACCTGTGCCAGATGAAAGGCCTGGGGCCATGAGTCACTGGGGCAACTGGACGAAAATTCTGAGAGCCTCGTTTTCGAGTTCTGGGCGTTGAAAGTTGATATTTACCAATGTTTGACCCCTAATAACTTATAAACGGACAGTCCGATTATTCTGAAAAATATCGTTAATTGTAAGTATGGTCCTAAAGTATCTCTTGGCACCATTTTCAATCCAATCGGTGAAGGTCACCTTTAGTCTTTTTCAATCTCTTTGTTCATCAGACGACGTCTACAGACCCATTTTCAGCCCTTATATCTCCACATGTACTGCATGCAGCGCACTCCTATTTGGCACAAATATGTACCTTCCTAACACCTATAAACCTTATAAAAAGCGCACCTGTTTGTTGCGAATTGATAGAGTTATTACGGTTTTACCGATTTCGCGCCCTAATTTCCATAGGGTGCAATGTAAAATTGATGGCCCGTTTTCACCAGGACGCCTTGCCCCGATTCCCTTGACTAGTCTTTATATATGTAGGCATTAATGATCTGCGCATGCGCATGTATTTGCAGCACCGTCGGTGCTTTCCTTTGCCTGCTATAGGCGAAAAACGATTTATTTATGAAATGTTTGGCGGCCCATATTGCACGTGCTTTTCTATTGACCGCTACCATATTTTGCAGGCTTGTTGGTATGGATAAGGGCTACAAACGTTCCAAATTTCAGCCAAATCGGACGACAAATAAGTGAGTTATTAAGAGTCAAAATATTGGATATTCCTCACCAACTTTGGACTGCTTATTTGAGTCAAATGCGACCTTCACCGATTGGAATGAAACCTGTGCCAGATGAAAGGCCTGGGGCCATGAGTCACTGGGGCAACTGGACGAAAATTCTGAGAGCCTCGTTTTCGAGTTCTGGGCGTTGAAAGTTGATATTTACCAATGTTTGACCCCTAATAACTTATAAACGGACAGTCCGATTATTCTGAAAAATATCGTTAATTGTAAGTATGGTCCTAAAGTATCTCTTGGCACCATTTTCAATCCAATCGGTGAAGGTCACCTTTAGTCTTTTTCAATCTCTTTGTTCATCAGACGACGTCTACAGACCCATTTTCAGCCCTTATATCTCCACATGTACTGCATGCAGCGCACTCCTATTTGGCACAAATATGTACCTTCCTAACACCTATAAACCTTATAAAAAGCGCACCTGTTTGTTGCGAATTGATAGAGTTATTACGGTTTTACCGATTTCGCGCCCTAATTTCCATAGGGTGCAATGTAAAATTGATGGCCCGTTTTCACCAGGACGCCTTGCCCCGAATCCCTCGACTAGTCTTTTTATATGTAGGCATTAATGATCTGCGCATGCGCATGTATTTGCAGCACCGTCGGTGCTTTCCTTTGCCTGCTATAGGCGAAAAACGATTTATTTATGAAATGTTTGGCGGCCCATATTGCACGTGCTTTTCTATTGACCGCTACCATATTTTGCAGGCTTGTTGGTATGGATAAGGGCTACAAACGTTCCAAATTTCAGCCAAATCGGACGACAAATAAGTGAGTTATTAAGAGTCAAAATATTGGATATTCCTCACCAACTTTGGACTGCTTATTTGAGTCAAATGCGACCTTCACCGATTGGAATGAAACCTGTGCCAGATGAAAGGCCTGGGGCCATGAGTCACTGGGGCAACTGGACGAAAATTCTGAGAGCCTCGTTTTCGAGTTCTGGGCGTTGAAAGTTGATATTTACCAATGTTTGACCCCTAATAACTTATAAACGGACAGTCCGATTATTCTGAAAAATATCGTTAATTGTAAGTATGGTCCTAAAGTATCTCTTGGCACCATTTTCAATCCAATCGGTGAAGGTCACCTTTAGTCTTTTTCAATCTCTTTGCTCATCAGACGACGTCTACAGACCCATTTTCAGCCCTTATATCTCCACATGTACTGCATGCAGCGCACTCCTATTTGGCACAAATATGTACCTTCCTAACACCTATAAACCTTATAAAAAGCGCACCTGTTTGTTGCGAATTGATAGAGTTATTACGGTTTTACCGATTTCGCGCCCTAATTTCCATAGGGTGCAATGTAAAATTGATGGCCCGTTTTCACCAGGACGCCTTGCCCCGATTCCCTTGACTAGTCTTTATATATGTAGGCATTAATGATCTGCGCATGCGCATGTATTTGCAGCACCGTCGGTGCTTTCCTTTGCCTGCTATAGGCGAAAAACGATTTATTTATGAAATGTTTGGCGGCCCATATTGCACGTGCTTTTCTATTGACCGCTACCATATTTTGCAGGCTTGTTGGTATGGATAAGGGCTACAAACGTTCCAAATTTCAGCCAAATCGGACGACAAATAAGTGAGTTATTAAGAGTCAAAATATTGGATATTCCTCACCAACTTTGGACTGCTTATTTGAGTCAAATGCGACCTTCACCGATTGGAATGAAACCTGTGCCAGATGAAAGGCCTGGGGCCATGAGTCACTGGGGCAACTGGACGAAAATTCTGAGAGCCTCGTTTTCGAGTTCTGGGCGTTGAAAGTTGATATTTACCAATGTTTGACCCCTAATAACTTATAAACGGACAGTCCGATTATTCTGAAAAATATCGTTAATTGTAAGTATGGTCCTAAAGTATCTCTTGGCACCATTTTCAATCCAATCGGTGAAGGTCACCTTTAGTCTTTTTCAATCTCTTTGTTCATCAGACGACGTCTACAGACCCATTTTCAGCCCTTATATCTCCACATGTACTGCATGCAGCGCACTCCTATTTGGCACAAATATGTACCTTCCTAACACCTATAAACCTTATAAAAAGCGCACCTGTTTGTTGCGAATTGATAGAGTTATTACGGTTTTACCGATTTCGCGCCCTAATTTCCATAGGGTGCAATGTAAAATTGATGGCCCGTTTTCACCAGGACGCCTTGCCCCGAATCCCTCGACTAGTCTTTTTATATGTAGGCATTAATGATCTGCGCATGCGCATGTATTTGCAGCACCGTCGGTGCTTTCCTTTGCCTGCTATAGGCGAAAAACGATTTATTTATGAAATGTTTGGCGGCCCATATTGCACGTGCTTTTCTATTGACCGCTACCATATTTTGCAGGCTTGTTGGTATGGATAAGGGCTACAAACGTTCCAAATTTCAGCCAAATCGGACGACAAATAAGTGAGTTATTAAGAGTCAAAATAATGGATATTCCTCACCAACTTTGGACTGCTTATTTGAGTCAAATGCGACCTTCACCGATTGGAATGAAACCTGTGCCAGATGAAAGGCCTGGGGCCATGAGTCACTGGGGCAACTGGACGAAAATTCTGAGAGCCTCGTTTTCGAGTTCTGGGCGTTGAAAGTTGATATTTACCAATGTTTGACCCCTAATAACTTATAAACGGACAGTCCGATTATTCTGAAAAATATCGTTAATTGTAAGTATGGTCCTAAAGTATCTCTTGGCACCATTTTCAATCCAATCGGTGAAGGTCACCTTTAGTCTTTTTCAATCTCTTTGCTCATCAGACGACGTCTACAGACCCATTTTCAGCCCTTATATCTCCACATGTACTGCATGCAGCGCACTCCTATTTGGCACAAATATGTACCTTCCTAACACCTATAAACCTTATAAAAAGCGCACCTGTTTGTTGCGAATTGATAGAGTTATTACGGTTTTACCGATTTCGCGCCCTAATTTCCATAGGGTGCAATGTAAAATTGATGGCCCGTTTTCACCAGGACGCCTTGCCCCGATTCCCTTGACTAGTCTTTATATATGTAGGCATTAATAATCTGCGCATGCGCATGTATTTGCAGCACCGTCGGTGCTTTCCTTTGCCTGCTATAGGCGAAAAACGATTTATTTATGAAATGTTTGGCGGCCCATATTGCACGTGCTTTTCTATTGACCGCTACCATATTTTGCAGGCTTGTTGGTATGGATAAGGGCTACAAACGTTCCAAATTTCAGCCAAATCGGACGACAAATAAGTGAGTTATTAAGAGTCAAAATATTGGATATTCCTCACCAACTTTGGACTGCTTATTTGAGTCAAATGCGACCTTCACCGATTGGAATGAAACCTGTGCCAGATGAAAGGCCTGGGGCCATGAGTCACTGGGGCAACTGGACGAAAATTCTGAGAGCCTCGTTTTCGAGTTCTGGGCGTTGAAAGTTGATATTTACCAATGTTTGACCCCTAATAACTTATAAACGGACAGTCCGATTATTCTGAAAAATATCGTTAATTGTAAGTATGGTCCTAAAGTATCTCTTGGCACCATTTTCAATCCAATCGGTGAAGGTCACCTTTAGTCTTTTTCAATCTCTTTGTTCATCAGACGACGTCTACAGACCCATTTTCAGCCCTTATATCTCCACATGTACTGCATGCAGCGCACTCCTATTTGGCACAAATATGTACCTTCCTAACACCTATAAACCTTATAAAAAGCGCACCTGTTTGTTGCGAATTGATAGAGTTATTACGGTTTTACCGATTTCGCGCCCTAATTTCCATAGGGTGCAATGTAAAATTGATGGCCCGTTTTCACCAGGACGCCTTGCCCCGATTCCCTTGACTAGTCTTTATATATGTAGGCATTAATGATCTGCGCATGCGCATGTATTTGCAGCACCGTCGGTGCTTTCCTTTGCCTGCTATAGGCGAAAAACGATTTATTTATGAAATGTTTGGCGGCCCATATTGCACGTGCTTTTCTATTGACCGCTACCATATTTTGCAGGCTTGTTGGTATGGATAAGGGCTACAAACGTTCCAAATTTCAGCCAAATCGGACGACTAATAAGTGAGTTATTAAGAGTCAAAATATTGGATATTCCTCACCAACTTTGGACTGCTTATTTGAGTCAAATGCGACCTTCACCGATTGGAATGAAACCTGTGCCAGATGAAAGGCCTGGGGCCATGAGTCACTGGGGCAACTGGACGAAAATTCTGAGAGCCTCGTTTTCGAGTTCTGGGCGTTGAAAGTTGATATTTACCAATGTTTGACCCCTAATAACTTATAAACGGACAGTCCGATTATTCTGAAAAATATCGTTAATTGTAAGTATGGTCCTAAAGTATCTCTTGGCACCATTTTCAATCCAATCGGTGAAGGTCACCTTTAGTCTTTTTCAATCTCTTTGTTCATCAGACGACGTCTACAGACCCATTTTCAGCCCTTATATCTCCACATGTACTGCATGCAGCGCACTCCTATTTGGCACAAATATGTACCTTCCTAACACCTATAAACCTTATAAAAAGCGCACCTGTTTGTTGCGAATTGATAGAGTTATTACGGTTTTACCGATTTCGCGCCCTAATTTCCATAGGGTGCAATGTAAAATTGATGGCCCGTTTTCACCAGGACGCCTTGCCCCGATTCCCTTGACTAGTCTTTATATATGTAGGCATTAATGATCTGCGCATGCGCATGTGTTTGCAGCACCGTCGGTGCTTTCCTTTGCCTGCTATAGGCGAAAAACGATTTATTTATGAAATGTTTGGCGGCCCATATTGCACGTGCTTTTCTATTGACCGCTACCATATTTTGTAGGCTTGTTGGTATGGATAAGGGCTACAAACGTTCCAAATTTCAGCCAAATCGGACGACAAATAAGTGAGTTATTAAGAGTCAAAATATTGGATATTCCTCACCAACTTTGGACTGCTTATTTGAGTCAAATGCGACCTTCACCGATTGGAATGAAACCTGTGCCAGATGAAAGGCCTGGGGCCATGAGTCACTGGGGCAACTGGACGAAAATTCTGAGAGCCTCGTTTTCGAGTTCTGGGCGTTGAAAGTTGATATTTACCAATGTTTGACCCCTAATAACTTATAAACGGACAGTCCGATTATTCTGAAAAATATCGTTAATTGTAAGTATGGTCCTAAAGTATCTCTTGGCACCATTTTCAATCCAATCGGTGAAGGTCACCTTTAGTCTTTTTCAATCTCTTTGTTCATCAGACGACGTCTACAGACCCATTTTCAGCCCTTATATCTCCACATGTACTGCATGCAGCGCACTCCTATTTGGCACAAATATGTACCTTCCTAACACCTATAAACCTTATAAAAAGCGCACCTGTTTGTTGCGAATTGATAGAGTTATTACGGTTTTACCGATTTCGCGCCCTAATTTCCATAGGGTGCAATGTAAAATTGATGGCCCGTTTTCACCAGGACGCCTTGCCCCGATTCCCTTGACTAGTCTTTATATATGTAGGCATTAATGATCTGCGCATGCGCATGTATTTGCAGCACCGTCGGTGCTTTCCTTTGCCTGCTATAGGCGAAAAACGATTTATTTATGAAATGTTTGGCGGCCCATATTGCACGTGCTTTTCTATTGACCGCTACCATATTTTGCAGGCTTGTTGGTATGGATAAGGGCTACAAACGTTCCAAATTTCAGCCAAATCGGACGACAAATAAGTGAGTTATTAAGAGTCAAAATATTGGATATTCCTCACCAACTTTGGACTGCTTATTTGAGTCAAATGCGACCTTCACCGATTGGAATGAAACCTGTGCCAGATGAAAGGCCTGGGGCCATGAGTCACTGGGGCAACTGGACGAAAATTCTGAGAGCCTCGTTTTCGAGTTCTGGGCGTTGAAAGTTGATATTTACCAATGTTTGACCCCTAATAACTTATAAACGGACAGTCCGATTATTCTGAAAAATATCGTTAATTGTAAGTATGGTCCTAAAGTATCTCTTGGCACCATTTTCAATCCAATCGGTGAAGGTCACCTTTAGTCTTTTTCAATCTCTTTGTTCATCAGACGACGTCTACAGACCCATTTTCAGCCCTTATATCTCCACATGTACTGCATGCAGCGCACTCCTATTTGGCACAAATATGTACCTTCCTAACACCTATAAACCTTATAAAAAGCGCACCTGTTTGTTGCGAATTGATAGAGTTATTACGGTTTTACCGATTTCGCGCCCTAATTTCCATAGGGTGCAATGTAAAATTGATGGCCCGTTTTCACCAGGACGCCTTGCCCCGATTCCCTTGACTAGTCTTTATATATGTAGGCATTAATGATCTGCGCATGCGCATGTGTTTGCAGCACCGTCGGTGCTTTCCTTTGCCTGCTATAGGCGAAAAACGATTTATTTATGAAATGTTTGGCGGCCCATATTGCACGTGCTTTTCTATTGACCGCTACCATATTTTGTAGGCTTGTTGGTATGGATAAGGGCTACAAACGTTCCAAATTTCAGCCAAATCGGACGACAAATAAGTGAGTTATTAAGAGTCAAAATATTGGATATTCCTCACCAACTTTGGACTGCTTATTTGAGTCAAATGCGACCTTCACCGATTGGAATGAAACCTGTGCCAGATGAAAGGCCTGGGGCCATGAGTCACTGGGGCAACTGGACGAAAATTCTGAGAGCCTCGTTTTCGAGTTCTGGGCGTTGAAAGTTGATATTTACCAATGTTTGACCCCTAATAACTTATAAACGGACAGTCCGATTATTCTGAAAAATATCGTTAATTGTAAGTATGGTCCTAAAGTATCTCTTGGCACCATTTTCAATCCAATCGGTGAAGGTCACCTTTAGTCTTTTTCAATCTCTTTGTTCATCAGACGACGTCTACAGACCCATTTTCAGCCCTTATATCTCCACATGTACTGCATGCAGCGCACTCCTATTTGGCACAAATATGTACCTTCCTAACACCTATAAACCTTATAAAAAGCGCACCTGTTTGTTGCGAATTGATAGAGTTATTACGGTTTTACCGATTTCGCGCCCTAATTTCCATAGGGTGCAATGTAAAATTGATGGCCCGTTTTCACCAGGACGCCTTGCCCCGATTCCCTTGACTAGTCTTTATATATGTAGGCATTAATGATCTGCGCATGCGCATGTATTTGCAGCACCGTCGGTGCTTTCCTTTGCCTGCTATAGGCGAAAAACGATTTATTTATGAAATGTTTGGCGGCCCATATTGCACGTGCTTTTCTATTGACCGCTACCATATTTTGCAGGCTTGTTGGTATGGATAAGGGCTACAAACGTTCCAAATTTCAGCCAAATCGGACGACAAATAAGTGAGTTATTAAGAGTCAAAATATTGGATATTCCTCACCAACTTTGGACTGCTTATTTGAGTCAAATGCGACCTTCACCGATTGGAATGAAACCTGTGCCAGATGAAAGGCCTGGGGCCATGAGTCACTGGGGCAACTGGACGAAAATTCTGAGAGCCTCGTTTTCGAGTTCTGGGCGTTGAAAGTTGATATTTACCAATGTTTGACCCCTAATAACTTATAAACGGACAGTCCGATTATTCTGAAAAATATCGTTAATTGTAAGTATGGTCCTAAAGTATCTCTTGGCACCATTTTCAATCCAATCGGTGAAGGTCACCTTTAGTCTTTTTCAATCTCTTTGTTCATCAGACGACGTCTACAGACCCATTTTCAGCCCTTATATCTCCACATGTACTGCATGCAGCGCACTCCTATTTGGCACAAATATGTACCTTCCTAACACCTATAAACCTTATAAAAAGCGCACCTGTTTGTTGCGAATTGATAGAGTTATTACGGTTTTACCGATTTCGCGCCCTAATTTCCATAGGGTGCAATGTAAAATTGATGGCCCGTTTTCACCAGGACGCCTTGCCCCGATTCCCTTGACTAGTCTTTATATATGTAGGCATTAATGATCTGCGCATGCGCATGTATTTGCAGCACCGTCGGTGCTTTCCTTTGCCTGCTATAGGCGAAAAACGATTTATTTATGAAATGTTTGGCGGCCCATATTGCACGTGCTTTTCTATTGACCGCTACCATATTTTGCAGGCTTGTTGGTATGGATAAGGGCTACAAACGTTCCAAATTTCAGCCAAATCGGACGACAAATAAGTGAGTTATTAAGAGTCAAAATATTGGATATTCCTCACCAACTTTGGACTGCTTATTTGAGTCAAATGCGACCTTCACCGATTGGAATGAAACCTGTGCCAGATGAAAGGCCTGGGGCCATGAGTCACTGGGGCAACTGGACGAAAATTCTGAGAGCCTCGTTTTCGAGTTCTGGGCGTTGAAAGTTGATATTTACCAATGTTTGACCCCTAATAACTTATAAACGGACAGTCCGATTATTCTGAAAAAAAATCGTTAATTGTAAGTATGGTCCTAAAGTATCTCTTGGCACCATTTTCAATCCAATCGGTGAAGGTCACCTTTAGTCTTTTTCAATCTCTTTGTTCATCAGACGACGTCTACAGACCCATTTTCAGCCCTTATATCTCCACATGTACTGCATGCAGCGCACTCCTATTTGGCACAAATATGTACCTTCCTAACACCTATAAACCTTATAAAAAGCGCACCTGTTTGTTGCGAATTGATAGAGTTATTACGGTTTTACCGATTTCGCGCCCTAATTTCCATAGGGTGCAATGTAAAATTGATGGCCCGTTTTCACCAGGACGCCTTGCCCCGATTCCCTTGACTAGTCTTTATATATGTAGGCATTAATGATCTGCGCATGCGCATGTATTTGCAGCACCGTCGGTGCTTTCCTTTGCCTGCTATAGGCGAAAAACTATTTATTTATGAAATGTTTGGCGGCCCATATTGCACGTGCTTTTCTATTGACCGCTACCATATTTTGCAGGCTTGTTGGTATGGATAAGGGCTACAAACGTTCCAAATTTCAGCCAAATCGGACGACAAATAAGTGAGTTATTAAGAGTCAAAATATTGGATATTCCTCACCAACTTTGGACTGCTTATTTGAGTCAAATGCGACCTTCACCGATTGGAATGAAACCTGTGCCAGATGAAAGGCCTGGGGCCATGAGTCACTGGGGCAACTGGACGAAAATTCTGAGAGCCTCGTTTTCGAGTTCTGGGCGTTGAAAGTTGATATTTACCAATGTTTGACCCCTAATAACTTATAAACGGACAGTCCGATTATTCTGAAAAATATCGTTAATTGTAAGTATGGTCCTAAAGTATCTCTTGGCACCATTTTCAATCCAATCGGTGAAGGTCACCTTTAGTCTTTTTCAATCTCTTTGTTCATCAGACGATGTCTACAGACCCATTTTCAGCCCTTATATCTCCACATGTACTGCATGCAGCGCACTCCTATTTAGCACAAATATGTACCTTCCTAACACCTATAAACCTTATAAAAAGCGCACCTGTTTGTTGCGAATTGATAGAGTTATTACGGTTTTACCGATTTCGCGCCCTAATTTCCATAGGGTGCAATGTAAAATTGATGGCCCGTTTTCACCAGGACGCCTTGCCCCGATTCCCTTGACTAGTCTTTATATATGTAGGCATTAATGATCTGCGCATGCGCATGTATTTGCAGCACCGTCGGTGCTTTCCTTTGCCTGCTATAGGCGAAAAACGATTTATTTATGAAATGTTTGGCGGCCCATATTGCACGTGCTTTTCTATTGACCGCTACCGTATTTTGCAGGCTTGTTGGTATGGATAAGGGCTACAAACGTTCCAAATTTCAGCCAAATCGGACGACAAATAAGTGAGTTATTAAGAGTCAAAATATTGGATATTCCTCACCAACTTTGGACTGCTTATTTGAGTCAAATGCGACCTTCACCGATTGGAATGAAACCTGTGCCAGATGAAAGGCCTGGGGCCATGAGTCACTGGGGCAACTGGACGAAAATTCTGAGAGCCTCGTTTTCGAGTTCTGGGCGTTGAAAGTTGATATTTACCAATGTTTGACCCCTAATAACTTATAAACGGACAGTCCGATTATTCTGAAAAATATCGTTAATTGTAAGTATGGTCCTAAAGTATCTCTTGGCACCATTTTCAATCCAATCGGTGAAGGTCACCTTTAGTCTTTTTCAATCTCTTTGTTCATCAGACGACGTCTACAGACCCATTTTCAGCCCTTATATCTCCACATGTACTGCATGCAGCGCACTCCTATTTGGCACAAATATGTACCTTCCTAACACCTATAAACCTTATAAAAAGCGCACCTGTTTGTTGCGAATTGATAGAGTTATTACGGTTTTACCGATTTCGCGCCCTAATTTCCATAGGGTGCAATGTAAAATTGATGGCCCGTTTTCACCAAGACGCCTTGCCCCGATTCCCTTGACTAGTCTTTATATATGTAGGCATTAATGATCTGCGCATGCGCATGTATTTGCAGCACCGTCGGTGCTTTCCTTTGCCTGCTATAGGCGAAAAACGATTTATTTATGAAATGTTTGGCGGCCCATATTGCACGTGCTTTTCTATTGACCGCTACCATATTTTGCAGGCTTGTTGGTATGGATAAGGGCTACAAACGTTCCAAATTTCAGCCAAATCGGACGACTAATAAGTGAGTTATTAAGAGTCAAAATATTGGATATTCCTCACCAACTTTGGACTGCTTATTTGAGTCAAATGCGACCTTCACCGATTGGAATGAAACCTGTGCCAGATGAAAGGCCTGGGGCCATGAGTCACTGGGGCAACTGGACGAAAATTCTGAGAGCCTCGTTTTCGAGTTCTGGGCGTTGAAAGTTGATATTTACCAATGTTTGACCCCTAATAACTTATAAACGGACAGTCCGATTATTCTGAAAAATATCGTTAATTGTAAGTATGGTCCTAAAGTATCTCTTGGCACCATTTTCAATCCAATCGGTGAAGGTCACCTTTAGTCTTTTTCAATCTCTTTGTTCATCAGACGACGTCTACAGACCCATTTTCAGCCCTTATATCTCCACATGTACTGCATGCAGCGCACTCCTATTTGGCACAAATATGTACCTTCCTAACACCTATAAACCTTATAAAAAGCGCACCTGTTTGTTGCGAATTGATAGAGTTATTACGGTTTTACCGATTTCGCGCCCTAATTTCCATAGGGTGCAATGTAAAATTGATGGCCCGTTTTCACCAGGACGCCTTGCCCCGATTCCCTTGACTAGTCTTTATATATGTAGGCATTAATGATCTGCGCATGCGCATGTATTTGCAGCACCGTCGGTGCTTTCCTTTGCCTGCTATAGGCGAAAAACGATTTATTTATGAAATGTTTGGCGGCCCATATTGCACGTGCTTTTCTATTGACCGCTACCATATTTTGCAGGCTTGTTGGTATGGATAAGGGCTACAAACGTTCCAAATTTCAGCCAAATCGGACGACAAATAAGTGAGTTATTAAGAGTCAAAATATTGGATATTCCTCACCAACTTTGGACTGCTTATTTGAGTCAAATGCGACCTTCACCGATTGGAATGAAACCTGTGCCAGATGAAAGGCCTGGGGCCATGAGTCACTGGGGCAACTGGACGAAAATTCTGAGAGCC
Source organism: Anodontia alba (assembly GCA_964016985.1). Taxonomy (NCBI): domain Eukaryota; kingdom Metazoa; phylum Mollusca; class Bivalvia; order Lucinida; family Lucinidae; genus Anodontia; species Anodontia alba. The sequence continues at coordinate 27,926,726 of OZ024834.1, forward strand.
TCGTTTTCGAGTTCTGGGCGTTGAAAGTTGATATTTACCAATGTTTGACCCCTAATAACTTATAAACGGACAGTCCGATTATTCTGAAAAATATCGTTAATTGTAAGTATGGTCCTAAAGTATCTCTTGGCACCATTTTCAATCCAATCGGTGAAGGTCACCTTTAGTCTTTTTCAATCTCTTTGTTCATCAGACGACGTCTACAGACCCATTTTCAGCCCTTATATCTCCACATGTACTGCATGCAGCGCACTCCTATTTGGCACAAATATGTACCTTCCTAACACCTATAAACCTTATAAAAAGCGCACCTGTTTGTTGCGAATTGATAGAGTTATTACGGTTTTACCGATTTCGCGCCCTAATTTCCATAGGGTGCAATGTAAAATTGATGGCCCGTTTTCACCAGGACGCCTTGCCCCGATTCCCTTGACTAGTCTTTATATATGTAGGCATTAATGATCTGCGCATGCGCATGTATTTGCAGCACCGTCGGTGCTTTCCTTTGCCTGCTATAGGCGAAAAACGATTTATTTATGAAATGTTTGGCGGCCCATATTGCACGTGCTTTTCTATTGACCGCTACCATATTTTGCAGGCTTGTTGGTATGGATAAGGGCTACAAACGTTCCAAATTTCAGCCAAATCGGACGACAAATAAGTGAGTTATTAAGAGTCAAAATATTGGATATTCCTCACCAACTTTGGACTGCTTATTTGAGTCAAATGCGACCTTCACCGATTGGAATGAAACCTGTGCCAGATGAAAGGCCTGGGGCCATGAGTCACTGGGGCAACTGGACGAAAATTCTGAGAGCCTCGTTTTCGAGTTCTGGGCGTTGAAAGTTGATATTTACCAATGTTTGACCCCTAATAACTTATAAACGGACAGTCCGATTATTCTGAAAAATATCGTTAATTGTAAGTATGGTCCTAAAGTATCTCTTGGCACCATTTTCAATCCAATCGGTGAAGGTCACCTTTAGTCTTTTTCAATCTCTTTGTTCATCAGACGACGTCTACAGACCCATTTTCAGCCCTTATATCTCCACATGTACTGCATGCAGCGCACTCCTATTTGGCACAAATATGTACCTTCCTAACACCTATAAACCTTATAAAAAGCGCACCTGTTTGTTGCGAATTGATAGAGTTATTACGGTTTTACCGATTTCGCGCCCTAATTTCCATAGGGTGCAATGTAAAATTGATGGCCCGTTTTCACCAGGACGCCTTGCCCCGATTCCCTTGACTAGTCTTTATATATGTAGGCATTAATGATCTGCGCATGCGCATGTATTTGCAGCACCGTCGGTGCTTTCCTTTGCCTGCTATAGGCGAAAAACGATTTATTTATGAAATGTTTGGCGGCCCATATTGCACGTGCTTTTCTATTGACCGCTACCATATTTTGCAGGCTTGTTGGTATGGATAAGGGCTACAAACGTTCCAAATTTCAGCCAAATCGGACGACAAATAAGTGAGTTATTAAGAGTCAAAATATTGGATATTCCTCACCAACTTTGGACTGCTTATTTGAGTCAAATGCGACCTTCACCGATTGGAATGAAACCTGTGCCAGATGAAAGGCCTGGGGCCATGAGTCACTGGGGCAACTGGACGAAAATTCTGAGAGCCTCGTTTTCGAGTTCTGGGCGTTGAAAGTTGATATTTACCAATGTTTGACCCCTAATAACTTATAAACGGACAGTCCGATTATTCTGAAAAATATCGTTAATTGTAAGTATGGTCCTAAAGTATCTCTTGGCACCATTTTCAATCCAATCGGTGAAGGTCACCTTTAGTCTTTTTCAATCTCTTTGTTCATCAGACGACGTCTACAGACCCATTTTCAGCCCTTATATCTCCACATGTACTGCATGCAGCGCACTCCTATTTGGCACAAATATGTACCTTCCTAACACCTATAAACCTTATAAAAAGCGCACCTGTTTGTTGCGAATTGATAGAGTTATTACGGTTTTACCGATTTCGCGCCCTAATTTCCATAGGGTGCAATGTAAAATTGATGGCCCGTTTTCACCAGGACGCCTTGCCCCGATTCCCTTGACTAGTCTTTATATATGTAGGCATTAATGATCTGCGCATGCGCATGTATTTGCAGCACCGTCGGTGCTTTCCTTTGCCTGCTATAGGCGAAAAACGATTTATTTATGAAATGTTTGGCGGCCCATATTGCACGTGCTTTTCTATTGACCGCTACCATATTTTGCAGGCTTGTTGGTATGGATAAGGGCTACAAACGTTCCAACTTTCAGCCAAATCGGACGACTAATAAGTGAGTTATTAAGAGTCAAAATATTGGATATTCCTCACCAACTTTGGACTGCTTATTTGAGTCAAATGCGACCTTCACCGATTGGAATGAAACCTGTGCCAGATGAAAGGCCTGGGGCCATGAGTCACTGGGGCAACTGGACGAAAATTCTGAGAGCCTCGTTTTCGAGTTCTGGGCGTTGAAAGTTGATATTTACCAATGTTTGACCCCTAATAACTTATAAACGGACAGTCCGATTATTCTGAAAAATATCGTTAATTGTAAGTATGATCCTAAAGTATCTCTTGGCACCATTTTCAATCCAATCGGTGAAGGTCACCTTTAGTCTTTTTCAATCTCTTTGTTCATCAGACGACGTCTACAGACCCATTTTCAGCCCTTATATCTCCACATGTACTGCATGCAGCGCACTCCTATTTGGCACAAATATGTACCTTCCTAACACCTATAAACCTTATAAAAAGCGCACCTGTTTGTTGCGAATTGATAGAGTTATTACGGTTTTACCGATTTCGCGCCCTAATTTCCATAGGGTGCAATGTAAAATTGATGGCCCGTTTTCACCAAGACGCCTTGCCCCGATTCCCTTGACTAGTCTTTATATATGTAGGCATTAATGATCTGCGCATGCGCATGTATTTGCAGCACCGTCGGTGCTTTCCTTTGCCTGCTATAGGCGAAAAACGATTTATTTATGAAATGTTTGGCGGCCCATATTGCACGTGCTTTTCTATTGACCGCTACCATATTTTGCAGGCTTGTTGGTATGGATAAGGGCTACAAACGTTCCAAATTTCAGCCAAATCGGACGACTAATAAGTGAGTTATTAAGAGTCAAAATATTGGATATTCCTCACCAACTTTGGACTGCTTATTTGAGTCAAATGCGACCTTCACCGATTGGAATGAAACCTGTGCCAGATGAAAGGCCTGGGGCCATGAGTCACTGGGGCAACTGGACGAAAATTCTGAGAGCCTCGTTTTCGAGTTCTGGGCGTTGAAAGTTGATATTTACCAATGTTTGACCCCTAATAACTTATAAACGGACAGTCCGATTATTCTGAAAAATATCGTTAATTGTAAGTATGGTCCTAAAGTATCTCTTGGCACCATTTTCAATCCAATCGGTGAAGGTCACCTTTAGTCTTTTTCAATCTCTTTGTTCATCAGACGACGTCTACAGACCCATTTTCAGCCCTTATATCTCCACATGTACTGCATGCAGCGCACTCCTATTTGGCACAAATATGTACCTTCCTAACACCTATAAACCTTATAAAAAGCGCACCTGTTTGTTGCGAATTGATAGAGTTATTACGGTTTTACCGATTTCGCGCCCTAATTTCCATAGGGTGCAATGTAAAATTGATGGCCCGTTTTCACCAAGACGCCTTGCCCCGATTCCCTTGACTAGTCTTTATATATGTAGGCATTAATGATCTGCGCATGCGCATGTATTTGCAGCACCGTCGGTGCTTTCCTTTGCCTGCTATAGGCGAAAAACGATTTATTTATGAAATGTTTGGCGGCCCATATTGCACGTGCTTTTCTATTGACCGCTACCATATTTTGCAGGCTTGTTGGTATGGATAAGGGCTACAAACGTTCCAAATTTCAGCCAAATCGGACGACAAATAAGTGAGTTATTAAGAGTCAAAATATTGGATATTCCTCACCAACTTTGGACTGCTTATTTGAGTCAAATGCGACCTTCACCGATTGGAATGAAACCTGTGCCAGATGAAAGGCCTGGGGCCATGAGTCACTGGGGCAACTGGACGAAAATTCTGAGAGCCTCGTTTTCGAGTTCTGGGCGTTGAAAGTTGATATTTACCAATGTTTGACCCCTAATAACTTATAAACGGACAGTCCGATTATTCTGAAAAATATCGTTAATTGTAAGTATGGTCCTAAAGTATCTCTTGGCACCATTTTCAATCCAATCGGTGAAGGTCACCTTTAGTCTTTTTCAATCTCTTTGTTCATCAGACGACGTCTACAGACCCATTTTCAGCCCTTATATCTCCACATGTACTGCATGCAGCGCACTCCTATTTGGCACAAATATGTACCTTCCTAACACCTATAAACCTTATAAAAAGCGCACCTGTTTGTTGCGAATTGATAGAGTTATTACGGTTTTACCGATTTCGCGCCCTAATTTCCATAGGGTGCAATGTAAAATTGATGGCCCGTTTTCACCAGGACGCCTTGCCCCGATTCCCTTGACTAGTCTTTATATATGTAGGCATTAATGATCTGCGCATGCGCATGTATTTGCAGCACCGTCGGTGCTTTCCTTTGCCTGCTATAGGCGAAAAACGATTTATTTATGAAATGTTTGGCGGCCCATATTGCACGTGCTTTTCTATTGACCGCTACCATATTTTGCAGGCTTGTTGGTATGGATAAGGGCTACAAACGTTCCAACTTTCAGCCAAATCGGACGACTAATAAGTGAGTTATTAAGAGTCAAAATATTGGATATTCCTCACCAACTTTGGACTGCTTATTTGAGTCAAATGCGACCTTCACCGATTGGAATGAAACCTGTGCCAGATGAAAGGCCTGGGGCCATGAGTCACTGGGGCAACTGGACGAAAATTCTGAGAGCCTCGTTTTCGAGTTCTGGGCGTTGAAAGTTGATATTTACCAATGTTTGACCCCTAATAACTTATAAACGGACAGTCCGATTATTCTGAAAAATATCGTTAATTGTAAGTATGATCCTAAAGTATCTCTTGGCACCATTTTCAATCCAATCGGTGAAGGTCACCTTTAGTCTTTTTCAATCTCTTTGTTCATCAGACGACGTCTACAGACCCATTTTCAGCCCTTATATCTCCACATGTACTGCATGCAGCGCACTCCTATTTGGCACAAATATGTACCTTCCTAACACCTATAAACCTTATAAAAAGCGCACCTGTTTGTTGCGAATTGATAGAGTTATTACGGTTTTACCGATTTCGCGCCCTAATTTCCATAGGGTGCAATGTAAAATTGATGGCCCGTTTTCACCAAGACGCCTTGCCCCGATTCCCTTGACTAGTCTTTATATATGTAGGCATTAATGATCTGCGCATGCGCATGTATTTGCAGCACCGTCGGTGCTTTCCTTTGCCTGCTATAGGCGAAAAACGATTTATTTATGAAATGTTTGGCGGCCCATATTGCACGTGCTTTTCTATTGACCGCTACCATATTTTGCAGGCTTGTTGGTATGGATAAGGGCTACAAACGTTCCAAATTTCAGCCAAATCGGACGACTAATAAGTGAGTTATTAAGAGTCAAAATATTGGATATTCCTCACCAACTTTGGACTGCTTATTTGAGTCAAATGCGACCTTCACCGATTGGAATGAAACCTGTGCCAGATGAAAGGCCTGGGGCCATGAGTCACTGGGGCAACTGGACGAAAATTCTGAGAGCCTCGTTTTCGAGTTCTGGGCGTTGAAAGTTGATATTTACCAATGTTTGACCCCTAATAACTTATAAACGGACAGTCCGATTATTCTGAAAAATATCGTTAATTGTAAGTATGGTCCTAAAGTATCTCTTGGCACCATTTTCAATCCAATCGGTGAAGGTCACCTTTAGTCTTTTTCAATCTCTTTGTTCATCAGACGACGTCTACAGACCCATTTTCAGCCCTTATATCTCCACATGTACTGCATGCAGCGCACTCCTATTTGGCACAAATATGTACCTTCCTAACACCTATAAACCTTATAAAAAGCGCACCTGTTTGTTGCGAATTGATAGAGTTATTACGGTTTTACCGATTTCGCGCCCTAATTTCCATAGGGTGCAATGTAAAATTGATGGCCCGTTTTCACCAAGACGCCTTGCCCCGATTCCCTTGACTAGTCTTTATATATGTAGGCATTAATGATCTGCGCATGCGCATGTATTTGCAGCACCGTCGGTGCTTTCCTTTGCCTGCTATAGGCGAAAAACGATTTATTTATGAAATGTTTGGCGGCCCATATTGCACGTGCTTTTCTATTGACCGCTACCATATTTTGCAGGCTTGTTGGTATGGATAAGGGCTACAAACGTTCCAAATTTCAGCCAAATCGGACGACTAATAAGTGAGTTATTAAGAGTCAAAATATTGGATATTCCTCACCAACTTTGGACTGCTTATTTGAGTCAAATGCGACCTTCACCGATTGGAATGAAACCTGTGCCAGATGAAAGGCCTGGGGCCATGAGTCACTGGGGCAACTGGACGAAAATTCTGAGAGCCTCGTTTTCGAGTTCTGGGCGTTGAAAGTTGATATTTACCAATGTTTGACCCCTAATAACTTATAAACGGACAGTCCGATTATTCTGAAAAATATCGTTAATTGTAAGTATGGTCCTAAAGTATCTCTTGGCACCATTTTCAATCCAATCGGTGAAGGTCACCTTTAGTCTTTTTCAATCTCTTTGTTCATCAGACGACGTCTACAGACCCATTTTCAGCCCTTATATCTCCACATGTACTGCATGCAGCGCACTCCTATTTGGCACAAATATGTACCTTCCTAACACCTATAAACCTTATAAAAAGCGCACCTGTTTGTTGCGAATTGATAGAGTTATTACGGTTTTACCGATTTCGCGCCCTAATTTCCATAGGGTGCAATGTAAAATTGATGGCCCGTTTTCACCAGGACGCCTTGCCCCGATTCCCTTGACTAGTCTTTATATATGTAGGCATTAATGATCTGCGCATGCGCATGTATTTGCAGCACCGTCGGTGCTTTCCTTTGCCTGCTATAGGCGAAAAACGATTTATTTATGAAATGTTTGGCGGCCCATATTGCACGTGCTTTTCTATTGACCGCTACCATATTTTGCAGGCTTGTTGGTATGGATAAGGGCTACAAACGTTCCAAATTTCAGCCAAATCGGACGACAAATAAGTGAGTTATTAAGAGTCAAAATATTGGATATTCCTCACCAACTTTGGACTGCTTATTTGAGTCAAATGCGACCTTCACCGATTGGAATGAAACCTGTGCCAGATGAAAGGCCTGGGGCCATGAGTCACTGGGGCAACTGGACGAAAATTCTGAGAGCCTCGTTTTCGAGTTCTGGGCGTTGAAAGTTGATATTTACCAATGTTTGACCCCTAATAACTTATAAACGGACAGTCCGATTATTCTGAAAAATATCGTTAATTGTAAGTATGGTCCTAAAGTATCTCTTGGCACCATTTTCAATCCAATCGGTGAAGGTCACCTTTAGTCTTTTTCAATCTCTTTGTTCATCAGACGACGTCTACAGACCCATTTTCAGCCCTTATATCTCCACATGTACTGCATGCAGCGCACTCCTATTTGGCACAAATATGTACCTTCCTAACACCTATAAACCTTATAAAAAGCGCACCTGTTTGTTGCGAATTGATAGAGTTATTACGGTTTTACCGATTTCGCGCCCTAATTTCCATAGGGTGCAATGTAAAATTGATGGCCCGTTTTCACCAGGACGCCTTGCCCCGATTCCCTTGACTAGTCTTTATATATGTAGGCATTAATGATCTGCGCATGCGCATGTATTTGCAGCACCGTCGGTGCTTTCCTTTGCCTGCTATAGGCGAAAAACGATTTATTTATGAAATGTTTGGCGGCCCATATTGCACGTGCTTTTCTATTGACCGCTACCATATTTTGCAAGCTTGTTGGTATGGATAAGGGCTACAAACGTTCCAAATTTCAGCCAAATCGGACGACAAATAAGTGAGTTATTAAGAGTCAAAATATTGGATATTCCTCACCAACTTTGGACTGCTTATTTGAGTCAAATGCGACCTTCACCGATTGGAATGAAACCTGTGCCAGATGAAAGGCCTGGGGCCATGAGTCACTGGGGCAACTGGACGAAAATTCTGAGAGCCTCGTTTTCGAGTTCTGGGCGTTGAAAGTTGATATTTACCAATGTTTGACCCCTAATAACTTATAAACGGACAGTCCGATTATTCTGAAAAATATCGTTAATTGTAAGTATGGTCCTAAAGTATCTCTTGGCACCATTTTCAATCCAATCGGTGAAGGTCACCTTTAGTCTTTTTCAATCTCTTTGTTCATCAGACGACGTCTACAGACCCATTTTCAGCCCTTATATCTCCACATGTACTGCATGCAGCGCACTCCTATTTGGCACAAATATGTACCTTCCTAACACCTATAAACCTTATAAAAAGCGCACCTGTTTGTTGCGAATTGATAGAGTTATTACGGTTTTACCGATTTCGCGCCCTAATTTCCATAGGGTGCAATGTAAAATTGATGGCCCGTTTTCACCAGGACGCCTTGCCCCGATTCCCTTGACTAGTCTTTATATATGTAGGCATTAATGATCTGCGCATGCGCATGTATTTGCAGCACCGTCGGTGCTTTCCTTTGCCTGCTATAGGCGAAAAACGATTTATTTATGAAATGTTTGGCGGCCCATATTGCACGTGCTTTTCTATTGACCGCTACCATATTTTGCAGGCTTGTTGGTATGGATAAGGGCTACAAACGTTCCAAATTTCAGCCAAATCGGACGACAAATAAGTGAGTTATTAAGAGTCAAAATATTGGATATTCCTCACCAACTTTGGACTGCTTATTTGAGTCAAATGCGACCTTCACCGATTGGAATGAAACCTGTGCCAGATGAAAGGCCTGGGGCCATGAGTCACTGGGGCAACTGGACGAAAATTCTGAGAGCCTCGTTTTCGAGTTCTGGGCGTTGAAAGTTGATATTTACCAATGTTTTACCCCTAATAACTTATAAACGGACAGTCCGATTATTCTGAAAAATATCGTTAATTGTAAGTATGGTCCTAAAGTATCTCTTTGCACCATTTTCAATCCAATCGGTGAAGGTCACCTTTAGTCTTTTTCAATCTCTTTGTTCATCAGACGACGTCTACAGACCCATTTTCAGCCCTTATATCTCCACATGTACTGCATGCAGCGCACTCCTATTTGGCACAAATATGTACCTTCCTAACACCTATAAACCTTATAAAAAGCGCACCTGTTTGTTGCGAATTGATAGAGTTATTACGGTTTTACCGATTTCGCGCCCTAATTTCCATAGGGTGCAATGTAAAATTGATGGCCCGTTTTCACCAGGACGCCTTGCCCCGATTCCCTTGACTAGTCTTTATATATGTAGGCATTAATGATCTGCGCATGCGCATGTATTTGCAGCACCGTCGGTGCTTTCCTTTGCCTGCTATAGGCGAAAAACGATTTATTTATGAAATGTTTGGCGGCCCATATTGCACGTGCTTTTCTATTGACCGCTACCATATTTTGCAGGCTTGTTGGTATGGATAAGGGCTACAAACGTTCCAAATTTCAGCCAAATCGGACGACAAATAAGTGAGTTATTAAGAGTCAAAATATTGGATATTCCTCACCAACTTTGGACTGCTTATTTGAGTCAAATGCGACCTTCACCGATTGGAATGAAACCTGTGCCAGATGAAAGGCCTGGGGCCATGAGTCACTGGGGCAACTGGACGAAAATTCTGAGAGCCTCGTTTTCGAGTTCTGGGCGTTGAAAGTTGATATTTACCAATGTTTGACCCCTAATAACTTATAAACGGACAGTCCGATTATTCTGAAAAATATCGTTAATTGTAAGTATGGTCCTAAAGTATCTCTTGGCACCATTTTCAATCCAATCGGTGAAGGTCACCTTTAGTCTTTTTCAATCTCTTTGTTCATCAGACGACGTCTACAGACCCATTTTCAGCCCTTATATCTCCACATGTACTGCATGCAGCGCACTCCTATTTGGCACAAATATGTACCTTCCTAACACCTATAAACCTTATAAAAAGCGCACCTGTTTGTTGCGAATTGATAGAGTTATTACGGTTTTACCGATTTCGCGCCCTAATTTCCATAGGGTGCAATGTAAAATTGATGGCCCGTTTTCACCAGGACGCCTTGCCCCGATTCCCTTGACTAGTCTTTATATATGTAGGCATTAATGATCTGCGCATGCGCATGTATTTGCAGCACCGTCGGTGCTTTCCTTTGCCTGCTATAGGCGAAAAACGATTTATTTATGAAATGTTTGGCGGCCCATATTGCACGTGCTTTTCTATTGACCGCTACCATATTTTGCAGGCTTGTTGGTATGGATAAGGGCTACAAACGTTCCAAATTTCAGCCAAATCGGACGACAAATAAGTGAGTTATTAAGAGTCAAAATATTGGATATTCCTCACCAACTTTGGACTGCTTATTTGAGTCAAATGCGACCTTCACCGATTGGAATGAAACCTGTGCCAGATGAAAGGCCTGGGGCCATGAGTCACTGGGGCAACTGGACGAAAATTCTGAGAGCCTCGTTTTCGAGTTCTGGGCGTTGAAAGTTGATATTTACCAATGTTTGACCCCTAATAACTTATAAACGGACAGTCCGATTATTCTGAAAAATATCGTTAATTGTAAGTATGGTCCTAAAGTATCTCTTGGCACCATTTTCAATCCAATCGGTGAAGGTCACCTTTAGTCTTTTTCAATCTCTTTGTTCATCAGACGACGTCTACAGACCCATTTTCAGCCCTTATATCTCCACATGTACTGCATGCAGCGCACTCCTATTTGGCACAAATATGTACCTTCCTAACACCTATAAACCTTATAAAAAGCGCACCTGTTTGTTGCGAATTGATAGAGTTATTACGGTTTTACCGATTTCGCGCCCTAATTTCCATAGGGTGCAATGTAAAATTGATGGCCCGTTTTCACCAGGACGCCTTGCCCCGATTCCCTTGACTAGTCTTTATATATGTAGGCATTAATGATCTGCGCATGCGCATGTATTTGCAGCACCGTCGGTGCTTTCCTTTGCCTGCTATAGGCGAAAAACGATTTATTTATGAAATGTTTGGCGGCCCATATTGCACGTGCTTTTCTATTGACCGCTACCATATTTTGCAGGCTTGTTGGTATGGATAAGGGCTACAAACGTTCCAAATTTCAGCTAAATCGGACGACAAATAAGTGAGTTATTAAGAGTCAAAATATTGGATATTCCTCACCAACTTTGGACTGCTTATTTGAGTCAAATGCGACCTTCACCGATTGGAATGAAACCTGTGCCAGATGAAAGGCCTGGGGCCATGAGTCACTGGGGCAACTGGACGAAAATTCTGAGAGCCTCGTTTTCGAGTTCTGGGCGTTGAAAGTTGATATTTACCAATGTTTTACCCCTAATAACTTATAAACGGACAGTCCGATTATTCTGAAAAATATCGTTAATTGTAAGTATGGTCCTAAAGTATCTCTTTGCACCATTTTCAATCCAATCGGTGAAGGTCACCTTTAGTCTTTTTCAATCTCTTTGTTCATCAGACGACGTCTACAGACCCATTTTCAGCCCTTATATCTCCACATGTACTGCATGCAGCGCACTCCTATTTGGCACAAATATGTACCTTCCTAACACCTATAAACCTTATAAAAAGCGCACCTGTTTGTTGCGAATTGATAGAGTTATTACGGTTTTACCGATTTCGCGCCCTAATTTCCATAGGGTGCAATGTAAAATTGATGGCCCGTTTTCACCAGGACGCCTTGCCCCGATTCCCTTGACTAGTCTTTATATATGTAGGTATTAATGATCTGCGCATGCGCATGTATTTGCAGCACCGTCGGTGCTTTCCTTTGCCTGCTATAGGCGAAAAACGATTTATTTATGAAATGTTTGGCGGCCCATATTGCACGTGCTTTTCTATTGACCGCTACCATATTTTGCAGGCTTGTTGGTATGGATAAGGGCTACAAACGTTCCAAATTTCAGCCAAATCGGACGACAAATAAGTGAGTTATTAAGAGTCAAAATATTGGATATTCCTCACCAACTTTGGACTGCTTATTTGAGTCAAATGCGACCTTCACCGATTGGAATGAAACCTGTGCCAGATGAAAGGCCTGGGGCCATGAGTCACTGGGGCAACTGGACGAAAATTCTGAGAGCCTCGTTTTCGAGTTCTGGGCGTTGAAAGTTGATATTTACCAATGTTTGACCCCTAATAACTTATAAACGGACAGTCCGATTATTCTGAAAAATATCGTTAATTGTAAGTATGGTCCTAAAGTATCTCTTGGCACCATTTTCAATCCAATCGGTGAAGGTCACCTTTAGTCTTTTTCAATCTCTTTGTTCATCAGACGACGTCTACAGACCCATTTTCAGCCCTTATATCTCCACATGTACTGCATGCAGCGCACTCCTATTTGGCACAAATATGTACCTTCCTAACACCTATAAACCTTATAAAAAGCGCACCTGTTTGTTGCGAATTGATAGAGTTATTACGGTTTTACCGATTTCGCGCCCTAATTTCCATAGGGTGCAATGTAAAATTGATGGCCCGTTTTCACCAGGACACCTTGCCCCGATTCCCTTGACTAGTCTTTATATATGTAGGCATTAATGATCTGCGCATGCGCATGTATTTGCAGCACCGTCGGTGCTTTCCTTTGCCTGCTATAGGCGAAAAACGATTTATTTATGAAATGTTTGGCGGCCCATATTGCACGTGCTTTTCTATTGACCGCTACCATATTTTGCAGGCTTGTTGGTATGGATAAGGGCTACAAACGTTCCAAATTTCAGCCAAATCGGACGACAAATAAGTGAGTTATTAAGAGTCAAAATATTGGATATTCCTCACCAACTTTGGACTGCTTATTTGAGTCAAATGCGACCTTCACCGATTGGAATGAAACCTGTGCCAGATGAAAGGCCTGGGGCCATGAGTCACTGGGGCAACTGGACGAAAATTCTGAGAGCCTCGTTTTCGAGTTCTGGGCGTTGAAAGTTGATATTTACCAATGTTTGACCCCTAATAACTTATAAACGGACAGTCCGATTATTCTGAAAAATATCGTTAATTGTAAGTATGGTCCTAAAGTATCTCTTTGCACCATTTTCAATCCAATCGGTGAAGGTCACCTTTAGTCTTTTTCAATCTCTTTGTTCATCAGACGACGTCTACAGACCCATTTTCAGCCCTTATATCTCCACATGTACTGCATGCAGCGCACTCCTATTTGGCACAAATATGTACCTTCCTAACACCTATAAACCTTATAAAAAGCGCACCTGTTTGTTGCGAATTGATAGAGTTATTACGGTTTTACCGATTTCGCGCCCTAATTTCCATAGGGTGCAATGTAAAATTGATGGCCCGTTTTCACCAGGACGCCTTGCCCCGATTCCCTTGACTAGTCTTTATATATGTAGGCATTAATGATCTGCGCATGCGCATGTATTTGCAGCACCGTCGGTGCTTTCCTTTGCCTGCTATAGGCGAAAAACGATTTATTTATGAAATGTTTGGCGGCCCATATTGCACGTGCTTTTCTATTGACCGCTACCATATTTTGCAGGCTTGTTGGTATGGATAAGGGCTACAAACGTTCCAAATTTCAGCCAAATCGGACGACAAATAAGTGAGTTATTAAGAGTCAAAATATTGGATATTCCTCACCAACTTTGGACTGCTTATTTGAGTCAAATGCGACCTTCACCGATTGGAATGAAACCTGTGCCAGATGAAAGGCCTGGGGCCATGAGTCACTGGGGCAACTGGACGAAAATTCTGAGAGCCTCGTTTTCGAGTTCTGGGCGTTGAAAGTTGATATTTACCAATGTTTGACCCCTAATAACTTATAAACGGACAGTCCGATTATTCTGAAAAATATCGTTAATTGTAAGTATGGTCCTAAAGTATCTCTTGGCACCATTTTCAATCCAATCGGTGAAGGTCACCTTTAGTCTTTTTCAATCTCTTTGTTCATCAGACGACGTCTACAGACCCATTTTCAGCCCTTATATCTCCACATGTACTGCATGCAGCGCACTCCTATTTGGCACAAATATGTACCTTCCTAACACCTATAAACCTTATAAAAAGCGCACCTGTTTGTTGCGAATTGATAGAGTTATTACGGTTTTACCGATTTCGCGCCCTAATTTCCATAGGGTGCAATGTAAAATTGATGGCCCGTTTTCACCAGGACGCCTTGCCCCGATTCCCTTGACTAGTCTTTATATATGTAGGCATTAATGATCTGCGCATGCGCATGTATTTGCAGCACCGTCGGTGCTTTCCTTTGCCTGCTATAGGCGAAAAACGATTTATTTATGAAATGTTTGGCGGCCCATATTGCACGTGCTTTTCTATTGACCGCTACCATATTTTGCAGGCTTGTTGGTATGGATAAGGGCTACAAACGTTCCAAATTTCAGCCAAATCGGACGACAAATAAGTGAGTTATTAAGAGTCAAAATATTGGATATTCCTCACCAACTTTGGACTGCTTATTTGAGTCAAATGCGACCTTCACCGATTGGAATGAAACCTGTGCCAGATGAAAGGCCTGGGGCCATGAGTCACTGGGGCAACTGGACGAAAATTCTGAGAGCCTCGTTTTCGAGTTCTGGGCGTTGAAAGTTGATATTTACCAATGTTTGACCCCTAATAACTTATAAACGGACAGTCCGATTATTCTGAAAAATATCGTTAATTGTAAGTATGGTCCTAAAGTATCTCTTTGCACCATTTTCAATCCAATCGGTGAAGGTCACCTTTAGTCTTTTTCAATCTCTTTGTTCATCAGACGACGTCTACAGACCCATTTTCAGCCCTTATATCTCCACATGTACTGCATGCAGCGCACTCCTATTTGGCACAAATATGTACCTTCCTAACACCTATAAACCTTATAAAAAGCGCACCTGTTTGTTGCGAATTGATAGAGTTATTACGGTTTTACCGATTTCGCGCCCTAATTTCCATAGGGTGCAATGTAAAATTGATGGCCCGTTTTCACCAGGACGCCTTGCCCCGATTCCCTTGACTAGTCTTTATATATGTAGGCATTAATGATCTGCGCATGCGCATGTATTTGCAGCACCGTCGGTGCTTTCCTTTGCCTGCTATAGGCGAAAAACGATTTATTTATGAAATGTTTGGCGGCCCATATTGCACGTGCTTTTCTATTGACCGCTACCATATTTTGCAGGCTTGTTGGTATGGATAAGGGCTACAAACATTCCAAATTTCAGCCAAATCGGACGACAAATAAGTGAGTTATTAAGAGTCAAAATATTGGATATTCCTCACCAACTTTGGACTGCTTATTTGAGTCAAATGCGACCTTCACCGATTGGAATGAAACCTGTGCCAGATGAAAGGCCTGGGGCCATGAGTCACTGGGGCAACTGGACGAAAATTCTGAGAGCCTCGTTTTCGAGTTCTGGGCGTTGAAAGTTGATATTTACCAATGTTTGACCCCTAATAACTTATAAACGGACAGTCCGATTATTCTGAAAAATATCGTTAATTGTAAGTATGGTCCTAAAGTATCTCTTTGCACCATTTTCAATCCAATCGGTGAAGGTCACCTTTAGTCTTTTTCAATCTCTTTGTTCATCAGACGACGTCTACAGACCCATTTTCAGCCCTTATATCTCCACATGTACTGCATGCAGCGCACTCCTATTTGGCACAAATATGTACCTTCCTAACACCTATAAACCTTATAAAAAGCGCACCTGTTTGTTGCGAATTGATAGAGTTATTACGGTTTTACCGATTTCGCGCCCTAATTTCCATAGGGTGCAATGTAAAATTGATGGCCCGTTTTCACCAGGACGCCTTGCCCCGATTCCCTTGACTAGTCTTTATATATGTAGGCATTAATGATCTGCGCATGCGCATGTATTTGCAGCACCGTCGGTGCTTTCCTTTGCCTGCTATAGGCGAAAAACGATTTATTTATGAAATGTTTGGCGGCCCATATTGCACGTGCTTTTCTATTGACCGCTACCATTTTTTGCAGGCTTGTTGGTATGGATAAGGGCTACAAACGTTCTAAATTTCAGCCAAATCGGACGACAAATAAGTGAGTTATTAAGAGTCAAAATATTGGATATTCCTCACCAACTTTGGACTGCTTATTTGAGTCAAATGCGACCTTCACCGATTGGAATGAAACCTGTGCCAGATGAAAGGCCTGGGGCCATGAGTCACTGGGGCAACTGGACGAAAATTCTGAGAGCCTCGTTTTCGAGTTCTGGGCGTTGAAAGTTGATATTTACCAATGTTTGACCCCTAATAACTTATAAACGGACAGTCCGATTATTCTGAAAAATATCGTTAATTGTAAGTATGGTCCTAAAGTATCTCTTTGCACCATTTTCAATCCAATCGGTGAAGGTCACCTTTAGTCTTTTTCAATCTCTTTGTTCATCAGACGACGTCTACAGACCCATTTTCAGCCCTTATATCTCCACATGTACTGCATGCAGCGCACTCCTATTTGGCACAAATATGTACCTTCCTAACACCTATAAACCTTATAAAAAGCGCACCTGTTTGTTGCGAATTGATAGAGTTATTACGGTTTTACCGATTTCGCGCCCTAATTTCCATAGGGTGCAATGTAAAATTGATGGCCCGTTTTCACCAGGACGCCTTGCCCCGATTCCCTTGACTAGTCTTTATATATGTAGGCATTAATGATCTGCGCATGCGCATGTATTTGCAGCACCGTCGGTGCTTTCCTTTGCCTGCTATAGGCGAAAAACGATTTATTTATGAAATGTTTGGCGGCCCATATTGCACGTGCTTTTCTATTGACCGCTACCATATTTTGCAGGCTTGTTGGTATGGATAAGGGCTACAAACGTTCCAAATTTCAGCCAAATCGGACGACAAATAAGTGAGTTATTAAGAGTCAAAATATTGGATATTCCTCACCAACTTTGGACTGCTTATTTGAGTCAAATGCGACCTTCACCGATTGGAATGAAACCTGTGCCAGATGAAAGGCCTGGGGCCATGAGTCACTGGGGCAACTGGACGAAAATTCTGAGAGCCTCGTTTTCGAGTTCTGGGCGTTGAAAGTTGATATTTACCAATGTTTGACCCCTAATAACTTATAAACGGACAGTCCGATTATTCTGAAAAATATCGTTAATTGTAAGTATGGTCCTAAAGTATCTCTTGGCACCATTTTCAATCCAATCGGTGAAGGTCACCTTTAGTCTTTTTCAATCTCTTTGTTCATCAGACGACGTCTACAGACCCATTTTCAGCCCTTATATCTCCACATGTACTGCATGCAGCGCACTCCTATTTGGCACAAATATGTACCTTCCTAACACCTATAAACCTTATAAAAAGCGCACCTGTTTGTTGCGAATTGATAGAGTTATTACGGTTTTACCGATTTCGCGCCCTAATTTCCATAGGGTGCAATGTAAAATTGATGGCCCGTTTTCACCAGGACGCCTTGCCCCGATTCCCTTGACTAGTCTTTATATATGTAGGCATTAATGATCTGCGCATGCGCATGTATTTGCAGCACCGTCGGTGCTTTCCTTTGCCTGCTATAGGCGAAAAACGATTTATTTATGAAATGTTTGGCGGCCCATATTGCACGTGCTTTTCTATTGACCGCTACCATATTTTGCAGGCTTGTTGGTATGGATAAGGGCTACAAACGTTCCAAATTTCAGCCAAATCGGACGACAAATAAGTGAGTTATTAAGAGTCAAAATATTGGATATTCCTCACCAACTTTGGATTGCTTATTTGAGTCAAATGCGACCTTCACCGATTGGAATGAAACCTGTGCCAGATGAAAGGCCTGGGGCCATGAGTCACTGGGGCAACTGGACGAAAATTCTGAGAGCCTCGTTTTCGAGTTCTGGGCGTTGAAAGTTGATATTTACCAATGTTTGACCCCTAATAACTTATAAACGGACAGTCCGATTATTCTGAAAAATATCGTTAATTGTAAGTATGGTCCTAAAGTATCTCTTGGCACCATTTTCAATCCAATCGGTGAAGGTCACCTTTAGTCTTTTTCAATCTCTTTGTTCATCAGACGACGTCTACAGACCCATTTTCAGCCCTTATATCTCCACATGTACTGCATGCAGCGCACTCCTATTTGGCACAAATATGTACCTTCCTAACACCTATAAACCTTATAAAAAGCGCACCTGTTTGTTGCGAATTGATAGAGTTATTACGGTTTTACCGATTTCGCGCCCTAATTTCCATAGGGTGCAATGTAAAATTGATGGCCCGTTTTCACCAGGACGCCTTGCCCCGATTCCCTTGACTAGTCTTTATATATGTAGGCATTAATGATCTGCGCATGCGCATGTATTTGCAGCACCGTCGGTGCTTTCCTTTGCCTGCTATAGGCGAAAAACGATTTATTTATGAAATGTTTGGCGGCCCATATTGCACGTGCTTTTCTATTGACCGCTACCATATTTTGCAGGCTTGTTGGTATGGATAAGGGCTACAAACGTTCCAAATTTCAGCCAAATCGGACGACAAATAAGTGAGTTATTAAGAGTCAAAATATTGGATATTCCTCACCAACTTTGGACTGCTTATTTGAGTCAAATGCGACCTTCACCGATTGGAATGAAACCTGTGCCAGATGAAAGGCCTGGGGCCATGAGTCACTGGGGCAACTGGACGAAAATTCTGAGAGCCTCGTTTTCGAGTTCTGGGCGTTGAAAGTTGATATTTACCAATGTTTGACCCCTAATAACTTATAAACGGACAGTCCGATTATTCTGAAAAATATCGTTAATTGTAAGTATGGTCCTAAAGTATCTCTTTGCACCATTTTCAATCCAATCGGTGAAGGTCACCTTTAGTCTTTTTCAATCTCTTTGTTCATCAGACGACGTCTACAGACCCATTTTCAGCCCTTATATCTCCACATGTACTGCATGCAGCGCACTCCTATTTGGCACAAATATGTACCTTCCTAACACCTATAAACCTTATAAAAAGCGCACCTGTTTGTTGCGAATTGATAGAGTTATTACGGTTTTACCGATTTCGCGCCCTAATTTCCATAGGGTGCAATGTAAAATTGATGGCCCGTTTTCACCAGGACGCCTTGCCCCGATTCCCTTGACTAGTCTTTATATATGTAGGCATTAATGATCTGCGCATGCGCATGTATTTGCAGCACCGTCGGTGCTTTCCTTTGCCTGCTATAGGCGAAAAACGATTTATTTATGAAATGTTTGGCGGCCCATATTGCACGTGCTTTTCTATTGACCGCTACCATATTTTGCAGGCTTGTAGGTATGGATAAGGGCTACAAACGTTCCAAATTTCAGCCAAATCGGACGACAAATAAGTGAGTTATTAAGAGTCAAAATATTGGATATTCCTCACCAACTTTGGACTGCTTATTTGAGTCAAATGCGACCTTCACCGATTGGAATGAAACCTGTGCCAGATGAAAGGCCTGGGGCCATGAGTCACTGGGGCAACTGGACGAAAATTCTGAGAGCCTCGTTTTCGAGTTCTGGGCGTTGAAAATTGATATTTACCAATGTTTGACCCCTAATAACTTATAAACGGACAGTCCGATTATTCTGAAAAATATCGTTAATTGTAAGTATGGTCCTAAAGTATCTCTTGGCACCATTTTCAATCCAATCGGTGAAGGTCACCTTTAGTCTTTTTCAATCTCTTTGTTCATCAGACGACGTCTACAGACCCATTTTCAGCCCTTATATCTCCACATGTACTGCATGCAGCGCACTCCTATTTGGCACAAATATGTACCTTCCTAACACCTATAAACCTTATAAAAAGCGCACCTGTTTGTTGCGAATTGATAGAGTTATTACGGTTTTACCGATTTCGCGCCCTAATTTCCATAGGGTGCAATGTAAAATTGATGGCCCGTTTTCACCAGGACGCCTTGCCCCGATTCCCTTGACTAGTCTTTATATATGTAGGCATTAATGATCTGCGCATGCGCATGTATTTGCAGCACCGTCGGTGCTTTCCTTTGCCTGCTATAGGCGAAAAACGATTTATTTATGAAATGTTTGGCGGCCCATATTGCACGTGCTTTTCTATTGACCGCTACCATATTTTGCAGGCTTGTTGGTATGGATAAGGGCTACAAACGTTTCAAAATTTCAGCCAAATCGGACGACAAATAAGTGAGTTATTAAGAGTCAAAATATTGGATATTCCTCACCAACTTTGGACTGCTTATTTGAGTCAAATGCGACCTTCACCGATTGGAATGAAACCTGTGCCAGATGAAAGGCCTGGGGCCATGAGTCACTGGGGCAACTGGACGAAAATTCTGAGAGCCTCGTTTTCGAGTTCTGGGCGTTGAAAGTTGATATTTACCAATGTTTGACCCCTAATAACTTATAAACGGACAGTCCGATTATTCTGAAAAATATCGTTAATTGTAAGTATGGTCCTAAAGTATCTCTTGGCACCATTTTCAATCCAATCGGTGAAGGTCACCTTTAGTCTTTTTCAATCTCTTTGTTCATCAGACGACGTCTACAGACCCATTTTCAGCCCTTATATCTCCACATGTACTGCATGCAGCGCACTCCTATTTGGCACAAATATGTACCTTCCTAACACCTATAAACCTTATAAAAAGCGCACCTGTTTGTTGCGAATTGATAGAGTTATTACGGTTTTACCGATTTCGCGCCCTAATTTCCATAGGGTGCAATGTAAAATTGATGTCCCGTTTTCACCAGGACGCCTTGCCCCGATTCCCTTGACTAGTCTTTATATATGTAGGCATTAATGATCTGCGCATGCGCATGTATTTGCAGCACCGTCGGTGCTTTCCTTTGCCTGCTATAGGCGAAAAACGATTTATTTATGAAATGTTTGGCGGCCCATATTGCACGTGCTTTTCTATTGACCGCTACCATATTTTGCAGGCTTGTTGGTATGGATAAGGGCTACAAACGTTCCAAATTTCAGCCAAATCGGACGACAAATAAGTGAGTTATTAAGAGTCAAAATATTGGATATTCCTCACCAACTTTGGACTGCTTATTTGAGTCAAATGCGACCTTCATCGATTGGAATGAAACCTGTGCCAGATGAAAGGCCTGGGGCCATGAGTCACTGGGGCAACTGGACGAAAATTCTGAGAGCCTCGTTTTCGAGTTCTGGGCGTTGAAAGTTGATATTTACCAATGTTTGACCCCTAATAACTTATAAACGGACAGTCCGATTATTCTGAAAAATATCGTTAATTGTAAGTATGGTCCTAAAGTATCTCTTGGCACCATTTTCAATCCAATCGGTGAAGGTCACCTTTAGTCTTTTTCAATCTCTTTGTTCATCAGACGACGTCTACAGACCCATTTTCAGCCCTTATATCTCCACATGTACTGCATGCAGCGCACTCCTATTTGGCACAAATATGTACCTTCCTAACACCTATAAACCTTATAAAAAGCGCACCTGTTTGTTGCGAATTGATAGAGTTATTACGGTTTTACCGATTTCGCGCCCTAATTTCCATAGGGTGCAATGTAAAATTGATGGCCCGTTTTCACCAGGACGCCTTGCCCCGATTCCCTTGACTAGTCTTTATATATGTAGGCATTAATGATCTGCGCATGCGCATGTATTTGCAGCACCGTCGGTGCTTTCCTTTGCCTGCTATAGGCGAAAAACGATTTATTTATGAAATGTTTGGCGGCCCATATTGCACGTGCTTTTCTATTGACCGCTACCATATTTTGCAGGCTTGTTGGTATGGATAAGGGCTACAAACGTTCCAAATTTCAGTCAAATCGGACGACAAATAAGTGAGTTATTAAGAGTCAAAATATTGGATATTCCTCACCAACTTTGGACTGCTTATTTGAGTCAAATGCGACCTTCACCGATTGGAATGAAACCTGTGCCAGATGAAAGGCCTGGGGCCATGAGTCACTGGGGCAACTGGACGAAAATTCTGAGAGCCTCGTTTTCGAGTTCTGGGCGTTGAAAGTTGATATTTACCAATGTTTGACCCCTAATAACTTATAAACGGACAGTCCGATTATTCTGAAAAATATCGTTAATTGTAAGTATGGTCCTAAAGTATCTCTTGGCACCATTTTCAATCCAATCGGTGAAGGTCACCTTTAGTCTTTTTCAATCTCTTTGTTCATCAGACGACGTCTACAGACCCATTTTCAGCCCTTATATCTCCACATGTACTGCATGCAGCGCACTCCTATTTGGCACAAATATGTACCTTCCTAACACCTATAAACCTTATAAAAAGCGCACCTGTTTGTTGCGAATTGATAGAGTTATTACGGTTTTACCGATTTCGCGCCCTAATTTCCATAGGGTGCAATGTAAAATTGATGGCCCGTTTTCACCAGGACGCCTTGCCCCGATTCCCTTGACTAGTCTTTATATATGTAGGCATTAATGATCTGCGCATGCGCATGTATTTGCAGCACCGTCGGTGCTTTCCTTTGCCTGCTATAGGCGAAAAACGATTTATTTATGAAATGTTTGGCGGCCCATATTGCACGTGTTTTTCTATTGACCGCTACCATATTTTGCAGGCTTGTTGGTATGGATAAGGGCTACAAACGTTCCAAATTTCAGCCAAATCGGACGACAAATAAGTGAGTTATTAAGAGTTAAAATATTGTATATTCCTCACCAACTTTGGACTGCTTATTTGAGTCAAATGCGACCTTCACCGATTGGAATGAAACCTGTGCCAGATGAAAGGCCTGGGGCCATGAGTCACTGGGGCAACTGGACGAAAATTCTGAGAGCCTCGTTTTCGAGTTCTGGGCGTTGAAAGTTGATATTTACCAATGTTTGACCCCTAATAACTTATAAACGGACAGTCCGATTATTCTGAAAAATATCGTTAATTGTAAGTATGGTCCTAAAGTATCTCTTGGCACCATTTTCAATCCAATCGGTGAAGGTCACCTTTAGTCTTTTTCAATCTCTTTGTTCATCAGACGACGTCTACAGACCCATTTTCAGCCCTTATATCTCCACATGTACTGCATGCAGCGCACTCCTATTTGGCACAAATATGTACCTTCCTAACACCTATAAACCTTATAAAAAGCGCACCTGTTTGTTGCGAATTGATAGAGTTATTACGGTTTTACCGATTTCGCGCCCTAATTTCCATAGGGTGCAATGTAAAATTGATGGCCCGTTTTCACCAGGACGCCTTGCCCCGATTCCCTTGACTAGTCTTTATATATGTAGGCATTAATGATCTGCGCATGCGCATGTATTTGCAGCACCGTCGGTGCTTTCCTTTGCCTGCTATAGGCGAAAAACGATTTATTTATGAAATGTTTGGCGGCCCATATTGCACGTGCTTTTCTATTGACCGCTACCATATTTTGCAGACTTGTTGGTATGGATAAGGGCTACAAACGTTCCAAATTTCAGCCAAATCGGACGACAAATAAGTGAGTTATTAAGAGTCAAAATATTGGATATTCCTCACCAACTTTGGACTGCTTATTTGAGTCAAATGCGACCTTCACCGATTGGAATGAAACCTGTGCCAGATGAAAGGCCTGGGGCCATGAGTCACTGGGGCAACTGGACGAAAATTCTGAGAGCCTCGTTTTCGAGTTCTGGGCGTTGAAAGTTGATATTTACCAATGTTTGACCCCTAATAACTTATAAACGGACAGTCCGATTATTCTGAAAAATATCGTTAATTGTAAGAATGGTCCTAAAGTATTTCTTGGCACCATTTTCAATCCAATCGGTGAAGGTCACCTTTAGTCTTTTTCAATCTCTTTGTTCATCAGACGACGTCTACAGACCCATTTTCAGCCCTTATATCTCCACATGTACTGCATGCAGCGCACTCCTATTTGGCACAAATATGTACCTTCCTAACACCTATAAACCTTATAAAAAGCGCACCTGTTTGTTGCGAATTGATAGAGTTATTACGGTTTTACCGATTTCGCGCCCTAATTTCCATAGGGTGCAATGTAAAATTGATGGCCCGTTTTCACCAGGACGCCTTGCCCCGATTCCCTTGACTAGTCTTTATATATGTAGGCATTAATGATCTGCGCATGCGCATGTATTTGCAGCACCGTCGGTGCTTTCCTTTGCCTGCTATAGGCGAAAAACGATTTATTTATGAAATGTTTGGCGGCCCATATTGCACGTGCTTTTCTATTGACCGCTACCATATTTTGCAGGCTTGTTGGTATGGATAAGGGCTACAAACGTTCCAAATTTCAGCCAAATCGGACGACAAATAAGTGAGTTATTAAGAGTCAAAATATTGGATATTCCTCACCAACTTTGGACTGCTTATTTGAGTCAAATGCGACCTTCACCGATTGGAATGAAACCTGTGCCAGATGAAAGGCCTGGGGCCATGAGTCACTGGGGCAACTGGACGAAAATTCTGAGAGCCTCGTTTTCGAGTTCTGGGCGTTGAAAGTTGATATTTACCAATGTTTGACCCCTAATAACTTATAAACGGACAGTCCGATTATTCTGAAAAATATCGTTAATTGTAAGTATGGTCCTAAAGTATCTCTTGGCACCATTTTCAATCCAATCGGTGAAGGTCACCTTTAGTCTTTTTCAATCTCTTTGTTCATCAGACGACGTCTACAGACCCATTTTCAGCCCTTATATCTCCACATGTACAGCATGCAGCGCACTCCTATTTGGCACAAATATGTACCTTCCTAACACCTATAAACCTTATAAAAAGCGCACCTGTTTGTTGCGAATTGATAGAGTTATTACGGTTTTACCGATTTCGCGCCCTAATTTCCATAGGGTGCAATGTAAAATTGATGGCCCGTTTTCACCAGGACGCCTTGCCCCGATTCCCTTGACTAGTCTTTATATATGTAGGCATTAATGATCTGCGCATGCGCATGTATTTGCAGCACCGTCGGTGCTTTCCTTTGCCTGCCATAGGCGAAAAACGATTTATTTATGAAATGTTTGGCGGCCCATATTGCACGTGCTTTTCTATTGACCGCTACCATATTTTGCAGGCTTGTTGGTATGGATAAGGGCTACAAACGTTCCAAATTTCAGCCAAATCGGACGACAAATAAGTGAGTTATTAAGAGTCAAAATATTGGATATTCCTCACCAACTTTGGACTGCTTATTTGAGTCAAATGCGACCTTCACCGATTGGAATGAAACCTGTGCCAGATGAAAGGCCTGGGGCCATGAGTCACTGGGGCAACTGGACGAAAATTCTGAGAGCCTCGTTTTCGTGTTCTGGGCGTTGAAAATTGATATTTACCAATGTTTGACCCCTAATAACTTATAAACGGACAGTCCGATTATTCTGAAAAATATCGTTAATTGTAAGTATGGTCCTAAAGTATCTCTTGGCACCATTTTCAATCCAATCGGTGAAGGTCACCTTTAGTCTTTTTCAATCTCTTTGTTCATCAGACGACGTCTACAGACCCATTTTCAGCCCTTATATCTCCACATGTACTGCATGCAGCGCACTCCTATTTGGCACAAATATGTACCTTCCTAACACCTATAAACCTTATAAAAAGCGCACCTGTTTGTTGCGAATTGATAGAGTTATTACGGTTTTACCGATTTCGCGCCCTAATTTCCATAGGGTGCAATGTAAAATTGATGGCCCGTTTTCACCAGGACGCCTTGCCCCGATTCCCTTGACTAGTCTTTATATATGTAGGCATTAATGATCTGCGCATGCGCATGTATTTGCAGCACCGTCGGTGCTTTCCTTTGCCTGCTATAGGCGAAAAACGATTTATTTATGAAATGTTTGGCGGCCCATATTGCACGTGCTTTTCTATTGACCGCTACCATATTTTGCAGGCTTGTTGGTATGGATAAGGGCTACAAACGTTCCAAATTTCAGCCAAATCGGACGACAAATAAGTGAGTTATTAAGAGTCAAAATATTGGATATTCCTCACCAACTTTGGACTGCTTATTTGAGTCAAATGCGACCTTCACCGATTGGAATGAAACCTGTGCCAGATGAAAGGCCTGGGGCCATGAGTCACTGGGGCAACTGGACGAAAATTCTGAGAGCCTCGTTTTCGAGTTCTGGGCGTTGAAAGTTGATATTTACCAATGTTTGACCCCTAATAACTTATAAACGGACAGTCCGATTATTCTGAAAAATATCGTTAATTGTAAGTATGGTCCTAAAGTATCTCTTGGCACCATTTTCAATCCAATCGGTGAAGGTCACCTTTAGTCTTTTTCAATCTCTTTGTTCATCAGACGACGTCTACAGACCCATTTTCAGCCCTTATATCTCCACATGTACTGCATGCAGCGCACTCCTATTTGGCACAAATATGTACCTTCCTAACACCTATAAACCTTATGAAAAGCGCACCTGTTTGTTGCGAATTGATAGAGTTATTACGGTTTTACCGATTTCGCGCCCTAATTTCCATAGGGTGCAATGTAAAATTGATGGCCCGTTTTCACCAGGACGCCTTGCCCCGATTCCCTTGACTAGTCTTTATATATGTAGGCATTAATGATCTGCGCATGCGCATGTATTTGCAGCACCGTCGGTGCTTTCCTTTGCCTGCTATAGGCGAAAAACGATTTATTTATGAAATGTTTGGCGGCCCATATTGCACGTGCTTTTCTATTGACCGCTACCATATTTTGCAGGCTTGTTGGTATGGATAAGGGCTACAAACGTTCCAAATTTCAGCCAAATCGGACGACAAATAAGTGAGTTATTAAGAGTCAAAATATTGGATATTCCTCACCAACTTTGGACTGCTTATTTGAGTCAAATGCGACCTTCACCGATTGGAATGAAACCTGTGCCAGATGAAAGGCCTGGGGCCATGAGTCACTGGGGCAACTGGACGAAAATTCTGAGAGCCTCGTTTTCGAGTTCTGGGCGTTGAAAGTTGATATTTACCAATGTTTGACCCCTAATAACTTATAAACGGACAGTCCGATTATTCTGAAAAATATCGTTAATTGTAAGTATGGTCCTAAAGTATCTCTTGGCACCATTTTCAATCCAATCGGTGAAGGTCACCTTTAGTCTTTTTCAATCTCTTTGTTCATCAGACGACGTCTACAGACCCATTTTCAGCCCTTATATCTCCACATGTACTGCATGCAGCGCACTCCTATTTGGCACAAATATGTACCTTCCTAACACCTATAAACCTTATAAAAAGCGCACCTGTTTGTTGCGAATTGATAGAGTTATTACGGTTTTACCGATTTCGCGCCCTAATTTCCATAGGGTGCAATGTAAAATTGATGGCCCGTTTTCACCAGGACGCCTTGCCCCGATTCCCTTGACTAGTCTTTATATATGTAGGCATTAATGATCTGCGCATGCGCATGTATTTGCAGCACCGTCGGTGCTTTCCTTTGCCTGCTATAGGCGAAAAACGATTTATTTATGAAATGTTTGGCGGCCCATATTGCACGTGCTTTTCTATTGACCGCTACCATATTTTGCAGGCTTGTTGGTATGGATAAGGGCTACAAACGTTCCAAATTTCAGCCAAATCGGACGACAAATAAGTGAGTTATTAAGAGTCAAAATATTGGATATTCCTCACCAACTTTGGACTGCTTATTTGAGTCAAATGCGACCTTCACCGATTGGAATGAAACCTGTGCCAGATGAAAGGCCTGGGGCCATGAGTCACTGGGGCAACTGGACGAAAATTCTGAGAGCCTCGTTTTCGAGTTCTGGGCGTTGAAAGTTGATATTTACCAATGTTTGACCCCTAATAACTTATAAACGGACAGTCCGATTATTCTGAAAAATATCGTTAATTGTAAGTATGGTCCTAAAGTATCTCTTGGCACCATTTTCAATCCAATCGGTGAAGGTCACCTTTAGTCTTTTTCAATCTCTTTGTTCATCAGACGACGTCTACAGACCCATTTTCAGCCCTTATATCTCCACATGTACTGCATGCAGCGCACTCCTATTTGGCACAAATATGTACCTTCCTAACACCTATAAACCTTATAAAAAGCGCACCTGTTTGTTGCGAATTGATAGAGTTATTACGGTTTTACCGATTTCGCGCCCTAATTTCCATAGGGTGCAATGTAAAATTGATGGCCCGTTTTCACCAGGACGCCTTGCCCCGATTCCCTTGACTAGTCTTTATATATGTAGGCATTAATGATCTGCGCATGCGCATGTATTTGCAGCACCGTCGGTGCTTTCCTTTGCCTGCTATAGGCGAAAAACGATTTATTTATGAAATGTTTGGCGGCCCATATTGCACGTGCTTTTCTATTGACCGCTACCATATTTTGCAGGCTTGTTGGTATGGATAAGGGCTACAAACGTTCCAAATTTCAGCCAAATCGGACGACAAATAAGTGAGTTATTAAGAGTCAAAATATTGGATATTCCTCACCAACTTTGGACTGCTTATTTGAGTCAAATGCGACCTTCACCGATTGGAATGAAACCTGTGCCAGATGAAAGGCCTGGGGCCATGAGTCACTGGGGCAACTGGACGAAAATTCTGAGAGCCTCGTTTTCGAGTTCTGGGCGTTGAAAGTTGATATTTACCAATGTTTGACCCCTAATAACTTATAAACGGACAGTCCGATTATTCTGAAAAATATCGTTAATTGTAAGTATGGTCCTAAAGTATCTCTTGGCACCATTTTCAATCCAATCGGTGAAGGTCACCTTTAGTCTTTTTCAATCTCTTTGTTCATCAGACGACGTCTACAGACCCATTTTCAGCCCTTATATCTCCACATGTACTGCATGCAGCGCACTCCTATTTGGCACAAATATGTACCTTCCTAACACCTATAAACCTTATAAAAAGCGCACCTGTTTGTTGCGAATTGATAGAGTTATTACGGTTTTACCGATTTCGCGCCCTAATTTCCATAGGGTGCAATGTAAAATTGATGGCCCGTTTTCACCAGGACGCCTTGCCCCGATTCCCTTGACTAGTCTTTATATATGTAGGCATTAATGATCTGCGCATGCGCATGTATTTGCAGCACCGTCGGTGCTTTCCTTTGCCTGCTATAGGCGAAAAACGATTTATTTATGAAATGTTTGGCGGCCCATATTGCACGTGCTTTTCTATTGACCGCTACCATATTTTGCAGGCTTATTGGTATGGATAAGGGCTACAAACGTTCCAAATTTCAGCCAAATCGGACGACAAATAAGTGAGTTATTAAGAGTCAAAATATTGGATATTCCTCACCAACTTTGGACTGCTTATTTGAGTCAAATGCGACCTTCACCGATTGGAATGAAACCTGTGCCAGATGAAAGGCCTGGGGCCATGAGTCACTGGGGCAACTGGACGAAAATTCTGAGAGCCTCGTTTTCGAGTTCTGGGCGTTGAAAGTTGATATTTACCAATGTTTGACCCCTAATAACTTATAAACGGACAGTCCGATTATTCTGAAAAATATCGTTAATTGTAAGTATGGTCCTAAAGTATCTCTTGGCACCATTTTCAATCCAATCGGTGAAGGTCACCTTTAGTCTTTTTCAATCTCTTTGTTCATCAGACGACGTCTACAGACCCATTTTCAGCCCTTATATCTCCACATGTACTGCATGCAGCGCACTCCTATTTGGCACAAATATGTACCTTCCTAACACCTATAAACCTTATAAAAAGCGCACCTGTTTGTTGCGAATTGATAGAGTTATTACGGTTTTACCGATTTCGCGCCCTAATTTCCATAGGGTGCAATGTAAAATTGATGGCCCGTTTTCACCAAGACGCCTTGCCCCGATTCCCTTGACTAGTCTTTATATATGTAGGCATTAATGATCTGCGCATGCGCATGTATTTGCAGCACCGTCGGTGCTTTCCTTTGCCTGCTATAGGCGAAAAACGATTTATTTATGAAATGTTTGGCGGCCCATATTGCACGTGCTTTTCTATTAACCGCTACCATATTTTGCAGGCTTGTTGGTATGGATAAGGGCTACAAACGTTCCAAATTTCAGCCAAATCGGACGACAAATAAGTGAGTTATTAAGAGTCAAAATATTGGATATTCCTCACCAACTTTAGACTGCTTATTTGAGTCAAATGCGACCTTCACCGATTGGAATGAAACCTGTGCCAGATGAAAGGCCTGGGGCCATGAGTCACTGGGGCAACTGGACGAAAATTCTGAGAGCCTCGTTTTTGAGTTCTGGGCGTTGAAAGTTGATATTTACCAATGTTTGACCCCTAATAACTTATAAACGGACAGTCCGATTATTCTGAAAAATATCGTTAATTGTAAGTATGGTCCTAAAGTATCTCTTGGCACCATTTTCAATCCAATCGGTGAAGGTCACCTTTAGTCTTTTTCAATCTCTTTGTTCATCAGACGACGTCTACAGACCCATTTTCAGCCCTTATATCTCCACATGTACTGCATGCAGCGCACTCCTATTTGGCACAAATATGTACCTTCCTAACACCTATAAACCTTATAAAAAGCGCACCTGTTTGTTGCGAATTGATAGAGTTATTACGGTTTTACCGATTTCGCGCCCTAATTTCCATAGGGTGCAATGTAAAATTGATGGCCCGTTTTCACCAGGACGCCTTGCCCCGATTCCCTTGACTAGTCTTTATATATGTAGGCATTAATGATCTGCGCATGCGCATGTATTTGCAGCACCGTCGGTGCTTTCCTTTGCCTGCTATAGGCGAAAAACGATTTATTTATGAAATGTTTGGCGGCCCATATTGCACGTGCTTTTCTATTGACCGCTACCATATTTTGCAGGCTTGTTGGTATGGATAAGGGCTACAAACGTTCCAAATTTCAGCCAAATCGGACGACAAATAAGTGAGTTATTAAGAGTCAAAATATTGGATATTCCTCACCAACTTTGGACTGCTTATTTGAGTCAAATGCGACCTTCACCGATTGGAATGAAACCTGTGCCAGATGAAAGGCCTGGGGCCATGAGTCACTGGGGCAACTGGACGAAAATTCTGAGAGCCTCGTTTTCGAGTTCTGGGCGTTGAAAGTTGATATTTACCAATGTTTGACCCCCAATAACTTATAAACGGACAGTCCGATTATTCTGAAAAATATCGTTAATTGTAAGTATGGTCCTAAAGTATCTCTTGGCACCATTTTCAATCCAATCGGTGAAGGTCACCTTTAGTCTTTGTCAATCTCTTTGTTCATCAGACGACGTCTACAGACCCATTTTCAGCCCTTATATCTCCACATGTACTGCATGCAGCGCACTCCTATTTGGCACAAATATGTACCTTCCTAACACCTATAAACCTTATAAAAAGCGCACCTGTTTGTTGCGAATTGATAGAGTTATTACGGTTTTACCGATTTCGCGCCCTAATTTCCATAGGGTGCAATGTA
This sequence comes from Anodontia alba, assembly GCA_964016985.1. Lineage (NCBI taxonomy): Eukaryota > Metazoa > Mollusca > Bivalvia > Lucinida > Lucinidae > Anodontia > Anodontia alba. Next base: position 27,958,234 of record OZ024834.1, read on the forward strand.
AAATTGATGGCCCGTTTTCACCAGGACGCCTTGCCCCGATTCCCTTGACTAGTCTTTATATATGTAGGCATTAATGATCTGCGCATGCGCATGTATTTGCAGCACCGTCGGTGCTTTCCTTTGCCTGCTATAGGCGAAAAACGATTTATTTATGAAATGTTTGGCGGCCCATATTGCACATGCTTTTCTATTGACCGCTACCATATTTTGCAGGCTTGTTGGTATGGATAAGGGCTACAAACGTTCCAAATTTCAGCCAAATCGGACGACAAATAAGTGAGTTATTAAGAGTCAAAGTATTGGATATTCCTCACCAACTTTGGACTGCTTATTTGAGTCAAATGCGACCTTCACCGATTGGAATGAAACCTGTGCCAGATGAAAGGCCTGGGGCCATGAGTCACTGGGGCAACTGGACGAAAATTCTGAGAGCCTCGTTTTCGAGTTCTGGGCGTTGAAAGTTGATATTTACCAATGTTTGACCCCTAATAACTTATTGACGGACAGTCCGATTTTTCTGAAAAATATCATTAATTGTAAGTATGGTCCTAAAGTATCTCTTGGCACCATTTTCAATCCAATCGGTGAAGGTCACCTTTAGTCTTTTTCAATCTCTTTGTTCATCAGACGACGTCTACAGACCCATTTTCAGCCCTTATATCTCCACATGTACTGCATGCAGCGCACTCCTATTTGGCACAAATATGTACCTTCCTAACACCTATAAACCTTATAAAAAGCGCACCTGTTTGTTGCGGATTGATAGAGTTATTACGGTTTTACCGATTTCGCGCCCTAATTTCCATAGGGTGCAATGTAAAATTGATGGCCCGTTTTCACCAGGACGCCTTGCCCCGATTCCCTTGACTAGTCTTTATATATGTAGGCATTAATGATCTGCGCATGCGCATGTATTTGCAGCACCGTCGGTGCTTTCCTTTGCCTGCTATAGGCGAAAAACGATTTATTTATGAAATGTTTGGCGGCCCATATTGCACGTGCTTTTCTATTGACCGCTACCATATTTTGCAGGCTTGTTGGTATGGATAAGGGCTACAAACGTTCCAAATTTCAGTCGAATCGGACGACAAATAAGTGAGTTATTAAGAGTCAAAATATTGGATATTCCTCACCAACTTTGGACTGCTTATTTGAGTCAAATGCGACCTTCACCGATTGGAATGAAACCTGTGCCAGATGAAAGGCCTGGGGCCATGAGTCACTGGGGCAACTGGACGAAAATTCTGAGAGCCTCGTTTTCGAGTTCTGGGCGTTGAAAGTTGATATTTACCAATGTTTGACCCCTAATAACTTATTGACGGACAGTCCGATTTTTCTGAAAAATATCATTAATTGTAAGTATGGTCCTAAAGTATCTCTTGGCACCATTTTCAATCCAATCGGTGAAGGTCACCTTTAGTCTTTTTCAATCTCTTTGTTCATCAGACGACGTCTACAGACCCATTTTCAGCCCTTATATCTCCACATGTACTGCATGCAGCGCACTCCTATTTGGCACAAATATGTACCTTCCTAACACCTATAAACCTTATAAAAAGCGCTCCTGTTTGTTGCGGATTGATAGAGTTATTACGGTTTTACCGATTTCGCGCCCTAATTTCCATAGGGTGCAATGTAAAATTGATGGCCCGTTTTCACCAGGACGCCTTGCCCCGATTCCCTTGACTAGTCTTTATATATGTAGGCATTAATGATCTGCGCATGCGCATGTATTTGCAGCACCGTCGGTGCTTTCCTTTGCCTGCTATAGGCGAAAAACGATTTATTTATGAAATGTTTGGCGGCCCATATTGCACGTGCTTTTCTATTGACCGCTACCATATTTTGCAGGCTTGTTGGTATGGATAAGGGCTACAAACGTTCCAAATTTCAGTCGAATCGGACGACAAATAAGTGAGTTATTAAGAGTCAAAATATTGGATATTCCTCACCAACTTTGGACTGCTTATTTGAGTCAAATGCGACCTTCACCGATTGGAATGAAACCTGTGCCAGATGAAAGGCCTGGGGCCATGAGTCACTGGGGCAACTGGACGAAAATTCTGAGAGCCTCGTTTTCGAGTTCTGGGCGTTGAAAGTTGATATTTACCAATGTTTGACCCCTAATAACTTATTGACGGACAGTCCGATTTTTCTGAAAAATATCATTAATTGTAAGTATGGTCCTAAAGTATCTCTTGGCACCATTTTCAATCCAATCGGTGAAGGTCACCTTTAGTCTTTTTCAATCTCTTTGTTCATCAGACGACGTCTACAGACCCATTTTCAGCCCTTATATCTCCACATGTACTGCATGCAGCGCACTCCTATTTGGCTCAAATATGTACCTTCCTAACACCTATAAACCTTATAAAAAGCGCACCTGTTTGTTGCGGATTGATAGAGTTATTACGGTTTTACCGATTTCGCGCCCTAATTTCCATAGGGTACAATGTAAAATTGATGGCCCGTTTTCACAAGGACGCCTTGCCCCGATTCCCTTGACTAGTCTTTATATATGTAGGCATTAATGATCTGCGCATGCGCATGTATTTGCAGCACCGTCGGTGCTTTCCTTTGCCTGCTATAGGCGAAAAACGATTTATTTATGAAATGTTTGGCGGCCCATATTGCACGTGCTTTTCTATTGACCGCTACCATATTTTGCAGGCTTGTTGGTATGGATAAGGGCTACAAACGTTCCAAATTTCAGTCGAATCGGACGACAAATAAGTGTGTTATTAAGAGTCAAAATATTGGATATTCCTCACCAACTTTGGACTGCTTATTTGAGTCAAATGCGACCTTCACCGATTGGAATGAAACCTGTGCCAGATGAAAGGCCTGGGGCCATGAGTCACTGGGGCAACTGGACGAAAATTCTGAGAGCCTCGTTTTCGAGTTCTGGGCGTTGAAAGTTGATATTTACCAATGTTTGACCCCTAATAACTTATTGACGGACAGTCCGATTTTTCTGAAAAATATCATTAATTGTAAGTATGGTCCTAAAGTATCTCTTGGCACCATTTTCAATCCAATCGGTGAAGGTCACCTTTAGTCTTTTTCAATCTCTTTGTTCATCAGACGACGTCTACAGACCCATTTTCAGCCCTTATATCTCCACATGTACTGCATGCAGCGCACTCCTATTTGGCACAAATATGTACCTTCCTAACACCTATAAACCTTATAAAAAGCGCACCTGTTTGTTGCGGATTGATAGAGTTATTACGGTTTTACCGATTTCGCGCCCTAATTTCCATAGGGTGCAATGTAAAATTGATGGCCCGTTTTCACCAGGACGCCTTGCCCCGATTCCCTTGACTAGTCTTTATATATGTAGGCATTAATGATCTGCGCATGCGCATGTATTTGCAGCACCGTCGGTGCTTTCCTTTGCCTGCTATAGGCGAAAAACGATTTATTTATGAAATGTTTGGCGGCCCATATTGCACGTGCTTTTCTATTGACCGCTACCATATTTTGCAGGCTTGTTGGTATGGATAAGGGCTACAAACGTTCCAAATTTTAGTCGAATCGGACGACAAATAAGTGAGTTATTAAGAGTCAAAATATTGGATATTCCTCACCAACTTTGGACTGCTTATTTGAGTCAAATGCGACCTTCACCGATTGGAATGAAACCTGTGCCAGATGAAAGGCCTGGGGCCATGAGTCACTGGGGCAACTGGACGAAAATTCTGAGAGCCTCGTTTTCGAGTTCTGGGCGTTGAAAGTTGATATTTACCAATGTTTGACCCCTAATAACTTATTGACGGACAGTCCGATTTTTCTGAAAAATATCATTAATTGTAAGTATGGTCCTAAAGTATCTCTTGGCACCATTTTCAATCCAATCGGTGAAGGTCACCTTTAGTCTTTTTCAATCTCTTTGTTCATCAGACGACGTCTACAGACCCATTTTCAGCCCTTATATCTCCACATGTACTGCATGCAGCGCACTCCTATTTGGCACAAATATGTACCTTCCTAACACCTATAAACCTTATAAAAAGCGCTCCTGTTTGTTGCGGATTGATAGAGTTATTACGGTTTTACCGATTTCGCGCCCTAATTTCCATAGGGTGCAATGTAAAATTGATGGCCCGTTTTCACCAGGACGCCTTGCCCCGATTCCCTTGACTAGTCTTTATATATGTAGGCATTAATGATCTGCGCATGCGCATGTATTTGCAGCACCGTCGGTGCTTTCCTTTGCCTGCTATAGGCGAAAAACGATTTATTTATGAAATGTTTGGCGGCCCATATTGCACGTGCTTTTCTATTGACCGCTACCATATTTTGCAGGCTTGTTGGTATGGATAAGGGCTACAAACGTTCCAAATTTCAGTCGAATCGGACGACAAATAAGTGAGTTATTAAGAGTCAAAATATTGGATATTCCTCACCAACTTTGGACTGCTTATTTGAGTCAAATGCGACCTTCACCGATTGGAATGAAACCTGTGCCAGATGAAAGGCCTGGGGCCATGAGTCACTGGGGCAACTGGACGAAAATTCTGAGAGCCTCGTTTTCGAGTTCTGGGCGTTGAAAGTTGATATTTACCAATGTTTGACCCCTAATAACTTATTGACGGACAGTCCGATTTTTCTGAAAAATATCATTAATTGTAAGTATGGTCCTAAAGTATCTCTTGGCACCATTTTCAATCCAATCGGTGAAGGTCACCTTTAGTCTTTTTCAATCTCTTTGTTCATCAGACGACGTCTACAGACCCATTTTCAGCCCTTATATCTCCACATGTACTGCATGCAGCGCACTCCTATTTGGCTCAAATATGTACCTTCCTAACACCTATAAACCTTATAAAAAGCGCACCTGTTTGTTGCGGATTGATAGAGTTATTACGGTTTTACCGATTTCGCGCCCTAATTTCCATAGGGTGCAATGTAAAATTGATGGCCCGTTTTCACAAGGACGCCTTGCCCCGATTCCCTTGACTGGTCTTTATATATGTAGGCATTAATGATCTGCGCATGCGCATGTATTTGCAGCACCGTCGGTGCTTTCCTTTGCCTGCTATAGGCGAAAAACGATTTATTTATGAAATGTTTGGCGGCCCATATTGCACGTGCTTTTCTATTGACCGCTACCATATTTTGCAGGCTTGTTGGTATGGATAAGGGCTACAAACGTTCCAAATTTCAGTCGAATCGGACGACAAATAAGTGAGTTATTAAGAGTCAAAATATTGGATATTCCTCACCAACTTTGGACTGCTTATTTGAGTCAAATGCGACCTTCACCGATTGGAATGAAACCTGTGCCAGATGAAAGGCCTGGGGCCATGAGTCACTGGGGCAACTGGACGAAAATTCTGAGAGCCTCGTTTTCGAGTTCTGGGCGTTGAAAGTTGATATTTACCAATGTTTGACCCCTAATAACTTATTGACGGACAGTCCGATTTTTCTGAAAAATATCATTAATTGTAAGTATGGTCCTAAAGTATCTCTTGGCACCATTTTCAATCCAATCGGTGAAGGTCACCTTTAGTCTTTTTCAATCTCTTTGTTCATCAGACGACGTCTACAGACCCATTTTCAGCCCTTATATCTCCACATGTACTGCATGCAGCGCACTCCTATTTGGCACAAATATGTACCTTCCTAACACCTATAAACCTTATAAAAAGCGCACCTGTTTGTTGCGGATTGATAGAGTTATTACGGTTTTACCGATTTCGCGCCCTAATTTCCATAGGGTGCAATGTAAAATTGATGGCCCGTTTTCACCAGGACGCCTTGCCCCGATTCCCTTGACTAGTCTTTATATATGTAGGCATTAATGATCTGCGCATGCGCATGTATTTGCAGCACCGTCGGTGCTTTCCTTTGCCTGCTATAGGCGAAAAACGATTTATTTATGAAATGTTTGGCGGCCCATATTGCACGTGCTTTTCTATTGACCGCTACCATATTTTGCAGGCTTGTTGGTATGGATAAAGGCTACAAACGCTCCAAATTTCAGTCGAATCGGACGACAAATAAGTGAGTTATTAAGAGTCAAAATATTGGATATTCCTCACCAACTTTGGACTGCTTATTTGAGTCAAATGCGACCTTCACCGATTGGAATGAAACCTGTGCCAGATGAAAGGCCTGGGGCCATGAGTCACTGGGGCAACTGGACGAAAATTCTGAGAGCCTCGTTTTCGAGTTCTGGGCGATGAAAGTTGATATTTACCAATGTTTGACCCCTAATAACTTATTGACGGACAGTCCGATTTTTCTGAAAAATATCATTAATTGTAAGTATGGTCCTAAAGTATCTCTTGGCACCATTTTCAATCCAATCGGTGAAGGTCACCTTTAGTCTTTTTCAATCTCTTTGTTCATCAGACGACGTCTACAGACCCATTTTCAGCCCTTATATCTCCACATGTACTGCATGCAGCGCACTCCTATTTGGCACAAATATGTACCTTCCTAACACCTGTAAACCTTATAAAAAGCGCACCTGTTTGTTGCGGATTGATAGAGTTATTACGGTTTTACCGATTTCGCGCCCTAATTTCCATAGGGTGCAATGTAAAATTGATGGCCCGTTTTCACCAGGACGCCTTGCCCCGATTCCCTTGACTAGTCTTTATATATGTAGGCATTAATGATCTGCGCATGCGCATATATTTGCAGCACCGTCGGTGCTTTCCTTTGCCTGCTATAGGCGAAAAACGATTTATTTATGAAATGTTTGGCGGCCCATATTGCACGTGCTTTTCTATTGACCGCTACCATATTTTGCAGGCTTGTTGACATGGATAAGGGCTACAAACGTTCCAAATTTCAGTCGAATCTGACGACAAATAAGTGAGTTATTAAGAGTCAAAATATTGGATATTCCTCACCAACTTTGGACTGCTTATTTGAGTCAAATGCGACCTTCACCGATTGGAATGAAACCTGTGCCAGATGAAAGGCCTGGGGCCATGAGTCACTGGGGCAACTGGACGAAAATTCTGAGAGCCTCGTTTTCGAGTTCTGGGCGTTGAAAGTTGATATTTACCAATGTTTGACCCCTAATAACTTATTGACGGACAGTCCGATTTTTCTGAAAAATATCATTAATTGTAAGTATGGTCCTAAAGTATCTCTTGGCACCATTTTCAATCCAATCGGTGAAGGTCACCTTTAGTCTTTTTCAATCTCTTTGTTCATCAGACGACGTCTACAGACCCATTTTCAGCCCTTATATCTCCACATGTACTGCATGCAGCGCACTCCTATTTGGCACAAATATGTACCTTCCTAACACCTATAAACCTTATAAAAAGCGCACCTGTTTGTTGCGGATTGATAGAGTTATTACGGTTTTACCGATTTCGCGCCCTAATTTCCATAGGGTGCAATGTAAAATTGATGGCCCGTTTTCACCAGGACGCCTTGCTCCGATTCCATTGACTAGTCTTTATGTATATAGGCATTAATGATCTGCGCATGCGCATGTATTTGCAGCACCGTCGGTGCTTTCCTTTGCCTGCTATAGGCGAAAAACGATTTATTTATGAAATGTTTGGCGGCCCATATTGCACGTGCTTTTCTATTGACCGCTACCATATTTTGCAGGCTTGTTGGTATGGATAAGGGCTACAAACGTTCCAAATTTCAGTCGAATCGGACGACAAATAAGTGAGTTATTAAGAGTCAAATTATTGGATATTCCTCACCAACTTTGGACTGCTTATTTGAGTCAAATGCGACCTTCACCGATTGGAATGAAACCTGTGCCAGATGAAAGGCCTGGGGCCATGAGTCACTGGGGCAACTGGACGAAAATTCTGAGAGCCTCGTTTTCGAGTTCTGGGCGTTGAAAGTTGATATTTACCAATGTTTGACCCCTAATAACTTATTGACGGACAGTCCGATTTTTCTGAAAAATATCATTAATTGTAAGTATGGTCCTAAAGTATCTCTTGGCACCATTTTCAATCCAATCGGTGAAGGTCACCTTTAGTCTTTTTCAATCTCTTTGTTCATCAGACGACGTCTACAGACCCATTTTCAGCCCTTATATCTCCACATGTACTGCATGCAGCGCACTCCTATTTGGCACAAATATGTACCTTCCTAACACCTATAAACCTTATAAAAAGCGCACCTGTTTGTTGCGGATTGATAGAGTTATTACGGTTTTACCGATTTCGCGCCCTAATTTCCATAGGGTGCAATGTAAAATTGATGGCCCGTTTTCACCAGGACGCCTTGCCCCGATTCCCTTGACTAGTCTTTATATATGTAGGCATTAATGATCTGCGCATGCGCATGTATTTGCAGCACCGTCGGTGCTTTCCTTTGCCTGCTATAGGCGAAAAACGATTTATTTATGAAATGTTTGGCGGCCCATATTGCACGTGCTTTTCTATTGACCGCTACCATATTTTGCAGGCTTGTTGGTATGGATAAGGGCTACAAACGTTCCAAATTTCAGTCGAATCGGACGACAAATAAGTGAGTTATTAAGAGTCAAAATATTGGATATTCCTCACCAACTTTGGACTGCTTATTTGAGTCAAATGCGACCTTCACCGATTGGAATGAAACCTGTGCCAGATGAAAGGCCTGGGGCCATGAGTCACTGGGGCAACTGGACGAAAATTCTGAGAGCCTCGTTTTCGAGTTCTGGGCGTTGAAAGTTGATATTTACCAATGTTTGACCCCTAATAACTTATTGACGGACAGTCCGATTTTTCTGAAAAATATCATTAATTGTAAGTATGGTCCTAAAGTATCTCTTGGCACCATTTTCAATCCAATCGGTGAAGGTCACCTTTAGTCTTTTTCAATCTCTTTGTTCATCAGACGACGTCTACAGACCCATTTTCAGCCCTTATATCTCCACATGTACTGCATGCAGCGCACTCCTATTTGGCACAAATATGTACCTTCCTAACACCTATAAACCTTATAAAAAGCGCACCTGTTTGTTGCGGATTGATAGAGTTATTACGGTTTTACCGATTTCGCGCCCTAATTTCCATAGGGTGCAATGTAAAATTGATGGCCCGTTTTCACCAGGACGCCTTGCCCCGATTCCCTTGACTAGTCTTTATATATGTAGGCATTAATGATCTGCGCATGCGCATGTATTTGCAGCACCGTCGGTGCTTTCCTTTGCCTGCTATAGGCGAAAAACGATTTATTTATGAAATGTTTGGCGGCCCATATTGCACGTGCTTTTCTATTGACCGCTACCATATTTTGCAGGCTTGTTGGTATGGATAAGGGCTACAAACGTTCCAAATTTCAGTCGAATCGGACGACAAATAAGTGAGTTATTAAGAGTCAAAATATTGGATATTCCTCACCAACTTTGGACTGCTTATTTGAGTCAAATGCGACCTTCACCGATTGGAATGAAACCTGTGCCAGATGAAAGGCCTGGGGCCATGAGTCACTGGGGCAACTGGACGAAAATTCTGAGAGCCTCGTTTTCGAGTTCTGGGCGTTGAAAGTTGATATTTACCAATGTTTGACCCCTAATAACTTATTGACGGACAGTCCGATTTTTCTGAAAAATATCATTAATTGTAAGTATGGTCCTAAAGTATCTCTTGGCACCATTTTCAATCCAATCGGTGAAGGTCACCTTTAGTCTTTTTCAATCTCTTTGTTCATCAGAAGACGTCTACAGACCCATTTTCAGCCCTTATATCTCCACATGTACTGCATGCAGCGCACTCCTATTTGGCACAAATATGTACCTTCCTAACACCTATAAATCTTATAAAAAGCGCACCTGTTTGTTGCGGATTGATAGAGTTATTACGGTTTTACCGATTTCGCGCCCTAATTTCCATAGGGTGCAATGTAAAATTGATGGCCCGTTTCCACCAGGACTCCTTGCCCCGATTCCATTGACTAGTCTTTATATATGTAGGCATTAATGATCTGCGCATGCGAATGTATTTGCAGCACCGTCGGTACTTTCCTTTGCCTGCTATAGGCGAAAAACGATTTATTTATGAAATGTTTGGCGGCCCATATTGCACGTGCTTTTCTATTGACCGCTACCATATTTTGCAGGCTTGTTGGTATGGATAAGGGCTACAAACGTTCCAAATTTCAGTCGAATCGGACGACAAATAAGTGAGTTATTAAGAGTCAAAATATTGGATATTCCTCACCAACTTTGGACTGCTTATTTGAGTCAAATGCGACCTTCACCGATTGGAATGAAACCTGTGCCAGATGAAAGGCCTGGGGCCATGAGTCACTGGGGCAACTGGACGAAAATTCTGAGAGCCTCGTTTTCGAGTTCTGGGCGTTGAAAGTTGATATTTACCAATGTTTGACCCCTAATAACTTATTGACGGACAGTCCGATTTTTCTGAAAAATATCATTAATTGTAAGTATGGTCCTAAAGTATCTCTTGGCACCATTTTCAATCCAATCGGTGAAGGTCACCTTTAGTCTTTTTCAATCTCTTTGTTCATCAGACGACGTCTACAGACCCATTTTCAGCCCTTATATCTCCACATGTACTGCATGCAGCGCACTCCTATTTGGCACAAATATGTACCTTCCTAACACCTATAAACCCCATAAAAAGCGCACCTGTTTGCTGCGGATTGATAGAGTTATTACGGTTTTACCGATTTCGCGCCCTAATTTCCATAGGGTGCAATGTAAAATTGATGGCCCGTTTTCACCAGGACGCCTTGCCCCGATTCCCTTGACTAGTCTTTATATATGTAGGCATTAATGATCTGCGCATGCGCATGTATTTGCAGCACCGTCGGTGCTTTCCTTTGCCTGCTATAGGCGAAAAACGATTTATTTATGAAATGTTTGGCGGCCCATATTGCACGTGCTTTTCTATTGACCGCTACCATTTTTTGCAGGCTTGTTGGTATGTATAAGGGCTACAAACGTTCCAAATTTCAGTCGAATCGGACGACAAATAAGTGAGTTATTAAGAGTCAAAATATTGGATATTCCTCACCAACTTTGGACTGCTTATTTGAGTCAAATGCGACCTTCACCGATTGGAATGAAACCTGTGCCAGATGAAAGGCCTGGGGCCATGAGTCACTGGGGCAACTGGACGAAAATTCTGAGAGCCTCGTTTTCGAGTTCTGGGCGTTGAAAGTTGATATTTACCAATGTTTGACCCCTAATAACTTATTGACGGACAGTCCGATTTTTCTGAAAAATATCATTAATTGTAAGTATGGTCCTAAAGTATCTCTTGGCACCATTTTCAATCCAATCGGTGAAGGTCACCTTTAGTCTTTTTCAATCTCTTTGTTCATCAGACGACGTCTACAGACCCATTTTCAGCCCTTATATCTCCACATGTACTGCATGCAGCGCACTCCTATTTGGCACAAATATGTACCTTCCTAACACCTATAAACCTTATAAAAAGCGCACCTGTTTGTTGCGGATTGATAGAGTTATTACGGTTTTACCGATTTCGCGCCCTAATTTCCATAGGGTGCAATGTAAAATTGATGGCCCGTTTTCACCAGGACGCCTTGCCCCGATTCCATTGACTAGTCTTTATATATGTAGGCATTAATGATCTGCGCATGCGCATGTATTTGCAGCACCGTCGGTGCTTTCCTTTGCCTGCTATAGGCGAAAAACGATTTATTTATGAAATGTTTGGCGGCCCATATTGCACGTGCTTTTCTATTGACGCTACCATATTTTGCAGGCTTGTTGGTATGGATAAGGGCTACAAACGTTCCAAATTTCAGTCGAATCGGACGACAAATAAGTGAGTTATTAAGAGTCAAAATATTGGATATTCCTCACCAACTTTTGACTGCTTATTTGAGTCAAATGCGACCTTCACCGATTGGAATGAAACCTGTGCCAGATGAAAGGCCTGGGGCCATGAGTCACTGGGGCAACTGGACGAAAATTCTGAGAGCCTCGTTTTCGAGTTCTGGGCGTTGAAAGTTGATATTTACCAATGTTTGACCCCTAATAACTTATTGACGGACAGTCCGATTTTTCTGAAAAATATCATTAATTGTAAGTATGGTCCTAAAGTATCTCTTGGCACCATTTTCAATCCAATCGGTGAAGGTCACCTTTAGTCTTTTTCAATCTCTTTGTTCATCAGACGACGTCTACAGACCCATTTTCAGCCCTTATATCTCCACATGTACTGCATGCAGCGCACTCCTATTTGGCACAAATATGTACCTTCCTAACACCTATAAACCTTATAAAAAGCGCACCTGTTTGTTGCGGATTGATAGAGTTATTACGGTTTTACCGATTTCGCGCCCTAATTTCCATAGGGTGCAATGTAAAATTGATGGCCCGTTTTCACCAGGACGCCTTGCTCCGATTCCCTTGACTAGTCTTTATATATGTAGGCATTAATGATCTGCGCATGCGCATGTATTTGCAGCACCGTCGGTGCTTTCCTTTGCCTGCTATAGGCGAAAAACGATTTATTTATGAAATGTTTGGCGGCCCATATTGCACGTGCTTTTCTATTGACCGATACCATATTTTGTAGGCTTGTTGGTATGGATAAAGGCTACAAACGTTCCAAATTTCAGTCGAATCGGACGACAAATAAGTGAGTTATTAAGAGTCAAAATATTGGATATTCCTCACCAACTTTGGACTGCTTATTTGAGTCAAATGCGACCTTCACCGATTGGAATGAAACCTGTGCCAGATGAAAGGCCTGGGGCCATGAGTCACTGGGGCAACTGGACGAAAATTCTGAGAGCCTCGTTTTCGAGTTCTGGGCGTTGAAAGTTGATATTTACCAATGTTTGACCCCTAATAACTTATTGACGGACAGTCCGATTTTTCTGAAAAATATCATTAATTGTAAGTATGGTCCTAAAGTATCTCTTGGCACCATTTTCAATCCAATCGGTGAAGGTCACCTTTAGTCTTTTTCAATCTCTTTGTTCATCAGACGACGTCTACAGACCCATTTTCAGCCCTTATATCTCCACATGTACTGCATGCAGCGCACTCCTATTTGGCACAAATATGTACCTTCCTAACACCTATAAACCTTATAAAAAGCGCACCTGTTTGTTGCGGATTGATAGAGTTATTACGGTTTTACCGATTTCGCGCCCTAATTTCCATAGGGTGCAATGTAAAATTGATGGCCCGTTTTCACCAGGACGCCTTGCCCCGATTCCCTTGACTAGTCTTTATATATGTAGTCATTAATGATCTGCGCATGCGCATGTATTTGCAGCACCGTCGGTGCTTTCCTTTGCCTGCTATAGGCGAAAAACGATTTATTTATGAAATGTTTGGCGGCCCATATTGCACGTGCTTTTCTATTGACCGCTACCATATTTTGCAGGCTTGTTGGTATGGATAAGGGCTACAAACGTTCCAAATTTCAGTCGAATCGGACGACAAATAAGTGAGTTATTAAGAGTCAAAATATTGGATATTCCTCACCAACTTTGGACTGCTTATTTGAGTCAAATGCGACCTTCACCGATTGGAATGAAACCTGTGCCAGATGAAAGGCCTGGGGCCATGAGTCACTGGGGCAACTGGACGAAAATTCTGAGAGCCTCGTTTTCGAGTTCTGGGCGTTGAAAGTTGATATTTACCAATGTTTGACCCCTAATAACTTATTGACGGACAGTCCGATTTTTCTGAAAAATATCATTAATTGTAAGTATGGTCCTAAAGTATCTCTTGGCACCATTTTCAATCCAATCGGTGAAGGTCACCTTTAGTCTTTTTCAATCTCTTTGTTCATCAGACGACGTCTACAGACCCATTTTCAGCCCTTATATCTCCACATGTACTGCATGCAGCGCACTCCTATTTGGCACAATATGTACCTTCCTAACACCTATAAACCTTATAAAAAGCGCACCTGTTTGTTGCGGATTGATAGAGTTATTACGGTTTTACCGATTTCGCGCCCTAATTTCCATAGGGTGCAATGTAAAATTGATGGCCCGTTTTCACCAGGACGCCTTGCCCCGATTCCCTTGACTAGTCTTTATATATGTAGTCATTAATGATCTGCGCATGCGCATGTATTTGCAGCACCGTCGGTGCTTTCCTTTGCCTGCTATAGGCGAAAAACGATTTATTTATGAAATGTTTGGCGGCCCATATTGCACGTGCTTTTCTATTGACCGCTACCATATTTTGCAGGCTTGTTGGTATGGATAAGGGCTACAAACGTTCCAAATTCCAGTCGAATCGGACGACAAATAAGTGAGTTATTAAGAGTCAAAATATTGGATATTCCTCACCAACTTTGGACTGCTTATTTGAGTCAAATGCGACCTTCACCGATTGGAATGAAACCTGTGCCAGATGAAAGGCCTGGGGCCATGAGTCACTGGGGCAACTGGACGAAAATTCTGAGAGCCTCGTTTTCGAGTTCTGGGCGTTGAAAGTTGATATTTACCAATGTTTGACCCCTAATAACTTATTGACGGACAGTCCGATTTTTCTGAAAAATATCATTAATTGTAAGTATGGTCCTAAAGTATCTCTTGGCACCATTTTCAATCCAATCGGTGAAGGTCACCTTTAGTCTTTTTCAATCTCTTTGTTCATCAGACGACGTCTACAGACCCATTTTCAGCCCTTATATCTCCACATGTACTGCATGCAGCGCACTCCTATTTGGCACAAATATGTACCTTCCTAACACCTATAAACCTTATAAAAAGCGCACCTGTTTGTTCAGATTGATAGAGTTATTACGGTTTTACCGATTTCGCGCCCTAATTTCCATAGGGTGCAATGTAAAATTGATGGCCCGTTTTCACCAGGACGCCTTGCTCCGATTCCCTTGACTAGTCTTTATATATGTAGGCATTAATGATCTGCGCATGCGCATGTATTTGCAGCACCGTCGGTGCTTTCCTTTGCCTGCTATAGGCGAAAAACGATTTATTTATGAAATGTTTGGCGGCCCATATTGCACGTGCTTTTCTATTGACCGATACCATATTTTGCAGGCTTGTTGGTATGGATAAAGGCTACAAACGTTCCAAATTTCAGTCGAATCGGACGACAAATAAGTGAGTTATTAAGAGTCAAAATATTGGATATTCCTCACCAACTTTGGACTGCTTATTTGAGTCAAATGCGACCTTCACCGATTGGAATGAAACCTGTGCCAGATGAAAGGCCTGGGGCCATGAGTCACTGGGGCAACTGGACGAAAATTCTGAGAGCCTCGTTTTCGAGTTCTGGGCGTTGAAAGTTGATATTTACCAATGTTTGACCCCTAATAACTTATTGACGGACAGTCCGATTTTTCTGAAAAATATCATTAATTGTAAGTATGGTCCTAAAGTATCTCTTGGCACCATTTTCAATCCAATCGGTGAAGGTCACCTTTAGTCTTTTTCAATCTCTTTGTTCATCAGACGACGTCTACAGACCCATTTTCAGCCCTTATATCTCCACATGTACTGCATGCAGCGCACTCCTATTTGGCACAAATATGTACCTTCCTAACACCTATAAACCTTATAAAAAGCGCACCTGTTTGTTGCGGATTGATAGAGTTATTACGGTTTTACCGATTTCGCGCCCTAATTTCCATAGGGTGCAATGTAAAATTGATGGCCCGTTTTCACCAGGACGCCTTGCCCCGATTCCATTGACTAGTCTTTATATATGTAGGCATTAATGATCTGCGCATGCGCATGTATTTGCAGCACCGTCGGTGCTTTCCTTTGCCTGCTATAGGCGAAAAACGATTTATTTATGAAATGTTTGGCGGCCCATATTGCACGTGCTTTTCTATTGACCGCTACCATATTTTGCAGGCTTGTTGGTATGGATAAGGGCTACAAACGTTCCAAATTTCAGCCAAATCGGACGACAAATAAGTGAGTTATTAAGAGTCAAAATATTGGATATTCCTCACCAACTTTGGACTGCTTATTTGAGTCAAATGCGACCTTCACCGATTGGAATGAAACCTGTGCCAGATGAAAGGCCTGGGGCCATGAGTCACTGGGGCAACTGGACGAAAATTCTGAGAGCCTCGTTTTCGAGTTCTGGGCGTTGAAAGTTGATATTTACCAATGTTTGACCCCTAATAACTTATTGACGGACAGTCCGATTTTTCTGAAAAATATCATTAATTGTAAGTATGGTCCTAAAGTATCTCTTGGCACCATTTTCAATCCAATCGGTGAAGGTCACCTTTAGTCTTTTTCAATCTCTTTGTTCATCAGACGACGTCTACAGACCCATTTTCAGCCCTTATATCTCCACATGTACTGCATGCAGCGCACTCCTATTTGGCACAATATGTACCTTCCTAACACCTATAAACCTTATAAAAAGCGCACCTGTTTGTTGCGGATTGATAGAGTTATTACGGTTTTACCGATTTCGCGCCCTAATTTCCATAGGGTGCAATGTAAAATTGATGGCCCGTTTTCACCAGGACGCCTTGCCCCGATTCCCTTGACTAGTCTTTATATATGTAGGCATTAATGATCTGCGCATGCGCATGTATTTGCAGCACCGTCGGTGCTTTCCTTTGCCTGCTATAGGCGAAAAACGATTTATTTATGAAATGTTTGGCGGCCCATATTGCACGTGCTTTTCTATTGACCGATACCATATTTTGCAGGCTTGTTGGTATGGATAAAGGCTACAAACGTTCCAAATTTCAGTCGAATCGGACGACAAATAAGTGAGTTATTAAGAGTCAAAATATTGGATATTCCTCACCAACTTTGGACTGCTTATTTGAGTCAAATGCGACCTTCACCGATTGGAATGAAACCTGTGCCAGATGAAAGGCCTGGGGCCATGAGTCACTGGGGCAACTGGACGAAAATTCTGAGAGCCTCGTTTTCGAGTTCTGGGCGTTGAAAGTTGATATTTACCAATGTTTGACCCCTAATAACTTATTGACGGACAGTCCGATTTTTCTGAAAAATATCATTAATTGTAAGTATGGTCCTAAAGTATCTCTTGGCACCATTTTCAATCCAATCGGTGAAGGTCACCTTTAGTCTTTTTCAATCTCTTTGTTCATCAGACGACGTCTACAGACCCATTTTCAGCCCTTATATCTCCACATGTACTGCATGCAGCGCACTCCTATTTGGCACAAATATGTACCTTCCTAACACCTATAAACCTTATAAAAAGCGCACCTGTTTGTTGCGGATTGATAGAGTTATTACGGTTTTACCGATTTCGCGCCCTAATTTCCATAGGGTGCAATGTAAAATTGATGGCCCGTTTTCACCAGGACGCCTTGCCCCGATTCCCTTGACTAGTCTTTATATATGTAGTCATTAATGATCTGCGCATGCGCATGTATTTGCAGCACCGTCGGTGCTTTCCTTTGCCTGCTATAGGCGAAAAACGATTTATTTATGAAATGTTTGGCGGCCCATATTGCACGTGCTTTTCTATTGACCGCTACCATATTTTGCAGGCTTGTTGGTATGGATAAGGGCTACAAACGTTCCAAATTTCAGTCGAATCGGACGACAAATAAGTGAGTTATTAAGAGTCAAAATATTGGATATTCCTCACCAACTTTGGACTGCTTATTTGAGTCAAATGCGACCTTCACCGATTGGAATGAAACCTGTGCCAGATGAAAGGCCTGGGGCCATGAGTCACTGGGGCAACTGGACGAAAATTCTGAGAGCCTCGTTTTCGAGTTCTGGGCGTTGAAAGTTGATATTTACCAATGTTTGACCCCTAATAACTTATTGACGGACAGTCCGATTTTTCTGAAAAATATCATTAATTGTAAGTATGGTCCTAAAGTATCTCTTGGCACCATTTTCAATCCAATCGGTGAAGGTCACCTTTAGTCTTTTTCAATCTCTTTGTTCATCAGACGACGTCTACAGACCCATTTTCAGCCCTTATATCTCCACATGTACTGCATGCAGCGCACTCCTATTTGGCACAATATGTACCTTCCTAACACCTATAAACCTTATAAAAAGCGCACCTGTTTGTTGCGGATTGATAGAGTTATTACGGTTTTACCGATTTCGCGCCCTAATTTCCATAGGGTGCAATGTAAAATTGATGGCCCGTTTTCACCAGGACGCCTTGCCCCGATTCCCTTGACTAGTCTTTATATATGTAGTCATTAATGATCTGCGCATGCGCATGTATTTGCAGCACCGTCGGTGCTTTCCTTTGCCTGCTATAGGCGAAAAACGATTTATTTATGAAATGTTTGGCGGCCCATATTGCACGTGCTTTTCTATTGACCGCTACCATATTTTGCAGGCTTGTTGGTATGGATAAGGGCTACAAACGTTCCAAATTCCAGTCGAATCGGACGACAAATAAGTGAGTTATTAAGAGTCAAAATATTGGATATTCCTCACCAACTTTGGACTGCTTATTTGAGTCAAATGCGACCTTCACCGATTGGAATGAAACCTGTGCCAGATGAAAGGCCTGGGGCCATGAGTCACTGGGGCAACTGGACGAAAATTCTGAGAGCCTCGTTTTCGAGTTCTGGGCGTTGAAAGTTGATATTTACCAATGTTTGACCCCTAATAACTTATTGACGGACAGTCCGATTTTTCTGAAAAATATCATTAATTGTAAGTATGGTCCTAAAGTATCTCTTGGCACCATTTTCAATCCAATCGGTGAAGGTCACCTTTAGTCTTTTTCAATCTCTTTGTTCATCAGACGACGTCTACAGACCCATTTTCAGCCCTTATATCTCCACATGTACTGCATGCAGCGCACTCCAATTTGGCACAAATATGTACCTTCCTAACACCTATAAACCTTATAAAAAGCGCACCTGTTTGTTCAGATTGATAGAGTTATTACGGTTTTACCGATTTCGCGCCCTAATTTCCATAGGGTGCAATGTAAAATTGATGGCCCGTTTTCACCAGGACGCCTTGCTCCGATTCCCTTGACTAGTCTTTATATATGTAGGCATTAATGATCTGCGCATGCGCATGTATTTGCAGCACCGTCGGTGCTTTCCTTTGCCTGCTATAGGCGAAAAACGATTTATTTATGAAATGTTTGGCGGCCCATATTGCACGTGCTTTTCTATTGACCGCTACCATATTTTGCAGACTTGTTGGTATAGATAAGGGCTACAAACGTTTCTAAATTTCAGTCGAATCGGACGACAAATAAGTGAGTTATTAAGAGTCAAAATATTGGATATTCCTCACCAACTTTGGACTGCTTATTTGAGTCAAATGCGACCTTCACCGATTGGAATGAAACCTGTGCCAGATGAAAGGCCTGGGGCCATGAGTCACTGGGGCAACTGGACGAAAATTCTGAGAGCCTCGTTTTCGAGTTCTGGGCGTTGAAAGTTGATATTTACCAATGTTTGACCCCTAATAACTTATTGACGGACAGTCCGATTTTTCTGAAAAATATCATTAATTGTAAGTATGGTCCTAAAGTATCTCTTGGCACCATTTTCAATCCAATCGGTGAAGGTCACCTTTAGTCTTTTTCAATCTCTTTGTTCATCAGACGACGTCTACAGACCCATTTTCAGCCCTTATATCTCCACATGTACTGCATGCAGCGCACTCCTATTTGGCACAAATATGTACCTTCCTAACACCTATAAACCTTATAAAAAGCGCACCTGTTTGTTCAGATTGATAGAGTTATTACGGTTTTACCGATTTCGCGCCCTAATTTCCATAGGGTGCAATGTAAAATTGATGGCCCGTTTTCACCAGGACGCCTTGCTCCGATTCCCTTGACTAGTCTTTATATATGTAGGCATTAATGATCTGCGCATGCGCATGTATTTGCAGCACCGTCGGTGCTTTCCTTTGCCTGCTATAGGCGAAAAACGATTTATTTATGAAATGTTTGGCGGCCCATATTGCACGTGCTTTTCTATTGACCGATACCATATTTTGCAGGCTTGTTGGTATGGATAAGGGCTACAAACGTTCCAAATTTCAGTCGAATCGGACGACAAATAAGTGAGTTATTAAGAGTCAAAATATTGGATATTCCTCACCAACTTTGGACTGCTTATTTGAGTCAAATGCGACCTTCACCGATTGGAATGAAACCTGTGCCAGATGAAAGGCCTGGGGCCATGAGTCACTGGGGCAACTGGACGAAAATTCTGAGAGCCTCGTTTTCGAGTTCTGGGCGTTGAAAGTTGATATTTACCAATGTTTGACCCCTAATAACTTATTGACGGACAGTCCGATTTTTCTGAAAAATATCATTAATTGTAAGTATGGTCCTAATGTATCTCTTGGCACCATTTTCAATCCAATCGGTGAAGGTCACCTTTAGTCTTTTTCAATCTCTTTGTTCATCAGACGACGTCTACAGACCCATTTTCAGCCCTTATATCTCCACATGTACTGCATGCAGCGCACTCCTATTTGGCACAAATATGTACCTTCCTAACACCTATAAACCTTATAAAAAGCGCACCTGTTTGTTGCGGATTGATAGAGTTATTACGGTTTTACCGATTTCGCGCCCTAATTTCCATAGGGTGCAATGTAAAATTGATGGCCCGTTTTCACCAGGACGCCTTGCTCCGATTCCCTTGACTAGTCTTTATATATGTAGGCATTAATGATCTGCGCATGCGCATGTATTTGCAGCACCGTCGGTGCTTTCCTTTGCCTGCTATAGGCGAAAAACGATTTATTTATGAAATGTTTGGCGGCCCATATTGCACGTGCTTTTCTATTGACCGATACCATATTTTGCAGGCTTGTTGGTATGGATAAGGGCTACAAACGTTCCAAATTTCAGTCGAATCGGACGACAAATAAGTGAGTTATTAAGAGTCAAAATATTGGATATTCCTCACCAACTTTGGACTGCTTATTTGAGTCAAATGCGACCTTCACCGATTGGAATGAAACCTGTGCCAGATGAAAGGCCTGGGGCCATGAGTCACTGGGGCAACTGGACGAAAATTCTGAGAGCCTCGTTTTCGAGTTCTGGGCGTTGAAAGTTGATATTTACCAATGTTTGACCCCTAATAACTTATTGACGGACAGTCCGATTTTTCTGAAAAATATCATTAATTGTAAGTATGGTCCTAATGTATCTCTTGGCACCATTTTCAATCCAATCGGTGAAGGTCACCTTTAGTCTTTTTCAATCTCTTTGTTCATCAGACGACGTCTACAGACCCATTTTCAGCCCTTATATCTCCACATGTACTGCATGCAGCGCACTCCTATTTGGCACAAATATGTACCTTCCTAACACCTATAAACCTTATAAAAAGCGCACCTGTTTGTTGCGGATTGATAGAGTTATTACGGTTTTACCGATTTCGCGCCCTAATTTCCATAGGGTGCAATGTAAAATTGATGGCCCGTTTTCACCAGGACGCCTTGCCCCGATTCCATTGACTAGTCTTTATATATGTAGGCATTAATGATCTGCGCATGCGCATGTATTTGCAGCACCGTCGGTGCTTTCCTTTGCCTGCTATAGGCGAAAAACGATTTATTTATGAAATGTTTGGCGGCCCATATTGCACGTGCTTTTCTATTGACCGCTACCATATTTTGCAGGCTTGTTGGTATGGATAAGGGCTACAAACGTTCCAAATTTCAGTCGAATCGGACGACAAATAAGTGAGTTATTAAGAGTCAAAATATTGGATATTCCTCACCAACTTTGGACTGCTTATTTGAGTCAAATGCGACCTTCACCGATTGGAATGAAACCTGTGCCAGATGAAAGGCCTGGGGCCATGAGTCACTGGGGCAACTGGACGAAAATTCTGAGAGCCTCGTTTTCGAGTTCTGGGCGTTGAAAGTTGATATTTACCAATGTTTGACCCCTAATAACTTATTGACGGACAGTCCGATTTTTCTGAAAAATATCATTAATTGTAAGTATGGTCCTAAAGTATCTCTTGGCACCATTTTCAATCCAATCGGTGAAGGTCACCTTTAGTCTTTTTCAATCTCTTTGTTCATCAGACGACGTCTACAGACCCATTTTCAGCCCTTATATCTCCACATGTACTGCATGCAGCGCACTCCTATTTGGCACAATATGTACCTTCCTAACACCTATAAACCTTATAAAAAGCGCACCTGTTTGTTGCGGATTGATAGAGTTATTACGGTTTTACCGATTTCGCGCCCTAATTTCCATAGGGTGCAATGTAAAATTGATGGCCCGTTTTCACCAGGACGCCTTGCCCCGATTCCCTTGACTAGTCTTTATATATGTAGGCATTAATGATCTGCGCATGCGCATGTATTTGCAGCACC
The DNA here is from genome assembly GCA_964016985.1 of Anodontia alba. Lineage (NCBI taxonomy): Eukaryota > Metazoa > Mollusca > Bivalvia > Lucinida > Lucinidae > Anodontia > Anodontia alba. The sequence goes on from OZ024834.1 coordinate 27,980,446, forward strand.
GTCGGTGCTTTCCTTTGCCTGCTATAGGCGAAAAACGATTTATTTATGAAATGTTTGGCGGCCCATATTGCACGTGCTTTTCTATTGACCGCTACCATATTTTGCAGGCTTGTTGGTATAGATAAGGGCTACAAACGTTCCAAATTCCAGTCGAATCGGACGACAAATAAGTGAGTTATTAAGAGTCAAAATATTGGATATTCCTCACCAACTTTGGACTGCTTATTTGAGTCAAATGCGACCTTCACCGATTGGAATGAAACCTGTGCCAGATGAAAGGCCTGGGGCCATGAGTCACTGGGGCAACTGGACGAAAATTCTGAGAGCCTCGTTTTCGAGTTCTGGGCGTTGAAAGTTGATATTTACCAATGTTTGACCCCTAATAACTTATTGACGGACAGTCCAATTTTTCTGAAAAATATCATTAATTGTAAGTATGGTCCTAAAGTATCTCTTGGCACCATTTTCAATCCAATCGGTGAAGGTCACCTTTAGTCTTTTTCAATCTCTTTGTTCATCAGACGACGTCTACAGACCCATTTTCAGCCCTTATATCTCCACATGTACTGCATGCAGCGCACTCCTATTTGGCACAAATATGTACCTTCCTAACACCTATAAACCTTATAAAAAGCGCACCTGTTTGTTGCGGATTGATAGAGTTATTACGGTTTTACCGATTTCGCGCCCTAATTTCCATAGGGTGCAATGTAAAATTGATGGCCCGTTTTCACCAGGACGCCTTGCCCCGATTCCATTGACTAGTCTTTATATATGTAGGCATTAATGATCTGCGCATGCGCATGTATTTGCAGCACCGTCGGTGCTTTCCTTTGCCTGCTATAGGCGAAAAACGATTTATTTATGAAATGTTTGGCGGCCCATATTGCACGTGCTTTTCTATTGACCGCTACCATATTTTGCAGGCTTGTTGGTATGGATAAGGGCTACAAACGTTCCAAATTTCAGTCGAATCGGACGACAAATAAGTGAGTTATTAAGAGTCAAAATATTGGATATTCCTCACCAACTTTGGACTGCTTATTTGAGTCAAATGCGACCTTCACCGATTGGAATGAAACCTGTGCCAGATGAAAGGCCTGGGGCCATGAGTCACTGGGGCAACTGGACAAAATTCTGAGAGCCTCGTTTTCGAGTTCTGGGCGTTGAAAGTTGATATTTACCAATGTTTGACCCCTAATAACTTATTGACGGACAGTCCGATTTTTCTGAAAAATATCATTAATTGTAAGTATGGTCCTAAAGTATCTCTTGGCACCATTTTCAATCCAATCGGTGAAGGTCACCTTTAGTCTTTTTCAATCTCTTTGTTCATCAGACGACGTCTACAGACCCATTTTCAGCCCTTATATCTCCACATGTACTGCATGCAGCGCACTCCTATTTGGCACAAATATGTACCTTCCTAACACCTATAAACCTTATAAAAAGCGCACCTGTTTGTTGCGGATTGATAGAGTTATTACGGTTTTACCGATTTCGCGCCCTAATTTCCATAGGGTGCAATGTAAAATTGATGGCCCGTTTTCACCAGGACGCCTTGCCCCGATTCCCTTGACTAGTCTTTATATATGTAGGCATTAATGATCTGCGCATGCGCATGTATTTGCAGCACCGTCGGTGCTTTCCTTTGCCTGCTATAGGCGAAAAACGATTTATTTATGAAATGTTTGGCGGCCCATATTGCACGTGCTTTTCTATTGATCGCTACCATATTTTGCAGGCTTGTTGGTATGGATAAGGGCTACAAACGTTCCAAATTTCAGTCGAATCGGACGACAAATAAGTGAGTTATTAAGAGTCAAAATATTGGATATTCCTCACCAACTTTGGACTGCTTATTTGAGTCAAATGCGACCTTCACCGATTGGAATGAAACCTGTGCCAGATGAAAGGCCTGGGGCCATGAGTCACTGGGGCAACTGGACGAAAATTCTGAGAGCCTCGTTTTCGAGTTCTGGGCGTTGAAAGTTGATATTTACCAATGTTTGACCCCTAATAACTTATTGACGGACAGTCCGATTTTTCTGAAAAATATCATTAATTGTAAGTATGGTCCTAAAGTATCTCTTGGCACCATTTTCAATCCAATCGGTGAAGGTCACCTTTAGTCTTTTTCAATCTCTTTGTTCATCAGACGACGTCTACAGACCCATTTTCAGCCCTTATATCTCCACATGTACTGCATGCAGCGCACTCCTATTTGGCACAAATATGTACCTTCCTAACACCTATAAACCTTATAAAAAGCGCACCTGTTTGTTGCGGATTGATAGAGTTATTACGGTTTTACCGATTTCGCGCCCTAATTTCCATAGGGTGCAATGTAAAATTGATGGCCCGTTTTCACCAGGACGCCTTGCTCCGATTCCCTTGACTAGTCTTTATATATGTAGGCATTAATAATCTGCGCATGCGCATGTATTTGCAGCACCGTCGGTGCTTTCCTTTGCCTGCTATAGGCGAAAAACGATTTATTTATGAAATGTTTGGCGGCCCATATTGCACGTGCTTTTCTATTGACCGCTACCATATTTTGCAGGCTTGTTGGTATGGATAAGGGCTACAAACGTTCTAAATTTCAGTCGAATCGGACGACAAATAAGTGAGTTATTAAGAGTCAAAATATTGGATATTCCTCACCAACTTTGGACTGCTTATTTGAGTCAAATGCGACCTTCACCGATTGGAATGAAACCTGTGCCAGATGAAAGGCCTGGGGCCATGAGTCACTGGGGCAACTGGACGAAAATTCTGAGAGCCTCGTTTTCGAGTTCTGGGCGTTGAAAGTTGATATTTACCAATGTTTGACCCCTAATAACTTATTGACGGACAGTCCGATTTTTCTGAAAAATATCATTAATTGTAAGTATGGTCCTAAAGTATCTCTTGGCACCATTTTCAATCCAATCGGTGAAGGTCACCTTTAGTCTTTTTCAATCTCTTTGTTCATCAGACGACGTCTACAGACCCATTTTCAGCCCTTATATCTCCACATGTACTGCATGCAGCGCACTCCTATTTGGCACAATATGTACCTTCCTAACACCTATAAACCTTATAAAAAGCGCACCTGTTTGTTGCGGATTGATAGAGTTATTACGGTTTTACCGATTTCGCGCCCTAATTTCCATAGGGTGCAATGTAAAATTGATGGCCCGTTTTCACCAGGACGCCTTGCCCCGATTCCCTTGACTAGTCTTTATATATGTAGGCATTAATGATCTGCGCATGCGCATGTATTTGCAGCACCGTCGGTGCTTTCCTTTGCCTGCTATAGGCGAAAAACGATTTATTTATGAAATGTTTGGCGGCCCATATTGCACGTGCTTTTCTATTGACCGCTACCATATTTTGCAGGCTTGTTGGTATGGATAAGGGCTACAAACCTTCCAAATTTCAGTCGAATCGGACGACAAATAAGTGAGTTATTAAGAGTCAAAATATTGGATATTCCTCACCAACTTTGGACTGCTTATTTGAGTCAAATGCGACCTTCACCGATTGGAATGAAACCTGTGCCATATGAAAGGCCTGGGGCTATGAGTCACTGGGGCAACTGGACGAAAATTCTGAGAGCCTCGTTTTCGAGTTCTGGGCGTTGAAAGTTGATATTTACCAATGTTTGACCCCTAATAACTTATTGACGGACAGTCCGATTTTTCTGAAAAATATCATTAATTGTAAGTATGGTCCTAAAGTATCTCTTGGCACCATTTTCAATCCAATCGGTGAAGGTCACCTTTAGTCTTTTTCAATCTCTTTGTTCATCAGACGACGTCTACAGACCCATTTTCAGCCCTTATATCTCCACATGTACTGCATGCAGCGCACTCCTATTTGGCACAAATATGTACCTTCCTAACACCTATAAACCTTATAAAAAGCGCACCTGTTTGTTGCGGATTGATAGAGTTATTACGGTTTTACCGATTTCGCGCCCTAATTTCCATAGGGTGCAATGTAAAATTGATGGCCCGTTTTCACCAGGACGCCTTGCCCCGATTCCCTTGACTAGTCTTTATATATGTAGGCATTAATGATCTGCGCATGCGCATGTATTTGCAGCACCGTCGGTGCTTTCCTTTGCCTGCTATAGGCGAAAAACGATTTATTTATGAAATGTTTGGCGGCCCATATTGCACGTGCTTTTCTATTGACCGCTACCATATTTTGCAGGCTTGTTGGTATGGATAAGGGCTACAAACCTTCCAAATTTCAGTCGAATCGGACGACAAATAAGTGAGTTATTAAGAGTCAAAATATTGGATATTCCTCACCAACTTTGGACTGCTTATTTGAGTCAAATGCGACCTTCACCGATTGGAATGAAACCTGTGCCAGATGAAAGGCCTGGGGCCATGAGTCACTGGGGCAACTGGACGAAAATTCTGATAGCCTCGTTTTCGAGTTCTGGGCGTTGAAAGTTGATACTTAGCAATGTTTGACCCCTAATAACTTATTGACGGACAGTCCGATTTTTCTGAAAAATATCATTAATTGTAAGTATGGTCCTAAAGTATCTCTTGGCACCATTTTCAATCCAATCGGTGAAGGTCACCTTTAGTCTTTTTCAATCTCTTTGTTCATCAGACGACGTCTACAGACCCATTTTCAGCCCTTATATCTCCACATGTACTGCATGCAGCGCACTCCTATTTGGCACAAATATGTACCTTCCTAACACCTATAAACCTTATAAACAGCGCACCTGTTTGTTGCGGATTGATAGAGTTATTACGGTTTTACCGATTTCGCGCCCTAATTTCCATAGGGTGCAATGTAAAATTGATGGCCCGTTTTCACCAGGACGCCTTGCCCCAATTCCCTTGACTAGTCTTTATATATGTAGGCATTAATGATCTGCGCATGCGCATGTATTTGCAGCACCGTCGGTGCTTTCCTTTGCCTGCTATAGGCGAAAAACGATTTATTTATGAAATGTTTGGCGGCCCATATTGCACGTGCTTTTCTATTGACCGCTACCATATTTTGCAGGCTTGTTGGTATGGATAAGGGCTACAAACGTTCCAAATTTCAGTTGAATCGGACGACAAATAAGTGAGTTATTAAGAGTCAAAATATTGGATATTCCTCACCAACTTTGGACTGCTTATTTGAGTCAAATGCGACCTTCACCGATTGGAATGAAACCTGTGCCAGATGAAAGGCCTGGGGCCATGAGTCACTGGGGCAACTGGACGAAAATTCTGATAGCCTCGTTTTCGAGTTCTGGGCGTTGAAAGTTGATATTTACCAATGTTTGACCCCTAATAACTTATTGACGGACAGTCCGATTTTTCTGAAAAATATCATTAATTGTAAGTATGGTCCTAAAGTATCTCTTGGCACCATTTTCAATCCAATCGGTGAAGGTCACCTTTAGTCTTTTTCAATCTCTTTGTTCATCAGACGACGTCTACAGACCCATTTTCAGCCCTTATATCTCCACATGTACTGCATGCAGCGCACTCCTATTTGGCACAAATATGTACCTTCCTAACACCTATAAACCTTATAAAAAGCGCACCTGTTTGTTGCGGATTGATAGAGTTATTACGGTTTTACCGATTTCGCGCCCTATTTTCCATAGGGTGCAATGTAAAATTGATGGCCCGTTTTCACCAGGACGCCTTGCCCCGATTCCCTTGACTAGTCTTTATATATGTAGGCATTAATGATCTGCGCATGCGCATGTATTTGCAGCACCGTCGGTGCTTTCCTTTGCCTGCTATAGGCGAAAAACGATTTATTTATGAAATGTTTGGCGGCCCATATTGCACGTGCTTTTCTATTGACCGCTACCATATTTTGCAGGCTTGTTGGTATAGATAAGGGCTACAAACGTTCCAAATTTCAGTCGAATCGAACGACAAATAAGTGAGTTATTAAGAGTCATAATATTGGATATTCCTCACCAACTTTGGACTGCTTATTTGAGTCAAATGCGACCTTCACCGATTGGAATGAAACCTGTGCCAGATGAAAGGCCTGGGGCCATGAGTCACTGGGGCAACTGGACGAAAATTCTGATAGCCTCGTTTTCGAGTTCTGGGCGTTGAAAGTTGATATTTACCAATGTTTGACCCCTAATAACTTATTGACGGACAGTCCGATTTTTCTGAAAAATATCATTAATTGTAAGTATGGTCCTAAAGTATCTCTTGGCACCATTTTCAATCCAATCGGTGAAGGTCACCTTTAGTCTTTTTCAATCTCTTTGTTCATCAGACGACGTCTACAGACCCATTTTCAGCCCTTATATCTCCACATGTACTGCATGCAGCGCACTCCTATTTGGCACAAATATGTACCTTCCTAACACCTATAAACCTTATAAAAAGCGCACCTGTTTGTTGCGGATTGATAGAGTTATTACGGTTTTACCGATTTCGCGCCCTAATTTCCATAGGGTGCAATGTAAAATTGATGGCCCGTTTTCACCAGGACGCCTTGCCCCGATTCCCTTGACTAGTCTTTATATATGTAGGCATTAATGATCTGCGCATGCGCATGTATTTGCAGCACCGTCGGTGCTTTCCTTTGCCTGCTATAGGCGAAAAACGATTTATTTATGAAATGTTTGGCGGCCCATATTGCACGTGCTTTTCTATTGACCGCTACCATATTTTGCAGGCTTGTTGGTATAGATAAGGGCTACAAACGTTCCAAATTTCAGTCGAATCGAACGACAAATAAGTGAGTTATTAAGAGTCAAAATATTGGATATTCCTCACCAACTTTGGACTGCTTATTTGAGTCAAATGCGACCTTCACCGATTGGAATGAAACCTGTGCCAGATGAAAGGCCTGGGGCCATGAGTCACTGGGGCAACCGGACGAAAATTCTGAGAGCCTCGTTTTCGAGTTCTGGGCGTTGAAAGTTGATATTTACCAATGTTTGACCCCTAATAACTTATTGACGGACAGTCCGATTTTTCTGAAAAATATCATTAATTGTAAGTATGGTCCTAAAGTATCTCTTGGCACCATTTTCAATCCAATCGGTGAAGGTCACCTTTAGTCTTTTTCAATCTCTTTGTTCATCAGACGACGTCTACAGACCCATTTTCAGCCCTTATATCTCCACATGTACTGCATGCAGCGCACTCCTATTTGGCACAAATATGTACCTTCCTAACACCTATAAACCTTATAAAAAGCGCACCTGTTTGTTGCGGATTGATAGAGTTATTACGGTTTTACCGATTTCGCGCCCTAATTTCCATAGGGTGCAATGTAAAATTGATGGCCCGTTTTCACCAGGACGCCTTGCCCCGATTCCCTTGACTAGTCTTTATATATGTAGGCATTAATGATCTGCGCATGCGCATGTATTAGCAGCACCGTCGGTGCTTTCCTTTGCCTGCTATAGGCGAAAAACGATTTATTTATGAAATGTTTGGCGGCCCATATTGCACGTGCTTTTCTATTGACCGCTACCATATTTTGCAGGCTTGTTGGTATGGATAAGGGCTACAAACCTTCCAAATTTCAGTCGAATCGGACGACAAATAAGTGAGTTATTAAGAGTCAAAATATTGGATATTCCTCACCAACTTTGGACTGCTTATTTGAGTCAAATGCGACCTTCACCGATTGGAATGAAACCTGTGCCAGATGAAAGGCCTGGGGCCATGAGTCACTGGGGCAACTGGACGAAAATTCTGATAGCCTCGTTTTCGAGTTCTGGGCGTTGAAAGTTGATACTTAGCAATGTTTGACCCCTAATAACTTATTGACGGACAGTCCGATTTTTCTGAAAAATATCATTAATTGTAAGTATGGTCCTAAAGTATCTCTTGGCACCATTTTCAATCCAATCGGTGAAGGTCACCTTTAGTCTTTTTCAATCTCTTTGTTCATCAGACGACGTCTACAGACCCATTTTCAGCCCTTATATCTCCACATGTACTGCATGCAGCGCACTCCTATTTGGCACAAATATGTACCTTCCTAACACCTATAAACCTTATAAAAAGCGCACCTGTTTGTTGCGGATTGATAGAGTTATTACGGTTTTACCGATTTCGCGCCCTAATTTCCATAGGGTGCAATGTAAAATTGATGGCCCGTTTTCACCAGGACGCCTTGCCCCAATTCCCTTGACTAGTCTTTATATATGTAGGCATTAATGATCTGCGCATGCGCATGTATTTGCAGCACCGTCGGTGCTTTCCTTTGCCTGCTATAGGCGAAAAACGATTTATTTATGAAATGTTTGGCGGCCCATATTGCACGTGCTTTTCTATTGACCGCTACCATATTTTGCAGGCTTGTTGGTATGGATAAGGGCTACAAACGTTCCAAATTTCAGTTGAATCGGACGACAAATAAGTGAGTTATTAAGAGTCAAAATATTGGATATTCCTCACCAACTTTGGACTGCTTATTTGAGTCAAATGCGACCTTCACCGATTGGAATGAAACCTGTGCCAGATGAAAGGCCTGGGGCCATGAGTCACTGGGGCAACTGGACGAAAATTCTGATAGCCTCGTTTTCGAGTTCTGGGCGTTGAAAGTTGATATTTACCAATGTTTGACCCCTAATAACTTATTGACGGACAGTCCGATTTTTCTGAAAAATATCATTAATTGTAAGTATGGTCCTAAAGTATCTCTTGGCACCATTTTCAATCCAATCGGTGAAGGTCACCTTTAGTCTTTTTCAATCTCTTTGTTCATCAGACGACGTCTACAGACCCATTTTCAGCCCTTATATCTCCACATGTACTGCATGCAGCGCACTCCTATTTGGCACAAATATGTACCTTCCTAACACCTATAAACCTTATAAAAAGCGCACCTGTTTGTTGCGGATTGATAGAGTTATTACGGTTTTACCGATTTCGCGCCCTAATTTCCATAGGGTGCAATGTAAAATTGATGGCCCGTTTTCACCAGGACGCCTTGCCCCGATTCCCTTGACTAGTCTTTATATATGTAGGCATTAATGATCTGCGCATGCGCATGTATTTGCAGCACCGTCGGTGCTTTCCTTTGCCTGCTATAGGCGAAAAACGATTTATTTATGAAATGTTTGGCGGCCCATATTGCACGTGCTTTTCTATTGACCGCTACCATATTTTGCAGGCTTGTTGGTATAGATAAGGGCTACAAACGTTCCAAATTTCAGTCGAATCGAACGACAAATAAGTGAGTTATTAAGAGTCAAAATATTGGATATTCCTCACCAACTTTGGACTGCTTATTTGAGTCAAATGCGACCTTCACCGATTGGAATGAAACCTGTGCCAGATGAAAGGCCTGGGGCCATGAGTCACTGGGGCAACTGGACGAAAATTCTGAGAGCCTCGTTTTCGAGTTCTGGGCGTTGAAAGTTGATATTTACCAATGTTTGACCCCTAATAACTTATTGACGGACAGTCCGATTTTTCTGAAAAATATCATTAATTGTAAGTATGGTCCTAAAGTATCTCTTGGCACCATTTTCAATCCAATCGGTGAAGGTCACCTTTAGTCTTTTTCAATCTCTTTGTTCATCAGACGACGTCTACAGACCCATTTTCAGCCCTTATATCTCCACATGTACTGCATGCAGCGCACTCCTATTTGGCACAAATATGTACCTTCCTAACACCTATAAACCTTATAAAAAGCGCACCTGTTTGTTGCGGATTGATAGAGTTATTACGGTTTTACCGATTTCGCGCCCTAATTTCCATAGGGTGCAATGTAAAATTGATGGCCCGTTTTCACCAGGACGCCTTGCCCCGATTCCCTTGACTAGTCTTTATATATGTAGGCATTAATAATCTGCACATGCGCATGTATTTGCAGCACCGTCGGTGCTTTCCTTTGCCTGCTATAGGCGAAAAACGATTTATTTATGAAATGTTTGGCGGCCCATATTGCACGTGCTTTTCTATTGACCGCCACCATATTTTGCAGGCTTGTTGGTATGGATAAGGGCTACAAACGTTTCAAATTTCAGTCGAATCGGACGACAAATAAGTGAGTTATTAAGAGTCAAAATATTGGATATTCCTCACCAACTTTGGACTGCTTATTTGAGTCAAATGCGACCTTCACCGATTGGAATGAAACCTGTGCCAGATGAAAGGCCTGGGGCCATGAGTCACTGGGGCAACTGGACGAAAATTCTGAGAGCCTCGTTTTCGAGTTCTGGGCGTTGAAAGTTGATATTTACCAATGTTTGACCCCTAATAACTTATTGACGGACAGTCCGATTTTTCTGAAAAATATCATTAATTGTAAGTATGGTCCTAAAGTATCTCTTGGCACCATTTTCAATCCAATCGGTGAAGGTCACCTTTAGTCTTTTTCAATCTCTTTGTTCATCAGACGACGTCTACAGACCCATTTTCAGCCCTTATATCTCCACATGTACTGCATGCAGCGCACTCCTATTTGGCACAAATATGTACCTTCCTAACACCTATAAACCTTATAAAAAGCGCACCTGTTTGTTGCGGATTGATAGAGTTATTACGGTTTTACCGATTTCGCGCCCTAATTTCCATAGGGTGCAATGTAAAATTGATGGCCCGTTTTCACCAGGACGCCTTGCCCCGATTCCCTTGACTAGTCTTTATATATGTAGGCATTAATGATCTGCGCATGCGCATGTATTTGCAGCACCGTCGGTGCTTTCCTTTGCCTGCTATAGGCGAAAAACGATTTATTTATGAAATGTTTGGCGGCCCATATTGCACGTGCTTTTCTATTGACCGCTACCATATTTTGCAGGCTTGTTGGTATGGATAAGGGCTACAAACCTTTAAAATTTCAGTCGAATCGGACGACAAATAAGTGAGTTATTAAGAGTCAAAATATTGGATATTCCTCACCAACTTTGGACTGCTTATTTGAGTCAAATGCGACCTTCACCGATTGGAATGAAACCTGTGCCATATGAAAGGCCTGGGGCTATGAGTCACTGGGGCAACTGGACGAAAATTCTGAGAGCCTCGTTTTCGAGTTCTGGGCGTTGAAAGTTGATATTTACCAATGTTTGACCCCTAATAACTTATTGACGGACAGTCCGATTTTTCTGAAAAATATCATTAATTGTAAGTATGGTCCTAAAGTATCTCTTGGCACCATTTTCAATCCAATCGGTGAAGGTCACCTTTAGTCTTTTTCAATCTCTTTGTTCATCAGACGACGTCTACAGACCCATTTTCAGCCCTTATATCTCCACATGTACTGCATGCAGCGCACTCCTATTTGGCACAAATATGTACCTTCCTAACACCTATAAACCTTATAAAAAGCGCACCTGTTTGTTGCGGATTGATAGAGTTATTACGGTTTTACCGATTTCGCGCCCTAATTTCCATAGGGTGCAATGTAAAATTGATGGCCCGTTTTCACCAGGACGCCTTGCCCCGATTCCCTTGACTAGTCTTTATATATGTAGGCATTAATGATCTGCGCATGCGCATGTATTTGCAGCACCGTCGGTGCTTTTCTTTGCCTGCTATAGGCGAAAAACGATTTATTTATGAAATGTTTGGCGGCCCATATTGCACGTGCTTTTCTATTGACCGCCACCATATTTTGCAGGCTTGTTGGTGTGGATAAGGGCTACAAACGTTCCAAATTTCAGTCGAATCGGACGACAAATAAGTGAGTTATTAAGAGTCAAAATATTGGATATTCCTCACCAACTTTGGACTGCTTATTTGAGTCAAATGCGACCTTCACCGATTGGAATGAAACCTGTGCCAGATGAAAGGCCTGGGGCCATGAGTCACTGGGGCAACTGGACGAAAATTCTGAGAGCCTCGTTTTCGAGTTCTGGGCGTTGAAAGTTGATATTTACCAATGTTTGACCCCTAATAACTTATTGACGGACAGTCCGATTTTTCTGAAAAATATCATTAATTGTAAGTATGGTCCTAAAGTATCTCTTGGCACCATTTTCAATCCAATCGGTGAAGGTCACCTTTAGTCTTTTTCAATCTCTTTGTTCATCAGACGACGTCTACAGACCCATTTTCAGCCCTTATATCTCCACATGTACTGCATGCAGCGCACTCCTATTTGGCACAAATATGTACCTTCCTAACACCTATAAACCTTATAAAAAGCGCACCTGTTTGTTGCGGATTGATAGAGTTATTACGGTTTTACCGATTTCGCGCCCTAATTTCCATAGGGTGCAATGTAAAATTGATGGCCCGTTTTCACCAGGACGCCTTGCCCCGATTCCCTTGACTAGTCTTTATATATGTAGGCATTAATGATCTGCGCATGCGCATGTATTTGCAGCACCGTCGGTGCTTTCCTTTGCCTGCTATAGGCGAAAAACGATTTATTTATGAAATGTTTGGCGGCCCATATTGCACGTGCTTTTCTATTGACCGCTACCATATTTTGCAGGCTTGTTGGTATGGATAAGGGCTACAAACCTTCCAAATTTCCATCGAATCGGACGACAAAAAAGTGAGTTATTAAGAGTCAAAATATTGTATATTCCTCACCAACTTTGGACTGCTTATTTGAGTCAAATGCGACCTTCACCGATTGGAATGAAACCTGTGCCAGATGAAAGGCCTGGGGCCATGAGTCACTGGGGCAACTGGACGAAAATTCTGAGAGCCTCGTTTTCGAGTTCTGGGCGTTGAAAGTTGATATTTACCAATGTTTGACCCCTAATAACTTATTGACGGACAGTCCGATTTTTCTGAAAAATATCATTAATTGTAAGTATGGTCCAAAAGTATCTCTTGGCACCATTTTCAATCCAATCGGTGAAGGTCACCTTTAGTCTTTTTCAATCTCTTTGTTCATCAGACGACGTCTACAGACCCATTTTCAGCCCTTATATCTCCACATGTACTGCATGCAGCACACTCCTATTTGGCACAAATATGTACCTTCCTAACACCTATAAACCTTATAAAAAGCGCACCTGTTTGTTGCGGATTGATAGAGTTATTACGGTTTTACCGATTTCGCGCCCTAATTTCCATAGGGTGCAATGTAAAATTGATGGCCCGTTTTCACCAGGACGCCTTGCCCCGATTCCCTTGACTAGTCTTTATATATGTAGGCATTAATGATCTGCGCATGCGCATGTATTTGCAGCACCGTCGGCGCTTTCCTTTGCCTGCTATAGGCGAAAAACGATTTATTTATGAAATGTTTGGCGGCCCATATTGCACGTGCTTTTCTATTGACCGCTACCATATTTTGCAGGCTTGTTGGTATGGATAAGGGCTACAAACGTTCCAAATTTCAGTGGAATCGAACGACAAATAAGTGAGTTATTAAGAGTCAAAATATTGGATATTCCTCACCAACTTTGGACTGCTTATTTGAGTCAAATGCGACCTTCACCGATTGGAATGAAACCTGTGCCAGATGAAAGGCCTGGGGCCATGAGTCACTGGGGCAACTGGACGAAAATTCTGAGAGCCTCGTTTTCGAGTTCTGGGCGTTGAAAGTTGATATTTACCAATGTTTGACCCCTAATAACTTATTGACGGACAGTCCGATTTTTCTGAAAAATATCATTAATTGTAAGTATGGTCCTAAAGTATCTCTTGGCACCATTTTCAATCCAATCGGTGAAGGTCACCTTTAGTCTTTTTCAATCTCTTTGTTCATCAGACGACGTCTACAGACCCATTTTCAGCCCTTATATCTCCACATGTACTGCATGCAGCGCACTCCTATTTGGCACAAATATGTACCTTCCTAACACCTATAAACCTTATAAAAAGCGCACCTGTTTGTTGCGGATTGATAGAGTTATTACGGTTTTACCGATTTCGCGCCCTAATTTCCATAGGGTGCAATGTAAAATTGATGGCCCGTTTTCACCAGGACGCCTTGCCCCGATTCCCTTGACTAGTCTTTATATATGTAGGCATTAATGATCTGCGCATGCGCATATATTTGCAGCACCGTCGGTGCTTTCCTTTGCCTGCTATAGGCGAAAAACGATTTATTTATGAAATGTTTGGCGGCCCATATTGCACGTGCTTTTCTATTGACCGCTACCATATTTTGCAGGCTTGTTGGTATGGATAAGGGCTACAAACGTTCCAAATTTCAGTCGAATCGGACGACAAATAAGTGAGTTATTAAGAGTCAAAATATTGGATATTCCTCACCAACTTTGGACTGCTTATTTGAGTCAAATGCGACCTTCACCGATTGGAATGAAACCTGTGCCAGATGAAAGGCCTGGGGCCATGAGTCACTGGGGCAACTGGACGAAAATTCTGAGAGCCTCGTTTTCGAGTTCTGGGCGTTGAAAGTTGATATTTACCAATGTTTGACCCCTAATAACTTATTGACGGACAGTCCGATTTTTCTGAAAAATATCATTAATTGTAAGTATGGTCCTAAAGTATCTCTTGGCACCATTTTCAATCCAATCGGTGAAGGTCACCTTTAGTCTTTTTCAATCTCTTTGTTCATCAGACGACGTCTACAGACCCATTTTCAGCCCTTATATCTCCACATGTACTGCATGCAGCGCACTCCTATTTGGCACAAATATGTACCTTCCTAACACCTATAAACCTTATAAAAAACGCACCTGTTTGTTGCGGATTGATAGAGTTATTACGGTTTTACCGATTTCGCGCCCTAATTTCCATAGGGTGCAATGTAAAATTGATGGCCCGTTTTCACCAGGACGCCTTGCCCCGATTCCCTTGACTAGTCTTTATATATGTAGGCATTAATGATCTGCGCATGCGCATGTATTTGCAGCACCGTCGGTGCTTTCCTTTGCCTGCTATAGGCGAAAAACGATTTATTTATGAAATGTTTGGCGGCCCATATTGCACGTGCTTTACTATTGACTGCTACCATATTTTGCAGGCTTGTTGGTATGGATAAGGGCTACAAACGTTCCAAATTTCAGTCGAATCAGACGACAAATAAGTGAGTTATTAAGAGTCAAAATATTGGATATTCCTCACCAACTTTGGACTGCTTATTTGAGTCAAATGCGACCTTCACGGATTGGAATGAAACCTGTGCCAGATGGAAGGCCTGGGGCCATGAGTCACTGGGGCAACTGGACGAAAATTCTGAGAGCCTCGTTTTCGAGTTCTGGGCGTTGAAAGTTGATATTTACCAATGTTTGACCCCTAATAACTTATTGACGGACAGTCCGATTTTTCTGAAAAATATCATTAATTGTAAGTATGGTCCTAAAGTATCTCTTGGCACCATTTTCAATCCAATCGGTGAAGGTCACCTTTAGTCTTTTTCAATCTCTTTGTTCATCAGACGACGTCTACAGACCCATTTTCAGCCCTTATATCTCCACATGTACTGCATGCAGCGCACTCCTATTTGGCACAAATATGTACCTTCCTAACACCTATAAACATTATAAAAAGCGCACCTGTTTGTTGCGGATTGATAGAGTTATTACGGTTTCACCGATTTCGCGCCCTAATTTCCATAGGGTGCAATGTAAAATTGATGGCCCGTTTTCACCAGGACGCCTTGCCCCGATTCCCTTGACTAGTCTTTATATATGTAGGCAATAATGATCTGCGCATGCGCATGTATTTGCAGCACCGTCGGTGCTTTCCTTTGCCTGCTATAGGCGAAAAACGATTTATTTATGAAATGTTTGGCGGCCCATATTGCACGTGCTTTTCTATTGACCGCTACCATATTTTGCAGGCTTGTTGGTATGGATAAGGGCTACAAACGTTCCAAATTTCAGTCGAATCGGACGACAAATAAGTTAGTTATTAAGAGTCAAAATATTGGATATTCCTCACCAACTTTGGACTGCTTATTTGAGTCAAATGCGACCTTCACCGATTGGAATGAAACCTGTGCCAGATGAAAGGCCTGGGGCCATGAGTCACTGGGGCAACTGGACGAAAATTCTGAGAGCCTCGTTTTCGAGTTCTGGGCGTTGAAAGTTGATATTTACCAATGTTTGACCCCTAATAACTTATTGACGGACAGTCCGATTTTTCTGAAAAATATCATTAATTGTAAGTATGGTCCTAAAGTATCTCTTGGCACCATTTTCAATCCAATCGGTGAAGGTCACCTTTAGTCTTTTTCAATCTCTTTGTTCATCAGACGACGTCTACAGACCCATTTTCAGCCCTTATATCTCCACATGTACTGCATGCAGCGCACTCCTATTTGGCGCAAATATGTACCTTCCTAACACCTATAAACCTTATAAAAAGCGCACCTGTTTGTTGCGGATTGATAGAGTTATTACGGTTTTACCGATTTCGCGCCCTAATTTCCATAGGGTGCAATGTAAAATTGATGGCCCGTTTTCACCAGGACGCCTTGCCCCGATTCCCTTGACTAGTCTTTATATATGTAGGCATTAATGATCTGCGCATGCGCATGTATTTGCAGCACCGTCGGTGCTTTCCTTTGCCTGCTATAGGCGAAAAACGATTTATTTATGAAATGTTTGGCGGCCCATATTGCACGTGCTTTTCTATTGACCGCTACCATATTTTGCAGGCTTGTTGGTATGGATAAGGGCTACAAACGATCCAAATTTCAGTCGAATCGGACGACAAATAAGTGAGTTATTAAGAGTAAAAATATTGGATATTCCTCACCAACTTTGGATTGCTTATTTGAGTCAAATGCGACCTTCACCGATTGGAATGAAACCTGTGCCAGATGAAAGGCCTGGGCCATGAGTCACTGGGGCAACTGGACGAAAATTCTGAGAGCCTCGTTTTCGAGTTCTGGGCGTTGAAAGTTGATATTTACCAATGTTTGACCCCTAATAACTTATTGACGGACAGTCCGATTTTTCTGAAAAATATCATTAATTGTAAGTATGGTCCTAAATTATCTCTTGGCACCATTTTCAATCCAATCGGTGAAGGTCACCTTTAGTCTTTTTCAATCTCTTTGTTCATCAGACGACGTCTACAGACCCATTTTCAGCCCTTATATCTCCACATGTACTGCATGCAGCGCACTCCTATTTGGCACAAATATGTACCTTCCTAACACCTATAAACCTTATAAAAAGCGCACCTGTTTGTTGCGGATTGATAGAGTTATTACGGTTTTACCGATTTCGCGCCCTAATTTCCATAGGGTGCAATGTAAAATTGATGGCCCGTTTTCACCAGGACGCCTTGCCCCGATTCCCTTAACTAGTCTTTATATATGTAGGCATTAATGATCTGCGCATGCGCATGTATTTGCAGCACCGTCGGTGCTTTCCTTTGCCTGCTATAGGCGAAAAACGATTTATTTATGAAATGTTTGGAGGCCCATATTGCACGTGCTTTTCTATTGACCGCTACCATATTTTGCAGGCTTGTTGGTATGGATAAGGGCTACAAACGTTCCAAATTTCAGTGGAATCGAACGACAAATAAGTGAGTTATTAAGAGTCAAAATATTGGATATTCCTCACCAACTTTGGACTGCTTATTTGAGTCAAATGCGACCTTCACCGATTGGAATGAAACCTGTGCCAGATGAAAGGCCTGGGGCCATGAGTCACTGGGGCAACTGGACGAAAATTCTGAGAGCCTCGTTTTCGAGTTCTGGGCGTTGAAAGTTGATATTTACCAATGTTTGACCCCTAATAACTTATTGACGGACAGTCCGATTTTTCTGAAAAATATCATTAATTGTAAGTATGGTCCTAAAGTATCTCTTGGCACCATTTTCAATCCAATCGGTGAAGGTCACCTTTAGTCTTTTTTCAATCTCTTTGTTCATCAGACGACGTCTACAGACCCATTTTCAGCCCTTATATCTCCACATGTACTGCATGCAGCGCACTCCTATTTGGCACAAATATGTACCTTCCTAACACCTATAAACCTTATAAAAAGCGCACCTGTTTGTTGCGGATTGATAGAGTTATTACGGTTTTACCGATTTCGCGCCCTAATTTCCATAGGGTGCAATGTAAAATTGATGGCCCGTTTTCACCAGGACGCCTTGCCCCGATTCCCTTGACTAGTCTTTATATATGTAGGCATTAATGATCTGCGCATGCGCATGTATTTGCAGCACCGTCGGCGCTTTCCTTTGCCTGCTATAGGCGAAAAACGATTTATTTATGAAATGTTTGGCGGCCCATATTGCACGTGCTTTTCTATTGACCGCTACCATATTTTGCAGGCTTGTTGGTATGGATAAGGGCTACAAACGTTCCAAATTTCAGTCGAATCGGACGACAAATAAGTGAGTTATTAAGAGTCAAAATATTGGATATTCCTCACCAACTTTGGACTGCTTATTTGAGTCAAATGCGACCTTCACCGATTGGAATGAAACCTGTGCCAGATGAAAGGCCTGGGGCCATGAGTCACTGGGGCAACTGGACGAAAATTCTGAGAGCCTCGTTTTCGAGTTCTGGGCGTTGAAAGTTGATATTTACCAATGTTTGACCCCTAATAACTTATTGACGGACAGTCCGATTTTTCTGAAAAATATCATTAATTGTAAGTATGGTCCTAAAGTATCTCTTGGCACCATTTTCAATCCAATCGGTGAAGGTCACCTTTAGTCTTTTTCAATCTCTTTGTTCATCAGACGACGTCTACAGACCCATTTTCAGCCCTTATATCTCCACATGTACTGCATGCAGCGCACTCCTATTTGGCACAAATATGTACCTTCCTAACACCTATAAACCTTATAAAAAGCGCACCTGTTTGTTGCGGATTGATAGAGTTATTACGGTTTTACCGATTTCGCGCCCTAATTTCCATAGGGTGCAATGTAAAATTGATGGCCCGTTTTCACCAGGACGCCTTGCCCCGATTCCCTTGACTAGTCTTTATATATGTAGGCATTAATGATCTGCGCATGCGCATGTATTTGCAGCACCGTCGGTGCTTTCCTTTGCCTGCTATAGGCGAAAAACGATTTATTTATGAAATGTTTGGCGGCCCATATTGCACGTGCTTTTCTATTGACCGCTACCATATTTTGCAGGCTTGTTGGTATGGATAAGGGCTACAAACGTTCCAAATTTCAGTTGAATCGGACGACAAATAAGTGAGTTATTAAGAGTCAAAATATTGGATATTCCTCACCAACTTTGGACTGCTTATTTGAGTCAAATGCGACCTTCACCGATTGGAATGAAACCTGTGCCAGATGAAAGGCCTGGGCCATGAGTCACTGGGGCAACTGGACGAAAATTCTGAGAGCCTCGTTTTCGAGTTCTGGGCGTTGAAAGTTGATATTTACCAATGTTTGACCCCTAATAACTTATTGACGGACAGTCCGATTTTTCTGAAAAATATCATTAATTGTAAGTATGGTCCTAAAGTATCTCTTGGCACCATTTTCAATCCAATCGGTGAAGGTCACCTTTAGTCTTTTTCAATCTCTTTGTTCATCAGACGACGTCTACAGACCCATTTTCAGCCCTTATATCTCCACATGTACTGCATGCAGCGCACTCCTATTTGGCACAAATATGTACCTTCCTAACACCTATAAACCTTATAAAAAGCGCACCTGTTTGTTGCGGATTGATAGAGTTATTACGGTTTTACCGATTTCGCGCCCTAATTTCCATAGGGTGCAATGTAAAATTGATGGCCCGTTTTCACCAGGACGCCTTGCCCCGATTCCCTTGACTAGTCTTTATATATGTAGGCATTAATGATCTGCGCATGCGCATGTATTTGCAGCACCGTCGGTGCTTTCCTTTGCCTGCTATAGGCGAAAAACGATTTATTTATGAAATGTTTGGCGGCCCATATTGCACGTGCTTTTCTATTGACCGCTACCATATTTTGTAGGCTTGTTGGTATGGATAAGGGCTACAAACGTTCCAAATTTCAGTCGAATCGGACGACAAATAAGTGAGTTATTAAGAGTCAAAATATTGGATATTCCTCACCAACTTTGGACTGCTTATTTGAGTCAAATGCGACCTTCACCGATTGGAATGAAACCTGTGCCAGATGAAAGGCCTGGGGCCATGAGTCACTGGGGCAACTGGACGAAAATTCTGAGAGCCTCGTTTTCGAGTTCTGGGCGTTGGAAGTTGATATTTACCAATGTTTGACCCCTAATAACTTATTGACGGACAGTCCGATTTTTCTGAAAAATATCATTAATTGTAAGTATGGTCCTAAAGTATCTCTTGGCACCATTTTCAATCCAATCGGTGAAGGTCACCTTTAGTATTTTTCAATTTCTTTGTTCATCAGACGACGTCTACAGACCCATTTTCAGCCCTTATATCTCCACATGTACTGCATGCAGCGCACTCCTATTTGGCACAAATATGTACCTTCCTAACACCTATAAACCTTATAAAAAGCGCACCTGTTTGTTGCGGATTGATAGAGTTATTACGGTTTTACCGATTTCGCGCCCTAATTTCCATAGTGTGCAATGTAAAATTGATGGCCCGTTTTCACCAGGACGCCTTGCCCCGATTCCCTTGACTAGTCTTTATATATGTAGGCATTAATGATCTGCGCATGCGCATGTATTTGCAGCACCGTCGGTGCTTTCCTTTGCCTGCTATAGGCGAAAAACGATTTATTTATGAAATGTTTGGCGGCCCATATTGCACGTGCTTTTCTATTGACCGCTACCATATTTTGCAGGCTCGTTGGTATGGATAAGGGCTACTAACGTTCCAAATTTCAGTCGAATCGGACGACAAATAAGTGAGTTATTAAGAGTCAAAATATTGGATATTCCTCACCAACTTTGGACTGCTTATTTGAGTCAAATGCGACCTTCACCGATTGGAATGAAACCTGTGCCAGATGAAAGGCCTGGGGCCATGAGTCACTGGGGCAACTGGACGAAAATTCTGAGAGCCTCGTTTTCGAGTTCTGCGCGTTGAAAGTTGATATTTACCAATGTTTGACCCCTAATAACTTATTGACGGACAGTCCGATTTTTCTGAAAAAATATCATTAATTGTAAGTATGGTCCTAAAGTATCTCTTGGCACCATTTTCAATCCAATCGGTGAAGATCACCTTTAGTCTTTTTCAATCTCTTTGTTCATCAGACGACGTCTACAGACCCATTTTCAGCCCTTATATCTCCACATGTACTGCATGCAGCGCACTCCTATTTGGCACAAATATGTACCTTCCTAACACCTATAAACTTTATAAAAAGCGCACCTGTTTGTTGCGGATTGATAGAGTTATTACGGTTTTACCGATTTCGCGCCCTAATTTCCATAGGGTGCAATGTAAAATTGATGGCCCGTTTTCACAAGGACGCCTTGCCCCGATTACCTTGACTAGTCTTTATATATGTAGGCATTAATGATCTGCGCATGCGCATGTATTTGCAGCACCGTCGGTGCTTTCCTTTGCCTGCTATAGGCGAAAAACGATTTATTTATGAAATGTTTGGCGGCCCATATTGCACGTGCTTTTCTATTGACCGCTACCATATTTTGTAGGCTTGTTGGTATGGATAAGGGCTACAAACGTTCCAAATTTCAGTCGAATCGGACGACAAATAAGTGAGTTATTAAGAGTCAAAATATTGGATATTCCTCACCAACTTTGGACTGCTTATTTGAGTCAAATGCGACCTTCACCGATTGGAATGAAACCTGTGCCAGATGAAAGGCCTGGGGCCATGAGTCACTGGGGCAACTGGACGAAAATTCTGAGAGCCTCGTTTTCGAGTTCTGGGCGTTGAAAGTTGATATTTACCAATGTTTGACCCCTAATAACTTATTGACGGACAGTCCGATTTTTCTGAAAAATATCATTAATTGTAAGTATGGTCCTAAAGTATCTCTTGGCACCATTTTCAATCCAATCGGTGAAGGTCACCTTTAGTCTTTTTCAATCTCTTTGTTCATCAGACGACGTCTACAGACCCATTTTCAGCCCTTATATCTCCACATGTACTGCATGCAGCGCACTCCTATTTGGCACAAATATGTACCTTTCTAACACCTATAAACCCTTTAAAAAGCGCACCTGTTTGTTGCGGATTGATAGAGTTATTACGGTTTTACCGATTTCGCGCCCTAATTTCCATAGGGTGCAATGTAAAATTGATGGCCCGTTTTCACCAGGACGCCTTGCCCCGATTCCCTTGACTAGTCTTTATGTATGTAGGCATTAATGATCTGCGCATGCGCATGTATTTGCAGCACCGTCGGTGCTTTCCTTTGCCTGCTATAGGCGAAAAACGATTTATTTATGAAATGTTTGGCGGCCCATATTGCACGTGCTTTTCTATTGACCGCCACTATATTTTGCAGGCTTGTTGGTATGGATAAGGGCTACAAACGTTCCAAATTTCAGTCGAATCGGACGACAAATAAGTGAGTTATTAATAGTCAAAATATTGGATATTCCTCACCAACTTTGGACTGCTTATTTGAGTCAAATGCGACCTTCACCGATTGGAATGAAACCTGTGCCAGATGAAAGGCCTGGGGCCATGAGTCACTGGGGCAACTGGACGAAAATTCTGAGAGCCTCGTTTTCGAGTTCTGGGCGTTGAAAGTTGATATTTACCAATGTTTGACCCCTAATAACTTATTGACGGACAGTCCGATTTTTCTGAAAAATATCATTAATTGTAAGTATGGTCCTAAAGTATCTCTTGGCACCATTTTCAATCCAATCGGTGAAGGTCACCTTTAGTCTTTTTCAATCTCTTTGTTCATCAGACGACGTCTACAGACCCATTTTCAGCCCTTATATCTCCACATGTACTGCATGCAGCGCACTCCTATTTGGCACAAATATGTACCTTCCTAACACCTATAAACCTTATAAAAAGCGCACCTGTTTGTTGCGGATTGATAGAGTTATTACGGTTTTACCGATTTCGCGCCCTAATTTCCATAGGGTGCAATGTAAAATTGATGGCCCGTTTTCACCAGGACGCCTTGCCCCGATTCCCTTGACTAGTCTTTATATATGTAGGCATTAATGATCTGCGCATGCGCATGTATTTGCAGCACCGTCGGTGCTTTCCTTTGCCTGCTATAGGCGAAAAACGATTTATTTATGAAATGTTTGGCGGCCCATATTGCACGTGCTTTTCTATTGACCGCTACCATATTTTGCAGGCTTGTTGGTATGGATAAGGGCTACAAACGTTCCAAATTTCAGTCGAATCGGACGACAAATAAGTGAGTTATTAAGAGTCAAAATATTGGATATTCCTCACCAACTTTGGACTGCTTATTTGAGTCAAATGCGACCTTCACCGATTGGAATGAAACCTGTGCCAGATGAAAGGCCTGGGGCCATGAGTCACTGGGGCAACTGGACGAAAATTCTGATAGCCTCGTTTTCGAGTTCTGGGCGTTGAAAGTTGATATTTACCAATGTTTGACCCCTAATAACTTATTGACGGACAGTCCGATTTTTCTGAAAAATATCATTAATTGTAAGTATGGTCCTAAAGTATCTCTTGGCACCATTTTCAATCCAATCGGTGAAGGTCACCTTTAGTCTTTTTCAATCTCTTTGTTCATCAGACGACGTCTACAGACCCATTTTCAGCCCTTATATCTCCACATGTACTGCATGCAGCGCACTCCTATTTGGCACAAATATGTACCTTCCTAACACCTATAAACCTTATAAAAAGCGCACCTGTTTGTTGCGGATTGATAGAGTTATTACGGTTTTACCGATTTCGCGCCCTAATTTCCATAGGGTGCAATGTAAAATTGATGGCCCGTTTTCACCAGGACGCCTTGCCCCGATTCCCTTGACTAGTCTTTATATATGTAGGCATTAATGATCTGCGCATGCGCATGTATTTGCAGCACCGTCGGTGCTTTCCTTTGCCTGCTATAGGCGAAAAACGATTTATTTATGAAATGTTTGGCGGCCCATATTGCACGTGCTTTTCTATTGACCGCTACCATATTTTGCAGGCTTGTTGGTATGGATAAGGGCTACAAACTTTCCAAATTTCAGCCAAATCGGACGACAAATAAGTGAGTTATTAAGAGTCAAAATATTGGATATTCCTCACCAACTTTGGACTGCTTATTTGAGTCAAATGCGACCTTCACCGATTGGAATGAAACCTGTGCCAGATGAAAGGCCTGGGGCCATGAGTCACTGGGGCAACTGGACGAAAATTCTGAGAGCCTCGTTTTCGAGTTCTGGGCGTTGAAATTTGATATTTACCAATGTTTGCCCCTAATAACTTATTGACGGACAGTCCGATTTTTCTGAAAAATATCATTAATTGTAAGTATGGTCCTAAAGTATCTCTTGGCAACATTTTCAATCCAATCGGTGAAGGTCACCTTTAGTCTTTTTCAATCTCTTTGTTCATCAGACGACGTCTACAGACCCATTTTCAGCCCTTATATCTCCACATGTACTGCATGCAGCGCACTCCTATTTGGCACAAATATGTACCTTCCTAACACCTATAAACTTTATAAAAAGCGCACCTGTTTGTTGCGGATTGATAGAGTTATTACGGTTTTACCGATTTCGCGCCCTAATTTCCATAGGGTGCAATGTAAAATTGATGGCCCGTTTTCACCAGGACGCCTTGCCCCGATTCCCTTGACTAGTCTTTATATATGTAGGCATTAATGATCTGCGCATGCGCATGTATTTGCAGCACCGTCGGTGCTTTCCTTTGCCTGCTATAGGCGAAAAACGATTTATTTATGAAATGTTTGGCGGCCCATATTGCACGTGCTTTTCTATTGACCGCTACCATATTTTGCAGGCTTGTTGGTATGGATAAGGGCTACAAACGTTCCAAATTTCAGTCGAATCGGACGACAAATAAGTGAGTTATTAAGAGTCAAAATATTGGATATTCCTCACCAACTTTGGACTGCTTATTTGAGTCAAATGCGACCTTCACCGATTGGAATGAAACCTGTGCCAGATGAAAGGCCTGGGGCCATGAGTCACTGGGGCAACTGGACGAAAATTCTGAGAGCCTCGTTTTCGAGTTCTGGGCGTTGAAAGTTGATATTTACCAATGTTTGACCCCTAATAACTTATTGACGGACAGTCCGATTTTTCTGAAAAATATCATTAATTGTAAGTATGGTCCTAAAGTATCTCTTGGCACCATTTTCAATCCAATCGGTGAAGGTCACCTTTAGTCTTTTTCAATCTCTTTGTTCATCAGACGACGTCTACAGACCCATTTTCAGCCCTTATATCTCCACATGTACTGCATGCAGCGCACTCCTATTTGGCACAAATATGTACCTTCCTAACACCTATAAACCTTATAAAAAGCGCACCTGTTTGTTGCGGATTGATAGAGTTATTACGGTTTTACCGATTTCGCGCCCTAATTTCCATAGGGTGCAATGTAAAATTGATGGCCCGTTTTCACCAGGACGCCTTGCCCCGATTCCCTTGACTAGTCTTTATATATGTAGGCATTAATGATCTGCGCATGCGCATGTATTTGCAGCACCGTCGGTGCTTTCCTTTGCCTGCTATAGGCGAAAAACGATTTATTTATGAAATGTTTGGCGGCCCATATTGCACGTGCTTTTCTATTGACCGCTACCATATTTTGCAGGCTTGTTGGTATGGATAAGGGCTACAAACGTTCCAAATTTCAGTCGAATCGGACGACAAATAAGTGAGTTATTAAGAGTCAAAATATTGGATATTCCTCACCAACTTTGGACTGCTTATTTGAGTCAAATGCGACCTTCACCGATTGGAATGAAACCTGTGCCAGATGAAAGGCCTGGGGCCATGAGTCACTGGGGCAACTGGACGAAAATTCTGAGAGCCTCGTTTTCGAGTTCTGGGCGTTGAAAGTTGATATTTACCAATGTTTGACCCCTAATAACTTATTGACGGACAGTCCGATTTTTCTGAAAAATATCATTAATTGTAAGTATGGTCCTAAAGTATCTCTTGGCACCATTTTCAATCCAATCGGTGAAGGTCACCTTTAGTCTTTTTCAATCTCTTTGTTCATCAGACGACGTCTACAGACCCATTTTCAGCCCTTATATCTCCACATGTACTGCATGCAGCGCACTCCTATTTGGCACAAATATGTACCTTCCTAACACCTATAAACCTTATAAAAAGCGCACCTGTTTGTTGCGGATTGATAGAGTTATTACGGTTTTACCGATTTCGCGCCCTAATTTCCATAGGGTGCAATGTAAAATTGATGGCCCGTTTTCACCAGGACGCCTTGCCCCGATTCCCTTGACTAGTCTTTATATATGTAGGCATTAATGATCTGCGCATGCGCATGTATTTGCAGCACCGTCGGTGCTTTCCTTTGCCTGCTATAGGCGAAAAACGATTTATTTATGAAATGTTTGGCGGCCCATATTGCACGTGCTTTTCTATTGACCGCTACCATATTTTGCTGGCTTGTTGGTATGGATAAGGGCTACAAACGTTCAAAATTTCAGTCGAATCGGACGACAAATAAGTGAGTTATTAAGAGTCAAAATATTGGATATTCCTCACCAACTTTGGACTGCTTATTTGAGTCAAATGCGACCTTCACCGATTGGAATGAAACCTGTGCCAGATGAAAGGCCTGGGGCCATGAGTCACTGGGGCAACTGGACGAAAATTCTGAGAGCCTCGTTTTCGAGTTGTGGGCGTTGAAAGTTGATATTTACCAATGTTTGACCCCTAATAACTTATTGACGGACAGTCCGATTTTTCTGAAAAATATCATTAATTGTAAGTATGGTCCTAAAGTATCTCTTGGCACCATTTTCAATCCAATCGGTGAAGGTCACCTTTAGTCTTTTTCAATCTCTTTGTTCATCAGACGACGTCTACAGACCCATTTTCAGCCCTTATATCTCGACATGTACTGCATGCAGCGCACTCCTATTTGGCACAAATATGTACCTTCCTAACACCTATAAACCTTATAAAAAGCGCACCTGTTTGTTGCGGATTGATAGAGTTATTACGGTTTTACCGATTTCGCGCCCTAATTTCCATAGGGTGCAATGTAAAATTGATGGCCCGTTTTCACCAGGACGCCTTGCCCCGATTCCCTTAACTAGTCTTTATATATGTAGGCATTAATGATCTGCGCATGCGCATGTATTTGCAGCACCGTCGGTGCTTTCCTTTGCCTGCTATAGGCGAAAAACGATTTATTTATGAAATGTTTGGCGGCCCATATTGCACGTGCTTTTCTATTGACCGCTACCATATTTTGCAGGCTTGTTGGTATGGATAAGGGCTACAAACGTTCCAAATTTCAGTCGAATCGGACGACAAATAAGTGAGTTATTAAGAGTCAAAATATTGGATATTCCTCACCAACTTTGGACTGCTTATTTGAGTCAAATGCGACCTTCACCGATTGGAATGAAACCTGTGCCAGATGAAAGGCCTGGGGCCATGAGTCACTGGGGCAACTGGACGAAAATTCTGAGAGCCTCGTTTTCGAGTTCTGGGCGTTGAAAGTTGATATTTACCAATGTTTGACCCCTAATAACATATTGACGGACAGTCCGATTTTTCTGAAAAATATCATTAATTGTAAGTATGGTCCTAAAGTATCTCTTGGCACCATTTTCAATCCAATCGGTGAAGGTCACCTTTAGTCTTTTTCAATCTCTTTGTTCATCAGACGACGTTTACAGACCCATTTTCAGCCCTTATATCTCCACATGTACTGCATGCAGCGCACTCCTATTTGGCACAAATATGTACCTTCCTAACACCTATAAACCTTATAAAAAGCGCACCTGTTTGTTGCGGATTGATAGAGTTATTACGGTTTTACCGATTTCGCGCCCTAATTTCCATAGGGTGCAATGTAAAATTGATGGCCCGTTTTCACCAGGACGCCTTGCCCCGATTCCCTTGACTTGTCTTTATATATGTAGGCATTAATGATCTGCGCATGCGCATGTATTTGCAGCACCGTCGGTGCTTTCCTTTGCCTGCTATAGGCGAAAAACGATTTATTTATGAAATGTTTGGCGGCCCATATTGCACGTGCTTTTCTATTGACCGCTAACATATTTTGCAAGCTTGTTGGTATGGATAAGGGCTACAAACGTTCCAAATTTCAGTCGAATCGGACGACAAATAAGTGAGTTATTAATAGTCAAAATATTGGATATTCCTCACCAACTTTGGACTGCTTATTTGAGTCAAATGCGACCTTCACCGATTGGAATGAAACCTGTGCCAGATGAAAGGCCTGGGGCCATGAGTCACTTGGGCAACTGGACGAAAATTCTGAGAGCCTCGTTTTCGAGTTCTGGGCGTTGAAAGTTGATATTTACCAATGTTTGACCCCTAATAACTTATTGACGGACAGTCCGATTTTTCTGAAAAATATCATTAATTGTAAGTATGGTCCTAAAGTATCTCTTGGCACCATTTTCAATCCAATCGGTGAAGGTCACCTTTAGTCTTTTTCAATCTCTTTGTTCATCAGACGACGTCTACAGACCCATTTTCAGCCCTTATATCTCCACATGTACTGCATGCAGCGCACTCCTATTTGGCACAAATATGTACCTTCCTAACACCTATAAACTTTATAAAAAGCGCACCTGTTTGTTGCGGATTGATAGAGTTATTACGGTTTTACCGATTTCGCGCCCTAATTTCCATAGGGTGCAATGTAAAATTGATGGCCCGTTTTCACAAGGACGCCTTGCCCCGATTCCCTTGACTAGTCTTTATATATGTAGGCATTAATGATCTGTGCATGCGCATGTATTTGTAGCACCGTCGGTGCTTTCCTTTGCCTGCTATAGGCGAAAAACGATTTATTTATGAAATGTTTGGCGGCCCATATTGCACGTGCTTTTGTATTGACCGCTACCATATTTTGCAGGCTTGTTGGTATGGATAAGGGCTACAAACGTTCCAAATTTCAGTCGAATCGGACGACAAATAAGTGAGTTATTAAGAGTCAAAATATTGGATATTCCTCACCAACTTTGGACTGCTTATTTGAGTCAAATGCGACCTTCACCGATTGGAATGAAACCTGTGCCAGATGAAAGGCCTGGGGCCATGAGTCACTGGGGCAACTGGACGAAAATTCTGAGAGCCTCGTTTTCGAGTTCTGGGCGTTGAAAGTTGATATTTACCAATGTTTGACCCCTAATAACTTATTGACGGACAGTCCGATTTTTCTGAAAAATATCATTAATTGTAAGTATGGTCCTATAGTTCTCTTGGCACCATTTTCAATCCAATCGGTGAAGGTCACCTTTAGTCTTTTTCAATCTCTTTGTTCATCAGACGACGTCTACAGACCCATTTTCAGCCCTTATATCTCCACATGTACTGCATGCAGCGCACTTCTATTTGGCACAAATATGTACCTTCCTAACACCTATAAACCTTATAAAAAGCGCACCTGTTTGTTGCGGATTGATAGAGTTATTACGGTTTTACCGATTTCGCGCCCTAATTTCCATAGGGTGCAATGTAAAATTGATGGCCCGTTTTCACCAGGACGCCTTGCCCCGATTCCCTTGACTAGTCTTTATATATGTAGGCATTAATGATCTGCGCATGCGCATGTATTTGCAGCACCGTCGGTGCTTTCCTTTGCCTGCTATAGGCGAAAAACGATTTATTTATGAAATGTTTGGCGGCCCATATTGCACGTGCTTTTCTATTGACCGCTACCATATTTTGCAGGCTTGTTGGTATGGATCAGGGCTACAAACGTTCCAAATTTCAGTCGAATCGGACGACAAATAAGTGAGTTATTAAGAGTCAAAATATTGGATATTCCTCACCAACTTTGGACTGCTTATTTGAGTCAAATGCGACCTTCACCGATTGGAATGAAACCTGTGCCAGATGAAAGGCCTGGGGCCATGAGTCACTGGGGCAACTGGACGAAAATTCTGAGAGCCTCGTTTTCGAGTTCTGGGCGTTGAAAGTTGATATTTACCAATGTTTGACCCCTAATAACTTATTGACGGACAGTCCGATTTTTCTGAAAAATATCATTAATTGTAAGTATGGTCCTAAAGTATCTCTTGGCACCATTTTCAATCCAATCGGTGAAGGTCACCTTTAGTCTTTTTCAATCTCTTTGTTCATCAGACGACGTCTACAGACCCATTTTCAGCCCTTATATCTCCACATGTACTGCATGCAGCGCACTCCTATTTGGCACAAATATGTACCTTCCTAACACCTATAAACCTTATAAAAAGCGCACCTGTTTGTTGCGGATTGATAGAGTTATTACGGTTTTACCGATTTCGCGCCCTAATTTCCATAGGGTGCAATGTAAAATTGATGGCCCGTTTTCACCAGGACGCCTTGCCCCGATTCCCTTGACTAGTCTTTATATATGTAGGCATTAATGATCTGCGCATGCGCATGTATTTGCAGCACCGTCGGTGCTTTCCTTTGCCTGCTATAGGCGAAAAACGATTTATTTATGAAATGTTTGGCGGCCCATATTGCACGTGCTTTTCTATTGACCGCTACCATATTTTGCAGGCTTGTTGGTATGGATAAGGGCTACAAACGTTCCAACTTTCAGTGGAATCGGACGACAAATAAGTGTGTTATTAAGAGTCAAAATATTGGATATTCCTCACCAACTTTGGACTGCTTATTTGAGTCAAATGCAACCTTCACCGATTGGAATGAAACCTGTGCGAGATGAAAGGCCTGGGGCCATGAGTCACTGGGGCAACTGGACGAAAATTCTGAGAGCCTCGTTTTCGAGTTCTGGGCGTTGAAAGTTGATATTTACCAATGTTTGACCCCTAATAACTTATTGACGGACAGTCCGATTTTTCTGAAAAATATCATTAATTGTAAGTATGGTCCTAACGTATCTCTTGGCACCATTTTCAATCCAATCGGTGAAGGTCACCTTTAGTCTTTTTCAATCTCTTTGTTCATCAGACGACGTCTACAGACCCATTTTCAGCCCTTATATCTCCACATGTACTGCATGCAGCGCACTCCTATTTGGCACAAATATGTACCTTCCTAACACCTATAAACCTTATAAAAAGCGCACCTGTTTGTTGCGGATTGATAGAGTTATTACGGTTTTTACCGATTTCGCACCCTAATTTCCATAGGGTGCAATGTAAAATTGATGGCCCGTTTTCACCAGGACGCCTTGCCCCGATTCCCTTGACTAGTCTTTATATATGTAGGCATTAATGATCTGCGCATGCGCATGTATTTGCAGCACCGTCGGTGCTTTCCTTTGCCTGCTATAGGCGAAAAACGATTTATTTATGAAATGTTTGGCGGCCCATATTGCACGTGCTTTTCTATTGACCGCTACCATATTTTGCAGGCTTGTTGGTATGGATAAGGGCTAAAACGTTCCAAATTTCAGTCGAATCGGACGACAAATAAGTGAGTTATTAAGAGTCAAAATATTGGATATTCCTCACCAACTTTGGACTGCTTATTTGAGTCAAATGCGACCTTCACCGATTGGAATGAAACCTGTGCCAGATGAAAGGCCTGGGGCCATGAGTCACTGGGGCAACTGGACGAAAATTCTGAGAGCCTCGTTTTCGAGTTCTGGGCGTTGAAAGTTGATATTTACCAATGTTTGACCCCTAATAACTTATTGACGGACAGTCCGATTTTTCTGAAAAATATCATTAATTGTAAGTATGGTCCTAAAGTATCTCTTGGCACCATTTTCAATCCAATCGGTGAAGGTCACCTTTAGTCTTTTTCAATCT
The DNA here is from genome assembly GCA_964016985.1 of Anodontia alba. Lineage (NCBI taxonomy): Eukaryota > Metazoa > Mollusca > Bivalvia > Lucinida > Lucinidae > Anodontia > Anodontia alba. The sequence goes on from OZ024834.1 coordinate 28,012,072, forward strand.
CTTTGTTCATCAGACGACGTCTACAGACCCATTTTCAGCCCTTATATCTCCACATGTACTGCATGCAGCGCACTCCTATTTGGCACAAATATGTACCTTCCTAACACCTATAAACCTTATAAAAAGCGCACCTGTTTGTTGCGGATTGATAGAGTTATTACGGTTTTAACGATTTCGCGCCCTAATTTCCATAGGGTGCAATGTAAAATTGATGGCCCGTTTTCACCAGGACGCCTTGCCCCGATTCCCTTGAATAGTCTTTATATATGTAGGCAATAATGATCTGCGCATGCGCATGTATTTGCAGCACCGTCGGTGCTTTCCTTTGCCTGCTATAGGCGAAAAACGATTTATTTATGAAATGTTTGGCGGCCCATATTGCACGTGCTTTTCTATTGACCGCTACCATATTTTGCAAGCTTGTTGGTATGGATAAGGGCTACAAACGTTCCAAATTCCAGTCGAATCGGACGACAAATAAGTGAGTTATTAAGAGTCAAAATATTGGATATTCCTCACCAACTTTGGACTGCTTATTTGAGTCAAAGGCGACCTTCACCGATTGGAATGAAACCTGTGCCAGATGAAAGGCCTGGGGCCATGAGTCACTGGGGCAACTGGACGAAAACTCTGAGAGCCTCGTTTTCGAGTTCTGGGCGTTGAAAGTTGATATTTACCAATGTTTGACCCCTAATAACTTATTGACGGACAGTCCGATTTTTCTGAAAAAATATCATTAATTGTAAGTATGGTCCTAAAGTATCTCTTGGCACCATTTTCAATCCAATCGGTGAAGGTCACCTTTAGTCTTTTTCAATCTCTTTGTTCATCAGACGACGTCTACAGACCCATTTTCAGCCCTTATATCTCCACATGTACTGCATGCAGCGCACTCCTATTTGGCACAAATATGTACCTTCCTAACACCTATAAACCTTATAAAAAGCGCACCTGTTTGTTGCGGATTGATAGAGTTATTACGGTTTTACCGATTTCGCGCCCTAATTTCCATAGGGTGCAATGTAAAATTGATGGCCCGTTTTCACCAGGACGCCTTGCCCCGATTCCCTTGACTAGTCTTTATATATGTAGGCATTAATGATCTGCGCATGCGCTTGTATTTGCAGCACCGTCGGTGCTTTCCTTTGCCTGCTATAGGCGAAAAACGATTTATTTATGAAATGTTTGGCGGCCCATATTGCACGTGCTTTTCTATTGACCGCTACCATATTTTGCAGGCTTGTTGGTATGGATAAGGGCTACAAACGTTCAAAATTTCAGTCGAATCGGACGACAAAAAAGTGAGTTATTAAGAGTCAAAATATTGGATATTCCTCACCAACTTTGGACTGCTTATTTGAGTCAAATGCGACCTTCACCGATTGGAATGAAACCTGTGCCAGATGAAAGGCCTGGGGCCATGAGTCACTGGGGCAACTGGACGAAAACTCTGAGAGCCTCGTTTTCGAGTTCTGGGCGTTGAAAGTTGATATTTACCAATGTTTGACCCCTAATAACTTATTGACGGACAGTCCGATTTTTCTGAAAAATATCATTAATTGTAAGTATGGTCCTAAAGTATCTCTTGGCACCATTTTCAATCCAATCGGTGAAGGTCACCTTTAGTCTTTTTCAATCTCTTTGTTCATCAGACGACGTCTACAGACCCATTTTCAGCCCTTATATCTCCACATATACTGCATGCAGCGCACTCCTATTTGGCACAAATATGTACCTTCTTAACACCTATAAACCTTATAAAAAGCGCACCTGTTTGTTGCGGATTGATAGAGTTATTACGGTTTTACCGATTTCGCGCCCTAATTTCCATAGGGTGCAATGTAAAATTGATGGCCCGTTTTCACCAGGACGCCTTGCCCCGATTCCCTTGACTAGTCTTTATATATGTAGGCATTAATGATCTGCACATGCGCATGTATTTGCAGCACCGTCGGTGCTTTCCTTTGCCTGCTATAGGCGAAAAACGATTTATTTATGAAATGTTTGGCGGCCCATATTGCACGTGCTCTTCTATTGACCGCTACCATATTTTGCAGGCTAGTTGGTATGGATAAGGGCTACAAACGTTCCAAATTTCAGTCGAATCGGACGACAAATAAGTGAGTTATTAAGAGTCAAAATATTGGATATTCCTCACCAACTTTGGACTGCTTATTTGAGTCAAATGCGACCTTCACCGATTGGAATGAAACCTGTGCCAGATGAAAGGCCTGGGGCCATGAGTCACTGGGGCAACTGGACGAAAATTCTGAGAGCCTCGTTTTCGAGTTCTGGGCGTTGAAAGTTGATATTTACCAATGTTTGACCCCTAATAACTTATTGACGGACAGTCCGATTTTTCTGAAAAATATCATTAATTGTAAGTATGGTCCTAAAGTATCTCTTGGCACCATTTTCAATCCAATCGGTGAAGGTCACCTTTAGTCTTTTTCAATCTCTTTGTTCATCAGACGACGTCTACAGACCCATTTTCAGCCCTTATATCTCCACATGTACTGCATGCAGCGCACTCCTATTTGGCACAAATATGTACCTTCCTAACACCTATAAACCTTATAAAAAGCGCACCTGTTTGTTGCGGATTGATAGAGTTATTACGGTTTTACCGATTTCGCGCCCTAATTTCCATAGGGTGCAATGTAAAATTGATGGCCCGTTTTCACCAGGACGCCTTGCCCCGATTCCCTTGACTAGTCTTTATATATGTAGGCATTAATGATCTGCGCATGCGCATGTATTTGCAGCACCGTCGGTGCTTTCCTTTGCCTGCTATAGGCGAAAAACGATTTATTTATGAAATGTTTGGCGGCCCATATTGCACGTGCTTTTCTATTGACCGCTACCATATTTTGCAGGCTTGTTGGTATGGATAAGGGCTACAAACGTTCCAAATTTCAGTCGAATCGGACGACAAATAAGTGAGTTATTAAGAGTCAAAATATTGGATATTCCTCACCAACTTTGGACTGCTTATTTGAGTCAAATGCGACCTTCACCGATTGGAATGAAACCTGTGCCAGATGAAAGGCCTGGGGCCATGAGTCACTGGGGCAACTGGACGAAAATTCTGAGAGCCTCGTTTTCGAGTTCTGGGCGTTGAAAGTTGATATTTACCAATGTTTGACCCCTAATAACTTATTGACGGACAGTCCGATTTTTCTGAAAAATATCATTAATTGTAAGTATGGTCCTAAAGTATCTCTTGGCACCATTTTCAATCCAATCGGTGAAGGTCACCTTTAGTCTTTTTCAATCTCTTTGTTCATCAGACGACGTCTACAGACCCATTTTCAGCCCTTATATCTCCACATGTACTGCATGCAGCGCACTCCTATTTGGCACAAATATGTACCTTCCTAACACCTATAAACCTTATAAAAAGCGCACCTGTTTGTTGCGGATTGATAGAGTTATTACGGTTTTACGGATTTCGCGCCCTAATTTCCATAGGGTGCAATGTAAAATTGATGGCTCGTTTTCACCAGGACGCCTTGTCCCGATTCCCTTGACTAGTCTTTATTTATGTAGGCATTAATGATCTGCGCATGTGCATGTATTTGCAGCACCGTCGGTGCTTTCCTTTGCCTGCTATAGGCGAAAAACGATTTATTTATGAAATGTTTGGCGGCCCATATTGCACGTGCTTTCCTATTGACCGCTACCATATTTTGCAGGCTTGTTGGTATGGATAAGGGCTACAAACGTTCCAAATTTCAGTCGAATCGGACGACAAATAAGTGAATTATTAAGAGTCAAAATATTGGATATTCCTCACCAACTTTGGACTGCTTATTTGAGTCAAATGCGACCTTCACCGATTGGAATGAAACCTGTACCAGATGAAAGGCCTGGGGCCATGAGTCACTTTGGCAACTGGACGAAAATTCTGAGAGCCTCGTTTTCGAGTTCTGGGCGTTGAAAGTTGATATTTACCAATGTTTGACCCCTAATAACTTATTGACGGACAGTCCGATTTTTCTGAAGAATATCATTAATTGTAAGTATGGTCCTGAAGTATCTCTTGGCACCATTTTCAATCCAATCGGTGAAGGTCACCTTTAGTCTTTTTCAATCTCTTTGTTCATCAGACGACGTCTACAGACCCATTTTCAGCCCTTATATCTCCACATGTACTGCATGCAGCGCACTCCTATTTGGCACAAATATGTACCTTCCTTACACCTATAAACCTTATAAAAAGCGCACCTGTTTGTTGCGGATTGATAGAGTTATTACGGTTTTACCGATTTCGCGCCCTAATTTCCATAGGGTGCAATGTAAAATTGATGGCCCGTTTTCACCAGGACGCCTTGCCCCGATTCCCTTGACTAGACTTTATATATGTAGGCATAAATGATCTGCGCATGCGCATGTATTTGCAGCACCGTCGGTGCTTTCCTTTGCCTGCTATAGGCGAAAAACGATTTATTTATGAAATGTTTGGCGGCCCATATTCCACGTGCTTTTCTATTGACCGCTACCATATTTTGCAGGCTTGTAAGTATAGATAAGGGCTACAAACGTTTCAAATTTCAGTCGAATCGGACGACAAATAAGTGAGTTATTAAGAGTCAAAATATTGGATATTCCTCACCAACTTTGGACTGCTTATTTGAGTCAAATGCGACCTTCACCGATTGGAATGAAACCTGTGCCAGATGAAAGGCCTGGGGCCATGAGTCACTGGGGCAACTGGACGAAAATTCTGAGAGCCTCGTTTTCGAGTTCTGGGCGTTGAAAGTTGATATTTACCAATGTTTGACCCCTAATAACTTATTGACGGACAGTCCGATTTTCCTGAAAAATATCATTAATTGTAAGTATGGTCCTAAAGTATCTCTTGGCACCATTTTCAATCCAATCGGTGAAGGTCACCTTTAGTCTTTTTCAATCTCTTTGTTCATCAGACGACGTCTACAGACCCATTTTCAGCCCTTTTATCTCCACATGTACTGCATGCAGTGCACTCCTATTTGGCACAAATATGTACCTTCCTAACACCTATAAACCTTATAAAAAAGCGCACCTGTTTGTTGCGGATTGATAGAGTTATTACGGTTTTACCGATTTCGCGCCCTAATTTCCATAGGGTGCAATGTAAAATTGATGGCCCGTTTTCACCAGGACGCCTTGTCCCGATTCCCTTGACTAGTCTTTATATATGTATGCATTAATGATCTGCGCATGCGCATGTATTTGCAGCACCGTCGGTGCTTTCCTTTGCCTGCTATAGGCGAAAAACGATTTATTTATGAAATGTTTGGCGGCCCATATTGCGCGTGCTTTTCTATTGACCGCTACAATATTTTGCAGGCTTGTTGGTATGGATAAGGGCTACAAACGTTCCAAATTTCAGTCGAATCGGACGACAAATAAGTGAGTTATTAAGAGTCAAAATATTGGATATTCCTCACCAACTTTGGACTGCTTATTTGAGTCAAATGCGACCTTCACCGATTGGAATGAAACCTGTGCCAGATGAAAGGCCTAGGGCCATGAGTCACTGGGGCAACTGGACGAAAATTCTGAGAGCCTCGTTTTCGAGTTCTGGGCGTTGAAAGTTGATATTTACCAATGTTTGACCCCTAATAACTTATTGACGGACAGTCCGATTTTTCTGAAAAATATCATTAATTGTAAGTATGGTCCTAAAGTATCTCTTGGCACCATTTTCAATCCAATCGGTGAAGGTCACCTTTAGTCTTTTTCAATCTCTTTGTTCATCAGACGACGTCTACAGACCCATTTTCAGCCCTTATATCTCCACATGTACTGCATGCAGCGCACTCCTATTTGGCACAAATATGTACCTTCCTAACACCTATAAACCTTATAAAAAGCGCACCTGTTTGTTGCGGATTGATAGAGTTATTACGGTTTTACCGATTTCGCGCCCTAATTTCCATAGGGTGCAATGTAAAATTGATGGCCCGTTTTCACCAGGACGCCTTGCCCCGATTCCCCTGACTAGTCTTTATATATGTAGGCATTAATGATCTGCGCATGCGCATGTATTTGCAGCACCGTCGGTGCTTTCCTTTGCCTGCTATAGGCGAAAAACGATTTATTTATGAAATGTTTGGCGGCCCATATTGCGCGTGCTTTTCTATTGACCGCTACAATATTTTGCAGGCTTGTTGGTATGGATAAGGGCTACAAACGTTCCAAATTTCCGTCGAATCGGACGACAAATAAGTGAGTTATTAAGAGTCAAAATATTGGATATTCCTCACCAACTTTGGACTGCTTATTTGAGTCAAATGCGACCTTCACCGATTGGAATGAAACCTGTGCCAGATGAAAGGCCTAGGGCCATGAGTCACTGGGGCAACTGGACGAAAATTCTGAGAGCCTCGTTTTCGAGTTCTGGGCGTTGAAAGTTGATATTTACCAATGTTTGACCCCTAATAACTTATTGACGGACAGTCCGATTTTTCTGAAAAATATCATTAATTGTAAGTATGGTCCTAAAGTATCTCTTGGCACCATTTTCAATCCAATCGGTGAAGGTCACCTTTAGTCTTTTTCAATCTCTTTGTTCATCAGACGACGTCTACAGACCCATTTTCAGCCCTTATATCTCCACATGTACTGCATGCAGCGCACTCCTATTTGGCACAAATATGTACCTTCCTAACACCTATAAACCTTATAAAAAGCGCACCTGTTTGTTGCGGATTGATAGAGTTATTATGGTTTTACCGATTTCGCGCCCTAATTTCCATAGGGTGCAATGTAAAATTTATGGCCCGTTTTCACAAGGACGCCTTGCCCCGATTCCCTTGACTAGTCTTTATATATGTAGGCATTAATGATCTGCGCATGCGCATGTATTTGCAGCACCGTCGGTGCTTTCCTTTGCCTGCTATAGGCGAAAAACGATTTATTTATGAAATGTTTGGCGGCCCATATTGCACGTGCTTTTCTATTGACCGCTGCCATATTTTGCAGGCTTGTTGGTATGGATAAGGGCTACAAACGTTCCAAATTTCAGTCGAATCGGACGACCAATAAGTGAGTTATTAAGAGTCAAAATATTGGATATTCCTCACCAACTTTGGACTGCTTATTTGAGTCAAATGCGACCTTCACCGATTGGAATGAAACCTGTGCCAGATGAAAGGCCTGGGGCCATGAGTCACTGGGGCAACTGGACGAAAATTCTGAGAGCCTCGTTTTCGAGTTCTGGGCGTTGAAAGTTGATATTTACCAATGTTTGACCCCTAATAACTTATTGACGGACAGTCCGATTTTTCTGAAAAATATCATTAATTGTAAGTATGGTCCTAAAGTATCTCTTGGCACCATTTTCAATCCAATCGGTGAAGGTCACCTTTAGTCTTTTTCAATCCCTTTGTTCATCAGACGACGTCTACAGACCCATTTTCAGCCCTTATATCTCCACATGTACTGCATGCAGCGCACTCCTAATTGGCACAAATATGTACCTTCCTAACGCCTATAAACCTTATAAAAAGCGCACCTGTTTGTTGCGGTTTGATAGAGTTATTACGGTTTTACCGATTTCGCGCCCTAATTTCCATAGGGTGCAATGTAAAATTGATGGCCCGTTTTCACCAGGACGCCTTGCCCCGATTCCCTTGACTAGTCTTTATATAAGTAGGCATTAATGATCTGCGCAATCGCATATATTTGCAGCACCGTCGGTGCTTTCCTTTGCCTGCTATAGGCGAAAAACGATTTATTTATGAAATGTTTGGCGGCCCATATTGCACGTGTTTTTCTATTGACCGCTACCATATTTTGCAGGCTTGTTGGTATGGATAAGGGCTACAAACGTTCCAAATTTCGGTCGAATCGGACGACAAATAAGTGAGTTATTAAGAGTCAAAATATTGGATATTCCTCACCAACTTTGGACTGCTTATTTGAGTCAAATGCGACCTTCACCGATTGGAATGAAACCTGTGCCAGATGAAAGGCCTGGGGCCATGAGTCACTGGGGCAACTGGACGAAAATTCTGAGAGCCTCGTTTTCGAGTTCTGGGCGTTGAAAGTTGATATTTACCAATGTTTGACCCCTAATAACTTATTGACGGACAGTCCGATTTTTCTGAAAAAATATCATTAATTGTAAGTATGGTCCTAAAGTATCTCTTGGCACCATTTTCAATCCAATCGGTGAAGGTCACCTTTAGTCTTTTTCAATCTCTTTGTTCATCAGACGACGTCTACAGACCCATTTTCAGCCCTTATATCTCCACATGTACTGCATGCAGCGCACTCCTATTTGGCACAAATATGTACCTTCCTAACACCTATAAACCTTATAAAAAGCGCACCTGTTTGTTGCGGATTGATAGAGTTATTACGGTTTTACCGATTTCGCGCCCTAATTTCCATAGGGTGCAATGTAAAATTGATGGCCCGTTTTCACCAGGACGCCTTGCCCCGATTCCCTTGACTAGTCTTTATATATGTAGGCATTAATGATCTGCGCATGCGCATGTATTTGCAGCACCGTCGGTGCTTTCCTTTGCCTGCTATAGGCGAAAAACGATTTATTTATGAAAGGTTTGGCGGCCCATATTGCACGTGCTTTTCTATTGACCGCTACCATATTTTGCAGGCTTGTTGGAATGGATAAGGGCTACAAACGTTCCAAATTTCAGTCCAATCGGACGACAAATAAGTGAGTTATTAAGAGTCAAAATATTGGATATTCCTCACCAACTTTGGACTGCTTATTTGAGTCAAATGCGACCTTCACCGATTGGAATGAAACCTGTGCCAGATGAAAGGCCTGGGGCCATGAGTCACTGGGGCAACTGGACGAAAATTCTGAGAGCCTCGTTTTCGAGTTCTGGGCGTTGAAAGTTGATATTTACCAATGTTTGACCCCTAATAACTTATTGACGGACAGTCCGATTTTTCTGAAAAATATCATTAATTGTAAGTATGGTCCTAAAGTATCTCTTGGCACCATTTTCAATCCAATCGGTGAAGGTCACCTTTAGTCTTTTTCAATCTCTTTGTTCATCAGACGACGTCTACAGACCCATTTTCAGCCCTTATATCTCCACATGTACTGCATGCAGCGCACTCCTATTTGGCACAAATATGTACCTTCCTAACACCTATAAACCTTATAAAAAGCGCACCTGTTTGTTGCGGATTGATAGAGTTATTACGGTTTTACCGATTTCGCGCCCTAATTTCCATAGGGTGCAATGTAAAATTGATGGCCCGTTTTCACCAGGACGCCTTGCCCCGATTCCCTTGACTAGTCTTTATATATGTAGGCATAATGCTCTGCGCATGCGCATGTATTTGCAGCACCGTCGGTGCTTTTCTTTGCCTGATATAGGCGAAAAACGATTTATTTATGAAATGTTTGGCGGCCCATATTGCACGTGCTTTTCTATTGACCGCTACCATATTTTGCAGGCTTGTTGGAATGGATAAGGGCTACAAACGTTCCAAATTTCAGTCCAATCGGACGACAAATAAGTGAGTTATTAAGAGTCAAAATATTGGATATTCCTCACCAACTTTGGACTGCTTATTTGAGTCAAATGCGACCTTCACCGATTGGAATGAAACCTGTGCCAGATGAAAGGCCTGGGGCCATGAGTCACTGGGGCAATTGGACGAAAATTCTGAGAGCCTCGTTTTCGAGTTCTGGGCGTTGAAAGTTGATATTTACCAATGTTTGACCCCTAATAACTTATTGACGGACAGTCCGATTTTTCTGAAAAATATCATTAATTGTAAGTATGGTCCTAAAGTATCTCTTGGCACCATTTTCAATCCAATCGGTGAAGGTCACCTTTAGTCTTTTTCAATCTCTTTGTTCATCAGACGACGTCTACAGACCCATTTTCAGCCCTTATATCTCCACATGTACTGCATGCAGCGCACTCCTATTTGGCACAAATATGTACCTTCCTAACACCTATAAACCTTATAAAAAGCGCACCTGTTTGTTGCGGATTGATAGAGTTATTACGGTTTTACCGATTTCGCGCCCTAATTTCCATAGGGTGCAATGTAAAATTGATGGCCCGTTTTCACCTGGACGCCTTGCCCCGATTCCCTTGACTAGTCTTTATGTATGTAGGCATTAATGATCTGCGCATGCGCATGTATTTGCAGCACTGTCGGTGCTTTCCTTTGCCTGCTATAGGCGAAAAACGATTTATTTATGAAATGTTTGGCGGCCCATATTGCACGTGCTTTTCTATTGACCGCTACCATATTTTGCAGGCTTGTTGGTATTGATAAGGGCTACAAACGTTTTAAATCTCAGTGAAATCGGACGACAAATAAGTGAGTTATTAAGAGTCAAAATATTGGATATTCCTCACCAACTTTGGACTGCTTATTTGAGTCAAATGCGACCTTCACCGATTGGAATGAAACCTGTGCCAGATGAAAGGCCTGGGGCCATGAGTCACTGGGGCAACTGGACGAAAATTCTGAGAGCCTCGTTTTCGAGTTCTGGGCGTTGATATTTACCAATGTTTGACCCCTAATAACTTATTGACGGACAGTCCGATTTTTCTGAAAAATATCATTAATTGTAAGTATGGTCCTAAAGTATCTCTTGGCACCATTTTCAATCCAATCGGTGAAGGTCACCTTTAGTCTTTTTCAATCTCTTTGTTCATCAGACGACGTCTACAGACCCATTTTCAGCCCTTATATCTCCACATGTACTGCATGCAGCGCACTCCTATTTGGCACAAATATGTACCTTCCTAACACCTATAAACCTTATAAAAAGCACACCTGTTTGTTGCGGATTGATAGAGTTATTACGGTTTTACCGATTTCGCGCCCTAATTTCCATAGGGTGCAATGTAAAATTGATGGCCCGTTTTCACCAGGACGCCTTGCCCCGATTCCCTTGACTAGTCTTTATATATGTAGGCATTAATGATCTGCGCATGCGCATGTACTTGCAGCACCGTCGGTGCTTTCCTTTGCCTGCTATAGGCGAAAAACGATTTATTTATGAAATGTTTGGCGGCCCATATTGCACGTGCTTTTCTATTGACCGCTACCATATTTTGCAGGCTTGTTGGTATGGATATGGGCTACAAACGTTCCAAATTTCAGTCAAATCGGACGACAAATAAGTGAGTTACTAAGAGTCAAAATATTGGATATTCCTCACCAACTTTGGACTGCTTATTTAAGTCAAATGCGACCTTCACCGATTGGAATGAAACCTGTGCCAGATGAAAGGCCTGGGGCCATGAGTCACTGGGGCAACTGGACGAAAATTCTGAGAGCCTCGTTTTCGAGTTCTGGGCGTTGAAAGTTGATATTTACCAATGTTTGACCCCTAATAACTTATTGACGGACAGTCCGATTTTTCTGAAAAATATCATTAATTGTAAGTATGGTCCTAAAGTATCTCTTGGCACCATTTTCAATCCAATCGGTGAAGGTCACCTTTAGTCTTTTTCAATCTCTTTGTTCATCAGACGACGTCTACAGACCCATTTTCAGCCCTTATATCTCCACATGTACTGCATGCAGCGCACTCTTATTTGGCACAAATATGTACCTTCCTAACACCTATAAACCTTATAAAAAGCGCACCTGTTTGTTGCGGATTGATAGAGTTATTACGGTTTTACCGATTTCGCGCCCTAATTTCCATAGGGTGCAATGTAAAATTGATGGCCCATTTTCACCAGGACGCCATGCCCCGATTCCCTTGATTAGTCTTTATATATGTAGGCATTAATGATCTGCGCATGCGCATGTATTTGCAGCACCGTCGGTGCTTTCCTTTGCCTGCTATAGGCGAAAAACGATTTATTTATGAAATGTTTGGCGGCCCATATTGCACGTGCTTTTCTATTGACCGCTACTATATTTTGCAAGCTTGTTGGTATGGATAAGGGCTACTAACGTCCCAAATTTCAGTCAAATCGGACGACAAATAAGTGAGTTATTAAGAGTCAAAGTATTGGATATTCCTCACCAACTTTGGACTGCTTATTTGAGTCAAATGCGACCTTCACCGATTGGAATGAAACCTGTGCCAGATGAAAGGCGTGGGGCCATGAGTCACTGGGGCAACTGGACGAAAATTCTGAGAGCCTCGTTTTCGAGTTATGGGCGTTGAAAGTTGATATTTACCAATGTTTGACCCCTAATAACTTATTGACGGACAGTCCGATTTTTCTGAAAAATACCATTAATTGTAAGTATGGTCCTAAAGTATCTCTTGGCACCATTTTCAATCCAATCGGTGAAGGTCACCTTTAGTCTTTTTCAATCTCTTTGTTCATCAGACGACGTCTACAGACCCATTTTCAGCCCTTATATCTCCACATGTACTGCATGCAGCGCACTCCTATTTGGCACAAATATGTACCTTCCTAACACCTATAAACCTTATAAAAAGCGCACCTGTTTGTTGCGGATTGATAGAGTTATTACGGTTTTACCGGTTTCGCGCCCTAATTTCCATAGGGTGCAATGTAAAATTGATGGCCCGTTTTCACCAAGACGCCTTGCCCCGATTCCCTTGACTAATCTTTATATATGTAGGCATTAATGATCTGCGCATGCGCTTGTATTTGCAGCACCGTCGGTGCTTTCCTTTGCCTGCTATAGGCGAAAAACGATTTATTTATGAAATGTTTGGCGGCCCATATTGCACGTGCTTTTCTATTGACCGCTACTATATTTTGCAGACTTGTTGGTATGGATAAGGGCTACAAACGTCCCAAATTTCAGTCAAATCGGACGACAAATAAGTGAGTTATTAAGAGTCAAAATATTGGATATTCCTCACCAACTTTGGACTGCTTATTTGAGTCAAATGCGACCTTCACCGATTGGAATGAAACCTGTGCCAGATGAAAGGCCTTGGGCCATGAGTCACTGGGGCAACTGAACGAAAATTCTGAGAGCCTCGTTTTCGAGTTCTGGGCGTTGAAAGTTGATATTTACCAATGTTTGACCCCTAATAACTTATTGACGGACAGTCCGATTTTTCTGAAAAATATCATTAATTGTAAGTATGGTCCTAAAGTATCTCTTGGCACCATTTTCAATCCAATCGGTGAAGGTCACCTTTAGTCTTTTTCAATCTCTTTGTTCATCAGACGACGTCTACAGACCCATTTCCAGCCCTTATATCTCCACATGTACTGCATGCAGCGCACTCCTATTTGGCACAAATATGTACCTTCCTAACACCTATAAACCTTATAAAAAGCGCACCTGTTTGTTGCGGATTGATAGAGTTATTACGGTTTTACCGATTTCGCGCCCTAATTTCCATAGGGTGCAATGTAAAATTGATGGCCCGTTTTCACCAGAACGCCTTGCCCCGATTCCCTTGACTAGTCTTTATATATGTAGGCATTAATGATCTGCGCTTGCGCATGTATTTGAAGCACCGTCGGTGCTTTCCTTTGCCTGCTATAGGCGAAAAACGATTTATTTATGAAATGTTTGGCGGCCCATATTGCACGTGCTTTTCTATTGACCGCTACCATATTCTGCGGGCTTGTTGGTATGGATTAGGGCTACAAACGTTCCAAATTTCAGTCAAATCGGACGACAAATAAGTGAGTTATTAAGAGTCAAAATATTGGATATTCCTCACCAACTTTGGACTGCTTATTTGAGTCAAATGCGACCTTCACCGATTGGAATGAAACCTGTGCCAGATGAAAGGCCTGGGGCCATGAGTCACTGGGGCAACTGGACGAAAATTCTGAGAGCCTCGTTTTCGAGTTCTGGGCGTTGAAAGTTGATATTTACCAATGTTTGACCCCTAATAACTTATTGACGGACAGTCCGATTTTTCTGAAAAATATCATTAATTGTAAGTATGGTCCTAAAGTATCTCTTGGCACCATTTTCAATCCAATCGGTGAAGGTCACCTTTAGTCTTTTTCAATCTCTTTGTTCATCAGACGACGTCTACAGACCCATTTTCAGCCCTTATATCTCCACATGTACTGCATGCAGCGCACTCCTATTTGGCACAAATATGTACCTTCCTAACACCTATAAACCTTATAAAAAGCGCACCTGTTTGTTGCGGATTGATAGAGTTATTACGGTTTTACCGATTTCGCGCCCTAATTTCCATAGGGTGCAATGTAAAATTGATGGGCCGTTTTCACCAGGACGCCTTGCCCCGATTCCCTTGACTAGTCTTTATATATGTAGGCATTAATGATCTGCGCATGCGCATGTATTTGCAGCACCGTCGGTGCTTTCCTTTGCCTGCTATAGGCGAAGAACTATTTATTTATGAAATGTTTGGCGGCCCATATTGCACGTGCTTTTCTATTGACCGCTACCATATTTTGCAGGCTTGTTGGTATGGATAAGGGCTACGAACGTTCCAAATTTCAGTCAAATCGGACGACAAAAAAGTGAGTTATTAAGAGTCAAAATATTGGATATTCCTCACCAATTTTGGACTGCTTATTTGAGTCAAATGCGACCTTCACCGATTGGAATGAAACCTGTGCCAGATGAAAGGCCTGGGGCCATGAGTCACTGGGGCAACTGGACGAAAATTCTGAGAGCCTCGTTTTCGAGTTCTGGGCGTTGAAAGTTGATATTTACCAATGTTTGACCCCTAATAACTTATTGACGGACAGTCCGATTTTTCTGAAAAATATCATTAATTGTAAGTATGGTCCAAAAGTATCTCTTGGCACCATTTTCAATCCAATCGGTGAAGGTCACCTTTAGTCTTTTTCAATCTCTTTGTTCATCAGACGACGTCTACAGACCCATTTTCAGCCCTTATATCTCCACATGTACTGCATGCAGCGCACTCCTATTTGGCACAAATATGTACCTTCCTAACACCTATAAACCTTATAAAAAGCGCACCTGTTTGTTGCGGATTGATAGAGTTATTACGGTTTTACCGATTTCATGCCCTAATTTCCATAGTGTGCAGTGTAAAATTGATGGCCCGTTTTCACCAGGACGCCTTGCCCCGATTCCCTTGACTAGTCTTTATATATGTAGGCATTAATGATCTGCGCATGCGCGTGTATTTGCAGCACCGTCGGTGCTTTCCTTTGCCTGCTATAGGCGAAAAACGATTTATTTATGAAATGTTTGGCGGCCCATATTGCACGTGCTTTTCTATTGACCGCTACCATATTTTGCAGGCTTGTTGGTATGGATAAGGGCTACAAACGTTCCAAATTTCAGTCAAATCGGACGACAAATAAGTGAGTTATTAAGAGTCAAAATATTGGATATTCCTCACCAACTTTGGACTGCTTATTTGAGTCAAATGCGACCTTCACCGATTGGAATGAAACCTGTGCCAGATGAAAGGCCTGGGGCCATGAGTCACTGGGGCAACTGGACGAAAATTCTGAGAGCCTCGTTTTCGAGTTCTGGGCGTTGAAAGTTGATATTTACCAATGTTTGACCCCTAATAACTTATTGACGGACAGTCCGATTTTTCTGAAAAATATCATTAATTGTAAGTATGGTCCTAAAGTATCTCTTGGCACCATTTTCAATCCAATCGGTGAAGGTCATCTTTAGTCTTTTTCAATCTCTTTGTTCATCAGACGACGTCTACAGACCCATTTTCAGCCCTTATATCTCCACATGTACTGCATGCAGCGCACTCCTATTTGGCACAAATATGTACCTTCCTAACACCTATAAACCTTATAAAAAGCGCACCTGTTTGTTGCGGATTGATAGAGTTATTACGGTTTTACCGATTTCGCGCCCTAATTTCCATAGGGTGCAATGTAAAATTCATGGCCCGTTTTCACCAGGACGCCTTGCCCCGATTCCCTTGACTAGTCTTTATATATGTAGGCATTAATGATCTGCGCATGCGCATGTATTTGCAGCACCGTCGGTGCTTTCCTTTGCCTGCTATAGGCGAAAAACGATTTATTTATGAAATGTTTGGCGGCCCATATTGCACGTGCTTTTCTTTTGACCGCTACCATATTTTGCAGGCTTGTTGGTATGGATAAGGGCTACAAACGTTCCAAATTTCACTCAAATCGGACGACAAATAAGTGAGTTATTAAGAGTCAAAATATTGGATATTCCTCACCAACTTTGGACTGCTTATTTGAGTCAAATGCGACCTTCACCGATTGGAATGAAACCTGTGCCAGATGAAAGGCCTGGGGCCATGAGTCACTGGGGCAACTGGACGAAAATTCTGAGAGCCTCGTTTTCGAGTTCTGGGCGTTGAAAGTTGATATTTACCAATGTTTGACCCCTAATAACTTATTGACGGACAGTCCGATTTTTCTGAAAAATATCATTAATTGTAAGTATGGTCCTAAAGTATCTCTTGGCACCATTTTCAATCCAATCGGTGAAGGTCACCTTTAGTCTTTATCAATCTCTTTGTTCATCAGACGACGTCTACAGACCCATTTTCAGCCCTTATATCTCCACATGTACTGCATGCAGCGCACTCCTATTTGGCACAAATATGTACCTTCCTAACACCTATAAACCCTATAAAAAGCGCACCTGTTTGTTGCGGATTGATAGAGTTATTACGGTTTTACCGATTTCGCGCCCTAATTTCCATAGGGTGCAATGTAAAATTGATGGCCCGTTTTCACCAGGACGCCTTGCCCCGATTCCCTTGAATAGTCTTTATATATGTAGGCATTAATGATCTGCGCATGCGCATGTATTTGCAGAACCATCGGTGCTTTCCTTTGCCTGCTATAGGCGAAAAACGATTTATTTATGAAATGTTTGGCGGCCCATATTGCACGTGTTT
Source organism: Anodontia alba (assembly GCA_964016985.1). Lineage (NCBI taxonomy): Eukaryota > Metazoa > Mollusca > Bivalvia > Lucinida > Lucinidae > Anodontia > Anodontia alba. The sequence continues at coordinate 28,028,837 of OZ024834.1, forward strand.
TTCTATTGACCGCAACCATATTTTGCAGGCTTGTTGGTATGGATAAGGGCTACAAACGTTCCGAATTTCAGTTAAATCGGACGACAAATAAGTGAGTTATTAAGAGTCAAAGTATTGGATATTCCTCACCAACTTTGGACTGCTTATTTGAGTCAAATGCGACCTTCACCGATTGGAATGAAACCTGTGCCAGATGAAAGGCCTGGGGCCATGAGTCACTGGGGCAACTGGACGAAAATTCTGAGAGCCTCGTTTTCGAGTTCTGGGCGTTGAAAGTTGATATTTACCAATGTTTGACCCCTAATAACTTATTGACGGACAGTCCGATTTTTCTGAAAAATATCATTAATTGTAAGTATGGTCCTAAAGTATCTCTTGGCACCATTTTCAATCCAATCGGTGAAGGGCACCTTTAGTCTTTTTCAATCTCTTTGTTCATCAGACGACGTCTACAGACCCAATTTCAGCCCTTATATCTCCACATGTACTGCATGCAGCGCACTCCTATTTGGCACAAATATGTACCTTCCTAACACCTATAAACCCTATAAAAAGCGCACCTGTTTGTTGCGGATTGATAGAGTTATTACGGTTTTACCGATTTCGCGCCCTAATTTCCATAGGGTGCAATGTAAAATTGATGGCCCGTTTTCACCAGGACGCCTTGCCCCGATTCCCTTGACTAGTCTTTATATATGTAGGCATTAATGATCTGCGCATGCGCATGTATTTGCAGCACCGTCGGTGCTTTCCTTTGCCTGCTATAGGCGAAAAACGATTTATTTATGAAATGTTTGGCGGCCCATATTGCACGTGCTTTTCTATTGACCGCTACCATATTTTGCAGACTTGTTGGTATGGATAAGGGCTACAAACGTTCCAAATTTCAGTCAAATCGGACGACAAAAAAGTGAGTTATTAAGAGTCAAAATATTGGATATTCCTCACCAACTTTGGACTGCTTATTTGAGTCAAATGCGACCTTCACCGATTGGAATGAAACCTGTGCCAGATGAAAGGCCTGGGGCCATGAGTCACTGGGGCAACTGGACGAAAATTCTGAGAGCCTCGTTTTCGAGTTCTGGGCGTTGAAAGTTGATATTTACCAATGTTTGACACCTAATAACTTATTGACGGACAGTCCGATTTTTCTGAAAAATATCATTAATTGTAAGTATGGTCCTAAAGTATCTCTTGGCACCATTTTCAATCCAATCGGTGAAGGTCACCTTTAGTCTTTTTCAATCTCTTTGTTCATCAGACGACGTCTACAGACCCATTTTCAGCCCTTATATCTCCACATGTACTGCATGCAGCGCACTCCTATTTGGCACAAATATGTACCTTCCTAACACCTATAAACCGTATAAGAAGCGCACCTGTTTGTTGCGGATTGATAGAGTTATTACGGTTTTACCGATTTCGCGCCCTAATTTCCATAGGGTGCAACGTAAAATTGATGGCCTTTTTTCACCAGGACGCCTTGCCTCGATTCCCTTGTCTAGTCTTTATATATGTAGGCATTAATGATCTGCGCATGCGCATGTATTTGCAGCACCGTCGGTGCTTTCCTTTGCCTGCTATAGGCGAAAAACGATTTATTTATGAAATGTTTGGCGGCCCATATTGCACGTGCTTTTCTATTGACCGCTACCATAATTTGCAGGCTTGTTGGTATGGATAAGGGCTACAAACGTTCCAAATTTCAGCCAAATCGGAAGCAAATAAGTGAGTTATTAAGAGTCAAAATATTGGATATTCCTCACCAACTTTGGACTGCTTATTTGAGTCAAATGCGACCTTTACCGATTGGAATGAAACCTGTGCCAGATGAAAGGCCTGGGGCCATGAGTCACTGGGGCAACTGGTCGAAAATTCTGAGAGCCTCGTTTTCGAGTTCTGGGCGTTGAAAGATATTTACCAATGTTTGACCCCTAATAACTTATTAACGGACAGTCCGATTTTTCTGAAAAATATCATTAATTGTAAGTATGGTCCTAAAGTATCTCTTGGCACCATTTTCAATCCAATCGGTGAAGGTCACCTTTAGTCTTTTTCAATCTCTTTGTTCATCAGACGACGTCTACAGACCCATTTTCAGCCCTTATATCTCCACATGTACTGCATGCAGCGCACTCCTATTTGGCACAAATATGTACCTTCCTAACACCTATAAACCTTATAAAAAGCGCACCTGTTTGTTGCGGATTGATAGAGTTATTACGGTTTTACCGATTTCGCGCCCTAATTTCCATAGGGTGCAATGTAAAATTGATGGCCCGTTTTCACCAGGACGCCTTGCCCCGATTCCCTTGACTAGTCTTTATATATGTAGGCATTAATGATCTGCGCATGCGCATGTATTTGCAGAACCGTCGGTGCTTTCCTTTGCCTGCTATAGGCGAAAAACGATTTATTTATGAAATGTTTGGCGGCCCATATTGCACGTGCTTTTCTATTGTCGGCTACCATATTTTGCATGCTTGTTGGTATGGATAAGGGCTACAAACGTTCCAAATTTCAGTCAAATCGGACAACAAATAAGTGAGTTATTAAGAGTCAAAGTATTGGATATTCCTCACCAACTTTGGACTGCTTATTTGAGTCAAATGCGACCTTCACCGATTGGAATGAAACCTGTGCCAGATGAAAGGCCTGGGGCCATGAGTCACTGGGGCAACTGGACGAAAGTTCTGAGATCATCGTTTTCGAGTTCTGGGCGTTGAAAGTTGATATTTACCAATGTTTGACCCCTAATAACTTATTAACGGACAGTCCGATTTTTCTGAAAAATATCATTAATTGTAAGTATGGTCCTAAAGTATCTCTTGGCACCATTTTCAATCCAATCGGTGAAGGTCACCTTTAGTCTTTTTCAATCTCTTTGTTCATCAGACGACGTCTACAGACCAATTTTCAGCCCTTATATCTCCACAGGTACTACATGCAGCGCACTCCTATTTGGCACAAATATGTACCTTCCTTACACCTATAAACCTTATAAAAAGCGCACCTGTTTGTTGCGGATTGATAGAGTTATTACGGTTTTACCGATTTCGTGCCCTAATTTCCATAGGGTGCAATGTAAAATTGATGGCCCATTTTCACCAGGACGCCTTGCCCCGATTCCCTTGACTTGTCTTTTTATATGTAGGCATTAATGATCTGCGCATGCGCATGTATTTGCAGCACCGTCGGTGCTTTCCTTTGCCTGCTATAGGCGAATAACGATTTATTTATGAAATGTTTGGCGGCCCATATTTCACGTGCTTTTCTATTGACCGCTACCATATTTTGCAGGCTTGTTGGTATAAATAAGGGCTACAAACGTTCTAAATTTCAGCCTAATCGGACGACAAAAAAGTGAGTTATTAAGAGTCAAAATATTGGATATTCCTCACCAACTTTGGACTGCTTATCTGAGTCAAATGCGACCTTCAACGATTGGAATGAAACCTGTGCCATGTATTTGTAGCACCGTCGGTGCTTTCCTTTGCCTGCTATAGGCGAAAAACGATTTATTTATGAAATGTTTGGCGGCCCATATTGCACGTGCTTTTCTATTGACCGCTACCATATTTTGCAGGCTTGTTGGTATTGATAAGGGCTACAAACGTTCCAAATTTCAGCCAAATCGGACGACAAGAAAGTGAGTTATTAAGAGTCAAAATATTGGATATTCCTCACCAACTTTGGACTGCTTATTTGAGTCAAATGCGACCTTCACCGATTAGAATGAAACCTGTGCCAGATGAAAGGCCTGGGGCCATGAGTCACTGGGGCAACTGGACGAAAATTCTGAGAGTCTCGTTTTCGAGTTCTGGGCGTTGAAAGTTGATATTTACCAATGTTTGACCCCTAATAACTTATTAACGGACAGTCCGATTTTTCTGAAAAATATCATTAATTGTAAGTATGGTCCTAAAGTATCTCTTGGCACCATTTTCAATCCAATCGGTGAAGGTCACCTTTAGTCTTTTTCAATCTCTTTGTTCATCAGACGACGTCTACAGACCAATTTTCAGCCCTTATATCTCCACAGGTACTACATGCAGCGCACTCCTTTTTGGCACAAATATGTACCTTCCTTACACCTATAAACCTTATATAAAGCGCACCTGTTTGTTGCGGATTGATAGAGTTATTACGGTTTTACCGATTTCGCGCCCTAATTTCCATATGGTGCAATGTAAAATTGATGGCCCGTTTTCACCAGGACGCCTTGCCCCGATTCCCTTGACTAGTCTTTATATATGTAGGCATTAATGATCTGCGCATGCGCATGTATTTGCAGCACCGTCGGTGCTTTCCTTTGCCTGCTATAGGCGAAAAATGATTTATTTATGAAATGTTTGGCGGCCCATATTTCACGTGCTTTTCTATTGACCGCTACCATATTTTGCAGGCTTGTTGGTATAAATAAGGGCTACAAACGTTCTAAATTTCAGCTTAATCGGACGACAAATAAGTGAGTTATTAAGAGTCAAAATATTGGATATTCCTCACCAACTTTGGACTGCTTATCTGAGTCAAATGCGACCTTCAACGATTGGAATGGAACCTGTGCCATGTATTTGTAGCACCGTCGGTGCTTTCCTTTGCCTGCTATAGGCGAAAAACGATTTATTTATGAAATGTTTGGCGGCCCATATTGCACGTGCTTTTCTATTGACCGGTACCATATTTTGCAGGCTTGTTGGTATTGATAAGGGCTACAAACGTTCCAATTTTCAGCCAAATCGGACGACAAGAAAGTGAGTTATTAAGAGTCAAAATATTGGATATTCCTCACCAACTTTGGACTGCTTATTTGAGTCAAATGCGACCTTCACCGATTGGAATGAAACCTGTGCCAGATGAAAGGCCTGGGGCCATGAGTCACTGGGCCAACTGGACGAAAATTCTGAGAGTCTCGTTTTCGAGTTCTGGGCGTTGAAAGTTGATATTTACCAATGTTTGACCCCTAATAACTTATTAACGGACAGTCCGATTTTTCTGATAAATATCATTAATTGTAAGTATGGTCCTAAAGTATCTCTTGGCACCATTTTCAATCCAATCGGTGAAGGTCACCTTTAGTCTTTTTCAATCTCTTTGTTCATCAGACGACGTCTACAGACCCATTTTCATCCCTTATATCTCCACATGTACTGCATGCAGCGCACTCCTATTTGGCACAAATATGTACCTTTCTAACACCTATAAACCTTATAAAAAGCCGCCCTGTTTGTTGAGGATTGATAGAGTTATTACGGTTTTACCGATTTCGCGCCCTAATTTCCATAGGGTGCAATGTAAAATTGATGGCCCGTTTTCACCAGGACGCCTTGCCCCGATTCCCTTGACTAGTCTTTATATATGTAGGCATTAATGATCTGCGCATGCGCGTGTATTTGCAGCACCAACGGTGCTTTCCTTTGCCTGCTATAGGCGAAAAACGATTTATTTATGAAATGTTTTGCGGCCCATATTGCACGTGCTTTTCTATTGACCGCCACCATGTTTTGCGTGCTTGTTGGTATTGATAAGGGCTACAAACGTTCTAAATTTCAGTTGAATCGGACGACAAATAAGTGAGTTATTAAGAGTCAAAATATTGGATATTCCTCACCAACTTTGGACTGCTTATTTGAGTCAAATGCGACCTTCACCGATTGGAATGAAACCTGTGCCAGATGAAAGGGCTGGGGCCATGAGTCACTGGGGCAACTGGACGAAAATTCTGAGAGCCTCGTTTTTGAGTTCTGGGCGTTATAGTTGATATTTACTAATGTTTGACCCCGAATAACTTATTAACGGACAGTCCGATTTTTCTGAAAAATATCATTAATTGTAAGTATGGTCCTAAAGTATCTCTTGGCACCATTTTCAATCCAATCGGTGAAGGTCACCTTTAGTCTTTTTCAATCTCTTTGTTCATCAGACGACGTCTACAGACCCATTTTCAGCCCTTATATCTCCACATGTACTGCATGCAGCGCACTCCTATTTGGCACAAATATGTACCTTCCTAACACCTATAAACCTTATAAAAAGCGCACCTGTTTGTTGCGGATTGATAGAGTTATTACGGTTTTACCGATTTCGCGCCCTAATTTCCATAGGGTGCAATGTAAAATTGATGGCCCGTTTTCACCAAGACGCCTGGCCCCGATTCCCTTGACTAGTCTTTATATATGTAGGCATTAATGATCTGCGCATGCGCGTGTATTTGTAGCACCGTCGGTGCTTTCCTTTGCCTGCTATAGGCGAAAAACTATTTATTTATGAAATAATTGGCGGCCCATATTGCACGTGCTTTTCCATCGACCGCTACCATATTTAGCAAGCTTGTTGGTATGGAAAAGGGCTACAAACGTTGCAAATTTCAGCCAAATCAAACGACAAATAAGTGAGTTATTAAGAGTCAAAATATTGGATATTCCTCACCAACTTTGGACTGCTTATTTGAGTCAAATGCGACCTTCACCGATTGGAATGAAACCTGTGCCAGATGAAAGGCCTGGGGCCATGAGTCACTGGGGCAACTGGACGAAAATTCTGAGAGCCTCGTTTTCGAGTTCTGGGCGTTGAAAGTTGATATTTACCAATGTTTGACCCCTAATAACTTATTAACGGACAGTCCGATTTTTCTGAAAAATATCATTAATTGTAAGTATGGTCCTAAAGTATCTCTTGGCACCATTTTCAATCCAATCGGTGAAGGTCACCTTTAGTCTTTTTCAATCTCTTTTTTCATCAGACGACGTCTACAGACCCATTTTCAGCCCTTATATCTCCACATGTACTGCATGCAGCGCACTCCTATTTGGCACAAATATGTACCTTCCTAACACCTATAAACCTTATAAAAAGCGCACCTGTTTGTTGCGGATTGATAGAGTTATTACGGTTTTACCGATTTCGCGCCCTAATTTCCATAGGGTGCAATGTAAAATTGATGGCCCGTTTTCACCAGGACGCCTTGCCCCGATTCCCTTGACTAGTCTTTATATATGTAGGCATTAATGATCTGCGCATGCGCATGTATTTGCAGCACCGTCGGTGCTTTCCTTTGCCTGCTATAGGCGAAAAACGATTTATTTATGAAAGGTTTGGCGGCCCATATTGCACGTGCTTTTCTATTGACCGCTACCATATTTTGCAGGCTTGTTGGAATGGATAAGGGCTACAAACGTTCCAAATTTCAGTCCAATCGGACGACAAATAAGTGAGTTATTAAGAGTCAAAATATTGGATATTCCTCACCAACTTTGGACTGCTTATTTGAGTCAAATGCGACCTTCACCGATTGGAATGAAACCTGTGCCAGATGAAAGGCCTGGGGCCATGAGTCACTGGGGCAACTGGACGAAAATTCTGAGAGCCTCGTTTTCGAGTTCTGGGCGTTGAAAGTTGATATTTACCAATGTTTGACCCCTAATAACTTATTGACGGACAGTCCGATTTTTCTGAAAAATATCATTAATTGTAAGTATGGTCCTAAAGTATCTCTTGGCACCATTTTCAATCCAATCGGTGAAGGTCACCTTTAGTCTTTTTCAATCTCTTTGTTCATCAGACGACGTCTACAGACCCATTTTCAGCCCTTATATCTCCACATGTACTGCATGCAGCGCACTCCTATTTGGCACAAATATGTACCTTCCTAACACCTATAAACCTTATAAAAAGCACACCTGTTTGTTGCGGATTGATAGAGTTATTACGGTTTTACCGATTTCGCGCCCTAATTTCCATAGGATGCAATGTAAAATTGATGGCCCGTTTTCACCAGGACGCCTTGCCCCGATTCCCTTGACTAGTCTTTATATATGTAGGCATTAATGATCTGCGCATGCGCATGTACTTGCAGCACCGTCGGTGCTTTCCTTTGCCTGCTATAGGCGAAAAACGATTTATTTATGAAATGTTTGGCGGCCCATATTGCACGTGCTTTTCTATTGACCGCTACCATATTTTGCAGGCTTGTTGGTATGGATATGGGCTACAAACGTTCCAAATTTCAGTCAAATCGGACGACAAATAAGTGAGTTACTAAGAGTCAAAATATTGGATATTCCTCACCAACTTTGGACTGCTTATTTAAGTCAAATGCGACCTTCACCGATTGGAATGAAACCTGTGCCAGATGAAAGGCCTGGGGCCATGAGTCACTGGGGCAACTGGACGAAAATTCTGAGAGCCTCGTTTTCGAGTTCTGGGCGTTGAAAGTTGATATTTACCAATGTTTGACCCCTAATAACTTATTGACGGACAGTCCGATTTTTCTGAAAAATATCATTAATTGTAAGTATGGTCCTAAAGTATCTCTTGGCACCATTTTCAATCCAATCGGTGAAGGTCACCTTTAGTCTTTTTCAATCTCTTTGTTCATCAGACGACGTCTACAGACCCATTTTCAGCCCTTATATCTCCACATGTACTGCATGCAGCGCACTCTTATTTGGCACAAATATGTACCTTCCTAACACCTATAAACCTTATAAAAAGCGCACCTGTTTGTTGCGGATTGATAGAGTTATTACGGTTTTACCGATTTCGCGCCCTAATTTCCATAGGGTGCAATGTAAAATTGATGGCCCATTTTCACCAGGACGCCATGCCCCGATTCCCTTGATTAGTCTTTATATATGTAGGCATTAATGATCTGCGCATGCGCATGTATTTGCAGCACCGTCGGTGCTTTCCTTTGCCTGCTATAGGCGAAAAACGATTTATTTATGAAATGTTTGGCGGCCCATATTGCACGTGCTTTTCTATTGACCGCTACTATATTTTGCAAGCTTGTTGGTATGGATAAGGGCTACAAACGTCCCAAATTTCAGTCAAATCGGACGACAAATAAGTGAGTTATTAAGAGTCAAAGTATTGGATATTCCTCACCAACTTTGGACTGCTTATTTGAGTCAAATGCGACCTTCACCGATTGGAATGAAACCTGTGCCAGATGAAAGGCGTGGGGCCATGAGTCACTGGGGCAACTGGACGAAAATTCTGAGAGCCTCGTTTTCGAGTTATGGGCGTAGAAAGTTGATATTTACCAATGTTTGACCCCTAATAACTTATTGACGGACAGTCCGATTTTTCTGAAAAATACCATTAATTGTAAGTATGGTCCTAAAGTATCTCTTGGCACCATTTTCAATCCAATCGGTGAAGGTCACCTTTAGTCTTTTTCAATCTCTTTGTTCATCAGACGACGTCTACAGACCCATTTTCAGCCCTTATATCTCCACATGTACTGCATGCAGCGCACTCCTATTTGGCACAAATATGTACCTTCCTAACACCTATAAACCTTATAAAAAGCGCACCTGTTTGTTGCGGATTGATAGAGTTATTACGGTTTTACCGGTTTCGCGCCCTAATTTCCATAGGGTGCAATGTAAAATTGATGGCCCGTTTTCACCAAGACGCCTTGCCCCGATTCCCTTGACTAATCTTTATATATGTAGGCATTAATGATCTGCGCATGCGCTTGTATTTGCAGCACCGTCGGTGCTTTCCTTTGCCTGCTATAGGCGAAAAACGATTTATTTATGAAATGTTTGGCGGCCCATATTGCACGTGCTTTTCTATTGACCGCTACTATATTTTGCAGGCTTGTTGGTATGGATAAGGGCTACAAACGTCCCAAATTTCAGTCAAATCGGACGACAAATAAGTGAGTTATTAAGAGTCAAAATATTGGATATTCCTCACCAACTTTGGACTGCTTATTTGAGTCAAATGCGACCTTCACCGATTGGAATGAAACCTGTGCCAGATGAAAGGCCTTGGGCCATGAGTCACTGGGGCAACTGAACGAAAATTCTGAGAGCCTCGTTTTCGAGTTCTGGGCGTTGAAAGTTGATATTTACCAATGTTTGACCCCTAATAACTTATTGACGGACAGTCCGATTTTTCTGAAAAATATCATTAATTGTAAGTATGGTCCTAAAGTATCTCTTGGCACCATTTTCAATCCAATCGGTGAAGGTCACCTTTAGTCTTTTTCAATCTCTTTGTTCATCAGACGACGTCTACAGACCCATTTCCAGCCCTTATATCTCCACATGTACTGCATGCAGCGCACTCCTATTTGGCACAAATATGTACCTTCCTAACACCTATAAACCTTATAAAAAGCGCACCTGTTTGTTGCGGATTGATAGAGTTATTACGGTTTTACCGATTTCGCGCCCTAATTTCCATAGGGTGCAATGTAAAATTGATGGCCCGTTTTCACCAGAACGCCTTGCCCCGATTCCCTTGACTAGTCTTTATATATGTAGGCATTAATGATCTGCGCTTGCGCATGTATTTGAAGCACCGTCGGTGCTTTCCTTTGCCTGCTATAGGCGAAAAACGATTTATTTATGAAATGTTTGGCGGCCCATATTGCACGTGCTTTTCTATTGACCGCTACCATATTCTGCGGGCTTGTTGGTATGGATAAGGGCTACAAACATTCCAAATTTCAGTCAAATCGGACGACAAATAAGTGAGTTATTAAGAGTCAAAATATTGGATATTCCTCACCAACTTTGGACTGCTTATTTGAGTCAAATGCGACCTTCACCGATTGGAATGAAACCTGTGCCAGATGAAAGGCCTGGGGCCATGAGTCACTGGGGCAACTGGACGAAAATTCTGAGAGCCTCGTTTTCGAGTTCTGGGCGTTGAAAGTTGATATTTACCAATGTTTGACCCCTAATAACTTATTGACGGACAGTCCGATTTTTCTGAAAAATATCATTAATTGTAAGTATGGTCCTAAAGTATCTCTTGGCACCATTTTCAATCCAATCGGTGAAGGTCACCTTTAGTCTTTTTCAATCTCTTTGTTCATCAGACGACGTCTACAGACCCATTTTCAGCCCTTATATCTCCACATGTACTGCATGCAGCGCACTCCTATTTGGCACAAATATGTACCTTCCTAACACCTATAAACCTTATAAAAAGCGCACCTGTTTGTTGCGGATTGATAGAGTTATTACGGTTTTACCGATTTCGCGCCCTAATTTCCATAGGGTGCAATGTAAAATTGATGGGCCGTTTTCACCAGGACGCCTTGCCCCGATTCCCTTGACTAGTCTTTATATATGTAGGCATTAATGATCTGCGCATGCGCATGTATTTGCAGCACCGTCGGTGCTTTCCTTTGCCTGCTATAGGCGAAGAACTATTTATTTATGAAATGTTTGGCGGCCCATATTGCACGTGCTTTTCTATTGACCGCTACCATATTTTGCAGGCTTGTTGGTATGGATAAGGGCTACGAACGTTCCAAATTTCAGTCAAATCGGACGACAAAAAAGTGAGTTATTAAGAGTCAAAATATTGGATATTCCTCACCAATTTTGGACTGCTTATTTGAGTCAAATGCGACCTTCACCGATTGGAATGAAACCTGTGCCAGATGAAAGGCCTGGGGCCATGAGTCACTGGGGCAACTGGACGAAAATTCTGAGAGCCTCGTTTTCGAGTTCTGGGCGTTGAAAGTTGATATTTACCAATGTTTGACCCCTAATAACTTATTGACGGACAGTCCGATTTTTCTGAAAAATATCATTAATTGTAAGTATGGTCCAAAAGTATCTCTTGGCACCATTTTCAATCCAATCGGTGAAGGTCACCTTTAGTCTTTTTCAATCTCTTTGTTCATCAGACGACGTCTACAGACCCATTTTCAGCCCTTATATCTCCACATGTACTGCATGCAGCGCACTCCTATTTGGCACAAATATGTACCTTCCTAACACCTATAAACCTTATAAAAAGCGCACCTGTTTGTTGCGGATTGATAGAGTTATTACGGTTTTACCGATTTCACGCCCTAATTTCCATAGTGTGCAGTGTAAAATTGATGGCCCGTTTTCACCAGGACGCCTTGCCCCGATTCCCTTGACTAGTCTTTATATATGTAGGCATTAATGATCTGCGCATGCGCGTGTATTTGCAGCACCGTCGGTGCTTTCCTTTGCCTGCTATAGGCGAAAAACGATTTATTTATGAAATGTTTGGCGGCCCATATTGCACGTGCTTTTCTATTGACCGCTACCATATTTTGCAGGCTTGTTGGTATGGATAAGGGCTACAAACGTTCCAAATTTCAGTCAAATCGGACGACAAATAAGTGAGTTATTAAGAGTCAAAATATTGGATATTCCTCACCAACTTTGGACTGCTTATTTGAGTCAAATGCGACCTTCACCGATTGGAATGAAACCTGTGCCAGATGAAAGGCCTGGGGCCATGAGTCACTGGGGCAACTGGACGAAAATTCTGAGAGCCTCGTTTTCGAGTTCTGGGCGTTGAAAGTTGATATTTACCAATGTTTGACCCCTAATAACTTATTGACGGACAGTCCGATTTTTCTGAAAAATATCATTAATTGTAAGTATGGTCCTAAAGTATCTCTTGGCACCATTTTCAATCCAATCGGTGAAGGTCATCTTTAGTCTTTTTCAATCTCTTTGTTCATCAGACGACGTCTACAGACCCATTTTCAGCCCTTATATCTCCACATGTACTGCATGCAGCGCACTCCTATTTGGCACAAATATGTACCTTCCTAACACCTATAAACCTTATAAAAAGCGCACCTGTTTGTTGCGGATTGATAGAGTTATTACGGTTTTACCGATTTCGCGCCCTAATTTCCATAGGGTGCAATGTAAAATTCATGGCCCGTTTTCACCAGGACGCCTTGCCCCGATTCCCTTGACTAGTCTTTATATATGTAGGCATTAATGATCTGCGCATGCGCATGTATTTGCAGCACCGTCGGTGCTTTCCTTTGCCTGCTATAGGCGAAAAACGATTTATTTATGAAATGTTTGGCGGCCCATATTGCACGTGCTTTTCTTTTGACCGCTACCATATTTTGCAGGCTTGTTGGTATGGATAAGGGCTACAAACGTTCCAAATTTCACTCAAATCGGACGACAAATAAGTGAGTTATTAAGAGTCAAAATATTGGATATTCCTCACCAACTTTGGACTGCTTATTTGAGTCAAATGCGACCTTCACCGATTGGAATGAAACCTGTGCCAGATGAAAGGCCTGGGGCCATGAGTCACTGGGGCAACTGGACGAAAATTCTGAGAGCCTCGTTTTCGAGTTCTGGGCGTTGAAAGTTGATATTTACCAATGTTTGACCCCTAATAACTTATTGACGGACAGTCCGATTTTTCTGAAAAATATCATTAATTGTAAGTATGGTCCTAAAGTATCTCTTGGCACCATTTTCAATCCAATCGGTGAAGGTCACCTTTAGTCTTTATCAATCTCTTTGTTCATCAGACGACGTCTACAGACCCATTTTCAGCCCTTATATCTCCACATGTACTGCATGCAGCGCACTCCTATTTGGCACAAATATGTACCTTCCTAACACCTATGAACCCTATAAAAAGCGCACCTGTTTGTTGCGGATTGATAGAGTTATTACGGTTTTACCGATTTCGCGCCCTAATTTCCATAGGGTGCAATGTAAAATTGATGGCCCGTTTTCACCAGGACGCCTTGCCCCGATTCCCTTGAATAGTCTTTATATATGTAGGCATTAATGATCTGCGCATGCGCATGTATTTGCAGAACCATCGGTGCTTTCCTTTGCCTGCTATAGGCGAAAAACGATTTATTTATGAAATGTTTGGCGGCCCATATTGCACGTGTTTTTCTATTGACCGCAACCATATTTTGCAGGCTTGTTGGTATGGATAAGGGCTACAAACGTTCCGAATTTCAGTTAAATCGGACGACAAATAAGTGAGTTATTAAGAGTCAAAGTATTGGATATTCCTCACCAACTTTGGACTGCTTATTTGAGTCAAATGCGACCTTCACCGATTGGAATGAAACCTGTGCCAGATGAAAGGCCTGGGGCCATGAGTCACTGGGGCAACTGGACGAAAATTCTGAGAGCCTCGTTTTCGAGTTCTGGGCGTTGAAAGTTGATATTTACCAATGTTTGACCCCTAATAACTTATTGACGGACAGTCCGATTTTTCTGAAAAATATCATTAATTGTAAGTATGGTCCTAAAGTATCTCTTGGCACCATTTTCAATCCAATCGGTGAAGGGCACCTTTAGTCTTTTTCAATCTCTTTGTTCATCAGACGACGTCTACAGACCCAATTTCAGCCCTTATATCTCCACATGTACTGCATGCAGCGCACTCCTATTTGGCACAAATATGTACCTTCCTAACACCTATAAACCCTATAAAAAGCGCACCTGTTTGTTGCGGATTGATAGAGTTATTACGGTTTTACCGATTTCGCGCCCTAATTTCCATAGGGTGCAATGTAAAATTGATGGCCCGTTTTCACCAGGACGCCTTGCCCCGATTCCCTTGACTAGTCTTTATATATGTAGGCATTAATGATCTGCGCATGCGCATGTATTTGCAGCACCGTCGGTGCTTTCCTTTGCCTGCTATAGGCGAAAAACGATTTATTTATGAAATGTTTGGCGGCCCATATTGCACGTGCTTTTCTATTGACCGCTACCATATTTTGCAGACTTGTTGGTATGGATAAGGGCTACAAACGTTCCAAATTTCAGTCAAATCGGACGACAAAAAAGTGAGTTATTAAGAGTCAAAATATTGGATATTCCTCACCAACTTTGGACTGCTTATTTGAGTCAAATGCGACCTTCACCGATTGGAATGAAACCTGTGCCAGATGAAAGGCCTGGGGCCATGAGTCACTGGGGCAACTGGACGAAAATTCTGAGAGCCTCGTTTTCGAGTTCTGGGCGTTGAAAGTTGATATTTACCAATGTTTGACACCTAATAACTTATTGACGGACAGTCCGATTTTTCTGAAAAATATCATTAATTGTAAGTATGGTCCTAAAGTATCTCTTGGCACCATTTTCAATCCAATCGGTGAAGGTCACCTTTAGTCTTTTTCAATCTCTTTGTTCATCAGACGACGTCTACAGACCCATTTTCAGCCCTTATATCTCCACATGTACTGCATGCAGCGCACTCCTATTTGGCACAAATATGTACCTTCCTAACACCTATAAACCGTATAAGAAGCGCACCTGTTTGTTGCGGATTGATAGAGTTATTACGGTTTTACCGATTTCGCGCCCTAATTTCCATAGGGTGCAACGTAAAATTGATGGCCTTTTTTCACCAGGACGCCTTGCCTCGATTCCCTTGTCTAGTCTTTATATATGTAGGCATTAATGATCTGCGCATGCGCATGTATTTGCAGCACCGTCGGTGCTTTCCTTTGCCTGCTATAGGCGAAAAACGATTTATTTATGAAATGTTTGGCGGCCCATATTGCACGTGCTTTTCTATTGACCGCTACCATAATTTGCAGGCTTGTTGGTATGGATAAGGGCTACAAACGTTCCAAATTTCAGCCAAATCGGAAGCAAATAAGTGAGTTATTAAGAGTCAAAATATTGGATATTCCTCACCAACTTTGGACTGCTTATTTGAGTCAAATGCGACCTTTACCGATTGGAATGAAACCTGTGCCAGATGAAAGGCCTGGGGCCATGAGTCACTGGGGCAACTGGTCGAAAATTCTGAGAGCCTCGTTTTCGAGTTCTGGGCGTTGAAAGATATTTACCAATGTTTGACCCCTAATAACTTATTAACGGACAGTCCGATTTTTCTGAAAAATATCATTAATTGTAAGTATGGTCCTAAAGTATCTCTTGGCACCATTTTCAATCCAATCGGTGAAGGTCACCTTTAGTCTTTTTCAATCTCTTTGTTCATCAGACGACGTCTACAGACCCATTTTCAGCCCTTATATCTCCACATGTACTGCATGCAGCGCACTCCTATTTGGCACAAATATGTACCTTCCTAACACCTATAAACCTTATAAAAAGCGCACCTGTTTGTTGCGGATTGATAGAGTTATTACGGTTTTACCGATTTCGCGCCCTAATTTCCATAGGGTGCAATGTAAAATTGATGGCCCGTTTTCACCAGGACGCCTTGCCCCGATTCCCTTGACTAGTCTTTATATATGTAGGCATTAATGATCTGCGCATGCGCATGTATTTGCAGAACCGTCGGTGCTTTCCTTTGCCTGCTATAGGCGAAAAACGATTTATTTATGAAATGTTTGGCGGCCCATATTGCACGTGCTTTTCTATTGTCGGCTACCATATTTTGCAGGCTTGTTGGTATGGATAAGGGCTACAAACGTTCCAAATTTCAGTCAAATCGGACAACAAATAAGTGAGTTATTAAGAGTCAAAGTATTGGATATTCCTCACCAACTTTGGACTGCTTATTTGAGTCAAATGCGACCTTCACCGATTGGAATGAAACCTGTGCCAGATGAAAGGCCTGGGGCCATGAGTCACTGGGGCAACTGGACGAAAGTTCTGAGATCATCGTTTTCGAGTTCTGGGCGTTGAAAGTTGATATTTACCAATGTTTGACCCCTAATAACTTATTAACGGACAGTCCGATTTTTCTGAAAAATATCATTAATTGTAAGTATGGTCCTAAAGTATCTCTTGGCACCATTTTCAATCCAATCGGTGAAGGTCACCTTTAGTCTTTTTCAATCTCTTTGTTCATCAGACGACGTCTACAGACCAATTTTCAGCCCTTATATCTCCACAGGTACTACATGCAGCGCACTCCTATTTGGCACAAATATGTACCTTCCTTACACCTATAAACCTTATAAAAAGCGCACCTGTTTGTTGCGGATTGATAGAGTTATTACGGTTTTACCGATTTCGTGCCCTAATTTCCATAGGGTGCAATGTAAAATTGATGGCCCATTTTCACCAGGACGCCTTGCCCCGATTCCCTTGACTTGTCTTTTTATATGTAGGCATTAATGATCTGCGCATGCGCATGTATTTGCAGCACCGTCGGTGCTTTCCTTTGCCTGCTATAGGCGAATAACGATTTATTTATGAAATGTTTGGCGGCCCATATTTCACGTGCTTTTCTATTGACCGCTACCATATTTTGCAGGCTTGTTGGTATAAATAAGGGCTACAAACGTTCTAAATTTCAGCCTAATCGGACGACAAAAAAGTGAGTTATTAAGAGTCAAAATATTGGATATTCCTCACCAACTTTGGACTGCTTATCTGAGTCAAATGCGACCTTCAACGATTGGAATGAAACCTGTGCCATGTATTTGTAGCACCGTCGGTGCTTTCCTTTGCCTGCTATAGGCGAAAAACGATTTATTTATGAAATGTTTGGCGGCCCATATTGCACGTGCTTTTCTATTGACCGCTACCATATTTTGCAGGCTTGTTGGTATTGATAAGGGCTACAAACGTTCCAAATTTCAGCCAAATCGGACGACAAGAAAGTGAGTTAATAAGAGTCAAAATATTGGATATTCCTCACCAACTTTGGACTGCTTATTTGAGTCAAATGCGACCTTCACCGATTAGAATGAAACCTGTGCCAGATGAAAGGCCTGGGGCCATGAGTCACTGGGGCAACTGGACGAAAATTCTGAGAGTCTCGTTTTCGAGTTCTGGGCGTTGAAAGTTGATATTTACCAATGTTTGACCCCTAATAACTTATTAACGGACAGTCCGATTTTTCTGAAAAATATCATTAATTGTAAGTATGGTCCTAAAGTATCTCTTGGCACCATTTTCAATCCAATCGGTGAAGGTCACCTTTAGTCTTTTTCAATCTCTTTGTTCATCAGACGACGTCTACAGACCAATTTTCAGCCCTTATATCTCCACAGGTACTACATGCAGCGCACTCCTTTTTGGCACAAATATGTACCTTCCTTACACCTATAAACCTTATATAAAGCGCACCTGTTTGTTGCGGATTGATAGAGTTATTACGGTTTTACCGATTTCGCGCCCTAATTTCCATATGGTGCAATGTAAAATTGATGGCCCGTTTTCACCAGGACGCCTTGCCCCGATTCCCTTGACTATTCTTTATATATGTAGGCATTAATGATCTGCGCATGCGCATGTATTTGCAGCACCGTCGGTGCTTTCCTTTGCCTGCTATAGGCGAAAAATGATTTATTTATGAAATGTTTGGCGGCCCATATTTCACGTGCTTTTCTATTGACCGCTACCATATTTTGCAGGCTTGTTGGTATAAATAAGGGCTACAAACGTTCTAAATTTCAGCTTAATCGGACGACAAATAAGTGAGTTATTAAGAGTCAAAATATTGGATATTCCTCACCAACTTTGGACTGCTTATCTGAGTCAAATGCGACCTTCAACGATTGGAATGGAACCTGTGCCATGTATTTGTAGCACCGTCGGTGCTTTCCTTTGCCTGCTATAGGCGAAAAACGATTTATTTATGAAATGTTTGGCGGCCCATATTGCACGTGCTTTTCTATTGACCGTAACCATATTTTGCAGGCTTGTTGGTATTGATAAGGGCTACAAACGTTCCAATTTTCAGCCAAATCGGACGACAAGAAAGTGAGTTATTAAGAGTCAAAATATTGGATATTCCTCACCAACTTTGGACTGCTTATTTGAGGCAAATGCGACCTTCACCGATTGGAATGAAACCTGTGCCAGATGAAAGGCCTGGGGCCATGAGTCACTGGGCCAACTGGACGAAAATTCTGAGAGTCTCGTTTTCGAGTTCTGGGCGTTGAAAGTTGATATTTACCAATGTTTGACCCCTAATAACTTATTAACGGACAGTCCGATTTTTCTGATAAATATCATTAATTGTAAGTATGGTCCTAAAGTATCTCTTGGCACCATTTTCAATCCAATCGGTGAAGGTCACCTTTAGTCTTTTTCAATCTCTTTGTTCATCAGACGACGTCTACAGACCCATTTTCATCCCTTATATCTCCACATGTACTGCATGCAGCGCACTCCTATTTGGCACAAATATGTACCTTTCTAACACCTATAAACCTTATAAAAAGCCGCCCTGTTTGTTGAGGATTGATAGAGTTATTACGGTTTTACCGATTTCGCGCCCTAATTTCCATAGGGTGCAATGTAAAATTGATGGCCCGTTTTCACCAGGACGCCTTGCCCCGATTCCCTTGACTAGTCTTTATATATGTAGGCATTAATGATCTGCGCATGCGCGTGTATTTGCAGCACCAACGGTGCTTTCCTTTGCCTGCTATAGGCGAAAAACGATTTATTTATGAAATGTTTTGCGGCCCATATTGCACGTGCTTTTCTATTGACCGCCACCATGTTTTGCGTGCTTGTTGGTATTGATAAGGGCTACAAACGTTCTAAATTTCAGTTGAATCGGACGACAAATAAGTGAGTTATTAAGAGTCAAAATATTGGATATTCCTCACCAACTTTGGACTGCTTATTTGAGTCAAATGCGACCTTCACCGATTGGAATGAAACCTGTGCCAGATGAAAGGGCTGGGGCCATGAGTCACTGGGGCAACTGGACGAAAATTCTGAGAGCCTCGTTTTTGAGTTCTGGGCGTTATAGTTGATATTTACTAATGTTTGACCCCGAATAACTTATTAACGGACAGTCCGATTTTTCTGAAAAATATCATTAATTGTAAGTATGGTCCTAAAGTATCTCTTGGCACCATTTTCAATCCAATCGGTGAAGGTCACCTTTAGTCTTTTTCAATCTCTTTGTTCATCAGACGACGTCTACAGACCCATTTTCAGCCCTTATATCTCCACATGTACTGCATGCAGCGCACTCCTATTTGGCACAAATATGTACCTTCCTAACACCTATAAACCTTATAAAAAGCGCACCTGTTTGTTGCGGATTGATAGAGTTATTACGGTTTTACCGATTTCGCGCCCTAATTTCCATAGGGTGCAATGTAAAATTGATGGCCCGTTTTCACCAAGACGCCTGGCCCCGATTCCCTTGACTAGTCTTTATATATGTAGGCATTAATGATCTGCGCATGCGCGTGTATTTGTAGCACCGTCGGTGCTTTCCTTTGCCTGCTATAGGCGAAAAACTATTTATTTATGAAATAATTGGCGGCCCATATTGCACGTGCTTTTCCATCGACCGCTACCATATTTTGCAAGCTTGTTGGTATGGAAAAGGGCTACAAACGTTGCAAATTTCAGCCAAATCAAACGACAAATAAGTGAGTTATTAAGAGTCAAAATATTGGATATTCCTCACCAACTTTGGACTGCTTATTTGAGTCAAATGCGACCTTCACCGATTGGAATGAAACCTGTGCCAGATGAAAGGCCTGGGGCCATGAGTCACTGGGGCAACTGGACGAAAATTCTGAGAGCCTCGTTTTCGAGTTCTGGGCGTTGAAAGTTGATATTTACCAATGTTTGACCCCTAATAACTTATTAACGGACAGTCCGATTTTTCTGAAAAATATCATTAATTGTAAGTATGGTCCTAAAGTATCTCTTGGCACCATTTTCAATCCAATCGGTGAAGGTCACCTTTAGTCTTTTTCAATCTCTTTTTTCATCAGACGACGTCTACAGACCCATTTTCAGCCCTTATATCTCCACATGTACTGCATGCAGCGCACTCCTATTTAGCACAAATATGTACCTTCCTAACACCTATAAACCTTATAAGAAGCGCACCTGTTTGTTGCGGATTGATAGAGTTATTACGATTTTTCCGATTTCGCGTCCTAATTTCCATAGGGTGCAATGTAAAATTGATGGCCCGTTTTCACCAAGACGCCTTGCTCCGATTCCCTTGACTAGTCTTTATGTATGTAGGCATTAATGATCTGCGCATGCGCAAGTATTTGCAGCACCGTCGGTGCTTTCCTTTTCCTCTATAGGCGAAAAACGATTTATTAATAAAGGTTTGGCGGCCCATATTGCACGTGCTTTTCTATTGACCGCTACCATATTTTGCAGGCTTGTTGGTATAGATAAGGGCTACAAACGTACCAAATTTCAGCCAAATCGGACGACAAATAAGTGAGTTATTAAGAGTCAAAATATTGGATATTCCTCACCAACTTTGGACTGCTTATTTGAGTCAAATGCGACCTTCACCGATTGGAATGAAACCTGTGCCAGATGAAAGGCCTAGGGCCATGAGTCACTGGGGCAACTGGACGAAAATTCTGAGAGCCTCGTTTTCGAGCTCTGGGCGTTGAAAGTTGATATTTACCAATGTTTGACCCCTAATAACTTATTAACGGACAGTCCGATTTTTCTGAAAAATATCATTAATTGTAAGTATGGTCCTAAAGTATCTCTTGGCACCATTTTCAATCCAATCGGTGAAGGTCACCTTTAGTCTTTTTCAATCTCTTTTTTCATCAGACGACGTCTACAGACCCATTTTCAGCCCTTATATCTCCACATGTACTGCATGCAGCGCACTCCTATTTGGCACAAATATGCATCTTCCTAACACCTATAAACCTTATAAAAAGCGCACCTGTTTGTTTCGGATTGATAGAGTTATTACGGTTTTACCAATTTCGCGCCCTAATTTCCATAGGGTGCAATGTAAAATTGATGGCCCGTTTTCACCAAGACGCCTTGCCCCGATTCCATTGACTAGTCTTTATATATGTAGGCATTAATGATCTGCGCACGAGCGTGTATTTGTAGCACCGTCGGTGCTTTTCTTTGCCTGCTATAGGCGAAAAACGATTTATTTATGAAATGTTTGGCGGCCCATATTGCACGTGCTTTTCTATTGACCGCTACCATATTTTGCAGGCTTATTGGTATGGATAAGGGCTACAAACGTTGCAAATTTCAGTCAAATCGAACGACAAATAAGTGAGTTATTAAGAGTCAAAATATTGGATATTCCTCACCAACTTTGGACTGCTTATATGAGTCAAATGCGACCTTCACCGATTGGAATGAAACCTGTGCCAGATGAAAGGCCTGGGGCCATGAGTCACTGGGGCAACTGGACGAAAATTCTGAGAGCCTCGTTTTCGAGTTCTGGGCGTTGAAAGTTGATATTTACTAATGTTTGACCCCTAATAACTTATTAACGGACAGTCCGATTTTTCTGAAAAATATCATTAATTGTAAGTATGGTCCTAAAGTATCTCTTGGCACCATTTTCAATCCAATCGGTGAAGGTCACCTTTAGTCTTTTTCAATCTCTTTGTTCATCAGACGACGTCTACAGACCCATTTTCAGCCCTTATATCTCCACATGTACTGCATGCAGCGCACTCCTATTTGGCACAAATATGTACCTTCCTAACACCTATAAACCTTATAAAAAGCACACCTGTTTGTTGGTTTAAACAATATTTTATTTATTTAATTTCACATAAATACATCGCATAATGTTATATGGTACAGGATTTGATAAAAAGCTAAAAGCTTATATAAATCGTCTCCTGAAATAGAAATAAAGGCATATTTACAATACGTGAATGGTAGATAATAATGATGTATGTTTATGAAGTACACAATAATAATAATGATAATAATAATAATAATAGTAATGATGATGATAATAATAATAATAATGCCATACCGTCGTCCCAATCACCATCATTATTGCAACTCCTAATAATAATAATAATAATCCACTAAAAGCAGTAATAATAACAACACAACAATAATAATCATTGCGATTATTATTGTTGCCATTACCATTACCACTACAACTACCAATAATATTAATGATACCATCTACTACATTGACTTGAAAGAAACGACTATAATGATGATGATAATGATAATTATGATGATATCGACGGCGACGACGACGACGACGACGACGATGATGATGATGATGATGATGATGATGATGCGAGGACATGCCATAGTTATAGTGATATTTTAGTTATTTACATCGGTACATATATCGAGAATTTCTTTGAGAAGAGCGTGCACATTTGTTCTTAGCCCAGCCAGCATTCCTCACAAATCCAAATCGGCCACTATCGGCCGATAACGGCCCGATTCAGAATTATGCAGAATGCTTACTGGGAGAATGCTCATAAGGGTATTTATGTTACAATTACGACAATTTTGTCCTCGCTCAACATATACGATGTAGCATTTTACACTGTCGATCGACAATACCCGTTAAAGTTTCATTTTGAATAACGTTGCATATTTATTTAAAGTGTATTTAGTTTATCATTTGGTGCCGCTTGATGTGTATTTTTGTTAAAAGATCAAACGAAACGTTTAGAGTGTATTATGAATTGTTGGACCTGAGAAAATAAAACTTCATTCTCTACCACAGAAGCATCAGCTATACCATAAAGAGCCTGATTAGTGTTCAGGGTAGGAAGATAGTTCGAAAGATACCTTCTTCTGGTGACTGCATAGTTTGGGCATTGGAAAAAGAAGTGATAGGTACTTTCGAATCCCCCACATGAACATATTGGGCTAGGGACGATATTTTTCCTGTAGAGATGCGCATTTAAGGAACTGCATTCCATTCTGAGTCTTGCATGCAAGATCTGGCCAATACGAGAGCCAGTATCGTAATATTTCGGAGATTTTTTAAGATTATTATTAAGTCGATATTTGAACGAAGCAACAGATGGTGCGGTCTTAATCTCGTCAGACAGATCATTCCAGGCACGTATTGTTGATGGAATGAATGAGTTATAAAACAAGTTTGTTCGCGCATGAACATTGCGAAGATCGCTGGAATTTCTCAAGTTATATGTAGTAGTATTTTGAACAATTGGTGGGATAAGGGATTGGAGATATTCAGGTGTAAGGCCGTTTACCATTTTATAAAAGATAATTAGTTTGTGCTTCTCGCGCCTAGCTTGTAGAGATTCCCAGCCGAGGTCATCAAGGAGGTTCTTTATGCTACAAAGTTTTGTTCCACCCGTTATAATTCGCGCTGCTTCGTTGTGTACTGCTTCTAGTTGCTTTTTACTTTCTACAGAGGCGTTGTCCCAAACTGCGTCACTATATTCAAGCAAGGGTCTAATAAATGAGATATAAATTTTTTCGAGGGCATGTCTGTTAATTTTAAATTTCAGTGAACGTAACAAATGTAGTCTAGTCCAGGCGGCTGCTGTGATACCTGTTTGTTGCGGATTGATAGAGTTATTACGGTTTTACCGATTTCGCGCCCTAATTTCCATAGGGTGCAATGTAAAATTGATGGCCCGTTTTCACCAGGACGCCTTGACCCGATTCCCTTCAGTAGTCTTTATATATGTAGGCATAATACCAAAGTTTGACCCCTAATAACTTATTAACGGACAGTCCGATTTTTCTGAAAAATATCATTTATTGTAAGTATGGTCCTAAAGTATCTCTTGGCACCATTTTCAATCCAATCGGTGAAGGTCACCTTTAGTCTTTTTCAATCTCTTTGTTCATCAGACGACGTCTACAGACCCATTTTCAGCCCTTATATCTCCACAGGTACTGCATGCAGCGCACTCCTATTTGGCACAAATATGTACCTTCCTAACACCTATAAACCTTATAAAAAGCGCACCTGTTTGTTGCGGATTGATAGAGTTATTACGATTTTACCGATTTCGCGCCCTAATTTCCATAGTGTGCAATGTAAAATTGATGGCCCGTTTTCACCAGGACGCCTTGCCCCAATTTCCTTGTCTAGTCTTTATATATGTAGGCATTAATGATCTGCGCATGCGCATGTATTTGCAGCACCGTCGGTGCTTTCCTTTGCCTGCTATAGGCGAAAAACGATTTATTTATAAAATGTTTGGCGGCCCATATTGCACGTGCTTTTCTATTGACCGCTACCATATTTTGCAGGCTTGTTGGTATGGATAAGGGCTACAAACGTTCCAAATTTCAGCCAAATCGGACGACAAATAAGTGAGATATTAAGAGTCAAAATATTGGATATTCCTAACCAACTTTGGACTGCTTACTTGAGTCAAATGCGACCTTCACCGATTGGAATGAAACTTGTGCCAGATGAAAGGCCTGGGGCCATGAGTCACTAGGGCAACTGGACGAAAATTCTGAGAGCCTCGTTTTCGAGTTCTGGGCGTTGAAAGTTGATATTTACCAATGTTTGACCCCTAATAACTTATTAACGGACAGTCCGATTTTTCTGAAAAATATCATTGATTGTAAGTATGGTCCTAAAGTATCTCTTGGCACCATTTTCAATCCAATCGGTGAAGGTCACCTTTAGTCTTTTTCAATCTCTTTGTTCATCAGACGACGTCTACAGACCCATTTTCAGCCCTTATATCTCCACATGTACTGCAAGCAGCGCACTCCTATTTGGCACAAATATGTACCTTCCTAACACCTATAAACCTTATAAAAAGCGCACCTGTTTGTTGCGGATTGATAGAGTTATTACGGTTTTACCGATTTCGCGCCCTAATTTCCATAGGGTGCAATGTAAAATTGATGGCCCGTTTTCACCAGGACGCCTTGCCCCGATTCCCCTGACTAGTCTTTATATATGTAGGCATGAATGATCTGCGCATGCGCATATATTTTCAGCACCGTCGGTGCTTTCCTTTGCCTGCTATAGGCGAAAAACGATTTATTTATGAAATGTTTGGCGGCCCATATTGCACGTGCTTTTCTATTGACCGCTACCATATTTTGCAGACTTGTTGGTATGGATAAGGGCTACAAACGTTTTAAATTTCAGCCAAATCGGACGAAAAATAAGTGAGTTATTAAGAGTCAAAATATTGGATATTCCTCACCAACTTTGGACTGCTTATTTGAGTCAAATGCGACCTTCACCGATTGGAATGAAACCTGTGCCAGATGAAAGGCCTGGGGCCATGAGTCACTGGGGCAACTGGACGAAAATTCTGAGAGCCTCGTTTTCGAGTTCTGGGCGTTGAAAGTTGATATTTACCAATGTTTGACCCCTAATAACTGATTAACGGACACTCCGATTTTTCTGAAAAATATCATTAATTGTAAGTATGGTCCAAAAGTATCTCTTGGCACCATTTCCAATCCAATCGGTGAGGGTCACCTTTAGTCTTTTTCAATCTCTTTGTTCATCAGACGACGTCTACAGACCCATTTTCAGCCCTTATATCTCCACATGTACTGCATGCAGCGCTCTCCTATTTGCTACAAATATGAACCTTCCTAACACCTATAAACCTTATAAAAAGCGCACCTGTTTGTTGCGGATTGATAGAGTTATTACGGTTTTACCGATTTCGCGCCCTAATTTCCATAGTGTGCAATGTAAAATTGATGGCCCGTTTTCACCAGGACGCCTTGCCCCGATTCCCTTGACTAGTCATCATATATGTAGGCATTTATGGTCTGCGCATTCGCGTGTATTTGCAGCACCGTCGGTGCTTTCCTTTGCCTGCTATAGGCGAAAAACGATTTATTGATGAAACGTTTGGCGGCCCATATTGCACGTGCTTTTCTATTGACCACTACCATATTTTGCAGGCTTGTTTGTATGGATAAGAGCTACGAACGTTCCAAATTTCAGCCAAATCGGACGACAAATAAGTGAGTTATTAAGAGTCAAAGTATTGGATATTCCTCACCAACTTTGGACTGCTTATTTGAGTCAAATGCGACCTTCACCGATTGGAATGAAACCTGTGCCAGATGAAAGGCCTGGGGCCATGAGTCACTGGGGCAACTGGACGAAAATACTGAGAGCCTCGTTTTCGAGTTCTGGGCGTTGAAAGTTGATATTTACCAATGTTTGACCCCTAATAACTTATTAACGGACAGTCCGATTTTTCTGAAAAATATCATTAATTGTAAGTATGGTCCTAAATTATCTCTTGGCACCATTTTCAATCCAATCGGTGAAGGTCACCTTTAGTCTTTTTCAATCTCTTTGTTCATCAGACGACGTCTACAGACCCATTTTCAGCCCTTATATCTCCACATGTACTGCACACAAATATGTACCTTCCTAACACCTATAAACCTTATAAAAAGCGCACCTGTTTGTTGCGAATTGATAGAGTTATTACGGTTTTACCGATTTCACGCCCTAATTTCCATAGGGTGCAATGTAAAATTGATGGCCCGTTTCCACCAGGACGCCTTGCCCCGATTCCCTTGACTAGTCTTTATATATGTAGGCATTAATGATCTGCGCATGCGCATGTATTTGCAGCACCGTCGGTGCTTTCCTTTGCCTGCTATAGGCGAAAAACGATTTATTTATGAAATGTTTGGCGGCCCATATTGCACGTGCTTTTCTATTGACCGCTACCATATTTTGCAGGCTTGTTGGTATGGATAAGGGCTACAAACGTTCCAAATTTCAGCCAAATCGGACGACAAATAAGTGAGTTATTAAGAGTCAAAATATTGGATATTCCTCACCAACTTTGGACTGCTTATTTGAGTCAAATGCGACCTTCACCGATTGGAATGAAACCTGTGCCAGATGAAAGGCCTGGGGCCATGAGTCACTGGGGCAACTGGACGAAAATTCTGAGAGCCTCGTTTTCGAGTTCTGGGCGTTGAAAGTTGATATTTACCAATGTTTGACCCCTAATAACTTATTAACGGACAGTCCGATTTTTCTGAAGAATATCGTTAATTGTAAGTATGGTCCTAAAGTATCTCTTGGCACCATTTTCAATCCAATCGGTGAAGGTCACCTTTAGTCTTTTTCAATCTCTTTGTTCATCAGACGACGTCTACAGACCTATTTTCAGCCCTTATATCTCCACATGTACTGCATGCAGCGCACTCCTATTTGGCACAAATATGTACCTTCCTAACACCTATAAACCTTATAAAAAGCGCACCTGTTTGTTGCGAATTGATAGAGTTATTACGGTTTTACCGATTTCACGCCCTAATTTCCATAGGGTGCAATGTAAAATTGATGGCCCGTTTTCACCAGGACGCCTTGCCCCGATTCCCTTGACTAGTCTTTATATATGTAGGCATTAATGATCTGCGCATGCGCATGTATTTGCAGCACCGTCGGTGCTTTCCTTTGCCTGCTATAGGCGAAAAACGATTTATTTATGAAATGTTTGGCGGCCCATATTGCACGTGCTTTTCTATTGACCGCTACCATATTTTGCAGGCTTGTTGGTATGGATAAGGGCTACAAACGTTCCAAATTTCAGCCAAATCGGACGACAAATAAGTGAGTTATTAAGAGTCAAAATATTGGATATTCCTCACCAACTTTGGACTGCTTATTTGAGTCAAATGCGACCTTCACCGATTGGAATGAAACCTGTGCCAGATGAAAGGCCTGGGGCCATGAGTCACTGGGGCAACTGGACGAAAATTCTGAGAGCCTCGTTTTCGAGTTCTGGGCGTTGAAAGTTGATATTTACCAATGTTTGACCCCTAATAACTTATTAACGGACAGTCCGATTTTTCTGAAGAATATCGTTAATTGTAAGTATGGTCCTAAAGTATCTCTTGGCACCATTTTCAATCCAATCGGTGAAGGTCACCTTTAGTCTTTTTCAATCTCTTTGTTCATCAGACGACGTCTACAGACCTATTTTCAGCCCTTATATCTCCACATGTACTGCATGCAGCGCACTCCTATTTGGCACAAATATGTACCTTCCTAACACCTATAAACCTTATAAAAAGCGCACCTGTTTGTTGCGAATTGATAGAGTTATTACGGTTTTACCGATTTCACGCCCTAATTTCCATAGGGTGCAATGTAAAATTGATGGCCCGTTTTCACCAGGACGCCTTGCCCCGATTCCCTTGACTAGTCTTTATATATGTAGGCATTAATGATCTGCGCATGCGCATGTATTTGCAGCACCGTCGGTGCTTTCCTTTGCCTGCTATAGGCGAAAAACGATTTATTTATGAAATGTTTGGCGGCCCATATTGCACGTGCTTTTCTATTGACCGCTACCATATTTTGCAGGCTTGTTGGTATGGATAAGGGCTACAAACGTTCCAAATTTCAGCCAAATCGGACGACAAATAAGTGAGTTATTAAGAGTCAAAATATTGGATATTCCTCACCAACTTTGGACTGCTTATTTGAGTCAAATGCGACCTTCACCGATTGGAATGAAACCTGTGCCAGATGAAAGGCCTGGGGCCATGAGTCACTGGGGCAACTGGACGAAAATTCTGAGAGCCTCGTTTTCGAGTTCTGGGCGTTGAAAGTTGATATTTACCAATGTTTGACCCCTAATAACTTATTAACGGACAGTCCGATTTTTCTGAAGAATATCGTTAATTGTAAGTATGGTCCTAAAGTATCTCTTGGCACCATTTTCAATCCAATCGGTGAAGGTCACCTTTAGTCTTTTTCAATCTCTTTGTTCATCAGACGACGTCTACAGACCTATTTTCAGCCCTTATATCTCCACATGTACTGCATGCAGCGCACTCCTATTTGGCACAAATATGTACCTTCCTAACACCTATAAACCTTATAAAAAGCGCACCTGTTTGTTGCGAATTGATAGAGTTATTACGGTTTTACCGATTTCACGCCCTAATTTCCATAGGGTGCAATGTAAAATTGATGGCCCGTTTTCACCAGGACGCCTTGCCCCGATTCCCTTGACTAGTCTTTATATATGTAGGCATTAATGATCTGCGCATGCGCATGTATTTGCAGCACCGTCGGTGCTTTCCTTTGCCTGCTATAGGCGAAAAACGATTTATTTATGAAATGTTTGGCGGCCCATATTGCACGTGCTTTTCTATTGACCGCTACCATATTTTGCAGGCTTGTTGGTATGGATAAGGGCTACAAACGTTCCAAATTTCAGCCAAATCGGACGACAAATAAGTGAGTTATTAAGAGTCAAAATATTGGATATTCCTCACCAACTTTGGACTGCTTATTTGAGTCAAATGCGACCTTCACCGATTGGAATGAAACCTATGCCAGATGAAAGGCCTGGGGCCATGAGTCACTGGGGCAACTGGACGAAAATTCTGAGAGCCTCGTTTTCGAGTTCTGGGCGTTGAAAGTTGATATTTACCAATGTTTGACCCCTAATAACTTATTAACGGACAGTCCGATTTTTCTGAAGAATATCGTTAATTGTAAGTATGGTCCTAAAGTATCTCTTGGCACCATTTTCAATCCAATCGGTGAAGGTCACCTTTAGTCTTTTTCAATCTCTTTGTTCATCAGACGACGTCTACAGACCTATTTTCAGCCCTTATATCTCCACATGTACTGCATGCAGCGCACTCCTATTTGGCACAAATATGTACCTTCCTAACACCTATAAACCTTATAAAAAGCGCACCTGTTTGTTGCGAATTGATAGAGTTATTACGGTTTTACCGATTTCACGCCCTAATTTCCATAGGGTGCAATGTAAAATTGATGGCCCGTTTCCACCAGGACGCCTTGCCCCGATTCCCTTGACTAGTCTTTATATATGTAGGCATTAATGATCTGCGCATGCGCATGTATTTGCAGCACCGTCGGTGCTTTCCTTTGCCTGCTATAGGCGAAAAACGATTTATTTATGAAATGTTTGGCGGCCCATATTGCACGTGCTTTTCTATTGACCGCTACCATATTTTGCAGGCTTGTTGGTATGGATAAGGGCTACAAACGTTCCAAATTTCAGCCAAATCGGACGACAAATAAGTGAGTTATTAAGAGTCAAAATATTGGATATTCCTCACCAACTTTGGACTGCTTATTTGAGTCAAATGCGACCTTCACCGATTGGAATGAAACCTGTGCCAGATGAAAGGCCTGGGGCCATGAGTCACTGGGGCAACTGGACGAAAATTCTGAGAGCCTCGTTTTCGAGTTCTGGGCGTTGAAAGTTGATATTTACCAATGTTTGACCCCTAATAACTTATTAACGGGACAGTCCGATTTTTCTGAAGAATATCGTTAATTGTAAGTATGGTCCTAAAGTATCTCTTGGCACCATTTTCAATCCAATCGGTGAAGGTCACCTTTAGTCTTTTTCAATCTCTTTGTTCATCAGACGACGTCTACAGACCTATTTTCAGCCCTTATATCTCCACATGTACTGCATGCAGCGCACTCCTATTTGGCACAAATATGTACCTTCCTAACACCTATAAACCTTATAAAAAGCGCACCTGTTTGTTGCGAATTGATAGAGTTATTACGGTTTTACCGATTTCACGCCCTAATTTCCATAGGGTGCAATGTAAAATTGATGGCCCGTTTTCACCAGGACGCCTTGCCCCGATTCCCTTGACTAGTCTTTATATATGTAGGCATTAATGATCTGCGCATGCGCATGTATTTGCAGCACCGTCGGTGCTTTCCTTTGCCTGCTATAGGCGAAAAACGATTTATTTATGAAATGTTTGGCGGCCCATATTGCACGTGCTTTTCTATTGACCGCTACCATATTTTGCAGGCTTGTTGGTATGGATAAGGGCTACAAACGTTCCAAATTTCAGCCAAATCGGACGACAAATAAGTGAGTTATTAAGAGTCAAAATATTGGATATTCCTCACCAACTTTGGACTGCTTATTTGAGTCAAATGCGACCTTCACCGATTGGAATGAAACCTGTGCCAGATGAAAGGCCTGGGGCCATGAGTCACTGGGGCAACTGGACGAAAATTCTGAGAGCCTCGTTTTCGAGTTCTGGGCGTTGAAAGTTGATATTTACCAATGTTTGACCCCTAATAACTTATTAACGGACAGTCCGATTTTTCTGAAGAATATCGTTAATTGTAAGTATGGTCCTAAAGTATCTCTTGGCACCATTTTCAATCCAATCGGTGAAGGTCACCTTTAGTCTTTTTCAATCTCTTTGTTCATCAGACGACGTCTACAGACCTATTTTCAGCCCTTATATCTCCACATGTACTGCATGCAGCGCACTCCTATTTGGCAACAAATATGTACCTTCCTAACACCTATAAACCTTATAAAAAGCGCACCTGTTTGTTGCGAATTGATAGAGTTATTACGGTTTTACCGATTTCACGCCCTAATTTCCATAGGGTGCAATGTAAAATTGATGGCCCGTTTTCACCAGGACGCCTTGCCCCGATTCCCTTGACTAGTCTTTATATATGTAGGCATTAATGATCTGCGCATGCGCATGTATTTGCAGCACCGTCGGTGCTTTCCTTTGCCTGCTATAGGCGAAAAACGATTTATTTATGAAATGTTTGGCGGCCCATATTGCACGTGCTTTTCTATTGACCGCTACCATATTTTGCAGGCTTGTTGGTATGGATAAGGGCTACAAACGTTCCAAATTTCAGCCAAATCGGACGACAAATAAGTGAGTTATTAAGAGTCAAAATATTGGATATTCCTCACCAACTTTGGACTGCTTATTTGAGTCAAATGCGACCTTCACCGATTGGAATGAAACCTGTGCCAGATGAAAGGCCTGGGGCCATGAGTCACTGGGGCAACTGGACGAAAATTCTGAGAGCCTCGTTTTCGAGTTCTGGGCGTTGAAAGTTGATATTTACCAATGTTTGACCCCTAATAACTTATTAACGGACAGTCCGATTTTTCTGAAGAATATCGTTAATTGTAAGTATGGTCCTAAAGTATCTCTTGGCACCATTTTCAATCCAATCGGTGAAGGTCACCTTTAGTCTTTTTCAATCTCTTTGTTCATCAGACGACGTCTACAGACCTATTTTCAGCCCTTATATCTCCACATGTACTGCATGCAGCGCACTCCTATTTGGCACAAATATGTACCTTCCTAACACCTATAAACCTTATAAAAAGCGCACCTGTTTGTTGCGAATTGATAGAGTTATTACGGTTTTACCGATTTCACGCCCTAATTTCCATAGGGTGCAATGTAAAATTGATGGCCCGTTTTCACCAGGACGCCTTGCCCCGATTCCCTTGACTAGTCTTTATATATGTAGGCATTAATGATCTGCGCATGCGCATGTATTTGCAGCACCGTCGGTGCTTTCCTTTGCCTGCTATAGGCGAAAAACGATTTATTTATGAAATGTTTGGCGGCCCATATTGCACGTGCTTTTCTATTGACCGCTACCATATTTTGCAGGCTTGTTGGTATGGATAAGGGCTACAAACGTTCCAAATTTCAGCCAAATCGGACGACAAATAAGTGAGTTATTAAGAGTCAAAATATTGGATATTCCTCACCAACTTTGGACTGCTTATTTGAGTCAAATGCGACCTTCACCGATTGGAATGAAACCTGTGCCAGATGAAAGGCCTGGGGCCATGAGTCACTGGGGCAACTGGACGAAAATTCTGAGAGCCTCGTTTTCGAGTTCTGGGCGTTGAAAGTTGATATTTACCAATGTTTGACCCCTAATAACTTATTAACGGACAGTCCGATTTTTCTGAAGAATATCGTTAATTGTAAGTATGGTCCTAAAGTATCTCTTGGCACCATTTTCAATCCAATCGGTGAAGGTCACCTTTAGTCTTTTTCAATCTCTTTGTTCATCAGACGACGTCTACAGACCTATTTTCAGCCCTTATATCTCCACATGTACTGCATGCAGCGCACTCCTATTTGGCACAAATATGTACCTTCCTAACACCTATAAACCTTATAAAAAGCGCACCTGTTTGTTGCGAATTGATAGAGTTATTACGGTTTTACCGATTTCACGCCCTAATTTCCATAGGGTGCAATGTAAAATTGATGGCCCGTTTTCACCAGGACGCCTTGCCCCGATTCCCTTGACTAGTCTTTATATATGTAGGCATTAATGATCTGCGCATGCGCATGTATTTGCAGCACCGTCGGTGCTTTCCTTTGCCTGCTATAGGCGAAAAACGATTTATTTATGAAATGTTTGGCGGCCCATATTGCACGTGCTTTTCTATTGACCGCTACCATATTTTGCAGGCTTGTTGGTATGGATAAGGGCTACAAACGTTCCAAATTTCAGCCAAATCGGACGACAAATAAGTGAGTTATTAAGAGTCAAAATATTGGATATTCCTCACCAACTTTGGACTGCTTATTTGAGTCAAATGCGACCTTCACCGATTGGAATGAAACCTGTGCCAGATGAAAGGCCTGGGGCCATGAGTCACTGGGGCAACTGGACGAAAATTCTGAGAGCCTCGTTTTCGAGTTCTGGGCGTTGAAAGTTGATATTTACCAATGTTTGACCCCTAATAACTTATTAACGGACAGTCCGATTTTTCTGAAGAATATCGTTAATTGTAAGTATGGTCCTAAAGTATCTCTTGGCACCATTTTCAATCCAATCGGTGAAGGTCACCTTTAGTCTTTTTCAATCTCTTTGTTCATCAGACGACGTCTACAGACCTATTTTCAGCCCTTATATCTCCACATGTACTGCATGCAGCGCACTCCTATTTGGCACAAATATGTACCTTCCTAACACCTATAAACCTTATAAAAAGCGCACCTGTTTGTTGCGAATTGATAGAGTTATTACGGTTTTACCGATTTCACGCCCTAATTTCCATAGGGTGCAATGTAAAATTGATGGCCCGTTTTCACCAGGACGCCTTGCCCCGATTCCCTTGACTAGTCTTTATATATGTAGGCATTAATGATCTGCGCATGCGCATGTATTTGCAGCACCGTCGGTGCTTTCCTTTGCCTGCTATAGGCGAAAAACGATTTATTTATGAAATGTTTGGCGGCCCATATTGCACGTGCTTTTCTATTGACCTCTACCATATTTTGCAGGCTTGTTGGTATGGATAAGGGCTACAAACGTTCCAAATTTCAGCCAAATCGGACGACAAATAAGTGAGTTATTAAGAGTCAAAATATTGGATATTCCTCACCAACTTTGGACTGCTTATTTGAGTCAAATGCGACCTTCACCGATTGGAATGAAACCTGTGCCAGATGAAAGGCCTGGGGCCATGAGTCACTGGGGCAACTGGACGAAAATTCTGAGAGCCTCGTTTTCGAGTTCTGGGCGTTGAAAGTTGATATTTACCAATGTTTGACCCCTAATAACTTATTAACGGACAGTCCGATTTTTCTGAAGAATATCGTTAATTGTAAGTATGGTCCTAAAGTATCTCTTGGCACCATTTTCAATCCAATCGGTGAAGGTCACCTTTAGTCTTTTTCAATCTCTTTGTTCATCAGACGACGTCTACAGACCTATTTTCAGCCCTTATATCTCCACATGTACTGCATGCAGCGCACTCCTATTTGGCACAAATATGTACCTTCCTAACACCTATAAACCTTATAAAAAGCGCACCTGTTTGTTGCGAATTGATAGAGTTATTACGGTTTTACCGATTTCACGCCCTAATTTCCATAGGGTGCAATGTAAAATTGATGGCCCGTTTTCACCAGGACGCCTTGCCCCGATTCCCTTGACTAGTCTTTATATATGTAGGCATTAATGATCTGCGCATGCGCATGTATTTGCAGCACCGTCGGTGCTTTCCTTTGCCTGCTATAGGCGAAAAACGATTTATTTATGAAATGTTTGGCGGCCCATATTGCACGTGCTTTTCTATTGACCGCTACCATATTTTGCAGGCTTGTTGGTATGGATAAGGGCTACAAACGTTCCAAATTTCAGCCAAATCGGACGACAAATAAGTGAGTTATTAAGAGTCAAAATATTGGATATTCCTCACCAACTTTGGACTGCTTATTTGAGTCAAATGCGACCTTCACCGATTGGAATGAAACCTGTGCCAGATGAAAGGCCTGGGGCCATGAGTCACTGGGGCAACTGGACGAAAATTCTGAGAGCCTCGTTTTCGAGTTCTGGGCGTTGAAAGTTGATATTTACCAATGTTTGACCCCTAATAACTTATTAACGGACAGTCCGATTTTTCTGAAGAATATCGTTAATTGTAAGTATGGTCCTAAAGTATCTCTTGGCACCATTTTCAATCCAATCGGTGAAGGTCACCTTTAGTCTTTTTCAATCTCTTTGTTCATCAGACGACGTCTACAGACCTATTTTCAGCCCTTATATCTCCACATGTACTGCATGCAGCGCACTCCTATTTGGCACAAATATGTACCTTCCTAACACCTATAAACCTTATAAAAAGCGCACCTGTTTGTTGCGAATTGATAGAGTTATTACGGTTTTACCGATTTCACGCCCTAATTTCCATAGGGTGCAATGTAAAATTGATGGCCCGTTTTCACCAGGACGCCTTGCCCCGATTCCCTTGACTAGTCTTTATATATGTAGGCATTAATGATCTGCGCATGCGCATGTATTTGCAGCACCGTCGGTGCTTTCCTTTGCCTGCTATAGGCGAAAAACGATTTATTTATGAAATGTTTGGCGGCCCATATTGCACGTGCTTTTCTATTGACCGCTACCATATTTTGCAGGCTTGTTGGTATGGATAAGGGCTACAAACGTTCCAAATTTCAGCCAAATCGGACGACAAATAAGTGAGTTATTAAGAGTCAAAATATTGGATATTCCTCACCAACTTTGGACTGCTTATTTGAGTCAAATGCGACCTTCACCGATTGGAATGAAACCTGTGCCAGATGAAAGGCCTGGGGCCATGAGTCACTGGGGCAACTGGACGAAAATTCTGAGAGCCTCGTTTTCGAGTTCTGGGCGTTGAAAGTTGATATTTACCAATGTTTGACCCCTAATAACTTATTAACGGACAGTCCGATTTTTCTGAAGAATATCGTTAATTGTAAGTATGGTCCTAAAGTATCTCTTGGCACCATTTTCAATCCAATCGGTGAAGGTCACCTTTAGTCTTTTTCAATCTCTTTGTTCATCAGACGACGTCTACAGACCCATTTTCAGCCCTTATATCTCCACATGTACTGCATGCAGCGCACTCCTATTTGGCACAAATATGTACCTTCCTAACACCTATAAACCTTATAAAAAGCGCACCTGTTTGTTGCGAATTGATAGAGTTATTACGGTTTTACCGATTTCGCGCACTAATTTCCATAGGGTGCAATGTAAAATTGATGGCCCGTTTTCACCAGGACGCCTTGCCCCGATTCCCTTGACTAGTCTTTATATATGTAGGCATTAATGATCTGCGCATGCGCATGTATTTGCAGCACCGTCGGTGCTTTCCTTTGCCTGCTATAGGCGAAAAACGATTTATTTATGAAATGTTTGGCGGCCCATATTGCACGTGCTTTTCTATTGACCGCTACCATATTTTGCAGGCTTGTTGGTATGGATAAGGGCTACAAACGTTCCAAATTTCAGCCAAATCGGACGACAAATAAGTGAGTTATTAAGAGTCAAAATATTGGATATTCCTCACCAACTTTGGACTGCTTATTTGAGTCAAATGCGACCTTCACCGATTGGAATGAAACCTGTGCCAGATGAAAGGCCTGGGGCCATGAGTCACTGGGGCAACTGGACGAAAATTCTGAGAGCCTCGTTTTCGAGTTCTGGGCGTTGAAAGTTGATATTTACCAATGTTTGACCCCTAATAACTTATTAACGGACAGTCCGATTTTTCTGAAGAATATCGTTAATTGTAAGTATGGTCCTAAAGTATCTCTTGGCACCATTTTCAATCCAATCGGTGAAGGTCACCTTTAGTCTTTTTCAATCTCTTTGTTCATCAGACGACGTCTACAGACCCATTTTCAGCCCTTATATCTCCACATGTACTGCATGCAGCGCACTCCTATTTGGCACAAATATGTACCTTCCTAACACCTATAAACCTTATAAAAAGCGCACCTGTTTGTTGCGAATTGATAGAGTTATTACGGTTTTACCGATTTCGCGCCCTAATTTCCATAGGGTGCAATGTAAAATTGATGGCCCGTTTTCACCAGGACGCCTTGCCCCGATTCCCTTGACTAGTCTTTATATATGTAGGCATTAATGATCTGCGCATGCGCATGTATTTGCAGCACCGTCGGTGCTTTCCTTTGCCTGCTATAGGCGAAAAACGATTTATTTATGAAATGTTTGGCGGCCCATATTGCACGTGCTTTTCTATTGACCGCTACCATATTTTGCAGGCTTGTTGGTATGGATAAGGGCTACAAACGTTCCAAATTTCAGCCAAATCGGACGACAAATAAGTGAGTTATTAAGAGTCAAAATCTTGGATATTCCTCACCAACTTTGGACTGCTTATTTGAGTCAAATGCGACCTTCACCGATTGGAATGAAACCTGTGCCAGATGAAAGGCCTGGGGCCATGAGTCACTGGGGCAACTGGACGAAAATTCTGAGAGCCTCGTTTTCGAGTTCTGGGCGTTGAAAGTTGATATTTACCAATGTTTGACCCCTAATAACTTATTAACGGACAGTCCGATTTTTCTGAAGAATATCGTTAATTGTAAGTATGGTCCTAAAGTATCTCTTGGCACCATTTTCAATCCAATCGGTGAAGGTCACCTTTAGTCTTTTTCAATCTCTTTGTTCATCAGACGACGTCTACAGACCCATTTTCAGCCCTTATATCTCCACATGTACTGCATGCAGCGCACTCCTATTTGGCACAAATATGTACCTTCCTAACACCTATAAACCTTATAAAAAGCGCACCTGTTTGTTGCGAATTGATAGAGTTATTACGGTTTTACCGATTTCGCGCCCTAATTTCCATAGGGTGCAATGTAAAATTGATGGCCCGTTTTCACCAGGACGCCTTGCCCCGATTCCCTTGACTAGTCTTTATATATGTAGGCATTAATGATCTACGCATGCGCATGTATTTGCAGCACCGTCGGTGCTTTCCTTTGCCTGCTATAGGCGAAAAACGATTTATTTATGAAATGTTTGGCGGCCCATATTGCACGTGCTTTTCTATTGACCGCTACCATATTTTGCAAGCTTGTTGGTATGGATAAGGGCTACAAACGTTCCAAATTTCAGCCAAATCGGACGACAAATAAGTGAGTTATTAAGAGTCAAAATATTGGATATTCCTCACCAACTTTGGACTGCTTATTTGAGTCAAATGCGACCTTCACCGATTGGAATGAAACCTGTGCCAGATGAAAGGCCTGGGGCCATGAGTCACTGGGGCAACTGGACGAAAATTCTGAGAGCCTCGTTTTCGAGTTCTGGGCGTTGAAAGTTGATATTTACCAATGTTTGACCCCTAATAACTTATTAACGGACAGTCCGATTTTTCTGAAGAATATCGTTAATTGTAAGTATGGTCCTAAAGTATCTCTTGGCACCATTTTCAATCCAATCGGTGAAGGTCACCTTTAGTCTTTTTCAATCTCTTTGTTCATCAGACGACGTCTACAGACCCATTTTCAGCCCTTATATCTCCACATGTACTGCATGCAGCGCACTCCTATTTGGCACAAATATGTACCTTCCTAACACCTATAAACCTTATAAAAAGCGCACCTGTTTGTTGCGAATTGATAGAGTTATTACGGTTTTACCGATTTCGCGCCCTAATTTCCATAGGGTGCAATGTAAAATTGATGGCCCGTTTTCACCAGGACGCCTTGCCCCGATTCCCTTGACTAGTCTTTATATATGTAGGCATTAATGATCTGCGCATGCGCATGTATTTGCAGCACCGTCGGTGCTTTCCTTTGCCTGCTATAGGCGAAAAACGATTTATTTATGAAATGTTTGGCGGCCCATATTGCACGTGCTTTTCTATTGACCGCTACCATATTTTGCAGGCTTGTTGGTATGGATAAGGGCTACAAACGTTCCAAATTTCAGCCAAATCGGACGACAAATAAGTGAGTTATTAAGAGTCAAAATCTTGGATATTCCTCACCAACTTTGGACTGCTTATTTGAGTCAAATGCGACCTTCACCGATTGGAATGAAACCTGTGCCAGATGAAAGGCCTG
Organism: Anodontia alba; assembly: GCA_964016985.1. NCBI lineage: Eukaryota > Metazoa > Mollusca > Bivalvia > Lucinida > Lucinidae > Anodontia > Anodontia alba. The sequence goes on from OZ024834.1 coordinate 28,068,388, forward strand.
GGGCCATGAGTCACTGGGGCAACTGGACGAAAATTCTGAGAGCCTCGTTTTCGAGTTCTGGGCGTTGAAAGTTGATATTTACCAATGTTTGACCCCTAATAACTTATTAACGGACAGTCCGATTTTTCTGAAGAATATCGTTAATTGTAAGTATGGTCCTAAAGTATCTCTTGGCACCATTTTCAATCCAATCGGTGAAGGTCACCTTTAGTCTTTTTCAATCTCTTTGTTCATCAGACGACGTCTACAGACCCATTTTCAGCCCTTATATCTCCACATGTACTGCATGCAGCGCACTCCTATTTGGCACAAATATGTACCTTCCTAACACCTATAAACCTTATAAAAAGCGCACCTGTTTGTTGCGAATTGATAGAGTTATTACGGTTTTACCGATTTCGCGCCCTAATTTCCATAGGGTGCAATGTAAAATTGATGGCCCGTTTTCACCAGGACGCCTTGCCCCGATTCCCTTGACTAGTCTTTATATATGTAGGCATTAATGATCTGCGCATGCGCATGTATTTGCAGCACCGTCGGTGCTTTCCTTTGCCTGCTATAGGCGAAAAACGATTTATTTATGAAATGTTTGGCGGCCCATATTGCACGTGCTTTTCTATTGACCGCTACCATATTTTGCAGGCTTGTTGGTATGGATAAGGGCTACAAACGTTCCAAATTTCAGCCAAATCGGACGACAAATAAGTGAGTTATTAAGAGTCAAAATCTTGGATATTCCTCACCAACTTTGGACTGCTTATTTGAGTCAAATGCGACCTTCACCGATTGGAATGAAACCTGTGCCAGATGAAAGGCCTGGGGCCATGAGTCACTGGGGCAACTGGACGAAAATTCTGAGAGCCTCGTTTTCGAGTTCTGGGCGTTGAAAGTTGATATTTACCAATGTTTGACCCCTAATAACTTATTAACGGACAGTCCGATTTTTCTGAAGAATATCGTTAATTGTAAGTATGGTCCTAAAGTATCTCTTGGCACCATTTTCAATCCAATCGGTGAAGGTCACCTTTAGTCTTTTTCAATCTCTTTGTTCATCAGACGACGTCTACAGACCCATTTTCAGCCCTTATATCTCCACATGTACTGCATGCAGCGCACTCCTATTTGGCACAAATATGTACCTTCCTAACACCTATAAACCTTATAAAAAGCGCACCTGTTTGTTGCGAATTGATAGAGTTATTACGGTTTTACCGATTTCGCGCCCTAATTCCCATAGGGTGCAATGTAAAATTGATGGCCCGTTTTCACCAGGACGCCTTGCCCCGATTCCCTTGATTAGTCTTTATATATGTAGGCATTAATGATCTACGCATGCGCATGTATTTGCAGCACCGTCGGTGCTTTCCTTTGCCTGCTATAGGCGAAAAACGATTTATTTATGAAATGTTTGGCGGCCCATATTGCACGTGCTTTTCTATTGACCGCTACCATATTTTGCAGGCTTGTTGGTATGGATAAGGGCTACAAACGTTCCAAATTTCAGCCAAATCGGACGACAAATAAGTGAGTTATTAAGAGTCAAAATCTTGGATATTCCTCACCAACTTTGGACTGCTTATTTGAGTCAAATGCGACCTTCACCGATTGGAATGAAACCTGTGCCAGATGAAAGGCCTGGGGCCATGAGTCACTGGGGCAACTGGACGAAAATTCTGAGAGCCTCGTTTTCGAGTTCTGGGCGTTGAAAGTTGATATTTACCAATGTTTGACCCCTAATAACTTATTAACGGACAGTCCGATTTTTCTGAAGAATATCGTTAATTGTAAGTATGGTCCTAAAGTATCTCTTGGCACCATTTTCAATCCAATCGGTGAAGGTCACCTTTAGTCTTTTTCAATCTCTTTGTTCATCAGACGACGTCTACAGACCCATTTTCAGCCCTTATATCTCCACATGTACTGCATGCAGCGCACTCCTATTTGGCACAAATATGTACCTTCCTAACACCTATAAACCTTATAAAAAGCGCACCTGTTTGTTGCGAATTGATAGAGTTATTACGGTTTTACCGATTTCGCGCCCTAATTTCCATAGGGTGCAATGTAAAATTGATGGCCCGTTTTCACCAGGACGCCTTGCCCCGATTCCCTTGACTAGTCTTTATATATGTAGGCATTAATGATCTACGCATGCGCATGTATTTGCAGCACCGTCGGTGCTTTCCTTTGCCTGCTATAGGCGAAAAACGATTTATTTATGAAATGTTTGGCGGCCCATATTGCACGTGCTTTTCTATTGACCGCTACCATATTTTGCAGGCTTGTTGGTATGGATAAGGGCTACAAACGTTTCTGAATTTCAGCCAAATCGGACGACAAATAAGTGAGTTATTAAGAGTCAAAATCTTGGATATTCCTCACCAACTTTGGACTGCTTATTTGAGTCAAATGCGACCTTCACCGATTGGAATGAAACCTGTGCCAGATGAAAGGCCTGGGGCCATGAGTCACTGGGGCAACTGGACGAAAATTCTGAGAGCCTCGTTTTCGAGTTCTGGGCGTTGAAAGTTGATATTTACCAATGTTTGACCCCTAATAACTTATTAACGGACAGTCCGATTTTTCTGAAGAATATCGTTAATTGTAAGTATGGTCCTAAAGTATCTCTTGGCACCATTTTCAATCCAATCGGTGAAGGTCACCTTTAGTCTTTTTCAATCTCTTTGTTCATCAGACGACGTCTACAGACCCATTTTCAGCCCTTATATCTCCACATGTACTGCATGCAGCGCACTCCTATTTGGCACAAATATGTACCTTCCTAACACCTATAAACCTTATAAAAAGCGCACCTGTTTGTTGCGAATTGATAGAGTTATTACGGTTTTACCGATTTCGCGCCCTAATTTCCATAGGGTGCAATGTAAAATTGATGGCCCGTTTTCACCAGGACGCCTTGCCCCGATTCCCTTGACTAGTCTTTATATATGTAGGCATTAATGATCTGCGCATGCGCATGTATTTGCAGCACCGTCGGTGCTTTCCTTTGCCTGCTATAGGCGAAAAACGATTTATTTATGAAATGTTTGGCGGCCCATATTGCACGTGCTTTTCTATTGACCGCTACCATATTTTGCAGGCTTGTTGGTATGGATAAGGGCTACAAACGTTCCAAATTTCAGCCAAATCGGACGACAAATAAGTGAGTTATTAAGAGTCAAAATATTGGATATTCCTCACCAACTTTGGACTGCTTATTTGAGTCAAATGCGACCTTCACCGATTGGAATGAAACCTGTGCCAGATGAAAGGCCTGGGGCCATGAGTCACTGGGGCAACTGGACGAAAATTCTGAGAGCCTCGTTTTCGAGTTCTGGGCGTTGAAAGTTGATATTTACCAATGTTTGACCCCTAATAACTTATTAACGGACAGTCCGATTTTTCTGAAGAATATCGTTAATTGTAAGTATGGTCCTAAAGTATCTCTTGGCACCATTTTCAATCCAATCGGTGAAGGTCACCTTTAGTCTTTTGCAATCTCTTTGTTCATCAGACGACGTCTACAGACCCATTTTCAGCCCTTACATCTCCACATGTACTGCATGCAGCGCACTCCTATTTGGCACAAATATGTACCTTCCTAACACCTATAAACCTTATAAAAAGCGCACCTGTTTGTTGCGAATTGATAGAGTTATTACGGTTTTACCGATTTCGCGCCCTAATTTCCATAGGGTGCAATGTAAAATTGATGGCCCGTTTTCACCAGGACGCCTTGCCCCGATTCCCTTGACTAGTCTTTATATATGTAGGCATTAATGATCTGCGCATGCGCATGTATTTGCAGCACCGTCGGTGCTTTCCTTTGCCTGCTATAGGCGAAAAACGATTTATTTATGAAATGTTTGGCGGCCCATATTGCACGTGCTTTTCTATTGACCGCTACCATATTTTGCAGGCTTGTTGGTATGGATAAGGGCTACAAACGTTCCAAATTTCAGCCAAATCGGACGACAAATAAGTGAGTTATTAAGAGTCAAAATATTGGATATTCCTCACCAACTTTGGACTGCTTATTTGAGTCAAATGCGACCTTCACCGGATTGGAATGAAACCTGTGCCAGATGAAAGGCCTGGGGCCATGAGTCACTGGGGCAACTGGACGAAAATTCTGAGAGCCTCGTTTTCGAGTTCTGGGCGTTGAAAGTTGATATTTACCAATGTTTGACCCCTAATAACTTATTAACGGACAGTCCGATTTTTCTGAAGAATATCGTTAATTGTAAGTATGGTCCTAAAGTATCTCTTGGCACCATTTTCAATCCAATCGGTGAAGGTCACCTTTAGTGTTTTTCAATCTCTTTGTTCATCAGACGACGTCTACAGACCCATTTTCAGCCCTTATATCTCCACATGTACTGCATGCAGCGCACTCCTATTTGGCACAAATATGTACCTTCCTAACACCTATAAACCTTATAAAAAGCGCACCTGTTTGTTGCGAATTGATAGAGTTATTACGGTTTTACCGATTTCGCGCCCTAATTTCCATAGGGTGCAATGTAAAATTGATGGCCCGTTTTCACCAGGACGCCTTGCCCCGATTCCCTTGACTAGTCTTTATATATGTAGGCATTAATGATCTGCGCATACGCATGTATTTGCAGCACCGTCGGTGCTTTCCTTTGCCTGCTATAGGCGAAAAACGATTTATTTATGAAATGTTTGGCGGCCCATATTGCACGTGCTTTTCTATTGACCGCTACCATATTTTGCAGGCTTGTTGGTATGGATAAGGGCTACAAACGTTCCAAATTTCAGCCAAATCAGACGACAAATAAGTGAGTTATTAAGAGTCAAAATATTGGATATTCCTCACCAACTTTGGACTGCTTATTTGAGTCAAATGCGACCTTCACCGATTGGAATGAAACCTGTGCCAGATGAAAGGCCTGGGGCCATGAGTCACTGGGGCAACTGGACGAAAATTCTGAGAGCCTCGTTTTCGAGTTCTGGGCGTTGAAAGTTGATATTTACCAATGTTTGACCCCTAATAACTTATTAACGGACAGTCCGATTTTTCTGAAGAATATCGTTAATTGTAAGTATGGTCCTAAAGTATCTCTTGGCACCATTTTCAATCCAATCGGTGAAGGTCACCTTTAGTGTTTTTCAATCTCTTTGTTCATCAGACGACGTCTACAGACCCATTTTCAGCCCTTATATCTCCACATGTACTGCATGCAGCGCACTCCTATTTGGCACAAATATGTACCTTCCTAACACCTATAAACCTTATAAAAAGCGCACCTGTTTGTTGCGAATTGATAGAGTTATTACGGTTTTACCGATTTCGCGCCCTAATTTCCATAGGGTGCAATGTAAAATTGATGGCCCGTTTTCACCAGGACGCCTTGCCCCGATTCCCTTGACTAGTCTTTATATATGTAGGCATTAATGATCTGCGCATGCGCATGTATTTGCAGCACCGTCGGTGCTTTCCTTTGCCTGCTATAGGCGAAAAACGATTTATTTATGAAATGTTTGGCGGCCCATATTGCACGTGCTTTTCTATTGACCGCTACCATATTTTGCAGGCTTGTTGGTATGGATAAGGGCTACAAACGTTCCAAATTTCAGCCAAATCGGACGACAAATAAGTGAGTTATTAAGAGTCAAAATATTGGATATTCCTCACCAACTTTGGACTGCTTATTTGAGTCAAATGCGACCTTCACCGATTGGAATGAAACCTGTGCCAGATGAAAGGCCTGGGGCCATGAGTCACTGGGGCAACTGGACGAAAATTCTGAGAGCCTCGTTTTCGAGTTCTGGGCGTTGAAAGTTGATATTTACCAATGTTTGACCCCTAATAATTTATTAACGGACAGTCCGATTTTTCTGAAGAATATCGTTAATTGTAAGTATGGTCCTAAAGTATCTCTTGGCACCATTTTCAATCCAATCGGTGAAGGTCACCTTTAGTGTTTTTCAATCTCTTTGTTCATCAGACGACGTCTACAGACCCATTTTCAGCCCTTATATCTCCATATGTACTGCATGCAGCGCACTCCTATTTGGCACAAATATGTACCTTCCTAACACCTATAAACCTTATAAAAAGCGCACCTGTTTGTTGCGAATTGATAGAGTTATTACGGTTTTACCGATTTCGCGCCCTAATTTCCATAGGGTGCAATGTAAAATTGATGGCCCGTTTTCACCAGGACGCCTTGCCCCGATTCCCTTGACTAGTCTTTATATATGTAGGCATTAATGATCTGCGCATGCGCATGTATTTGCAGCACCGTCGGTGCTTTCCTTTGCCTGCTATAGGCGAAAAACGATTTATTTATGAAATGTTTGGCGGCCCATATTGCACGTGCTTTTCTATTGACCGCTACCATATTTTGCAGGCTTGTTGGTATGGATAAGGGCTACAAACGTTCCAAATTTCAGCCAAATCGGACGACAAATAAGTGAGTTATTAAGAGTCAAAATATTGGATATTCCTCACCAACTTTGGACTGCTTATTTGAGTCAAATGCGACCTTCACCGATTGGAATGAAACCTGTGCCAGATGAAAGGCCTGGGGCCATGAGTCACTGGGGCAACTGGACGAAAATTCTGAGAGCCTCGTTTTCGAGTTCTGGGCGTTGAAAGTTGATATTTACCAATGTTTGACCCCTAATAACTTATTAACGGACAGTCCGATTTTTCTGAAGAATATCGTTAATTGTAAGTATGGTCCTAAAGTATCTCTTGGCACCATTTTCAATCCAATCGGTGAAGGTCACCTTTAGTGTTTTTCAATCTCTTTGTTCATCAGACGACGTCTACAGACCCATTTTCAGCCCTTATATCTCCACATGTACTGCATGCAGCGCACTCCTATTTGGCACAAATATGTACCTTCCTAACACCTATAAACCTTATAAAAAGCGCACCTGTTTGTTGCGAATTGATAGAGTTATTACGGTTTTACCGATTTCGCGCCCTAATTTCCATAGGGTGCAATGTAAAATTGATGGCCCGTTTTCACCAGGACGCCTTGCCCCGATTCCCTTGACTAGTCTTTATATATGTAGGCATTAATGATCTGCGCATACGCATGTATTTGCAGCACCGTCGGTGCTTTCCTTTGCCTGCTATAGGCGAAAAACGATTTATTTATGAAATGTTTGGCGGCCCATATTGCACGTGCTTTTCTATTGACCGCTACCATATTTTGCAGGCTTGTTGGTATGGATAAGGGCTACAAACGTTCCAAATTTCAGCCAAATCAGACGACAAATAAGTGAGTTATTAAGAGTCAAAATATTGGATATTCCTCACCAACTTTGGACTGCTTATTTGAGTCAAATGCGACCTTCACCGATTGGAATGAAACCTGTGCCAGATGAAAGGCCTGGGGCCATGAGTCACTGGGGCAACTGGACGAAAATTCTGAGAGCCTCGTTTTCGAGTTCTGGGCGTTGAAAGTTGATATTTACCAATGTTTGACCCCTAATAACTTATTAACGGACAGTCCGATTTTTCTGAAGAATATCGTTAATTGTAAGTATGGTCCTAAAGTATCTCTTGGCACCATTTTCAATCCAATCGGTGAAGGTCACCTTTAGTGTTTTTCAATCTCTTTGTTCATCAGACGACGTCTACAGACCCATTTTCAGCCCTTATATCTCCACATGTACTGCATGCAGCGCACTCCTATTTGGCACAAATATGTACCTTCCTAACACCTATAAACCTTATAAAAAGCGCACCTGTTTGTTGCGAATTGATAGAGTTATTACGGTTTTACCGATTTCGCGCCCTAATTTCCATAGGGTGCAATGTAAAATTGATGGCCCGTTTTCACCAGGACGCCTTGCCCCGATTCCCTTGACTAGTCTTTATATATGTAGGCATTAATGATCTGCGCATGCGCATGTATTTGCAGCACCGTCGGTGCTTTCCTTTGCCTGCTATAGGCGAAAAACGATTTATTTATGAAATGTTTGGCGGCCCATATTGCACGTGCTTTTCTATTGACCGCTACCATATTTTGCAGGCTTGTTGGTATGGATAAGGGCTACAAACGTTCCAAATTTCAGCCAAATCGGACGACAAATAAGTGAGTTATTAAGAGTCAAAATATTGGATATTCCTCACCAACTTTGGACTGCTTATTTGAGTCAAATGCGACCTTCACCGATTGGAATGAAACCTGTGCCAGATGAAAGGCCTGGGGCCATGAGTCACTGGGGCAACTGGACGAAAATTCTGAGAGCCTCGTTTTCGAGTTCTGGGCGTTGAAAGTTGATATTTACCAATGTTTGACCCCTAATAACTTATTAACGGACAGTCCGATTTTTCTGAAGAATATCGTTAATTGTAAGTATGGTCCTAAAGTATCTCTTGGCACCATTTTCAATCCAATCGGTGAAGGTCACCTTTAGTGTTTTTCAATCTCTTTGTTCATCAGACGACGTCTACAGACCCATTTTCAGCCCTTATATCTCCACATGTACTGCATGCAGCGCACTCCTATTTGGCACAAATATGTACCTTCCTAACACCTATAAACCTTATAAAAAGCGCACCTGTTTGTTGCGAATTGATAGAGTTATTACGGTTTTACCGATTTCGCGCCCTAATTTCCATAGGGTGCAATGTAAAATTGATGGCCCGTTTTCACCAGGACGCCTTGCCCCGATTCCCTTGACTAGTCTTTATATATGTAGGCATTAATGATCTGCGCATGCGCATGTATTTGCAGCACCGTCGGTGCTTTCCTTTGCCTGCTATAGGCGAAAAACGATTTATTTATGAAATGTTTGGCGGCCCATATTGCACGTGCTTTTCTATTGACCGCTACCATATTTTGCAAGCTTGTTGGTATGGATAAGGGCTACAAACGTTCCAAATTTCAGCCAAATCGGACGACAAATAAGTGAGTTATTAAGAGTCAAAATATTGGATATTCCTCACCAACTTTGGACTGCTTATTTGAGTCAAATGCGACCTTCACCGATTGGAATGAAACCTGTGCCAGATGAAAGGCCTGGGGCCATGAGTCACTGGGGCAACTGGACGAAAATTCTGAGAGCCTCGTTTTCGAGTTCTGGGCGTTGAAAGTTGATATTTACCAATGTTTGACCCCTAATAACTTATTAACGGGCAGTCCGATTTTTCTGAAGAATATCGTTAATTGTAAGTATGGTCCTAAAGTATCTCTTGGCACCATTTTCAATCCAATCGGTGAAGGTCACCTTTAGTGTTTTTCAATCTCTTTGTTCATCAGACGACGTCTACAGACCCATTTTCAGCCCTTATATCTCCACATGTACTGCATGCAGCGCACTCCTATTTGGCACAAATATGTACCTTCCTAACACCTATAAACCTTATAAAAAGCGCACCTGTTTGTTGCGAATTGATAGAGTTATTACGGTTTTACCGATTTCGCGCCCTAATTTCCATAGGGTGCAATGTAAAATTGATGGCCCGTTTTCACCAGGACGCCTTGCCCCGATTCCCTTGACTAGTCTTTATATATGTAGGCATTAATGATCTGCGCATGCGCATGTATTTGCAGCACCGTCGGTGCTTTCCTTTGCCTGCTATAGGCGAAAAACGATTTATTTATGAAATGTTTGGCGGCCCATATTGCACGTGCTTTTCTATTGACCGCTACCATATTTTGCAGGCTTGTTGGTATGGATAAGGGCTACAAACGTTCCAAATTTCAGCTAAATCGGACAACAAATAAGTGAGTTATTAAGAGTCAAAATATTGGATATTCCTCACCAACTTTGGACTGCTTATTTGAGTCAAATGCGACCTTCACCGATTGGAATGAAACCTGTGCCAGATGAAAGGCCTGGGGCCATGAGTCACTGGGGCAACTGGACGAAAATTCTGAGAGCCTCGTTTTCGAGTTCTGGGCGTTGAAAGTTGATATTTACCAATGTTTGACCCCTAATAACTTATTAACGGACAGTCCGATTTTTCTGAAGAATATCGTTAATTGTAAGTATGGTCCTAAAGTATCTCTTGGCACCATTTTCAATCCAATCGGTGAAGGTCACCTTTAGTGTTTTTCAATCTCTTTGTTCATCAGACGACGTCTACAGACCCATTTTCAGCCCTTATATCTCCACATGTACTGCATGCAGCGCACTCCTATTTGGCACAAATATGTACCTTCCTAACACCTATAAACCTTATAAAAAGCGCACCTGTTTGTTGCGAATTGATAGAGTTATTACGGTTTTACCGATTTCGCGCCCTAATTTCCATAGGGTGCAATGTAAAATTGATGGCCCGTTTTCACCAGGACGCCTTGCCCCGATTCCCTTGACTAGTCTTTATATATGTAGGCATTAATGATCTGCGCATGCGCATGTATTTGCAGCACCGTCGGTGCTTTCCTTTGCCTGCTATAGGCGAAAAACGATTTATTTATGAAATGTTTGGCGGCCCATATTGCACGTGCTTTTCTATTGACCGCTACTATATTTTGCAGGCTTGTTGGTATGGATAAGGGCTACAAACGTTCTAAATTTCAGCCAAATCGGACGACAAAAAAGTGAGTTATTAAGAGTCAAAATATTGGATATTCCTCACCAACTTTGGACTGCTTATTTGAGTCAAATGCGACCTTCACCGATTGGAATGAAACCTGTGCCAGATGAAAGGCCTGGGGCCATGAGTCACTGGGGCAACTGGACGAAAAATCTGAGAGCCTCGTTTTCGAGTTCTGGGCGTTGAAAGTTGATATTTACCAATGTTTGACCCCTAATAACTTATTAACGGACAGTCCGATTTTTCTGAAGAATATCGTTAATTGTAAGTATGGTCCTAAAGTATCTCTTGGCACCATTTTCAATCCAATCGGTGAAGGTCACCTTTAGTGTTTTTCAATCTCTTTGTTCATCAGACGACGTCTACAGACCCATTTTCAGCCCTTATATCTCCACATGTACTGCATGCAGCGCACTCCTATTTGGCACAAATATGTACCTTCCTAACACCTATAAACCTTATAAAAAGCGCACCTGTTTGTTGCGAATTGATAGAGTTATTACGGTTTTACCGATTTCGCGCCCTAATTTCCATAGGGTGCAATGTAAAATTGATGGCCCGTTTTCACCAGGACGCCTTGCCCCGATTCCCTTGACTAGTCTTTATATATATAGGCATTAATGATCTGCGCATGCGCATGTATTTGCAGCACCGTCGGTGCTTTCCTTTGCCTGCTATAGGCGAAAAACGATTTATTTATGAAATGTTTGGCGGCCCATATTGCACGTGCTTTTCTATTGACCGCTACCATATTTTGCAGGCTTGTTGGTATGGATAAGGGCTACAAACGTTCCAAATTTCAGCCAAATCGGACGACAAATAAGTGAGTTATTAAGAGTCAAAATATTGGATATTCCTCACCAACTTTGGACTGCTTATTTGAGTCAAATGCGACCTTCACCGATTGGAATGAAACCTGTGCCAGATGAAAGGCCTGGGGCCATGAGTCACTGGGGCAACTGGACGAAAATTCTGAGAGCCTCGTTTTCGAGTTCTGGGCGTTGAAAGTTGATATTTACCAATGTTTGACCCCTAATAACTTATTAACGGACAGTCCGATTTTTCTGAAGAATATCGTTAATTGTAAGTATGGTCCTAAAGTATCTCTTGGCACCATTTTCAATCCAATCGGTGAAGGTCACCTTTAGTGTTTTTCAATCTCTTTGTTCATCAGACGACGTCTACAGACCCATTTTCAGCCCTTATATCTCCACATGTACTGCATGCAGCGCACTCCTATTTGGCACAAATATGTACCTTCCTAACACCTATAAACCTTATAAAAAGCGCACCTGTTTGTTGCGAATTGATAGAGTTATTACGGTTTTACCGATTTCGCGCCCTAATTTCCATAGGGTGCAATGTAAAATTGATGGCCCGTTTTCACCAGGACGCCTTGCCCCGATTCCCTTGACTAGTCTTTATATATGTAGGCATTAATGATCTGCGCATGCGCATGTATTTGCAGCACCGTCGGTGCTTTCCTTTGCCTGCTATAGGCGAAAAACGATTTATTTATGAAATGTTTGGCGGCCCATATTGCACGTGCTTTTCTATTGACCGCTACCATATTTTGCAGGCTTGTTGGTATGGATAAGGGCTACAAACGTTCCAAATTTCAGCTAAATCGGACGACAAATAAGTGAGTTATTAAGAGTCAAAATATTGGATATTCCTCACCAACTTTGGACTGCTTATTTGAGTCAAATGCGACCTTCACCGATTGGAATGAAACCTGTGCCAGATGAAAGGCCTGGGGCCATGAGTCACTGGGGCAACTGGACGAAAATTCTGAGAGCCTCGTTTTCGAGTTCTGGGCGTTGAAAGTTGATATTTACCAATGTTTGACCCCTAATAACTTATTAACGGACAGTCCGATTTTTCTGAAGAATATCGTTAATTGTAAGTATGGTCCTAAAGTATCTCTTGGCACCATTTTCAATCCAATCGGTGAAGGTCACCTTTAGTGTTTTTCAATCTCTTTGTTCATCAGACGACGTCTACAGACCCATTTTCAGCCCTTATATCTCCACATGTACTGCATGCAGCGCACTCCTATTTGGCACAAATATGTACCTTCCTAACACCTATAAACCTTATAAAAAGCGCACCTGTTTGTTGCGAATTGATAGAGTTATTACGGTTTTACCGATTTCGCGCCCTAATTTCCATAGGGTGCAATGTAAAATTGATGGCCCGTTTTCACCAGGACGCCTTGCCCCGATTCCCTTGACTAGTCTTTATATATGTAGGCATTAATGATCTGCGCATGCGCATGTATTTGCAGCACCGTCGGTGCTTTCCTTTGCCTGCTATAGGCGAAAAACGATTTATTTATGAAATGTTTGGCGGCCCATATTGCACGTGCTTTTCTATTGACCGCTACCATATTTTGCAGGCTTGTTGGTATGGATAAGGGCTACAAACGTTCTAAATTTCAGCCAAATCGGACGACAAAAAAGTGAGTTATTAAGAGTCAAAATATTGGATATTCCTCACCAACTTTGGACTGCTTATTTGAGTCAAATGCGACCTTCACCGATTGGAATGAAACCTGTGCCAGATGAAAGGCCTGGGGCCATGAGTCACTGGGGCAACTGGACGAAAATTCTGAGAGCCTCGTTTTCGAGTTCTGGGCGTTGAAAGTTGATATTTACCAATGTTTGACCCCTAATAACTTATTAACGGACAGTCCGATTTTTCTGAAGAATATCGTTAATTGTAAGTATGGTCCTAAAGTATCTCTTGGCACCATTTTCAATCCAATCGGTGAAGGTCACTTTTAGTGTTTTTCAATCTCTTTGTTCATCAGACGACGTCTACAGACCCATTTTCAGCCCTTATATCTCCACATGTACTGCATGCAGCGCACTCCTATTTGGCACAAATATGTACCTTCCTAACACCTATAAACCTTATAAAAAGCGCACCTGTTTGTTGCGAATTGATAGAGTTATTACGGTTTTACCGATTTCGCGCCCTAATTTCCGTAGGGTGCAATGTAAAATTGATGGCCCGTTTTCACCAGGACGCCTTGCCCCGATTCCCTTGACTAGTCTTTATATATGTAGGCATTAATGATCTGCGCATGCGCATGTATTTGCAGCACCGTCGGTGCTTTCCTTTGCCTGCTATAGGCGAAAAACGATTTATTTATGAAATGTTTGGCGGCCCATATTGCACGTGCTTTTCTATTGACCGCTACCATATTTTGCAGGCTTGTTGGTATGGATAAGGGCTACAAACGTTCCAAATTTCAGCCAAATCGGACGACAAATAAGTGAGTTATTAAGAGTCAAAATATTGGATATTCCTCACCAACTTTGGACTGCTTATTTGAGTCAAATGCGACCTTCACCGATTGGAATGAAACCTGTGCCAGATGAAAGGCCTGGGGCCATGAGTCACTGGGGCAACTGGACGAAAATTCTGAGAGCCTCGTTTTCGAGTTCTGGGCGTTGAAAGTTGATATTTACCAATGTTTGACCCCTAATAACTTATTAACGGACAGTCCGATTTTTCTGAAGAATATCGTTAATTGTAAGTATGGTCCTAAAGTATCTCTTGGCACCATTTTCAATCCAATCGGTGAAGGTCACCTTTAGTGTTTTTCAATCTCTTTGTTCATCAGACGACGTCTACAGACCCATTTTCAGCCCTTATATCTCCACATGTACTGCATGCAGCGCACTCCTATTTGGCACAAATATGTACCTTCCTAACACCTATAAACCTTATAAAAAGCGCACCTGTTTGTTGCGAATTGATAGAGTTATTACGGTTTTACCGATTTCGCGCCCTAATTTCCATAGGGTGCAATGTAAAATTGATGGCCCGTTTTCACCAGGACGCCTTGCCCCGATTCCCTTGACTAGTCTTTATATATGTAGGCATTAATGATCTGCGCATGCGCATGTATTTGCAGCACCGTCGGTGCTTTCCTTTGCCTGCTATAGGCGAAAAACGATTTATTTATGAAATGTTTGGCGGCCCATATTGCACGTGCTTTTCTATTGACCGCTACCATATTTTGCAGGCTTGTTGGTATGGATAAGGGCTACAAACGTTCCAAATTTCAGCCAAATCGGACGACAAATAAGTGAGATATTAAGAGTCAAAATATTGGATATTCCTCACCAACTTTGGACTGCTTATTTGAGTCAAATGCGACCTTCACCGATTGGAATGAAACCTGTGCCAGATGAAAGGCCTGGGGCCATGAGTCACTGGGGCAACTGGACGAAAATTCTGAGAGACTCGTTTTCGAGTTCTGGGCGTTGAAAGTTGATATTTACCAATGTTTGACCCCTAATAACTTATTAACGGACAGTCCGATTTTTCTGAAGAATATCGTTAATTGTAAGTATGGTCCTAAAGTATCTCTTGGCACCATTTTCAATCCAATCGGTGAAGGTCACCTTTAGTGTTTTTCAATCTCTTTGTTCATCAGACGACGTCTACAGACCCATTTTCAGCCCTTATATCTCCACATGTACTGCATGCAGCGCACTCCTATTTGGCACAAATATGTACCTTCCTAACACCTATAAACCTTATAAAAAGCGCACCTGTTTGTTGCGAATTGATAGAGTTATTACGGTTTTACCGATTTCGCGCCCTAATTTCCATAGGGTGCAATGTAAAATTGATGGCCCGTTTTCACCAGGACGCCTTGCCCCGATTCCCTTGACTAGTCTTTATATATGTAGGCATTAATGATCTGCGCATGCGCATGTATTTGCAGCACCGTCGGTGCTTTCCTTTGCCTGCTATAGGCGAAAAACGATTTATTTATGAAATGTTTGGCGGCCCATATTGCACGTGCTTTTCTATTGACCGCTACCATATTTTGCAGGCTTGTTGGTATGGATAAGGGCTACAAACGTTCCAAATTTCAGCCAAATCGGACGACAAATAAGTGAGTTATTAAGAGTCAAAATATTGGATATTCCTCACCAACTTTGGACTGCTTATTTGAGTCAAATGCGACCTTCACCGATTGGAATGAAACCTGTGCCAGATGAAAGGCCTGGGGCCATGAGTCACTGGGGCAACTGGACGAAAATTCTGAGAGCCTCGTTTTCGAGTTCTGGGCGTTGAAAGTTGATATTTACCAATGTTTGACCCCTAATAACTTATTAACGGACAGTCCGATTTTTCTGAAGAATATCGTTAATTGTAAGTATGGTCCTAAAGTATCTCTTGGCACCATTTTCAATCCAATCGGTGAAGGTCACCTTTAGTGTTTTTCAATCTCTTTGTTCATCAGACGACGTCTACAGACCCATTTTCAGCCCTTATATCTCCACATGTACTGCATGCAGCGCACTCCTATTTGGCACAAATATGTACCTTCCTAACACCTATAAACCTTATAAAAAGCGCACCTGTTTGTTGCGAATTGATAGAGTTATTACGGTTTTACCGATTTCGCGCCCTAATTTCCATAGGGTGCAATGTAAAATTGATGGCCCGTTTTCACCAGGACGCCTTGCCCCGATTCCCTTGACTAGTCTTTATATATGTAGGCATTAATGATCTGCGCATGCGCATGTATTTGCAGCACCGTCGGTGCTTTCCTTTGCCTGCTATAGGCGAAAAACGATTTATTTATGAAATGTTTGGCGGCCCATATTGCACGTGCTTTTCTATTGACCGCTACCATATTTTGCAGGCTTGTTGGTATGGATAAGGGCTACAAACGTTCCAAATTTCAGCCAAATCGGACGACAAATAAGTGAGATATTAAGAGTCAAAATATTGGATATTCCTCACCAACTTTGGACTGCTTATTTGAGTCAAATGCGACCTTCACCGATTGGAATGAAACCTGTGCCAGATGAAAGGCCTGGGGCCATGAGTCACTGGGGCAACTGGACGAAAATTCTGAGAGACTCGTTTTCGAGTTCTGGGCGTTGAAAGTTGATATTTACCAATGTTTGACCCCTAATAACTTATTAACGGACAGTCCGATTTTTCTGAAGAATATCGTTAATTGTAAGTATGGTCCTAAAGTATCTCTTGGCACCATTTTCAATCCAATCGGTGAAGGTCACCTTTAGTGTTTTTCAATCTCTTTGTTCATCAGACGACGTCTACAGACCCATTTTCAGCCCTTATATCTCCACATGTACTGCATGCAGCGCACTCCTATTTGGCACAAATATGTACCTTCCTAACACCTATAAACCTTATAAAAAGCGCACCTGTTTGTTGCGAATTGATAGAGTTATTACGGTTTTACCGATTTCGCGCCCTAATTTCCATAGGGTGCAATGTAAAATTGATGGCCCGTTTTCACCAGGACGCCTTGCCCCGATTCCCTTGACTAGTCTTTATATATATAGGCATTAATGATCTGCGCATGCGCATGTATTTGCAGCACCGTCGGTGCTTTCCTTTGCCTGCTATAGGCGAAAAACGATTTATTTATGAAATGTTTGGCGGCCCATATTGCACGTGCTTTTCTATTGACCGCTACCATATTTTGCAGGCTTGTTGGTATGGATAAGGGCTACAAACGTTCCAAATTTCAGCCAAATCGGACGACAAATAAGTGAGTTATTAAGAGTCAAAATATTGGATATTCCTCACCAACTTTGGACTGCTTATTTGAGTCAAATGCGACCTTCACCGATTGGAATGAAACCTGTGCCAGATGAAAGGCCTGGGGCCATGAGTCACTGGGGCAACTGGACGAAAATTCTGAGAGCCTCGTTTTCGAGTTCTGGGCGTTGAAAGTTGATATTTACCAATGTTTGACCCCTAATAACTTATTAACGGACAGTCCGATTTTTCTGAAGAATATCGTTAATTGTAAGTATGGTCCTAAAGTATCTCTTGGCACCATTTTCAATCCAATCGGTGAAGGTCACCTTTAGTGTTTTTCAATCTCTTTGTTCATCAGACGACGTCTACAGACCCATTTTCAGCCCTTATATCTCCACATGTACTGCATGCAGCGCACTCCTATTTGGTACAAATATGTACCTTCCTAACACCTATAAACCTTATAAAAAGCGCACCTGTTTGTTGCGAATTGATAGAGTTATTACGGTTTTACCGATTTCGCGCCCTAATTTCCATAGGGTGCAATGTAAAATTGATGGCCCGTTTTCACCAGGACGCCTTGCCCCGATTCCCTTGACTAGTCTTTATATATGTAGGCATTAATGATCTGCGCATGCGCATGTATTTGCAGCACCGTCGGTGCTTTCCTTTGCCTGCTATAGGCGAAAAACGATTTATTTATGAAATGTTTGGCGGCCCATATTGCACGTGCTTTTCTATTGACCGCTACCATATTTTGCAGGCTTGTTGGTATGGATAAGGGCTACAAACGTTCCAAATTTCAGCCAAATCGGACGACAAATAAGTGAGTTATTAAGAGTCAAAATATTGGATATTCCTCACCAACTTTGGACTGCTTATTTGAGTCAAATGCGACCTTCACCGATTGGAATGAAACCTGTGCCAGATGAAAGGCCTGGGGCCATGAGTCACTGGGGCAACTGGACGAAAATTCTGAGAGCCTCGTTTTCGAGTTCTGGGTGTTGAAAGTTGATATTTACCAATGTTTGACCCCTAATAACTTATTAACGGACAGTCCGATTTTTCTGAAGAATATCGTTAATTGTAAGTATGGTCCTAAAGTATCTCTTGGCACCATTTTCAATCCAATCGGTGAAGGTCACCTTTAGTGTTTTTCAATCTCTTTGTTCATCTGACGACGTCTACAGACCCATTTTCAGCCCTTATATCTCCACATGTACTGCATGCAGCGCACTCCTATTTGGCACAAATATGTACCTTCCTAACACCTATAAACCTTATAAAAAGCGCACCTGTTTGTTGCGAATTGATAGAGTTATTACGGTTTTACCGATTTCGCGCCCTAATTTCCATAGGGTGCAATGTAAAATTGATGGCCCGTTTTCACCAGGACGCCTTGCCCCGATTCCCTTGACTAGTCTTTATATATGTAGGCATTAATGATCTGCGCATGCGCATGTATTTGCAGCACCGTCGGTGCTTTCCTTTGCCTGCTATAGGCGAAAAACGATTTATTTATGAAATGTTTGGCGGCCCATATTGCACGTGCTTTTCTATTGACCGCTACCATATTTTGCAGGCTTGTTGGTATGGATAAGGGCTACAAACGTTCCAAATTTCAGCCAAATCGGACGACAAATAAGTGAGTTATTAAGAGTCAAAATATTGGATATTCCTCACCAACTTTGGACTGCTTATTTGAGTCAAATGCGACCTTCACCGATTGGAATGAAACCTGTGCCAGATGAAAGGCCTGGGGCCATGAGTCACTGGGGCAACTGGACGAAAATTCTGAGAGCCTCGTTTTCGAGTTCTGGGCGTTGAAAGTTGATATTTACCAATGTTTGACCCCTAATAACTTATTAACGGACAGTCCGATTTTTCTGAAGAATATCGTTAATTGTAAGTATGGTCCTAAAGTATCTCTTGGCACCATTTTCAATCCAATCGGTGAAGGTCACCTTTAGTGTTTTTCAATCTCTTTGTTCATCAGACGACGTCTACAGACCCATTTTCAGCCCTTATATCTCCACATGTACTGCATGCAGCGCACTCCTATTTGGCACAAATATGTACCTTCCTAACACCTATAAACCTTATAAAAAGCGCACCTGTTTGTTGCGAATTGATAGAGTTATTACGGTTTTACCGATTTCGCGCCCTAATTTCCATAGGGTGCAATGTAAAATTGATGGCCCGTTTTCACCAGGACGCCTTGCCCCGATTCCCTTGACTAGTCTTTATATATGTAGGCATTAATGATCTGCGCATGCGCATGTATTTGCAGCACCGTCGGTGCTTTCCTTTGCCTGCTATAGGCGAAAAACGATTTATTTATGAAATGTTTGGCGGCCCATATTGCACGTGCTTTTCTATTGACCGCTACCATATTTTGCAGGCTTGTTGGTATGGATAAGGGCTACAAACGTTCCAAATTTCAGCCAAATCGGACGACAAATAAGTGAGTTATTAAGAGTCAAAATATTGGATATTCCTCACCAACTTTGGACTGCTTATTTGAGTCAAATGCGACCTTCACCGATTGGAATGAAACCTGTGCCAGATGAAAGGCCTGGGGCCATGAGTCACTGGGGCAACTGGACGAAAATTCTGAGAGCCTCGTTTTCGAGTTCTGGGCGTTGAAAGTTGATATTTACCAATGTTTGACCCCTAATAACTTATTAACGGACAGTCCGATTTTTCTGAAGAATATCGTTAATTGTAAGTATGGTCCTAAAGTATCTCTTGGCACCATTTTCAATCCAATCGGTGAAGGTCACCTTTAGTGTTTTTCAATCTCTTTGTTCATCAGACGACGTCTACAGACCCATTTTCAGCCCTTATATCTCCACATGTACTGCATGCAGCGCACTCCTATTTGGCACAAATATGTACCTTCCTAACACCTATAAACCTTATAAAAAGCGCACCTGTTTGTTGCGAATTGATAGAGTTATTACGGTTTTACCGATTTCGCGCCCTAATTTCCATAGGGTGCAATGTAAAATTGATGGCCCGTTTTCACCAGGACGCCTTGCCCCGATTCCCTTGACTAGTCTTTATATATGTAGGCATTAATGATCTGCGCATGCGCATGTATTTGCAGCACCGTCGGTGCTTTCCTTTGCCTGCTATAGGCGAAAAACGATTTATTTATGAAATGTTTGGCGGCCCATATTGCACGTGCTTTTCTATTGACCGCTACCATATTTTGCAGGCTTGTTGGTATGGATAAGGGCTACAAACGTTCCAAATTTCAGCCAAATCGGACGACAAATAAGTGAGTTATTAAGAGTCAAAATATTGGATATTCCTCACCAACTTTGGACTGCTTATTTGAGTCAAATGCGACCTTCACCGATTGGAATGAAACCTGTGCCAGATGAAAGGCCTGGGGCCATGAGTCACTGGGGCAACTGGACGAAAATTCTGAGAGCCTCGTTTTCGAGTTCTGGGCGTTGAAAGTTGATATTTACCAATGTTTGACCCCTAATAACTTATTAACGGACAGTCCGATTTTTCTGAAGAATATCGTTAATTGTAAGTATGGTCCTAAAGTATCTCTTGGCACCATTTTCAATCCAATCGGTGAAGGTCACCTTTAGTGTTTTTCAATCTCTTTGTTCATCAGACGACGTCTACAGACCCATTTTCAGCCCTTATATCTCCACATGTACTGCATGCAGCGCACTCCTATTTGGCACAAATATGTACCTTCCTAACACCTATAAACCTTATAAAAAGCGCACCTGTTTGTTGCGAATTGATAGAGTTATTACGGTTTTACCGATTTCGCGCCCTAATTTCCATAGGGTGCAATGTAAAATTGATGGCCCGTTTTCACCAGGACGCCTTGCCCCGATTCCCTTGACTAGTCTTTATATATGTAGGCATTAATGATCTGCGCATGCGCATGTATTTGCAGCACCGTCGGTGCTTTCCTTTGCCTGCTATAGGCGAAAAACGATTTATTTATGAAATGTTTGGCGGCCCATATTGCACGTGCTTTTCTATTGACCGCTACCATATTTTGCAGGCTTGTTGGTATGGATAAGGGCTACAAACGTTCCAAATTTCAGCCAAATCGGACGACAAATAAGTGAGTTATTAAGAGTCAAAATATTGGATATTCCTCACCAACTTTGGACTGCTTATTTGAGTCAAATGCGACCTTCACCGATTGGAATGAAACCTGTGCCAGATGAAAGGCCTGGGGCCATGAGTCACTGGGGCAACTGGACGAAAATTCTGAGAGCCTCGTTTTCGAGTTCTGGGCGTTGAAAGTTGATATTTACCAATGTTTGACCCCTAATAACTTATTAACGGACAGTCCGATTTTTCTGAAGAATATCGTTAATTGTAAGTATGGTCCTAAAGTATCTCTTGGCACCATTTTCAATCCAATCGGTGAAGGTCACCTTTAGTGTTTTTCAATCTCTTT
The DNA here is from genome assembly GCA_964016985.1 of Anodontia alba. Lineage (NCBI taxonomy): Eukaryota > Metazoa > Mollusca > Bivalvia > Lucinida > Lucinidae > Anodontia > Anodontia alba. The sequence continues at coordinate 28,089,912 of OZ024834.1, forward strand.
GTTCATCAGACGACGTCTACAGACCCATTTTCAGCCCTTATATCTCCACATGTACTGCATGCAGCGCACTCCTATTTGGCACAAATATGTACCTTCCTAACACCTATAAACCTTATAAAAAGCGCACCTGTTTGTTGCGAATTGATAGAGTTATTACGGTTTTACCGATTTCGCGCCCTAATTTCCATAGGGTGCAATGTAAAATTGATGGCCCGTTTTCACCAGGACGCCTTGCCCCGATTCCCTTGACTAGTCTTTATATATGTAGGCATTAATGATCTGCGCATGCGCATGTATTTGCAGCACCGTCGGTGCTTTCCTTTGCCTGCTATAGGCGAAAAACGATTTATTTATGAAATGTTTGGCGGCCCATATTGCACGTGCTTTTCTATTGACCGCTACCATATTTTGCAGGCTTGTTGGTATGGATAAGGGCTACAAACGTTCCAAATTTCAGCCAAATCGGACGACAAATAAGTGAGTTATTAAGAGTCAAAATATTGGATATTCCTCACCAACTTTGGACTGCTTATTTGAGTCAAATGCGACCTTCACCGATTGGAATGAAACCTGTGCCAGATGAAAGGCCTGGGGCCATGAGTCACTGGGGCAACTGGACGAAAATTCTGAGAGCCTCGTTTTCGAGTTCTGGGCGTTGAAAGTTGATATTTACCAATGTTTGACCCCTAATAACTTATTAACGGACAGTCCGATTTTTCTGAAGAATATCGTTAATTGTAAGTATGGTCCTAAAGTATCTCTTGGCACCATTTTCAATCCAATCGGTGAAGGTCACCTTTAGTGTTTTTCAATCTCTTTGTTCATCAGACGACGTCTACAGACCCATTTTCAGCCCTTATATCTCCACATGTACTGCATGCAGCGCACTCCTATTTGGCACAAATATGTACCTTCCTAACACCTATAAACCTTATAAAAAGCGCACCTGTTTGTTGCGAATTGATAGAGTTATTACGGTTTTACCGATTTCGCGCCCTAATTTCCATAGGGTGCAATGTAAAATTGATGGCCCGTTTTCACCAGGACGCCTTGCCCCGATTCCCTTGACTAGTCTTTATATATGTAGGCATTAATGATCTGCGCATGCGCATGTATTTGCAGCACCGTCGGTGCTTTCCTTTGCCTGCTATAGGCGAAAAACGATTTATTTATGAAATGTTTGGCGGCCCATATTGCACGTGCTTTTCTATTGACCGCTACCATATTTTGCAGGCTTGTTGGTATGGATAAGGGCTACAAACGTTCCAAATTTCAGCCAAATCGGACGACAAATAAGTGAGTTATTAAGAGTCAAAATATTGGATATTCCTCACCAACTTTGGACTGCTTATTTGAGTCAAATGCGACCTTCACCGATTGGAATGAAACCTGTGCCAGATGAAAGGCCTGGGGCCATGAGTCACTGGGGCAACTGGACGAAAATTCTGAGAGCCTCGTTTTCGAGTTCTGGGCGTTGAAAGTTGATATTTACCAATGTTTGACCCCTAATAACTTATTAACGGACAGTCCGATTTTTCTGAAGAATATCGTTAATTGTAAGTATGGTCCTAAAGTATCTCTTGGCACCATTTTCAATCCAATCGGTGAAGGTCACCTTTAGTGTTTTTCAATCTCTTTGTTCATCAGACGACGTCTACAGACCCATTTTCAGCCCTTATATCTCCACATGTACTGCATGCAGCGCACTCCTATTTGGCACAAATATGTACCTTCCTAACACCTATAAACCTTATAAAAAGCGCACCTGTTTGTTGCGAATTGATAGAGTTATTACGGTTTTACCGATTTCGCGCCCTAATTTCCATAGGGTGCAATGTAAAATTGATGGCCCGTTTTCACCAGGACGCCTTGCCCCGATTCCCTTGACTAGTCTTTATATATGTAGGCATTAATGATCTGCGCATGCGCATGTATTTGCAGCACCGTCGGTGCTTTCCTTTGCCTGCTATAGGCGAAAAACGATTTATTTATGAAATGTTTGGCGGCCCATATTGCACGTGCTTTTCTATTGACCGCTACCATATTTTGCAGGCTTGTTGGTATGGATAAGGGCTACAAACGTTCCAAATTTCAGCCAAATCGGACGACAAATAAGTGAGTTATTAAGAGTCAAAATATTGGATATTCCTCACCAACTTTGGACTGCTTATTTGAGTCAAATGCGACCTTCACCGATTGGAATGAAACCTGTGCCAGATGAAAGGCCTGGGGCCATGAGTCACTGGGGCAACTGGACGAAAATTCTGAGAGCCTCGTTTTCGAGTTCTGGGCGTTGAAAGTTGATATTTACCAATGTTTGACCCCTAATAACTTATTAACGGACAGTCCGATTTTTCTGAAGAATATCGTTAATTGTAAGTATGGTCCTAAAGTATCTCTTGGCACCATTTTCAATCCAATCGGTGAAGGTCACCTTTAGTGTTTTTCAATCTCTTTGTTCATCAGACGACGTCTACAGACCCATTTTCAGCCCTTATATCTCCACATGTACTGCATGCAGCGCACTCCTATTTGGCACAAATATGTACCTTCCTAACACCTATAAACCTTGTAAAAAGCGCACCTGTTTGTTGCGAATTGATAGAGTTATTACGGTTTTACCGATTTCGCGCCCTAATTTCCATAGGGTGCAATGTAAAATTGATGGCCCGTTTTCGTCAGGACGCCTTGCCCCGATTCCCTTGACTAGTCTTTATATATGTAGGCATTAATGATCTGCGCATGCGCATGTATTTGCAGCACCGTCGGTGCTTTCCTTTGCCTGCTATAGGCGAAAAACGATTTATTTATGAAATGTTTGGCGGCCCATATTGCACGTGCTTTTCTATTGACCGCTACCATATTTTGCAGGCTTGTTGGTATGGATAAGGGCTACAAACGTTCCAAATTTCAGCCAAATCGGACGACAAATAAGTGAGTTATTAAGAGTCAAAATATTGGATATTCCTCACCAACTTTGGACTGCTTATTTGAGTCAAATGCGACCTTCACCGATTGGAATGAAACCTGTGCCAGATGAAAGGCCTGGGGCCATGAGTCACTGGGGCAACTGGACGAAAATTCTGAGAGCCTCGTTTTCGAGTTCTGGGCGTTGAAAGTTGATATTTACCAATGTTTGACCCCTAATAACTTATTAACGGACAGTCCGATTTTTCTGAAGAATATCGTTAATTGTAAGTATGGTCCTAAAGTATCTCTTGGCACCATTTTCAATCCAATCGGTGAAGGTCACCTTTAGTGTTTTTCAATCTCTTTGTTCATCAGACGACGTCTACAGACCCATTTTCAGCCCTTATATCTCCACATTTACTGCATGCAGCGCACTCCTATTTGGCACAAATATGTACCTTCCTAACACCTATAAACCTTATAAAAAGCGCACCTGTTTGTTGCGAATTGATAGAGTTATTACGGTTTTACCGATTTCGCGCCCTAATTTCCATAGGGTGCAATGTAAAATTGATGGCCCGTTTTCACCAGGACGCCTTGCCCCGATTCCCTTGACTAGTCTTTATATATGTAGGCATTAATGATCTGCGCATGCGCATGTATTTGCAGCACCGTCGGTGCTTTCCTTTGCCTGCTATAGGCGAAAAACGATTTATTTATGAAATGTTTGGCGGCCCATATTGCACGTGCTTTTCTATTGACCGCTACCATATTTTGCAGGCTTGTTGGTATGGATAAGGGCTACAAACGTTCCAAATTTCAGCCAAATCGGACGACAAATAAGTGAGTTATTAAGAGTCAAAATATTGGATATTCCTCACCAACTTTGGACTGCTTATTTGAGTCAAATGCGACCTTCACCGATTGGAATGAAACCTGTGCCAGATGAAAGGCCTGGGGCCATGAGTCACTGGGGCAACTGGACGAAAATTCTGAGAGCCTCGTTTTCGAGTTCTGGGCGTTGAAAGTTGATATTTACCAATGTTTGACCCCTAATAACTTATTAACGGACAGTCCGATTTTTCTGAAGAATATCGTTAATTGTAAGTATGGTCCTAAAGTATCTCTTGGCACCATTTTCAATCCAATCGGTGAAGGTCACCTTTAGTGTTTTTCAATCTCTTTGTTCATCAGACGACGTCTACAGACCCATTTTCAGCCCTTATATCTCCACATGTACTGCATGCAGCGCACTCCTATTTGGCACAAATATGTACCTTCCTAACACCTATAAACCGTATAAAAAGCGCACCTGTTTGTTGCGAATTGATAGAGTTATTACGGTTTTACCGATTTCGCGCCCTAATTTCCATAGGGTGCAATGTAAAATTGATGGCCCGTTTTCACCAGGACGCCTTGCCCCGATTCCCTTGACTAGTCTTTATATATGTAGGCATTAATGATCTGCGCATGCGCATGTATTTGCAGCACCGTCGGTGCTTTCCTTTGCCTGCTATAGGCGAAAAACTATTTATTTATGAAATGTTTGGCGGCCCATATTGCACGTGCTTTTCTATTGACCGCTACCATATTTTGCAGGCTTGTTGGTATGGATAAGGGCTACAAACGTTCCAAATTTCAGCCAAATCGGACGACAAATAAGTGAGTTATTAAGAGTCAAAATATTGGATATTCCTCACCAACTTTGGACTGCTTATTTCAGTCAAATGCGACCTTCACCGATTGGAATGAAACCTGTGCCAGATGAAAGGCCTGGGGCCATGAGTCACTGGGGCAACTGGACGAAAATTCTGAGAGCCTCGTTTTCGAGTTCTGGGCGTTGAAAGTTGATATTTACCAATGTTTGACCCCTAATAACTTATTAACGGACAGTCCGATTTTTCTGAAGAATATCGTTAATTGTAAGTATGGTCCTAAAGTATCTCTTGGCACCATTTTCAATCCAATCGGTGAAGGTCACCTTTAGTGTTTTTCAATCTCTTTGTTCATCAGACGACGTCTACAGACCCATTTTCAGCCCTTATATCTCCACATGTACTGCATGCAGCGCACTCCTATTTGGCACAAATATGTACCTTCCTAACACCTATAAACCGTATAAAAAGCGCACCTGTTTGTTGCGAATTGATAGAGTTATTACGGTTTTACCGATTTCGCGACCTAATTTCCATAGGGTGCAATGTAAAATTGATGGCCCGTTTTCACCAGGACGCCTTGCCCCGATTCCCTTGACTATATATGTAGGCATTAATGATCTGCGCATGCGCATGTATTTGCAGCACCGTCGGTGCTTTCCTTTGCCTGCTATAGGCGAAAAACGATTTATTTATGAAATGTTTGGCGGCCCATATTGCACGTGCTTTTCTATTGACCGCTACCATATTTTGCAGGCTTGTTCGTACGGATAAGGGCTACAAACGTTCTAAATTTCAGCCAAATCGGACGACAAATAAATGAGTTATTAAGAGTCAAAATATTGGATATTCCTCACCAACTTTGGACTGCTTATTTGAGTCAAATGCGACCTTCACCGATTGGAATGAAACCTGTGCCAGATGAAAGGCCTGGGGCCATGAGTCACTGGGGCAACTGGACGAAAATTCTGAGAGCCTCGTTTTCGATGTCTGGGCGTTGAAAGTTGATATTTACCAATGTTTGACCCCTAATAACTTATTAACGGACAGTCCGATTTTTCTGAAGAATATCGTTAATTGTAAGTATGGTCCTAAAGTATCTCTTGGCACCATTTTCAATCCAATCGGTGAAGGTCACCTTTAGTGTTTTTCAATCTCTTTGTTCATCAGACGACGTCTACAGACCCATTTTCAGCCCTTATATCTCCACATGTACTACATGCAGCGCACTCCTATTTGGCACAAATATGTACCTTCCTAACACCTATAAACCTTATAAAAAGCGCACCTGTTTGTTGCGAATTGATAGAGTTATTACGGTTTTACCGATTTCGCGCCCTAATTTTTCTAGGGTGCAATGTAAAATTGATGGCCCGTTTTCACCAGGACGCCTTGCCCCGATTCCCTTGACTAGTCTTTATATATGTAGGCATTAATGATCTGCGCATGCGCATGTATTTGCAGCACCGTCGGTGCTTTCCTTTGCCTGCTATAGGCGAAAAACGATTTATTTATGAAATGTTTGGCGGCCCATATTGCACGTGCTTTTCTATTGACCGCTACCATATTTTGCAGGCTTGTTGGTATGGATAAGGGCTACAAACGTTCCAAATTTCAGCCAAATCGGACGACAAATAAGTGAGTTATTAAGAGTCAAAATATTGGATATTCCTCACCAACTTTGGACTGCTTATTTGAGTCAAATGCGACCTTCACCGATTGGAATGAAACCTGTGCCAGATGAAAGGCCTGGGGCCATGAGTCACTGGGGCAACTGGACGAAAATTCTGAGAGCCTCGTTTTCGAGTTCTGGGCGTTGAAAGTTGATATTTACCAATGTTTGACCCCTAATAACTTATTAACGGACAGTCCGATTTTTCTGAAGAATATCGTTAATTGTAAGTATGGTCCTAAAGTATCTCTTGGCACCATTTTCAATCCAATCGGTGAAGGTCACCTTTAGTGTTTTTCAATCTCTTTGTTCATCAGACGACGTCTACAGACCCATTTTCAGCCCTTATATCTCCACATGTACTGCATGCAGCGCACTCCTATTTGGCACAAATATGTACCTTCCTAACTCCTATAAACCGTATAAAAAGCGCACCTGTTTGTTGCGAATTGATAGAGTTATTACGGTTTTACCGATTTCGCGCCCTAATTTCCATAGGGTGCAATGTAAAATTGATGGCCCGTTTTCACAAGGACGCCTTGCCCCGATTCCCTTGACTAGTCTTTATATATGTAGGCATTAATGATCTGCGCATGCGCATGTATTTGCAGCACCGTCGGTGCTTTCCTTTGCCTGCTATAGGCGAAAAACGATTTATTTATGAAATGTTTGGCGGCCCATATTGCACGTGCTTTTCTATTGACCGCTACCATATTTTGCAGGCTTGTTGGTATGGATAAGGGCTACAAACGTTCCAAATTTCAGCCAAATCGGACGACAAATAAGTGAGTTATTAAGAGTCAAAATATTGGATATTCCTCACCAACTTTGGACTGCTTATTTGAGTCAAATGCGACCTTCACCGATTGGAATGAAACCTGTGCCAGATGAAAGGCCTGGGGCCATGAGTCACTGGGGCAACTGGACGAAAATTCTGAGAGCCTCGTTTTCGAGTTCTGGGCGTTGAAAGTTGATATTTACCAATGTTTGACCCCTAATAACTTATTAACGGACAGTCCGATTTTTCTGAAGAATATCGTTAATTGTAAGTATGGTCCTAAAGTATCTCTTGGCACCATTTTCAATCCAATCGGTGAAGGTCACCTTTAGTGTTTTTCAATCTCTTTGTTCATCAGACGACGTCTACAGACCCATTTTCAGCCCTTATATCTCCACATGTACTGCATGCAGCGCACTCCTATTTGGCACAAATATGTACCTTCCTAACACCTATAAACCGTATAAAAAGCGCACCGATTTGTTGCGAATTGATAGAGTTATTACGGTTTTACCGATTTCGCGCCCTAATTTCCATAGGGTGCAATGTAAAATTGATGGCCCGTTTTCACCAGGACGCCTTGCCCCGATTCCCTTGACTAGTCTTTATATATGTAGGCATTAATGATCTGCGCATGCGCATGTATTTGCAGCACCGTCGGTGCTTTCCTTTGCCTGCTATAGGCGAAAAACGATTTATTTATGAAATGTTTGGCGGCCCATATTGCACGTGCTTTTCTTTTGACCGCTACCATATTTTGCAGGCTTGTTGGTATGGATAAGGGCTACAAACGTTCCAAATTTCAGCCAAATCGGACGACAAATAAGTGAGTTATTAAGAGTCAAAATATTGGATATTCCTCACCAACTTTGGACTGCTTATTTCAGTCAAATGCGACCTTCACCGATTGGAATGAAACCTGTGCCAGATGAAAGGCCTGGGGCCATGAGTCACTGGGGCAACTGGACGAAAATTCTGAGAGCCTCGTTTTCGAGTTCTGGGCGTTGAAAGTTGATATTTACCAATGTTTGACCCCTAATAACTTATTAACGGACAGTCCGATTTTTCTGAAGAATATCGTTAATTGTAAGTATGGTCCTAAAGTATCTCTTGGCACCATTTTCAATCCAATCGGTGAAGGTCACCTTTAGTGTTTTTCAATCTCTTTGTTCATCAGACGACGTCTACAGACCCATTTTCAGCCCTTATATCTCCACATGTACTGCATGCAGCGCACTCCTATTTGGCACAAATATGTACCTTCCTAACACCTATAAACCTTATAAAAAGCGCACCTGTTTGTTGCGAATTGATAGAGTTATTACGGTTTTACCGATTTCGCGCCCTAATTTCCATAGGGTGCAATGTAAAATTGATGGCCCGTTTTCACCAGGACGCCTTGCCCCGATTCCCTTGACTAGTCTTTATATATGTAGGCATTAATGATCTGCGCATGCGCATGTATTTGCAGCACCGTCGGTGCTTTCCTTTGCCTGCTATAGGCGAAAAACGATTTATTTATGAAATGTTTGGCGGCCCATATTGCACGTGCTTTTCTATTGACCGCTACCATATTTTGCAGGCTTGTTGGTATGGATAAGGGCTACAAACGTTTTTTTAAATTTCAGCCAAATCGGACGACAAATAAGTGAGTTATTAAGAGTCAAAATATTGGATATTCCTCATCAACTTTGGACTGCTTATTTGAGTCAAATGCGACCTTCACCGATTGGAATGAAACCTGTGCCAGATGAAAGGCCTGGGGCCATGAGTCACTGGGGCAACTGGACGAAAATTCTGAGAGCCTCGTTTTCGAGTTCTGGGCGTTGAAAGTTGATATTTACCAATGTTTGACCCCTAATAACTTATTAACGGACAGTCCGATTTTTCTGAAGAATATCGTTAATTGTAAGTATGGTCCTAAAGTATCTCTTGGCACCATTTTCAATCCAATCGGTGAAGGTCACCTTTAGTGTTTTTCAATCTCTTTGTTCATCAGACGACGTCTACAGACCCATTTTCAGCCCTTATATCTCCATATGTACTGCATGCAGCGCACTCCTATTTGGCACAAATATGTACCTTCCTAACACCTATAAACCTTATAAAAAGCGCACCTGTTTGTTGCGAATTGATAGAGTTATTACGGTTTTACCGATTTCGCGCCCTAATTTCCATAGGGTGCAATGTAAAATTGATGGCCCGTTTTCACCAGGACGCCTTGCCCCGATTCCCTAGAATAGTCTTTATATATGTAGGCATTAATGATCTGCGCATGCGCATGTATTTACAGCACCGTCGGTGCTTTCCTTTGCCTGCTATAGGCGAAAAACGATTTATTTATGAAATGTTTGGCGGCCCATATTGCACTTGCTTTTCTATTGACCGCTACCATATTTTGCAGACTTGTTGGTATAAATAAGGGCTACAAACGTTCCAAATTTCAGCCAAATCGGACGACAAAAGAGTGAGTTATTAAGAGTCAAAATATTGGATATTCCTCACCAACTTTGGACTGCTTATTTGAGTCAATGCGACCTTCACCGATTGGAATGAAACCTGTGCCAGATGAAAGGCCTGGGGCCATGAGTCACTGGGGCAACTGGACGAAAATTCTGAGAGCCTCGTTTTCGAGTTCTGGGCGTTGAAAGTTGATATTTACCAATGTTTGACCCCTAATAACTTATTAACGGACAGTCCGATTTTTCTGAAGAATATCGTTAATTGTAAGTATGGTCCTAAAGTATCTCTTGGCACCATTTTCAATCCAATCGGTGAAGGTCACCTTTAGTGTTTTTCAATCTCTTTGTTCATCAGACGACGTCTACAGACCCATTTTCAGCCCTTATATCTCCACATGTACTGCATGCAGCGCACTCCTATTTGGCACAAACATGTACCTTCCTAACACCTATAAACCGTATAAAAAGCGCACCTGTTTGTTGCGAATTGATAGAGTTATTACGGTTTTACCGATTTCGCGCCCTAATTTCTATAGGGTGCAATGTAAAATTGATGGCCCGTTTTCACCAGAACGCCTTGCCCCGATTCCCTTGACTAGTCTTTATATATGTAGGCATTAATGATCTGCGCATGCGCATGTATTTGCAGTACCGTCGGTGCGTTCCTTTGCCTGCTATAGGCGAAAAACGATTTATTTATGAAATGTTTGGCGGCCCATATTGCACGTGCTTTTCTATTGACCGCTACCATATTTTGCAGGCTTGTTGGTATGGATAAGGGCTACAAACGTTCCTAATTTCAGCCAAATCGGACGACAAATAAGTGAGTTATTAAGAGTCAAAATATTGGATATTCCTCACCAACTTTGGACTGCTTATTTGAGTCAAATGCGACCTTCACCGATTGGAATGAAACCTGTGCCAGATGAAAGGCCTGGGGCCATGAGTCACTGGGGCAACTGGACGAAAATTCTGAGAGCCTCGTTTTCGAGTTCTGGGCGTTGAAAGTTGATATTTACCAATGTTTGACCCCTAATAACTTATTAACGGACAGTCCGATTTTTCTGAAGAATATCGTTAATTGTAAGTATGGTCCTAAAGTATCTCTTGGCACCATTTTCAATCCAATCGGTGAAGGTCACCTTTAGTGTTTTTCAATCTCTTTGTTCATCAGACGACGTCTACAGACCCATTTTCAGCCCTTATATCTCCACATGTACTGCATGCAGCGCACTCCTATTTGGCACAAATATGTACCTTCCTAACACCTATAAACCTTATAAAAAGCGCACCTGTTTGTTGCGAATTGATAGAGTTATTACGGTTTTACCGATTTCGCGCCCTAATTTCCATAGGGTGCAATGTAAAATTGATGGCCCGTTTTCACCAGGACGCCTTGCCCCGATTCCCTTGACTAGTCTTTGTATATGTAGGCATTAATGATCTGCGCATGCGCATGTATTTGCAGCACCGTCGGTGCTTTCCTTTGCCTGCTATAGGCGAAAAACGATTTATTTATGAAATGTTTGGCGGCCCATATTGCACGTACTTTTCTATTGACCGCTACCATATTTTGCAGGCTTGTTGGTATGGATAAGGGCTACAAACGTTCCAAATTTCAGCCAAATCGGACGACAAATAAGTGAGTTATTAAGAGTCAAAATATTGGATATTCCTCACCAACTTTGGACTGCTTATTTGAGTCAAATGCGACCTTCACCGATTGGAATGAAACCTGTGCCAGATGAAAGGCCTGGGGCCATGAGTCACTGGGGCAACTGGACGAAAATTCTGAGAGCCTCGTTTTCGAGTTCTGGGCGTTGAAAGTTGATATTTACCAATGTTTGACCCCTAATAACTTATTAACGGACAGTCCGATTTTTCTGAAGAATATCGTTAATTGTAAGTATGGTCCTAAAGTATCTCTTGGCACCATTTTCAATCCAATCGGTGAAGGTCACCTTTAGTGTTTTTCAATCTCTTTGTTCATCAGACGACGTCTACAGACCCATTTTCAGCCCTTATATCTCCACATGTACTGCATGCAGCGCACTCCTATTTGGCACAAATATGTACCTTCCTAACACCTATAAACCGTATAAAAAGCGCACCTGTTTGTTGCGAATTGATAGAGTTATTACGGTTTTACCGATTTCGCGCCCTAATTTCCATAGGGTGCAATGTAAAATTGATGGCCCGTTTTCACCAGGACGCCTTGCCCCGATTCCCTTGACTAGTCTTTATATATGTAGGCATTAATGATCTGCGCATGCGCATGTATTTACAGCACCGTCGGTGCTTTCCTTTGCCTGCTATAGGCGAAAAACGATTTATTTATGAAATGTTTGGCGGCCCATATTGCACTTGCTTTTCTATTGACCGCTACCATATTTTGCAGACTTGTTGGTATGGATAAGGGCTACAAACGTTCCAAATTTCAGCCAAATCGGACGACAAAAAAGTGAGTTATTAAGAGTCAAAATGTTGGATATTCCTCACCAACTTTGGACTGCTTATTTGAGTCAATGCGACCTTCACCGATTGGAATGAAACCTGTGCCAGATGAAAGGCCTGGGGCCATGAGTCACTGGGGCAACTGGACGAAAATTCTGAGAGCCTCGTTTTCGAGTTCTGGGCGTTGAAAGTTGATATTTACCAATGTTTGACCCCTAATAACTTATTAACGGACAGTCCGATTTTTCTGAAGAATATCGTTAATTGTAAGTATGGTCCTAAAGTATCTCTTGGCACCATTTTCAATCCAATCGGTGAAGGTCACCTTTAGTGTTTTTCAATCTCTTTGTTCATCAGACGACGTCTACAGACCCATTTTCAGCCCTTATATCTCCACATGTACTGCATGCAGCGCACTCCTATTTGGCACAAACATGTACCTTCCTAACACCTATAAACCTTATAAAAAGCGCACCTGTTTGTTGCGAATTGATAGAGTTATTACGGTTTTACCGATTTCGCGCCCTAATTTCCATAGGGTGCAATGTAAAATTGATGGCCCGTTTTCACCAGAACGCCTTGCCCCGATTCCCTTGACTAGTCTTTATATATGTAGGCATTAATGATCTGCGCATGCGCATGTATTTGCAGCACCGTCGGTGCGTTCCTTTGCCTGCTATAGGCGAAAAACGATTTATTTATGAAATGTTTGGCGGCCCATATTGCACGTGCTTTTCTATTGACCGCTACCATATTTTGCAGGCTTGTTGGTATGGATAAGGGCTACAAACGTTCCAAATTTCAGCCAAATCGGACGACAAATAAGTGAGTTATTAAGAGTCAAAATATTGGATATTCCTCACCAACTTTGGACTGCTTATTTGAGTCAAATGCGACCTTCACCGATTGGAATGAAACCTGTGCCAGATGAAAGGCCTGGGGCCATGAGTCACTGGGGCAACTGGACGAAAATTCTGAGAGCCTCGTTTTCGAGTTCTGGGCGTTGAAAGTTGATATTTACCAATGTTTGACCCCTAATAACTTATTAACGGACAGTCCGATTTTTCTGAAGAATATCGTTAATTGTAAGTATGGTCCTAAAGTATCTCTTGGCACCATTTTCAATCCAATCGGTGAAGGTCACCTTTAGTGTTTTTCAATCTCTTTGTTCATCAGACGACGTCTACAGACCCATTTTCAGCCCTTATATCTCCACATGTACTGCATGCAGCGCACTCCTATTTGGCACAAACATGTACCTTCCTAACACCTATAAACCTTATAAAAAGCGCACCTGTTTGTTGCGAATTGATAGAGTTATTACGGTTTTACCGATTTCGCGCCCTAATTTCCATAGGGTGCAATGTAAAATTGATGGCCCGTTTTCACCAGAACGCCTTGCCCCGATTCCCTTGACTAGTCTTTATATATGTAGGCATTAATGATCTGCGCATGCGCATGTATTTGCAGCACCGTCGGTGCGTTCCTTTGCCTGCTATAGGCGAAAAACGATTTATTTATGAAATGTTTGGCGGCCCATATTGCACGTGCTTTTCTATTGACCGCTACCATATTTTGCAGGCTTGTTGGTATGGATAAGGGCTACAAACGTTCCAAATTTCAGCCAAATCGGACGACAAATAAGTGAGTTATTAAGAGTCAAAATATTGGATATTCCTCACCAACTTTGGACTGCTTATTTGAGTCAAATGCGACCTTCACCGATTGGAATGAAACCTGTGCCAGATGAAAGGCCTGGGGCCATGAGTCACTGGGGCAACTGGACGAAAATTCTGAGAGCCTCGTTTTCGAGTTCTGGGCGTTGAAAGTTGATATTTACCAATGTTTGACCCCTAATAACTTATTAACGGACAGTCCGATTTTTCTGAAGAATATCGTTAATTGTAAGTATGGTCCTAAAGTATCTCTTGGCACCATTTTCAATCCAATCGGTGAAGGTCACCTTTAGTGTTTTTCAATCTCTTTGTTCATCAGACGACGTCTACAGACCCATTTTCAGCCCTTATATCTCCACATGTACTGCATGCAGCGCACTCCTATTTGGCACAAATATGTACCTTCCTAACACCTATAAACCTTATAAAAAGCGCACCTGTTTGTTGCGAATTGATAGAGTTATTACGGTTTTACCGATTTCGCGCCCTAATTTCCATAGGGTGCAATGTAAAATTGATGGCCCGTTTTCACCAGGACGCCTTGCCCCGATTCCCTTGACTAGTCTTTATATATGTAGGCATTAATGATCTGCGCATGCGCATGTATTTGCAGCACCGTCGGTGCTTTCCTTTGCCTGCTATAGGCGAAAAACGATTTATTTATGAAATGTTTGGCGGCCCATATTGCACGTGCTTTTCTATTGACCGCTACCATATTTTGCAGGCTTGTTGGTATGGATAAGGGCTACAAACGTTCCAAATTTCAGCCAAATCCGACGACAAATAAGTGAGTTATTAAGAGTCAAAATATTGGATATTCCTCACCAACTTTGGACTGCTTATTTGAGTCAAATGCGACCTTCACCGATTGGAATGAAAAATGTGCCAGATGAAAGGCCTGGGGCCATGAGTCACTGGGGCAACTGGACGAAAATTCTGAGAGCCTCGTTTTCGAGTTCTGGGCGTTGAAAGTTGATATTTACCAATGTTTGACCCCTAATAACTTATTAACGGACAGTCCGATTTTTCTGAAGAATATCGTTAATTGTAAGTATGGTCCTAAAGTATCTCTTGGCACCATTTTCAATCCAATCGGTGAAGGTCACCTTTAGGGTTTTTCAATCTCTTTTTTCATCAGACGACGTCTACAGACCCATTTTCAGCCCTTATATCTCCACATGTACTGCATGCAGCGCACTCTTATTTGGCACAAATATGTACCTTCCTAACACCTATAAACCTTATAAAAAGCGCACCTGTTTGTTGCGAATTGATAGAGTTATTACGGTTTTACCGATTTCGCGCCCTAATTTCCATAGGGTGCAATGTAAAATTGATGGCCCGTTTTCACCAGGACGCCTTGCCCCGATTCCCTTGACTAGTCTTTATATATGTAGGCATTAATGATCTGCGCATGCGCATGTATTTGCAGCACCGTCGGTGCTTTCCTTTGCCTGCTATAGGCGAAAAACGATTTATTTATGAAATGTTTGGCGGCCCATATTGCACGTGCTTTTCTATTGACCGCTACCATATTTTGCAGGCTTGTTGGTATGGATAAGGGCTACAAACGTTCCAAATTTCAGCCAAATCGGACGACAAATAAGTGAGTTATTAAGAGTCAAAATATTGGATATTCCTCACCAACTTTGGACTGCTTATTTGAGTCAAATGCGACCTTCACCGATTGGAATGAAACCTGTGCCAGATGAAAGGCCTGGGGCCATGAGTCACTGGGGCAACTGGACGAAAATTCTGAGAGCCTCGTTTTCGAGTTCTGGGCGTTGAAAGTTGATATTTACCAATGTTTGACCCCTAATAACTTATTAACGGACAGTCCGATTTTTCTGAAGAATATCGTTAATTGTAAGTATGGTCCTAAAGTATCTCTTGGCACCATTTTCAATCCAATCGGTGAAGGTCACCTTTAGTGTTTTTCAATCTCTTTGTTCATCAGACGACGTCTACAGACCCATTTTCAGCCCTTATATCTCCACATGTACTGCATGCAGCGCACTCCTATTTGGCACAAATATGTACCTTCCTAACACCTATAAACCTTATAAAAAGCGCACCTGTTTGTTGCGAATTGATAGAGTTATTACGGTTTTACCGATTTCGCGCCCTAATTTCCATAGGGTGCAATGTAAAATTGATGGCCCGTTTTCACCAGGACGCCTTGCCCCGATTCCCTTGACTAGTCTTTATATATGTAGGCATTAATGATCTGCGCATGCGCATGTATTTGCAGCACCGTCGGTGCTTTCCTTTGCCTGCTATAGGCGAAAAACGATTTATTTATGAAATGTTTGGCGGCCCATATTGCACGTGCTTTTCTATTGACCGCTACCATATTTTGCAGGCTTGTTGGTATGGATAAGGGCTACAAACGTTCCAAATTTCAGGCCTGGGGCCATGAGTCACTGGGGCAACTGGACGAAAATTCTGAGAGCCTCGTTTTCGAGTTCTGGGCGTTGAAAGCTGATATTTAACAATGTTTGACCCCTAATAACTTATTAACGGACAGTCCGATTTTTCTGAAGAATATCGTTAATTGTAAGTATGGTCCTAAAGTATCTCTTGGCACCATTTTCAATCCAATCGGTGAAGGTCACCTTTAGTCTTTTTCAATCTCTTTGTTCATCAGACGACGTCTACAGACCCATTTTCAGCCCTTATATCTCCACATGTACTGTATGCAGCGCACTCCTATTTGGCACAAATATGTACCTTCCTAACACCTATAAACCTTATAAAAAGCGCACCTGTTTGTTGCGAATTGATAGAATTATTACGGTTTTACCGATTTCGCGCCCTAATTTCCATAGGGTGCAATGTAAAATTGATGGCCCGTTTCCACCAGGACGCCTTGCCCCGATTCCCTTGACTAGTCTTTATATATGTAGGCATTAATGATCTGCGCATGCGCATGTATTTGCAGCACCGTCGGTGCTTTCCTTTGCCTGCTATAGGCGAAAAACGATTTATTTATGAAATGTTTGGCGGCCCATATTGCACGTGCTTTTCTATTGACCGCTACCATATTTTGCAGGCTTGTTGGTATGGATAAGGGCTACAAACGTTCCAAATTTCAGCCGAATCGGACGACAAATAAGTGAGTTATTAAGAGTCAAAATATTGGATATTCCTCACCAACTTTGGACTGCTTATTTGAGTCAAATGCGACCTTCACCGATTGGAATGAAACCTGTGCCAGATGAAAGGCCTGGGGCCATGAGTCACTGGGGCAACTGGACGAAAATTCTGAGAGCCTCGTTTTCGAGTTCTGGGCGTTGAAAGTTGCTATTTACTAATGTTTGACCCCTAATAACTTATTAACGGACAGTCCGATTTTTCTGAAGAATATCGTTAATTGTAAGTATGGTCCTAAAGTATCTCTTGGCACCATTTTCAATCCAATCGGTGAAGGTCACCTTTAGTGTTTTTCAATCTCTTTGTTCATCAGACGACGTCTACAGACCCATTTTCAGCCCTTATATCTCCACATGTACTGCATGCAGCGCACTCCTATTTGGCACAAATATGTACCTTCCTAACACCTATAAACCTTATAAAAAGCGCACCTGTTTGTTGCGAATTGATAGAGTTATTACGGTTTTACCGATTTCGCGCCCTAATTTCCATAGGGTGCAATGTAAAATTGATGGCCCGTTTTCACCAGGACGCTGTGCCCCGATTCCCTTGACTAGTCTTTATATATGTAGGCATTAATGATCAGCGCATGCGCATGTATTTGCAGCACCGTCGGTGCTATCCTTTGCCTGCTATAGGCGAAAAACGATTTATTTATGAAATGTTTGGCGGCCCATATTGAACGTGCTTTTCTATTGACCGCTACCATATTTTGCAGGCTTGTTGGTATGGATAAGGGCTACAAACGTTCCAAATTTCAGGCCTGGGGCCATGAATCACTGGGGCAACTGGACGAAAATTCTGAGAGCCTCGTTTTCGAGTTCTGGGCGTTGAAAGTTGATATTACCAATGTTTGACCCCTAATAACTTATTAACGGACAGTCCGATTTTTCTGAAGAATATCGTTAATTGTAAGTATGGTCCTAAAGTATCTCTTGGCACCATTTTCAATCCAATCGGTGAAGGTCACCTTTAGTGTTTTTCAATCTCTTTGTTCATCAGACGACGTCTACAGACCCATTTCCAGCCCTTATATCTCCACATGTACTGCATGCAGCGCACTCCTATTTGGCACAAATATGTACTTTCCTAACACCTATAAACCTTATAAAAAGCGCACCTGTTTGTTGCGAATTGATAGAGTTATTACGGTTTTACCGATTTCGCGCCCTAATTTCCATACGGTGCAATGTAAAATTGATGGCCCGTTTTCACCAGGACGCCTTGCCCCGATTCCCTTGACTAGTCTTTATATATGTAGGCATTAATGATCTGCGCATGCGCATGTATTTGCAGCACCGTCGGTGCTTTCCTTTGCCTGCTATAGGCGAAAAACGATTTATTTATGAAATGTTTGGCGGCCCATATTGCACGTGCTTTTCTATTGACCGCTACCATATTTTGCAGGCTTGTTGGTATGGATAAGGGCTACAAACGTTCCAAATTTCAGCCAAATCGGACGACAAATAAGTGAGTTATTAAGAGTCAAAATATTGGATATTCCTCACCAACTTTGGACTGCTTATTTGAGTCAAATGCGACCTTCACCGATTGGAATGAAACCTGTGCCAGATGAAAGGCCTGGGGCCATGAGTCACTGGGGCAACTGGACGAAAATTCTGAGAGCCTCGTTTTCGAGTTCTGGGCGTTGAAAGTTGCTATTTACCAATGTTTGACCCCTCATAACTTATTAACGGACAGTCCGATTTTTCTGAAGAATATCGTTAATTGTAAGTATGGTCCTAAAGTATCTCTTGGCACCATTTTCAATCCAATCGGTGAAGGTCACCTTTAGTGTTTTTCAATCTCTTTGTTCATCAGACGACGTCTACAGACCCATTTTCAGCCCTTATATCTCCACATGTACTGCATGCAGCGCACTCCTATTTGGCTCAAATATGTATCTTCCTAACACCTATAAACCTTATAAAAAGCGCACCTGTTTGTTGCGAATTGATAGAGTTATTACGGTTTTACCGATTTCGCGCCCTAATTTCCATAGGGTGCAATGTAAAATTGATGGCCCGTTTTCACCAGGACGCCTTGCCCCGATTCCCTTGACTAGTCTTTATATATGTAGGCATTAATGATCTGCGCATGCGCATGTATTTGCAGCACCGTCGGTGCTTTCCTTTGCCTGCTATAGGCGAAAAACGATTTATTTATGAAATGTTTGGCGGCCCATATTGCACGTGCTTTTCTATTGACCGCTACCATATTTTGCAGGCTTGTTGGTATGGATAATGGCTACAAACGATCCATATTTCAGCCAAATCGGACGACAAATAAGTGAGTTATTAAGAGTCAAATTATTGGATATTCCTCACCAACTTAGCCCGGCCTCGGTGGCTCAGTTGGATGCGCCGTCCGACTGGAGACCAGGAGGTCGCGGGTTCAACCCCCGCCGAGGTCGGCAACATTCTTTCGTGGAGATTGATCATGAAATATTTTCTGCGGTCATTCTCTCCCTTCCGCTGATTCAAGAAGGGCAGTTGTCAGTTTCTGGCGAAAGAATGTGCACATTACTGGTTAACCGCTTAGAGGACAAGCCTGCCCAGTAAACGTGTGGTTAGGTAAACTGACCGCGCTCGACATGACCCCATTGGGTTGACTGGGCCGTAAAACCTCAACACAAACACAAACAAATTCCTCACCAACTTTGGACTGCTTATTTGAGTCAAATGCGACCTTCACCGATTGGAATGAAACCTGTGCCAGATGAAAGGCCTTGGGCCATGAGTCACTGGGGCAACTGGACGAAAATTCTGAGAGCCTCGTTTTCGAGTTCTGGGCGTTGAAAGTTGATATTTACCAATGTTTGACCCCTAATAACTTATTAACGGACAGTCCGATTTTTCTGAAGAATATCGTTAATTGTAAGTATGGTCCTAAAGTATCTCTTGGCACCATTTTCAATCCAATCGGTGAAGGTCACCTTTAGTGTTTTTCAATCTCTTTGTTCATCAGACGACGTCTACAGACCCATTTTCAGCCCTTATATCTCCACATGTACTGCATGCAGCGCACTCCTATTTGGCACAAATATGTACCTTCCTAACACCTATAAACCTTATAAAAAGCGCACCTGTTTGTTGCGAATTGATAGAGTTATTACGGTTTTACCGATTTCGCGCCCTAATTTCCATAGGGTGCAATGTAAAATTGATGGCCCGTTTTCACCAGGTCGCCTTGCCCCGATTCCCTTGACTAGTCTTTATATATGCAGGCATTAATGATCTGCGCATGCGCATGTATTTGCAGCACCGTCGGTGCTTTCCTTTGCCTGCTATAGGCGAAAAACGATTTATTTATGAAATGTTTGGCGGCCCATATTGCACGTGCTTTTCTATTGACCGCTACCATATTTTGCAGGCTTGTTGGAATGGATTAGGGCTACAAACTTTTCAAATTTCAGCCAAATCGGACGACAAATAAGTGAGTTATTAAGAGTCAAAATATTGGATATTCCTCACCAACTTTGGACTGCTTATTTGAGTCAAATGCGACCTTCACCGATTGGAATGAAACCTGTGCCAGATGAAAGGCCTGGGGCCATGAGTCACTGGGGCAAATGGACGAAAATTCTGAGAGCCTCGTTTTCGAGTTCTGGGCGTTGAAAGTTAATATTTACCAATGTTTGACCCCTAATAACTTATTAACGGACAGTACGATTTTTCTGAAGAATATCGTTAA
The DNA here is from genome assembly GCA_964016985.1 of Anodontia alba. NCBI lineage: Eukaryota > Metazoa > Mollusca > Bivalvia > Lucinida > Lucinidae > Anodontia > Anodontia alba. The sequence goes on from OZ024834.1 coordinate 28,110,365, forward strand.
TTGTAAGTATGGTCCTAAAGTATCTCTTGGCACCATTTTCAATCCAATCGGTGAAGGTCACCTTTAGTCTTTTTCAATCTCTTTGTTCATCAGACGACGTCTACTGACCCATTTTCAGCCCTTATATCTCCACATGTACTGCATGCAGCGCACTCCTATTTGGCACAAATATGTACCTTCCTAACACCTATAAACCTTATAAAAAGCGCACCTGTTTGTTGCGAATTGATAGAGTTATTACGGTTTTACCGATTTCGCGCCCTAATTTCCATAGGGTGCAATGTAAAATTGATGGCCCGTTTTCACCAGGACGCCTTGCCCCGATTCCCTTGACTAGTCTTTATATATGTAGGCATTAATGATCTGCGCATGCGCATGTATTTGCAGCACCGTCGGTGCTTTCCTTTGCCTGCTATAGGCGAAAAAACGATTTATTTATGAAATGTTTGGCGGCCCATATTTCACGTGCTTTTCTATTGACCGCTACCATATTTTGCAGGCTTGTTGGTATGGATAAGGGCTACAAACGTTCCAAATTTCAGCCAAATCGGACGACAAATAAGTGAGTTATTAAGAGTCAAAATATTGGATATTCCTCACCAACTTTGGACTGCTTATTTTAGTAAAATGCGACCTTCACCGATTGGAATGAAACCTGTGCCAGATGAAAGGCCTGGGGCCATGAGTCACTGGGGCAACTGGACGAAAATTCTGAGAGCCTCGTTTTCGAGTTCTGGGCGTTGAAAGTTGATATTTACCAGTGTTTGACCCCTAATAACTTATTAACGGACAGTCCGATTTTTCTGAAGAATATCGTTAATTGTAAGTATGGTCCTAAAGTATCTCTTGGCACCATTTTCAATCCAATCGGTGAAGGTCACCTTTAGTCTTTTTCAATCTCTTTGTTCATCAGACGACGTCTACAGACCCATTTTCAGCCCTTATATCTCCACATGTACTGCATGCAGCGCACTCCTATTTGGCACAAATATGTACCTTCCTGACACCTATAATCCTTATAAAAAGCGCACCTGTTTGTTGCGAATTGATAGAGTTATTACGGTTTAACCGATTTCGCGCCCAAATTTCCATAGGGTGCAATGTAAAATTGATGGCCCGTTTTCACCAGGACGCCTTGCCCCGATTCCCTTGACTAGTCTTTATATATGTAGGCATTAATGATCTGCGCATGCCCGTGTATTTGCAGCACCGTCGGTGCTTTCCTTTGCCTGCTATAGGCGAAAAACGATTTATTTATGAAATGTTTGGCGGCCCATATTGCACGTGCTTTTCTATTGACCGCTACCATATTTTGCAGGCTTGTTGGTATGGATAAGGGCTACAAACGTTCTAAATTTCAGCCAAATCGGACGTCAAATAAGTGAGTTATTAAGAGTCAAAATATTGGATATTCCTCACCAACTTTGGACTGCTTATTTGAGTCAAATGCGACCTTCACCGATTGGAATGAAACCTGTGCCAGATGAAAGGCCTGGGGCCATGAGTCACTGGGGCAACTGGACGAAAATTCTGAGAGCCTCGTTTTCGAGTTCTGGGCGTTGAAAGTTGATATTTACCAATGTTTGACCCCTAATAACTTATTAACGGACAGTCCGATTTTTCTGAAGAATATCGTTAATTGTAAGTATGGTCCTAAAGTATCTCTTGGCACCATTTTCAATCCAATCGGTGAAGGTCACCTTTAGTCTTTTTCAATCTCTTTGTTCATCAGACGACGTCTACTGACCCATTTTCAGCCCTTATATCTCCACATGTACTGCATGCAGCGCACTCCTATTTGGCACAAATATGTACCTTCCTAACACCTATAAACCTTATAAAAAGCGCACCTGTTTGTTGCGAATTGATAGAGTTATTACGGTTTTACCGATTTCACGCCCTAATTTCCATAGGATGCAATGTAAAATTGATGGCCCGTTTTCACCAGGACGCCTTGCCCCGATTCCCTTGACTAGTCTTTATATATGTAGGCATTAATGATCTGCGCATGCGCATGTATTTGCAGCACCGTCGGTGCTTTCCTTTGCCTGCTATAGGCGAAAAACGATTTATTTATGAAATGTTTGGCGGCCCATATTGCACGTGCTTTTCTATTGACCGCTACCATATTTTGCAGGCTTGTTGGTATGGATAAGGGCTACAAAGGTTCCAAATTTCAGCCAAATCGCTACAAACGTTCCAAATTTCAGCCAAATCGGACGACAAATAAGTGAGTTATTAAGAGTCAAAGTATTGGATATTCCTCACCAACTTTGGACTGCTTATTTGAGTCAAATGCGACCTTCACCGATTGGAATGAAACCTGTGCCAGATGAAAGGCCTGGGGCCATGAGTCACTGGGGCAACTGGACGAAAATTCTGAGAGCCTCCTTTTCGAGTTCTGGGCGTTGAAAGTTGATATTTACCAATGTTTGACCCCTAATAACTTATTAACGGACAGTCCGATTTTTCTGAAGAATATCGTTAATTGTAAGTATGGTCCTAATGTATCTCTTGGCACCATTTTCAATCCAATCGGTGAAGGTCACCTTTAGTCTTTTTCAATCTCTTTGTTCATCAGACGACGTCTACAGACCCATTTTCAGCCCTTATATCTCCACATGTACTGCATGCAGCGCACTCCTATTTGGCACAAATATGTACCTTTCTAACACCTATAAACCTTATAAAAAACGCACCTGTTTGTTGCGAATTGATAGAGTTATAACGGTTTTACCGATTTCGCGCCCTAATTTCCATAGGGTGCAATGTAAAATTGATGGCCCGTTTTCACCAGGACGCCTTGCCCCGATCCCCTTGACTAGTCTTTATATATGTAGGCATTAATGATCTGCGCATGCGCATGTATTTGCAGCACCGTCGGTGCTTTCCTTTGCCTGCTATAGGCGAAAAACAATTTATTTATGAAATGTTTGGCGGCCCATATTGCACGTGCTTTTCTATTGACCGCTACCATATTTTGCAGGCTTGTTGGTATGGATAAGGGCTACAAACGTTCCAAATTTCAGCCAAATCGGACGACAAATAAGTGAGTTATTAAGAGTCAAAATATTGGATATTCCTCACCAACTTTGGACTGCTTATTTGAGTCAAATGCGACCTTCACCGATTGGAATGAAACCTGTGCCAGATGAAAGGCCTGGGGCCATGAGTCACTGGGGCAACTGGACGAAAATTCTGAGAGCCTCGTTTTCGAGTTCTGGGCGTTGAAAGTTGATATTTACCAATGTTTGACCCCTAATAACTTATTAACGGACAGTCCGATTTTTCTGAAGAATATCGTTAATTGTAAGTATGGTCCTAAAGTATCTCTTGGCACCATTTTCAATCCAATCGGTGAAGGTCACCTTTAGTGTTTTTCAATCTCTTTGTTCATCAGACGACGTCTACAGACCCATTTTCAGCCCTTATATCTCCACATGTACTGCATGCAGCGCACTCCTATTTGGCACAAATATGTACCTTCCTGACACCTATAAACCTTATAAAAAGCGCACCTGTTTGTTGCGAATTGATAGAGTTATTACGGTTTTACCGATTTCGCGCCCAAATTTCCATAGGGTGCAAAGTAAAATTGATGGCCCGTTTTCACCAGGACGCCTTGCCCCGATTCCCTTGATTAGTCTTTATATATGTAGGCATTAATGATCTGCGCATGCCCGTGTATTTGCAGCACCGTCGGTGCTTTCCTTTGCCTGCTATAGGCGAAAAACGATTTATTTATGAAATGTTTGGCGGCCCATATTGCACGTGCTTTTCTATTGACCGCTACCATATTTTGCAGGCTTGTTGGTATGGATAAGGGCTACAAAGTTTCCAAATTTCAGCCAAATCGCTACAAACGTTCCAAATTTCAGCCAAATCGGACGACAAATAAGTGAGTTATTAAGAGTCAAAATATTGGATATTCCTCACCAACTTTGGACTGCTTATTTGAGTCAAATGCGACCTTCACCGATTGGAATGAAACCTGTGCCAGATGAAAGGCCTGGGGCCATGAGTCACTGGGGCAACTGGACGAAAATTCTGAGATCCTCGTTTTCGAGTTCTGGGCGTTGAAAGTTGATATTTACCAATGTTTGACCCCTAATAACTTATTAACGGACAGTCCGATTTTTCTGAAGAATATCGTTAATTGTAAGTATGGTCCTAAAGTATCTCTTGGCACCATTTTCAATCCAATCGGTGAAGGTCACCTTTAGTCTTTTTCAATCTCTTTGTTCATCAGACGACGTCTACAGACCCATTTTCAGCCCTTATATCTCCACATGTACTGCATGCAGCGCCCTCCTATTTGGCACAAATATGTACCTTTCTAACACCTATAAACCTTATAAAAAGCGCACCTGTTTGTTGCGAATTGATAGAGTTATAACGGTTTTACCGATTTCGCGCCCTAATTTCCATAGGGTGCAATGTAAAATTGATGGCCCGTTTTCACCAGGACGCCTTGCCCCGATTCCCTTGACTAGTCTTTATATATGTAGGCATTAATGATCTGCGCATGCGCATGTATTTGCAGCACCGTCGATGTTTTCCTTTGCCTGCTATAGGCGAAAAACAATTTATTTATGAAATGTTTGGCGGCCCATATTGCACGTGCTTTTCTATTGACCGCTACCATATTTTGCAGGCTTGTTGGTATGGATAAGGGCTACAAACGTTCTAAATTTCAGCCAAATCGGACGACAAATAAGTGAGTTATTAAGAGTCAAAATATTGGATATTCCTCACCAACTTTGGACTGCTTATTTGAGTCAAATGCGACCTTCACCGATTGGAATGAAACCTGTGCCAGATGAAAGGCCTGGGGCCATGAGTCACTGGGGCAACTGGACGAAAATTCTGAGAGCCTCGTTTTCGAGTTCTGGGCGTTGAAAGTTGATATTTACCAATGTTTGACCCCTAATAACTTATTAACGGACAGTCCGATTTTTCTGAAGAATATCGTTAATTGTAAGTATGGTCCTAAAGTATCTCTTGGCACCATTTTCAATCCAATCGGTGAAGGTCACCTTTAGTGTTTTTCAATCTCTTTGTTCATCAGACGACGTCTACAGACCCATTTTCAGCCCTTATATCTCCACATGTACTGCATGCAGCGCACTCCTATTTGACACAAATATGTACCTTCCTAACACCTATAAACCTTATAAAAAGCGCACCTGTTTGTTGCGAATTGATAGAGTTATTACGGTTTTACCGATTTCGCGCCCTAATTTCCATAGGGTGCAATGTAAAATTGATGGCCCGTTTTCACCAGGACGCCTTGCCCCGATTCCCTTGAGTAGTCTTTATATATGTAGGCATTAATGATCTGCGCATGCGCATGTATTTGCAGCACCGTCGGTGCTTTCCTTTGCCTGCTATAGGCGAAAAACGATTTATTTATGAAATGTTTGGCGGCCCATATTGCACGTGCTTTTCTATTGACCGCTACCATATTATGCAGGCTTGTTGGTATAAATAAGGGCTACAAACGTTCCAAATTTCAGCCAAATCGGACGACAAATAAGTGAGTTATTAAGAGTCAAAATATTGGATATTCCTCACCAACTTTGGACTGCTTATTTGAGTCAAATGCGACCTTCACCGATTGGAATGAAACCTGTGCCAGATGAAAGGCCTGGGGCCATGAGTCACTGGGGCAACTGGACAAAAATTCTGAGAGCCTCGTTTTCGAGTTCTGGGCGTTGAAAGTTGATATTTACCAATGTTTGACCCCTAATAACTTATTAACGGACAGTCCGATTTTTCTGAAGAATATCGTTAATTGTAAGTATGGTCCTAAAGTATCTCTTGGCACCATTTTCAATCCAATCGGTGAAGGTCACCTTTAGTGTTTTTCAATCTCTTTGTTCATCAGACGACGTCTACAGACCCATTTTCAGCCCTTATATCTCCACATGTACTGCATGCAGCGCACTCCTTTTTGGCATAAATATGTACCTTCCTAACACCTATAAACCTTATAAAAAGCGCACCTGTTTGTTGCGAATTGATAGAGTTATTACGGTTTTACCGATTTCGCGCCCTAATTTCCATAGGATGCAATGTAAAATTGATGGCCCGTTTTCACCAGGACGCATTGCCCCGATTCCCTTGACTAGTCTTTAAATATGTAGGCATTAATGATCTGCGCATGCGCATGTATTTGCAGCACCGTCGGTGATTTCCTTTGCCTGCTATAGGCGAAAAACGATTTATTTATGAAATGTTTGGCGGCCCATATTGCACGTGCTTTTCTATTGACCGCTACCATATTTTGCAGGCTTGTTGGTATGGATAAGGGCTACAAACGTTCCTAATTTCAGCCAAATCGCTACAAACGTTCCAAATTTCAGCCAAATCGGACGACAAATAAGTGAGTTATTAAGAGTCAAAATTTAGGATATTCCTCACCAACTTTCGACTGCATATTTGAGTCAAATGCGACCTTCACCGATTGGAATGAAACCTGTGCCAGATGAAAGGCCTGGGGCCATGAGTCACTGGGGCAACTGGACGAAAATTCTGAGAGCCTCGTTTTCGAGTTCTGGGCGTTGAAAGTTGATATTTACCAATGTTTGACCCCTAATAACTTATTAACGGACAGTCCGATTTTTCTGAAGAATATCGTTAATTGTAAGTATGGTCCTAAAGTATCTCTTGGCACCATTTTCAATCCAATCGGTGAAGGTCACCTTTAGTCTTTTTCAATCTCTTTGTTCATCAGACGACGTCTACAGACCCATTTTCAGCCCCTATATCTCCACATGTACTGCATGCAGCGCACTCCTATTTGGCACAAATATGTACCTTCCTAACACCTATAAACCTTATAAAAAGCGCACCTGTTTGTTTCGAATTGATAGAGTTATTACGGTTTTACCGATTTCGCGCCCTAATTTCCATAGGGTGCAATGTAAAATTGATGGCCCGTTTTCACCAGGACGCCTTGCCCCGATTCCCTTGACTAGTCTTTATATATGTAGGCATTAATGATCTGCGCATGCGCATGTATTTGCAGCACCGTCGGTGCTTTCCTTTGCCTGCTATAGGCGAAAAAAGGCTTATTTATGAAATGTTTGGCGGCCCATTTTGCACGTGCTCTTCAATTGACCGCTACCATATTTTGCAGGCTTGTTGGTATGGATAAGGGCTACAAACGTTCCAAATTTCAGCCAAATCGGACGACAAATAAGTGAGTTATTAAGAGTCAAAATATTGGATATTCCTCACCAACTTTGGACTGCTTATTTGAGTCAAATGCGACCTTCACCGATTGGAATGAAACCTGTGCCAGATGAAAGGCCTGGGGCCATGAGTCACTGGGGCAACTGGACGAAAATTCTGAGAGCCTCGTTTTCGAGTTCTGGGCGTTGAAAGTTGATATTTACCAATGTTTGACCCCTAATAACTTATTAACGGACAGTCCGATTTTTCTGAAGAATATCGTTAATTGTAAGTATGGTCCTAAAGTATCTCTTGGCACCATTTTCAATCCAATCGGTGAAGGTCACCTTTAGTGTTTTTCAATCTCTTTGTTCATCAGACGACGTCTACAGACCCATTTTCAGCCCTTATATCTCCACATGTACTGCATGCAGCGCACTCCTATTTGGCACAAATATGTACCTTCCTAACACCTATAAACCTTATAAAAAGCGCACCTGTTTGTTGCGAATTGATAGAGTTATTACGCTTTTACCGATTTCGCGCCCTAATTTCCATAGGGTGCAATGTAAAATTGATGGCCCGTTTTCACCAGGACGCCTTGCCCCGATTCCCTTGACTAGTCTTTATATATGTAGGCATTAATGATCTGCGCACGCGCATGTATTTGCAGCACCGTCGGTGCTTTCCTTTGCCTGCTATAGGCGAAAAACGATTTATTTATGAACTGTTTGGCGGCCCATATTGCACGTGCTTTTCTATTGACCGCTACCATATTATGCAGGCTTGTTGGAATAAATAAGGGCTACAAACGTTCCAAATTTCAGCCAAATCGGACGACAAATAAGTGAGTAATTAAGAGTCAAAATATTGGATATTCCTCACCAACTTTGGACTGCTTATTTGAGTCAAATGCGACCTTCACCGATTGGAATGAAACCTGTGCCAGATGAAAGGCCTGGGGCCATGAGTCACTGGGGCAACTGGACAAAAATTCTGAGAGCCTCGTTTTCGAGTTCTGGGCGTTGAAAGTTGATATTTACCAATGTTTGACCCCTAATAACTTATTAACGGACAGTCCGATTTTTCTGAAGAATATCGTTAATTGTAAGTATGGTCCTAAAGTATCTCTTGGCACCATTTTCAATCCAATCGGTGAAGGTCACCTTTAGTCTTTTTCAATCTCTTTGTTCATCAGACGACGTCTACAGACCCATTTTCAGCCCTTATATCTCCACATGTACTGCATGCAGCGCACTCCTATTTGGCACAAATATGTACCTTCCTAACACCTATAAACCTTATAAAAAGCGCACCTGTTTGTTGCGAATTGATAGAGTTATTACGGTTTTACCGATTTCGCGCCCTAATTTCCATAGGATGCAATGTAAAATTGATGGCCCGTTTTCACCAGGACGCATTGCCCCGATTCCCTTGACTAGTCTTTATATATGTAGGCATTAATGATCTGCGCATGCGCATGTATTTGCAGCACCGTCGGTGCTTTCCTTTGCCTGCTATAGGCGAAAAACGATTTATTTATGAAATGTTTGGCGGCCCATATTGCTCGTGCCTTTCTATTGACCGCTACCATATTTTGCAGGCTTGTTGGTATGGATAAGGGCTACAAACGTTCCTAATTTCAGCCAAATCGCTACAAACGTTCCAAATTTCAGCCAAATCGGACGACAAATAAGTGAGTTATTAAGAGTCAAAATATTGGATATTCCTCACCAACTTTGGACTGCTTATTTGAATTGAATGCGACCTTCACCGATTGGAATGAAACCTGTGCCAGATGAAAGGCCTGGGGCCATGAGTCACTGGGGCAACTGGACGAAAATTCTGAGAGCCTCGTTTTCGAGTTCTGGGCGTTGAAAGTTGATATTTACCAATGTTTGACCCCTAATAACTTATTAACGGACAGTCCGATTTTTCTGAAGAATATCGTTAATTGTAAGTATGGTCCTAAAGTATCTCTTGGCACCATTTTCAATCCAATCGGTGAAGGTCACCTTTAGTGTTTTTCAATCTCTTTGTTCATCAGACGACGTCTACAGACCCATTTTCAGCCCTTATATCTCCACATGTACTGCATGCAGCGCACTCCTATTTGGCACAAATATGTACCTTCCTAACACCTATAAACCTTATAAAAAGCGCACCTGTTTGTTGCGAATTGATAGAGTTATTACGGTTTTACCGATTTCGCGCCCTAATTTCCATAGGGTGCAATGTAAAATTGATGGCCCGTTTTCACCAGGACGCCTTGCCCCGATTCCCTTGACTAGTCTTTATATATGTAGGCATTAATGATCTGCGCATGCGCATGTATTTGCAGCACCGTCGGTGCTTTCCTTTGCCTGCTATAGGCGAAAAACGATTTATTTATGAAATGTTTGGCGGCCCATATTGCACGTGCTTTTCTATTGACCGCTACCATATTTTGCAGGCTTGTTGGTATGGGTAAGGGCTACAAACGTTTCAAATTCCAGCCAAATCGGACGACAAATAAGTGAGTTATTAAGAGTCAAAATATTGGATATTCCTCACCAACTTTGGACTGCTTATTTGAGTCAAATGCGACCATCACCGATTGGAATGAAACCTGTGCCAGATGAAAGGCCTGGGGCCATGAGTCACTGGGGCAACTGGACGAAAATTCTGAGAGCCTCGTTTTCGAGTTCTGGGCGTTGAAAGTTGATATTTACCAATGTTTGACCCCTAATAACTTATTAACGGACAGTCCGATTTTTCTGAAGAATATCGTTAATTGTAAGTATGGTCCTAAAGTATCTCTTGGCACCATTTTCAATCCAATCGGTGAAGGTCACCTTTAGTCTTTTTCAATCTCTTTGTTCATCAGACGACGTCTACAGACCCAATTTCAGCCCTTATATCTCCACATATACTGCATGCAGCGCACTCCTATTTGGCACAAATATGTACCTTCCTAACACCTATAAACCGTATAAAAAGCGCACCTGTTTGTTGCGAATTGATAGAGTTATTACGGTTTTACCGATTTCGCGACCTAATTTCCATAGGGTGCAATGTAAAATTGATGGCCCGTTTTCACCAGGACGCCTTGCCCCGATTCCCTTGACTAGTCTTTATACATTAAGGCATTAATGATCTGCGCATGCGCATGTATTTGCAGCACCGTCGGTGCTTTCCTTTGCCTGCTATAGGCGAAAAACGATTTATTTATGAAATGTTTGGCGGCCCATATTGCACGTGCTTTTCTATTGACCGCTACCATATTTTGCAGGCTTCTTGGTATGGATAAGGGCTACAAACGTTCCAAATTTCAGCCAAATCGGACGACAAATAAGTGAGTTATTAAAAGTCAAAATATTGGATATTCCTCACCAACTTTGGACTGCTTATTTGAGTCAAATGCGACCTTCACCGATTGGAATGAAACCTGTGCCAGATGAAAGGCCTGGGGCCATGAGTCACTGGGGCAACTGGACGAAAATTCTGAGAGCCTCGTTTTCGAGTTCTGGGCGTTGAAAGTTGATATTTACCAATGTTTGACCCCTAATAACTTATTAACGGACTGTCCGATTTTTCTGAAGAATATCGTTAATTGTAAGTATGGTCCTAAAGTATCTCTTGGCACCATTTTCAATCCAATCGGTGAAGGTCACCTTTAGTCTTTTTCAATCTCTTTGTTCATCAGACGACGTCTACAGACCCATTTTCAGCCCTTATATCTCCACATGTACTGCATGCAGCGCACTCCTATTTCGCACAAATATGTACCTTCCTAACACCTATAAACCTTATAAAAAGCGCACCTGTTTGTTGCGAATTGATAGAGTTATTACGGTTTTACCGATTTCGCGCCCTAATTTCCATAGGGTGCAATGTAAAATTGATGGCCCGTTTTCACCAGGACGCCTTGCCCCGATTCCCTTGACTAGTCTTTATATATGTAGGCATTAATGATCTGCGCATGCGCATGTATTTGCAGCACCGTCGGTGCTTTCCTTTGCCTGCTATAGGCGAAAAACGATTTATTTATGAAATGTTTGGCGGCCCATTTTGCACGTGCTTTTCTATTGACCGCTACCATATTTTGCAGGCTTGTTGGTATGGATAAGGGCTACAAACGTTCCAAATTTCAGCCAAATCGGACGACAAATAAGTGAGTTATTAAGAGTCAAAATATTGGATATTCCTCACCAACTTTGGACTGCTTATTTGAGTCAAATGCGACCTTCACCGATTGGAATGAAACCTGTGCCAGATGAAAGGCCTGGGGCCATGAGTCACTGGGGCAACTGGACGAAAATTCTGAGAGCCTCGTTTTCGAGTTCTGGGCGTTGAAAGTTGATATTTACCAATGTTTGACCCCTAATAACTTATTAACGGACAGTCCGATTTTTCTGAAGAATATCGTTAATTGTAAGTATGGTCCTAAAGTATCTCTTGGCACCATTTTCAATCCAATCGGTGAAGGTCACCTTTAGTCTTTTTCAATCTCTTTGTTCATCAGACGACGTCTACAGACCCATTTTCAGCCCTTATATCTCCACATGTACTGCATGCAGCGCACTCCTATTTGGCACAAATATGTACCTTCCTAACACCTATAAACCTTATAAAAAGCGCACCTGTTTGTTGCGAATTGATAGAGTTATTACGGTTTTACCGATTTCGCGCCCTAATTTCCATAGGGTGCAATGTAAAATTGATGGCCCGTTTTCACCAGGACGCCTTGCCCCGATTCCCTTGACTAGTCTTTATATATGTAGGTATTAATGATCTGCGCATGCGCATGTATTTGCAGCACCGTCGGTGCTTTCCTTTGCCTGCTATAGGCGAAAAACGATTTATTTATGAAATGTTTGGCGGCCCATATTGCACGTGCTTTTCTATTGACCGCTACCATATTTTGCAGGCTTGTTGGTATGGATAAGGGCTACAAACGATCCAAATATCAGCCAAATCGGACGACAAATAAGTGAGTTATTAAGAGTCAAAATATTGGATATTCCTCACCAACTTTGGACTGCTTATTTGAGTCAAATGCGACCTTCACCGATTGGAATGAAACCTGTGCCAGATGAAAGGCCTGGGGCCATGAGTCACTGGGGCAACTGGACGAAAATTCTGAGAGCCTCGTTTTCGAGTTCTGGGCGTTGAAAGTTGATATTTACCAATGTTTGACCCCTAATAACTTATTAACGGACAGTCCGATTTTTCTGAAGAATATCGTTAATTGTAAGTATGGTCCTAAAGTATCTCTTGGCACCATTTTCAATCCAATCGGTGAAGTTCACCTTTAGTCTTTTTCAATCTCTTTGTTCATCAGACGACGTCTACAGACCCATTTTCAGCCCTTATATCTCCACATGTACTGCATGCAGCGCACTCCTATTTGGCACAAATATGTACCTTCCTAACACCTATAAACCTTATAAAAAGCGCACCTGTTTGTTGCGAATTGATAGAGTTATTACGGTTTTACCGATTTCGCGCCCTAATTTCCATAGTGTGCAATGTAAAATTGATGGCCCGTTTTCACCAGGACGCCTTGCCCCGATTCCCTTGACTAGTCTTTATATATGTAGGCATTAATGATCTGCGCATGCGCATGTATTTGCAGCACCGTCGGTGCTTTCCTTTGCCTGCTATAGGCGAAAAACGATTTATTTATGAAATGTTTGGCGGCCCATATTGCACGTGCTTTTCTATTGACCGCTACCATATTTTGCAGGCTTGTTGGTATGGATAAGGGCTACAAACGTTCCAAATTTCAGCTAAATCGGACGACAAATAAGTGAGTTATTAAGAGTCAAAATATTGGATATTCCTCACCAACTTTGGACTGCTTATTTGAGTCAAATGCGACCTTCACCGATTGGAATGAAACCTGTGCCAGATGAAAGGCCTGGGGCCATGAGTCACTGGGGCAACTGGACGAAAATTCTGAGAGCCTCGTTTTCGAGTTCTGGGCGTTGAAAGTTGATATTTACCAATGTTTGACCCCTAATAACTTATTAACGGACAGTCCGATTTTTCTGAAGAATATCGTTAATTGTAAGTATGGTCCTAAAGTATCTCTTGGCACCATTTTCAATCCAATCGGTGAAGGTCACCTTTAGTCTTTTTCAATCTCTTTGTACATCAGACGACGTCAACAGACCCATTTTCAGCCCTTATATCTCCACATGTACTGCATGCAGCGCACTCCTATTTGGCACAAATATGTACCTTCCTAACACCTATAAACCTTATAAAAAGCGCACCTGTTTGTTGCGAATTGATAGAGTTATTACGGTTTTACCGATTTCGCGCCCTAATTTCCATAGGGTGCAATGTAAAATTGATGGCCCGTTTTCACACGGACGCCTTGCCCCGATTCCCTTGACTAGTCTTTATATATGTAGGCATTAATCATCTGCGCATGCGCATGTATTAGCAGCACCGTCGGTGCTTTCCTTTGCCTGCTATAGGCGAAAAACGATTTATTTATGAAATGTTTGGCGTCCCATATTGCACGTGCTTTTCTATTGACCGCTACCATATTTTGCAGGCTTGTTGGTATGGATAAGGGCTACAAACGTTCCAAATTTCAGCCAAATCGGACGACAAATAAGTGAGTTATTAAGAGTCAAAATATTGGATATTCCTCACCAACTTTGGACTGCTTATTTGAGTCAAATGCGACCTTCACCGATTGGAATGAAACCTGTGCCAGATGAAAGGCCTGGGGCCATGAGTCACTGGGGCAACTGGACGAAAATTCTGAGAGCCTCGTTTCCGAGTTCTGGGCGTTGAAAGTTGATATTTACCAATGTTTGACCCCTAATAACTTATTAACGGACAGTCCGATTTTTCTGAAGAATATCGTTAATTGTAAGTATGGTCCTAAAGTATCTCTTGGCACCATTTTCAATCCAATCGGTGAAGGTCACCTTTAGTCTTTTTCAATCTCTTTGTTCATCAGACGACGTCTACAGACCCATTTTCAGCCCTTATATCTCCACATATACTGCATGCAGCGCACTCCTATTTGGCACAAATATGTACCTACCTAACACCTATAAACCTTATAAAAAGCGCACCTGTTTGTTGCGAATTGATAGAGTTATTACGGTTTTACCGATTTCGCGCCCTAATTTCCATAGGGTGCAATGTAAAATTGATGGCCCGTTTTCACAAGGACGCCTTGCCCCGATTCCCTTGACTCGTCTTTTTATATGTAGGCATTAATGATCTGCGCATGCGCATGTATTTGCATCACCGTCGGTGCTTTCCTTTGCCTGCTATAGGCGAAAAACGATTTATTTATGAAATGTTTGGCGGCCCATATTGCACGTGTTTTTCTATTGACCGCTACCATATTTTGCAAGCTTGTTGGTATGGATAAGGGCTACAAACGTTCCAAATTTCAGCCAAATCGGACGACAAATAAGTGAGTTATTAAGAGTCAAAATATTGGATATTCCTCACCAACTTTGGACTGCTTATTTGAGTCAAATGCGACCTTCACCGATTGGAATGAAACCTGTGCCAGATGAAAGGCCTGGGGCCATCAGTCACTGGGGCAAATGGACGAAAATTCTGAGAGCCTCGTTTTCGAGTTCTGGGCGTTGAAAGTTGATATTTACCAATGTTTGACCCCTAATAACTTATTAACGGACAGTCCGATTTTTCTGAAGAATATCGTTAATTGTAAGTATGGTCCTAAAGTATCTCTTGGCACCATTTTCAATCCAATCGGTGAAGGTCACCTTTAGTCTTTTTCAATCTCTTTGTTCATCAGACGACGTCTACAGACCCATTTTCAGCCCTTGTATCTCCACATGTACTGCATGCAGCGCTCTCCTATTTGGCACAAATATGTACCTTCCTAACACCTATAAACCTTATAAAAAGCGCACCTGTTTGTTGCGAATTGATAGAGTTATTACGGTTTTACCGATTTCGCGCCCTAATTTCCAAAGGGTGCAATGTAAAATTGATGGCCCGTTTTCACCAGGACGCCTTGCCCCGATTCCCTTGACTAGTCTTTATATATGTAGGCATTAATGATCTGCGCATGCGCATGTATTTGCAGCACCGTCGGTGCTTTCCTTTGCCTGCTATAGGCGAAAAACGATTTATTTATGAAATGTTTGGCGGCCCATATTGCACGTGCTTTTCTATTGACCGCTACCATATTTTGCAAGCTTGTTGGTATGGATAAGGGCTACAAACGTTCTAAATTTCAGCCAAATCGAACGACAAATAAGTGAGTTATTAAGAGTCAAAATATTGGATATTCCTCACCAACTTTGGACTGCTTATTTGAGTCAAATGCGACCTTCACCGATTGGAATGAAACCTGTGCCAGATGAAAGGCCTGGGGCCATCAGTCACTGGGGCAACTGGACGAAAATTCTGAGAGCCTCGTTTTCGAGTTCTGGGCGTTGAAAGTTGATATTTACCAATGTTTGACCCCTAGTAACTTATTAACGGACAATCCGATTTTTCTGAAGAATATCGTTAATTGTAAGTATGGTCCTAAAGTATCTCTTGGCACCATTTTCAATCCAATCGGTGAAGGTCACCTTTAGTCTTTTTCAATCTCTTTGTTCATCAGACGACGTCTACAGACCCATTTTCAGCCCTTGTATCTCCACATGTACTGCATGCAGCGCTCTCCTATTTGGCACAAATATGTACCTTCCTAACACCTATAAACCTTATAAAAAGCGCACCTGTTTGTTGCGAATTGATAGAGTTATTACGGTTTTACCGATTTCGCGCCCTAATTTCCATAGGGTGCAATGTAAAATTGATGGCCCGTTTTCACCAGGACGCCTTGCCCCGATTCCCTTGACTAGTCTTTATATATGTAGGCATTAATGATCTGCGCATGCGCATGTATTTGCAGCACCGTCGGTGCTTTCCTTTGCCTGCTATAGGCGAAAAACGATTTATTTATGAAATGTTTGGCGGCCCATATTGCACGTGATTTCCTATTGACCGCTACCATATTTTGCAGGCTTGTTGGTATGGATAAGGGCTACAAACGTTCTAAATTTCAGCCAAATCGGACGACAAATAAGTGAGTTATTAAGAGTCAAAATATTGGATATTCCTCACCAACTTTGGACTGCTTATTTGAGTCAAATGCGACCTTCACCGATTGGAATGAAACCTGTGCCAGATGAAAGGCCTGGGGCCATGAGTCACTGGGGCAACTGGACGAAAATTCTGAGAGCCTCGTTTTCGAGTTCTGGGCGTTGAAAGTTGATATTTACCAATGTTTGACCCTTAATAACTTATTAACGGACAGTCCGATTTTTCTGAAGAATATCGTTAATTGTAAGTATGGTCCTAAAGTATCTCTTGGCACCATTTTCAATCCAATCGGTGAAGGTCACCTTTAGTCTTTTTCAATCTCTTTGTTCATCAGACGACGTCTACAGACCCATTTTCAGCCCTTATATCTCCACATGTACTGCATGCAGCGCACTCCTATTTGGCACAAATATGTACCTTCCTAACACCTATAAACCTTATAAAAAGCGCACCTGTTTGTTGCGAATTGATAGAGTTATTACGGTTTTACCGATTTCGCGCCCTAATTTCCATAGGGTGCAATGTAAAATTGATGGCCCGTTTTCACCAGGACGCCTTACCCCGATTCCCTTGACTAGTCTTTATATATGTAGGCATTAATGATCTGCGCATGCGCATGTATTTGCAGCACCGTCGGTGCTTTCCTTTGCCTGCTATAGGCGAAAAACGATTTATTTATGAAATGTTTGGCGGCCCATATTGCATGTGCTTTTCTATTGACCGCTACCATATTTTGTAGGCTTGTTGGTATGGATAAGGGCTACAAACGTTTCAAATTTCAGCCAAATCGGACGACAAATAAGTGAGTTATTAAGAGTCAAAATATTGGATATTCCTCACCAACTTTGGACTGCTTATTTGAGTCAAATGCGACCATCACCGATTGGAATGAAACCTGTGCCAGATGAAAGGCCTGGGGCCATGAGTCACTGGGGCAACTGGACGAAAATTCTGAGAGCCTCGTTTTCGAGTTCTGGGCGTTGAAAGTTGATATTTACCAATGTTTGACCCCTAATAACTTATTAACGGACAGTCCGATTTTTCTGAAGAATATCGTTAATTGTAAGTATGGTCCTAAAGTATCTCTTGGCACCATTTTCAATCCAATCGGTGAAGGTCACCTTTAGTCTTTTTCAATCTCTTTGTTCATCAGACGACGTCTACAGACCCATTTTCAGCCCTTATATCTCCACATGTACTGCATGCAGCGCACTCCTATTTGGCACAAATATGTACCTTCCTAACACCTATAAACCTTATAAAAAGCGCACCTGTTTGTTGCGAATTGATAGAGTTATTACGGTTTTACCGATTTCGCGCCCTAATTTCCATAGGGTGCAATGTAAAATTGATGGCCCGTTTTCACCAGGACGCCTTGCCCCGATTCCCTTGACTAGTCTTTATATATGTAGGCATTAATGATCTGCGCATGTATTTGCAGCACCGTCGGTGCTTTCCTTTGCCTGCTATAGGCGAAAAACGATTTATTTATGAAATGTTTGGCGGCCCATATTGCACGTGCTTTTCTATTGACCGCTACCATATTTTGCAGGCTTGTTGGTATGGATAAGGGCTACAAACGTTCCAAATTTCAGCCAAATCGGACGACAAATAAGTGAGTTATTAAGAGTCAAAATATTGGATATTCCTCACCAACTTTGGACTGCTTATTTGAGTCAAATGCGACCTTCACCGATTGGAATGAAACCTGTGCCAGATGAAAGGCCTGGGGCCATGAGTCACTGGGGCAACTGGACGAAAATTCTGAGAGCCTCGTTTTCGAGTTCTGGGCGTTGAAAGTTGATATTTACCAATGTTTGACCCCTAATAACTTATTAACGGACAGTCCGATTTTTCTGAAGAATATCGTTAATTGTAGGTATGGTCCTAAAGTATCTCTTGGCACCATTTTCAATCCAATCGGTGAAGGTCACCTTTAGTCTTTTTCAATCTCTTTGTTCATCAGACGACGTCTACAGACCCATTTTCAGCCCTTATATCTCCACATGTACTGCATGCAGCGCACTCCTATTTGGCACAAATATGTACCTTCCTAACACCTATAAACCTTATAAAAAGCGCACCTGTTTGTTGCGAATTGATAGAGTTATTACGGTTTTACCGATTTCGCGCCCTAATTTCCATAGGGTGCAATGTAAAATTGATGGCCCGTTTTCACCAGGACGCCTTGCCCCGATTCCCTTGACTAGTCTTTATATATGTAGGCATAATAATCTGCGCATGCGCATGTATTTGCAGCACCGTCGGTGCTTTCCTTTGCCTGCTATAGGCGAAAAACGATTTATTTATGAAATGTTTGGCGGCCCATATTGCACGTGCTTTTCTATTGACCGCTACCATATTTTGCAGGCTTGTTGGTATGGATAAGGGCTACAAACGTTCCAAATTTCAGCCAAATCGGACGACAAATAAGTGAGTTATTAAGAGTCAAAATATTGGATATTCCTCACCAACTTTGGACTGCTTATTTGAGTCAAATGCGACCTTCACCGATTGGAATGAAACCTGTGCCAGATGAAAGGCCTGGGGCCATGAGTCACTGGGGCAACTGGACGAAAATTCTGAGAGCCTCGTTTTCGAGTTCTGGGCGTTGAAAGTTGATATTTACCAATGTTTGACCCCTAATAACTTATTAACGGACAGTCCGATTTTTCTGAAGAATATCGTTAATTGTAAGTTTGGTCCTAAAGTATCTCTTGGCACCATTTTCAATCCAATCGGTGAAGGTCACCTTTAGTCTTTTTCAATCTCTTTGTTCATCAGACGACGTCTACAGACCCATTTTCAGCCCTTATATCTCCACATGTACTGCATGCAGCGCTCTCCTATTTGGCACAAATATGTATCTTCCTAACACCTATAAACCTTATAAAAAGCGCACCTGTTTGTTGCGAATTGATAGAGTTATTACGGTTTTACCGATTTCGCGCCCTAATTTCCATAGGGTGCAATGTAAAATTGATGGCCCGTTTTCACCAGGACGCCTTGCCCCGATTCCCTTGACTAGTCTTTATATATGTAGGCATTAATGATCTGCGCATGCGCATGTATTTGCAGCACCGTCGGTGCTTTCCTTTGCCTGCTATAGGCGAAAAACGATTTATTTATGAAATGTTTGGCGGCCCTTATTGCACGTGCTTTCCTATTGACCGCTACCATATTTTGCAGGCTTGTTGGTATGGATAAGGGCTACAAACGTTCTAAATTTCAGCCAAATCGGACGACAAATAAGTGAGTTATTAAGAGTCAAAATATTGGATATTCCTCACCAACTTTGGACTGCTTATTTGAGTCAAATGCGACCTTCACCGATTGGAATGAAACCTGTGCCAGATGAAAGGCCTAGGGGCCATGAGTCACTGGGGCAACTGGACGAAAATTCTGAGAGCCTCGTTTTCGAGTTCTGGGCGTTGAAAGTTGATATTTACCAATGTTTGACCCCTAATAACTTATTAACGGACAGTCCGATTTTTCTGAAGAATATCGTTAATTGTAGGTATGGTCCTAAAGTATCTCTTGGCACCATTTTCAATCCAATCGGTGAAGGTCACCTTTAGTCTTTTTCAATCTCTTTGTTCATCAGACGACGTCTACAGACCCATTTTCAGCCCTTATATCTCCACATGTACTGCATGCAGCGCACTCCTATTTGGCACAAATATGTACCTTCCTAACACCTATTAACCTTATAAAAAGCGCACCTGTTTGTTGCGAATTGATAGAGTTATTACGGTTTTACCGATTTCGCGCCCTAATTTCCATAGGGTGCAATGTAAAATTGATGGCCCGTTTTCACCAGGACGCCTTGCCCCGATTTCCTTGACTAGTCTTTATATATGTAGGCATTAATGATCTGCGCATGCGCATGTATTTGCAGCACCGTCGGTGCTTTCCTTTGCCTGCTATAGGCGAAAAACGATTTATTTATGAAATGTTTGGCGGCCCATATTGCACGTGCTTTTCTATTGACCGCTACCATATTTTGCAGGCTTGTTGGTATGGATAAGGGCTACAAACGTTCCAAATTTCAGCCAAATCGGACGACAAATAAGTGAGTTATTAAGAGTCAAAATATTGGATATTCCTCACCAACTTTGGACTGCTTATTTGAGTCAAATGCGACCTTCACCGATTGGAATGAAACCTGTGCCAGATGAAAGGCCTGGGGCCATGAGTCACTGGGGCAACTGGACGAAAATTCTGAGAGCCTCGTTTTCGAGTTCTGGGCGTTGAAAGTTGATATTTACCAATGTTTGACCCCTAATAACTTATTAACGGACAGTCCGATTTTTCTGAAGAATATCGTTAATTGTAAGTATGGTCCTAAAGTATCTCTTGGCACCATTTTCAATCCAATCGGTGAAGGTCACCTTTAGTGTTTTTCAATCTCTTTGTTCATCAGACGACGTCTACAGACCCATTTTCAGCCCTTATATCTCCACATGTACTGCATGCAGCGCACTCCTATTTGGCACAAATATGTACCTTCCTAACACCTATAAACCTTATAAAAAGCGCACCTGTTTGTTGCGAATTGATAGAGTTATTACGGTTTTACCGATTTCGCGCCCTAATTTCCATAGGGTGCAATGTAAAATTGATGGCCCGTTTTCACCAGGACGCCTTGCCCCGATTCCCTTGACTAGTCTTTATATATGTAGGCATTAATGATCTGCGCATGCGCATGTATTTGCAGCACCGTCGGTGCTTCCTTTGCCTGCTATAGGCGAAAAACGATTTATTTATGAAATGTTTGGCGGCCCATATTGCACGTGCTTTTCTATTGACCGCTACCATATTTTGCAGGCTTGTTGGTATGGATAAGGGCTACAAACGTTCCAAATTTCAGCCAAATCGGACGACAAATAAGTGAGTTATTAAGAGTCAAAATATTGGATATTCCTCACCAACTTTGGACTGCTTATTTGAGTCAAATGCGACCTTCACCGATTGGAATGAAACCTGTGCCAGATGAAAGGCCTGGGGCCATGAGTCACTGGGGCAACTGGACGAAAATTCTGAGAGCCTCGTTTTCGAGTTCTGGGCGTTGAAAGTTGATATTTACCAATGTTTGACCCCTAATAACTTATTAACGGACAGTCCGATTTTTCTGAAGAATATCGTTAATTGTAAGTATGGTCCTAAAGTATCTCTTGGCACCATTTTCAATCCAATCGGTAAAGGTCACCTTTAGTCTTTTTCAATCTCTTTGTTCATCAGACGACGTCTACAGACCCATTTTCAGCCCTTATATCTCCACATGTACTGCATGCAGCGCACTCCTATTTGGCACAAATATGTACCTTCCTAACACCTATAAACCTTATAAAAAGCGCACCTGTTTGTTGCGAATTGATAGAGTTATTACGGTTTTACCGATTTCGCGCCCTAATTTCCATAGGGTGCAATGTAAAATTGATGGCCCGTTTTCACCAGGACGCGTTGCCCCGATTCCCTTGACTAGTCTTTATATATGTAGGCATTAATAATCTGCGCATGCGCATGTATTTGCAGCACCGTCGGTGCTTTCCTTTGCCTGCTATAGGCGAAAAACGATTTATTTATGAAATGTTTGGCGGCCCATATTGCACGTGCTTTTCTATTGACCGCTACCATATTTTGCAGGCTTGTTGGTATGGATAAGGGCTACAAACGTTCCAAATTTCAGGCAAATCGGACGACAAATAAGTGAGTTATTAAGAGTCAAAATATTGGATATTCCTCACCAACTTTGGACTGCTTATTTGAGTCAAATGCGACCTTCACCGATTGGAATGAAACCTGTGCCAGATGAAAGGCCTGGGGCCATGAGTCACTGGGGCAACTGGACGAAAATTCTGAGAGCCTCGTTTTCGAGTTCTGGGCGTTGAAAGTTGATATTTACCAATGTTTGACCCCTAATAACTTATTAACGGACAGTCCGATTTTTCTGAAGAATATCGTTAATTGTAAGTATGGTCCTAAAGTATCTCTTGGCACCATTTTCAATCCAATCGGTGAAGGTCACCTTTAGTCTTTTTCAATCTCTTTGTTCATCAGACGACGTCTACAGACCCATTTTCAGCCCTTATATCTCCACATGTACTGCATGCAGCGCACTCCTATTTGGCACAAATATGTACCTTCCTAACACCTATAAACCTTATAAAAAGCGCACCTGTTTGTTGCGAATTGATAGAGTTATTACGGTTTTACCGATTTCGCGCCCTAATTTCCATAGGGTGCAATGTAAAATTGATGGCCCGTTTTCACCAGGACGCCTTGCCCCGATTCCCTTGACTAGTCTTTATATGTGTAGGCATTAATGATCTGCGCATGCGCATGTATTTGTAGCACCGTCGGTGCTTTCCTTTGCCTGCTATAGGCGAAAAACGATTTATTTATGAAATGTTTGGCGGCCCATATTGCACGTACTTTTCTATTGACCGCTACCATATTTTGCAGGCTTGTTGGTATGTATAAGGGCCACAAACGTTCCAAATTTCAGCCAAATCGGACGACAAATAAGTGAGTTATTAAGAGTCAAAATATTGGATATTCCTCACCAACTTTGGACTGCTTATTTGAGTCAAATGCGACCTTCACCGATTGGAATGAAACCTGTGCCAGATGAAAGGCCTGGGGCCATGAGTCACTGGGGCAACTGGACGAAAATTCTGAGAGCCTCGTTTTCGAGTTCTGGGCGTTGAAAGTTGATATTTACCAATGTTTGACCCCTAATAACTTATTAACGGACAGTCCGATTTTTCTGAAGAATATCGTTAATTGTAAGTATGGTCCTAAAGTATCTCTTGGCACCATTTTCAATCCAATCGGTGAAGGTCACCTTTAGTCTTTTTCAATCTCTTTGTTCATCAGACGACGTCTACAGACCCATTTTCAGCCCTTATATCTCCACATGTACTGCATGCAGCGCACTCCTATTTGGCACAAATATGTACCTTCCTAACACCTATAAACCTTATAAAAAGCGCACCTGTTTGTTGCGAATTGATAGAGTTATTACGGTTTTACCGATTTCGCGCCCTAATTTCCATAGGGTGCAATGTAAAATTGATGGCCCGTTTTCACCAGGACGCCTTGCCCCGATTCCCTTGACTAGTCTTTATATATGTAGGCATTAATGATCTGCGCATGCGCATGTATTTGCAGCACCGTCGGTGCTTCCTTTGCCTGCTATAGGCGAAAAACGATTTATTTATGAAATGTTTGGCGGCCCATATTGCACGTGCTTTTCTATTGACCGCTACCATATATTGCAGGCTTGTTGGTATGGATAAGGGCTACAAACGTTCCAAATTTCAGCCAAATCGGACGACAAATAAGTGAGTTATTAAGAGTCAAAATATTGGATATTCCTCACCAACTTTGGACTGCTTATTTGAGTCAAATGCGACCTTCACCGGTTGGAATGAAACCTGTGCCAGATGAAAGGCCTGGGGCCATGAGTCACTGGGGCAACTGGACGAAAATTCTGAGAGCCTCGTTTTCGAGTTCTGGGCGTTGAAAGTTGATATTTACCAATGTTTGACCCCTAATAACTTATTAACGGACAGTCCGATTTTTCTGAAGAATATCGTTAATTGTAAGTATGGTCCTAAAGTATCTCTTGGCACCATTTTCAATCCAATCGGTAAAGGTCACCTTTAGTCTTTTTCAATCTCTTTGTTCATCAGACGACGTCTACAGACCCATTTTCAGCCCTTATATCTCCACATGTACTGCATGCAGCGCACTCCTATTTGGCACAAATATGTACCTTCCTAACACCTATAAACCTTATAAAAAGCGCACCTGTTTGTTGCGAATTGATAGAGTTATTACGGTTTTACCGATTTCGCGCCCTAATTTCCATAGGGTGCAATGTAAAATTGATGGCCCGTTTTCACCAGGACGCGTTGCCCCGATTCCCTTGACTAGTCTTTATATATGTAGGCATTAATAATCTGCGCATGCGCATGTATTTGCAGCACCGTCGGTGCTTTCCTTTGCCTGCTATAGGCGAAAAACGATTTATTTATGAAATGTTTGGCGGCCCATATTGCACGTGCTTTTCTATTGACCGCTACCATATTTTGCAGGCTTGTTGGTATGGATAAGGGCTACAAACGTTCCAAATTTCAGCCAAATCGGACGACAAATAAGTGAGTTATTAAGAGTCAAAATATTGGATATTCCTCACCAACTTTGGACTGCTTATTTGAGTCAAATGCGACCTTCACCGATTGGAATGAAACCTGTGCCAGATGAAAGGCCTGGGGCCATGAGTCACTGGGGCAACTGGACGAAAATTCTGAGAGCCTCGTTTTCGAGTTCTGGGCGTTGAAAGTTGATATTTACCAATGTTTGACCCCTAATAACTTATTAACGGACAGTCCGATTTTTCTGAAGAATATCGTTAATTGTAAGTATGGTCCTAAAGTATCTCTTGGCACCATTTTCAATCCAATCGTTTAAGGTCACCTTTAGTCTTTTTCAATCTCTTTGTTCATCGGACGACGTCTACAGACCCATTTTCAGCCCTTATATCTCCACATGTACTGCATGCAGCGCACTCCTATTTGGCACAAATATGTACCTTCCTAACACCTATAAACCTTATAAAAAGCGCACCTGTTTGTTGCGAATTGATAGAGTTATTACGGTTTTACCGATTTCACGCCCTAATTTCCATAGGGTGCAATGTAAAATTGATGGCCCGTTTTCACCAGGACGCCTTGCCCCGATTCCCTTGACTAGTCTTTATATATGTAGGCATTAATAATTTGCGCATGCGCATGTATTTGCAGCACCGTCGGTGCTTTCCTTTGCCTGCTATAGGCGAAAAACGATTTATTTATGAAATGTTTGGCGTCCCATATTGAACGTGCTTTTCTATTGACCGATACCATATTTTGCAGGCTTGTTGGTATGGATAAGGGCTACAAATGTTCCAAATTTCAGCCAAATCGGACGACAAATAAGTGAGTTATTAAGAGTCAAAATATTGGATATTCCTCACCAACTTTGGACTGCTTATTTGAGTCAAATGCGACCTTCACCGATTGGAATGAAACCTGTGCCAGATGAAAGGCCTGGGGCCATGAGTCACTGGGGCAACTGGACGAAAATTCTGAGAGCCTCGTTTTCGAGTTCTGGGCGTTGAAAGTTGATATTTACCAATGTTTGACCCCTAATAACTTATTAACGGACAGTCCGATTTTTCTGAAGAATATCGTTAATTGTAAGTATGGTCCTAAAGTATCTCTTGGCACCATTTTCAATCCAATCGGTGAAGGTCACCTTTAGTCTTTTTCAATCTCTTTGTTCATCAGACGACGTCTACAGACCCATTTTCAGCCCTTATATCTCCACATGTACTGCATGCAGCGCACTCCTATTTGGCACAAATATGTACCTTCCTAACACCTATAAACCCTATAAAAAGCGCACCTGTTTGTTGCGAATTGATAGAGTTATTACGGTTTTACCGATTTCGCGCCCTAATTTCCATAGGGTGCAATGTAAAATTGATGGCCCGTTTTCACCAGGACGCCTTGCCCCGATTCCCTTGACTAGTCTTTATATATGTAGGCATTAATAATTTGCGCATGCGCATGTATTTGCAGCACCGTCGGTGCTTTCCTTTGCCTGCTATAGGCGAAAAACGATTTATTTATGAAATGTTTGGCGGCCCATATTGCACGTGCTTTTCTATTGACCGCTACCATATTTTGCAGGCTTGTTGGTATGGATAAGGGCTACAAACGTTCCAAATTTAAGCCAAATCGGACGACAAATAAGTGAGTTATTAAGAGTCAAAATATTGGATATTCTTCACCAACTTTGGACTGCTTATTTGAGTCAAATGCGACCTTCACCGATTGGAATGAAACCTGTGCCAGATGAAAGGCCTGCGGCCATGAGTCACCGGGGCAACTAGACGAAAATTCTGAGAGCCTCGTTTTCGAGTTCTGGGCGTTGAAAGTTGATATTTACCAATGTTTGACCCCTAATAACTTATAAACGGACAGTCCGATTTTTCTGAAGAATATCGTTAATTGTAAGTATGGTCCTAAAGTATCTCTTGGCACCATTTTCAATCCAATCGGTGAAGGTCACCTTTAGTCTTTTGCAATCTCTTTGTTCATCAGACGACGTCTACAGACCCAATTTCAGCCCTTATATCTCCACATGTACTGCATGCAGCGCACTCCTATTTGGCACAAATATGTACCTTCCTTACACCTATAAACCTTATAAAAAGCGAACCTGTTTGTTGCGAATTGATAGAGTTATTACGGTTTTACCGATTTCGCGCCCTAATTTCCATAGGGTGCAATGTAAAATTGATGGCCCGTTTTCACCAGGACGCGTTGCCCCGATTCCCTTGACTAGTCTTTATATATGTAGGCATTAATGATCTGCGCATGCGCATGTATTAGCAGCACCGTCGGTGCTTTCCTTTGCCTGCTATAGGCGAAAAACGATTTATTTATGAAATGTTTGGCGGCCCATATTGCACGTGCTTTCTTATTGACCGCTACCATATTTTGCAGGCTTGTTGGTATGGATAAGGGCTACAAACGTTCCAAATTTCAGCCAAATCGGACGACAAATAAGTGAGTTATTAAGAGTCAAAATATTGGATATTCTTCACCAACTTTGGACTGCTTATTTGAGTCAAATGCGACCTTCACCGATTGGAATGAAACCTGTGCCAGATGAAAGGCCTGGGGCCATGAGTCACCGGGGCAACTGGACGAAAATTCTGAGAGCCTCGTTTTCGAGTTCTGGGCGTTGAAATTTGATATTTACCAATGTTTGACCCCTAATAACTTATTAACGGACAGTCCGATTTTTCTGAAGAATATCGTTAATTGTAAGTATGGTCCTAAAGTATCTCTTGGCACCATTTTCAATCCAATCGGTGAAGGTCACCTTTAGTCTTTTTCAATCTCTTTGTTCATCAGACGACGTCTACAGACCCACTTTCAGCCCTTATATCTCCACATGTACTGCATGCAGCGCACTCCTATTTGGCACAAATATGTACCTTCCTAACACCTATAAACCTTATAAAAAGCGCACCTGTTTGTTGCGAATTGATAGAGTTATTACGGTTTTACCGATTTAGCGCCCTAATTTCCATAGGGTGCAATGTAAAATTGATGGCCCGTTTTCACCAGGACGCCTTGCCCCGATTCCCTTGACTAGTCTTTATATATGTAGGCATTAATGATCTGCGCATGCGCATGTATTTGCAGCACCGTCGGTGCTTTCCTTTGCCTGCTATAGGCGAAAAACGATTTATTTATGAAATGTTTGGCGGCCCATATTGCACGTGCTTTTCTATTGACCGCTACCATATTTTGCAGGCTTGTTGGTATGGATAAGGGCTACAAACATTCTAAATTTCAGCCAAATCGGACGACAAATAAGTGAGTTATTAAGAGTCAAAATATTGGATATTCCTCACCAACTTTGGACTGCTTATTTGAGTCAAATGCGACCTTCACCGATTGGAATGAAACCTGTGCCAGATGAAAGGCCTGGGGCCATGAGTCACTGGGGCAACTGGACGAAAATTCTGAGAGCCTCGTTTTCGAGTTCTGGGCGTTGAAAGTTGATATTTACCAATGTTTGACCCCTAATAACTTATTAACGGACAGTCCGATTTTTCTGAAGAATATCGTTAATTGTAAGTATGGTCCTAAAGTATCTCTTGGCACCATTTTCAATCCAATCGGTGAAGGTCACCTTTAGTCTTTTTCAATCTCTTTGTTCATCAGACGACGTCTACAGACCCATTTTCAGCCCTTATATCTCCACATGTACTGCATGCAGCGCACTCCTATTTGGCACAAATATGTACCTTCCTAACACCTATAAACCTTATAAAAAGCGCACCTGTTTGTTGCGAATTGATAGAGTTATTACGGTTTTACCGATTTCGCGCCCTAATTTCCATAGGGTGCAATGTAAAATTGATGGCCCGTTTTTACCAGGACGCCTTGCCCCGATTCCCTTGACTAGTCTTTATATATGTAGGCATTAATGATCTGCGCATGCGCATGTATTTGCAGCACCGTCGGTGCTTTCCTTTGCCTGCTATAGGCGAAAAACGATTTATTTATGAAATGTTTGGCGGCCCATATTGCACGTGCTTTTCTATTGACCGCTACCATATTTTGCAGGCTTGTTGGTATGGATAAGGGCTACAAACGTTCCAAATTTCAGCCAAATCGGACGAAAAATAAGTGAGTTATTAAGAGTCAGAATATTGGATATTCCTCACCAACTTTGGAATGCCTATTTGAGTCAAATGCGACCTTCACGGATTGAAATGAAACCTGTGCCAGATGAAAGGCCTGGGGCCATGAGTCACTGGGGCAACTGGACGAAAATTCTGAGAGCCTCGTTTTCGAGTTCTGGGCGTTGAAAGTTGATATTTACCAATGTTTGACCCCTAATAACTTATTAACGGACAGTCCGATTTTTCTGAAGAATATCGTTAATTGTAAGTATGGTCCTAAAGTATCTCTTGGCACCATTTTCAATCCAATCGGTGAAGGTCACCTTTAGTCTTTTTCAATCTCTTTGTTCATCAGACGACGTCTACAGACCCACTTTCACCCCTTATATCTCCACATGTACTGCATGCAGCGCACTCCTATTTGGCACAAATATGTACCTTCCTAACACCTATAAACCTTATAAAAAGCGCACCTGTTTGTTGCGAATTGATAGAGTTATTACGGTTTTACCGATTTCGCGCCCTAATTTCCATAGGGTGCAATGTAAAATTGATGGCCCGTTTTCACCAGGACGCCTTGCCCCGATTCCCTTGACTAGTCTTTATATATGTAGGCATTAATGATCTGCGCATGCGCATGTATTTGCAGCACCGTCGGTGCTTTCCTTTGCCTGCTATAGGCGAAAAACGATTTATTTATGAAATGTTTGGCGGCCCATATTGCACGTGCTTTTCTATTGACCGCTACCATATTTTGCAGGCTTGTTGGTATGGATA
This sequence comes from Anodontia alba, assembly GCA_964016985.1. Classification (NCBI taxonomy): domain Eukaryota; kingdom Metazoa; phylum Mollusca; class Bivalvia; order Lucinida; family Lucinidae; genus Anodontia; species Anodontia alba. The sequence continues at coordinate 28,139,658 of OZ024834.1, forward strand.
AGGGCTACAAACGTTCCAAATTTCAGCCAAATCGGACGACAAATAAGTGAGTTATTAAGAGTCAAAATATTGGATATTCCTCACCAACTTTGGACTGCTTATTTGAGTCAAATGCGACCTTCACCGATTGGAATGAAACCTGTGCCAGATGAAAGGCCTGGGGCCATGAGTCACTGGGGCAACTGGACGAAAATTCTGAGAGCCTCGTTTTCGAGTTCTGGGCGTTGAAAGTTGATATTTACCAATGTTTGACCCCTAATAACTTATTAACGGACAGTCCGATTTTTCTGAAGAATATCGTTAATTGTAAGTATGGTCCTAAAGTATCTCTTGGCACCATTTTCAATCCAATCGGTGAAGGTCACCTTTAGTCTTTTTCAATCTCTTTGTTCATCAGACGACGTCTACAGACCCATTTTCAGCCCTTATATCTCCACATGTACTGCATGCAGCGCACTCCTATTTGGCACAAATATGTACCTTCCTAACACCTATAAACCTTATAAAAAGCGCACCTGTGTGTTGCGAATTGATAGAGTTATTACGGTTTTACCGATTTCGCGCCCTAATTTCCATAGGGTGCAATGTAAAATTAATGGCCCGTTTTCATCAGGACGCCTTGCCCCGATTCCCTTGACTAGTCTTTATATATGTAGGCATTAATGATCTGCGCATGCGCATGTATTTGCAGCACCGTCGGTGCTTTCCTTTGCCTGCTATAGGCGAAAAAACGATTTATTTATGAAATGTTTGGCGGCCCATATTGCACGTGCTTTTCTATTGACTGCTACCATATTTTGCAGGCTTGTTGGTATGGATAAGGGCTACTAACGTTCGAAATTTCAGCTAAATCGGACGACAAATAAGTGAGTTATTAAGAGTCAAAATATTGGATATTCCTCACCAACTTTGGACTGCTTATTTGAGTCAAATGCGACCTTCACCGATTGGAATGAAACCTGTGCCAGATGAAAGGCCTGGGGCCATGAGTCACTGGGGCAACTGGACGAAAATTCTGAGAGCCTCGTTTTCGAGTTCTGGGCGTTGAAAGTTGATATTTACCAATGTTTGACCCCTAATAACTTATTAACGGACAGTCCGATTTTTCTGAAGAATATCGTTAATTGTAAGTATGGTCCTAAAGTATCTCTTGGCACCATTTTCAATCCAATCGGTGAAGGTCACCTTTAGTCTTTTTCAATCTCTTTGTTCATCAGACGACGTCTACAGACCCATTTTCAGCCCTTATATCTCCACATGTACTGCATGCAGCGCACTCCTATTTGGCACAAATATGTACCTTCTTAACACCTATAAACCTTAATAAAAGCGCACCTGTTTGTTGCGAAATGATAGAGTTATTACGGTTTTACCGATTTCGCGCCCTAATTTCCATAGGGTGCAATGTAAAATTGATGGCCCGTTTTCACCAGGACGCCTTGCCCCGATTCCCTTGACTATATATGTAGGCATTAATGATCTGCGCATGCGCATGTATTTGCAGCACCGTCGGTGCTTTCCTTTGCCTGCTATAGGCGAAAAACGATTTATTTATGAAATGTTTGGCGGCCCATATTGCACGTGGTTTTCTATTGACCGCTACCATATTTTGCAGGCTTGTTGGTATGGATAAGGGCTACAAACGTTCCAAATTTCAGCCAAATCGGACGACAAATAAGTGAGTTATTAAGAGTCAAAATATTGGATATTCCTCACCAACTTTGGACTGCTTATTTGAGTCAAATGCGACCTTCACCGATTGGAATGAAACCTGTGCCAGATGAAAGGCCTGGGGCCATGAGTCACTGGGGCAACTGGACGAAAATTCTGAGAGCCTCGTTTTCGAGTTCTGGGCGTTGAAAGTTGATATTTACCAATGTTTGACCCCTAATAACTTATTAACGGACAGTCCGATTTTTCTGAAGAATATCGTTAATTGTAAGTATGGTCCTAAAGTATCTCTTGGCACCATTTTCAATCCAATCGGTGAAGGTCACCTTTAGTCTTTTTCAATCTCTTTGTTCATCAGACGACGTCTACAGACCCATTTTCAGCCCTTATATCTCCACATGTACTGCATGCAGCGCATTCCTATTTGGCACAAATATGTACCTTCCTAACACCTATAAACCTTATAAAAAGCGCCCCTGTTTGTTGCGAATTGATAGAGTAATTACGGTTTTACCGATTTCGCGCCCTAATTTCCATAGGGTGCAATGTAAAATTGATGGCCCGTTTTCACCAGGACGCCTTGCCCCGATTCCCTTGACTAGTCTTTATATATGTAGGCATTAATGATCTGCGCATGCGCATGTATTTGCAGCACCGTCGGTGCTTTCCTTTGCCTGCTATAGGCGAAAAACGATTTATTTATGAAATGTTTGGCGGCCCATATTGCACGTGGTTTTCTATTGACCGCTACCATATTTTGCAGGCTTGTTGGTATGGATAAGGGCTACAAACGTTCCAAATTTCAGCCAAATCGGACGACAAATAAGTGAGTTATTAAGAGTCAAAATATTGGATATTCCTCACCAACTTTGGACTGCTTATTTGAGTCAAATGCAACCTTCACCGATTGGAATGAAACCTGTGCCAGATGAAAGGCCTGGGGCCATGAGTCACTGGGGCAACTGGACGAAAATTCTGAGAGCCTCGTTTTCGAGTTCTGGGCGTTGAAAGTTGATATTTACCAATGTTTGACCCCTAATAACTTATTAACGGACAGTCCGATTTTTCTGAAGAATATCGTTAATTGTAAGTATGGTCCTAAAGTATCTCTTGGCACCATTTTCAATCCAATCGGTGAAGGTCGCCTTTAGTGTTTTTCAATCTCTTTGTTCATCAGACGACGTCTACAGACCCATTTTCAGCCCTTATATCTCCACATGTACTGCATGCAGCGCCCTCTTATTTGGCACAAATATGTACCTTCCTAACACCTATAAACCTTATAAAAAGCGCACCTGTTTGTTGCGAATTGATAGAGTTATTACGGTTTTACCGATTTCGCGCCCTAATTTCCATAGTGTGCAATGTAAATTTGATGGCCCGTTTTCACCAGGACGCCTTGCCCCGATTCCCTTGACTAGTCTTTATATATGTAGGCATTAATGATCTGCGCATGCGCATGTATTTGCAGCACCGTCGGTGCTTTCCTTTGCCTGCTATAGGCGAAAAACGATTTATTTATGAAATGTTTGGCGGCCCATATTGCACGTGCTTTTCTATTGACCGCTACCATATTTTGCAGGCTTGTTGGTATGGATAAGGGCTACAAACGTTCCAAATCTCAGCCAAATCGGACGACAAATAAGTGAGTTATTAAGAGTCAAAATATTGGATATTCCTCACCAACTTTGGACTGCTTATTTGAGTCAAATGCGACCTTATTATAGAGTTATTACGGTTTTACCGATTTCGCGCCCTAATTTCCACAGAGTGCAAGGTAAAATTGATGGCCCGTTTTCACCAGGACGGCTTGCCCCGATTCCCTTGACTAGTCTTTATATATGTAGGCATTAATGATCTGCGCATGCGCATGTATTTGCAGCACCGTCGGTGCTTTCCTTTGCCTGCTATAGGCGAAAAACGATTTATTTATGAAATGTTTGGCGGCCCATATTGCACGTGCTTTTCTATTGACCGCTACCATATTTTGCAGGCTTGTTGGTATGGATAAGGGCTACAAACGTTCCAAATTTCAGCCAAATCGGACGACAAATAAGTGAGTTATTAAGAGTCAAAATATTGGATATTCCTCACCAACTTTGGACTGCTTATTTGAGTCAAATGCGACCTTCACCGATTGGAATGAAACCTGTGCCAGATGAAAGGCCTGGGGCCATGAGTCACTGGGGCAACTGGACGAAAATTCTGAGAGCCTCGTTTTCGAGTTCTGGGCGTTGAAAGTTGATATTTACCAATGTTTGACCCCTAATAACTTATTAACGGACAGTCCGATTTTTCTGAAGAATATCGTTAATTGTAAGTTTGGTCCTAAAGTATCTCTTGGCACCATTTTCAATCCAATCGGTGAAGGTCACCTTTAGTCTTTTTCAATCTCTTTGTTCATCAGACGACGTCTACAGACCCATTTTCAGCCCTTATATCTCCACATGTACTGCATGCAGCGCACTCCTATTTGGCACAAATATGTACCTTCCTAACACCTATAAACCTTATAAAAAGCGCCCCTGTTTGTTGCGAATTGATAGAGTTATTACGGTTTTACCGATTTCGCTCCCTAATTTCCATAGGGTGCAATGTAAAATTGATGGCCCGTTTTCACCAGGACGCCTTGCCCCGATTCCCTTGACTAGTCTTTATATATGTAGGCATTAATGATCTGCGCATGCGCATGTATTTGCAGCACCGTCGGTGCTTTCCTTTGCCTGCTATAGGCGAAAAACTATTTATTTATGAAATGTTTGGCGGCCCATATTGCACATGCTTTTCTATTGACCGCTACCATATTTTGCAGGCTTGTTGGTATGGATAAGGGCTACAAACGTTCCAAATTTCAGCCAAATCGGACGACAAATAAGTGAGTTATTAAGAGTCAAAATATTGGATATTCCTCACCAACTTTGGACTGCTTATTTGAGTCAAATGCGACCTTATTATAGAGTTATTACGGTTTTACCGATTTCGCGCCCTAATTTCCACAGAGTGCAAGGTAAAATTGATGGCCCGTTTTCACCAGGACGCCTTGCCCCGATTCCCTTGACTAGTCTTTATATATGTAGGCATTAATGATCTGCGCATGCGCATGTATTTGCAGCACCGTCGGTGCTTTCCTTTGCCTGCTATAGGCGAAAAACGATTTATTTATGAAATGTTTGGCGGCCCATATTGCACGTGCTTTTCTATTGACCGCTACCATATTTTGCAGGCTTGTTGGTATGGATAAGGGCTACAAACGTTCCAAATTTCAGCCAAATCGGACGACAAATAAGTGAGTTATTAAGAGTCAAAATATTGGATATTCCTCACCAACTTTGGACTGCTTATTTGAGTCAAATGCGACCTTCACCGATTGGAATGAAACCTGTGCCAGATGAAAGGCCTGGGGCCATGAGTCACTGGGGCAACTGGACGAAAATTCTGAGAGCCTCGTTTTCGAGTTCTGGGCGTTGAAAGTTGACGTTTACCAATGTTTGACCCCTAATAACTTATTAACGGACAGTCCGATTTTTCTGAAGAATATCGTTAATTGTAAGTATGGTCCTAAAGTATCTCTTGGCACCATTTTCAATCCAATCGGTGAAGGTCACCTTTAGTCTTTTTCAATCTCTTTGTTCATCAGACGACGTCTACAGACCCATTTTCAGCCCTTATATCTCCACATGTACTGCATGCAGCGCACTCCTATTTGGCACAAATATGTACCTTCCTAACACCTATAAACCTTATAAAAAGCGCACCTGTTTGTTGCGAATTGATAGAGTTATTACGGTTTTACCGATTTCGCGCCCTAATTTCCATAGGATGCAATGTAAAATTGATGGCCCGTTTTCACCAGGACGCCTTGCCCCGATTCCCTTGACTAGTCTTTATATATGTAGGCATTAATGATCTGCGCATGCGCATGTATTTGCAGCACCGTCGGTGCTTTCCTTTGCCTGCTATAGGCGAAAAACGATTTATTTATGAAATGTTTGGCGGCCCATATTGCACGTGCTTTTCTATTGACCGCTACCATATTTTGCAGGCGTGTTGGTATGGATAAGGGCTACAAACGTTCCAAATTTCAGCCAAATCGGACGACAAATAAGTGAGTTATTAAGAGTCAAAATATTGGATATTCCTCACCAACTTTGGACTGCTTATTTGTGTCGAATGCGACCTTCGCCGATTGGAATGAAACCTGTGCCAGATGAAAGGCCTGGGGCCATGAGTCACTGGGGCAACTGGACGAAAATTCTGAGAGCCTCGTTTTCGAGTTCTGGGCGTTGAAAGTTGATATTTACCAATGTTTGACCCCTAATAACTTATTAACGGACAGTCCGATTTTTCTGAAGAATATCGTTAATTGTAAGTATGGTCCTAAAGTATCTCTTGGCACCATTTTCAATCCAATCGGTGAAGGTCACCTTTAGTCTTTTTCAATCTCTTTGTTCATCAGACGACGTCTACAGACCCATTTTTAGCCCTTATATCTCCACATGTACTGCATGCAGCGCACTCCTATTTGGCACAAATATGTACCTTCCTAACACCTATAAACCTTATAAAAAACGCACCTGTTTGTTGCGAATTGATAGAGTTATTACGGTTTTACCGATTTCGCGCCCTAATTTCCACAGAGTGCAAGGTAAAATTGATGGCCCGTTTTCACCAGGACGCCTTGCCCCGATTCCCTTGACTAGTCTTTATATATGTAGGCATTAATGATCTGCGCATGCGCATGTATTTGCAGCACCGTCGGTGCTTTCCTTTGCCTGCTATAGGCGAAAAACGATTTATTTATGAAATGTTTGGCGGCCCATATTGCACGTGCTTTTCTATTGACCGCTACCATATTTTGCAGGCTTGTTGGTATGGATAAGGGCTACAAACGTTCCAAATTTCAGCCAAATCGGACGACAAATAAGTGAGTTATTAAGAGTCAAAATATTGGATATTCCTCACCAACTTTGGACTGCTTATTTGAGTCAAATGCGACCTTCACCGATTGGAATGAAACCTGTGCCAGATGAAAGGCCTGGGGCCATGAGTCACTGGGGCAACTGGACGAAAATTCTGAGAGCCTCGTTTTCGAGTTCTGGGCGTTGAAAGTTGATATTTACCAATGTTTGACACCTAATAACTTATTAACGGACAGTCCGATTTTTCTGAAGAATATCGTTAATTGTAAGTATGGTCCTAAAGTATCTCTTGGCACCATTTTCAATCCAATCGGTGAAGGTCACCTTTAGTCTTTTTCAATCTCTTTGTTCATCAGACGACGTCTACAAACCCATTTTCAGCCCTTATATCTTCACATGTACTGCATGCAGCGCACTCCTATTTGGCACAAATATGTACCTTCCTAACACCTATAAACCTTATAAAAAGCGCACCTGTTTGTTGCGAATTGATAGAGTTATTACGGTTTTACCGATTTCGCGCCCTAATTTCCATAGGGTGCAATGTAAAATTGATGGCCCGTTTTCACCAGGACGCCTTGCCCCGATTCCCTTGACTAGTCTTTATATATGTAGGCATTAATGATCTGCGCATGCGCATGTATTTGCAGCACCGTCGGTGCTTTCCTTTGCCTGCTATAGGCGAAAAACGATTTATTTATGAAATGTTTGGCGGCCCATATTGCACGTGCTTTTCTATTGACCGCTACCATATTTGCAGGCTTGTTGGTATGGATAAGGGCTACAAACGTTCCAAATTTCAGCCAAATCGGACGACAAATAAGTGAGTTATTAAGAGTCAAAATATTGGATATTCCTCACCAACTTTGGACTGCTTATTTGAGTCAAATGCGACCTTCACCGATTGGAATGAAACCTGTGCCAGATGAAAGGCCTGGGGCCATGAGTCACTGGGGCAACTGGACGAAAATTCTGAGAGCCTCGTTTTCGAGTTCTGGGCGTTGAAAGTTGATATTTACCAATGTTTGACCCCTAATAACTTATTAACGGACAGTCCGATTTTTCTGAAGAATATCGTTAATTGTAAGTATGGTCCTAAAGTATCTCTTGGCACCATTTTCAATCCAATCAGTGAAGGTCACCTTTAGTGTTTTTCAATCTCTTTGTTCATCAGACGACGTCTACAGACCCATTTTCAGCCCTTATATCTCCACATGTACTGCATGCAGCGCACTCCTATTTGGCACAAATATGTACCTTCCTAACACCTATAAACCTTATAAAAAGCGCACCTGTTTGTTGCGAATTGATAGAGTTATTACGGTTTTACCGATTTCGCGCCCTAATTTCCATAGGGTGCAATGTAAAATTGATGGCCCGTTTTCACCAGGACGCCTTGCCCCGATTCCCTTGACTAGTCTTTATATATGTAGGCATAAATGATCTGCGCATGCGCATGTATTTGCAGCACCGTCGGTGCTTTCCTTTGCCTGCTATAGGCGAAAAACGATTTATTTATGAAATGTTTGGCGGCCCATATTGCACGTGCTTTTCTATTGACCGCTACCATATTTTGCAGGCTTGTTGGTATGGATAAGGGCTACAAACGTTCCAAATTTCAGCCAAATCGGACGACAAATAAGTGAGTTATTAAGAGTCAAAATATTGGATATTCCTCACCAACTTTGGACTGCTTATTTGAGTCAAATGCGACCTTCACCGATTGGAATGAAACCTGTGCCAGATGAAAGGCCTGGGGCCATGAGTCACTGGGGCAACTGGACGAAAATTCTGAGAGCCTCGTTTTCGAGTTCTGGGCGTTGAAAGTTGATGTTTACCAATGTTTGACCCCTAATAACTTATTAACGGACAGTCCGATTTTTCCGAAGAATATCGTTAATTGTAAGTATGGTCCTAAAGTATCTCTTGGCACCATTTTCAATCCAATCGGTGAAGGTCACCTTTAGTCTTTTTCAATCTCTTTGTTCATCAGATGACGTCTACAGACCCATTTTCAGCCCTTATATCTCCACATGTACTGCATGCAGCGCACTCCTATTTGGCACAAATATGTACCTTCCTAACACCTATAAACCTTATAAAAAACGCACCTGTTTGTTGCGAATTGATAGAGTTATTACGGTTTTACCGATTTCGCGCCCTAATTTCCATAGGATGCAATGTAAAATTGATGGCCCGTTTTCACCAGGACGCCTTGCCCCGATTCCCTTGACTAGTCTTTATATATGTAGGCATTAATGATCTGCGCATGCGCATGTATTTGCAGCACCGTCGGTGCTTTCCTTTGCCTGCTATAGGCGAAAAACGATTTATTTATGAAATGTTTGGCGGCCCATATTGCACGTGCTTTTCTATTGACCGCTACCATATTTTGCAGGCGTGTTGGTATGGATAAGGGCTACAAACGTTCCAAATTTCAGCCAAATCGGACGACAAATAAGTGAGTTATTAAGAGTCAAAATATTGGATATTCCTCACCAACTTTGGACTGCTTATTTGTGTCAAATGCGACCTTCGCCGATTGGAATGAAACCTGTGCCAGATGAAAGGCCTGGGGCCATGAGTCACTGGGGCAACTGGACGAAAATTCTGAGAGCCTCGTTTTCGAGTTCTGGGCGTTGAAAGTTGATATTTACCAATGTTTGACCCCTAATAACTTATTAACGGACAGTCCGATTTTTCTGAAGAATATCGTTAATTGTAAGTATGGTCCTAAAGTATCTCTTGGCACCATTTTCAATCCAATCGGTGAAGGTCACCTTTAGTCTTTTTCAATCTCTTTGTTCATCAGACGACGTCTACAGACCCATTTTTAGCCCTTATATCTCCACATGTACTGCATGCAGCGCACTCCTATTTGGCACAAATATGTACCTTCCTAACACCTATAAACCTTATAAAAAGCGCACCTGTTTGTTGCGAATTGATAGAGTTATTACGGTTTTACCGATTTCGCGCCCTAATTTCCATAGGGTGCAATGTAAAATTGATGGCCCGTTTTCACCAGGACGCCTTGCCCGATTCCCTTGACTAGTCTTTATATATGTAGGCATTAATGATCTGCGCATGCGCATGTATTTGCAGCACCGTCGGTGCTTTCCTTTGCCTGCTATAGGCGAAAAACGATTTATTTATGAAATGTTTGGCGGCCCATATTGCACGTGCTTTTCTATTGACCGCTACCATATTTTGCAGGCTTGTTGGTATGGATAAGGGCTACAAACGTTCCAAACTTCAGCCAAATCGGATGACAAATAAGTGAGTTATTAAGAGTCAAAATATTGGATATTCATCACCAACTTTGGACTGCTTATTTGAGTCAAATGCGACCTTCACCGATTGGAATGAAACCTGTGCCAGATGAAAGGCCTGTGGCCATGAGTCACTGGGGCAACTGGACGAAAATTCTGAGAGCCTCGTTTTCGAGTTCTGGGCATTGAAAGTTGATATTTACCAATGTTTGACCCCTAATAACTTATTAACGGACAGTCCGATTTTTCTGAAGAATATCGTTAATTGTCAGTATGGTCCTAAAGTATCTCTTGGCACCATTTTCAATCCAATCGGTGAAGGTCACCTTTAGTCTTTTTCAGTCTCTTTATTCATCAGACGACGTCTACAGACCCATTTTCAGCCCTTATATCTCCACATGTACTGCATGCAGCGCACTCCTATTTGGCACAAATATGTACCTTTCTAACACCTATAAACCTTATAAAAAGCGCACCTGTTTGTTGCGAATTGATAGAGTAATTACGGTTTTACCGATTTCGCGCCCTAATTTCCGTAGGGTGCAATGTAAAATTGATGGCCCGTTTTCACCAGGACGCCTTGCCCCGATTCCCTTGAATAGTCTTTATATATGTAGGCATTAATGATCTGCGCATGCGCATGTATTTGCAGCACCGTCGGTGCTTTCCTTTGCCTGCTATAGGCGAAAAACGATTTATTTATGAAATGTTTGGCGGCCCATATTGCACGTGCTTTTCTATTGACCGCTACCATATTTTGCAGGCTTGTTGGTATGGATATGGGCTACAAACGTTTCAAATTTCAGTTAAATCGGACGACAAATAAGTGAGTTATTAAGAGTCAAAATATTGGATATTCCTCACCAACTTTGGACTGCTTATTTGAGTCAAATGCGACCTTCACCGATTGGAATGAAACCTGTGCCAGATGAAAGGCCTGGGACCATGAGTCACTGGGGCAACTGGACGAAAATTCTGAGAGCCTCGTTTTCGAGTTCTGGGCGTTGAAAGTTGATATTTACCAATGTTTGACCCCTAATAACTTATTAACGGACAGTCCGATTTTTCTGAAGAATATCGTTAATTGTAAGTATGGTCCTAAAGTATCTCTTGGCACCATTTTCAATCCAATCGGTGAAGGTCACCTTTAGTCTTTTTCAATCTCTTTGTTCATCAGACGACGTCTACAGACCCATTTTCAGCCCTTATATCTTCACATGTACTGCATGCAGCGCACTCCTATTTGGCACAAATATGTACCTTCCTAACACCTATAAACCTTATAAAAAGCGCACCTGTTTGTTGCGAATTGATAGAGTTATTACGGTTTTACCGATTTCGCGCCCTAATTTCCATAGGGTGCAATGTAAAATTGATGGCCCGTTTTCACCAGGACGCCTTGCCCCGATTCCCTTGACTAGTCTTTATATATGTAGGCATTAATGATCTGCGCATGCGCATGTATTTGCAGCACCGTCGGTGCTTTCCTTTGCCTGCTATAGGCGAAAAACGATTTATTTATGAAATGTTTGGCGGCCCATATTGCACGTGCTTTTCTATTGACCGCTACCATATTTGCAGGCTTGTTGGTATGGATAAGGGCTACAAACGTTCCAAATTTCAGCCAAATCGGACGACAAATAAGTGAGTTATTAAGAGTCAAAATATTGGATATTCCTCACCAACTTTGGACTGCTTATTTGAGTCAAATGCGACCTTCACCGATTGGAATGAAACCTGTGCCAGATGAAAGGCCTGGGGCCATGAGTCACTGGGGCAACTGGACGAAAATTCTGAGAGCCTCGTTTTCGAGTTCTGGGCGTTGAAAGTTGATATTTACCAATGTTTGACCCCTAATAACTTATTAACGGACAGTCCGATTTTTCTGAAGAATATCGTTAATTGTAAGTATGGTCCTAAAGTATCTCTTGGCACCATTTTCAATCCAATCGGTGAAGGTCACCTTTAGTCTTTTTCAATCTCTTTGTTCATCAGACGACGTCTACAGACCCATTTTCAGCCCTTATATCTCCACATGTACTGCATGCAGCGCACTCCTATTTGGCACAAATATGTACCTTCCTAACACCTATAAACCTTATAAAAAGCGCACCTGTTTGTTGCGAATTGATAGAGTTATTACGGTTTTACCGATTTCGCGCTCTAATTTCCATAGGGTGCAATGTAAAATTGATGGCCCGTTTTCACCAGGACGCCTTGCCCCGATTCCCTTGACTAGTCTTTATATATATAGGCATTAATGATCTGCGCACGCGCATATATTTGCAGCACCGTCGGTGCTTTCATTTTCCTGCTATAGGCGAAAAACGATTTATTTATGAAATGTTTGGCGGCCCATATTGCACGTGGTTTTCTATTGACCGCTACCATATTTTGCAGGCTTGTTGGTATAGATAAGGGCTACAAACGTTCCAAATTCCAGCCAAATCGGACGACAAATAAGTGAGTTATTAAGAGTCAAAATATTGGATATTCCTCACCAACTTTGGACTGCTTATTTGAGTCAAATGCGACCTTCACCGATTGGAATGAAACCTGTGCCAGATGAAAGGCCTGGGGCCATGAGTCACTGGGGCAACTGGACGAAAATTCTGAGAGCCTCGTTTTCGAGTTCTGGGCGTTGAAAGTTGATATTTACCAATGTTTGACCCCTAATAACTTATTAACGGACAGTCCGATTTTTCTGAAGAATATCGTTAATTGTAAGTATGGTCCTAAAGTATCTCTTGGCACCATTTTAAATCCAATCGGTGAAGGTCACCTTTAGTGTTTTTCAATCTCTTTGTTCATCAGACGACGTCTACAGACCCATTTTCAGCCCTTATATCTCCACATGTACTGCATGCAGCGCACTCCTATTTGGCACAAATATGTACCTTCCTAACACCTATAAACCTTATAAAAAGCGCACCTGTTTGTTGCGAATTGATAGAGTTATTACGGTTTTACCGATTTCGCGCCCTAATTTCCATAGGGTGCAATGTAAAATTGATGGCCCGTTTTCACCAGGACGCCTTGCCCCGATTCCCTTGACTAGTCTTTATATATGTAGGTATTAATGATCTGCGCAAGCGCATGTATTTGCAGCACCATCGGTGCTTTCCTTTGCCTGCTATAGGCGAAAAACGATTTTATTTATGAAATGTTTGGCGGCCCGTATTGCACGTGCTTTTCTATTGACCGCTACCATATTTTGCAGGCTTGTTGGTATATATAAGGGCTACAAACGTTCCAAATTGCAGCCAAATCGGACGACAAATAAGTGAGTTATTAAGAGTCAAAATATTGGATATTCCTCACCAACTTTGGACTGCTTATTTGAGTCAAATGCGACCTTCACCGATTGGAATGAAACCTGTGCCAGATGAAAGGCCTGGGGCCATGAGTCACTGGGGCAACTGGACGAAAATTCTGAGAGCCTCGTTTTCGAGTTCTGGGCGTTGAAAGTTGATATTTACCAATGTTTGACCCCTAATAACTTATTAACGGACAGTCCGATTTTTCTGAAGAATATCGTTAATTGTAAGTATGGTCCTAAAGTATCTCTTGGCACCATTTTCAATCCAATCGGTCAAGGTCACCTTTAGTGTTTTTCAATCTCTTTGTTCATCAGACGACGTCTACAGACCCATTTTCAGCCCTTATATCTCCACATGTACTGCATGCAGCGCACTCCTATTTGGCACAAATATGTACCTTCCTAACACCTATTAACCTTATAAAAAGCGCACCTGTTTGTTGCGAATTGATAGAGTTATTACGGTTTTACCGATTTCGCGCCCTAATTTCCATAGGGTGCAATGTAAAATTGATGGCCCGTTTTCACCAGGACGCCTTGCCCCGATTCCCTTGACTAGTCTTTATATATGTAGGCATTAATGATCTGCGCATGCGCATGTATTTGCAGCACCGTCGGTGCTTTCCTTTGCCTGCTATAGGCGAAAAACGATTTATTTATGAAATGTTTGGCGGCCCATATTGCACGTGCTTTTCTATTGACCGCTACCATATTTTGCAGGCTTGTTGGTATGGATAAGGGCTACAAACGTTCCAAATTTCAGCCAAATCGGACGACAAATAAGTGAGTTATTAAGAGTCAAAATATTGGATATTCCTCACCAACTTTGGACTGCTTATTTGAGTCAAATGCGACCTTCACCGATTGGAATGAAACCTGTGCCAGATGAAAGGCCTGGGGCCATGAGTCACTGGGGCAACTGGACGAAAATTCTGAGAGCCTCGTTTTCGAGTTCTGGGCGTTGAAAGTTGATATTTACCAATATTTGACCCCTAATAACTTATTAACGGACAGTCCGATTTTTCTGAAGAATATCGTTAATTGTAAGTATGGTCCTAAAGTATCTCTTGGCACCATTTTCAATCCAATCGGTGAAGGTCACCTTTAGTCTTTTTCAATCTCTTTGTTCATCAGACGACGTCTACAGACCCATTTTCAGCCCTTACATCTCCACATGTACTGCATGCAGCGCACTCCTATTTGGCACAAATATGTACCTTCCTAACACCTATAAACCTTATAAAAAGCGCACCTGTTTGTTGCGAATTGATAGAGTTATTACGGTTTTACCGATTTCGCGCCCTAATTTCCATAGGGTGCAATGTAAAATTGATGGCCCGTTTTCACCAGGACGCCTTGCCCCGATTCCCTTGACTAGTCTTTATATATGTAGGCATTAATGATCTGCGCATGCGCATGTATTTGCAGCACCGTCGGTGCTTTCCTTTGCCTGCTATAGGCGAAAAACGATTTATTTATGAAATGTTTGGCGGCCCATATTGCACTTGCTTTTCTATTGACCGCTACCATATTTTGCAGGCTTATTGGTATGGATAAGGGCTACAAACGTTCCAAATTTCAGCCAAATCGGACGACAAATAAGTGAGTTATTAAGAGTCAAAATATTGGATATTCCTCACCAACTTTGGACTGCTTATTTGAGTCAAATGCGACCTTCACCGATTGGAATGAAACCTGTGCCAGATGAAAGGCCTGGGGCCATGAGTCACTGGGGCAACTGGACGAAAATTCTGAGAGCCTCGTTTTCGAGTTCTGGGCGTTGAAAGTTGATGTTTACCAATGTTTGACCCCTAATAACTTATTAACGACAGTCCGATTTTTCTGAAGAATATCGTTAATTGTAAGTATGGTCCTAAAGTATCTCTTGGCACCATTTTCAATCCAATCGGTGAAGGTCACCTTTAGTCTTTTTCAATCTCTTTGTTCATCAGACGACGTCTACAGACCCATTTTCAGCCCTTATATCTCCACATGTACTGCATGCAGCGCACTCCTATTTGGCACAAATATGTACCTTCCTAACACCTATAAACCTTATAAAAAGCGCACCTGTTTGTTGCGAATTGATAGAGTTATTACGGTTTTACCGATTTCGCGCCCTAATTTCCATAGGGTGCAATGTAAAATTGATGGCCCGTTTTCACCAGGACGCCTTGCCCCGATTCCCTTGACTAGTCTTTATATATGTAGGCATTAATGATCTGCGCATGCGCATGTATTTGCAGCACCGTCGGTGCTTTCCTTTGCCTGCTATAGGCGAAAAACGATTTATTTATGAAATGTTTGGCGGCCCATATTGCACGTGCTTTTCTATTGACCGCTACCATATTTTGCAGGCTTATTGGTATGGATAAGGGCTACAAACGTTCCAAATTTCAGCCAAATCGGACGACAAAAAAGTGAGTTATTAAGAGTCAAAGTATTGAATATTCCTCACCAACTTTGGACTGCTTATTTGAGTCAAATGCGACCTTCACCGATTGGAATGAAACCTGTGCCAGATGAAAGGATGGGGCCATGAGTCACTGGGGCAACTGGACGAAAATTCTGAGAGCCTCGTTTTCGAGTTCTGGGCGTTGAAAGTTGATATTTACCAATGTTTGACCCCTAATAACTTATTAACGGACAGTCCGATTTTTCTGAAGAATATCGTTAATTGTAAGTATGGTCCTAAAGTATCTCTTGGCACCATTTTCAATCCAATCGGTGAAGGTCACCTTTAGTCTTTTTCAATCTCTTTGTTCATCAGACGACGTCTACAGACCCATTTTCAGCCCTTATATCTCCACATGTACTGCATGCAGCGCACTCCTATTCGGCACAAATATGTACCTTCCTAACACCTATAAAACTTATAAAAAGCGCACCTGTTTGTTGCGAATTGATAGAGTTATTACGGTTTTACCGATTTCGCGCCCTAATTTCCATAGGGTGCAATGTAAAATTGATGGCCCGTTTTCACCAGGACGCCTTGCCCCGATTCCCTTGACTAGTCTTTATATATGTAGGCATAATAATCTGCGCATGCGCATGTATTTGCAGCACCGTCGGTGCTTTCCTTTGCCTGCTATAGGCGAAAAACGATTTATTTATGAAATGTTTGGCGGCCCATATTGCACGTGCTTTTCTATTGACCGCTACCATATTTTGCAGGCTTGTTGGTATGGATAAGGGCTACAAACGTTCCAAATTTCAGCCAAATCGGACGACAAATAAGTGAGTTATTAAGAGTCAAAATATTGGATATTCCTCACCAACTTTGGACTGCTTATTTGAGTCAAATGCGACCTTCACCGATTGGAATGAAACCTGTGCCAGATGAAAGGCCTGGGGCCATGAGTCACTGGGGCAACTGGACGAAAATTCTGAGAGCCTCGTTTTCGAGTTCTGGGCGTTGAAAGTTGATATTTACCAATGTTTGACCCCTAATAACTTATTAACGGACAGTCCGATTTTTCTGAAGAATATCGTTAATTGTAAGTTTGGTCCTAAAGTATCTCTTGGCACCATTTTCAATCCAATCGGTGAAGGTCACCTTTAGTCTTTTTCAATCTCTTTGTTCATCAGACGACGTCTACAGACCCATTTTCAGCCCTTATATCTCCACATGTACTGCATGCAGCGCTCTCCTATTTGGCACAAATATGTATCTTCCTAACACCTATAAACCTTATAAAAAGCGCACCTGTTTGTTGCGAATTGATAGAGTTATTACGGTTTTACCGATTTCGCGCCCTAATTTCCATAGGGTGCAATGTAAAATTGATGGCCCGTTTTCACCAGGACGCCTTGCCCGATTCCCTTGACTAGTCTTTATATATGTAGGCATTAATGATCTGCGCATGCGCATGTATTTGCAGCACCGTCGGTGCTTTCCTTTGCCTGCTATAGGCGAAAAACGATTTATTTATGAAATGTTTGGCGGCCCATATTGCACGTGCTTTTCTATTGACCGCTACCATATTTTGCAGGCTTGTTGATATGGATAAGGGCTACAAACGTTCCAAATTTCAGCCAAATCGGACGACAAATAAGTGAGTTATTAAGAGTCAAAATATTGGATATTCCTCACCAACTTTGGACTGCTTATTTGAGTCAAATGCGACCTTCACCGATTGGAATGAAACCTGTGCCAGATGAAAGGCCTGGGGCCATGAGTCACTGGGGCAACTGGACGAAAATTCTGAGAGCCTCGTTTTCGAGTTCTGGGCGTTGAAAGTTGATATTTACCAATGTTTGACCCCTAATAACTTATTAACGGACAGTCCGATTTTTCTGAAGAATATCGTTAATTGTAAGTATGGTCCTAAAGTATCTCTTGGCACCATTTTCAATCCAATCGGTGAAGGTCACCTTTAGTCTTTTTCAATCTCTTTGTTCATCAGACGACGTCTACAGACCCATTTTCAGCCCTTATATCTCCACATGTACTGCATGCAGCGCACTCCTATTTGGCACAAATATGTACCTTCCTAACACCTATAAACCTTATAAAAAGCGCACCTGTTTGTTGCGAATTGATAGAGTTATTACGGTTTTACCGATTTCGCGCCCTAATTTCCATAGGGTGCAATGTAAAATTGATGGCCCGTTTTCACCAGGACTCCTTGCCCCGATTCCCTTGACTAGTCTTTATATATGTAGGCATTAATGATCTGCGCATGCGCATGTATTTGCAGCACCGTCGGTGCTTTCCTTTGCCTGCTATAGGCGAAAAACGATTTATTTATGAAATGTTTGGCGGCCCATATTGCACGTGCTTTTCTATTGACCGCTACCATATTTTGCAGGCTTGTTGGTATGGATAAGGGCTACAAACGTTCCAAATTTCAGCTAAATCGGACGACAAGAAAGTGAGTTATTAAGAGTCAAAATATTGGATATTCCTCACCAACTTTGGACTGCTTATTTGAGTCAAATGCGACCTTCACCGATTGGAATGAAACCTGTGCCAGATGAAAGGCCTGGGGCCATGAGTCACTGGAGCAACTGGACGAAAATTCTGAGAGCCTCGTTTTCGAGTTCTGGGCGTTGAAAGTTGATATTTACCAATGTTTGACCCCTAATAACTTATTAACGGACAGTCCGATTTTTCTGAAGAATATCGTTAATTGTAAGTATGGTCCTAAAGTATCTCTTGGCACCATTTTCAATCCAATCGGTGAAGGTCACCTTTAGTCTTTTTCAATCTCTTTGTTCATCAGACGACGTCTACAGACCCATTTTCAGCCCTTATATCTCCACATGTACTGCATGCAGCGCACTCCTATTCGGCACAAATATGTACCTTCCTAACACCTATAAAACTTATAAAAAGCGCACCTGTTTGTTGCGAATTGATAGAGTTATTACGGTTTTACCGATTTCGCGCCCTAATTTCCTGAGGTTGCAATGTAAAATTGATGGCCCGTTTTCACCAGGACGCCTTGCCCCGATTCCCTTTACTAGTCTTTATATATGTAGGCATTAATGATCTGCGCATGCGCATGTATTTGCAGCACCGTCGGTGCTTTCCTTTGCCTGCTATAGGCGAAAAACGATTTATTTATGAAATGTTTGGCGGCCCATATTGCACGTGCTTTTCTATTGACCGCTACCATATTTCGCAGGCTTGTTGGTATGGATAAGGGCTACAAACGTTCCAAATTTCAGCCAAATCGGACGACAAAAAAGTGAGTTATTAAGAGTCAAAATATTGGATATTCCTCACCAACTTTGGACTGCTTATTTGAGTCAAATGCGACCTTCACCGATTGGAATGAAACCTGTGCCAGATGAAAGGCCTGGGGCCATGAGTCACTGGAGCAACTGGACGAAAATTCTGAGAGCCTCGTTTTCGAGTTCTGGGCGTTGAAAGTTGTATTTACCAATGTTTGACCCCTAATAACTTATTAACGGACAGTCCGATTTTTCTGAAGAATATCGTTAATTGTATGTATGGTCCTAAAGTATCTCTTGGCACCATTTTCAATCCAATCGGTGAAGGTCACCTTTAGTCTTTTTCAATCTCTTTGTTCATCAGACGACGTCTACAGACCCATTTTCAGCCCTTATATCTCCACATGTACTGCATGCAGCGCACTCCTATTTGGCACAAATATGTACCTTTCTAACACCTATAAACCTTATAAAAAGCGCACCTGTTTGTTGCGAATTGATAGAGTTATTACGGTTTTACCGATTTCGCGCCCTAATTTCCATAGGGTGCAATGTAAAATTGATGGCCCGTTTTCACCAGGACGCCTTGCCCCGATTCCCTTGACTAGTCTTTATATATGTAGGCATTAATGATCTGCGCATGCGCATGTATTTGCAGCACCGTCGGTGCTTTCCTTTGCCTGCTATAGGCGAAAAACGATTTATTTATGAAATGTTTGGCGGCCCATATTGCACGTGCTTTTCTATTGACCGCTACCATATTTTGCAAGCTTGTTGGTATGGATAAGAGCTACAAACGTTCTAAATATCAGCCAAATCGGACGACAAATAAGTGAGTTATTAAGAGTCAAAATATTGGATATTCCTCACCAACTTTGAGTCAAATGCGACCTTCACCGATTGGAATGAAACCTGTGCCAGATCAAAGGCCTGGGGCCATGAGTCACTGGGGCAACTGGACGAAAATTCTGAGAGCCTCGTTTTCGAGTTCTGGGCGTTGAAAGTTGATATTTACCAATGTTTGACCCCTAATAACTTATTAACGGACAGTCCGATTTTTCTGAAAAGTATCGTTAATTGTAAGTATGGTCCTAAAGTATCTCTTGGCACCATTTTCAATCCAATCGGTCAAGGTCACCTTTAGTCTTTTTCAATCTCTTTGTTCATCAGACGACGTCTACAGACCCATTTTCAGCCCTTATATCTCCACATGTACTGCATGCAGCGCACTCCTATTTGGCACAAATATGTACCTTCCTAACACCTATAAACCTTATAAAAAGCGCACCTGTTTGTTGCGAATTGATAGAGTTATTACGGTTTTACTGATTTCGCGCCCTAATTTCCATAGGGTGCAATGTAAAATTGATGGCCCGTTTTCACCAGGACGCCTTGCCCCGATTCACTTGACTGGTCTTTATATATGTAGGCATTAATGATCTGCGCATGCGCATGTATTTGCAGCACCGTCGGTGCTTTCCTTTGCCTGCTATAGGCGAAAAACGATTTTTAATGAAATGTTTGGCGGCCCATATTGCACGTGCTTTTCTATTGACCGCTACCATATTTTGCAGGCTTCTTGGTATTGATAAGGGCTACAAACGTTCAAAATTTCAGCTAAATCGGACGACAAATAAGTGAGTTATTAAGAGTCAAAATATTGGATATTCCTCACCAACTTTGGACTGCTTATTGGAGTCAAATGCGACCTTCACCGATTGGAATGAAACCTGTGCCAGATGAAAGGCCCGGGGCCATGAGTCACTGGGGCAACTGGACGAAAATTCTGAGAGCCTCGTTTTCGAGTTCTGGGCGTTGAAAGTTGATATTTACCAATGTTTGACCCCTAATAACTTATTAACGGACAGTCCGATTTTTCTGAATAATATCGTTAATTGTAAGTATGGTCCTAAAGTATCTCTTGGCACCATTTTCAATCCAATCGGTGAAGGTCACCTTTAGTCTTTTTCAATCTCTTTGTTCATCAGACGACGTCTACAGACCCATTTTTAGCCCTTATATCTCCACATGTACTACATGCAGCGCACTCCTGTTTGGCACAAATATGTACCTTCCTAACACCTATAAACCTTATAAAAAGCGCACCTGTTCGTTGCGAATTGATAGAGTTATTACGGTTTTACCGATTTCGCGCCCTAATTTCCATAGGGTGCAATGTAAAATTGATGGCCCGTTTTCACCAGGACGCCTTGCCCCGATTCCCTTGACTAGTCTTTATATATGTAGGCATTAATGATCTGCGCATGCGCATGTATTTGCATCACTGTCGGTGCTTTCCTTTGCCTGCTATAGGCGAAAAACTATTTATTAATGAAATGTTTGGCGGCCGATATTGCACGTGCTTTTCTATTGACCGCTACCATATTTTGCAGGCTTGTTGATATTGATAAGGCCTACAAACGTTCTAAATTTCAGCTAAATCGGACGACATATAAGTGAGTTATTAAGAGTCAAAATATTGGATATTCCTCACCAACTTTGGACTGCTTATTGGAGTCAAATGCGACCTTCACCGATTGGAATGAAACCTGTGCCAGATGAAAGGCCTGGGGCCATGAGTCACTGGGGCAACTGGACGAAAATTCTGTGAGCCTCGTTTTCGAGTTCTGGGCGTTGAAAGTTGATATTTACCAATGTTTGACCCCTAATAACTTATTAACGGACAGTCCGATTTTTCTGAAAAATATCGTTAATTGTAAGTTTGGTCCTAAAGTATCTTTTGGCACCATTTTCAATCCAATCGGTGAAGGTCACCTTTAGTCTTTTCCAATCTCTTTGTTCATCAGACGACGTCTACAGACCCATTTTCAGCCCTTATATCTCCACATGTACTGCATGCAGCGCACTCCTATTTGGCACAAATATGTACCTTCCTAACACCTATAAACCTTATAAAAAGCGCACCTGTTTGTTGCGAATTGATAGAGTTATTACGGTTTTACCGATTTCGCGCCCTAATTTCCATAGTGTGCAATGTAAAATTGATGGCCAGTTTTCACCAGGACGCCTTGCCCCGATTCCCTTGACTAGTCTTTATATATGTAGGCATTATTGATTTGCGCATGCGCATGTATTTGCAGCACCGTCGGTGCTTTCCTTTGCCTGCTATAGGCGAAAAACGATTTATTAATGAAATGTTTGGCGGCCCATATTGCACGTGCTTTTCTATTGACCGCTACCATATTTTGCAGCCTTGTTGGTATGGATAAGGGCTACAAACGTTCCAAATTTCAGCCAAATCGGAAGACAAATAAGTGAGTTATTAAGAGTCAAAATATTGGATATTCCTCACCAACTTTGGACTGCTTATTTGAGTCAAATGCGACCTTCACCGATTGGAATGAAACCTGTGCCAGATCAAAGGCCTGGGGCCATGAGTCACTGGGGCAACTGGACGAAAATTTTGAGAGCCTCGTTTTCGAGTTCTGGGCGTTGAAAGTTGATATTTACCAATGTTTGACCCCTAATAAGTTATTAACGGACAGTCCGATTTTTCTGAAAAATATCGTTAATTGTAAGTATGGTCCTAAAGTATCTCTTGGCACCATTTTCAATCCAATCGGTGAAGGTCACCTTAAAAGGTTAGTCTTTTTCAATCTCTTTGTTCATCAGACGACGTATACAGACCCATTTTCAGCCCTTATATCTCCACATGTACTGCATGCAGCGCACTCCTATTTGGCACAAATATGTACCTTCCTAACACCTATAAACCTTATAAAAAGCGCACCTGTTTGTTGCGAATTGATAGAGTTATTACAGTTTTACCGATTTCGCGCCCTAATTTCCATAGGGTGCAATGTAAAATTGATGGCCCGTTTTCACCAGGACGCCTTGCCACGAATCCCTTGACTAGTCTTTATGTATGTAGGCATTAATGATCTGCGCATGCGCATGTATTTGCAGCACCGTCGGTGCTTTCCTTTGCCTGCTATAGGCGAAACACTATTTATTAATGAAATGTTTGGCGGCCCATATTGCACGTGCTTTTCTATTGACCGCTACCATATTTTGCAGGCTTGTTGGTATGGATAAGGGCTACAAACGTTCCAAATTTCAGCGAAATCAAACGACAAATAAGTGAGTTATTAAGAGTCAAAATATTGGATGTTCCTCACCAACTTCGGACTGCTTATTTGAGTCTAATGCGACCTTCACCGATTGGAATGAAACCTGTGCCAGATGAAAGGCCTGGGGCCATGAGTCACTGGGGCAACTGGACGAAAATTCTGAGAGCCTCGTTTTCGAGTTCTGGTCGTTGAAAGTTGATATTTACCAATGTTTGACCCCTAATAACTTATTAACGGACAGTCCGATTTTTCTGAATAATATCGTTAATTGTAAGTATGGTCCTAAAGTATCTCTTGGCACCATTTTCAATCCAATCGGTGAAGGTCACCTTTAGTCTTTTTCAATCTCTTTGTTCATCAGACGACGTCTACAGACCCATTTTCAGCCCTTATATCTCCACATGTACTGCATGCAGCGCACTCCTATTTGGCACAAATATGTACCTTCCTAACACCTATAAACCTTATAAAAAGCGCACCTGTTCGTTGCGAATTGATAGAGTTATTACGGTTTTACCGATTTCGCGCCCTAATTTCCATAGGGTGCAATGTAAAATTGATGGCCCGTTTTCACCAGGACGCCTTGCCCCGATTCCCTTGACTAGTCTTTATATATGTAGGCATTAATGATCTGCGCATGCGCATGTATTTGCAGCACCGTCGGTGCTTTCCTTTGCCTGCTATAGGCGAAAAACGATTTATTAATGAAATGTTTGGCGGCCCATATTGCACGTGCTTTTCTATTGACCGCTACCATATTATGCAGGCTTGTTGGTATTGATAAGGGCTACAAACGTTCTAAATTTCAGCTAAATCGGACGACATATAAGTGAGTTATTAAGAGTCAAAATATTGGATATTCCTCACCAACTTTGGACTGCTTATTGGAGTCAAATCGACCTTCAACGATTGGAATGAAACCTGTGCCAGATGAAAGGCCTGGGGCCATGAGTCACTGGGGCAACTGGACGAAAATTCTGAGAGCCTCGTTTTCGAGTTCTGGGCGTTGAAAGTTGATATTTACCAATGTTTTACCCCTAATAACTTATTAACGGACAGTCCGATTTTTCTGAAAAATACCGTTAATTGTAAGTATGGTCCTAAAGTATCTCTTGGCACCATTTTCAATCCAATCGGTGAAGGTCACCTTTAGTCTTTTTCAATCTCTTTGTTCATCAGACGACGTCTACAGACCCATTTTCAGCACTTATATCTCCACATGTACTGCATGCAGCGCACTCCTATTTGGCACAAATATGTACCTTCCTAACACCTATAAACCTTATAAAAAGCGCACCTGTTCGTTGCGAATTGATAGAGTTATTACGGTTTTACCGATTTCGCGCCCTAATTTCCATAGGGTGCAATATAAAATTGATGGCCAGTTTTCACCAGGACGCCTTGCCCCGATTCCCTTGACTAGTCTTTATATATGTAGGCATTAATGATCTGCGCATGCGCATGTATTTGCAGCACCGTCGGTGCTTTCCTTTGCCTGCTATAGGCGAAAAACGATTTATTAATGAAATGTTTGGCGGCCCATATTGCACGTGCTTTTCTATTGACCGCTACCATATTTTGCAGGCTTGTTGGTATGGATAAGGGCTACAAACGTTCCAAATTTCAGCCAAATCGGACGACAAATAAGTGCGTTATTAAGAGTCAAAATATTGGATATTCCTCACTAACTTTGGACTGCTTATTTGAGTCAAATGCGACCTTCACCGATTGGAATGAAACCTGTGCCAGATGAAAGGCCTGGGGCCATGAGTCACTGGGGCAACTGGACGAAAATGCTGAGAGCCTCGTTTTCGAGTTCTGGGCGTTGAAAGTTGATATTTACCAATGTTTGACCCCTAATAACTTATTAACGGACAGTCCGATTTTTCTGAAGAATATCGTTAATTGTAAGTATGGTCCTAAAGTATCTCTTGGCACCATTTTCAATCCAATCGGTGAAGGTCATCTTTAGTCTTTTTCAATCTCTTTGTTCATCAGACGACGTCTACAGACCCATTTTCAGCCCTTATATCTCCACATGTACTGCATGCAGCGCACTCCTATTTGGCACAAATATGTACCTTCCTAACACCTATAAACCTTATAAAAAGCGCACCTGTTTGTTGCGAATTGATAGAGTTATTACGGTTTTACCGATTTCGCGCCCTAATTTCTATAGGGTGCAATGTAAAATTGATGGCCCGTTTTCACCAGGACGCCTTGCCCCGATTCCCTTGACTAGTCTTTATATATGTAGGCATTAATGATCTGCGCATGCGCATGTATTTGCAGCACCGTCGGTGCTTTCCTTTGCCTGCTATAGGCGAAAAACTATTTATTTATGAAATGTTTGGCGGCCCATATTGCACGTGCTTTTCTATTGACCGCTACCATATTTTGCTGGCTTGTTGGTATGGATGAGGGCTACAAACGTTCCAAATTTCAGCGAAATCGAACGACAAATAAGTGAGTTATTAAGAGTCAAAATATTGGATATTCCTCACCAACTTCGGACTGCTTATTTGAGTCAAATGCGACCTTCACCGATTGGAATGAAACCTGTGCCAGATGAAAGGCCTGGGGCCATGAGTCACTGGGGCAACTGGACGAAAATTCTGAGAGCCTCGTTTTCGAGTTCTGGGCGTTGAAAGTTGATATTTACCAATGTTTGACCCCTAATAACTTATTAACGGACAGTCCGATTTTTCTGAAGAATATCGTTAATTGTAAGTATGGTCCTAAAGTATCTCTTGGCACCATTTTCAATCCAATCGGTGAAGGTCACCTTTAGTCTTTTTCAATCTCTTTGTTCATCAGACGACGTCTACAGACCCATTTTCAGCACTTATATCTCCACATGTACTGCATGCAGCGCACTCCTATTTGGCACAAATATGTACCTTCCTAACACCTATAAACCTTATAAAAAGCGCACCTGTTCGTTGCGAATTGATAGTTATTACGGTTTTACCGATTTCGCGCCCTAATTTCCATAGGGTGCAATGTAAAATTGATGGCCCGTTTTCACCAAAACGCCTTGCCCCGATTCCCTTGACTAGTCTTTATATATGTAGGCATTAATGATCTGCGCAAGCGCCTGTATTTGCAGCACCGTCGGTGCTTTTCTTTGCCTGCTATAGGCGAAAAACGATTTATTAATGAAATGTTTGGCGGCCCATATTGCACGTGCTTTTCTATTGACCGCTACCGTATTTTGCAGGCTTGTTGGTATGAATAAGGGCTACAAACGTTCCAAATTTCAGCCAAATCGGTCGACAAATAACTGAGTTATTAAGAGTCAAAATATTGGATATTCCTCACCAACTTTGGACTGCTTACTTGAGTCAAATGCGACCTTCACCGATTGGAATGAAACCTGTGCCAGATGAAAGGCCTTGGGCCATGAGTCACTGGGGCAACTGGACGAAAATTCTGAGAGCCTCGTTTTCGAGTTCTGGGCGTTGAAAGTTGATATTTACCTATGTTTGACCCCTAATAACTTATTAACGGACAGTCCGATTTTTCTGAAAAATATCGTTAATTGTAAGTATGGTCCTAAAGTATCTCTTGGCACCATTTTCAATCCAATCGGTGAAGGTCACCTTTAGTCTTTTTCAATCTCTTGTTTCATCAGACGACGTCTACAGACCCATTTTCAGCCCTTATATCTCCACACGTACTGCATGCAGCGCACTCTTATTTGGCACAAATATGTACCTTCCTAACACCTATAAACTTTATAAAAAGCGCACCTGTTTGTTGCGAATTGATAGAGTTATTACGGTTTTACCGATTTACCGCCCTAATTCCCGTAGGGTGCAATGTAAAATTGATGGCCCGTTTTCACCAGGACGCCTTGCCCCGATTCCCTTGATTAGTCTTTATATATGTAGGCATCAATGATCTGCGCATGCGCATATATTTGCAGCACCGTCGGTGCTTTCCTTTGCCTGCTATAGGCGAAAAACGATTTATTTATGAAATGTTTGGCGGCCCATATTGCACGTGCTTTTCAACTGACCGCTACCATATTCTGCAGGCTTGTTGGTATGGATAAGGGCTACAAACGTTCCAAATTTCAGCCAAATCGAACGACAAAAAAGTGAGTTATTAAGAGTCAAAGTATTGGATATTCCTCTACAACTTTGGACTGCTTATTTGAGTCAAATTCGACCTTCACCGATTGGAATGAAACCTGTGCCAGATGAAAGGCCTGGGGCCATGAGTCACTGGGGCATCTGGACGGAAATTCTGAGTGACTCGTTTTCGAGTTCTGGGCGTTGAAAGTTGATATTTACCAATGTTTGACCCCTAATAACTTATTAACGGACAGTCCGATTTTTCTGAATAATATCACTTATTGTAAGTATGGTCCTAAAGTATCTCTTGGCACCATTTTCAATCCAATCGGTGAAGGTTACCTTTTGTCTTTTTTCAATCTTTTTGTTCATCAGACGACGTCTACAGACCCATTTTCAGCCCTTATATCTCCACATGTACTGCATGCAGCGCACTCTTATTTGGCACAAATATGTACCTTCCTAACACCTATATACCTTATAAAAAGCGCACCTGTTTGTTGCGAATTAATAGAGTTATTACGGTTTTACCGATTTACCGCCCTAATTTCCATAGGGTGCAATGTAAAATTGATGGCCCGTTTTCACCAGGACGCCTTGCCCCGATTCCCTTGACTAGTCTTTATATATGTAGGCATTAATGATCTGCGCATAAGCATGTATTTGCAGCACCGTCGGTGCTTTCCTTTGCCTGCTATAGGCGAAAAATGATTTATTTATGAAATGTTTGGTGGCCCATATTGCACGTGTATCTCTTGACACCATTTTCAATCCAATCGGTGAAGGTCACCTTTTGTCTTTTTCAATCTCTTTGTTCATCAGACGACGTCTACAGACCTATTTCCAGCCCTTATATCTCCACGTGTACTACATGCAGCGCACTCCTATTTGGCCCAAATATGTACCTTCCTAACACCTATAAACCTTATAAAAAGCGCACCTGTTCGATGCGAATTAATAGAGTTATTACGGTTTTACCGTTTTCCCGCCCTAATTTCCATAGGGCGCAATGCAAAATTGATGGCCCGTTTTCGTCAGGATGCCTTGCCCCGAATCCCTTGACTTTCTTTGAGTATGTAGGCATTAATACTTTGCGCATGCGCATACATTTGCAGCACCCTAGGTGCTTTTCTTTGCCTGCTATAGGCGTAAAACGGTTTATTTATAAAATGCTTGGCGGCCCATATTGCAGGTGTTATTCTATTTACCACTACCGTATTTTGCAGGCTTCTTGGTATAAATAAGGGCTACAAACGTTCCAAATTTCAGCCAAATCGGATGACAAATAAGTGAGTTATTAAGAGTCAAAATATTGGATATTCCTCACCAACTTTGGACAGCTTATTTGAGTCAAATCCGACCTCCACCGATTTGAATGAAACCTGTGCCGGATGAAAGGCCTGGGGCTATGAGTCACTGGGGCAACTGGTCGAAAATTCTGAGAGCCTCGTTTTCGAGTTCTGGGCGTTGAAAGTTGATATTTACCAATGTTTGACCCCTAATAACTTTTTAACGGATAGGCCGATTTTTCTTAAAAATATCATTAATTGTAAGTATGGTCCTAGAGTATCTCTTGACACCATTTTCAATCCAATCGGTGAAGGTCACCGTTTGTCTTTTTCAATCTCTTTGTTCATCAGACGACGTCTACAGACCTATTTCCAGCCCTTATATCTCCACGTGTACTGCATGCAGCGCACTCCTATTTGGTCCAAATATGTGCCTTCCTAACACCTATAAACCTTATAAAAAGCGTACCTGTTCGATGCGAATTAATAGAGTTATTACGGTTTTACCGTTTTCCCGCCCTAATTTCCATAGGGCGCAATGCAAATTTGATGGCCCGTTTTCGTCAGGATGCCTTGCCTCGAATTCCTTGACTTTCTTTATGTATGTAGGAATAAATAGTCTGCGCTTGCGCATACATTTGCAGCACCGTAGGTGCTTTCCTTTGCCTGCTGTAGGCGTAAAACGGTTTATTTATAAAATGTTTGGCGGCCCATATTGCAGGTGTTATTCTATTTACCAATACCATATTTTGCAGGCTTGTTGGTATGGATAAGGGCTACAAACGTTCCATACTTCAGCCAAATCGGATGACAAATAAGTGAGTTATTAAGAGTCGGAATATTGGATGATCCTCACCAACTTTGGACATCTTATTTGAGTCATACCCGACCTTCACCGATTGGAATGAAACCTGTGCCGGATGAAAGGCCTGGGGCCATGAGCCACTGGGGCAACTGGTCGAAAATTCTGAGAGCCTCGTTTTCGAGTTCTGGGCGTTGAATGTTGATATTAACCAATGTTTGACCCCTAATAACTTTTTAACGGATAGTCCGATTTTTCTTAAAAATATCATTAATTGTAAGTATGATCCTAGAGTATCTCTTGACACCATTCTCAATCCAATCGGTGAAGGTCACCTTTTGTCTTTTTCAATCTCTTTGTTCATCAGACGACGTCTACAGACCTATTTCCAGCCCTTTTATCTCCACGTGTACTGCATGCAGCGCACTCCTATTTGGCGCAAATATGTACCTTCCTAACACCTATAAACCTTATAAAAAGCGCACCTGTTCTTTGCGAATAAATAGAGTTATTACGGTTTTACCGTTTTCCCGCCCTAATTTCCATAGGGCGCAATGCAAAATTGATGGCCCGTTTTCGTCAGGATACCTTGCCCCGAATCCCTTGACTTTCTTTATGTATGTAGGCATTAATAGTCTGCGCATGCGCATACATTTGCAGCACCGTAGGTGCTTTACTTTGCCTGCTATAGGCGTAAAACGGTTTATTTATAAAATGTTTGGCGGCCCATATTGCAGGCGTTATTCTATTTACCCCTACTGTATTTTGCAGGCTTGTTGGTATGGATAAGGGCTACAAACCTTCCAAATTTCAGCCAAATCGGATGACAAATAAGTGAGTTATTAAGAGTCAAAATATTGGATATTCCTCACCAACTTTGGACTGCTTATTTGAGTCAAATCCGACCTTCACCGATTGGAATGAAACCTGTCCCAGATGTAAGGCCTGGGGCCATGAGTCACTGGGGCAACTGGTCGAAAATTCTGAGAGCCTCGTTTTCGAGTTCTGGGCGTTGAAAGTTGATATTTACCAATGTTTGACCCCTAATAACTTTGAAACGGATAGTCCGATTTTTCTTAAAAATATCATTAATTGTAAGTATGGTCCTAGAATATCTCTTGACACCATTTTCAATCCAATCGGTGAAGGTCACCTTTTGTCTTTTTCAATCTCTTTGTTCATCAGACGACGTCTACAGACCTATTTCCAGCCCTTATATCTCCACGTGTACTGCATGCAGCGCACTCCTTTTGGCCCAAATATATACCTTCCTATCACCTATAAACCTTATAAAAAGCGCACCTGTTCGATGCGAATTAATAGAGTTATTACGGTTTTACCGTTTTCCCGCCCTAATTTCCATTGGGCGCAATTCAAATTTGATGGCCCGTTTTCGTCAGGATGCCTTGCCCCGAATCCCTTGACTTTCTTTATGTATGTAGGCATTAATAGTGTGCGCATGCGCATACATTTGCAGCACCGTAGGTGCTTTCCTTTGCCTGCTATAGGCGTAAAACCGTTTATTTATAAAATGTTTTGCGGCCCATATTGCAGGTGTTATTCTATATACCACTACCATATTTTGCAGGCTTGTTGGTATGGATAAGGGCTACAAACGTTCCAAATTTCAGCCAAATCAGATGATAAATAAGTGAGTTATTAACCCTCTAGTGCCCCACGTATCATATATGATACATGACATATATTTGGTACCGTGACCAGGATATTTCTATATATTGTTGATATTTAGTGCTATAAAGTATGTCAAGATGTGAGGTCATTAGAAAATACAGTTGATTATTCTATGGTTTAACTTAAAATACTTTTTTTCAGCCATCAAAGAGAAAAAAAAATTGGATGTATCATATATGATACACTGGGCAAAATTTTTGCTAAAAATGAAAAATTCCCCTGCCAACCACCTTTTTAGAGAAAAACTTGATATATATTTTCCAAAAGAATCTTTTTAATAAATGCAAATATTGAAGGCACAAATAAATCCTAAAAGATTTTTCATTCTGGAGTTATTCACCCTTGCTTGGGAACACTTAATTCCCAGTGTATCATATATGATACATACGTATCTCCGTGACCTTTGACTTCCAAAAGAGTTCATGTGTAGTTTTGTAATATACTTCCCAAAATAAGTCACTGTGGGTAGAATGGAAGTTTTTGGACAATGCTTTCTAGGGTTGGGCACTAGAGACTTAAGAGTCAAAATATTGGATATTCCTCACCAACTTTGGACTGCTTATTTGAGTCAAATCCGACCTTCACCGATTGGAATGAAACCTGTGCCAGATGAAAGGCCTGGGGCCATGAGTCACTGGGGCAACTGGTCAAAAGTTCTGAGAGCCTCGTTTTCGAGTTCTGGGCGTTGAAAGTTGATATTTACCAATGTTTGACCCCTAATAACTTTTTAACGGATAGTCCGATTTTTCTTAAAAATGCCATTAATTGTAAGTATGGTCCTAGAGTATCTCTTGACACCATTTTCAATCCAATCGGTGAAGGTCACCTTTTGTCTTTTTCAATCTCTTTGTTCATCAGACGACGTCTACAGACCCATTTCCAGCCCTTATATCTCCACGTGTACTGCATGCAGCGCACTCCTTTTGGCCCAAATATGTACCTTCCTAACACCTATAAACCTTATAAAAAGCGCACCTGTTTGATGCAAATTAATAGAGTTATTACGGTTTTACCGTTTTCCCGCCCTAATTTCCATAGGGCGCAATGCAAATTTGATGGCCCGTTTTCGTCAGGATGCCTTGCCCCGAATCCCTTGACTTTCTTTATGTGTGTAGGCATAAAAAGTCTGCGCATGCGCATATATTTGCAGCACCGTAGGTGCTTTTCTTTTGCCTGGTATAGGCGTAAAACGGTTTATTTATAAAATCTTTGGCGGCCCATATTGCAGGTGTTATTCTATTTACCACTACTATATTTTGCAGGCTTGTTGGTATGGATAAGGGCTACAAACGTTCCAAATTTCAGCCAAATCGGATGACGAAAAAGTGAGTTATTAAGAGTCAAAATATTGGATATTCCTCACCAACTTTGGACTGCTTATTTGAGTCAAATCCGACCTTCACCGATTGGAATAAAACCTGTGCCAGATGAAAGGCCTGGGGCCATGAGTCACTGGGGCAACTGGTCGAAAATTCTGAGAGCCTCGTTTTCGAGTTCTGGGCGTTGAAAGTTGATATTTACCAATGTTTGACCCCTAATAACTTTTTAGGGACTTTTTTACTTGGACAATTGTATACATTATGAAAAAGAAGAACTAGAGAAAATACAGAATGAGGCAGCAAGAATTGTTACAGTCACTACCAAACTTGTTTCTATACACGCTCTTTATGAAGAAATTGGTTGGGATACTCTGGACTCGAAACGCAGAAAGCACAAACTCACACTATTTTATAAGATGTATACCAACCAAACACCTCCTTATCTATCAACACTAGTTCCCCCTTCTGTTAATACTTTCTCTGAATATAGTTTACGGAATTCGAATGATACTCAAACAGTTCATGCGCGTACGACTCTGTACTACAATTCCTTTTTACCCTCAACTGTCAGAGAATGGAATAATTTACCATTAGAATGCAGAAATAGCGAGTCTGTTAATTCTTTTAAACGCTCTATTAATGAAAGCTCAGTTATTGTGCCAAAATATTATAACTCCGGGAAAAGACGTTTCCAAATCCTCCATACCCGATTGAGAACAAATTGTAGTGCTTTGAACAATGATTTATTTCTGAAACGCATATGTGACTCTCCACACTGCCGGTGTGGTGCCATCTAAAATGCCTTTCATTTCTTCTTAAATTGTCCGCAGTACACCCGTCAACGCGCAGATCTCATACACAATGTCTCTCAACATATCACCGTAAGCCTTCGCGTTCTCTTATTTGGGGACAGTACACTCTCCACCCAAACAAACACAACCATATTTGAGGCAGTACATAAATATATTCGGGACTCAAAGAGATTTTAAATCATTACTATGATATTTAGCAACTTTTCCTTCTTGCATTTTCAAATTTGGAGAGAAATCATAGACATACACTCTTCATTTACACATAGTCTTTATCCAGAAACGAAACGATTGCTCCACCTCTCTCTCTCTCTCTCTCTCTCTCTCTCTCTCTCTCTCTCTCTCTCTCCTTATTGTTTCGATTATGTATATTGCTTTCTTTCGACTACCATTTCAGTTGGACAACCTTAACATATATCATGTCATTTCAATGCTTGATCATACAGTTGTTTTTCCGCCATACTGTACACTGAATATTGTTATCAAGGAGAGGAACCAAACAATCAAATTGCTTTCGTTCCAATCCTATAAAGTGTGTTATGTGTTTTATGTACTAATCAAAGAATTGAAATAAAATATGTTTAAACCAATAACTTTTTAACGGATAGTCCGATTTTTCTTAAAAATATCATTAATTGTAAGTATGGTCCTAGAGTATCTCTTGACACCATTTTCAATCCAATCGGTGAAGGTCACCTTTTATCTTTCTCAATCTCTTTGTTCATCAGAGGACGTGTATAGATCTATTTCCAGCCCTTATATCTCCACGTGTACTGCATGCAGCGCACTCCTATTTGGCGCAAATATGTACCTTCCTAACACCTATAAACCTTATAAAAAGCGCACCTGTTCGATGTGAATTAATGGAGTTATTACGGTTTTACCGTTTTCCCGCCCTTAATTCCATAGGGCGCAATGCAAACTTGATGGCCCGTTTTCGTCAGGATGCCTTACCCGAATCCCTTGACTTTCTGTATGTATGTAGGCATTAATAGTCCGCGCATGTGCATACATTTGCAGCACCGTAGGTGCTTTCCTTTGCCTGCTATAGGCGTAAAACGGTTTATTTATAAAATGTTTGGCGGCCCATATTGCAGGTGTTATTCTATTTACCACTACCATATTTTGCAGGCTTGGTGGTATGGATAAGGGCTACAAACATTCTAAATTTCAGCCAAATAAGTGAGTTATTAAGAGTCAAAATATTGGATATTCCTCACCAACTTTGGACTGCTTATTTTAGTCAAATCCGACCTTCACCGATTGGAATGAAACCAGTGCCAGATGAAAGGCCTGGGGCCATGAGTCACTGGGGCAACTGGTCGAAAATTCTGAGAGCCTCGTTTTCGAGTTCTGGGCGTTGAAAGTTGATATTTACCAATGTTTAACCCCTAATAACTTTTTAACGGATAGTCCGATTTTTCTTAAAAATATCATTAATTGTAAGTATGGTCCTAGAGCATCTCTTGACACCATTTTCAATCCAATCGGTGAAGGTCCCCTTTTGTCTTTTTCTATCTCTTTGTTCATCAGACGACGTCTACAGACCCATTTCCAGCCCTTATATCTCCACGTGTACTGCATGCAGCGCACTCCTATTTGGCGCAAATATGTACCTTCCTAACACCTATACACCTTATAAAAAGCGCACCTGTTCGATGTGAATTAATGGAGTTATTACGGTTTTACCGTTTTCCCGCCCTTAATTCCATAGGGCGCAATGCAAACTTGATGGCCCGTTTTCGTCAGGATGCCTTGCCCCGAATCCCTTGTCTTTCTTTACGTATGTAGGCACTAAAATTATGCGCAGGCGCATACATTTGCAGTACCGTAGGTGCTTTCCTTTGCCTGCTATAGGCGTAAAACGGTTTATTTATAAAATGTTTGGCGGCCCATATTGCAGGTGTTATTCTATTGACCACAACCATATTTTGCAGGCTTGTTGGTATGGATAAGGGCTACAAACGCTCTAAATTTCAGCCAAATCGGATGACAAATAAGTGGGTTGTTAAGAGTCAAAATATTGGATATTCCTCACCAACTTTGGACTGCTTATTTGAGTCAAATCCGACCTTCACCGATTGGAATGAAACCTGTGCCAGATGACAGGCCTGGGGCCATGAGTCACTGGGGCAACTGGTCGAAAATTCTGAGAGCCTCGTTTTCGAGTTCTGGGCGTTGAAAGTTGATATTTACCAATGTTTGACCCCTAATAACTTTTTAACGGATAGTCCGATTTTTGTTAAAAATATCATTAATTGTAAGTATGGTCCTAGAGTATCTCTTGACACCATTTTCAATCCAATCGGTGAAGGTCACCTTTTGTCTTTTTCAATCTCTTTGTTCATCAGACGACGTCTACAGACCTATTTCCAGCCCTTATATCTCCACGTGTACTGCATGCAGCGCACTCCTATTTGGCCCAAATATGTACCTTCCTAACACCTATAAATCTTATAAAAATCGTACCTGTTCGATGTGAATTAATGGAGTTATTACGGTTTTACCGTTTTCCCGCCCTAATTTCCATAGGGCGCAATGCAAATTTGATGGCCCGTTTCCGTCAGGATGCCTTGCCCCGAATCCCTTGACTTTCTTTATGTATGTAGGCATTAAAAGTCTGCGCATGCGCGTACATTTGCAGCACCGTAGGTGCTTTCCTTTGCCTGCTATAGGCGTAACACTGATTATTTATTAAAAGTTTGGCGGCCCATATTCCAGGTGTTATTCTATTTACCACTACTATATTTTGCAGGCTTGTTGGTATGGATAAGAGCTACAAACGTTCCAAACTTCAGCCAAATCGGATGAAAAAAAGGTGAGTTATTAAGAGTCAAAGTATTGTATATTCTTCACCAACTTTGGACTGCTTATTTGAGTCAAATCCGACCTTCACCGATTGGAATGAAACCTGTGCCAGATGAAAGGCCTGGGGCCATGAGTCACTGGGGCAACTGGTCGAAAATTCTGAGAGCCTCGTTTTCGAGTTCTGGGCGTTGAAAGTTGATATTTACCAATGTTTAACCCCTAATAACTTTTTAACGGATAGTCCGATCTTTCTTAAAAATATCATTAATTGTAAGTATGGTCCTAGAGTATCTCTTGACACTATTTTCAATCCAATCGGTGAAGGTCACCTTTTGTCTTTTTCAATCTCTTTGTTCATCAGACGATGTCTACAGACCAATTTCCAGCCCTTATATCTCCACGTGTACTGCATGCAGCGCACTCCTATTTGGCCAAAATATGTACCTTCCTAACACCTATAAACCTTATAAAAAGCGCACCTGTTTCATACGAATTATTAGAGTTATTACGATTTTACCGATTCCCCGCCCTAATTTCCATAGGGCGCAATGCAAAATTGATGGCCCGTTTTCGTCAGGATGCTTTACCCCGAATCCCTTGACTTTTTTTTGTGTATATAGGCATTAACAGTCTGCGCATGCGCATACACTTGCAGCACCGTAGGTTCTTTCATTTGCCTGCTATAGGCGTAAAACGGTTTATTTATAAAGTGTTTGGCGGACCATATTGCAGGTGTTATCTATTTACCACTTTCATAACTTGTTGGTATGGATAAGGGCTACAAACGTTCCAAATTTCAGCCAAATCGGATTACAATTAAGTGAGTTATTAAGAGTCAAAATATTGGATATTCCTCACCAACTTTGAGCTGCTTATTTGAGTCAAATCCGACCTTCATCGATTGGAATGAAACCTGTGCCAGATGAAAGGCCTGGGGTCATGAGTCATTGGGGCTACTGGTCGAAAATTCTGAGAGCCTCGTTTTCGAGTTCTGGGCGTTTAAAGTTGATATTTACCAATGTTTGACCACTAATAACTTTTTAACGGATAGTCCGATTTTTCTAAAAAATATCATTAATTGTAAGTATGGTCCTAGAGTATCCCTTGGCACCATTTTCAATCCAATCGGTGAAGGTCTCCTTTTTGTCTTTTTCAATCTCTTTGTTCATCAGACGACGTCTACAGACCTATTTCCAGCCCTTATATCTCCACGTGTACTTCATGCAGCACACTCCTATTTGGCCCAAATATGTACCTTTCTAACACCTATGAAACTTATAAAAAGCGCACCTGTTCGATGCGAATTAATAGAGTTATTACGGTTTTACCGTTTTCCCGCCCTAATTTCAATAGGACGCAATGCAAAATTCATGGCCCGTTTTCGTCAAGATGCCTTGACCCGAACCCTTTGCCTTTCTTTATGTATGTAGGCATTAATAGTCTGCGCATTCGCATACATTTGCAGCACCGTAGGTGCTTTCCTTTGCCTGCTATAGGCGTAAACCGGTTTATTTATAAAATGTTTGGCGGCCCATATTGCAGGTGTGATTCTATATACCATTACCATATTTTGCAGGCCTGTTGGTATGGATAAGGGCTACAAGCGTTCCAAATTTCAGCCAAATCGGATGACAAATAAGTGAGTTATTAAGAGTCAAAATATTGGATATTCCTCACCAACTTTGGACTGCTTATTTGAGTCAAATCCGACCTTCACCGATTGGAATGAAACCTGTGCCAGATGAAAGGCCTGGGGCCATGAGTCACTGGGGCAACTGGTCGAAAATTCTGAGAGCCTCGTTTTCGAATTCTGGGCGTTGAAAGTTGATATTTACCAATGTTTAACCCCTAATAACTTTTTAACGGATAGTCCGATTTTTCTTAAAAATATCATTAATTATAAGTATGGTCCTAGAGTATCTCTTGACACCATTTTCAATCCAATCGGTGAAGGTCTCCGTTTTGTCTTTTTCAATCTCTTTGTTCATCAGACGATTTCCAGCCCTTATATCTCCACGTGTACTGCATGCAGCGCACTCCTATTTGGCCCAAATACGTACCTTTCTAACACCTATGAAACTTATAAAAAGCGCCCCTGTTCGATGCGAATTAATAGAGTTATTACGGTTTTACCGTTTTCCCGCCCTAATTTCTATAGGGCGCAATGCAAAATTTATGGCCCGTTTTCGTCAGGATGCCTTGCCCCGAATCCCTTGACTTTCTTTATGTATGTAGGCATTAATAGTCTGCGCATTCGCATACATTTACAGCACCGTAGCTGCTTTCCTTTGCCTGCTATAGGCGTAAAACCGTTTATTTATAACATGTTTGGCGACCCATATTACAGGTGTGATTCTATATACCATTACCATATTTTGCAGGCCTGTTGGTATGGATATGGGCTACAAACTCTCCATATTTCGGCCAAATCGGATGACAAAAAAGCGACTTATTAAGAGTCAAAATATTGGATATTCCTAACCAACTTTGGACTGCTTATTTGAGTCAAATCCGACCTTCATCGATTGGAATGAAACCTGTGCCAGATGAAAGGCCTGGAGCCATGAGTCACTGGGGCAACTGGTCGAAAATTCTGAGAGCCTTCTTTTCGAGTTCTGGGCGTTGAAAGTATATATTTACCAATATTTGGCACCTAATAAATTTTTAACGGATAGTCCGATTTTTCTTAAAAATATCATTAATTATAAGTATGGTCCTAGAGTATCTCTTGGCACCATTTTCAATCCAATCGGTGAAGGTCACCTTTTGTGTTTTTCAATCTCTTTGTTCATCAGACGGCGTCTACAGACCCATTTCCAGCCCTTATATCTCCACGTGTACTGCATGTAGCGCACTCCTCTTTGGCCCAAATATGTACCTTTCTAACACCTATAAACTTTATAAAAAGCGCACTTGTTCGATGCGAACTAATAGAGTTATTACGGTTTTACCGTTTTCCCGCCCTAATTTCTATAGGGCGAAATGCAAAATTGATGGCCCGTTTTCGTCAAAATGCCTTGCCCCGAATCCCTTGACTTTCTTTATGTATGTAGGCATTAATAGTCTGCGTACGAGCATACATTTGCAGCAACGTAGGTGCTTTTCTTTGCCTGCTATAGGTGTAAAACGGTTTATTTATTAAATGTTTGGCGGCCCATATTGCAGATGTTTTTCAATTTACCACTACCTTATTTTGCAGGCTTGTTGGTATGGATAAGGGCTACAAACGTATCAAATGTCAGCCAAATCGAATGACAAATAAGTGAGTAATGAAGAGTCAAAATATTGACCTTCACCGATTTGAATGAAACCTGTGCAAGATGAAAGGCCTGGGGCCATGAGTCACTGTGGCAACTGGTCGAAAATTCTGAGAGCCTCGTTTTCGAGTTCTGGGCGTTGAAAGTTGATATTAACCAATGTTTGACCCCTAATATTTTTTAACGGATAGTCCGATTTTTCTGAAAACTATCATTAATTGTAAGTCTGGTCCTAGAATATCTCTAGGCGCCATTTTCAATCCAATCAGTGAATCTCACCTTTTGTCTTTTTCAATGTCTTTGTTCATCAGAAGACGTCTACAGGCCTGTTTCCAGCCCTTATATCTCCACGTGTACTGCATGCAGCGCACTCCTATTTTGCGCAAATATGTACTTTCCTAACACCTATAAACCTTATAAAAAGCGCACCTGTTCGATGCGAATTAATACAGTTATTACTGTTTTACCGTTTTCCCGTCCTAATTTCCATAGGGCGTAATGTAAAATTAATGACAAGTTCTCGTTAGGAAAGTTTGCCCCGAATCCTTTGACTTTCTTTATGTATGCAGGCATTAAAGGTCTGCGCATGCGCATGCATTTACAGCACCGTAGGTGCTTTCCTTTGCCTGCTATAGGCGTAACACTGATTATTTATAAAATGTTTGGCGGCCCATATTGCAGGTGTTATTCTATTTACCACCATCATACTTTGCCGGCTTTTTGGTATGGGTTAGCGCTACTAACGTTCCAAATTTGAGCCAAATCGGATGGCAAATAAGTGAGTTATTAAGAGTCAAAATATTGGATATTCCTCACCATTTTTTAGCTGCTTATTTGAGTTAAAAACGACTTTTACCGATTGGAATGAAACCTGTGCCAGATGAAAGGCCTGGGGCCATGAGTCACTGGGGCAACTGGTTTAAAATTCTGAGAGCCTCGTTTTCGAGTTCTAGGCGTTGAAAGTTGATATTTACCAATGTTTGACTCCTAATAACTTTTTAACGGATAGTCCGATTTTTCTGAAAAATACCATTAATTCTAAGTATGGTCCTATAGTATCTCTTGGCACCATTTTCATTCCAATCGGAGAAGGTCACCTTTTGCAGGCTTATCTGTATGGATAAGGGCTATAAGCGTTCCAAATATCAGCCAAATCGGATGACAAATAATTGATTCATTAAGAGTCAAAATATAGGATATTCCTCACCAACTTTGGACAGCTTATTTGAGTCAAATCCGATCTTCACCGATTTAAATGTAACCTGTGCTAGAGGAAAGGCCTGGGGCCATGAGTCACTAGGGCAACTGGTCGAAAATTCTGAGAGCCACGTTTTAGAGTTCTGGACGTTGAAAGTTGATATTTACCAATGTTTGATCCCTAATAACTTTGAAACGGATAGTCCGATTTTTCTGAAAAATATCATTAATTGTAAGTATGGTCCTAGAGTATCTCGTGGCACCATTTTCAATCCAATCGGTGAAGGTCACCTTTTGTCTTTTTCAATCTCTTTGTTCATCAGACGACGACTACAGACCTATTTCCAGCCCCTAATATCTCCACATGTACTGCATACAGCGCACTCCTATTTGGCCCAAATATGTATCTTCCTAACACCTAAAAACCTGACAAAAAACGCACCTGTTCGATGCGAATTAATAGAGTTATTACGGTTTTACCGTTTTTCCGCTCTAATTTCTATAGGGCGCAATGTAAAATTGATGACCCGTTTTCGTCAGGACGCCTTGCCCCGAATCCTTCGGCTTTCTTTATGTATGTAGGCATAATAGTCTGCGCAGGCGCCTTAATTTGCAGCACCGTATGTGCTTTCCTTTGCCTGCTATAGGCGTAAAACTTTTTATTTATAAAATGTTTGGCATCCCATATTGCAGAGGTTACTCTATTTACCACTACCATATTTTGCAGGCTTATTTGAGTCAAATCCGACCTTCACCGATTGGAATGAAACCTGTGCCGGATGAAAGGCCTGGGGCCATGAGTCACTGGGGAAACTGGTCGAAAATTCTGAGAGTCTCGTGTTCGAGTTCTGGGCGTTGAAAGTTGATATTTACCAATGTTAGACCCCTAATAACTTTTTAACGGATTGTCCGATTTTTCTGAAAAATATCATTAATTGTAATAATGGTCCTAGAGTATCTCTTGAAACCATTTTCAATCCAATCGGAGAAGGTTACTTTTTGTCTTTTTCAATCTCTTTGCTCATCAGACGTCATCTACCGACCTATTTCCAACCCTTATATCTCCACGTATACTTCATGCAACGCACTCCTTTTTGGCCCAAATATGTACCTTTCTATCACTTATAAACTTTATAAAATGCGCACCTGTTTGGTGCGAATTAATAGAGTTATTACGGTTTTACCGATTTCCCGCCCTACTTTCCGTAGTGTGCAATGTAAAAGTTTTCGTCAGGACGCTTTGCCCCGATTCCCTTGACTATCCTTTATCCTTTATGTATGTAGGCAATGATGATCTGCGAATGCGCATGTATTTACAGCACCGTCGGTGCTTTTCTTTGCCTGCTATAGGCGAATAACGATTTATTTATGAAATGTTTGGCGGCCCATATTGCCCGTGTTTTTCTATTGACCGCTACCATTTTTTGCAGGCTTTTTGGTATGGATAAGGGCTACAAACGTTCCAAATTTCAGCCAGAAATTTTGGGCGGGAAAACGATAAAACTGTAATAACTATATTAATTTGCCAAAGTTTATAAGTCTTAGGAAGGTACATATTTGGGCACAATAGGAATGCGCTGCATGTAACACACGTGGAGGTATAAAGACTCTAAATGGGTCTGTAGTAGTCGTCGTCTGATGAACAAAGAGATTGAAAAGGACTAAATGTGACCTTCACCGATCGGATTGAAACTGGTGCCAAAGACACCTTAGGACCATACTTACAATTAATGATATTTTTAAGAAAATTCG
This sequence comes from Anodontia alba, assembly GCA_964016985.1. Taxonomy (NCBI): domain Eukaryota; kingdom Metazoa; phylum Mollusca; class Bivalvia; order Lucinida; family Lucinidae; genus Anodontia; species Anodontia alba. The sequence goes on from OZ024834.1 coordinate 28,181,613, forward strand.
GACTATCCGGTGGAAAGTTATTAGGGGTTAAACATTGGTAAATGTCAACTTTCAACGCCTAGAACTCAAAAACGAGGCTCTCAGTGTTTCTGAGCTGATGGCCCCAGTGACTCTTTGCCCCAGGCCTTTCATCTAAGATAGGTTGCCAATAATTTGTCTCTTGATAACTCATTCATTTGTCATTCGATTGGGCTGTAATTTGAGACGTTTGTACCTCATATCAATATCAACAAGTTTTTAAAATATGATGGTTGTCAATAGAAAAGCACGTGAAATATGGACCGCCAAACATTTTATAAATAAACCGTTTTATGCCTATAGCAGGCAAAGAAAAGCACCTATGGTGCTGCAAATACATATGCATGCGCAAAACATTACTGCCTACATACGTAAAGGAAGTCAAGGGATTCGGAGCAAGGCGTCTTGACGAAAACGATTCATCAATTTTACATTGCATTTTATAGAAATTTGGGCGGGAAAACGATTAAACCGTAATAACTCTATTAATTCCCTTTGAATAGGTGCGCTTTTTGCAAAGTTAATAGGTCTTAGGAAGTTATATATTTGTACCAAATAGGAGTGCGCTGCATTCAACACACGCGGAGATATAAGGACTCGAAATAAGTCTGTAGTCGTCGACGGATGAACAAAGGGATTGAAAAAGACCAAAGATGACCTTCACCGATTGGATTGAAACTGGTGCCAAAAGACACCTTAGAACCATTCTTACAATTAATTATATTTTTTCAGAAAATTCGGACTATCCTTAGAAAGTTATTATTGGTCAAACATTGGTAATATCAACTTTCAACGAATAGAACTCGAAAACGAGGCACTCAGAATTTTTTAACAGATTGCCCCAATGACTCTTTGCCCCAGGCCTTTCATCTGGCACAGGTTTCAATCCAATAGGTAAAGGTCGGATTTGACTCAATTGAACAGTCCAAAGTTGTTGAGGACTATCCAATATTTTGACTCACTTATTTGTCGTCCGATGCAGCTGAAATTAGGGACGTTTGTAGCCCTTATCCATACCAACAAGCCTGCAAAATATGGTAGCGGTAAATAGAAAAGCACGTGCAATATGGGCCGCCAAACATTTTATAAAAAACAGTTTTACGCCTATAGCAGGCAAAGGAAAGCACCTTCGGTGCTGCAAATATATGCACATGCGCAGAAAATAAATGCCTACATACATAAAGGAAGTAAAGCGATTCGGGCAATGCGTCCTGACGAAAACGGGTCATCAATTTTACTTGCGCCCTATGAAATTTGGTCGGGAAAACCGTAAACCGTAATAGCTTATTTGAGTCAAATTTACAGTGCTGCAAATATATGTGCATGCGTAGATCACTAATGCCTATATACATAAAAGGAAATCAAGGGAATCGGGGCATGGCGTCCTGACGAAAACGGATAATCAATTTTACATTGCGCCCTATGGCAAAATATGGCAGAGTTAATAAATAAAGCACGTGCAATAAGGGCCGCCAAACATTCTAAACTAATTCCTTTTACGCCTATAGCAGGCAGAGGAAAGCACCTACGGTGCTGCAAATATATGCGCGTGCGCAGATAATTAATGCCTACATACATAAAGGGAAGTCAAGGGAATCATGGCAAAAGGTCCTGACAAAAACATTTTACATTGCGCCCTATGGAAATTATTCATTCGCATCGAACAGGTGCGCTTTTTACCAGGTTTATAGGTCATAGGAACGTACATCTTTGGGCCAAATAGAAGTGCGCTGCTTGCAATACACGTGGAGATATAAGGACTCGAAATGGGTCTGTAGGCGTCGTCTGATGAATAAAGAGATTGAAAAAGAATAAAGGTGACCTTCACCGATTGGATTGAAACTGGTGCCAAGATATACTTTAGGACCATACTTACAACTAATGATATTTTTCAGACAATTCGGTCCATCCGTTAGTAAGTTATGTAAGGTCGGATTTGACGTAAATAAATACTCCAAAGTTGTTGTACTCACTACTATAACTCATCTGGCACAGGTTTCATTCCAATCGGTGAAGGTCGGATTTGACTCAAATAAGCAGTCCAAAGTTGTTAAGGAATATCCAATATTTTGACTCTTAATAACTCACCTATTTGTCGTCCGATTTAGCAGAAATTTCTATCATTTGTAGCCCTTGTCAATACCAACAAGCCTGCAAAATACAGTAGCGGTCAAGAGAAAAACTAGTGTAATATGGTCCGCCAAACATTCTATAAACAATTAGTTTTACGCCTAAAGCAGGCAAAGAAAGCACCTACGGTGCTGCAAATATATGCGCATGCGCAGATCATTAATGCCTATATACATAGAAGCTTGTCAAGGGAATCGGGGCAAGGCGTCCTGACGAAAACGGGTCATCAATTTTACATTGCTTCCTATGGAAATTAGGGCGGGAAAACGTTTAAACCGTAAAAACTCTATTAATTCGAACCGAACAGGTGCGTTTTTTACAAAGTTTATAGGTCTTAGGAAGGTACATCTTTGTACCAAAAAAAAGAGTGCGCTGCTTGCAATACACGTTGAGATATAAGGACTCGAAATGGGTCTGTAGGCGTTATCTGATGAATAAAGGGATTGATAAAGAATAAAGGTGACCTTCACCGATTGCATTGAAACTGGTGCCAAGATATACTTTAGGACTATACTTATAATTAATGATATTTTTCAGAAAATTCGGACTATCGGTTGGTAAGTTATTAGGGGTCAAACATTGGTAAATGTCAACTTTCAACGCCTAGAAATCGAAAACGAGGCTCCCAGAATTTTTAGCAGGTGGCCCCAGTGATCCTTTGCCCCAGGCCTTTCATCTGGCATAGGTTTCATTCCGATCGGTGAAGGTCGGACTTTACTCACATAAGCAGTCCAAATTTGGTGAGGAATGTCCAATATTTTGACGCTTAATATTTGTCTACCGATTTGACTGAAATTTGGAACGTTTGTAGCCCTTATCCATACCAACAAGCCTGCTAAATATGGTAGCGGTCTATGGAAAACACGTGCAATATGTGCCGCCAAACATTCTATTTATAATTCGTTTTACGCCTATTGCAGGCAAAGGAAAGCACCTACGGTGCTGCAAATACATGCGCATTCGCAGATCATTAATACCTACATACATACAAGGAAGTCAAGGGAATCGAGGCAATGCGTCCTGACGAAAACGGGTCATCAATTTTACATTGCGCCCTTTGGAAATTAGGGCGGGAAAACGGTTAAACGGTTATAACTCTATTAATTCGCATCAAACAGGTGCGCTTTTTAAAAAGGTTGATAGGTCATAGAAAGGTACATCTGTGGGCCAAACAGGAGTGCGCTGCTTGCAATACACGTGGAGATATAAGGACTAGAAATGGGTCTGTAGGCGTCGTCTGATGAACAAAGAGATTGAAAAAGATACTCTAGGGCCATATTTACAATTTATGATATTTTTCAGAAAATTCGAACTATCCGTTATTAAGTTATTAGGGGTCAAATATTGATAAATGTCAAATTTCAATGCCTAGAACTCGAAGCCGAGGCTCTCAGAATTTTTGGGCAGGTGGCCCCAGTGACCCTCTGCACCAGTCCTTTTATCTGGCACAGGTTTCATTCCGATAGGTGAAGGTCGTATTTGACTTAAATAAGGACTCCAATGTTGGTGAGGAATATCCAATATTTTGACGCTTAATAACTCACTTATTTGTCGTCCGATTTGGCTGACATTTAAAATGTTTCTAGCCCTTATCCATACCAACAAGCCTGCAAAAAATGGTAGCGGTCAATAGAAAAGCACTTGCAATATAGGCCGCCAAACATTCCATAAATAAATTGTTTTTCGCCTATAGCAGTCAAAGGAAAGCACCGACGGTGCTGCAAATACATGCGCATGCGCTGATTGCGTTCTGACGAAACATCAATTTTACATTGCGCCCTATGGAAATTAGGGCGGGAAAACGGTTAAACCATAAATCTATTAATTCGAACGAACAGGTGCGCTTTTTTCAAGGTTTATAGGTCATAGTAAGGTACATCTTTGGGTCAAATAGGAGTGCGCTTCATGCAGTACACGTGGAGATATAAGGGCTGGAAATGGGTCTGTAGACGTCGTCTGATGAACAAAGAGATTGGTTTAAACATATTTTATTGCATAATACAAGTACAACAAAGTAACAAATTTGACAAACAAACGATATAGGATTAGAACGAAAGCATATAAATACTTATAGAGTTTTTCTCCTCTACGGTGTATATTTCGTTGTTGACTTGAAGGCAGATTGTTTCACAGATCAAGGCAAAATGTTGTGGTTTATTTCATGTAAGAAGGTAAAATAAATTAGTTGACAAAACACACACAAAAATATAGAATAAAAAAAGAAATAAGAATAAAGAAAAAGTAAAAAAATAATGAAAATAAATAGATAAATAATAAATAAATAATTCAATAAGTGTGTGTATTAAGAAAACAGTAATAAGAATCAAACAGTGTATAACAGAGTATATGAAAATGGCATTCTTGGAGAGGAACAACTGAGCTTGCATCCACAGGCAGACAATGCAGATATTGTTCAGGACAAGTTGTACCTGCAACATGCATTTACCACAGATTTAAAACCGTTTAGTGTCCAATATAAATTTATGAACTTTCTCAAAAATGGCTTTGTTTATGTCAACAGAGATGTTTGAGCTGCCGTATAGCAGCAGATTTAAAGTAGGTGTCTGAATTGTAGAAATAGCATTCATTAAAGCTGTGCGTTGAGTTTGGTAATGTGAGCAATGGAAAAAATAATATGAAGTATGAGATGTAAAGAGATTGAAAAAGACAAAAGATGACCTTCACCGATTGGATTGAAAATGGTGCCAAGAGATACTTTAGGACCATACTTACAATTAATGAAATTAGACTTGTGATAGCATAGAAGTTACTATTATGGAAACAAGTAATGGTCAATGTAATTAATTAATTGTGATTGCAAACAGAAAAATATAATACATCAAAAGATAGATTATGGGTGAAAAAATTAAAAAAAAAGAAGATGCCAAATGATGTATAGATTTGACAAAAAAAAGTAAGTTTAGGGTACAATTTGGAAAATGAAAACAAAAACTAAAAATGAGAAAAAAATTAACAATTCAAAACATAAAACAAAATCAAATCAGGTTGATGAGTGCTAGGGTGCAGACAATCGGCAAGGTATCCTTGGATCCTGTGAACTGTTAGAAAAGTCGTCGTAGAGGTCATTAGCAAAATGAAAACCGTTTTCTGTTTATAATATATTTGTGTACATTTTCAAATATGGCAGCGTTTGTTTCTTAAGACAGTGATGAGTCGCCATTAAGAAGTAGATTTAAGGTTGGGGTAGTGTACCTTGCGATTGATTTAAGAGTTCATTTCGCTGTCGCTGATAATGCATACAGTGGAGGAAGTAATGTAGGCTGTCCTCAATGCTACCGCAGCTACATAAAGGTGAGTCAGATATATTCTTTTTGAAAATGTGAAGATTTAAGGAACTACAATTTGTTCTTAATCGTGTATGCAAGATTTGGAGCTTTCGTTTGCCTCTGTAATACTGTTTGGGAACAGTATTCTATCTTTGTTGAGACAGTTTTTAAAGCATTTACAGATTCAGTTTGTGTTGCTTTTTCTGAGATATTATTCTAAGCTCTAATATAGGAAGGTAAAAAAGAATTGTAATAAAGGGTTGTACGGGCATCAATAGGATCAAGATTGTTTGAGTTTCTAAGATTGTAGCGTGATCTGTTTTGGACAGTTTGTGGATCAAGGGAAGAGAGATAGTTAGGACAGAGATAAGATTTCGTTTTATAAAATAAAGTCAGTTTATGTTTTTTACGTCTCTCTTCGCGATTGTCCCATTGAATTTCATTATATAGAGCATTTAAAGATACTAGTTTTGTTGCACCAGTCGCGATTCTGGCTGCTTCGTTCTGTATTTTGTCCAAATCATTTTTTTTTCGTATTGACTACAATTATCCCCGAGTTCATCTCCATATTCTAGAATAGGCCTTATAAAAGTTAGATATATAGTTTCTAAAGACTTCCTGTCTAATTAAAATTTAAGTTTTCTCATAATATTGATCCTTGTCCATGCCTTTTCGGTAATATATCTGATGGTGCCATGTACCATCACTCGAAAAATATGTACCGAGATATTTGTGAGTATCAACTTCTGTAATAAGTTGTTTTTGCATGTAAACAGGTGGATGTCTGTTTCTGAACAACATGCGAGACTCAAGAAGGGCTTCGGTCTTTGAAGGATTAAAGAAAACCAGCCCTGTGGCTGCCCATTGTGATATTTTTTGAAGGTCGATATTGATACACCAAGCAGCAGAAATGGGATCATCAACAATAATGAAAAGGCTTGTGTCATCGGCAAATAGGCGTATGTTATAACCTATGTCGGTAACAATGTCGCTTATATAACGAGGAAGAGTAAAGGACCAATGATTGAACCTTGAGGAACGCCCGCACAGATAAATGTCCAGTCAGATGTTGCACCGGTTATGACTGCACGTTGCCTTCGATTATTAAGATAGCTTTTGAACCAGCTGCGTGTAATTTCAGTATTAGGCCGTCGTGCCAACCACGATCGAAAGCTTTGCTGATGTCACAGAAGACAGCTCTGACTTCTTTTCCCTCATCTAGTGCTTGATAAAGGCATTGTAAAGGTATGTTAATTGATTAATGGTGGAGTCACGGGGAATAAAGCCTGATTGTAAAGATGATAGAATGTTGTTGTCTAGAAGATGGTTATAGAAATGTTTGAATACACGTCGTTCGAGTCCTTTATCTTCCGAGTTGAGTAGTGAAATTGGCCTGTGATTAAAGACAACTAATAGATCACCTTTCTTAGGGACAGGACAGACATTTGCTTCTTTCATTGGTACTAAGCCAGTACGTAATGACTGACTGAAAAGAGAACAGTAAGGGGTAGATAGTGCTTGAGAAAGTTCGCGAAGAATACGATTGCTGAGCCCATTTGGACCCGCAGCTTTACCAACTGGTGATATTTTAAGCACGGATTCAACTTTTTCTGTTGTTAGGATAATGCTATTTAAATCTGAGGTCACTGATGTTGGTAAGATAACTGGCAAATGCACGTCCTTGTCGTTCAGAAACGACTAGCTCTGAAAGAAGTCATTTAAAATATTTGCCTTGTCATGCTCGTCGGAATAGAGTTTATTGTTATGTTCCATAGGGGGGGGGGGGGGCGGGGTGGGGGCAGGGGGCGGGCAGTGAACATTTACAGTTTGGCGTAATAAAAGACTTCAAGGCTGACCACAAATCCTTAGTAGAGAGAGTTTTAGAAGTAAGTTTTGCAGTGAGTTTTTCATTGAGTGCTTCTTTGGAATCACGAATCAGTTGTGTTGTTTATTGCGCAGTGTTTTAAATTTTGCCCAGTCCGTGGAACAATTTGCTTTGTTTTAGCTTTCTTATATGACCCAAGGTGGATCCTGAGGTTTAATTCTAATTATTTTTTTTGGTATGCATTCTTAAGCTAATAAAGAGACTGATTACTTACGTTATAAGCATATACCTCATTGTCATTATCCTGGAGAATGATACCTGTGCAGACGAAAGGCCTGAGGCATGAATCACTGGGGCCATCTGCTCAAAACATCTGAGAGCCTCATTTTCGAGTTCTATGCGTTGAAAGCTGACATTTACCAATGTTTGACCCCTAATAACTTTCCAACGGATAGTCCGAATTTTCATCAGACGACGCCCACAGACCCATTTCGAGTCCTTATATATCCAAGTGTATTGCATGCAGCGCACTCCTATTTGGCTCAAATATGTACCTTTCTAAGACGTATAAACCTTGTAAATAGCGCACCTGTTCGATTCGAAAAAAGAGTTATTACGGTTTTATCGTTTTCCCGACCTAATTTCCATGGGGTGCAATGTAACATTGATGACCCGTTTCATCAGGATGCCTTGCCCCGAATCCATTGACTTTCCTTTATGTATATAGGCATTAATGATCCGCGCATGCGCATATATTTGCAGCACCGTAGGTGCTTTCATGAGCCTGCTATAAGCGTAAAACAGTTTATTTGTAAAATGTTTGACGGCCCATATTGCATGTGCTTTTCTATTGACCTACTACCATATTTTGGAGGCTTGTTGGTATGGATGAAGGCTACACAAGTACCCAATAACAGCCAAATCAAACGACAAATAAGTGTGTTATTAAGAGTCAAAGTATTCAATATTCCTCATCAACTTTGGACTGCTTATTTGAGTCAAATCTGACCTTCACCGCTCGGAATGAAACCTGTGCCAGATGACAGGCCTGGGGCAAGGAGATACTGGGGCCATCTTCTCAAAACTTCTAAGAGCCTCGTTCTTGAGTTCTAGGCGTTGAAAGTTGACATTTACCAAAGTTTGCTCTAATAACTACCGGATAGTCCGAATTTTCTGAAAACAAAAAATACCATTAATTGTAAATATGGTCCTAAAGTGTCTTTTGGCCCTAGTTTCAATCCGATCGGTGAAGGTTACCTTTAGTCTTTTTCAATCTCTTTGTTCATCAGACGACGCCTACAGACCCATTTCAAGTCCTCATATTCCACCTGTGTTGCATGCAGCGCACTCCTATTTGACCAGAAAATGTACCTCCCTAGACCTATAAATCCTCTAAAAAACGCACCTGTTCGATGGGAATTAATAGAGTTATTACGGTTTTACCTTTTTCACTCTCTAACTTTCATAGGGTGCAGTGTGACATTGATGACCCATTTTCATCGGAACGCCTTGCCCTTATTCCTTTTTTTATGTATGTAGGCCTCAATGATCTGTGCATGCTCATATATTTGCAGTACACTATGTGCTTTCTTTTGCCTGCTATATGCGTAAAACTGTTTATTTATAAAATGTTTCGACCCATATTGCACGTGTTTTTCCTTTGATCGCTATCATATTGACTTTATATTTGCTGCACAATAGGTGCTTTACTTTTCCAGCTGCTAGGCTTAAAACGGTTTATTTATAAAATGTTTGGAGGCCCTTATTGGACGTGCTGTTCTATTGACCAACACCATATTTTGCAAGCTAGTTGGTATATATACGGTCTACAAACAACCTAAATATCAGCTAAATCGGATGACAAATAAGTGAGTTATTAAGAGTCAAATTATTGGATATACCTCACCAACTTTGGACTTCTTATTTGAAGCAAATCCGACCTTCACCGATCGGAATGAACCGATGCCAGATGAAAGGCCTAGGGCAATGAGTCACTGGGGCATTCTGCGAAAAAATTCAGAGAGCATCGTTTGCAAGTTCTAGGCGTTGAAAGTTGACGTTTATCAATGTTTGACTCCTAATAACTTACTAACGGATAGTCCGAATTTTCTGAAATATATCATTTAATGTAGGTATGGTCTTAAAGAATCTTTTGACACTCGTTTCAATTTGATCGGCGATGGTCACCTTTAGTCTTTTTCAAGCCCTTTGTTCATCAGACGACGGGCCCCCGTAGCCTAGTGGATAAGAGAGTTGACTCTTAATCCGTTAGGTTTCTCACCGCTGTGGTTCGAGCCTGGCTCGGGTCATATGTGGGAAAGCCAAGTTCTGCTTACGGATGGTCAGGTGTTTTTTCTCCGGGTTCTCCGGTTTTCGCCCACCTTCGATGAACGATCGGCTCGATATAAGTGAAATATTCTTGAAAGGGCCGTAAAACCCAAATCAAAAAAAAAAAAAAAAAAAAAAAAAAAAAAATTGTTCATCAGACGATGCCTACAGACCCATTTCGATTCCTTATATCTCCACGTGTTTTGCATACAGCGCACTCCTATTTGGCTCAAAAATGTACCTTCCTAAGACCTACAAAGCTTGTAAAACGCGCACCTGTTCTATTCAAATTATATGTAATTGTTATTACGGCTTCACCGTTTTTCAGCTCTAATTTCCACAGGGTGCAATATAAAATTGATGACCCGTTTTCATCAGGATGCCTTGCCCCGAATCCCTTGACTTTCATTCATGTATGTAGGCATTAACGTATATTTGCAGCACCGTAGGTATTTTCCTTTGTCTTCTGTAGGCGTTAAACGTTTTATTAATTAAATGTTTGGTGGCCCATATTGCACATGCTTTTTCTATTGACCGCTACCATATATTGCATGCTTATTGGTATGTTTAAGGACTACAAACTTTCCAAATGTCAGCCCAATCGAATAACAAATAAGTGTGTTATTTAAAGTCACAATATTGGATATACCTCACCAGCTTTGGTCTTCTTATTTGAGTGAAATCCTACCTTCACCGATCGGAATAAAACTGCTGCCAGATGAAAGGCTAAGGGCACTGTATCACTGGGGCCATCTTCTGAAAAAATCTGAGCCTCGTTTTTGAGTTATAGGCATTGAAAATTGACATTTACTAATGTTTTACCCCTAATAAATTACTAACGGATAGTCCGAATTTTCTAAAAATTTGCATTTTAATGTAAATATGGTACTAAAGCATCTTTTGGCACCAGTTTCAATCCGATCGGTGAAGGTTACGTTTAGTCTATTTCAATCTCTTTGTTCATCAGACGATGCCTACAGACCCATTTCAAGTCCTTACATCTCCACGTGTATTGCATGCAACGCACTCCTATTTGACCCAAAAATGTACCTTCCTAAGACCTATAAACCTTGTATTTCCACAGGGTGCAATCATCGTCAGATAACCCTCTTTACATGACACTCTAGCGGTAGCGCGGCAATAAATAACCGTTACCTGGATGTCGTAGAAACGCGCGGTTTGATTTCATTATGTCTCACCCCCCCTTTAAGCTAGGGAGACATATTGTTTTCCCCTGGGCTTCTGTCTGTCACATAAACTTGTCCGCTCTATAACTTGAAACTGTTCAAGTTATCTTCATGCAACTTCATATAAATATCAATCAACATTAGACAACGTGCAGAGCGCAAGAACCATAATTCTTTCTTTTATACATTTAGAATTATTTGCCTTGGAACTTTTTCTGTCTGTCATAAAATCGTGTCCGCTCTGTAACTTAAAAACCGTTCAAGCTAGCTTCACGAAACTTCATATAAATATCAATCAACATATAACGTGCAGAGCGCATGAACCATAATTCTTGCATTTATACTTTTTAGTTATTTCCCTTGGAAGGCGTGACATATTGTTTTCCCTGGGTCTGTCACATAAACTTGTCCGCTCTATAACTTGAATCTGTTCAAGCTCTCTTCACGCAACTTCATATAAATATCAATCAACATTAGAAAACATGCAGAGCGCAAGAACCATAACTCTTGCATTTATACTGTTTGAGTTTTTTTCCTTGAACTTTGTCCGTCACAAAATCGTGTCCGCTCTGTAACTTGAAACCTGTTCAAGATACCTTCACGAAATTTTATACGAATGTCAATCAAAATTAGACGACGTACAGAGCGCAAAAACCATAATTCTTGTATTTACACTTTTTGAATTATTTCCCTTGGAACATTGTCCGTCACAAAAAAAAATGTGTCCGCTCTATAATTTGAAAACCGTTCAAGATATCTTCACGAAACTTTATATGAATATCAAACAATATTAGGCGACGTGCAAAGCATAAGAACCATAATTCCTACATTTATATTTTTTAGTTACTTCACTTGGATTCTCATTATTTGATATAAATGTTCTTTGAATGTCCAATACAATATGACCCCAAGAAAAAGGGGGGTGGGAGACAGCTGTGTTGTTTTTCCTTTATTGTTTTTTTTTTTTTTTTTTTTTTTTTTTGTAGAAAAACAAATTCTAGTTGGTCAGTGATAATCTCGTTGACAACAATCTCATTGTATACTTAGACTCGATTGTAAACAATCGACCAAATAATGGACTTTACTGAAGCGACATATCAGGCCATTAACCTTTTATTTCTATGGGCAAGCTGACGACATTTCTTTTAATTTCACATGAATATGCTGGTATTTTTAGCAAATTGTCAAATTGCATGAAGTGTCAAAACCTGTTTTCTGGAAAAAATAAGAAAGCTATTTCAAAATGTCTGTTTGAATATTTACCCAATATTCAGAGCGTTAATTGGTAAACAAACCATGGATTCATCTCACTTATTATACTGTAACATCATACCACACAATGAGGTGCCATATAATGATCATAGTACCTACTAGAATGGTGGAAATTTTTGTATTGGTTGCAAATATTAGTATTGTAATAGAATGCTTGTCAAGATGTCATGAAATTTTCGAGTCCATCCAATGACACAACGGTAGCCAAAAACTAAGGAGGTATATGCCTAGGAAAGGCCACAATCACCCAAGGTACCCGGTATATGCTGAATGGCATAAAAGTATATGTAAAATAGCCATCAAGAAAACATGCATATACGATTTTGATCCCCTTATATTCCACTTTTACATCGTAAAATTGAGGTCTACAGGGGTATACATTATTTTTCTTATTTCTACACAAAAACATAGATTGTGGTACTCGTTAAAATGCCTCGCCAAGGCGGTTCTAACGAGTACCCACAATCTATGTTTTGAGCAGAAATATGAAAATTATCAGTTTTTTATCTAAAAAATTTCAGCTTTTGGAGGTGAAATTTTCTGTACATTTGCATAGGTGTGTTTTCGTAACGATTTCAGTGAGAACAGAACGAAAATACGAAATGAAGCTGTAACAGAAATATCGCTTTGAAACGCTCAAGATCCACATTGTTGGGGATGCGGACCTTAACCAACGTATGCCGTATGGACTCTTCTACCTTAAATCTTTGTACCAATCTATTACTAATAAAATGATGTCTGATTGATTTTTATTATTACCATGTTTTATGGACTTTTCTACCTTAAATTGTACCAATCCATTTCCAATAAAAGGATGTCTGGTTGATTTGTATTATTACAATGTTTTATAGAACTTCCTGTACTTAATTCAAATAATGTAGACCCTGATCAGATGCCCGTTATGCGGCGTATGATTTTGGTCTACAATGTATACCCACGTCTCTGTTATTGGACGCTCGTTCATGTGTGTGTGTGTGTATGTTTTTGTTTTTGTTTTTTTTTGTTTGTTTTTTTTGTTGTTGTTTTTTTTGTTCCTTTGAGCAAGGACTCAGATCTGCCTGTGCATTCACCCGGTAAAGAAATGATTCTCGTTTATCCCTCTTTGGATAGCCCAGAGGCTGCAACAGACACATGCAATCATCGAATACTCTGATCAGACTGCGGGAATGTACAGGCTTTTCTGAGACTTCACTGGTGGCACAAATCTTATTGTAGGGTTTGTTGTGCGCTGGCTCAATTATTAATTGTATGTAACGTTAATCTTGACAGGTCAAATGTATAACTTTATACATTTTCATTTATTACAAACTCATTATGCAATAAGCTACATATAGTCGCAGAGAAAGTGTTATTTACAGCATTTTTATTGGAGATTCCAAGATGATAATTCTGTGACAAGCATGTAAGGTTATAGTCTGAAAATATTTTACATGCAACATAAGGAAAGGTAATGTCGCATGCACACAATATCAGCCTGCGAACTCAAGTTACACAGGATCTGACGTCACAGCGACAAAAATAGCGCGGCTATAGATTAGCTTTCAGACAAACAGTACGATTCTTTAGTAACCTTTGGTCGATAATAAATAATTGACCCCAAAAAAGATTAGGAAAACGTTAAGTTTGGGAATAGAGTTCGGTTCGGAGACAACAGGTTGTGGGCTTCATAATCTGAACAATTGGTCGGTCCGTCTAACACGTGGTTTGATTTCTTTTGTCAGTGAGAATCACGTGAACAACCTTAAGGAAAATTGTTGTATGCATACTTTGGGTCAAACAATCGACCCACACGAAACAATCGACCCAGAAAGACCTCAACGGCGCTTGTTTAGCTTCATAAGAGGTCGGAACATTTCGCCAGGATTTGTTTCAATACTGCACCGATTTATTGTTACGAAGCAAAATAACAGCAATTACCGACGCAGTTGCAGAAAACTTAATCTCATTTCAAATAAATCCATATACAAAATTTTAATTATTTCCTGAATATAATCGCATGCGAAAATGCACGTTATCAGATGTGTCATAGAGGCAGGTTTTCTTGCCGTCGTACTTACCACAAATATTTGGCCGTCGTGACAGGTTTGTCCTAAAATTAAACTATCTAAAGACTTTAAGGTGACTAGCAAACAGTTCAGACGATGATAGGATGCGTTCTGTGGCGTCAGACCTGGGACCTGGTTCTACACTGTTTGCTGAGGTCTGTCTGTATGACTAGTTAGGATAAAACATTTATGGGGTCATGTTGGGGTCTCCAAGATATTGTTATCACTTAATTGTATAGTTTGAATACGTAACAATGTAGCATTGTTTTCAAAGAGAAAGCAACCCAAAAACTTAAGATATTGTCAGAAATCGAAATGGCAGAAATTGAGAGTTAATTGCAACTTGCGACTTTGATCATTAAACCCGTTCTCGTTGCTTTCAAAATCGAATACCGCTTAAGCCGGTGCTAGAGACTGTGGATGGGGACGGGGGATAGGGGCGGAATCGTATGCAGCTTCGCAAAGTATATTGGTGAATATGAAGAGAGAATAAAAAACCGAGTCTATGAGTTTCTATTTTTTTTTTTTTTTTTTTTTTTTTTTGTTGTTTTTTTTTTTTTGTTTTTTTTTTTTTTTTTTTTTTCTTTTTTTTGTATATACTTTGTTTCCAAATTCAACCTTTAACATTTGTATTTGTAATTACACATTTTGTTTTCTGACTATTTCAAAGTTTTTCCACCTTTTTGATATTACAGGTACTGTTTTATAGCGAAAGAAAAAAAAAACATACTTGTCAGGAAATCAATGTTACAAAATAACATTTTTTTCTTCCCATTTCGATATGACCAAATAAATCACATTGTTTCTCTTTATCATCGCAATGTTTGAAACTAGGTTTGAAATTATGTGATATCGTCGGTCTGTGTTACGCCACTTTTATACTTGGTGCGTTGTCCTGGACGGATAGGGATACTTTGAAGCTTGGACATGCCTAAAAACACAGATGTAGATGGACATATCAACAGTTTGGTCTGCAGATATTCAGTTTAAGCTTCATATGCGTGGCAGGGTGGTAAGACTTGGAAGGAGCGGGCCCCCGTAGCCTAGTGGATAAAGAGAGTTGACTCTTAATCCATTAGGTTTCTCACCGCTGTGGTTCGAGCCTAGCTCGGGTCATATGTGAGAAAGCCAAGTTCTGCTTACGGATGGTCAGGTGGTTTTTCTCCGGGTACTCCGGTTTTCGCCCACCTTCGATGAACGATCGGCTCGATATAAGTGAAATATTCTTGAAAGGGCCGTAAAACCCAAATCAAAAAAAAAAAAAAAAGACTTGGAAGGGGTCTGCATAACTACATTTTTCCCAACATGATTATACTGCAAATTCTTTTAGGAAAAATCATCATTTCTGACGCTTTATCCCGTTTTGAGAGTAGAACATTTTTTTTTCACCGAGATGTTTAAATTTGGGCGATTCTGCGCCAGGGTGCGAGGCGTAGCGATGCCATGTCATGCCTTGTTATTATTTTCTATGTTGTTTAATGCTTCCGCACATTATAAAAGTGTCTAGCGATCTAATCTTGGCTGTTTCTATTCTTTATTGTAAATTACTGGTAAATATTTCAGGTAAACAAACGAAGCAGAAATTCAGAAATATTAGCATCAGAAATCGTTCTCTTGTTTGTTAAGAATGGCATATTTTGCGTAAGATACACGATTTTGATTCTGTAAGCACATGACCAAGACCGGATATTGTATAAACGGTGATGTTTAGTGGCTATCTATTCTATGAGTATGCTTGTAAAAGTACAGTATGTGACATCTTCATGGTTTTGCATTAATCAATTAAATCTTGTCTACAAAAGACTAGAACTTTG
The DNA here is from genome assembly GCA_964016985.1 of Anodontia alba. Lineage (NCBI taxonomy): Eukaryota > Metazoa > Mollusca > Bivalvia > Lucinida > Lucinidae > Anodontia > Anodontia alba. Next base: position 28,197,519 of record OZ024834.1, read on the forward strand.
CAAACAGCATAGAACCTTGTAAGATGCAGCGGGACCGTCAATGTTTGTAACAACAGTGGCTATCTGCAATAAAGTTAAGGTAGTGTCTATACAACAAACATAGTGATCAAAGCACTGACAACACTGGGCGGTCGATAGTCTCTGAGTTTCGGCTGAGAAAATGGTCCTGAACGAGACTGTTTCATTTAACCCTTAATATCCAAGGCCCAGTTGTTCAAAGCGTCGTTAGCTTAACGAGCTCGTTAGGAGTCAAAATGTTAACTGTTCTGGTAAGTACAATACCAAATTCACAGGTAAGTTTGCTGAAAAAAAAATGTTAGTAGCTTTTGCAATTGCATTTTTTTTTCAGCAAAAATATTAGCATATATGCCATATTTAATGATTAAAGTTTTAACGATTCGTTAACTAACGACATCGTTAGTTTCGAACACCTAGGCCCAGGATTTTAATTAAAGCAAACAGTGCAGACCCTGATCAGACGACGCGTTTTTTGGCGTCTTATCTGGGTCTGCATTGTTTGCCAATGCCCAGTCCAGGTTGTAGAGATAATCCTCTTTACACTTCACTCCAGCGGTAGCTCGGCTATAACTGAATGTTACCTGGATGTCGTTGGTCAGTGATAATCTCGTGGGCAACAACCTTAATGTATCCTTAGGCTCGATTGTAAACAATCGACCAAATAATGGACTTTACTGAAGTGAAATATTGGGCCATTAACCTTTATGATTCTATAGGCAAGCTGACGATATTTCTCTTAATTTCCCAGAAAACAGGCTTCGGCAGTTTAGCAAATTGTCAATTTGCATGAAGTGTCAAAACCTGTTTTCTGGAAAAATAAGAAAGCTATTTCAAAATGTCTGTTTGAATATTACCCAATCATCACAAAAACATGCTTATATAATTTTGATTCCCTTAAACCCCACTTTAATACAGTAAAACTGGGGTTTTCAGGGGTATACATTTTTTTCTTATTTCTACTTAAAACATAGATTATGGGGAATCGTTAGAACCGCCTCGACGAGGCGGTTCTAACGAGTACCCACAATCTATGTTTTTAGCAGAAATTTGAAAAATATTAGAATTTTTTTTCTGAAAATTTTCATTTCTTTGGCGGTAAAATTCTCAGTATGTTTGAATAGGCGTGTTTTCGTAATGATTCAGAGCGTTAAATGGTGAACAAACGATGGATTCATCTCACTTATTATATTGTAACTTCATACCACACAATGAGGTGCCATATAATGATCATACTACCTACTAGAATGGTGTAAATTGTTGTATTGGTTGCAAATATTAGTATTGTAATAGAATGCTAGTCAAGATGTCATGAAATTTTCGAGTCCATCGGATGACACAACGTTAGCAAAAAACTAAGGAAGTATATGCCTAGGAAAGGCCACAATCACAAATCAAAGCCTTCCCAAGGTACCCGGTATATGCTGAATGGCATAAAATTACATGTAAAATAGCTATCACGAAAACATGCATATATAATTTTCACCCCTTAAACCAAAATTTTTTATATAGTAAAACTGGGGTTTACAGGGGTTCACATTATTTTTCTTATTTCTGCTCAGAAACATAGAATGTGAGTACTCGTTTGAACCACCTCGCCGAGGCGGTTCTAACGAGTATCCACAATCAATGTTTGGAGCAGAAATATGAAAAAAATATCAAGAGGTTTTCATCGGAAAATTTTCAGCTTTTGTAGGTGAAATTTTCTATACATTTGCACAGGCGTGTTTTCGTAATGATTTCAGCGAAAACAGAACGAAAATATGAAATGAAGCTGTAACAGAAATATCGCCTTGGAACGTTTAGCATGAGCACTGTTGGGGATGCGGACCTTAACCAATATATGCCCAATGAACACTACTACCTTATATCTTTGTACCAATCCATTTCCAATCAAAGGGTGTCTGGTTGATTTTTTTATCATTACTATGTTTTAAAGAAATTTCTGTACTTGATGCAAATAATGTAGACCCTGATCAGACGCCGCGTTCTGCGGCGTCTAATTTTGGTCTATAATTTATACCGACGTCCCTGTTATTGGACGCTTGTTTTTTGTTGTTGTTTTTTTTGCTTTTTGTGTGTGTGTGTTTTTTTTTATTTTTTTTTTATTTGTTTTATATATATAGTGGCTACCCTTTATTTACAGTGAGTTAAAACCTGAGCAAGGAGAGACTCGTATATCTTTCCTTTTCATATCGATTAAAAATCATTTTGTATTGTTCTGAAGATTCCTAATTACTATAATCTTTCCTGAGTTTAAAATGCGCCAGTCATTTGAAATTTCGGGGATAGCGTGACCTTAGCTAGCGCTATTTAACCTCCGATGAGTCCTTGCAGTGCCGTAGATGTGTCGGAATTTTACATTACGAAAACACGCCTATTCAAATATATAGCAAATTTTACCTCCAAAAACTGAAACTTTTCAGATAAAAACCTCTGATATTTTTCATATTTCTGCTCAAAACATAGATTGTGGGTACTCGTTAGAACCGCCTCGGCGAAGCAATTCTAACGAGTACCCACAATCTATGTTTTTGAGCAGAAATAAGAAAAATAATGTATACCCCTGTAAACCCCAGTTTTACTATATAAAAGTGGGGTTTAAGAGAGTCAAAACTATATAGGCGTGTTTCCCTGATGAATTTTAATTTTAATTTCCCACATAAATAGCCGGAACTAACTTACCGGGATATACGACAGTGTATTTGCAGGGATTTAGCTGCTCGGGAAAACCAAAAGTGCCAACTCATAAATTAGTTGAATAATATTGAGCTATTGCCATAGATAAGAACATTTACCTTAATTAACCGGCTCACTTGTTCATCTTTTTAACAACCCCGGGGGGGGCGGGGGGGGGGGGGACAGGGGCTTTTAAGCAAGGAGTCTACCATAAATTTGTCCCCACAGTGCAGGGCCTTTAGCACGGCTTAGCACACTAAAAAAGTCCTGGTCCTGAGGTTATAAAACTTTTTTCATGCTCAACTCAACTGAGTATGAAATTTTCTTCGCCAATAAATATGACAATGCCAACAAAAGTTTGCATTTTCATATTCATTAGCAGAGAAATTTTCATGCTCAGCCATGTTTAGCAAGAAAGAATTTGCACTTGTTAGTAATCTGAGATTTATTAGCAGGACAAATTTCATGCTCAGCTGAGTTGAGCATGAAAAAAAAAGTTTATAACCTCGGGGCCCGGTATTCCCCGGCCCTGTAGGGTCAGGGACAACAACTGACTGGTGCCTAAAACTTCCATGAAACTCGAGAGACCTTGTTGAATCAGTTTTTTAAATCGATGATATATTTAAACATTCCTCAGATTGTTCACGTTAAAACTGAGGAAATGTTTTACGAAGTCTATGCTACCGCTAGCCTAGTGTTGGACGTTTAGCAATTTATTACTGCCTTTAACGCTTTCGGCACCAAATTTCAGACAACATTTGTCGTCTGTATCTTTTTTTTAACAAACTATCGCTTGGAAAGAAGTTTATATGTAAAGCTGAAAGACGGAATGTCAAACAGCGTAGATCCAGATGAGACGGCTCATTATGAGCCCTCCCATCTCGATCTATGCTGTTTGCAAAAGCCTATTGTCATTGCCTGTGGCACTGAATGAGTTAAGATTTATAGATGTAATTGTACCATGAGAACAAAACGAAATTCAGAAATGGCGTTTCGGTATCAGACGAACCACCCACAGAATATTCTGAGAAGACTGACCAGACTTTGCGCAGTCTGATCTAAGTCTTCGCTGGGCGTACATGCCGTGTGTGCCTAAGGGAAGACTATGCTTCATGATTGTGGCATTTCTGGATATCTCCTTATTGTTATTTTGTAGGAAATACTGTGCACGGTCACATGTATGGCTGCTTCAGTGAATTATGGAATTACAGTTTTTTCTTTTTTTTTTTTTTTTTTTGTAATTACGGAATTATGGAAGAGAATGCACTCGTGCTGTAGTAAGATGGTCGGTTTGACCATTGTCATCCGTGAAAAACCTTGCCCATATTTGTTTTCCATTTAGGAACATATTGGTTATAAAGGTAAATAGACAATGTATACACGTAGTTCATTATCCTAGATATCAAATATTTAATATGGTATTCATACTTTAAAGTCGACTTGTATTGATTTCAGTTACTATGCATTGTCCCGGTAATCTGTCTTGGGATACTGAAACTGCCGTTTACTGTGTTAGTAATTTAACACAGAACTAGCAACCGACTAGCGTCAAACATACAACATTACGAAAACACGCCTATTCAAATATATTGAAAATTTCACCACCAAAAAACTAAAAGTTTTCAGATAAAAATTCTGATATTTTTTTTCCATGTTTCTACTCAAAACATAGATTGTTGGTACTCGTTAGAACCGCCTCGCAGAGGCGGTTCTAACTAGTACCCACAATCTATGTTTTGAGCAGAAATAAGAAAAATAATGTAAACCCCTGTAAACCCCAGTTTTACTATATAAAAGTGGGGTTTAAGGGGGTCACAGCTATATAGGTATGTTTTCGTGATAACATAGTAAACAAGATGTCCAGGCAGGGTCAGTAAATATCAAAGAACATAGCCTCTAATGACACTAAAAGGAAAATACTCTACGATAGACAGAACAAATTACAAACAACGAAAAACAAAGCAATATTTTCCCTCTTCCCAAACAAGGTAAACACAAAGACTTAACAATGAGCCACCATGCATGTTCAGTTGACTTCTTGTTGTCTCGGCCCAAGGGACTATCTGAAATATCTCGAGATACATGTATCCGTACCTCGACATAACAGATTTGCAGAATTGAGGAAAAATAAATCGAACAACCACATTTCAGAAATGAATATGTAATTTGACTCCTGAAGTTAGAGATGTATTAAAAATATTGTGGAAAAGAGGAGAAATTGTTCCTTAGAAGCAATTTCTCCTCTTTTTCCCAATACTTTGTAACCTGTTGTCAGATTTTATGTTAAAACAGGGACCAGATTGTTACTCCGAGATAAGCGGTTATTCGAGATAAGCGAAATCGAGATATGTCGACTGTTATTGTCTTTCCACTTTTCTGGAATACCATAATACGTCTTAAAGTTTTATAAATTAAATAAGTAAAATAAATTTCAGGTTGTGTAATAAGTTTGGATGTTTGATCACTTGTACAAAAAAGGAAAAAAATGTGCAACATGTCGAAAAAGGCCTTTATATCATGCGAACAGTTAAGAACCTTATATCCGCTTTGTCTCATAAACGCCTTCTTCGGTTGTCAATACCTGCTACATGTACGATCTATAGAAACACACAAGTGCCTAGGCTATTTTAAGAGAAATGTATACACTTTCAGTGGAAAAAATTCTGTAAACATTTTTTGTCTCACTTTTGCAAATGGGTCATATTTCCGAAAGGTTTAATATGCAGAAAAAAACAGCCAGGGCCCAGTTGTTCAAAACTAACGATGTCGTTAGTTAACGTGTCGTTAAAACTGTGATCATTAAATACGGCATAATCACATTTGTTTTCAGCAAAAATACATGTGAATTAGATATTGTACTTACTAGAGCAGTTAACATTTTGACCACTAACGAGTTCGTTAAGCTAACGACGCTTTGAACAACTGGGCCCAGTCATATGAGTCCCTTGTCAAATATAATGGGAAACCTAATAAGCATATCTACTCCCCTTAAACCTTCATTGCCCATGCATCATAAGAACACATTATCCACAATGTGGACCATACATATTTAAGAACTGAAATTCAGGGCCTAGTTGTTCAAAGCATCGTTAGCTTAACAAGCTCGTTAGTGGTCAAAATATTAACTGTTCTAGTAAGTACAATATCTAATTCACAGGTATTTTTGCAGAAAAAAAAATCTGAGTAGCTACTGACATTTTTTTTCAGCAAAAATGTTACCATATATGGCATATTTAATGATCAAGTTTTAACAATACGTTAACTAACGACATTGTTAGTTTTGAACAACTAGGCTCAGAATTTTATCTTGCACTGGACGAGTAGGCGTTTAGCAATTCAGTATTACTGGTGTCTTATGTACCCTGAGTGTTTGGACACCTTACTTTGTTCGATTTCAACAAATCCATTTTGCTGCCTGTTCTTGCGTGTTGCGGTACATTACGAAAACACGCCTATTCAAATATATAGAAAGTTTCACCTCCAAAAACTGAAAATTTTCAGATAAAAAACTCTGATATTTTTCATATTTCTGGTCAAAACAGAGGCGATTCTAACGAGTACCCACAATCTATGTTTTTGAGCAGAAATAAGAAAAATAATGTATACCCCTGTAAACCCCAGTTTTACTATATAAAAGTGGGGTTTAAGGGGGTCACTATTATATATTCGTGATGGTGAGTGGCAAACAGCATTATAATCTGATCAGTTGCCGCGTTGGCACAAGGTCTACGTTGTGTGTTATTATATATCAAGACAGTTTTCAATTGTCGACGCTGCATGTAAATGTCTGAGTACAGTTTAATGCTAGGCAAGATTTTCAGTAGTACCCTAATAGTAATGACAAAAACCACAAAATCTGCAAAAACCTGCACAATAAGACCGGTAATCTAAGGATCTATTATTGGTGTGAGCGGTATCTAGAAAAATCCGTCCCAAGGATCACTGTCTGGCATCAGGAATGTTAATGAATTCAAATCTGGATCAGTCTGTGTGCATGTACTGGCCCCGAGGTTATAAAACTTTTTTTCATACTCAACTCAGCTGAACATGAAATTTATCCTGCTAATTAATCTCAAAATACTAGCATTTGCAGATTTTGTCTTGCTAAACATAACTGAGCGTGAAAATTTCTTTGCTAATAAATATGAAAATGCCAACTATTCGCAGATAAAATTTCATGCTCAGCTGAGTTGAGCATGAAAAAAGTTTTATAAACTCGGAGCCAGGTTGATCTGGTCCTTCCTTTTTCGCATTTTGCTTAGCGACTCTATTCTCACGCTAATGAATGCTATTATCTGCAAGAAGCATGTTCCAGAGTTGTGAAAAAAACAGATACTGAAACAACTTTATGGAACATTTCTCATTCATTCATCATTTAATAGCCTCGACATAAAAAAGACTGTTAAATTGTCTTTGATTACCTAGCATGAACATAAAGGTCATTAAAAAAGCTATGGCATCATATTCATGCATACAGCATGGTACGAAAAGCCGGAGCCATCACGAAAACATACCTTTTATAATTTTGATCCCCTTAAACCCCACTTTTATATAGCAAAACTGGGGTTTACAGGGGTATACATTATTTTTCTTATTTCTGCATAAAAACATAGATTGTGGGTACTCGTTAGAACCGCCACGTCGAGGCGGTTCTAACGAGTACCCACAATTTATGTTTTGAGCAAAAATGTGAAGAATATCAGAAATTTTGTCTGAAAACTTACGGTTTTTGGTAGTAAAAATTTCAACATATTTGAATAGGCGTGTTTTCGTAATGCATCCTTTTCAGTTCCGCGGTTACATCTATGCCTTCAATCTTGTATGGCGGAAAACACAAAAAAGTAAGCAAAAAGCCAAAGTTCAGACCAACTTGCGCATCTGCGCAGGCTGATCTTGGCCTTTGCTTTTCGCATTTTCCTGAATCGTTTCTCGCATGGTGGACGATTATTGATTGTAATCGCCTCAAGATTAATTGTAGCAGTGTTGAAAGTACATTTTTTTTTTTTTTTTTTCATTACAATAACCTTATGTTTGTCTTATTGCCAGAAGTCCATTATGTAATAAAATAACCTTTTAAATAAGAGCGTGTGACAGGAAACTTCAGAGGACAAATTCAATGAGCTTCTGCGTCATATCTGTCATACTGGACATGCATGGGTAGGCCCTTGGTTCACATGTAGACGCAATGTCACATGAGCTGCTATGCAAAACAGGTCTTGGTGAAGGTCAAAATTAGCCTATGCACCCATGTAGCTTGTTGAGACCTTGCGCTGTTCTCCGACATATTTTTGTTGTAATTGTGTACTGCAGATTATTTAGACGAAACGCAGATTCTCAGATCTGTCCTCGCGGATGCCCTGGCTGTTTGTATGTCACGAGGATCTCTTTTCCGATGTAGCGGTTCACCTTCAGTTAATTACAATCTCATTATCCAACCTGATATTGTCAAAGTAAGTGTTACTGCTTCTGTAGTATTGATGAAGATCCCCAAGAATATATTCTACAAAACGTATGCGGCATTCAAGAAATAAAATCAATTTTGGAGGCTTTAATGAAGAGACGAATAATATTAATTAACCTGGTTTAATAAGAACACCTTGAAGTGACGAAATAGGTCATATGATAGACGTTGCTGTTCGATATGCCTAAAAGGCACTATATCACATGCCGCGATTCATGTATCATGAGCCAACAGTAAGGCCCACCAGAGCTGGACTTTTCATTACGAAAACAAGCCTATTCAAATATAATGGAAAATTTACCAGCAAAATATGAAAAATTTATGTCTGCTCAAAGACATAGATTGTGGGTACTCGTTAGAACCGCCTCGCCGAGGCGGTTCTAACGAGTACCCACAATCTATGTTTTGAGCAGAAATATGAAAAATAATGGTTACCCCTGTAAACCCCAGTTTTACTATATAAAAGTGGGGTTTAAGGGGGTCAAAATTAAATACAGTTGACTCTCGGTATCTCGAACTCGCTTATCTCGAATAACCGCTTATCTCGAAGTGAAAATCTGATCCCTGCCTAAACATGAAGATCTAACAACAGGTAAAAATTATTGTGGAAAAGAGGAGAAATTGCTCCTAAGGAGCAATTTCTCCTCATTTCCACAATATTTTCAATATATCTCTAACTTCAGGAGTCAAATTACACATATATTTGTTAAATGTGGTTAATCGAATTAGTTTTCCCTCAGTTCTGCAAATCTGATATGTCGAAGTACGGATATCTCGAAGTATTTCAGACAGTCCCTTGGAATTCGAGATAACGAGAGTCGACTGTAGGCATGTTTTCGTGATGTATACAAACAATCGAAACGAAATGTACACCTCTGTCATGGGCGTTTCTTTTGCACAGAAATTTACAAAAAAAAAATAAAAATAAAAATAAATAAATAAAAAAAATAAAATTAAAATAAAAAAAAAAAATAAAATATATAAATATTCTCTGTGAAATAAGAAACAGCTGAACTGTAAAGTATGAGCTATGAAGACTTAACTGTGAATTTTACCACCGGTCGCTCTTACATCAGGAATATGTTGGTTTGCATGTGCCGATCCATAATCGAACCAAGATGCATCAAAGCAGAATATTCTGCGTGACGCAGTGTCTACTGATTTTCACCAGGTTATGTAAGTTATACATATCTAAATATTCCGAAACATGCCTGAACAAACTGTGTAGAACCAGATGAAACCATTTCATCCAGAACTGCAAAATGCGCAAACCAGCAAACAATATTTGACATATCGCCAGATAGTCATTGCAAGCGGGCTTGTTCACATCTTGTTATAAATATAGACAAGAAGAAAATATTTAAGGCTACGATTATGTGCATGCAAGCGGGAACTCCAGACTTCGCAGACTCGCAACCTAGACGAGTGCTTTACACAACTCATACTATTTAAGGTTACGATTATGTGCATGCAAGCGGGAACTCCAGACTTCGCAGACTCGCAACCTAGACGAGTGCTTTACACAACTCATACTATTTAAGGTTACGATTATGTGCATGCAAGCGGGAACTCTAGACTTCGCAGACTCGCAACCTAGACGAGTGCTTTACACAACTGATACTGTTGCATTATACAAATGCACATATAAACAGATTGTCTCTAATCATTAGATCGGCCGAGGTATAATACCCCCTTAAAGTGCCAAAGCATCCAGAAAGTCATTACGAAAACAAGCCTATTCAAATATACTGAAAATTTTACCACCAAAAAAATGAAAATTTTCAGATAAAAATTGTGATACGTTTTTCATATTTCTGCTCAAAACATAGAGTGTGGGTACTCGTTGAGCAGAAATAAAATAAATAGTGTATACCCCTGTAAACCCCAGTTTTACTATATAAAAGTGGGGTTTAAGGGGGTCAAAATTATATAGGCATGTTTTCATGATGATATTATATATATTTAGCCTGCGTGGTCCAGTGTAAGTTCTCTCAATATTCTGGCACCTTCACTCCTTATCATACTTGTCATAAATTTGAGCATGTTGATCTTACTACTTTTGTATGTGTATAAAACTGCTGAGTGTGTGGCATTCAGTTTAGATTCTGTATTATTCTATCTGTATTAATACTTACTTTCCTCAAGACAACTTTTGGAAAGTCGTTTAAATCTTTTGCGTAACACTTTAGACAGAAGAAATAACTTTAAGAATGATCTAATGCTAAACCATTTGTCGCAAGTATCTATGCACAAAACATTTTTTTTCTGGCGAAAGAATGTGCACAATACTGGTTAACCGCTTAGGGTACTAAGCCAGCCCAGGAAACGTGTATTTAGGTAAACTGACCGCGCTCGACGTGACCACATTGGGTTGAATAGGCCGTAAAACCTTTACACAAACCAAACAAAACATTTAATTCTACATTTTTTTTAAAACGTCGAATATTTTCATTATCTCCATAGTAAAAACGATTGCAAATTATGCAAAAATCGATAGAGTAGCTAGTTTGGATGCAACATTTCAACAAGTTCCATTTGCTTAAAAATAGAAATTTTCACTATCTTGTTATGGACCATCAATAATATAAAATCAGTGAAGACAAGCAAAACCTAGTTTAATAAAAAAAAATAAATAAATGAAACCATCCGATTAACTATAGAAATTGCATATGTCAGCCCCAAAATAGTTTCTGATAAGATATTGTCCGTTTAGAATACAGTGAAACCTGTGTAAGAGAGCCACCTTCGAGACTGACTATAAATAGTGGTTGATGTGGAAAAAGTTGTCTGTCTTATAAAGGTACATGTCATGTAATTTTGCTAGCAAAATTATACGACATGTACCTTTATAAGACGACCACCTTTCCACATCAACCACTAAAGTCAATTTCAAAGGTGGCTTTCTTACACAGGTTTTACTGTACTAGAATTCCGAGAATCGGATGTGTCGCCTGCTTAAAGTGTCAGCTTTGATATGAAAAAAAACAACAACAAAAAAAAAACTATATTTGTCCTATCCCTATAGGTAACCAATCGGATTTGTAGCCTGCTTAAAGCGCCAGCCATTTGATATGAAAAGAAAGAATGTATTTGTCCTAATAATTGTTCCTATGCCTATAGGCGATCCAACTTATGTGCCTAGATTTTATTAAGTAAATAAAGGGCTATAATTAGACAGAATTTTTTCGGATGATTACCAAAATCAAACTTACTCTCTATGCCTCTGTGTTATCCCAACAATAAAAACTAAGTCGAAAAGGGCCAAAACTTGGCTAAAATGTTGTGGACGATTACCAATATCGAACTTGATCTGTATTTTCCAGTGATATGTCCGTCTGCAAACTTCCAATGAAATCAATGCATCCCTGCAAAAGTTGCTGAGCGGAAACCTATATCAACACAACTACAAAACAAAAGTCGAAAACGAGCCATAACTCAGCAAAATTTTGCGGATGATTACCAATATCGAACTTGCCCTGTATTTAACAATGATATGCTCTTCTGCAAACTTCTGATGAAATCAATGCATCCCTTCAGAACTTATTAAACGGAGGCCAATATCTTAACCCAACAACAATAAATAAGTCGAAAAAGGGTCATACTTCAGCCCAAAAAGGGCCATAACCTGGCCAAAGTTCTGCGGAGGATTACCAATATCAAACTTGACCTGTATTTTACAATTATATGTCCTTCTGCTACCTTCTAATGAAATCAATGCATCTTTGCAACAGTTACTGAGCGGAAACCAGTATCAACACAACAACAGAAACTAAGTCGAAAAAGGTTCATTACTCGGCCAAACATTTGCGAGTGATTACGAATATCAAACTTGACCTGTATTTTACATTAATATACCCTTCTGCAAACTTCTGATGAAATCAGTGCATCCCTTCAAAACTTATTGAACGGAAACCAATATCTAAACCAAACAACAAAAACTTAGTCGAGAAGGGCCATAGCCCAAGAGGGTGGGAACGAGGGGTACTCAGATATTTGCTTTATACATAGGCCAGGACTATTTGTTGGGGTTAAGAATTTAAATTTTACTATTTATGGGGGTTTGAGGAAAAAAGTGTTGTTGTTGTTGTTGTGTGTGTGTGTGTGTGTGTGTGTGTGTGTGTGTGTGTGTGTGTGTGTGTGTGTGTGTGTGTGTATCGGCCATTTATATGTGTGTGTGTATGTCGAGGGGAGGTCACTTTCAAAACTGATTATTTTGGGGGGTCTATCAAAATTCTATGTATTTTAGGGTAATGTAAGAAGAATCGGAGTTCGAAAACTGACTCCAAAATAAAATTATACCATATGAGAACATTCATTTTTTCAAACCTTTCAGGATAAAATTTGAAAACTTGGTGATTAAGATTTTTAAACCATCTTAATAATTCTCGGTTTCTAAAACAAGTAAAAAGAAAAAAATCAAGTGGCAAATGAAGATTGTACATACTTCAAATACTTAATGAGTATTGATGCACATTATATCAGAATCTATTTTATTTAGTTTTAACAGTTCATCACGAAACCATGCCTATATGTAAACCCTACTTTTATATAGTAAAACTGGGGTTTACAGGGGTGTACATTTCTGCTAAAAAAATAGATTGTGGGTACGCATTAGAACCGCCTCGTCGAGGCGGTTTTAACGAGTACCCACAATCTATAATTTTAAGCAGAAATATGAAAAATATCAGAATTTTTTATCTGTAGTATTTTTCATTTTTTGGTGGTAATTTTTTTCAGTATATTTGAATAGGCATGTTTTCGTAATGTCTATTTCTGCTGTCCATCAGTTGCTGTGCATCAGTTCAATGCCATTAAAGTAAAATCGGAGCTACCGTTGGAAACTGTTTAAAGAACTTATATTACCAATACAATCATTATACAGGAAAGATAAATAAAAATAAGACGTTTGTAGAAAGAGATCAAAGGGAATATTTTTTGGGGGTATGCTAAATCTGCAGGCTGAGAAACAGGATATTTTTGGGGGGGAATGGCTGATATGCTGAATATTCTTCTTTTTTTTTTTTTTTTTTTTTCTTCTTTTTTTTTTTTTTTTTTTGGCGGGGTGGGGGTGGGGGTGGTGAGCACTTGGTGCTGGGGCCCAGCCTATATAGCAGGCAAAATTCAAAATTTGGCGGACGATTACCATAATATCGAACTTGACCTGTATTTTACAATGATATAAACTTTTGCAGACTTTGAATGAAATCAATGCATTCCCTTATTGAGCGGAAGCGAAAAAATGTGACGGCGATACAGACGACGATGCCGACGGACAACATGATCCGTATGTGTCCGCCATGCTACGTAGGCGGCACAAAAACGACGAACAAAAACGTCTTTCCGAAGGATGTCGAAAGCACAGTAGGTTATACATGGTATTTTGATTTTCCTTGACCAATAATGCAAACCATTCTCTACTAAAAATTAAGTTACATTTGGATACCATTTTAATAACCATTACTCATTTTAATGGTGTGTTCTGTTCATGTTTACCGTATTCGACCTAATTACCGCACTGTGCGCTTAGGCTTTTCAAAAATCGGAAAACTTGTGATGAAATATGTACCTTCCGATCCTAAGGGTACGCATAAAAAAAAAAAAAAAAAAAAAAAAAAAAAAAAGCACTTAAGAAATGATGCTTACGCGATGTGTTTGTGTCTTTTTCCTTTGATTTTCTTAAAAAAACAAAACAAAAAACAAAACAAAAAAAAAAAACACTTAAGAAATGATGCTTACGCGATGTTTTTGTGTCATTTTCCTTTGATTTTCTTTACAAAATCGCATGTTGTGGGTACTCATCTGAATTGAGTCGATGCAATTTAAATGGGTACCCACAGCATATGCCATTATAAAGAAATAGACAAAAAAAAATACTGGCTGTAATCTGAAGACATCGGAATTGCTTGACTGTGCGCTTATAAGAGTATGTGCGGTTATATGGTCGAATACGGTATTTTGTTATTTCCTACTTCTAAATTTCGATCTAGCACGAGTAAAAGTTTTCTAGCTTAACCCAGTAATGGACCTTTGAAAAACATGATGATCCAGACTAAACGCCACAGAACTCGATGTCGGACAATGGCTGCGACTAGTATTTGCAATAAAGGAACCGTATGTAGATTTATATAAAATAGATAAACAACCTGAATTAAACTTGTACCTGTAAAACTGTATCAACCCTCTATGGTTACAATAATGACTTCTAAATTTCGATCTAGCACGAGTAAAAGTTTTCTAGCTTAACCCAGTAATGGACCTTTGAAAAACATGATGATCCAGACTAAACGCCACAGAACTCGATGTCGGACAATGGCTGCGACTAGTATTTGCAATAAAAGGAACCGTATGTAGATTTATATAAAATAGATAAACAACCTGAATTAAACTTGTACCTGTAAAACTGTATCAACCCTCTATGGTTACAATAATGACTTCTAAATTTCGATCTAACACGAGTAAAAGTTTTCTAGCTTAACCCAGTAATGGACCTTTGAAAAACATGATGATCCAGACTAAACGCCACAGAACTCGATGTCGGACAATGGCTGCGACTAGTATTTGCAATAAAGGAACCGTATGTAGATTTATATAAAATAGATAAACAACCTGAATTAAACTTGTACCTGTAAAACTGTATCAACCCTCTATGGTTACAATAATGATAAACAGGTGTTGTTGAAATCAGTGCTGAGAATGTTTTGCTTCTTCCTGCGTAACTGTCCGTTCCACAATAAAATGCGCCTGCGACTACCGGAAGTGTCCGCGTGCCCAAGATTTTAGCGCCCCTACTTCAGAACGCGGTTCTGGTGGATTCGTAACCAACTGAATTCAGTGCTTAGAATCTTTCATTATTATCTTTCCCTTATCTCAGTATTACTGAAATAGTGTTAAAAGAAAATGTTGAGAACACAAGTTATTATCAGCAGCAATATCAGCATCACAACTACCAGTCTAAACACAACCGCAACACCAAGCCGATACGAGAGCACGGCAGTAGATGATGTGACGATGTGGATGAAACAGTCACGGGACATGCGGAGAACCGCCGCAAGTGGGACTCGATCTATTGACCAACCTGGCCAAATTTACTAAGCTTCCTCTATTTTGTTTTTTTCTGGGATGTTTAGATAAGGTTTTATGCATAAATATGGGCCGCGCCATGCGAAAACATGTTTTCGGCTGTATGCGGACAGCGAAGGCCCAGGTCAGCCTGCGCGTCCGCACAGTTTGATCAGGGCCTATGCTGTCTGCATATAGAATCATTAGATACATGTACTATATAATGTTTAAATGGAGAGCGGATGTCTGGATAAGACTAAGTAAGCGCAGGATGATGTGAATCAGCACATCTAGCGCATGTTCGAAAGCACTTTTTCGCTAGACCCAGGATGAGCCAAGATTTTTTCATGCAAAGAATTGACTGCACCTAACTAAGCTACGTCTAACAACATTACGAAAACACGCCTATTCAAATACATAGAAAATTTCACCTCCAAAAACAGAAAATTTTCAGATAAAAAATCTGATATTTTTCATATTTCTGCTCAAAACATAGATTGTGGGTACTCGTTAGAACCGCCTCGGCGAGGCGGTTCTAACGAGTACCCACCATCTATATTTTTGAGCAGAAATAAGAAAAATAATGTTTACCCCTGTAAACCCCAGTTTTACTATATAAAAGTGGGGTTTAAGGGGGTCAAAATATTATATGTTTTCGTGACGAATTATCATATTTGCCCTAAATGTTCGGACAGACAGGTCGGAGCAAACAATGTTGGCCCAGATCAGACGCCATAGAACACAGTGTCTGATTGGGTTTATACCGGTTACTACCTATCCAGGGCCCAGTTGTTCAAAGCTAACGACGTCGTTAGTTAACGATTCGTTAACATTTACATCGAGTGATACGCAAATATGCTGAAAATTTTTGCTGAAAAAATGTAAGTAGCTTTTGCAAAAGCTACTCACATTTTTTCAGCAAAAAATATCAGAATATTGTATATTGAATCCACTAAAACAGTTAACGAAATGACCCTTAACGAGCTCGTTAAGCTAACGATGCTTTGAACAACTGGGCCCAGAAGTTTAACTCTTACACCTGTAGTATAACTTATTTGTTCAAATTTTAGGACAATCATGTTAAGGAGTAATGGTGTTCCATTATGTAGGTTAAATATGGTATTGTCCATATATCTTAAACGGATTATTCCATCATGCAGTCTGAAAGGGTTTACTATGGGTTTGTTTAGCATGAAAGTCCACACAGTCTGATGGGATTTCTCATTTCCACACTACGGAATTCATATGATACGTTGTACATTGTTCATACGTAAACTCGAGTCAAACTGAGAGGTATAATCAGGCTGATTTTGTCTTCTCTGTTCGCACATACCGCAATGATTGTTTTGCTGTGTTCAGGAACACTAAACCTATATCAGATTCAATGAACCATAATAAAATCACTTGCAACTTAACGATTTTCCTGCATAGAAATAAACAATATAAATGCATGTTATCTTTCCATGAATGATTTGATTTACGTTAACTTTCTTTCTTTTAACGTTTGTAGCTTCACAGAAGTCATATTATGAAATCCACTCAAGCGGGTCATTTTATCATAAAACAATGATGGCAGTACAGAGTCCATGGGAGAAAAATCAACATTTGTCTCTGCATGCAAAATCATGGGTATGCGACATACCAGGCTAAAATTACGTATTTAGCCACTAAATGAGAAAATGTACCATCGAGAGTGCGCCCAACGAAGACTAAAAGCAGCCTGCGTATCCGCACAGTCCAATAACTGTTCGTTGTCCGCATGAATACGCTTTGCACCCTTGACTATCCACTATGCGAACAGTAATATACTGATCAGACTGCGCGAATGTGCAAGCCAATATGAATCTTCCATTGGTGCACATGTCCGAAGGTACGTTTTCTGACATTGCGACTCATATTATACTGGTGCCGGAAAAAAAGGCCTTTATTTCCCATCATGCCGCCGAGAAGGTCCAGATCTGCCCACTTCGAGGATCATTGAATTCTGTAAAATAGAATGCGCGAACAGAGAAGGGCTGTGCCCATTTGTTCAAAACTAACGATGTCGTAAGTTGACGTATCGTCAAAACTTTGATCATTAGATATGGCACATTACGAAAACACTCCTATTCAAACTATACTGAAAATTTTACCACCAAAAATGAAACTTTCCAGAAAAAAAAATCAGATACTTTTTCATATTTCTGCTAAAAACATAGATTGTGGGTACTCGTTAGAACCGCCTCGAAGAGGCGGTTCTAACGAGTACCCACAATGTATGTTTTAAGCAGAATAAGAAAAATAATGTATACCCCTGTAAACATCAGTTTTACTATATGAAAGTGGGGTTTAAAGGGGTCAAAATTATATAGGCATGTTTTCCTGATGATAAACGCTAATATTTTTGCTGAAAAAAATGAGTAGCTTTTGCATTTCTCATTTTTCAGCAAAATTACCTGTGAATAAGATATTGTACTTACCAGAACAGTAAACATTTTGACCACTAAATAGCTCGTTAAGCTAACGATGCTTTGATCAACTGGGCCCTGGTCAGTATGCTCATATGTACGGTTTGTGTGAATTCTATCCAGCCTTTTCAGACTGGCTTGGTGTACAAATTCTTCACTGAACCCATATAACCACAACGTTTTTATAACTCTTGCTGGGATCCAAATTAAAATCCATGTTAGCTAAGCGACCGTGTTGTATCCAAACAAAAATGTATAGATTATAAATATTATAATTTTTCATGGGTGTGAGGGGTATATAGAAAAATCTGTCCCGAGGGTTACTGTCTGGCATCACAAGGCTTGCTGACGGATTTTTCTATCTCTCCCTCACACTATTATAGATTCTTTTTCATGCATACCTCTTTCATTTCTGAAAGTGGGTTTTTTGATAATGCAGTCACTTCGAATGCAGACGTCCGCCGCATTGTGATGAAAATACCGTGACGTTTAGTGACGTTATTACGTTCAGTGACGTCAACCTTAACGATGGCGTTCCGTGTGGCATCCTATACAACCAGTGTATATCAAACACGTGAAAATTCTCCCACGGGACGGATAAGGGTGTGTGAGATAAGATGTGCTTGCACCGGTGTATTTTGCGGAAATCCTTATCCGGTATGCAAGAAAAAGATGTTCATATAAATAATTTATACATCTTTGTTTGGCTACAACACTTTTGGGGGCCACCTTTAAACTGTCTTATACCCGAAACGGTCTCATAATGAAACGTCATAATGAACCGTACATACACACTCGTATTGATGCATTGCCATGCGATGTTTTACCTAATAAATGGGCCATCGAATTGAGTTACAACACTCCTGAAAGCTTCAAAACGTCTGGAAAGTATGGTATAAAATTTAGCTTGAAAGTGTCAGTGTCCCCTTGAGTTAAACCCATTTTACCATAGTCCCCTTCAATATTCGGACACCTTCATACCTTACCATCCTTGAACTATGCCATTTGACTACCTGTTGATGTGGATATATCTGCTGAATGAGTGACACTCAGTGTAGATCAGGTCCCGAGGTCATAAAACTGCTTTCATGCTCAACTCAGTTGAGCATGAAATGTTCTTCAAATATAGTTGGCATTTTCATATTTATTAGCAGATTAAGTTTCATGCTCAGCTATGTTTCGCACGAAAGAATTTGCAATTGTTAGTAATTTGAGATTTATGAGGACGAATTTTATACTCAGTTGAGTTGAGCATGAAAACAAAATATTATAACCTCGGGGCCAGCTGCCGCGTTTTTGGTCTGCACTGCTTACATCCTTAGCTAATTGCAATGATGTGCTCAATTTCTCTATAATAATAATACTATTATTATTATTATTATTATTTCACTTTAAACGCGAGGAATATTTGTTATTAACTAAACCTTTTAATTAACTTCCCTCTCTCTTTTTCTACACTTTCTCTCTTCTACTAACCTCTTAAAGAGATAGGTTTCGAATTTGACATTTCAGATGATAGTGTACTTAAAATAGCTGTGTCTTCTATATACTTGTCAGTAGGTATATATTTATGATATTTAAACATATGTTTTGTCTAAATAGAAAAATAGCCTTTTAATGGATCTTTTGCAGACCGCGACGATCTGGATCAGACGCCGCAGAACATAAAATCTGATCAGAGTATGCGGCAACAAGAAAACGGCGTACAGTTAAGAAAGCAAAGAAGGGAACCGGATGCACTTGGTAGATTTTTGCTACTTCCGCTAAGGGGGACAACTGCCGTAACTTCCTATTTGCGTTACTGCACACAAAGCTCCTTCTGGCGAGGGATCTACACTTCATTACGAAAACAAGCCTATTCAAATATACTGAAAATTTTACCACCAAAAACTCAAAATTTTCAGATAAAAATTCTGATATTTTTCATATTTCTGCTCAAAACATAGATTGTGGGTACTCGTAGAACTGCCTCGCTGAGTACCCACAATCTATGCTTTTGAGCAGAAATAATAAAAATAATGTATACCCCTATGAACCCCACTTTTACTATATAAAAGTGGGGTTTAAGGGGTCTACATTATATAGGCATGTTTTCGTGATGTTAAGGAAAGAATTCAATTTCTATGAGTGCATTTGTTTCTTTTTAGTGCATATCACACATGTAACAAGTTTTTTCATTGGTCATAACCGCATCACGTGCAGATCTCTTTTTATGAGTAGAAGCACTAGCGGGCACTATCACTTGATATGGACCGGCCTATAAAATGTGATAGTGCCCGCTCCGAAAACCTGCGCGAAAAGCACGGACTTTCGAAAGCAGCAACGTATTCAAAAGAAAAATAAGTGTGCCTCATGTATGATACGTGCGAACGCCGACAACCCAGATCAGACTGCGCCCAGATAAAATAGCACATTATCAATCGAGCCTTTATTGTCATTGCCTGTACGATAAGCATGATAATTCATTATGTGGCTAGATTCATACTCATTTTCACTTCCCACAAGACTACCTTTTCCTTATGCATTTTACTTAATTTATGTAAAATGTTGTCCATTTAATCCATCAAAACATTATAAATTAGTTACTGTAATGCCAAAGAGCGTCAAGCTTAAATACAATTGTTTGAAAATTGTTTCATTCAGATGGAACATTGATCTACCTCACGTTCCACATTGTTTTACACAAAATATGAGAAATGTGGGACTAGGAACGTATGGGCAAACTTATGTGATGTATAGATAGTTGGATTTCCTGGCTGTATATTGTGCAAGCTGATAGGTTCTTATATAAGTGCGAGATCCCTGGAGACACAGTTTTAACAATGCGGTCAATTCCAATGTGCTTGTCAGTTAGCTCTCAAAATTTCAAGCGCTGTTCAATGCACTAAAGGCAACAGAAGCCTAAGCTCCGGACACTCTGAAGGTGTATGGACTGCCTTCGGTCCAGTTCCTGTTCCTCGGGCAGTCCATAAATCTTCACAGTGCCCTCAGCTCAGGTTACTATATAGTATATGTCGATTTCACAAGGAAGCAAAATATGACATCTGATCAGACACTGCAATCATGCAGAAGTTTTAGAAACAGTAGTAAAATGCTCAATTTCAGGAGAGTTTTGTTAAGGAGTAAAGATTGTACAATATTTGGTTAAAACACTAGTTTATTAAATATAATGTGTACAACACAAACATACAAAAATGACATAGAGGATCAGATAACAAACTAATTATAGCTTATGTGAAATATTCTCCTACAATATTTGGGGTAACTACAGTCGAACCTCGTTATCTCGAACTCGCTTATTTCGAATTACCGTTTATCTCGAAGTGAAAATCTGGTCCCTGTTTTGAACATGAAACTATGACAACAGGTAACAAAATAATGTGGAAAAAAGGAGAAATTGCTCCTAAGGAGCAATTTCTCCTCTTTTCCACATTATTTTATATATATATTTCTAACTTCAGGAGTCAAATTACATATTAATTTGCTAAATGTGGTTGTTCAATTTATTGTTTTCCTCACTCTCTCAACTCTGATATGTCGAAGTACGGATATCTCGAAGTGTTTCAGTGAGTCCCTTGGAATTCGAGATAACGAGAGTCGAATGTATAATATTGCCCATACATCTTAAACTGGTGCATTGTGCAATCTGAAAAAAAATGAGTCTGTTTAGCCTGAAAGTCGATACAGTCTGATCAAAGTTTCTCATTTTCACACCACGGAATTCACATTACACGTTGCGGATTGTTCTAACGAAAAATCGAGCTAAACTACGTGGGTATGCAGGCTGATCATGTTTTCTCTGTTCGAACGTACCATCATTATGACTTTGTTGCGTCAAGGTAGATCGAGTCATAAATCAGATTCAGTGAACCATAAAAATATTTTATACACAATTTAATGATCCTCTGAAACAAACAATAAAAATGCGTGTAACTTTCCAGAAATAATTTGACCTTTCTTTGTTTTTAAACTTATATCACATTTCACCAGATGTATCGTATAACACTAAATATTGGAAAAGAGAGTTAACACTGTAGACCCAGAGCAGATGCCGCGGAATGCGACGTCTGATCAAGATCTCCACTGTTTACCACTCATACAGCAGTTTTGTACACACCAACATCCCAGCTAGCATTCTTTATAAATACATAGCGGGCCGTTATCGGCCCGTCAGCTACCCTGACGGGCCGATAACGGCCCGCTATAGATTTATACAGAATACTTACTGGGATATGTCGTACAAGTGCACTTGTTCAAAACTTTAGGACAGTTATGGTAAGAATTTATGTCGTCCCAATATTTTGGTAAATATTGTAAACTGAAGGGCGAGGAAGACAATCCAGAAGGCCCCCACTGGGAAAACAAACCAATGTTTGAACGTCATATTGCGATATCGACTGTTTTAATGGGCTCTTTTGAGAGAAAAACAAAATCAATCCGTATTTGGATACTGCTCGCTCAGCGCCAGTTAATGAAAAGCACTTTGTTATTCTGTTTGTCTATCGGTATGGATCATTATGATTCTGTGGATTGAATCGAAGACATATCACCTTCAGAGTGCATGAAAGATTTTAACCATGGGATTCGTTATTGTGTTATGAAAATGTTTTATTCACAGATAGCTTTTGTTTTACTTGGAGTTCTATATGTAGAAGCTACGGTATATACAGGTACTACAGTTCGTTTATTTACAATTTATTTATTATTTATTTACTTTTTATCATTACGAAAACATGCCTATTCAAATATACTGGAAGTTTTACCACCAAAAAATGAAAATTTTCAGATAAAAAAAATCCTGATATTTTTCATATTTATGCTAAAAACATAGATTATGGGTACTCGTTAGAACCGCCTCGTACCCACAATCTATGGTTTTGAGCAGAAATAAGAAAATTAATGAATACCCATGTAAACCCCAGTTTACTGTATAACAATGGGGTGTAAGGGGTCAAATCTGTATAGGCATGTTTTAGTGATATTTATTTATTTATCTGTTTATTTATTTATTTATTTATTTACTTATTTCTCTTAGCTGCAACATGAAAAACCAAAACGTAACTTCTGACATTTGCGCTTAACAAAGACTTCAGTCAGCCTGCACAGCTACCCAGTCTGATTAGATTCTTCGTTGTCCGCATGAAGAAATTTGGATTATTGACTAATTAAAATAAGTCCAGTGAAAATTCTGTCCAGACTGCGCGAATGCGCAGACTGATCTGAATACTCCATTACGAAAACACGCCTATTCAAATACATTGAAAATTTCACCACCAAAAATCTGATAAAAAAAATCTGATATTTTTCATATTTATGCTCAAAACATAAATTGTGGATACTCGTTAGGCGGTTCTAACGAGTACCCACAATCTATGTTTTAAAACAGAAACAGGAAAAATAGTTTATATCCCTGTAAACCCCAGTTTTACCATATAAAAGTGGGGTTTAAGGGGGTCAAAATTATATGGGTATGTTTTCGTGATGACTGGGCGAGCATGTCCAAAGGTATGTTTCTGATATTGTGGCTCAATTATTTAATCACTGAAACACTAAACTGCTATTTATTCATGTATATTTTATTCCAATAGGGAGTTTTTATACGTTGTAAAGTTTCAAACATTTCTACAAAGAATTCGGTTTTAGTGATTCCTGTTTGATTAGCGTTTTTGCACCAATCCCCTTCTGATAAGGGGTCTTTTTTAAAAGAGGGGCAAATTATGTCTTTTTTAAAAGTGGACCCATTTTTAAAAGAGAGGTAAAATTTGATACAGTTGTTCCCACTGTAATAGTGTATACCCACTAATGCCTAGCATATCATAAAACGGACCTATGCTGGCGGTGTAGTCCTAGCTTTTACGCGGCAGACCGCGACATCTGATCAAGTGAATGGTTGACCATGGCCACTGTGGTATATCTACACCGGCACTTTTGGGGCTCTTCCTTCCGCCGGTGTCACCATAAACAAATCAAATCTTAGAAGTTTATGAAAATATGAACTATTCTGTGATTTATTTTATATATTAGTTAACTGTGAATGAGATAAATTATTTTTCTGTCTAGAAAACATGCAGTTTCGATTTATTTATGCTCTTAAATATTTTAAAAGTAAAAGCATTTATTGTACGGTTCCGTAAAAAATGGCCGGTTTCGCGATCAAATAAAGTCCATCATTGACGAAACTGGACATTTTTTGACGAAACCATAATAGTAAAGTTTTCGTTTTTATAAGACTTAAGAGCTTAAAACTATCAAAGTTTCATGGTTTCTGCAAATAACGATGAGTCTTGTTCTCAACTTATTAAGAAAGTGCAAAATAATCACAACAGTAACCATATTTCCCAAATGTTCGAAGATAACGTTTTTCTTTTTTTTTTTTTTTTTTTTTACTGTAATACCGGTGGAAGAACGAAACGAAAATTGCCGGTGTAGCTAGACCACAGTGATGACATTGGCAATATATAATAACAGTCGTAATCGAATGGTTTTGATACAACATATATAACCCATTTAAGCCTAGCGTCCAATAAAAAGGACAAAGGCATACGGTGTAGACCCAGATCAGACGTCACAGAACGCGGCGTCTGATCAGAGTCTACACAATTTGCATTAGATTCAGAAATTTCTACAAAACATGATAATGATAAAAACTAACCAGACACCCCATATATAGGAAATACACCATTCCAAAGAGTTAAGGTAGAAGATTCTACTCGGCGTAAAAGGATTAATTGGTATTGGGCTCTTGATGACTGATACTGCAGAACATATGTGCTAACGCTTTCCTTGCTGAGTGAAATTTTCAGCAGGCGATATTTTGAATTATTATATAGCTATAAATATTATATGATTTCTCAATACCAGCACGCAATATCAAAATTGCACTCTTTCTTTAGATGAGTAATGCTTGTTTGTCGACCATTTGTAAATCTCAAACTTTGATGTGAACATAGGCAATACCTATAGGCGGGCTCACAATGCACTATACTTTGAAAAACAATATTTTACAGTTGCAGTACAATTGGATAAAATAAAAGCCAAAATTCTGGTACCGGATTTTTCCGGTTGGTCCCGGCAAATACAAATAGATCTGCCACATTAATTGAGAACCTGTCAAACTGCAAACAAAAATTGTTATTTCCGGTTTGATTTAACGGCACGTGATGTACCATAGAGCTTGCTCGCGTTCGGCCTGCGCCGCATGCGACAGCGAGCTCACTATTACCCTTGTGGAATGTTGACGTTGTATGACGTCAAAATTGCTGTTATTATTTTTTTTGGAGTCATGAAATATGACGCTGGAATAAAACATCATATAGGAAACACTTAAAGTTTGAAAGTCGCAAGCGAAGCACCGCAACTGATTTTTGCTCAAATAATTTGTTTTTACGACTAGATTCGCTGCAAAACAGCAACAGTGCAAAAATGATATCATGTTGATATTGTACTAGTGTAAAAATGATATCACTTTCTGATATCAGTTTTGCACTTTTACAGAAAGCGCTATTTGTAGCGTCAAATTAAACAAAAATACAGAATACGATGCAAAACGAGAGAACAATATAGCTCGCGTCCTTTGATATCCCAACGAGGGACAATATTCACAAATAGCAATACAATGACCGTATATTATACTCCACGAAATAATTTAAGACCACCAGTTTTATTTCCCCTTTGATTATTACTAAAATGCGACCCTCAAGTTTTACAATTATTTTATGGACAAAACTGGAAGTCTCAATCAGCTCAACATGTTCGCAACATGTTCAGGTACAAAAGTGTTAATAGCGCCAACAACGCCAGACCAAAAGATTCTAAGGAAGACGGGAATTTACAAAAAAAAAAAAAAAAAAAAAAAAAAAAAAAAAAAAACGATTTTTACCCCAAAATGAAGGTTTTTCACAATACCGGAAAAAATCTTTGTTTAATGAAAACAATACTCAGTCACACACAAAGTCATGCAAACTCAATCTTCATTCGAGTAAAAGACACACGGATATGACCAGAAAAAGAGACCAACCCTTTGGGAGGCTAAAAATACCTCGAAAGTTCCCCATAGACAACGAATAATCTGTAGAGGGTACCTCTAGCAAAATGTGCGTTTCTTGATAACAAACAAGGCTTTCTCTATGAGTTTTTAACAGGTGGGAGCCCATACATCACTTTTGACGCGAAAATGCAAATTTTTAATTTTGGGGTAAAAAGGAGTGTTTTTTGCAAATTTTAAAATGAAATTTTTATTTCATTTTTTTTTTTTTTTTTTTTTTTTTTTTTTTTTTTTTTTGGAAACACTCCTTTATGGCTTCCTTTCAAAGAAACATTCAACGATATTTTGATATCTTCTGTGGTTTTGTCCATACACCCGGCCAAAGTTTGTATATATATAAATTTGCATGATGCGGCCCTTAAATTATTTTGTGGAGTATACTATCTATCTATGGATATTAAATATTTAAAATGTGCGATAAAAACCGAAGAGCTAGCGTGTCGATATCACACGATATCGGCACACTTACTCGATATTGCACACTTACTCGGATGCCTTCTCATTTTACCGTTACATGACGTTGCTTTTGATGATGTCGTAATGAAGTGACGTCGCGCCAAACCTTGTCACGCACATTGGTAGAATTCACATTTTTTGGTATTAAAACAGCGTTTTAAAGGTTAGAAACTCCGGGAAACGAAATAAGTATTGTTAGCTAAATAATAAAATGGTTATTACACTTATATTGGTGAATATTGTCCCTCGATGGGATACCTAAGGACGCTCGCAAGCTCGCGTCATTCGATATCCCATCTCGGGGCAATATTCACCAATATCAGTGCAATATCACTATACTATTCAGATTATACAAAGTAACATGCATATTCCACCGCTATAGGCAACTGGATACACTTGGGAGATTTCCCACCATATTGTACAAGGACGATAGCTTTTGTACCGCTTTTTGCGTTCCTGCATACCACGGCCCTTCTGAAAAGGGATTATTTCCGGATGGAGATTATTTACTTTTAGAGTACCACCCCTATTTAGAAAAGCAGCAAATACAACTTTGGCAGAGTTGTCTCCCCTAATTTATATTCGTTTCGAAAACAAGCCTATTCAAATATATAGAAAAAATTCACCTCCAAAAACTGAAAATTTTCAGATATAAAATTATGATATTTTTCAAATTTCTGCTTTAAATATAGATTTTGGGTACTCGTTAGAACCGCCTTAAAAATAAGCAGCAATAAGAAAATTAATGTATACCCCTATAAACTAAAGTTTTAATACACAAAAATGGGTTTAAGGGGGTCAAAACTATACAGGCGTGTTTTCGTGATGTATTCTTCTTAACATTTTAATTCATATAAACTTGCCTAACTTGTGTCTTACTTTTAAAACATCAACCGGGTCTTAAACCGAACTTAAATTGCTCTTGTTCTGCTGGTAGACTATTTTTCAAAAGAAACACAGATACACTTACAGTCGAACCTCAATAGCTCGAACACCGATGGCTCGTTTACCATGGCTAATTCGAACTCATTTTTGAGTCCCTACGAAATTCTTCCGCTAGCTCAAGTTAACAAATATTTTCTTATTTTATCATAAAATTGTATGTTGTCAGTACTCATTAGAATCGCCTCATCCTACAATCAATTATTGTGAAGGAAATAAAAAAAGCCCCTAAATTATCGCTATTTCCTTCCTGAACTGGCACCATGATTAACCCTCAGTAGCTCGAACTACCCATGTCTCGAACAATTTTTTATGGTCCCAAAGATATTCGAGCCATTGAAGTACGACTGTACTTAAATATTATCAATGTTTTGTTTTTGTTTTTCTCGACACTAGTAGGCTGTCGATTTCCAAACATATCATAAGGGGCAGTTTGATCTAATTCTTCATTATTTGCATATGTTCTCTGCGTAAATAATTAGGATAAATACCGTAGCCTAAGTAATTGGCCACGCTTATTCTTTGCTGTACAGTGAACCCTCGTTAAAACAACAGCATTTGTTCCCAAGGATGTTGCATTTAAAATGAATTCGCTTTTGTAAAGAATCCTTAAAGAGCAGAATGAAACAGGCAATTCTATCTAAAGCATATGATTTTGGGGTATTAAAAAAATTCCTTGCATAAATTCTGCTATATCCATCTCTTAAGCGAATGTTTCGTCCCTGTCAAATTATCATTGCAACGAATTTTGTTGATGTATCGAGTGTCGGTGCAAGGAGGTTGACTGTATGGACAGTTAATTTTGAAGAAGCCGGTGAGCAACCTGACAATTTGTCTAAAAATTACTGACAGGGAGTAGACCTCATCAAACCTCCTTTAGAAGCATTGTATGTTCAGGCTTGACTGTCCGAACAGTTAGATTCTATAAATACCATTTGAGCTGGATCGAAACTTTTCTTGCAAGATAGCATGTGCGCACAGTAAAGTCTCAGACCAGTCTCCGCATCCGAGCAATCTCAACAGAGTCTTTTAAGATACTCTGTAGGTTACAAAAGCTCCAATTCGAATTCAGGCGGACAGCGAATCAGCCTGCGCGGATGTGTCTTCCCTGGGCGAACAAGCAGCCCAGCAGGCACACAAAGTTAAAATGACGTCGTATCAACGTCGATGCGATGTGATCACGTCGCATCGACGTTGATACGACGTCATTGTGATGTTATGTGCCCGCTGGGAGTCTTGTAGTTCCCCAGCTCATTTGTGCTGGTTCACGTTTTGTTTGTTCTAGATCACCAGTATTTGCCTTTATAAATGTACTTAAGAGAACAATTGACCTCGACATCGGCGAGTTGCCTTGTATTTCAAAAGGTCTTGTATGGTCTTTGAATGTGATGAAAAGCTGAACACAAATGCGTTATAATGGTTTTGTAGCAGCGATCGACCGCTGGGCTTCGATTAATAATGCGATTATTGAGAGAATGCATGCTATTCATTTGCCCGTGTTATGATTCTTATTGCATGAAAACATGTGTTCAGTTACATTAAACATCTTTCCTGTATATGATCCTCCTTCGTTATTAATTTTACAGTCGACTCTCGTTATCTCGCCCTCGCTTATCCCAAATAACCGCTTATCTCGAAGTGGAAATCTGGTCCCTGTTTTAACGCAGAGATCTACCAACAGGCAACAAAATATTGTGGAAAAGAGGAGCAATTTCTCCTCTTTTTCACAATATTTTCAATATATCTCTAACTTAGGAGTCAAATTACATATTCATTCTGTTAAAGGCGGTTTTTCGATTAATTGTTCCGCAAAGCTGATATGTCAAAGTACGGATATCTCGAAGTGTTTCATAGAAGCCCTTGGATTTCGAGATAACGAGACTCGACTGTATTTTATTATTATTTTTATAAATACAAGAATATAGCAGAACTCAAGGATTTTCTTTTTTGTGCAGATTTTAAACTTTAAATTCTGCTAATGTAGAACACCGCTTTAAAGAATATCAAAGTTGACATAGGAAAGGTCACAATTACGGAGCACAGCCCTTAAAAGCACCGGAAGGGGACCAAATGACATAAAACGCCAACACAAAAGCTGTTCCCATCCCCACCCCCATCAAAACCAGAACAAACAAAGGAGACGAAACTGTAACAGAAATGCAGCCCTGGAATGATCAAAAAACTGTACTCGGTTACTCTTAGTGTCACAGTTAGACTATGCAGTGTGATTACTCCTCTTCCACATCTTCTATGCTGTCCTGCACATATTGGAACTTAAATGATTCGAACACTGATAGCTCGCTTACCGTGGTTGATTCGAACTCGTATTTGAGTCCTTAGGAAATCCGTCTAATCGCTCGAGAAAACAAATAATTAGGGATAATTAGGATAATTCTGGTTTTATCATTGAAATGTATGTTGTCTGAACGCATTAGAATCACCCCGTTGAGATGATTCTAATTAGTGTACTCACCATACCTTTATTTAGAGAGAGATCGAAGACATTTCTAAATTATACCTACTTGCATTCTGATCTGGTGTTATGCTAACTGTCAGTGGTTCGAATTACCCATGTCTAAAACAAATTACCATGGTCATACAGATATCATAGCCATTGCAGTTCAATTGCATATGGAATAAGTATACCCTTAGTACTACGAAGACACCAAGCCCTGTTGATATTTAAGACCATTTAATTATGCAAAAAAAAGTAAGGAATGCCACAATCACAAACCGTTGCCCTTCCCAGACACCAAGAGAAAGAGGAAACAGACAAAACTAAACAAGCGTAAATCGAACAAACGTACGAAAAACACTAAGATTAGCTCTCTTTTCCCCACGCGAGGTAATTGCAATGCTAAAAGGACTGAAAAACACAAGAACAAAATAAAACAAGGTAAGACATAAAACAAATCGCCACGTAGAATAAACCACAAATCAACAAAAATAAAACTAACACCTTGACCACCGCCTTAGAACGGTCAGTAGAGTAAATCACCGGGGGTTTAAAGCACTTTTACAGCTAGCCAACTGCACCCTGGGTCCCGATGCTACTCTTGATCACAACTAGTAAAACAGAAAGCAAAATGGGCAGCTGTTGAAGGTGACAAAAATGCTAGCATCACAACACAACTAATATAACAGAAAGCAAAGTGTGCAAGTCTGCTTTGAGAGGATAGATGCTAGAAGAACATCGGAAAACATGGCATTTTAACAGAGAATAATTACATTTTAATGTAGGTGACCTCTAAGAAACGTAATTTCCAATGTCAGTCAATTCCATCAAAGGAAAACTTCACTTGGAGACCAGAGATTTAGCACGCGAACATAAATGTTTGACATTTTTCAATGTTGCAAGCCAATTACAATGATAATCAAGTCGTTTTTCCAAAAAATGTTTTGTGCATCACGAAAACTCGCCTATACAAGTATATAGAAAATTTCACCTCCAAAAATCTGAAATTTTTCAGATAAAAACTCTGATACTTTTTTTATATTTCTGCTCAAAAACATAGATTGTGGTACTCGTTAGAACCGCCTCGGCGAGGCGGTTCTAACGAGTACCCACAATCTGTGTTTTTGAGCAGAAATAAGAAAAACAAACCCCAGTTTTACTGTATAAAAGTGGGGTTTAAGGGGGTCAAAATTATATAGGCGTGTTTTCATGATGGATAATCAAACTTTAAGGACTCATGGTGTAGCAAATAAGCCTATTTAGAATGAAAGAATTTGTCTTTGTAGAAAGGTATTGAAAGCTGCATCGGTATCTATTAAATAGTTCAACCGGTATGGATGTTTAATTTGACATTTAAGTCTGTGCTATGAATCTATTGCACATAGTATTAGAAATACCTTATTCATAGTCATATAATTAAAATTAAATAATAATAATAATAATAATAATATGTGAAATAACTGATTGCAAATTTGAAAAAAAAAAAAATATACCTGAAACAAAGGACATTGATAAATCATGCATTTTAATGTAAATTTGATCGAAGTCTGCTGAAATATAAGAGAGTTATCCATTACGAAAACACGCCTATTACCTTATGCTGAAAATTTTACCACAAAAAAAATGAAAATTTTTAGATAAAAAAATCTTATATTTTCTTATTTCTGCTCAAAAACATAGATGGTGGGTACCCGTTAGAACCGCCTCGCCGAGGCGGTTCTAACGAGTACCCACAATCTATGTTTTGAGCAGAAATATGAAAACTAATGTATACCCCTGTAAACCCCAGTTTTACTATATAAAAGTGGGGTTTAAGGGGGTAAAAATTATATAGGCGTGTTTTCGTGATGGAGGCTTCAAGATGTCAAAATTGTTTTATGGGCGAGGCCATTTTCAATACCTAATGACATTAATGATGTCATCAAGCCCTATTTATATTTGCCAACTCTAAATATACATTATTCGCAACGATAGTTTAACTCTATGTGGATATAGCTTCTTGGGTGCAATTTTTTTTACTTTACTGAAAAAAACCCAAGACATATTTTTGACGTCTAGAAGATTTTATTTAATAGTTTTAAAATATTTAGAGCCTCATTTAATATTTAAAATGGCGACGCCCTTAACCGTGGTTTTAATAAGTTTACACGTCAGTAGTTTTCTCACTTTTTATCCGATCTTGATCAAAGTTGCACAAGAATGCATGGTTTGTCAGGATCTTTCCATTACGAAAACATGCCTATATAATTTTGACCCCCTTAAACCCCAGTTTCATATAGTGAAACTGGGGTTTACAGGGTATACATTAGCCTAGCATCGCCGAGGCGGTTCTAATGAGTGCAAACAATCCCTGTTTTGAGCCGAAATATGAAAACAAAAAAAGAAACTATCAGAGTTTTTTTTTGTCAGAAAATTGTCAGTTTTTGGAGGTGAAATTTTCTGTATGTTTGAATAGTTGTGTTTTCGTAATGCATCTCAAATACATCCTTTACCAATGCTGCCTTTAGCGTCCCTATGAAGGATGTGCAAACATCTGCCAAATACTGTGCATATTTAAGATAAAAAAAATAAATAAATGGTCTAAAGATTAGCCATAAAATAGCGCAGTCTGACAGGGCCTTCGCTGTTCGTGTACAGAAGCATTCTGATATTAGGTACTGTAAAGTATATGAACTAATATATAATCATCCTGGAGCAAGCATACATACTAAAGGCGTACAGTATCAGGATGAAAATTTAGACCAAGACAAAGAAAATTATACATGAACGTCAGCCAGTAACATTCTTTGCTTACTGATAATACAGTAGAATATCAAGCAAAACAGGGATCTGAAATCATCACGTCAAAGCAATATTGCTTTGACGTGATGATTTCAGATCCATGTTTTGCTTGTACAGACAGACGTTTGATAATCTTTGGCTTCGTGTAAACGTGTCCTTTTTAGGTTGAATATAAATGAAAACTGGATAACTTAAACAAATGCAAATATAAAAATAGAAGTAAGGGTCTGGTTTTGTCAGAGAGATAAAACATATATATAGAGCTATCCATGAAAGGTCACATTCGTGACACACCGCCTTCCCAGGGCACTAAAAAGACGATATGAGAACAAACAATGATAAGGTACAACGGTACAGATGCAATGACCGCCATACACATTACGATAGCATGTCTATTCAAATATACTGTAAATTTTACCACCAACAATTGAAAAAAATCAGATAAAAAACTCTGATATTTTTCATATTGCTGTTCAAAACATAGGTTGTGGGTACTCGTCAGAACCGCCTGGACGAGGCGGTTCTTACGAGTTACCCACAATTTATGTTTTTGAACAGAAATAAGAAAAATAATGTATACCACTGTAAACCCCAGTTTTACTATATAAATAATGTTCAATATATTTGAATAGGCGTGTTTTCGTGGAAAAAGTTGAGTGCTCAATAACAATCTGACATCAAAGCAAATAAAATCACAAATAGAGACCACGATGCGTCCGACACCAGACAACACTAATCAGGCGCCACCTTCTGAAATAATTTGGGAAGGAGCCTCCGTTTAGTCTAAGACACGACTAGTCTGGTGCTATTCAAGAGGGAAGTAAAGTCATCAGTTATACATGTATCTAAGTTGACAAATATACATTCACTTTGCCGCATAACATGCATGTTGTAACGTATCTTTTTGAATTGTCGGACAATCTTATCAAATTGTATCGATAAATTAGTATTTCTAGCGATCATTCTGAATTTATAAAGTTAGTCGCTCTAAAATGTAGATTCCGACAGACTTCCTGAAGACGTATTTTCAAGTCCAGCGCTATGTTTGGAAATTAATTCGGAATGGCGGCATGAAAATCTAGAAAATCTAGAAAAAAAATTACGCAGTTTATAATTTCGATACCCCTGTCTTAAAAGTTAAGCAGTTAAACATTTATTCAGATTATTAAAGTCACTTATGCTGTAGCAAAACTAATAAACGACAAATATTTATACTATAGAATATAGAACGGGGGACGTCGTCGTGACATCACGAAAACCTGCCTATCTAATTTTGACCCCCTTAAACCCCACTTTTGTATAGTAAAACTAGGGTTTACAGGGGTATACATTTTTTTTCTTATTTCTGCTCAAAAACATAGATTGTGGGTACTCGTTAGAACCGCCTCGCCGAGGCGGTTCTATCGAGTACCCGCAATCTATGTTTTGAGCAGAAATATTAAGAATATGAGAATTTTTTATCAGACAGATTTCAGTTTTTGGTGGTAAAATTTTCAGTATATTTGAATAGGCGTGTTTTCGTAATGAGAACATTAAGCATAAGTCATGTCAAAGTAAAGTCATGTCGCTTGTCACAACTTTTAGTAGAGATTTTGTCGGAAAAAATACTGATAAATGTAAATCCAAAAAATGGGCGTCGGTTGCAGAAGCATTAGCTTTGTTTATTTGTAGTTCTTTTAGATACAATTTTGCGTATGTGCTGTTTGTCATAGTTTGTTTGTTTTTCCTATTGGTGTCAATGGGTAGGCTTTGTTATGTGACTGTTCCTCTTGCTGGACACTTTTAATATTGTTTTACAGAATTACCTCAACTTCCTTGTGTACTATTCATAAAGACGAAATCGAAAAAAAAACTGACAAACAAAAATGTCGCCCAGACTATTTTATCGTTTTAAATCCGAAACTAACATATTAACGCGCCTGATTTTATTTTCAATATTACCATTCACGCATCATTTATTCAACCACGGTTTGCGTTTGCAAAATTAAAAATGCATTAAAATCTGTCATTTACAGCATATTGCCTTGGTGATATAAATTGTGAATACCCCATGATAAATGAAGTTTGAGGGGCGTTTATGCATTTTAATTCCTGCTCCTGACATTTGATATTTTTTTAGCATTATTTTAGCATCGAATGTTCACTGAAAGCATTTGCTTGTACGCATATTTTTTTTTATCATATCTACTATAGATTTTATGGATTTAGACATACATTATTCGTATCGCAGCACATTATAAGACACCATTATTATTTATTAATACAATTACAACAGAAGAGTATATAGAGTTAGAAGGAATTAGTATGACCTGGGGACGCCTGTAGCCTATTTAGCAGCCATTATTACCCATTTAGACATAATACATGAAACAAAATAGTAGAGAAGATGTCAAAGAAGAGCTAAAATCACAAAACATAGTTAATGCAATCAAAGGAAGGGTTAACAAACTACGACAGAGAGCACACGTTATAAACCGACGGAAGGCAAAGCAGTCGGCCACCGCTTTCCAATCGAGGTGATCAAAATGCCCATCAGGGCCCACTTACATAATAGCAAGACAATAAACAGTACAAAACATGACAAAAAAGCTCCGCAGTAAGCAGCTAAACCACAATAAAGAAACGCAAAGCATTAGCTCTTTCTTACACATAAAATTCGTACTGATATCAAAATGTTGGAATAATAACTATGCATTTATAAGAAAACATGCCTATTTAAATAAACTGAAAATTTCATCATCAAAAACTGAAAATTTTCGGAGAAAAAAAATCTGTTGATCATATTTCTGTGCAAAACATAGATTGTGGGTACTCTGATGTTTTTCATATTTCCGCTACTAAAAATTGTGGGTACTCGTTAGAACCGCTCGGCGAGTATCTCACGCGTATCCACAATCTATGTTGTTGTTTTTGTTTTTTTTCAGAAATAAGAAAAATAATGTATACCCATGTAAACACCTTTTTACCATATAAAAGTGGGGTTTAAGGGAGTCTATAGGCATGCTTTCATGATGGGTCAAATGAACCTTAACGCCAAGTATCATTATTTAATATATAGACTATTTAATAAATGAAATATGTCATTCGTAATATAAATATCCCTATTAGGCTAGATTTATAAGATTTTGTTCCGGTCTGATAAGACACTTCTCGCAATGATCCTTCGACAAAATGATGGAAGTAGAAATAATAAGACAAATGAGTGATTTGATTTTAATATCGAATGTGCGTGAGAGATAGTCATACAGTGAAACAATTTATAATTTCAGTCCCCTTTCTTTCAGACAGTAATCAAAATCTAATTAAACACTGTAACATATTATTTGTTTACAAAGCAGAAACTAATGTCGTAAGATGCGCAGTGCGTCATCACGAAAACATGCCTATGTTATATTGACCCCCTTAAAGCCACTTTTATATAATTAATCTAGGGTTTATTTCTGCTCAAAAGCATAGATTGTTGTACTCGTTAGAAGCGCCTCGCCGAGGCGGTTCTAACGAGTACCCACAATCTATGTTTTGAGCAGAAATAGGAAAATTATTAGAGTTTTTTATCTGAAAAAAAAAGTTTTTTTGAGGTGAACTTTTCTATATATTTAAATAGGCATGTTTTCGTAATGGAAAAAAAATAGCTCGAGACGAGAGGATATCCAGACAACATTTTTATCATTATCATTCCAGGAACTGTGGGTGTTCATTAGAAATGACTCAGCGCATAATACATGTTTTCGTGGAGAATGAGAAATATGTCGATACTTTTCGGTTGAACGAAAATGAATTATCTGGCGCAATGTGATGATCTAAAGTTACACACATTTATACGACAGCACGCCTATTCAAATATATTGAAATTTATATAACCAAAAAAGGAAATTTTCAGATAAAATAATTCTGATATTTTTTCATATTTCTGCTAAAAATGTAGATTGTGGGTACTCGTTAGAAGCGCCTCGCCTAGTACCCACAATCTATGTTTTTAAGCAAAATAAGAAAAATAATGTATACCCCTGTAAACCCCAGTTTTACTATATAAAAGTGGGGTTTAAGCGGGGTAAAAAATTATATAGGCGTGTTTTCTTGATGAGATACTTTTCAACAAATGAATTTTAAATTGGGGAACAGCATAGGTCTATAAATGCCTCAGTATTTTGTCTAAAATCCATTTATAGCTACGGAGCGTGAACGCATCATTCATGTCATAGAATTAATATAAATCGTGTTAATAGGAAAATCAACATAATGTTGGGCTAGTTTTGTTGTCTCTGTATGTATTACTTGAACTTTCGTCAGTCAAACATTTCTATTAGATTGTCCGTACTATACTGATTTTACTATAATATACATATAGTAATATCAAAACAGGTGAATCGCATTGATTCTGATTAAATACCGCCTTTCGATTTATAATGATGTTGGAGACCTAAGACCTCAGAAATAATTTAGTTAATACCATTGCTGTGACAGAATGAAAGCATATAACAATAAAATCCTTTTAAATCGTACGTTAGATGCATGTGATATTTTCACTTAAACTGAGTAATCAGACACTCAGCGTTAACTTCATCAGCTCCGCGGGGTCTTAGTTGAGAATTAAACGCACCGGTCCACAGGCAGCTAAATCAGATATACTTTATAAGCAAGGCTATAATAGGGCTGCTGTAAATATTGAATATAGGGAGGTTCAATACAAAGTTTCATTGTGTGTGTGTGTGTGTGTGTGTGTGTGTGTGTGTGTGTGTGTGTGTGTGTGTGTGTGTGTGTTACTTTAGGAACACATGGAAACTTTTACATATAGCAAGTCGAATTGTTTCAGTTTTATTTATTTGCCAACGTATCTGGCCACGATGGTGACCATGCCCCTACTGTTTAAAGCGAAATTTCGTTTGAAACAGATGTTATCGGTATTGGTAGCCTACTCTTCGTAAACATTTTAAACTTTATTATCAGCTCTCTAAATTAAGTTGACTTTGAAGACAAAAAAACGTCTTCAGCGAGGTATGTTGAGCTCGAACTGTATGCTGACTTGCTTTAAACTGAAGAGAGTTGTTCCTAAAACTTAATATGGAGATACTAAGTAAGGCCACAACCACGGGCCGCAGCAATTTCATATCACCGGATAAGGGTTGGTTCTGGTGTTGATTGTTCTTTGTGTGGCCCTGAGGCTACTCGCTCCGGGGTTTCTTTTCATGACGAATACACGCCTATTCAAATATAAAGAAAAGTTCGACTTTAAAAACTGAAAACTTTCAGATAAAATAGTGGGGTTTAAGGGGATTCAAAATTATATAGGCATGTTTTCGTGATGTGTGCTTTATCCAGTCCGTTATTTCATTACGAAAACACGCCTATTTAAATATATAGAAAATTTCACCTCCAAAAACTGAAAATTTTCAGATAAAAAACTCTGATATTATTTTTTCATATTTCTGCTCAAAACATAGATTGTGGGTACTCGTTGGAACCGCCTCGGCGAGGCGGTTCTAACGAGTACCCACAATTCATGTTTATGAGCAAAATAAGAAAAATAATCTATCCCCCTGTAAACCCCAGTTTTACTATATACAAGTGGGGTTTAAGGGGGTCAATATTATATAGGCATGTTTTCGTGATGTTATTGTTGTGTTTAGTGGATCATACAGACAAC
This sequence comes from Anodontia alba, assembly GCA_964016985.1. Classification (NCBI taxonomy): domain Eukaryota; kingdom Metazoa; phylum Mollusca; class Bivalvia; order Lucinida; family Lucinidae; genus Anodontia; species Anodontia alba. Next base: position 28,235,502 of record OZ024834.1, read on the forward strand.
CCTCTTTATACCGACACTCAATACAACGACAGAATTCGTTATCATGACAATTTGACTGTCACGAAACCTTCGCTCAAGAGATAACAATTAGTCACAAATTATGCAAGAATATTGTATTTAAAACTTAAAAAAAAAAAACATATGTTTGGATATTTATAAGAATTGCTTCAGTGAGGAAATTCTAACGAATATCCAAAGCATATGTTCTACGAGGAAATAAGAACAAACCAAGATCTTTCTTACATTTTAATCTGCTAATTAAGTATTCTGTACTACAGCAAATTCATTTTAAGGTGGAAGACAAAAAAAATCACTATTGGGATTAGAGACAAAAACTGTACATCAGTGAAAAATTCAATCTTTCTAAAGAACGTTCATGCTTTCATTTTCATAATAAATTCGACGTTTTATAACGTCACGAAATTGACATACCTTTTATCCGCATAAAAATGCCTATTTTTTGCTATAACTTTAATAAGAACTGGCATTCTTAATTTATTTCTATACCAAACTGTTAGTAGAAACATGCCCTACAAATTGATCTAAGTTGTATTTTGCATGTATGTTCAGAAAATAAGTTATCGCCAGAAAAGTAAATTCTGGTAAAATTACGAATTCCTACTTTTTTTTCACACGAAAAGCTAAATTGCGCGAAATCTAGCTCGAAGACGATATTATTTTTTTTTTAATTATTTCCAAGCAAATTCAATTTGGAAGAGATCAATAAATTAATAATAGTAGGTCACCGAACTATTTCTTTTTTCAGAAAAGAGATTTTCTAAGCCCCGAACGATCTAACGTCATTTTACGCACGGGTGACGTTAACGTAATATATGGTAGTTCTCATTATTGCATTAATGATACGCTACGTACGGCAGGACTTTGTACAACTTGGGGTACAGTTGCAAAATTACCATTTCTGAAAAAAAGTAGGCCGGTGACATATATCTTTTTTTACGAACCTGATTTGAATTGAAAATAATTTGAGATAATGATGTCTTCAGACTAGATTTCGAGCAATCTTGCCTTAAAACAACAGCAAAAAATGTACAAATTCTAAATATGTTCAGATTCACATTTTCTAGCGATGAAACATTGAGTTAGTATATTAGTAAGATCATCCTTTTTAGAAATAATGTCATGCCGCTATTCAATGACGTCAAAAAATGCCCAAACCATACCCTTTTCATGACGTTGCAAAAATTACGGATTTATTACGACACACAGACTGAAAGCACAAACGTTCTAAAGAAGGAAAAAGAAGGCTGTAAGGACCTTTCTATATTTTAGAGTGTCACATAGTAAAATGTCAATTTTCTATACCAAGGAAACGATGATTTTGACATGACGTTCATCTTCTGGTAGAATACACTACGTTTCTATGGGACGTTTATTGACAATTTTTATTTCAATGAACAGCTTGAGGAGTTTTTATCTGAACTGAGTACAAAATCGCCAATGCAAGCAACAAGTTCCAAAAGTTTTAAGTGAAAACATCTGACACCAAATAAACCATTAAATATTTTATTAAATGTTTAGCAGCTAAAAGTATATTACGGTTGTTAAAGTCAGTAAAGAGACTGGCAATACGACTAAGCTGACACGCACATACATATAAGGGGACACATTGTTTCCTTTAAGTGTGAAAGGTTTCAAACACGAGGAAGCGACTTCCTGTTTGCCAAAGCTGTCCCTCTGTCAAGTATGACGGTAAAATCTGTCAGGTGTAACCACTGGCCTTAAAATAAAACTCAGGAGATATAATTGCACATAATAGCTTCTGAATGCCAGACAATATAGAAATACTCGTAAGTGAAATAACGAAATTGACCTATTTCTTAATGGCGTTTGCTTTAGTCCGGCAATATATATTTTGTGTTGATTTTCAGATTGGACGGTATGGTTGTGGTTGGACGCAAGTCTGAATCTTGACCCAGATGTTGTTTGGAATGATTCTGGAAGCGCGTATAATGATGTTAACAGTAGAAATGTTACTTACTTTGTAACCAGTGGCACCTCTGCATTTCGAAGTGAAAGTATTGATAACTGGAACGATCACCAGCCAAACCGGGTACGTATGTATTAAATGTAATGCATTTTACTTTTCATAACTTAGCAGGTGTATGGCAAATTCCGTTTGTTCTTTTGCTATTTATCTTTGGATGATATGTAATGATGAAGTTTCTATGTCGTATTAGTATTCCAGATGCCTGCTTGTAACTTTATGTCTGAAAGGGAGTAACTGCTGCAAACGTTTTCTGACACGTATTGGAGACACCATTATATGATAAAGGTCGAAAACCTTCCCGGCAATTCTTCACATTATTATTTAACTTGATTGTCAGCCAGCACAACTTCCCAAAACAATTCATATTTACTTCTCAATGGGCAGATTCAATAAACGACAAAGTGGTAATGCCTTTCTTGTTTTTTGGGGGTTTTTTTCCTTAGGAAACAGTTTGCGTGATCTGTTAAAGCCTAGTTTTGTATTTTGAATATTTCAAAATGTTGTCTTCTGAAATTGTAGTGTGCTGAATGCGCGCATTCGTCTGTATTTAACTTCTTCAGCAGCACCAAATTCCATATGTTTGAACGAACATTATAAATCGCAGGTGCCGGCAACAAGTAAACATCTTTTACCGACCAACCATCAAAGGTCATTACTCTAGAAATTCAACAGCTGGAGACGTTAGCGAAGGGATCCTGCATAGGCGAGCGACCCATCGAGCCACCTCAGCTGCGATAAGATATAGGAGTTGAAAACGATATAGAATAATAACATTAATAATAATAATAACAATAATAATAACTAGAGCAAGTCGATGGCGCGCCATCGCATATCCCCGCGCCAGCGCCATCGCATATCTCCGTGCACATCAAAATTCGAAATGCGTTCTTCCAGTCCTCAAATCTATTACCTGTGACAGTTTCAAGGTACTAGCTTAAAAAGCCTAAGAGGAGTTGTGTGACAATCCAAAAAAGGACCCCAAAACCTACCTTTGACCTCTAGTGACCCCAAGACATGTCCCCATGGCAACAGTTTTGCACCACTGTATTCTACTCTTCATTACCTTACATTTGATATGCAACATTACCATGTTGTAAAACATTACGAAAACACGCCTATTCAAATATATAGAAAATTTCACCTCCAAAAAAACGAAAATTTTCAGATAAAAAACTTTGATATTTTTCATATTTCTGCTCAAAACATAGATTGTGGGTACGTTAGAACCGCCTCGCGGAGGCAGTTCTAACGAGTACCCACAATCTATGTTTTTGAGCAGAAATAAGAGAAGTAATGTATACCCCTCTAAACCCCAGTTTTACTATATAAAAGTGGGGTTTAAGGGGGTCAATATAATATAGGCATGTTCCCGTGATGAGATGGATGTTTGATCCTTCCGTGCCACAGCCTCCTGGCCCGGCGTCCGAATGTGTTCCTCCAGTCCTCATCCATAGAGCTATCACTTGTGCTTCAAACATTAGTGGAACAGATAAGAGAATTGACATCCCTTGGCGGGGTAGGGGGACCATCACGAGAACATGCCCATATAATTTTAACACCCTTGAACCCCTCTTTTATATAGTAAAACTGGGGTTTACAGGGGTATACATTATTTTTCTTACTTTTACTTGAAACATAGATTGTGGGTACTCGTTAGAACAGCCTTGCTGAGGCGGTTCTAATGAGTATTCACAATCTTTGTTTTGAGTAGAAATATAAAAAATATCAGAGTTTTTTATCTGAAAAAAATGTCAGTTTTTGGAGGTGAAATTTACTATATTTTGAAAAGGCGTGTTTTCGTATTGGTGCCACAATTTATTAAGGTGGCCAGGGCTCTACATAAGAAGAATATCCACAGAATATGTTTTCATAATGCTCCACCTAAACGTATGTTGTGGGTTTTTACAACATGTTATTGTAACAATATAAGAACAATAAAATTCGGCTGAGTAAAATACATTCTCTGGAGCTATGGAATTGAATATATAAAGTAAATATGATAATACGGTATGCATGAATATTACCATATTAACCCTAAGTATTGGAACACCTTATCTCCTTACCATACTTGTCCTAAAATTTGAAAAAAAAAGTCTATTTTACTACCTTTTGATGTGTCTAACATAGTGCTAGATGAGTGGCGAATAGTGCAGACCCTGGTCAGACGCCACGTTCTGCGTGCGTCTGATTCGGGTCTACACTGTGTACTCAGGCATGTTGTCCCAATACTCAAGGTTATGACGGTATAAACATTTAGAGACCCAACATGTATAAACATTGTGAGACCCAGCGTAACGGTTAGCGGACTTTATTCCTTAGCTTTTGGAGATGTTGTATCGATCTAAAATGAATTTCGCCTGTTTTATTGCATATTTAAACGCAAAATTATATTTCTTCACAATTGTTTTGCCAGCCTCGTACATATCGTCTGTGTCATGTTAAAAAAAAATCTTAACTCATTCTGTAAACTATCCAATTCTGTTAGGATCATTAACTATTGGTCTAAATGAAGTTTAGGCATGGTAGTCCATGGTCGGGAAGTAATGATTCTGATCAGAATGTGCGAGTGCATCGGATATGCCAGGAGTTCATTATTCGCCTGCGCAATAAAACCCCTTTTTTAGTTTAAACATATTTTATTGTGATTTTTATTTGACGAACAAGCAACATTATACACCAGAACAAACTTAAAGGGATTGGAATGAAAGCAATATTTTTTTTTTTTTTTTTTTTTTTTTTTTTTTTAATTTCTTTCCCGATTACACAAAAGTAGTTGTAATAAGTAACGGCAAGTCATATATAGGTTGTGACATATACGAAGTATGCTGATATGAAGTGCTTCGTTACAAATGGTAAATGTTTGTATTTTTTTCAAAACAGTTTACCTCTTAATGCGTAACTGGACCGGTCACAACGTCAGAAAAGTACTTTCGGACATGTGCGCTCAGCGAAGATTCATATGAATTGCGCAGTCGGACCAGAATCTTTCATTACGAAAACACGCCTACTCAAATATACTGAAAATTTTACCACCAAAAAAAATGAAAATTTTCAGATAAAAAATTCTGATATTTTTCATATTTCTGCTCAAAACACAGATTGTGGATATTCGTTAGAACCGCCTCGACGAGGCGGTTCTAACGAATATCCACAATCTATGTTTTTGAGCAGAACTAAGGAAAGTAATGTTTATCCCAGTAAACCCCTATTTTACTATATAAAAATGGGGTTTAAGGGGTTCAAAATTATAAAGGCATGTTTTCGTGATGTACTCAGCGCATTTTGGATAGCGAAGAATGCACAGTTTCTTTATGCTGACAATGAAGTCTCTGATCAGACTGCGCGGATGCGCAGGCTGATCTGAATCTATGTTGGTCCAACCATGTCACGTTGCGGCTCAAATCGTATCTACATGCAATCTGATATGTTTCAGCTAAGAGTTGTCTACAGAAATGTCAACGGTTTGCCATTATACACAGTCGTCTTTAACACTACCGGCAAGACATCATCAGACTGGTTCACAGATATAACGTTTAGTCCTCACCAAGATGTTAAACTTAGTATGTCATACGACTTCACGAGGTATTGGAGTTTTGTTATAGCCAAGCCAGCACATGACGTTTGTACAATGTCGCATCAACGTCGATGCAACGTTATGACAATGTATTGACGTTGATGCGACGTTGTCTCAACAATGTGTGTACGCTGGTAACAGTTATGTTGTCATTATAAGATGTGTACGTCATATAAAACTAGTGGATCATTTGCCTGCTGCGAACATCGAATGTCCGGGTCTTCATGCGAATTCGAGGAAACAACACATGGACCGCTCTTCTTTACATACGACCGGCACAGTGACTCAACTGGTAGAGTGTTCACTTTGCGACCTGGAGGTTGTGAATTCCATCCCCGGCCGAGTCGTTCAAAAGACATTGAAATGCTGTTCTCTGCTTTTTCGCTTGTCGCTCAGCATTAAAAAGGTGGAGGTAGGAATCAGAACTGGTCGGCCCAGTGTCAGTATAACGTGACTTGGTGTAATATCATGGCATGTGTCTGGGGCGTGATGTTTCAGTGAGGCAGCATACTGAAAGTGCACATTGAGCTCCTTGTCACTCTGAGACACCGTCGCGATATTACTGAAAGAACCGTAAAGCCCGAATAAAACAAACAAATAACTCTTTTTATATAATGTATACATCACATAAATACAAGGCGTCAATGCACTGTTGCAAGGACATCGAGCATATCTATTAACATTAAATGTTTAATTATTGACCGGCACGATTCGCGCGCCGGTTTCTTAATATAGCTTTGGATTTTTTTATATATGGTAGACTATTCGATTAGCTCACTAAGGACTTTTTATGTTTGCCGGGATCGTCGGTTTGTGACGATCAAGGGAAATATAAAAACTCTTATAACAATCTCTGTTATAAATAGATTAGTGTCTATTTTATTTTCATTTCAGTGAAGAAATTTCATAAAGCTTAATAAAAGTAAACATTAAAGAATCACATTGTTGTTCTTTTTTTACCTGATACATATATTATTATGTATATAACTATGGAATATTAAAATAAAAAATTATCGATCCCAATTTGAGTTGTATAACAAGAAATCAGGATTGTGTTGTGGGTCCCTTGTGATCTATTGATTGTTATGTCAGCGAACGAGTACTATTACAATGTTTACTTTTTATTATTACGGCTATTCTGTTCTTCTATTACTTGTTTGCTATTATAGCAAATATTTGTTTTAATATATAATATATAATATTTGTCACGATGCATAGATTATTGCAAGGAAGAAATGTACGGGTATCTTGATGAACACAATCACGTGTTTTCAGTATGAAATCATACCAGGATTAACCTGTTCTATGTTGATCGAAAGGCGTTTCATCATACTCAAAGGCCTCAGCTTTTATTTGTGTTGAGGTTTTACGGCCCAGTCAACCCAATGGGGTCATGTCGAGAGCGGTCAGTTTACCTAACCACACGTTTACTGGGCAGGCTTATTCCTCTAAGCGGTTAACCAGTATTGTGCACATTCTTTTGCCAGAAACTGACAACTGCCCTTCTTGAATCAGCGGAAGGGAGAGAATGACCGTAGAAAATATTTCATGATCAATCTCCACGAAAGAATGTTGCCGACCTCGGTGGGGGTTGAATCCGCGACCTCCTGGTCTCCAGTCGGACGGCGCATCCAAATGAGCCACCGAGGCCGCAAAGGCCTCAGCTAGCTAACTCAATTTCTACGATATACGTGTTTTTGCAGAGAGCTTTAAATTCCTTCAGCAAAAGGTTTTCTAGCCATGTATACGCATTTGGCAATTAAATGGTACAGATATAGACTTTCAGGGGTAGCAATTCTGTCTAAATTGTTTACCTCAATCGGAGATGGGTCTACTCTACAAGGACTCTCGCTTGGAGCAATTTCATTCCTTTCAGAACAGACCCGTTTAGGTACATAAAGCGGACACATTCGATCGTTCAGGAGCAAATATGTTCCTTTTTAGTAGATATTTTTTTTTTTGTTTGTTGTTGTTGTTTTGTTTTGTTTTTTTTTGTTTTTTTTTTTGGCTTTTTTTTTGGCTTTTTTTTTTTTTTTTTTGTTTGTTTGCTTTTTTTTCAGAAAGGGAGCAAATTGTCTCTTTTTAAGAGAGTCATCATCACGGAAACACGCCTATATAAGTTTGGCCCCTTAAAACCCACTTTTAAATAGTAAAACTGGAGTTTACAGGGTATACATTATTTTTCTTATTTTGCTAAAAAAAATAACCATAGATTGTGGGTACTCGTTAGAACCGCCTCGCCGAGGCGGTTCTAACGTGTACCCACAATCTATGTTTTCAGCAGAAATATGAAAAATATCAGAATTTTTATCTGTAAATTTTCCTTTTTGCTTGTAAAATTTTCAATAGATTTGAATAGGCCTGTTTGCGTAATGTTTTCCGAAGGGGTCAGGTGTACGATAAAGCAGAAAGAAAGTCTCAAACATTGTCTTCTTTATAAAAATGGCGTAAATTATACTATGTGCATCCAGACCTCTAAACGTTCAGTCGTACATGGGGACAGTACCTTAAATATTAGCGATACAGATTGCAAGACTCGCAGAAAAGCCGACAGACCGTAAGGTCGACTTTCGAAATATGCTCAAAAATCGTCTGTACCTGGACAGTTCTTTTTTTTTTTCTTTTTTTTTTTTAACTATATTTGAATAGGCGTATTTCGTAATGAACTTGTCTGTAGTCTTTCAGCGAAAATGAAAATAAAGCAAACACTGTCATGAATATTTTAATAGTTTTATGTATACTGACAGATGACCATAAGAGCTATCAGAGGCCCTTCAAACAATGTCAGTTTTCTAACTGAGGCTAAGCCGAGGAAAAAAGTCTCATCTGGCATAACGAGTACCCAAAATCTATGATTTTGAGCAGAAATAAGAAAAATAAATGTAAAGTCCAGTTTTTTTTTTTTTATATAAATGTGGGGTTTAAGGGGGTCAGAATTATATAGGTGTATTTTCGTTATGGACAGACAGATCATCACGAAAACATGCCTATATAATTTTGACCCCCTTAAATCCCACTTTTATATAGTAAAACTGGGGTTTACAGGGGTATACATTATTTTTCTTATTTCTGCTCAAAAACCTGGATTGTGCGCCGAGGCGGTTATAACGAGTACCCACAATCTATGTTTTGAGCAGAAATATGAAAAATATCAGAATTTTTTACCGGAAAATTTCCCTTTTTTGGTTGTAAAGTTTTCAGTATATTTGAATAGGCGTGTTTTCGTAATGTGTCGGCTTGAGCTAACAGTGTAGGTCTATATCAGACGCCGCATAATCTGACATCTGATAAGGGTTTACGCAATTAACCAATTTAGACAAAACACAGGTAATCACATTACGAAAACACGCCTATTCACATATATTGAAAATTTCACCACCAAAAACTGAAAGTTTTCAGATAAAAATTCTCTTAATTTTCATATTTCTGCTCAAAAACATAGATTGTGGGTACTCCTTAGAATCGCCTGGGGTGCCCCGAAGCGGTTCTAACGAGAACCTACAATCTATGTTTTTGAGCAGAAATAAGAATAATAAAAAAAAAAAGTGGGGTTTGAGAGGGTCAAAATTATATAGGTTTGTTTTCGTGATGAAATAGACGACAATTTTAGGACAAGCCCAAGCGGGCATTTGATATTTATGCAATGCTTCAACGTCAATACAACATTATGCGATGCGTCGACGTTGCTGCGACGTTTCCATCACGAAAACATGCCTATGCAGTTTTGACCCCCTTAAACCCCTCTTTTAAATAGGAAAACTGGGGTTTGCAGGGGTATACATTATTTTTCTTATTTTTGATCAAAAACATAGATTGTGGGTACTCGTTAGAACCGCCTCACCGAGGCGGTTCTAACGAGTACCCACAATCTATGTTTTGAGCAGAAATATGAAAAAATATCAGATTTCTTTTATCTGAAAATTTTCATTTTTTTTGGTGGTAAAATTTTCAGTATACTTGAATAGGTATGTTTTCGTAATGTAAACATTGCGTGTCGGCTAGGGTGTAGTAAGGATTTGGTATTTACGCTTAATACGGTTTTTTTTTCATTTTATACATGTTTACAATGTTAGGACAAGTACCAGCGGGCTTGTGATGTTTATACAACATCGCATCAACGTCAATGCAAGGTCATGACATTGCGTCGACGTTGTCTCAACGTAGCGTGCCCATTGGGGTGTAGTAATGAGTTAAGGTGTCCCAATATTTATGGTAAATACGGTTTTAGTTTTATCTTAAGATTCATTGTACATTAGGAGAGGTACAGGTGGGGGTTAGGGATAATACTGATATACTTGTGTATATTGTTACAGTTTTTCTACAAGTTTCACGTTATATGACGACAGCGCATATTCTAGAAGATATTTTGCTTCCTTTGTTCGTAAAGCGGACACCACTACTGATTATGTTATAGCAAGTGGCAGAAAGCCTTTATATTTACCGGCATCTGACGTTGGTGAGTAGTAGTGTGGTTTGGTGTTTCAGTGGTAACAGAATAATTTAAAGGAAGATGCTATTTACAGTCAGCTGTAAATAGTCAAAAAACGTTAAATTGGCTATTTTCAGTCAACTGTCATTAGCCAAATATCATTAAAATGGCTGTTTACAGTCATGTTTATTAGAAATGTGATCTCGAAGAAGGAACACTCGAAAATCATTTTGTATCTCAATTCGAACGTATCGGATTAATCTTGTTATTGGTCACAGGAACTGAAACTCAAGTTTTCCGTTTTGTTTTGTTTTTTTTGAGCCTACCAGTTTACCTAACCACACATTTCCAGGACAGGCCGAGTCAGTACTTTTGCACATTCTTTCGGCAGAAACTGACAACTGTCTTTCTTGGATCAGCGGAAGGGAGAATAACCGTAGAAAATATTTCATGATCACTCTTCACGAAATGATATTTCCGGATCCGGCGGGGATCGAACACGCGTATCCGACTGAGCCATCGAGGCCGACATTAAAACCCCTATGTGCCGTTAAGTATACGTGTGTAAAATACAAATGTACCAATGTAAGCATTATATAACGAAATGCATGCTATTCAACTCAACATAAAATAAGTTCACTGTATTGCTAATTTGTTTTTGTTTTGTTTTGTTTTTCGAGACGACAAACATGAAAATGACCATCATTTTCGTTTCGTTTTCTAACTATGTTACACTCGTTAATATCAAGCACGCAATAAAAGTTATTACTTCAGTCACAGAAAGTAATGAATGCTTAAATATCAAAGAATAAGACACCGCGTCCATTTATGCAAAATGATGTTATATTATTTCAAGTGCCCCAATTTAGAGACCACATTTGTAATACATATGACTGTAAATAGCCATTTCAACGTTTTTTAGCTAATGACAGTCGACTGTAAATAGCCAATCTAACATTGTTTGTCTTCTTTTGGCTATTGTCAGTTGACTGTAATTAGCCAATTTCACGTTTTTTTTTTTTTACTATCTACTTTTGACTGTAAATAGCAACCGTAATTTAAATATGGTAAATGGTATTTTCTAGCAAATGCGGACAGCAATGACCCGGATCAGAACGCGCGAATGACTGTGCATTCGCGCAGCCTAATGCGGGCCATTGCTTTCCGCTTACCGAGGTTCATTGGATATTAAAGACAGTATCGAATAGTAACAGTTTCTTATCAGACCATGCTGTAATAGTCATTACTGTTCGCAAAGTTACGGAAGACATTTTACCTCATGGACAAATAAGATCCTTGGGTTTAAAAGTCGTTAAAAAAGCAATTTACAGATACAATAATGAAATTGTCAATGAAAGGCAATAATCACGAAGCGCAACCTTCCCGAGGCACCGACAGAAGGGGAGATGAGGAACAACCAATGACAAAAAAAACAGCACATCTAAAATAACCGACATACAGTAAAACCTCGATTACTCGAACACCGATTACTCGTTAAAATGGTTAATTGGAACTCGCTTCTGAATCTCTACGATATTCTTCCGATAGCTCAAGAAAACAAATATTTAGGAAAATTTTCTTATTTTATCATGAAATTGTATGTTGTGTGTACTCATTAGAATCGATTCATCCAGGCAATTCTAATGAGTACATTCAACATACCATTATTGTCTAGAAGATCGAAAACATCCCTAAATTATCGCCATTTGATTCCTGACTTGGAGTTATGCTTAGCCCTCAGTGGCTCAAACTACCCACATCTCGAACAAAAAATTTCCCATGGTCTCAAAGAGGTTCGAGTTATTGAGGTTCGCCTGTAAAAAATGTGAACAGAGACGGTCATGGAGGGGAGCGGACGGGCAGGGCGGCGTGCTTATACGCATTGTTTTATTTGTGTCAGCTGTTCAATGTAATCTATGATAAAACACGATCATTACAATTCCGTTTGAATAGCTGACTTGTGCATGTACCATGTGACAAAAAGCACAATGGACAGGCAGTTCGCACAGAACAGTATTTTGAGTTTGTAAATTTTATAATCGCTTTTGAGCATGTTTCGACTACAAGGGGGGGGGGGGAAGAGGGGGGAGGGGGGACCTTAACTGTGTGCGTAGCTTGCATGTAACTCAATAACACATGCATGCCTCCATCACGAAGCATGGCCTTCCCGAGAAAAAAGATGAAGAACAATTAAAGACAAAACAAACACATTACGAAAACATGCCTATATAGTTTGACCCCCTTAAACCCCACCTTTATACAGTAAAACTGGGGTTTACAGGGATATACATTAATTTTCATATTTCTGCTCAAAAACATAGATTGTGGGTACTCGGTTCTAACAAGTACCCACAATCTATGTTTTGAGCATAAATTTGAAAACTAACAGAATTTTTCATCTGAAAGTTTTCATTTTTCGGTGGTAAAATTCTCAATATATCTGAATAGGCATGTTTTCGTAATGGCCAAATATGAAACCACAGACGCATAAACATAGAAAAGCTGTAACAGAGGAACCGCCTTGGAATAGTCAGTAGGTAAACAACTGCGGGTGGATAGATTGGTGAGTTGGAGTGGGGGCGAGGGTGGGGGGGAGCGAACCGGGTTTTGTGGGAGGGGCTTAACTGTTGTTCTCATGCATTATCGGGTTTGTTTCGCTTAGTGGGACATTCTTATTCAACAGTGACAGCAGTTTTATTTTTGTTTTGTTTCATTTTAGTGGCCGGTGACTGCCATTATTCACTCGGCGGAAGCAACACACTACTACAGACTGTTGAAATGATAAATCTGACCAGAATAGGCTGCTCGTCATATTGTAGAGAGCAAAATATACTATATGCAGCCGTACATGTAAGTTTCACGCAATACTATATTTACCAGAAGGATTCATGTCTTAGCAAACGGTGTAGACTCAGATCAGACGCCGCATTTGCGGCGTCTGATCTCGGTCTACACTTTTTGTCACTCATGCAGTATCTGTATATGCGGACACCTGTAGCCTAGTGGATAGGAGAGTTGACTCTTAATCCATTAGGTTTCTCACCGCTGTGGTTCGAGCCGAGCTCGGGCCTCATGTGGGAAGCCAAGTTCTGCTTACGGATGGTCAGGTGGTTTTCCCCGGGTTCTCAGGTTTCCCCCCACCTTTGATGAACGTTCGGCTCAAAATAAGTGAAATATTCTTGAAAGGGCCGTAAAACCCAAATTAATAAAAATAAAATAAAATAAAGTATCTGTACACACATCAACAGGTAGAAAAATGGACAGTTATGGTAAGGGGCTGAGGTGTCCGAAAAATTAGAGTAAATATGGTTATACACGTAGTTCCAGAGGCTTTACTTCCGCGTAATTCGTGACGTTGCTTAATGCTTAGCATGTTGGGTAAATGTTTCAGCAGACAACACTTTCATTTCATTTCTTATTTTCCCAGAATATAGGCTTAAACATGTCATGCAAATTTCAACGCCTACAATATTATTTTCTGTGAAGCATTAGAAAAATATGATCTGTTAGTCGTCTGCTGAATTTGCTCAGTGAGTGATAATGTTGAAGGGTTAATTAAGTTTATAGCAAAACTAAATTACTTAATTCATTGGGAGTAAAGCCAGTATTGAATATGTTCATAATTTATTTATATATGAAATATATAATAAAAAGAATTACGAAAACACGCCTATTCAAATATATTGAAAATTCCACCACCCAAAACGCTGAGTTTTCAGATAAAAATTCTGATATTTTTCATATTTCTGCTCAAAAGATAGACTGTGGGTACTCCTTAGAACAGCCTTGCTGATGCGAAGAAACGAGTACCCAAAATCTTTGTTTTTGAGCAGAAGTAAAAACAATAATATATAACCCTGTAAATCCCAGTTTCACTGTATAAAAGTGGGGTTTGAGTGGGTCAAAATTATACAGGTATGTTTTCGTGATGAGGAGTAAAAACTTATAAAACTCCCAAAATACTATTTGAAATATTCATCTTGTAAGTATTTAAGAAGTGAAGAAAAAATATTGTCTGTATGCCAACGGACAACAAAAGGTCCAGACAAGGTGAGCTGTATCGGTGCATTTCGCATATTATGAACATACCTGTCTACTTCAGGTTGCTTAAGTATGATACATCTATCATAACCAAATTTCGGGTAGTTATACCGTTTTGTTGCCGTGGGAACTAAAACATGTGATGTCATGGTAAATTCTTTATGAGGGTTAATTGCCCTTCAAAATGCTACCGGAAAATATTGCCGAGTTTGGCCGTGTTAAAGACTGTAAAATAGAGTGTTAGCCTTGTTGCATGTCCAGATAAAACAAATCCTCGCTTGTTACATTATTTGATTTTGTTGAGGCTATGAAAAACTTCGGGAACTCAACACAAAAAAAAAAAAAAAAAAATGCAAATACCAACTGATCGTTCACTTTGCAATATTTTGCACCACGAAAATTTAATTCTTTGAACATGTAGGTGTTAATAAGAACCTGGGCTATAGTTTTATTAAGTATGGAGGTGGCAGATTATTTGCAAAGTAAACTTAAAAAAAAAAAAAAAAAAAAAAAAAAAACAATCACCCTGAACCTAGCACTTGAACTTCGAAAGGATGCTGATGTCTGAAAATGCTGGTCACTTTAACAAACGTTCTGTTCTCTCCAAAGCATCCGCAATTGTAAAATGGTTCTACAGAAACTAACGCAAAATAACGAAAAGATAGTCCGCTTTGTATTACTCAGTGGATGTTATTTTGTTTTTACAAAGATTATGATAAATATAACTATACTGTTTTGGTATATATATATGTTGAGAGTTAATCATTAACAGTGCAATGATTTGTTTACCTGAGGCCTTTCGGCTTTTGCCTTCTTCAGGGGTTTTCTATTTTAAATAAATAACATAAAAATGTAAACTTTACGAGTAAAAGATTATGCCCTTTTCGGGCCCATGTTATCTGGTCCGCTGCGACTTGATAACAAGTCGAAGCAGACCAGATAACATGGGCCCGAAAAGGGCATAATCTTTTACTCAGTTATCAAGTCGCAGCGGACCTGATAACATGGGTCCGAAAAGGGCATACTTTTTTACTCGTAAATTTTACATTTTTATGTTATTTATTTAAAATAGAAAACCTCTGAAGAAGGCGAAAACCGAAAGGCCTCAGGTAAACAAATCATTGCACTGTTAATGATTAACATTCAACATATAATTTAACGCCTATCATTTCAGCATCCTTTCTGGATCCAATGCTACCAAAAAGATCTTAATATATATATATATTCAGCTTTTGACGCTCAATCAAATACTATGTGGTAAAGTACTGAAGTTAAGTGTCCTGTTTGGAAAAGATTCTGCAGGCTGTGTAGCAGGCGGATAGAACTACTACTCCGCACGAAGCAAAATTAATTTCCACTAACGTTTACATTTGGGCCTCGCCAAGGAAAATGTGTCTTCGGGGCATATGGGACCTGTAAAAGTTCATATCAGTCAGCGAAGCATCACAACCCAGCTGTTCAAAACTAACGATGTCGTTAGTTAACGTATCGTTTAAACTGTGATCATTAAATATGGAATATACACTTATAGTTTTGCTGACAAAATGTGAGTAGCTTTTGCATTTGCAATAGCTACTCACATTTTTTTCAGCAAAACAATCAGCATATTTGCGTACGAGTATCACTCGATGTAAATTTTTACGAATCGTTAACTAACGATGTCGTTAGCTTTGAACAACTAGGCCCAGACTGCTCGGGTGCGTATATGCCCGAAGGCACACTTTTGCAGGGCGCTACGCATTTGCTTTACTCGCTAGAGTTTGCCGAAGATCGAAGAACAATTTAATTTGCATATTGCCAGTTCGTGTCTTCTTTCACGATACTAAAACTGATTATGCCATGTAGCAGAAAACTTTGTTTTGTCTAGGATTGCATAACGAAGGTAGGTGCTTAGACTTTCGCTAGAATCAAAAAGCAACGAAGGAAAAAGAAGAAAAAAAGTTTCTTGTTGAATATTTATTTTTTATTATTAAATTATTTCAGTATATGTTGAAATATTTTAGCTCTTTTTCTAATAAATGGCGACAAGCCATTCCTATCTGTCTCGTTTGGTTTGCTGTCCATATTGTGACGCTTACATGGAGAGTGATTGATTATTTTCCAGTCAAAGTATTCTAAACGAATATCAGGTAAAACTGTCAGGACGAAATAAGAGGCATTTAATTTTGACAGAGTATAGATCTATGAACGGGAGGAAGCCGTATATTTTCTTTATAAAGAACTTATTGTGACAATAAGACGACGGCCTAAATGACATTTCTACCGGGTAATGTTTCCAGACAGAGTTTGGGTGTTTTATGCGATTGCAGTCAGAAATAAGAATAAGGATATGTAGTGAAATCTCCAGCTGTTTGGAGATCGTCGTTCCATCACGAAAACATGCCTGTATAAGTTTGACCCCCTTATACCCAAATTTTAATATAGTAAAACTGGAGTAAACAGGGATGTACATTATTGTTTTTATTTCTGCTCAAAAACATAGATTGTGGGTACTCGTTAGAACCGCCTCACCGAGTTTTGAGATGTTTTTAGCAGAAATGTGAAAAATGTCCGATTTTTTATCTGAAAATTTTCATTTTTTTTTTGTGGTAAAATTTTCAGTATATTTGAATAGGCTTGTTTTCGTCATGATATCTCTGCACCTCGAAACACCTTCTGTTTATGTTAAGCAGCACAACAAAGTCCAAACAGACTGACAAAGGAGTTTTCTTTGCTATAGAGGCTACTAAGGGGTAAAAAATAAGCGTAATACATGACAGAAATGCAGTCAAATGGCCGTATTATAATTTTATTTCAGAATGTATCCTGTTCGTGTTTGTCAGCCCAGCCAAGCGGCGGTGGGCTCACGGCGTGTACTCATCCTTGTGCCGGTGACCCATCGGAGATTTGCGGGGGATTTGATCCTGATTTTCCAACTGACGCAATCATATTTAGTTATGTAAACACTGACAGTAAGTTCAAGTAAACTCATATCTTAAGGCAAAAAGTAGTAATAGTTTCATTCAGCTACGATCCACGTCGCGGAAAGCCTTTGCCGGTCCAATTTCTTACATTCAAAGACGTTGAATGCATATATTGATATATGGTACAGACTACAGTCATTAGACACATCCCTCCGTTTTATTTACTTGAAATGACAGCACAAAACAAAGTTTCCTGGCAAACCGAACGAATAAATGAAAATTTATTCCACTGTTTGCTAATGTACATATATAGAGGATCTTACACGAGTGGTCATTGTATATGAAACTTATGAAACGAGCCTTCGGCGAGTTTCATAAATTTCATATTAAATGACCACGAGTGTAAGATTCTGTTTATCATATGACCCTTTTAAATTGGATTTTATTGCCTTTAAAGTTGACACTTGTTCAACAGAAAATGCATGGTTGACATGGACGTCGTCATGACGTTACTTGTTCCCGCCAAAGTGTTATATAACGTGTGGTTTTACGATTTTTATAACATGACGTTATCCACTGAATAACAGCGACGTCATATGATAAAGTTTGTTATATATGTTGTTGTGCATATACAGCTGTCTGCATTCAATCAGCTATGTAATATATAGTTATCACTATCCAATCCACTATTATTAATACATGTTTCAGCTATAACAAATGCCCATACTTAGCCGAGACGTCCACAGATTGTCTATAGACGGTGTCATCTATCTCATGTTCTCATCACGAAATCATGCCTATATAATTTTGACCCCCTTAAACCCCACTTTTATACAGTAAAACTGGGGTTTACAGGGGTTTACATTATTTTTCTTATTTCTGCTCAAAACATAGATTGTGGGTATACGTTAGAACCGCCTAGTCGGGGCGGTTCTAACGAGTACCCACAATCTATGTTTTGAGCAGAAACGTGAAAAATATCAGAATTTTTTATCGGAAAATTTTCATTTTTTGGTGGTAAAATTTTCAATATATCTGAATAGGCGTGTTTTCGTATTGTTACCCAAAACATGCAGTTCTCAAGAAAGTTTCTTCCTAAACATACCGAATTCATAAATACTTGAAGGATGAGGATACCGATGCATCGGACTATAAAAGAGGATGCTCACTCTAGCATAACGAAAACATGCCTATTCAAATATACTGAAAATTTTATCACCAAAAAACGGAGATTTTCAGATAAAAAATTCTGATATTTTCATATTTCTGCTCGAAACATAGATTGTGGGTTCTCGTTAGAACCGCCTCAACGAGGCGGTTCTCACGAATACCCACAATCAATGTTTAGAGCAGAAATAAGAAAAATAATGTATACCCCTGTAAATCCCAGTTTTACTGTAGAAAAGTGGGATTTAAGGGGGTCCATAGGCGTGTTTTCGTTATGACTGTGCCTAAACCGAAGTCATTTCCAGGCATGCGGAGTTCGCATATGCCGAAAGCAAACTTTACATGATTTGGTTTGCTTAATAACCCGTTTACGTGGAGAAGACTCTTCTAACAAAATTCTTTCTACCGGTCTATTCCAAACAGCAGGGTGTCTGTTTTAATATTATTAATTCCCCGCCGCTAAGCAGAGCGGGGATTATAGGAATGGCCTTCGTCTCTCCGTCCATCAGTCCATCTGTCCGTCCGTCCGTAACACTTTCCTCTCCGTTCCATATCTCCTGAACCCTCTGACAGATTTTCATTAAACTTTGGTTAAATGTTTGCCTTAGTGAAATCATGTTCAGAACCTATAATCAACCAAGCCGACACAATGTCAAGGTAACAACTGAAGGTCATGTTTGAGCATTAAATTTCTTGCCCGCTCCATATTTCGTTTACCCCTGAAAAAGATTTTCATAACTTTTGGCCAAAGTTCGCCTCATTGATCTGATATACAGAGCCGATAGCTCAACTTTCCCTACTCAAGGACAAGGTCACACTTGACGGTTTAATTTTGTGTCTGCGTCCTATCTCCTTTACCCCTGGAAGGATTTTCATTAACCTTTGGTCAAATATGTACCTCAGTAAGACGACGTGCAGAATCTACAACTCAACCATGCCAACTCATTGTCACAACTGAAGGTCAAGAACAAGTTGATCCGTTGATTTCTTGTCCGCTCCACATTTCCTTTACCCCTTGACGAATTTTCATAAAAGTTTGGTCAAATGTTCGGCTTAGGGAGACAATGTGCAGAGTCTATGACTCAGCATGCTGGCTTAAGGTTAAGGTCACAATTGAAGGTCGCGAATTTGAACCTTTGATTCCCTGTCCGCTCTATATGTCCTTTACCCTTGGAAAGATTTTCAGTTCAACTTTAGTCAAATGTTCACCCCAGTGAGACTATTAAAGAACTCTGCCTCGAATGGGATTCTAACCCGGGACCCCGTGATCCAAAGTCGAGAATCCTAACCGCTCGGCTAAGTGGTCGCTTCTACAACAAAAGATTCCACCACTCGGTCATTCTACGGCGGGGGATATAGCTGTCCTCCAGACTGCCTTTTTGTTATTATTATGTTTAAATGAAATTGCTGTATTTAATTGAAACAGTTTAGCTTTTTGCGGCGTCTGATCTAGGTGTTTACTGTTTTCCAATTACCCTTTTCCGGATCTCACATCTAAAATGGGTAAAAACATTTTTTTTAATTTGTTCCAGTTGACACTTCTAGTTTTGGGACAGATACTGAACTCACGGAAAACTTCTCCATAGATGGTCCTTTAGAGGTATGATTGCTTTGTAAATTTGTTCTTGTAGTATATACTTTTATAACAGAAGAAATGTGGTAATATAATAACCATTTCCCGGGGCAGGGATCGAAATCAGGGCGCCTGCGTGACAAGCAAAAACAAAACACACTACCGCATCGCTATATAACGCCGGCTTGTACTGCAAGGCAACAATAGTGTTATATTCTTATTCTTACTTTTACATGCCCCACCACCCCTATTGATGATTCGTCCTTGAATCTCCAACCAAGTGTTCAAAGACATATAACTGTGCGACAGATGTAACAGGTGAAAAATGGTTCACCATTTTTCTACCAGGAGTTCGAACCCGAGGCGGCTGTCTGACGAGACAGCGGTTACCACTTGGTTATTAAAGTAGGCTTTACCATAATGCAGATAATAGGAATCATTGAGTCTATTCTGGTTACTAGCTGGGTTATAATTATAATAATAAAACCGAGCCCCCGATTTTCGTTTATTCTATTTGTGAGTATTCCCTGTTTCCAAAGGCAACATTTTAGATTTTTGTTTTACCGCACAACATTCCCAGCTAGCATTCTTTATAAATCTACAGCGGGCCAGTATCGGCCCGTCAGGTACTCTGACGGCCCGCTATAGATTTATGTAGAATGCTTACTGAGTTACAAGTGTCATATATCTATCACTGCTACATCGTAATAAAATGAGCCGCAATGTAAAAAAGTGTACATTCGGAAATGTGCGCCACGTGAAGTTTCAGATCCGCCTTCGCACAGTCTGATCTATATCTTAACTTAGTGTATTTTTGGATAGCCATCACGAAAAAATACCTGTATAGTTTTACCCCCTTAAACCCCACCTTTACATAGTAAAACTGGGGTTTACAGGGATATACAATATTTTCCTATATCTGCTCAAACATATATATTGTGGGCACTCGTTAGAGCCGCCTCGGCAAGGCGGTTCTAACAAGTACCCACAATCTATGTTCTGAGCAGAAATGTGATAAATATCAGAATTTTTGTCAGAAAACTTTTCAGGTTTTAGTGGTGAAATATCCAATATATTTGAATAGACGTGTTTTCGTAATGGCCAAGGATGCATTGTTTCTTCATGCGGACAACGAAAACTCTGACCCGACTGCGCGGATGCGCAGACGCACGTGACAGAAGGTTTATTTTTCATGTTACGGCTTAAGTGTGTTTATTTTGTCATTACCGTGTACATTTCTACATGCCTAGGATAAGACTATGTCCTTAAAAATTGTATTTTGTGTTCATACACGTACAAGTGAATAACATTGAGTGCAGCTCAATTTGCAGTAAATTGTACATAAAACGTTGTTAAACTATAATATCTACATTTGTAATGGATGCCCGATTTATATAACCCTTAGTGGACCTTATAATATCCAATTTTGCGTGTCATAATAAGTTTTCATAATTCTATTACTATATATAGTGTCATTGCTATTCAGAAAACACTCGGGAAGGCATACTATGTGTATGGATTGAGACTTATTATAGACGTAGGGAACACACCTGTCACAATTACCATGAAGATGACATATAAAGCCGAGCCATGTGCGGACAGTTCTCTTACTAACGAAACCTTTACTGAGGTAAACATCTCTACAGAAGCCATATAAACCTTGTATTTTTTGCTAAAAGCAAATAACACAGACAGGCTAGTGGTTGCGGAGCATATGCAAGGTACAACAGGAGTGTTATTTGCTCTCATAACACAGTCTTTATATATCTATTTTCATAAAATCAAACTCTGAAAGGTTTTAATTGTCCCTGTTATCGACCTGCTTCTGTTATTGATCATATTTATCATTATTACATTTTAAGTGATTGTAAGTAAAGAAAGTGCGGAAGACATTTGCAATATTTCTTTTATAATGTGTTGTAGGTATATATTACGTCAAGTATTAAGTCGTGTAAGCTTCCTTAATGATGAAGTTTCGTTGTAGCAACCTTGTAAATAGACTATTCTTTACACAATAAAGTAAGTGTCTGTTCCAGTATTGATGTACAGCTTAAGAAAAGACCCTTACGGTGTACAAACCAAAGACCAGATTAATCTACATACCTACCGACTGATCAGAAAATGTATGTTGATATTTCTGCAACCTCGAATGTTTATATTGATGGAAAACGAAACCCTCTGATTGCATAAAGGCGGGGCGGATTTGATCCTTTCAGAACATATATATATATATATAAATGGTCATTTTCTTAATCTGTGCATTGTATAGTCAATATTGCTTTGAATCGCATATTGGGTCTGCATATGACAGACAGAAAGTGTACTTACTTTTTTTTGCTTTCATACATGTATATAGATTACTAATAAAAATAAAATAATAAAGTAAAATTAAAACAAAACGTGGTGTTGCACGTTAATGGTATTTAGTAGACGTACATCCAAGTGGTATAAGTATGTGGCTGGTAAAGCAACGGAACCATTTTGAAACATAACAAGTTTGTATCATTCAATTTATTATTATTTATTACATAGTTATAAATATTGCCGGAATGATTAAATTATTCGGTAGAATCTTAGGAGCAATGAATCACTCGATATCGTCACACTTACTCGATACTGCACGCGTACCTAGATATTTTCGAATGTTACCATTACATGACATTGGTTCTGATAATGTCTTAGAGCAATGACATCGTGCCAAAATATGTCGCGCGATGGTGCAGTCCCTGAATGTTTAATGCATTAAATGCATAATCTGAGGCTACAAACAATTGAAATGACAACAAAATATGTACAGCTATATAGTAAAGGGGTTATTGCGTTCTTTAATATACCAACTCCGCAAGAGCCTTATAACAAGACCTCAGTAGCTCTGATATTGTTTATGGTGTTGCTGAATTCTGTATCAGTCGGAACTAATTAAATCTAACGATAAAAAATATCAGCAAATCTGTTGTATCTACACAAAACAACATACATGTAAAATAATGCCAATGAATACAGTAAGAATCCTATATAATGAGGCTGTCTGTCATACCATATAGTGGAAAACTTGCTGACATAACATTTATTTGTGTAAAATACAAGTTCAGTAACCTGGAACATATCGCAAACATATCAGTGAAGATGCCAAGGAAATGTCACAATCACAAAGAACATGTCTTACCAAAAAAAAAAATCTTCCCTTTTCTTCCCCTAACCATGAAATTAAAGTACGGTTTATGATCCTAAATTGTCTAAGAAAGCGTTGCTGCTCTTGCAGCGCAGAGCATGAGGTACATAGAGCAGGTAAGGGAATACTTTTTCTATTAAGACTGGTTTCCTACTCCAAGTATCTGTGTCTGATTTTTCCATGACTACCATTATCAGTTATCAATTATATATAGTAGGCCTACAATAATCTTTTGTTTCTGCAGGAATAAAATATAGTCAACAACTGTTTTTTAATCATTAAAATTTGCAACAGAAAAACATGCAATAGGGAAAGTTGTTAAGTAATATTTTTATCAGCATGTTTGTTTGTTGATCATCCCCCCAACCCCCCTCAGACACACACCAGCACAAACACACACACATACACACACACATCCCTATAAAGCTGCGCGATTTCATCGCTCACATTCAGAGAACCGGACATACGACAAATGTTCTAAAATTTAGAACAAAATTTTATAAGTATTGTTCTTGCTGTTCGAAATTTTAGGAATCATGATTTGCGAAAAAATGTACTGTTTAAAATTTTAGGACAGCACCACTGACTGCCAAAATTGGCTTTGCTATTGGACGTTACCAGACTTCCGAACGACATAAAAAAAACACATATGCGACGAAAGGGTTTTTTTGTTTTTTTTTTTTTGCTTTATGTGATTGATTAACTTCATTCGAAATTGTATGAACAATTAAAATAATTACCATTCACTGGTGTTTGTTTTCAATTAAATCCAGTTCTATGTCGAATTAAATTTTCTTACCCCGTACAATAATAAACACAAACAAGTTTATTCAGATGGCCAGGATGGTGCCACTTTCTAGAGGAATTTTGGTTTAATCCACTGCACAGTTAATAAAAGACCGACCGAAACATACGTTTTTATCCCGTTCGCATCGGGAAAATTCACTGTCAACAGATATAGGTTGCCCTCTCCACTTTACCACATGACGTATATGCTGACCAAAATACTTCAAAAGAATACCGAACGGTTGTTCTTGTGTAAGTCACTACATAATAACATACAAGGTCCCTTTCCACAAAAGTGAAGTACGTCGGTCAGTATTTACGTGACGTTGTGTATTGTGTCAGCCGTAACCATCAATGTGAAAAGCGCAGGCTATTGGACTTCCACCCATCCGCATACTTAATGTAATGGACTTTTTTTTTTTTTCTGTTTTGGAAGTGCAGAGTTCACACTGCTGAGGATGTAATGCATTCTTTTGGCGATATGTGTAAACCCAGACCAGACTGTGCAGATTGGTCTAAGGTGGTCTCAAATGCCGTAAGGTCGTTTCTCACAATTATTCAAAAGGGCTCATATACACGACCAGTGCGGACCAAACCAGATCAGCTTACGCATCCACGCAACCTGATCTTTTGATCAGATCAGAGATTTTCGCTCTGCACCAAACTGAACTATGTCAAACCTGTGAATTGCTATTACTGTTTTGAGTAATGTTTCCTTCCTATATTAAAAATAAAATATGCACTGCCGTTTGGAAAATGGTGCTGGAATAGATGATTCACTTGATATGTCATCAATATAATCCCTTCATTAGATCATATCCAGAGAAAATGTCCCTTTGTGTATATGTGAAATTCAGATCATAGTGCGTGACGCAGTCTCGTGCAGAATGGCGTCCACTCAGTTCGCTGATAAGGTCATTGGTATAATGTACTGTCCCGGCATACTGTAATACATGAATCGCAGTCTCCAGCTAATGCACAGACTGATCAGATTTGTAAAGTATGAATAGGTTCATTTTTGCTTGTTGGAACCATTATCTTTCAAATACCATGCACAATGCACATCATGACAATTACGTGGTCAGTTGGCAAATAATTTGCTCAAGGGCTTTCATGAAGGTGTTATATTTCCCACTATGAAAACCACTCAAAGCTGTAAACTTTTAACATACATTAATATTAGAAGACGATGTGCTGGAGGGCTGCACGACATTTCGTCGAATGACATTTCGTTGATATGACGTTGCCTCGAATGCGACATTTGGTTGCTGTGACGTTTTGTCGAGAAAAATTGTCTGGTACGACATTCAGTCGGAAATGTCAACCAAGTTTTTTTGATTGAAATGCACCTAAGAAGTTAATCTACTGTTACGCGTCATTGTTCTCAACTCGATTATTTTATGAATATGCGGCTAACGATCCTGAACTGTCAAGGTGCAGTAAAGATTATACATGTAACGGTACTTAGAATTTAGCATCGTTTATCGAATGAAATATAACAGGGTAAGTAGAATTTAATTTTGTGAAAAATGACTGAATTAATTCAGCATTCCTAACGGTTCATTCATGTACATTGACGTACAATACTGTTGTTGAAGGCTACGACAATCGCCCTCTTCTGGATTACCTACGTGGGACTGCATACAATATAAACTATTGATAAACTTGACAGTTAACTACAGGATCTTTTTTTTAATGAAATATTCATTATGTACCGAGATACACGTATTTTCTTTAATTTCCATGTTAAACAGACAAGGCCGACTTCCTACTTTAATTCCGGCTTTTATACTCTGTAACGTACACTCAGATAACGCTCAGATACAAAATATGTAAATAAAGTATTTAATTTTCGAAAATATCATGGTTTTGGCCTTTTCGGCCAAATTTAGACCAGTTCGACGAATTCGACGAAATTTAGACGAAATGTCGTATTCGACCAAATGTCGTTGGCTACTAAACGCCGTATCGACGAAATGTCGCATTCGACAAGACGTCGTATCGACGAAATGTAATTCGACGAAATGTCATGGAAGCGTGCTGGAGTAATGGCAGATTGTATCGAGTGAAAAAATGTGTGGACGAATAGCAATTATTCAGATCAGTATGTGTGAATGTATATATTAATCTAAAGTTTCCCATTTATAGCATTTAAATATTAGAAGACGAAATATTAGAAGATTAAATGCGAAAATCTAGATCACCCGGTGATCCGCGCATTCTGATCTGGTTCGTAGCTGTTCATCCATACATTGTTTTATTCGATACGATTTGCCGTTACACATGGCACATCGCCGGAGTAACAGCAGATCGTATCGAAAAAAAATGTAGAGACGAACAGTAACGAACCAGATTTAATGCGCGGATGCACATGCTGATCTAGAACGTCACATTTTATAGCACTCGGTATTCAAATATTAGAATATGATGTGCCTGAGTGACGGCAGATCGTATTGAATGAAACAATGTATGGACGAGCAGCAACGAACAAGATCAGAATTTGCGGATGCACATGCTAATCTAGAATGGCCGACTTCCTTTCCCCATCCAGCAAAGTTCACCAGTAATCCCGGGTCGGAGAGCACTTTTACGAATATGCCCGAGTTTTCTGGATTCCTATGTGAAAGGCCCCATTTTTCTGACATCCTGGTATATGCACATATTTTTCGCTCAGATATTTTCGAGGCTGCTTATCCTCTTGGTATTACATGAATTGACTGTGATACTTGTGTAACAACCAGCAAAAAAGGGGTACAAAAAACCAAAGGGCAGTATATGAATAGGTCAACATTTTGAATGATAAAGTATATGAATGGGTCCGTTTTTTCAAAGGCCAGGTATATGAATGGGGTAGGTTTTGAAATACTGGCTCGCACACCCGTACAATAATTACCCCTTAGTTACCTCCTCCACCCCCCCCCCCCCTCCCAACCCCCGCGATTAGAAGTATGGCAGTTCAGTTCAGTTTTCAGATTTTTAACGCTACCAGGCAACTGAGACACATAGAGGCAGCGCGGTTTTAGGCGCGAGCTTTAGACCAAAATAATAGTATCAATACGCGACCTCATGTTTACAAGTCATTTAGATAAAACCCAATTAATCGTCTGATCTCCATTTAGAATTATGTAAGATTTGTAAATTTACTTTTTACAGTTCATAATTTGAGGCTTGGAATAAATAATAATTAGAAATCTGCGGGACTATATTTGACTACAGCGGATGGAGTGATTCGGCTTAGTAACAATCGTTTTTCCTAACTGGTTCCCGTCTCGGCATTATTTTCTTTACGGCAAAAAATCATTAATATCGCACGTAGAAAACAGATTAAAACATCGATTTCAATTAAAATTTTGCGTAGATATTGAATTTGAATTTAAATTAATGTATGTTGAATATTAAAAAAGTTTGATTTTTTAACTCTATTCGTTAATTACGGGAATAAGAGCCAACACTTGTCACTGCCAGAAAATTGCGCAATCAACTGATAACGCAAGGCAGATCCTAATATTTTTACAGCCGTATAATTTGCACCATCTGGACCCGACTTTCCTTCCAGTTCAGGCACAGTGAAAGGTTATTCGGGGTCCAAAAAGATAAGACGTGTTCTCGATATAGCCTTCCTGGGGCACCGAAAAGAAACATTAACACAACCCAAGAAATCCATAATCCGGGCCGCGGTGGGCCCGACCACAGACATAGATAATCAGGCGTCAGCCTTGTAAATTGTGGAAGTATCCGTCATTTAGTCTGAGGTCTGACTCACAGTCGTGAAATTCGAAAAGGAAGCAGTTATCAGCCATACTTTTCAAATATGGTTAGCGGAATCATGGAGATGCATAAATATTTGTAGTTTATACTTTCTGGAATTTGGGATTAATGGACCCTTTTGAAATAATTAGAAAACAGAGTATTGCTAAAGCCCATGCTAGAAGGCGTAGGCAGTGTTTCAAATCATATTATTGATCATGAACAGACCTAATAAAAGAGCTATGTACACTTTCTTTGGCCTGTTCGTTGCTTTCAAAGAATGTTGTTGTTGTTTTATTTTGTTTTTCAGACTTTAATTGCCGTCGTCATTCAGAATTACTTTCCAGCATTCTGAATAATTTTAAACTATCACTACTGCATTAAGGGCTATCGGAATTCGAAAATTATAGCGACATTGTTTATATATACATTCAGAAGCTTTCTGGTTAATACTAATTTCCCAGAAAACAATTAAACAAATTGTCATTCGTTACAATAAAAACATAGGTTACAACATTAATATTATGTTGCAATCTGTATGCATTTTTAACCCAGTTATCATTGATGACTTAGGTTCCCTCTGTAATTGCACGACAGCGAATCTGTTCTTGGACTGAATGACGACCCTGATAGTTAGAGAACTTACGTGGACAACATACATATGTGTCAGTTGGACAAAACACATATGTGTCAGTTGGAGCTGTATTAGAATTATGAGCGTTTTTAATTTTTACTCAGTAAAACTATTTTAAGTATCCTGTTTTTTATGCTTGTGTGTATGTTGTTGCAATTGTCTTGCCATAGTTTGTTCCTCACCTCTCCTTCCTTCCTCGATAAATCTTTATGACTGTGGCCTTTCCTATGTAACTTATTTGATGTGTTTTTATGCTTTTACTGAGCTGACTTAAAATTGACAACCTAAATATCACCATTGACTTTTGTATAGACTGATTAAAAACGGAGCGTACAGACATATAAGTCTTCAGTTATGTTCAGTTTTGCATGTTTGTGCTTTGCTCTCAAGGGGCATTCCATTCAGAATCTTGTTATGTTAGGCGACTTTGCTGCAGTATACATTTTCAATCTCTGTCACCACTCCGACTTATACGTGAACCAACTTAGATTGTAAAATCATCTACAACGTGCCTTATGTTTTTTAGCAGGTTTCAATGTTTTTGGTAGACAAAACTTTATAAAGGGTCAACTGTCAATCGATGTACATATTTGCCCACCCACACTAATTACAGGAGTTGTTCAATCGCAAATAGAGCTTTACCAGTGCAGCATACATGGATATAAAATGATCAACAGTGCTTTCTAATGAGATTACCATAGGGGCATAGGGTCAATACAGGCGTGCAAATATGATATTAACCCAATTGATATTTTGCGCGCGTTTCCACTAGGTCAGTTTACGCGTGATACAAGTAAGTAGTTGCGGTCATGGTACCAAAGCCGTAATTCAAAATCATAAATCCATAAACGAATGACGAATCAGAATGTTCAGACCAACAGACATGGACCCCAGAACAAAGGGTGTAATCAGGCGTCCGCGGATAGTAAGCATTACTTGGTAAGCAAGCTTCGCCCACCATGCCCATGGGCCTGAACGAAGGAAATATCGGTAGAAGCGTATGTCCGGGATTTGG
This sequence comes from Anodontia alba, assembly GCA_964016985.1. Taxonomy (NCBI): domain Eukaryota; kingdom Metazoa; phylum Mollusca; class Bivalvia; order Lucinida; family Lucinidae; genus Anodontia; species Anodontia alba. The sequence continues at coordinate 28,264,551 of OZ024834.1, forward strand.
GAAGTCTACTTATGGCGCATCACTGGCAAAAACATCAGAAACAATTCTGGAAACTGCCACAAGTAACATAAAGCATTTTGATTACAAGATGCTACCTTGTTAACACGCAGTCGAAACATTGTAGATTTGACGTCAACAAGAAGTTATACGGAGACTACGTCAGTAAGATGTAGCTGTTTATACTTTCTAAACATTTCTACAATCTTATCCATTATTTGCATATATAATTATATATTTGTATATACTGCAAAACACTAAGGCCCTCCCGAGGGGGTGGGTGTTCCTGTACCCTTGTCCCCCGAAATATTTCAGCATTTTCCCTTGTTCCCCAAAATCAAAGTCTTTAATTTTCTATGTTTCCCTGCTTCCCCAAATTACCTTTGTTCCTCTTTTCTCTTCATTTTAGACTTGTGTTACCCTGTTCCCATGAAATAAATGACATTATTCTCCTGTTCCCTAGAACCCCTGGGAGGGCCTCAACACTGAAAACGACTGAGTTCAAAACCTTCTTGTGGCGCTTAATGGTCGTGGTACCAACGGTAATTGCGAGTTTCTAACGAAAGCCAATGATCCAAGGCTTCTTTAGCTAGAAATTAAGCGAATATAATGAGCAGACAGTGAGGGTTCGAACGCCGAGTCATTTGTCGGGTGTGCATATATATGCGAAATTGATTTTATCATGTTGTGGCTCAATTGTTCTCACACTTTGCCTCTATTTCAGATTATTACAGTGCCAGATGGTTCACCGCTAGATCACACCATAGAGCCAATTTATGTACAGTGCACCTATATTAGTTTATATGATAGCGCTGATAATCCAATAGCATTTACTGTGGATGTTACCTTAATAACACTAAAAGGTATCAGCTTATTAGCCGTTCATCTGCAAAGCTACGCATATTCATCATCCTGTTTTGCTTAAATATTTGCTTCGTTATAGCTTGATCTTCTTAGTCCCTGAAAGTGTTTGCCAGAAGCCTTCATCCTTTTTTTCATGACAGTGATTAAACTGTATTGATGTTTTTTCCTGAGATAATTGAGTTAGGAAGCCTTAACACAAGCTGATGTTGTTTTATTTTTACAACACTTGAATCAAGGGAGACAGTAAAATCTATTTTAACACACGCCAAGGTAGTTTTTACTACTAAACTGGTGGTTCTGCTGTTGTTCGTTCTTCGAAGAGCGTAGACCTCTTTTTCAGACTGTGTTTGTAAAAAAAAGAGCACAGTGTCATACACAGTGTACCCAGTCCCCTAAAGGTGGTGATTCTTAAGGCTTAGTCGACATTCTTTGAAAGACTATATTTTGAGTACTTTACATTAATGGCCCACATTTCTACAAAACTGATAAGAAAATAAAAGTGTTTCATTGAGCGCCAAAAGCCTGGGTGCGATATCTTGTACTTCCTTTAACCTTAATAGACAAGGAATTTCTAATTCTAAATGTCCTGTTATAAAGTTGCAAAAGAGGTCATAGCGAGTCCACTGCTTTTAACGGCTGAAAAATTTAATGTTTTCAAACTATTGTATTGTTGTATTTCATTTTCGTTTAACATCCGAGACTTTCACAACATAAATTTAAAATTGAAAGCATTAGAAGCAAGATATCCAAGGATTTGGTTTCGGCATCTGAAGCAAGGTAACCAAGACTACCAATTGAAACAGCTAAAACGTCCTTTTGCAACCTTTGTATTTGCTTCCATCTTGAATATCCAGACACCAATATGCGTCTGTTTGCAACAACTACGCATGGCCAAGATTGTATTTTCAAAGTCTATTTGTCTTCACTGTTGCAGACAAAACAGATAACTGTGGCAACCTGCACGTACTTCACGTTAGTGCAATTAATATTTTCTGACCCACTGGGCTCATAGAGTGCATTTTGAGTAAAACAGTATAGAAACACACAACAACAGAACATAGTCAATTAATGTCACAAAGAAATGCTTCTGAAAAATAAAAGGAGTAATGCTCATGCCGGGACTAGAGACCGTGCGTAGCATTGCCTATTGCAGTATTGCTACTGAGCAGACTAAGAAAAAGTGAATCGGCTTTTCAGAGTCTTACCCTACTGAACTCCAATTAAATAAAGCCTATTCTTCCGATACAGAGGCACTTTTTGATTTTAATCGGTGTTTGTCTGATGGTACAGTTTCCATCAAAATTTATGATAAACAGGACGAGTTTGGTTCTGATATAGTCAATTTCCCTTGGATGGCGATGTCCCCCGGCGTACCCTCATATGGGATATACATATCTCGACTGATTAGATTCTTCAGAGCTTCTTCAAATCTTAGTGACTTTAACTGCTGTAATAGAGCCTTTATGCCAAACTTCTTAGGCAGGGCTATCGGTATTTTAAACTTCGCAAGGCGTTTTTGACATTTTATCGTAGACCACAGTGCATTGGTAGAAAAATATAACGTCGCTCTCAAAACACTTCTGCAACAAGGTATATCAGAACCAAAATTTTACAGTGATTTAGTGTACTGGTTTAGAAAAATTGTGGGAAAATCTTACTTTTCGGGGCAATTTAGAAGACTAATTAACCGTTATAAAAGAATTGGCTATAGCCTGGATATTATGCGGCAGACTGCATGCCTAGTTATCAACCCAATCATTGTTGATGGCTATGCTTCACACTTTTATTGCACGACGGAAGCTCTTCGTTAAACTGTAACCAGTGGGTTGGGGCTTGGCGATATGTCTTTGGCTTGGCCCGCCGTGGTTTAACTATTGGTTTTCATTTACTCTGGCACACAGTGGAATTGCCATAAACACTTGCCTTTGTTTGTCATAATGATTAATTTGATTTGTATGTTTTCGATTTGATGCTTTGACTGAGTTTGGTGCCTTTATGCAGACCGAATGTTTATGTATTTCTGTATTAGGAGTAGCACCGGGGCCAAGAGTGAAGTAGAGTTCAGTAAGATCAAGCTGCGGTGCTAGTAATATATTCGGTTCAAACTGGCACTATTAAGAGGACTTCTTGAAACATCGATTTTGTCTATTTTGAGCAAACGGTAGACGAATTTAATCAAAACATCTTCAAAAAAACAAAATAATTAAATGAATTCAGGAACTGATACAATAAGATCTACATCAAAGTTCTCAACTCCAAAGGGAAATACAAACAAATACAATTAAACAGACACATAGATCCAATAAATCATTACTGATCGTTCCAAGGCAGTACTTTTTAGTGGTACGTTTTGTTAATTGTTATGTAGGTTTCACTGTCTAATGATTTTCTTTTAACAAGTACGTTGGTTTAAGATATATTCAGTTAAGATTGGGTAACAGAGTTACCACCTTTTGTTGGAAAGAGCTACCAACACTGCTTGCCATATGTTCATTTGGTGGCTGCTTAATTATATAAGCTGTCTTTCCTGGTGCTTAGGGCTTGATGTTGATCTGATTGTATCAGTTTCGAGTTCACTTATTTACTTCTAAGAAATACTTCTATACTTCTACTAAAGATGCCCATTGGACTTCATTAGTCAGAATAAACGTTTATCTGGGACATTTCGTATACGTGGATATCGGTATTATAAACTACGTGATAAAAGTTCAAGGTTTTTACTGAAATCATAAACTATTTTCCCTTTTTCTCATCCGTAGTGCGCTCTTTGTTTCCAAATCCAATGTTTTTGACGTTTATTCTAAACATAGCTTGAGAAACACTTCTACAAGAAACCCTCAAACAGTTTGATCGACTTTAAATGATCGTTTGTAGTACTAAACGTTCCCAGAACAAATAAAAGTGATGGTTACTCGTTATAAAGAGAGCGGCTACAACATTTATGCTTTGAGGTTAATTGCAAGGATGTGGACCCAAATACGTCCTATATATTTTCTGAGGTTTACGGCCTTTTATTATGTCAAAAAGTAGTTTTGGAGATACATGTACAACTTTTCAGTTGCTTGGTTCCAGGCTTTGCCGTCATTTTTATTAGTGCGGCTTCGTTAATGGCAAACCATTTATTCTTGAAAGGAAAGATACACAGGCCTTTATATGATAATGGTCATTATATTTTTTTTTTACAAATTGAATACATGATTTTTTAAGTTCCGTGTAACTAAGTAGCTTTGGTTTAAATATTACCTTATTAGTATAAACTGGCAAATATGTACAGAGATTGAGACCTGGAAAACAAAAGGGATTCAGAAGAAAGTCAAATGACTTTTGTAATCTGTATCCCGTATTCCAGTAATAATGAAGATATCAATTATGTGATTTGTAAGGTCATACTGTTTTTATTGAACGTAAAGAAATCAGAACATATGTAAGGAGATCACACAGAAAATGCACTATTAGATACATGAATAGAGGAGACTATTAAATATTAACAGTTTAATAGTTACTGTAGACTTCAGCTACCCGACCGTTTCAGTTATATCAGTCATTATGCCCCATCTTTGTAGAAACGTACTTTCTACCAGCTATATTGTATGCATCTGGCACGATGGTTGCTTACAGTAACTAAGTGACACAAGAGTAAAGAATGAGCGCTCCAGGTGGTTTACAGGTTTTATGCAAAAAAAAAAAAAAAAAAAAAAAAAAAATATATATATATATATATATATATTTTTTTTTTTTTTTTTTTTTTTTAGGGAAGTCGGTTGGCATTTGAATTTACAAAGAACTATTATAGCAAATTCAAGGCCAGGAGGGCATTTCGACTAGCCCTCGGTGTTTGATCATAAATGACCTTCGCTCTACAAGGCAGTTACATATAATGTTTGAATTATTTAAAAACCTATAGCTATAACTTACTGTACTTAGAGGCGTTTCGTTCTTGTAATATAGCATTAAAGATGTGTTTGTTTTCTTCAAGTGTCCAGGTCAGTTTTCCATACAGTAGGGTTTTTGCAGTTGGGGTTGCTATTTCGGAGAGCAATCCATCATTTCGAACCTATTGTTCCGAAATAGTGGATAATGCAATAAGTAATGGTTTGTATCTTCGATCGCTCCATATCTGCATAAAGGTCTGTGAATGATATTTTTAGAATGCTGATTCAGTGAAATTTGTGCTTTTTCCTTGCCGTCGAAACAATAAGTGGGTGCTTTGATATTGTTTTCATTCTATATATTTTTACAACTCGCTTTAGTTATTGCATCACGCGTGTCTTGTAGCAGACGATTCCATGCACATATAACACTAGGAAGAAAGGAGTTGCAGTGTAGCTGAGTGTTTGCATGTTGGAGAAAGGACTTGCAATAGAGCTAATTTCTTGCGTTTATTGTTTATGTATTTTCTACATTATGCAAATTATAAAATAGGACATATTGCCTCAGAATCAGGAACTAAGACTGATTAATAATTTGGACAAAGTCCATTTGCCATGTTATAGAATAATAATAATTTAAGTTTTATACGTCTGAATGCAAGAAATTCCCATCCTGTGTCTTCAAGAAGCGCATTTATCGAAACAAATTTGGTGACGTCGGTTATTATCTTGAGGCCTCGTATTTGACTTTTTTTCTGTTTCATTTGCCTCATATTGGGTACAGTTGTCCCTTACCTTACCTGCATATTCCATTAAGGGATGAATAAAGGAGAAATATATAGTTTCTAACGAGTTCCTATCTAGTGAGAACTTCGGCATCCGCATTACATTTACTCGGAACCAGGCTTTTGATTAACAGTTTCAATGTGTTCATTATAAGAGCAGTGATGAGAAAAAGTCAACCCTAAGTGCTTGTTGTTGTTAACCCCACTCGAGCCCTATACTAAGTCAACAGCAATTAAGTAATGATATCCAGAATGGAGTAAAACAGGTTTTAATTCATTATTGATCGTTCAAATGCGGTACTTTTATTGTGGTACTTTTTGTTAATTGTTATGTAGTGTTTCACTTTCTAATGTTTTTTTTTTTTTTTTTTTTTTTTTTTTTTTTTTTTTTTTTTTAACAATTATGTATGTTTAAGATATATTCAGGCACGTTTGGGTAACAAATTTGCCACCTTGTTTGGGAAGAGTTACCAACACTGCTTGTCACTTGTTCATTTCGTGGCTCCTTAATTGTATTTATCTGTCTTTCCCGTTGGTGTTGGGGGCTTAAGTGTTGAGTTCACTTGTTTACTTGGACGCAAAATTAGGACTACATGGTACATCAACAACCTTCCTGCGAAGAGGCAAATATTGTAGCGATTTGAAACTGGAAAACCCGAAGAGAACAATGGTGCCACACAGAAACAAAGAGAAATAAGACATAATAATTGACATTTTTCCACAGATCAATGCAAAAAGAAGAAATAACATTTTTTTACGCGACAGTAACTATCACCGCCACATTAAGTCTACGGAGTGCGTAACGGACATCCTCGATCGGCTGCCACATGTACAGCACATGGAAAAGTTGGGAATAGTCTGCATACTATACTAGCTTTGTTATGTGCATTGCTGTTTCTCATCTGTTAAAGTGATTAATCGAACATAAATCAGGGCCCAGTTGTTCAAAGCTAACGATGTCGTTAATTAACGATTCGTTAAAATTTACATCGAGTGATACGCAAATATGCTGAAATTTTTTGCTAAAAAAATGTGAGTAGCTTTTGCAGTGCAAAAGCTACTCACATTTTTTCAGCAAAAAATATCAGAATATTGTATATTAAATCCGCTAAAACAGTTAACGAAATGACCCTTAACGAGCTCGTTAAGCTAACGACGCTTTGAACAACTGGGCCCAGATGGTCATTAAAACATATGAACATTGTATCATTACAAAACTGTTGTTAAGCCATATCCTAACAGCCGCTATGTAGATCAGCCTGTGTATCAGCACATGATATAATAAAGATATTCTTTGCTCATCAGCTAAATAGCAAAGACCCTGATCAGAGCATTGAACAGGGCCCGGTTGTTCAAAGCGTCGTTAGCTTAACGAGTTCGTTAAGGGTCATTTCGTTAACTGTTTTAGCAGATTCAATATACAATTTTCTGAAATTTTTTGCTGAAAAAATGTGAGTAGCTTTTGCACTGCAAAAGCTACTCACATTTTTTCAGCAAAAAATTTCAGAATATTTGCGTATCACTTGATGCAAATTTTAACGAATCGTTAACTAACGATGTCGTTAGCTTTGAACAACTGGGCCCAGAACATTAAATATATGCATACGCAATAAGATTTCTTTTGTACGGATGACACAAATAAACTTGTGCATCACTGAACTTTTGTAAAGACGTGTGAACTGCAGTTTAAACATATTTTACTGTCTCAAATAGCAATGGGGTTAGGCTACAAGTTCTGACAACATTAGTTACAGCGTGCCCCCTACAACATATATACAATAACAACATGGAAATCATATAAATATAGTTATTAGAATACATAATCAGTTTTGATAGCTCTTTGTGCTACGCTATTTGATTACCGTATGACATAGATTTCCAGTCTAATTACCTAAACGTGTGCTTTTATCTTTTACAGCAGGAGAGTTTCTTACAGCTGCTTTCTTGTCCATTGAGGCTTCGTGGGAAATACGTAAGTATTTTGAATAATCCTTGTCATCATGCTTTGGCAGTTTGGTATTACGTTTATTGAGATAAAATGACAAAGTTGGAAACAAATACACATGAAACCCAGCCATTTAGAGGTACACGGATCTGTCCCGAGCTTCCAAAGATAAAATATACACGAACCTATGTATAATATCACACACTACACGCATCACAGCAAACTTACGTTGACAACAGATGTAAAAATGAAAAAGTATAACCGTCTTAGAGCGGTCAATAGCAGGGCAAGTGTGGGATTTTTCGGAATTTTACTTACACCCTGCTATACTATTCTGTTAAATTTGTATGAAATTATACTACTTTAAAGGTTGTGCATCTGTAAATTTGACATGTTTGTAACAAACACGTATTTCTGGACAAAGGTTTTGTTTGTAATTACTTACTACTCGCCCACGAAATCTGCCATGTGATATTGACTGTTGAATTTATTTATAATGATTCTTAAAATAAAACTTAAAATTTAGGTCAAACTTAGTCAAACATAATTGATGTTTTAACACGTAAAGTGACACACAAAATGGTAGCTGACGAAATAACAAACTTCTCTTCACTTTTCTCCCGCGTCTAAACATTCAGTACGAAAACACATTTATTCAAATATATAGAAAATTTCACCTCCAAAAACTGAAAATTTTCAAAGAAAAAAACTGATATTTTTCATATTTCTGCTCAAAACATAGATTGTGGGTACTCGTTAGAACCGCCTCGACCAGGCGGTTCAAACGGGTACCCACAATCTATGCTTTGGAGCAAAAATAAGAAAAATAATGTATACCCCTAAAAACCCGGTTTTTTCTGTATACAAGTGGGGTTTAAGGGTGTCAAAATAATATAGGCATGTTTTCGTGATGTTATGAAAAACACGACGCGTTCCTGAGATATTCTGAAGTTAATGCAGCGTTTTTGTTGTTCTAATTTGGTTTTACCCAGAGATATAACACAGAAACTTGACAAGCGACGCATATTCCACCTTGTTGTTATGAATGGCGCGCTAAGGGTCTATTTTGTATTTTAAGGCAACCAAAAAAACAAGCCTGAAATACATCGTATAAGAATAAGTCTTACTACTGCTTATGCTAGAATTGCGCTTAACGGTTTAATTTTGTATTTTACAGCTACTAATTCTACAGAAGAATGTGAATGTGAATGCTGGATCTACAATATGTTATACGGGCCCTCACCATTTCAGAACCTCACGTACTCGGAAAAGGAAGAAGCCTTACAGGAGATCACACAACAGGTACTCGTTACGTTAACAAGTATATGTTATGTGTACCCCTATACTTCCGCATAATATATAGCGAAGACAGGGGTATGTATGGGGTTTACATTTTTACGTAAAATGTCAGAATGTTGCACTTTTTAAAGGCTCCATATTCCTCAAAAATAGTCTTCTTTTATCCAAGAAAGGTTTGATAAATTGATATATAGTATTAATACGATCATAAAATGTGGCATCTGACAGCCTGTAAAATTTCAGTTAGTATCTCGTTTTTGAACCGTATCAAAAATAAATGATTTTTTATCGTACCTCTGAATTAATGTTGGCAACATTAATTCAGAGACACGATAAAACTCATATCATTTCAAGAACGAGAGACTAACTGAAATGTTATAGACTGTTATGTGCCACATGATTATGACTGTATTAATACCAAATATCAATTTTATTAAACCTTTCTTGGATAATAAAATGTCTATTTTTTGAGGGATATCGAGCCTTTAACCCAGTTTTATCAGTTTCTGTGTTACTTTTGGCAAGCCCCTTTACTGTGAAAATATGTCTTACTTTACTTAATAACCAAAGCCTATAGTTGACCATAGCTCCAGAGAAAGCACTGTTTTTCCTCAAAAAAACAAAAAAGAAAACACAAAAAAAAAAAACAAAAAAAAAAAAAACATTGTACCAGCCCACGACAAAACCAAAAAAAAAATGGCATGGGCGCCCAACGAAGATCAGCCTGGGCATCCGCCCAGTCTGATCAGAGTTTTCACTGTGCGCTCAGTGGGTAGCTTCATGCGAACAGCGAAGACTGTAATGAGACTATGCGGATGCCCAGGCTAATCTGAGTCTTCGCTGGGCGCACATGAAATTTTGATGGGTTTGTCGTGCGATGGCTCATTTTTCTTGTTTCTCAACGAAAACATATGTTGTGGATCTTTATTAAAAACGCTTTGCTCCTTTTCAGAAGGGAGGTAATCTCCATTTTTACAGAGTTGCTTCTGAAAATGTATTAGTTCCCCTTAACCAGAGGAGGTACTTCAGAAGATAAGGATCATGGCTGTATGTTCATTACATCAAGCTTAACCCATTAAAGACTGAATAGACTCCCCCACACAATCTCGATCTGAGTACAATTTCAATTTTTGGCATGTCCGGCTATGAGATTTAGCTATTCATAGAGAAAATGGCTAAACTATTTGCAAAGAGTGGAGACCCTGATCAGACGCTGCATTCTGATCTGGGTCTGCTCTGTTTGCCAATTAACCTTTAAAAGGATTTCCAGACTACAACGGGTAAGAACCCCAACAGTTTTGCTACTGATTGTTTCAAGATGCTGTTGTATTTCAGTGCTAAAGGGTACCATTAGCAGGATCAAGGGCCGATCACATAACATACATATACGCACTGTATTTTGTTTGTTCGTTTAGGTTTTTTTTTTTTTTTTTTTTTTTTGTTTTCTTTTCGAGGACGTGCTGTCTTGCCTTGAAAGTTAACCCTTAGCAGTCTGGGTAAAAGTTTTCAGCAGACGACATTTTGAAATATTTTTCTTATTTTCCTCAAGAAGCAGGATATGACATTTCATGCAAATTGTCTCCTAGGGAGACAATTTGCATGAAATGTCAAATCCTGTTTTCTGGGAAGAATAAGAAAAATATCATCAATTTGTCGTCTGCTGAAAATGCCCAGAGAGTGGTAAAGATTAATATCACTAAATCGTTCTATGCCTTTGGAAGGGGTGCATGCCATAATTGTGATCTTTCCTTCATATCGCCATTTTTATATCATTTTCAGATCGAAAAAGAACTTTCTGTGAATAGATCCGAGCTCTCATCGACCATTCGTGCAAAGACTAGTGCAGATGACAGTCGTCCGTCGGCAGTCGTCGTCGGATACACGCTTGGAGTGGCACTTCTGTCACTCAGTTTGGGCATGATATTTATTTCTGACATACCTAAAATTCTCGGTAGTATTCATATATTATTTAATAATATACAGTCACGTTTCGGAAGACCTAATCTAGTACCGACGGATGTTAGAAGGAAGGAAAATAGTTGAAGTGCCATAGGAAATGTTATAAGATTTGAAACACATCTTTACAGCAAATGCGAACAGCTAAGAGCTATGTCAGCTTATCGGACAATAAAGAGCCGGAACACAGCATTTCCTACAAAATTGTATGTGCGCCTAGCGAAGACTCAGATCAGCTGCGCATCCGCGCAGTCTGGTTAGAGTCTTTATAGTGCACCTTAGCGCACCTAAGGATACAAAGCGTCTTCACGAGGACAGCAGAGACTCTAATCAGCCTGTGCATCCGCACAGACTGATCTGAATCTTAACTGGGCGCACATGCAATCTTGAAGGAAATGCTGTATCCCGGCTCATATATTATATCTGCGCAATCTGGTCAGAATGATCCCTGTTTATTTATATGGGAATTGAATGCGATATAGTTATGCTAACATAAAATATCCTGGCCAGAATGCTGTTTACGCTCGTATTTGCTATAATCCCGTCACCAAAACACGCCTGTATAGTTTTGACCCCCTTAAACCCCACTTTTATATAGTAAAACTGGGGTTAACAGGTGTATACATTATTTTTATTGTTTCTGCTCAAAACATAGATTGTGGAACAGTACAGTCATCGGTCAAGTTAACCATTTTACCGGTCTGCGGTCTTTCCAGTCCCGGTCCTCGATCGTTCCGGTCCCGGTCCACGGTCGTTCCGGTTAATATAGCGGTATCGGTCGGTCCGTTCCAATCGCTCTATAATCATGACCGCCGTTCCGTTCCATTCCATTCCATCATGTTCGCGCTATTGTTATAATAATTTAAAATAAAAAAATCATTCAAATTATTTACTTACAATTAATAATAATTGCGTGTGAAACAAAACATTCCTAAAATCTGTCTAGCTATCATTTTGAACGATTTACTTATTGAATTATGAATTTCTTTTTTCGTTTAAACTTTAATTCCTAGATTTTTACGCGACCGCATAAAACAGGCGACTTTGTGTCGCTTTCGGTATTATTATTATCATTATTTTGTTTTATGCAACGGTTTTAAAAATTTTGCTTCATACAAACCCTTAATAATTAAGTCTCAACTACTGAATTCCAAGCCTGTTTTACATATTAATCACTGATGTTTGTTAACGACATCGCAAAGGAATTTCCATCAGGACGGTTCACCAGTGACCGATAATTCGGAACAAAAGATTGAAAATTTCATATTTTGTTGTAAAAAGTACACATCGAAACTATCATCATGCACACACCTCACCTGTCTGGGGGATAAAAGATCAAGTATCGAAATGCATAGAATTTGCTGAGTTAATCTTACGAGAAAATACTTTAATTTTCTGTACTAAATCATTGATCAGAATGTTTACTGGTGATACGTCTAATGATATCCATTCACCAAAGTAAACATGTGTAATGACATTCATTGATCTTGATGTAAGAATATATATAGACTCTTGACGTAAGAATATATATACACTATAGGCAGCTCAAACGAGTACCCACAATCTGTTTTGAGCAGAATTATGAAAACAAAAAGAAATGTTTACCAGTAAAATATTCTGATTCTGTCAGTAGCTGACAACTGCCCTTCTTGAATCAGCGGAAGAGGAAGAACGACCACAGAAATGATTTCATGGCGTGCCATTGCCAGTCACCACGCTCTTTGCTAATGTTGCCGGCCTTGGTGGCTCAGTTTGATGCGCCGTCCGACTGAAGACCAGAAGGTTGCGGGTTAAATCCCGGCTGAGGTCGGCAACATTCTTTCGTAGAGATAGATCATGAAATATTTTCTACGCTCATTCTCTCCCTTCAAACAAACTTTGCTATTGTTTTAATAGCATGACGGAGAGACAGACTTACTCTTCTACATCCTTACCATGAGGGGAGGTCATGCAGCAAGTTTGGTTCGATTCTGCCCAACGATTTAGATGATAGCCTGTTGGACGGATGCCAGACGGACGGAAACAAATGTTGCTTGCGCACACACTTACCATGAGGGTAAGTAATGTAGCAATATTGGTTGAATTCTGCCCTATGGTTTAGGAGACAGGGTGAAGAACAGATGGACGGATGACCGACACACCAAAAAATAATGTTGCTCTTGCACATCCCTGTGGTTTAGGAGATAGGGTGAAGAACAGATAGACGGATGGCCGACACACCAAAAAATAATGTTGCTCTTGCACATCTTTACAATGAGGGAAAGTGATGTAGCAAGTTTGGTTGAGTTTCAACCAGTGGTTTAGGAGCCCTGGAGGAGATAACATGACAGACAGATGAAAGAATGCAAAGCCATGGCGGCTATCTTGCATTTCCAAATGAAACTATTTTAGCTATTTTTGATCTACAAGTCACCCTGATGACTCCTACAAAGTTTCAAGTCAATTGGCCTTTAGGTTCAGGAGAAGAAGCAAAAAACTTATTTTCTAGAAGGCCAGTATGGCGGCCATCTTGATTTCTAATAGGATAAGTTTTAGTTATTTTTGATCTACGAGTCACCCTTATGCTTCCCACCGAATTTCGAAAAAAATTGGTCTTTCGGTTCCGGAAAAGCAAAAATAGATTTTGAAAATGGCTGCCATGGCGGCCATCTTGAATATACAATCGGAGGGATTTTAGCTACTTTTGATCTACAAGTCACCCTGATGCATCATACCAAGTTTTGAATCAATTGGCTTTTAGGTTCAGGAGAAGTGTAAAGGTAGCATTACACTAAATACTGGAAGTCCGCTTGTTATTCGCTGCGAAGCTGCAGGTAAACAATCATGGTGGACCATAACTTGAAAAGAAGCAGGACAACATGTAGATTTTTTCTAAGAAACTTGTTAAGCTAGGGTGGCTCTATAAACAAGTAAGGTTTGAAAAGTTTTGTATGTGTAGTTTCTGTGGCAGCATGTAAAAGGTTACTATTGTCACCTACGGAAAACTATTTGGTGTTTAGCTACCTATAGGTAGCATTACACTAAACATTGGAAGTGCCGGGTTTTATAACTTTTGGACCGAGGTTTCAGTTGCAGTCTAAATACCAGACATGCTTCCATTGGATATATATCCCAGGTTTTATTTCAATGTGAGAAAAGGATAGTTATAAGGAAATAAAATGATGTGCGTTTTATAATTATTTCTGCAATCTCAAGGAAATTGTTGCTGATTTTATATGGTCACCCCCACATTAAAAAAGTCCGCTTGTTATTCGCTGCGAAGCTACAGGTAAACAGTCATGGTGGACCATAACTTGAAAAGGAGCAGGACAACATGTGGATTTTTTCTCAGGAACTTGTTGAGCTAGGGTAGCTTTATAAACAAGTAAGGTTCGAAAAGTTTTGTATGTGTAGCTTTTGTGACAGCATGTAAAAGGTTACTTTTGTCACCTATGAAAAACTATTTAGTGGTTAGCTACCTAAAATGGATTATCCAGATGGCCGCCAAGGTGGCCATCTTGCATATCCTTTTGGAGCGAGTTTAGCTATTTTTGATCTACAAGTCACCCCGATGCTTCTTACCAAGTTTTGAGTCAGTTTGCCTTTCGATTCAGGAGAAGAAGCGAAAAATAGATTTTCAGGATTGCCGCCATGGCGGCCATCTTGGATTCCAATCGGAACTGTTTTAGCTATTTTTGATCTACAAGTCACCCCGATGCTTCCTACCAAGTTTCGAGTCCATTGGCCTTTAGGTTCAGGAGAAGAAGCAAATAATAGATTTTTGAGATGGCAGCAATCTTGGATTTCTTATCGGAATAATTGCTATTTTTGATCTACAAGACATCTCGATGCTTCCTACAAGGTTTCGAGTCAATTGGTCTTTTGGTTCAGGAGAAGAAGCGAAAAATATATTTTCAAAATGGCCGCCGTGGTGGCCATCTCACATTTCTAAACAGAACGATTTTAGCTCTCTTTTATCTATAAGTCATCCCGATGCTTCCTACCAAGTTTCAAATTAATTGGCCTTTCGTTTCAGGAGAAGAAGAGAAAAATAGATTTTCAGTATGGCCGCTATGGTGGCCATCTTGGATATCCTATTGGAATGATTTTAGCTATTTTTGCAAGTCACCCTAATGCTTTGTGTTGGGGTTTAAAGACACGCCAACCCTTGTGGGTCATTTTGTGTCGTCTCCCAGAGAACAGGAGAAAAGAGATAGAAAAGACAGTAGAGGAGATTTAAGAGAGGGACAGGGAAGAAAGAAGAACAGGAATGAAAGTAAAGAAACAGAAGAAATAAAAACATTCCCCCTCTACCCCAACCTGCCACAAGGATAGCAAGCCTCGCCCAACTGCAAGCCAAGATCAGTTGGACGCCCCGGTGACGTAAGCCACACACGACACCTCCACACCACCCGACCATCCCCATCCCAATGCTTTCTACCAAGTTTGGAGTCAATCGGCCTGTCAGTTCTGAAGAAGCGATTAAAATATTTTCAAAATGGCCACCATGGCAGCCATCTTGGATTTCCGATCGGAACTATTTTAGCTATTTTTGATCTACAAGTCACCCCGATTCTTCCTACCAAGTTTTGAGTCTATTGACCGTTAGGTTCATGAGAAGAAGCAAAAATTAGATTTTCAAGATGGCCTCCCTGGCGGCCATCTTGGATTTTCTATCAGAATGATTTTAGCTGTTTTTGATCTAGAAGTCACTCCAATGCTTCCTACTATTACCAAGTTTGGAGACAGTTGGCCTTTTGGTTCAGGAGAAGAAGCTAAATAAAGATTTTCAAGATGGCTGCCATGGCAAGATTTTAGCTATTTATCATCTACAAGTCATCCCCGATGCTTCCTACTAAGTTTCGAGTTAATTGGCCTTTTGGTTTAGGAGAAGCGAAAAACAGATTTACAAGATGGCCGCCATCTTGAATGTCAAATCAGAATGATTTTAGCTATTTTTGATCTATAAGTCACCCCGATGTGTCCTACCGTTTCAAGTCCACTGGCCCAGGGGTGTAGGAGGAGTAGGCTTTTGAAACAATTGTTGAAGGCGAATGACGAACGACAGACGAAGTACGACGGACATTGACTGAACTGATCACAACAGCTCACCTTGAGCACTTTGTGCTCAGGTGAGCTAAAAAAGGTGGCTGCCTGTATTCAATTTATAGATAACTCCCAAAATCTTGATGTACATACATATCTCAGTCATTGATGGTTGGGAAATCTAACCTCGGTGGACATACATGCAGTCAGTATGTCAGTCAAGATACTGTTCATCTTATACATAGGTATGTCAACTGACACATATATCTTCACCAACACACTTGGCTTTAAGTCTATTGACATGTAAATGGCTATATGTGATAAAAATTTTGTATTCAGAGCAACATTTAAGATACAAACAAGATATATAGGTCTATTGTGGGGTTCTTGCATGGAGAAAAGGTTGGCAAACTGCAGTCGAATCTGGATTATAAATCAGAAGATAAAAGCATTTTCAAACCCATTATTCTTGGCAAAGATCTGAATGGTTTTTGAATGGGGTGGGGCATACCACAGTCAACTGGGGACCGATTGTTGGTGTCTTATCATAAGGAGCAGTAATATATATATGTTTAAGGGGATGGGTTCTTAACAGTGTTAGAGATATTAAGGCTTATGTGAACTGGATGGGGTGGAGCATACCCCTGGGGACCCACAGTCAGTGTCACTGAATGCATCCTATCATACTGAACAACAATATATGTTTTATATATGTTTCTGAATGGTCTCTGAGATATTAAATCTTACATGAAGTGGAGGAGGTGGGGCATAACCCCGGTAGACCCAAGGTCATTGTCACGGTTTACGGGTGGGGTTTTGAAGGGTTCCTGAGATATTAACCCTTGTATGAACTAGAGGGCCATTCCCAGGGTGACCCACTGTCGGTGTCACTGAATGCTTCTTATCATAAGTAACAACAATATATATGGTTTAGGGATGAGGTTCTGAACCCTGATGTATTAAGCTTTAACTGAACTGAAGGGGTTTGGGGATAGCCCAAGGGGACCCCCTTTCAGTGTCACTGAATGCGTCTTATCATAAGGAACAACAATATATATGGTTTAGGGGTAGGGTACTAAGATGCTTCTGAGATATTAAACCTTTTATGAACTGGAGGGATGGGGCATACCCCAGGTGGACCCCCAGTCAACTTCAAAGGATCCATCTTATCGTAAAGAATAAGAATATATATGGTCTAGGGTCCAAATGGTTTCTGAGATATAAGGTCATTTATCAAATGAAGTGCCCCCTTTCCAACATATATATGGTTTAGGGTGGAGATCTGAACAGTTTCTCGGGTATTATATAAGGCCTTCTAAAAAGTGAAGGGGGTGGGGCATGCCCCTGGGGACCCCTGTCAGTGTCAATAAATGCATCTTAACATAACGAACAACAGTATATGTGTGTCTGAAATATTGCTGATTGCATGCCAAACAGTGTAGACCCTGATCAGATGCTGCATTCTTTGGTGTCTGATCTGGGCCAATATTGTGATCTGTCCCAATACTTAGGGTTATTATGGTATGTTTGAAAGGGTAATAAAGTAGTTAACAAAAATGCTCATTGCCAAATAAAGCATAGAAAATAATTTCATCTACAAAACGAAATGCTTCAATATATGAGATTTCATCTAAATCTATTAAAACCCAATTTTTGTCATAGATTAGGGGTAATTACTCTGTTGCAAACTGATGAACAATTATCAAGTAATAATTCTAAGCAAGAGAATATTTTCAATGTCGTTTGATACATGGTTTCATCCAAATCCATTAATTTGATCTCCTGACACTAACTGAAAACTATTGTTTGTCACTAAGCTAAGGGGCAAAGACTGTTGAATATTGACTAAAATTTCAAGTAATATTTAATTCCAAGCAAGATTTTGACAATATCATTTGGACCATCCAAAGCTATCAATTTTCTCTCAAGTTATTAAGCAGAACTCAAGGGCAGTAACTCTGATGAAAATGTGACTGAAAATGCAGGGTGATACTCCAAAGCAAGAGATTATCAATATCATTTGATACACAAAGTTTCAACCGAAGCCTTTCATTCGTTCTCATGATATTGAACAAAAAACATTTCTGTCACTAAGCGGGGACAGTAACTCAGTTGGAAATTGTTGAAAAATGTCAAGTTATAATCCCAAGTGTAAGTTTTGTGAATATCATATGGTATATGAAGTTTTTCCAAATCCATTAATTTGTTCTCCAGGTATTTCAACTACAAACATTTTTGTTACTAAGCATGGACAGGAAATCTGTTGAAAATGGACGCTAAAAGAAGTTTCATCAACATCCATGAATTTTTCTCATAATATTGAATGAAAACTATTTTTTTTTTGTCTACAAGCAATGACAGGAACTCTGCTGAAAATTTACTAAAAATGCCAAGTAATAATCCCAAGCAAGAATAATATCAATATCATTAGATACTGTCAAACTCAATGGCTCAAACATCTCTGGGACCTTGAAAATTTGTTCTAGATATGGGTAGTTTGAGCCACTGAGGGTTAATCATAGCACCCGTTTAAGAGACAAATGGGAATAGTATAGGGGTGCCTTTTCAATCTTTTGAATATAATAGTATGTTGATTGTACTTATTTGTGCTGCCTCAATGAAGCAATTCTAAAAGGTACGCACAACATACATTTTCAGATAAAATAGGAAAACTACCTGAAATATCCCTAAATATTTTTTTCCTGAGCTGTCAGAAGAATTTCCTTGGGACTCAAAAACAAGTTCGAATAAGCCACGGTATATGAGTCATCGGTGTTTGAGTTATTGAAGTTTTACTGTATATAAAGTTTTGTCTATATCAATTAATTCATTTTCATAATACTAATCAATGAAACCTATTTTTTGCTGTTTGCCATTTGTCCAGCAGTTTGTAGACAAATCAAGAGGTAGTAAAATATCCGTCTTCACATTTTTGGACAAGTATGGTAAGATAATATGGTAGGCAAATACTTAGAATAAACATGGTTTTTGCCTAGCCGGCTAGTTATTCCAAGAATGTTTACTCCAAATCTAGAGATTGCAATTATTCGAAACCCACTGAAGCAAGGAAATTTTCAGCAACACATACTTGATGTGCCCTTGTTTTAGCATGAAGTGGAGAGGATGGCATTTAGAGATCAGGATAGGGTTTCCATATGTGCATGGATCCCAAGGTCCACAATAGCAAGAAATATAAGCAAGTACGTGTAAAGTCAAAGCACTTGCCAGATATGACTGAAACAATATTAAAAGGGTCATAAAACCTGAAATCCACCACCCGTGCAATAAAAATAAAGCAATAAATTATACAAATTTAAGTCCTGTTTTTTTGTTTGTTTGTGTTGAGGTTTTACGGCCCAGTCAACCCAATGGGGTCATGTCGAGCGCGGTCAGTTTACCTAACCACACGTTTACTGGGCAGGCTTATTCCTCTAAGCGGTTAACCAGTATTGTGCACATTCTTTTGCCAGAAACTGACAACTGCCCTTCTTGAATCAGCGGAAGGGAGAGAATGACCGTAGAAAATATTTCATGATCAATCTCCACGAAAGAATGTTGCCGACCTCGGCGGGGGTTGAACCCGCGACCTCCTGGTCTCCAGTCGGACGGCGCATCCAACTGAGCCACCGAGGCCGGCAAGTCCTGTTTTTGTGTTACTTATTGTGTAATAGCCAAAGATTTTCTGACCAACAAATGTCATAGTTCAAGTAATCACAGAATCAGGATTTTTTCTAAGCAGAGGTAGATGGGTGGTGGTTAAACCTTAAGTCTAATTTAGTGACCTGTCTCTAGGGTACTCACAAAATATTTCTGAGTATGACTTCACTGAATTGGATACTTCACACCGTTTTGACTTATAAAATGGAAATGAACTCATAGCACTTATTACTTGTGTCCTTCCAAATAGAGGACAAGGTAATGGTATAAACAATCACTCAGCAAAGACTCAGATCAATATGCACATCTGTGCAGTCTGATTTGTGTCTACACTGGTTGTTAAAATACTGTTTCTGCATCTTAAACATTGTTAGCAAACAACATAAACCCCAATCAGTCTATGGATGCACAAGCTGACCTAGCTCTACTACAGCCATATCATAAGGTTATTTTCTATTTGGAAGTGCTCTTTGATACTTCACTGGATGAAATAATATATACTAATCTTGGCATCAAAGGTCATCAAACTGATTATTGTTTGTTTTGTTTGTGTTGAGGTTTTAGGGCCCAGTCAACCCAATGGGGTCATGTCGAGCGGGGTCAGTTTACCTAACCACACGTTTACTGGGCAGGCTTAGTCCTCTAAGCGGTTAACCAGTATTGTGCACATTCTTTCACCAGAAACTGACAACTGTCCTTCTTGAATCAGCGGAAGGGAGAGAATGACCGTAGAAAATATTTCATGATCTATCTCCACAAAAGAATGTTGCCGACCTCGGCGGGGGTTGAACCCGTGACCTCCTGGTTCCCAGTCGGACGGCGCATCCAACTGAGCCTCCGAGGCCAGCATCAAACTAATTAAAAGTACAACACAATAACACTGAAACAAAATCTAAAACCAGAGAAATATTTATTCTTGGTAATTTTCTTTCAAAATGATGACTGATAGCAAGTATTTGCTAACTTCAAATTCCTCTCTAATTTCAGTTCTCGGTATCCATTCTCATTGTTCAGAATATTGTTGTTTAATAGTCACTTTCTGTCAAAAGTTAAAAGATAGCTCCAGATAAGAGGGGTACCCCATATTATTTTTCTGATTTCATGAAAACCTATGTTTTGGGTACTCATCAGAAGTGCCTTGGCGACAACCTTCTGATGAGTACCATAACATATGTTTTGTGGAGAAATAAGAAAAATATGCTCTTTTTAACAGAAAAAAAGCCTTATCTGGGGCTGTGTTAACAGTTCCTGTTTGTATGCTGTAAGAATTTAATTTAAAATCTGAAACATGCTATCAGGAAAAACAAACATCTATAAAGGTGGATCCTTTCAGTAGCATTCCAATATTCTTTGCATCTTTTTTAAAGTCAAGAATATTCTTTTTTGGAGTTGGTTTCAAGAGGATGAATGTCTTCTGCTGTCTTTGAACTCTTTGTTTACTAAATCAAATCAAATCCAAGGTAAGGCCTACATCATGTCCTGCCGCTATTTTAATGCCTGAAATAACAGAAAAAATGCACAAATTATTAAAGTTCTTCATTACCCCCGTACTATGAACAATCTAAATTATCAGAATCAGATTAATTAGTATATTAAGCAAAATACATATTGAATTGTAAAAAATACAAAGGAGCATAGTTCTAAGAAACCTGATCCCACAGTCCTTATTTTTTTGTCACGTCTTGAATGAGGGACCATGTGTGGTATAAATTGTATGAAACTCACACAAATGGTACAGAAATTGTAAAGCAAAAAACACATTTAACTGTAGATACAATGGGGCATAACTCTAATAAACTTGATTTACAAATCCAATTTTCCTATAACGCCTGAAAAGCCTGATGTCTTTGGGTAAATCAATTTTACTGGTACCAAATCTTCACTCCATGTTCAAATGATGTAAAAGTACAAAATAATTATTCATCTTGCAAAGAGGCTCCCTTATTAGGAGAAATTTGGCAATTCATTATTTTTAATGCTTGCGTTTATATTTTTTCTTATGAGTTGACATTGCACAAATCTATCATTACGAAAACACGCCTATTCAAATATATAGAAAATATCACCTCATAAAACTGAAAATTTTCAGATAAAAAACTCTGATATTTTTCATATTTCTACTCAATATATAGATTGTGGGTATTCATTAGAACCGCCTCGCCGAGGCGGTTCTAACGAGTACCCACAATCTATGTTTTGAACAAAAATAAGAAAAATAAGGTTTTCCCCTGTAAACCCCAGTTTTACTATATAAAAGTGGGGTTTAAGGGGGTCAAAATTATATAGGCATGTTTTCGTGCTGTCTAAGGGATTGATTAATCTGTATTCCCTCACCTTTTCTATTTTTATAGAATGGAAATGTCAAAGATTAGAAAAGAATATGTTACATCAGCATGAACATGGGTTTTAGAGAAGGCAGATATTATGGTGCTCTGGAAAAGACGGGAATAAAATCATGGAAAAAAGTCTTACTGCTTCAGTGGTTTTGTTATTTAAAAACAAATATCCAAACAAAATGGCCACTGGTCATAAAACACCAACTAGAAAATCATCAAGATGATTATAATTCACATCACTTCACTTCACTTTTAATGGAGAAAATGTAATTGAACCACTTTCCTTGTCAACCTTTGCTGATTTTTTTTCTTTTTTTTTTTTTTTTGCAAAATGCCTGGTAGGGGTAAATTGTTTGGTAGATAAAGCATGCAAAACCAGATTTTAATGATGGTTATGAACTTTAAAATTGGATATGTAAGCCATGGCTATCTAGATAAAATGAGGTATCAAGATAATGTTTTTCCTATTTCTACATGAAAACAAATATAGTGCATACTCATTCTTGAAGTCCAAGGTAGATTAAATACTAACCAGGTCCTTCTAACTGGAATACATGAAAACAAATATTGTGCATACTCATTCTTGAAGTCCAAGGTAGATCAAATACTAACCAGGTCTTTCTAACTGGAATCCTCTGCTTTTATCATAGGTCATCAGTCATCAGTTAACAAATTCTTAACTTTACATTTCTCCATATCCACATAGAAGATTAATTAATATTATATATTTCATTGCACAGGAAATGTTTCTTTTAAATATTTTGGAAGGTGTAATGGCATATGACCTTGTTAAAATTAGATTTATCAAGGAAAAGGAATTGATACTTAATGGAAACAGAAAGTAATCAAGGGAGTTAACTGACTGCTTTCCCCTATTAGAATGACCTGGCCTCGGACCACAATTATTTTTCCATTACCTTCCATACAAAATCCTCCTGGGAAATAACTTTGCAATCGATGCATACTTTCTTCTGCTTATGTCATCATTTCTTACCTTCAAATTTATCCACTTTACACATGACCATAACTAGCTCCTTTTCCTGCTGTCGTCTGTCAAAGTAAACACCTGTCAGTTCATACCAGATACAGCCCATGTAGGCTCACTTCTTAGGGGTGTGCTTAGGTTCACCCGTTTTCCTGAAATCAAAAGGAAACAAAGGAAACTCTTATTTTTTAAAACACCTACATGTTGATCTATCAAAAGAATCACAGTGAAGTAGTCCGCTCAGTCACTCATTTGAAAAGGCATGTTTTCTTAATGGCTCCTCAAAACATGGAATGTGAGTACTCATTAGAACCGTCTCGTCGAGGCGGTTCTAATGAGTAACAATGTATTTTAGCAAATGAGGTGAAAATGATGTATACTCCTGCAAAACCCAGTTTTATTATATAAAAGTGGGGTTTAAGGGGGTCAAAATTGTATAAGCGTGTTTTCGTGTTCAAATAATGATGATGATGATGGTTTGGCTTTTTTTTCAACATAAATTCATATTGAGAGGATTGAAGGGTGATAATGAAAGGCTCTGTACAATCATAAGCAAAATTCCGCCCCCAGCAGGATTAGAGCTCGGAACCTCGCGATCCGAAGTCCAGAGCGGTCACCCGGACGCTTTTTAATTTAAAACAGAATATCGGCCATCTTGGGCCAGGGGGCGTAAACAGGGTATCACATTTTTTGTTTGTTTGTGTTGAGGTTTTACGGCCCAGTCAAACCAATGAGGTCATGTCGAGTGCTGTCAGTTTACCAAACCACACATTTACTGGGCAGGCTTAGCCCTCTAAACGGTTAACCAGTATTGTGTACATTCTTTCGCCAGAAACTGACAATTGCCCTTCTTGAATCATGGGGCATTACATTAAAAATGTCCGTGTAACAAACATATAAATTAATTCCTCGACACAGTTATGAAATAAAGATACTTACAACCAGTAATCGGTTTGAGTCCTTCAATGAGTTTCAGTCTACCATAGAACCACCTGTAAATATAAAAAGAACATAACATAAGTAACCTATCATACCATACCATTCCATATTATATCATACCACACCACCCCACTCCGCATCGCACCTCACTGAATCGCACTGAATCGCACCGAATCGCACCTCACCTCACCTCTTCTCACCGCACCGCATCGCACCGCACCGCAACGCAACGTATCACACCACAGCACAACATACCACGCCACAGCATACCAAAATACAATCATATACATTACATTACATTACATTACAATCCAAATAGAAAAAAACATTACAATAAACACTACAATTCAAATAGAGGAATCTAAACCAAACCAACGAAACTAAATCAACCAGAAACATAACCAATACAAACAAAACAAAACCAAATATATAAATCAATGCAAAACTTTACAATACAATTTACAAAACAATACAATAAACACCATTATCCAAACAGAAAGAAACCCAAATGAAACAGAATGCAACCAAATCAAACAGAAACTAAAACAAAATCAACGGAAACAAGCATGATACAATAGAATACATTACACAATAATATACAATACAATATAACAAACACTATAACCCAAATAGAGAAAAAACAAATGAACCCGAAAGACACCATTAACCCCAAACCAAATGAAACGTTACCAACTATATGATACAATATAAACACATTACACTACACCATACAATACAATAAACACTACAATCCAAATAGAGAAAAAAACAAACAAACCCGGAAGAAACTGAACCAAAGAAAAACCTGATGGAACCAATCCAAATCAAACCAACATAACAATACAAAATACAAAAGTACAATACTTAACTTCACTAGAATCCGGAATCTGATGACTCTTCCTAATGTTCATAGAACTTCATCTTATACCTAAAATGAAAAAAAAAAAAAGTTTGTTTAGAATTAAATGAAAATTCATAGCTGAATATAAATAAAAATGTTTACATTATGTACATAATGCGAAAGTATGATCTTGGAGTTGTCACATTTTCTTGTTGTACCTAACAGACCTAAGCTCAGGATATATATGGTATTCTACAGTTTCCATTTATCAGATGTAAGGTGGTGTTTGATCTGGGTCTAAAGTGCTAGCTCAGGACTGTCTGTCAAATACTTAAGATATTTAAAGTATTTTGTAATATCCATGTATTAGCTGTAACGTGGCATCTGATCTGGGTCTATACTGTTAGCGCAGGACTGTCTTAAAGAAGCCATTTATTAGATGCAAGGTGTCTGGTCTGGGTCCTCAGTGCTAGCTCAGGACTGTCTGTCAAACACTTAGGATATTTAAGGTATTTTGTAGTATCCATTTATTAGATGTAACATGGCATCTGATCTGGGTCTACACTGTTAGCAGGACTGTCTGTCTAAAATTAGCCATTTATTAGATGTAAGGTGGCGTCTGATCTGGGTCTACACTGTTAGCGCAGGACTGTCTGTCTGAAAGAAGCCATTTATTAGATGCAAGGTGTCTGATCTGTGTCTACATTGCTAGCTGAGGACTGTCTGTCAAATACCTAGGGTATTTAAGGTATTCTTTAGTGTCCATTTATTAGATATAACATGGCATCTGATCTAGGTCTACACTGTTAGTTCAGGACTGTCTGTCTTAGACATTTATTAAATGTTAAGTGACATCTGATCTGGATCAACAGTGCAAGCTCAAGGCTGTCTGTCAAATACTTGGGACATTTAATGTATTTTGTAGTGTCCATTTATTAGATATAACATGGCATATGATCTGGGTCTACACTGTTAGCTCAGGACTGTCCTTCTTAGACATTTATTAGATGTAAAGTGGCGTCTGATCTAGGTCTACAGTGCTAGCTCAGGACTGTTGCAAATACCTAGGATATTTAAGGTATTCTGTAGTATCCATTTATTAGAAGTAACATGGCATCAGATCTGGGTCTACACTGTTATCTCAGGACTGTCTGTTTTGAAGTAGCCATTTATTAGATGTAAGTTGGCGTCTGATCTGGGTCTACAGTGCTAGCTCAGGACTGTCTGTCAAATACTCAAGGTATTTTAGTTATTCTGCAGTATTCATTTATTAGATGTAACATGGCATCTGATTTGGGTCTACAATGTTAGCTCAGGACTATCTGTCCAATGCTTTGCATATAACATATATTCTACAGTATCCACTCATTAGATTATGGTGTCGTCTGATCTGGGTCTACACTGTTAGCTGATAGCCCATGCCTTTCAGTCTAATACTTAGGGTATATTCGGTATTCCGAAGTATCCATTTATTAAACGTAAGGTGGCGTCTGATCTGGGTCTACAGTGTTAGCTCAGGACTGTCTGTTCAATACTTAGGATATATATGGCATTCTAAAGTATCCATTTATTAGATGTAAGGTGGCGTCTGATCTGGGTCTAAAGCGTTAGCTCAGGACTGTCTATCCAATACTAAGGGTATATGCGGTATTCTACAGTATTCATAGATGCAATATGGCATCTGATTTGAGTCTACACTGTTACCTCAGGACTGTCTGTCCAATGTTTTGAGTATAACAGGTATTCTATAGTATCCATTTATTAGATGTATGGTGTCGTCTGATCTGGGTCTATACTGATAGCTCAGGCCTTTCTGTCCAATACTTAGGGTATATACGGTATTCTACAGTATCCATTTATTAGATTTAAGGTGGCATGATAGCCCTGAACAGACTGCATGACATTCCACTTCCTGTAGTAGGGCAGAAGATCACATCCTGTACTGTTAAATATGTGGATTCTTTCTCATTTCTTCATGTTTAATAATTGTTGAGTCCAAATGATGATACGTATTCCATTATAAAATTTCTTCGAAATCCTCATAAGAGAAAAAAACAGGTCACTTTATTGATACCTGTCTATAAATTATGACCAGTATACTTAAGACATAACCCTTAATTGCAGCAGAAGACACTGTGAAGTATTTTATAATAGTAATAATAATAACAATAATAATAATTATTATTATAATTATTATTATTATTATTATTATTATTAAGAGAAAATAAGTCTACATTTCATGTGAAGCAGATGATTTGTATGAAATGTCATGATGTAGTTGCTATGAAAACTAATCTGCTACAAATTGTATTTGGTACTTGAACCCATTTGTGCCTATCGTCCTATAAATGGGACATTGGCAAACAGTGTAGACCCAGATCAGACGCCGGAAAACGCGGCGTCTGATCAGGATCAACACAGTTTTCATTAAGTACATGAATTTCTGTGCAACAAAGAAATAATTAAATCTAATCAGACACCCCTTTTACTGGAAATGGATCGGTACAAAGAGGTATGGTAGAAGAATACACTCGGCATAAATGTGCTGAAGTTAAGCAATATCTGATAAAGTGTAAGTGAAGCTCTTTCAACAGGAGAAAGCAGTCAGTTAACTCCCTTTATTACTTTCTGTAAATAACCAGGTCCAGTTAATTGGATTCCTCTGCTTTTATCATTAGTGTTTCCATTAAGTATCACTTCCTTTTCCTTAAATCTAATTTTAACAAGGTCATATGCCAATACAGATTCCAAAATATTTAAAAGAAACATTTTCTGTGCAATGAAATGTATAATATTATGGAGAAATGTAAAGTTTTGTTAAATTCCAATGATGACCTAAGATAAAAGCAGAGGATTCCAATGAGAGATAGCAGCAGTATTTCTATTATCTCCCTTGACAGGTAAAGTCCAAGGTAGATCAAATACTAACCAGGTCCTTCTAACTGGAATCCTCTGCTTTTATCATAGGTCATCAGTGGAATTTAACAAATTCTTAACTTTACATTTCTCCATATCCACATGGAAGATTAATTAATATTATATATTTCATTGTACAGGAAATGTTTCTTTTAAATATTTTGGAAGGTGTATTGGCATATGACCTTGTTAAAATTAGATTTGTGAAGGAAAAGGAAGTGATACTTAATGGAAACAGAAAGTAATCAAGGGAGTTAACTGACTGCTTTCTCCTATTAGAATGACCTGGCCTCGGACCACAATTATTTTTCCATTACCTTCCATACAAAGACCTCTTGGGAAACAACTTTGCAATCGACGCATACTTTCTTCTGCTTATGTCATCATTTCTTACCTTCAAATTGATCCACTTTACACATGACCATGACTAGCTCCTTTTCCTGCTGTCGTCTGTCAAAGTAAACACCTGTCAGTTCATACCAGTTACAACCCATGTAGGCTCACTTCTTAGGGGTATGCTTAGGTTCACCCGTTTTCCTGAAATCAAAAGGAAACAAAGGAAACTCTTATTTTTTAAAACACCTACATGTTGATCTATCAAAAGAATCACAGTGAAGTAGTCTGCTCAGTCCCTCATTTGAATGGGCATGTTTTCTAAATGTCTCCTCAAAACATGGAGTGTGGGTACTCATCAGAACCGTCTCGTCGAGGCGGTTCGAATGAGTACCATAATGTATGTTTTAGCAAAAGAGGTGAAAATGATGTATACCCCTGCAAAACCCCAGTTTTATTATATATATATGGTGGTTTAAGGGGGTCAAAATTGTATAAGCGTGTTTTCGTGTTGAAATGATGATGATGGGTTGGCTTTTTTTTTTTTCAACATAAATTCATATTGAGACGATTGAAGGGTGATAATGAAAGGCTCTGTACAATCATAAGCAAAATTCCGCCCCCAGCAGGATTAGAGCTCGGAACCTCGCGATCCGAAGTCGTGAGCGGTCACCCGGACGCTTTTTAATTTGAAACAGAATATCGGCCAATCTTGGGCCAGGGGCGTAAACAGGGTATCACATTTTTTTGTTTGTTTCTTTGTGTTGAGGTTTTATGGCCCAGTCAACCCAGTGAGGTCATGTCGAGTGCTGTCAGTTTACCTAACCACACGTTTACTGGGTAGGCTTAGCCCTCTAAACGGTTAACCAGTATTGTGCACATTCTTTCGCAAGAAACTGACAATTGCCCTTCTTGAATCATGGGGCATTATATTAAAAATGTCCGTGTAACAAACATATAAATTAATTCCTCGACACAGTTATGAAATAAAGATACTTACAACCAGTAATCGGTTTGAGTCCTTCAATGAGTTTCAGTCTACCATAGAACCACCTGTAAATATAAAAAGAACATAACATAAGTAACCTATCATACCATACCATTCCATATTATATCATACCACACCACCCCACTCCGCATCGCACCTCACTGAATCGCACCGAATCGCACCTCACCTCACCTCTTCTCACCTCACCGCACCGCATCGCACCGCACCGCACCGCAACGTATCACACCACAGCACAACATACCACGCCACAGCATACCAAAATACAATCTTATACATTACATTACATTACATTATATTACATTACATTACATTACAATCCAAATAGAAATACATTACAATAAACACTACAATTCAAATAGAGGAATACAAACCAAACCAACGAAACTAAATCAATCAGAAACATAACCAATCCAAACAAAACAAAACCAAATATATAAATCAATACAAAACATTACAATACAATTTACAAAACAATAAACACCATTATCCAAACAGAGAAAACCCAAATGAAACAGAATGCAACCAAATCAAACAGAAACTAAAACAAAATCAACGGATACAAGCATAATACAATACAATACATTACACTACAATATACAATACAATATAACAAACACTATAATCCAAATAGAGAAAAAACAAATGAACCCGAAAGACACCATTAACCCCAAACCAAATGAAACGTAACCAACTATATGATACAATATAAACACATTACACTACACCATACAATACAATAAACACTACAATCCAAATAGAGAAAAAAACAAACAAACCCGGAAGAAACTGAACCAAAGAAAAACCTGATGGAACCAATCCAAATCAAACCAACATAACAATACAAAATACAAAAGTACAATACTTAACTTCACTAGAATCCGGAATCTGATGACTCTTCCTAATGTTCATAGAACTTCATCTTATACCTAAAATGAAAGAAAAAAAATTTGTTTAGAATTAAATGAAAATTCATAGCTGAATATTAATAAAAATGTTTACATTAAGTACATAATGCGAAAGTATGATCTTGGGAGTTGTCACATTTTCTTGTTGTACCTAACAGACCTAAGCTCAGGATATATATGGTATTCTACAGTTTCCATTAATCAGATGTAAGGTGGTGTCTGATCTGGGTCTAAAGTGCTAGCTCAGGACTGTCTGTCAAATACTTAGGACATTTAAAGTATTTTGTAATATCCATGTATTAGCTGTAACGTGGCATGCATCTGATCTGGGTCTATACTGTTAGCGCAGGACTGTCTTAAAGAAGCCATTTATTAGATGCAAGGTGTCTGGTCTGGGTCCTCAGTGCTAACTCAGGACTGTCTGTCAAATACTTAGGATATTTAAGGTATTTTGAAGCATCCATTTATTAGATGTAACATGGCATCTGATCTGGGTCTACACTGTTAGCAGGACTGTCCGTCTAAAAGTAGCCATTTATTAGATGTAAGGTGGCGACTGATCTGGGTCTACACTGTTAGCGCAGGACTGTCTGTCTTAAAGAAGCCATTTATTAGATGCAAGGTGTCTGATCTGTGTCTACATTGCTAGCTGAGAACTGTCCGTCAAATACTTAGGGTATTTAAGGTATTCTGTAGTGTCCATTTATTAGATATAACATGGCATCTGATCTGGGTCTACACTGTTAGTTCAGGACTGTCTGTCTTAGGCATTTAATAAATGTTAAGTGACATCTGATCTGGATCTACAGTGCAAGCTCAGGGCTGTCTGTCAAATACTTAGGACATTTAATGTATTTTGTAGTGTCCATTTATTAGATATAACATGGCATATGATCTGGGTCTACACTGTTAGCTCAGGACTGTCCTTCTTAGACATTTATTAGATGTAAAGTGGCGTCTGATCAGGGTCATCAGTGCTAGCTCAGGACTGTTGCAAATACCTAGGATATTTAAGGTATTCTGTAGTATCCATTTATTAGATGTAACATGGCATCAGATCTGGGTCTACACTGTTATCTCAAGACTGTCTGTTTTGAAGTAGCCATTTATTAGATGTAAGTTGGCGTCTGATCTGGGTCTACAGTGCTAGCTCGGGACTCTCTGTCAAATACTCAGGGTATTTAAGTTATTCTGCAGTATTCATTTATTAGATGTAACATGGCATCTGATTTGGGTCTACAATGTTAGCTCAGGACTTTTTGTCCAATGTTTTGCATATAACATATATTCTACAGTATTCACTCAATAGATTATGGTGTCGTCTGATCTGGGTCTACACTGTTAGCTGATAGCCCATGCCTTTCAGTCTAATACTTAGGGAATATTCGGTATTCCGAAGTATCCATTTATTAAACGCAAGGTGGCGTCTGATCTGGGTCTACAGTGTTAGCTCAGGACTGTCTGTTCAATACTTAGGATATATATGGCATTCTTAAGTATCCATTTATTAGAAGTAAGGTGGCGTCTGATCTGGGTCTAAAGCGTTAGCTCAGGACTGTCTGTCTATCCAATACTAAGGGTATATGCGGTATTCTACAGTATTCATTTATTAGATGCAATATGGCATCTGATTTGAGTCTACACTGTTACCTCAGGACTGTCTGTCCAATGTTTTGAGTATAACAGGTATTCTATATTATCCATTTATTAGATGTATGGTGTCGTCTGATCTGGGTCTATACTGATAGCCCAGGCCTTTCTGTCCAATATTTAGGGCATATACGGTATTCTACAATATCCATTTATTAGATTTAAGGTGGCATGATAGCCCTGAACAGACTGCATGACATTCCACTTCCTGTAGTAGGGCAGAAGATCACATCCTGTACTGTTAAATATGTGGATTCTTTCTCATTTCTTCATGTTTAATAATTGTTGAGTCCAAATGATGATACGTATTCCATTATAAAATTTCTTCAAAATCCCCATAAGAGACAAAAACAGGTCACTTTATTGATACCTGTCTATAAATTATGACCAGTATACTTAAGACATAACCCTTAATTGCAGCAGAAGACACTGTGAAGTATTTTATAATAGTACTACTACTACTAATAATAATAATGATAAGTCTACATTTCATGTGAAGCAGATGATTTGTATGAAATGTCATGATGTAGTTGCTATGAAAACTAATCTGCTACAAAATGTATTTGGTACTTGAACCCATTTGTGCCTATCGTCCTATAAATGGGACATTGGCAAACAGTGTAGACCCAGATCAGACGCCGGAAAACGCGGCGTCTGATCAGGATCAGCGCAGTTTTCATTAAGTACATGAATTTCTGTGCAACAATGAAATAATTAAATCTAATCAGACACCCCTTTTACTGGAAATGGATCGGTACAAAGAGGTATGGTAGAAGAATACACTCGGCATAAATGTGCTGAAGTTAAGCAATATCTGATAAAGTGTAAGTGAAGCTCTTTCAACAGGAGAAAGCAGTCAGTTAACTCCCTTTATTACTTTCTGTAAATAACCAGGTCCAGTTAATTGGATTCCTCTGCTTTTATCATTAGTGTTTCCATTAAGTATCACTTCCTTTTCCTTAAATCTAATTTTAACAAGGTCATATGCCAATACAGATTCCAAAATATTTAAAAGAAACATTTTCTGTGCAATGAAATGTATAATATTATGGAGAAATGTAAAGTTTTGTTAAATTCCAATGATGACCTAAGATAAAAGCAGAGGATTCCAATGAGAGATAGCAGCAGTATTTCTATTATCTCCCTTGACAGGTAAAGTCCAAGGTAGATCAAATACTAACCAGGTCCTTCTAACTAGAATCCTCTGCTTTTATCATAGGTCATCAGTGGAATTTAACAAATTCTTAACTTTACATTTCTCCATATCCACATGGAAGATTAATTAATATTATATATTTCATTGTACAGGAAATGTTTCTTTTAAATATTTTGGAAGGTGTATTGGCATATGACCTTGTTAAAATTAGATTTATGAAGGAAAAGGAAGTGATACTTAATGGAAACAGAAAGTAATCAAGGGAGTTAACTGACTGCTTTCTCCTATTAGAATGACCTGGCCTCGGACCACAATTATTTTTCCATTACCTTCCATACAAAGACCTCTTGGGAAACAACTTTGCAATCGACGCATACTTTCTTCTGCTTATGTCATCATTTCTTACCTTCAAATTGATCCACTTTACACATGACCATGACTAGCTCCTTTTCCTGCTGTCGTCTGTCAAAGTAAACACCTGTCAGTTCATACCAGTTACAGCCTATGTAGGCTCACTTCTTAGGGGTGTGCTTAGGTTCACCCGTTTTCCTGAAATCAAAAGGAAACAAAGGAAACTCTTATTTTTTAAAACACCTACATGTTGATCTATCAAAAGAATCACAGTGAAGTAGTCTGCTCAGTCACTCATTTGAATAGGCATGTTTTCTTGATTGATTGATTGTGTTGGGGTTTAACGACACGTCAACCCTTGAGGGTCATTTTGTGTCGTCTCCCAGAGAAAGGGAGAAAAGAGATAGAAGAGAGAGTAGAGGAGATGAAAGAGAGGGACAGGGAAGAAAGAGGAACAGGAATGAAAGTGAAGAAACAGAAGAAATAAAAACATTCCCCCTCTACCCTTACCCACTACAAGGATAGCAGGCCTTGCCCAACTGTAAGCCAACATCAGTTGGACGCCCCAGTGATGTAAGATACACAGCACCTTCGCACCACCCGACCACCCCCAGGCATGTTTTCTTAATGTCTCCTCAAAACATGGAGGGTGGGTACTCATCAGAACCGTCTCGTCGAGGCGGTTCGAATGAGTACCATAATGTATGTTTTAGCAAAAGAGGTGAAAATGATGTATACCCCTGCAAAACCCCAGTTTTATTATATAAAAGTGGGGTTTAAGGGGGTCAAAATTGTATAAGCGTGTTTTCGTGTTGAAATTATGATGATGGGTTGGCTTTTTTTTTTTTCAACATAAATTCATAGAGACGATTGAAGGGTGATAATGAAAGGCTCTGTACAATCATAAGCAAAATTCCGCCCCCAGCAGGATTAGAGCTCGGAACCTCGCGATCCGAAGTCGTGAGCGGTCACCCGGACGCTTTTTAATTTGAAACAGAATATCGGCCAATCTTGGGCCAGGGGCGTAAACAGGGTATCACATTTTTTGTTTGTTTCTTTGTGTTGAGGTTTTATGGCCCAGTCAACCCAGTGAGGTCATGTCGAGTGCTGTCAGTTTACCTAACCACACGTTTACTGGGTAGGCTTAGCCCTCTAAACGGTTAACCAGTATTGTGCACATTCTTTCGCAAGAAACTGACAATTGCCCTTCTTGAATCATGGGGCATTACATTAAAAATGTCCGTGTAAGAAACATATAAATTAATTCCTCGACACAGTTATGAAATAAAGATACTTACAACCAGTAATCGGTTTGAGTCCTTCAATGAGTTTCAGTCTACCATAGAACCACCTGTAAATATAAAAAGAACATAACATAAGTAACCTATCATACCATACCATTCCATATTATATCATACCACACCACCCCACTCCGCATCGCACCTCACTGAATCGCACTGAATCGCACCGAATCGCACCTCACCTCACCTCTTCTCACCTCACCGCACCGCATCGCACCGCACCGCACCGCAACGTATCACACCACAGCACAACATACCACGCCACAGCATACCAAAATACAATCTTATACATTACATTACATTACATTATATTACATTACATTACATTACATTACAATCCAAATAGAAATACATTACAATAAACACTACAATTCAAATAGAGGAATACAAACCAAACCAACGAAACTAAATCAATCAGAAACATAACCAATACAAACAAAACAAAACCAAATATATAAATCAATACAAAACATTACAATACAATTTACAAAACAATAAACACCATTATCCAAACAGAGAAAACCCAAATGAAACAGAATGCAACCAAATCAAACAGAAACTAAAACAAAATCAACGGATACAAGCATAATACAATACAATACATTACACTACAATATACAATACAATATAACAAACACTATAATCCAAATAGAGAAAAAACAAATGAACCCGAAAGACACCATTAACCCCAAACCAAATGAAACGTAACCAACTATATGATACAATATAAACACATTACACTACACCATACAATACAATAAACACTACAATCCAAATAGAGAAAAAAACAAACAAACCCGGAAGAAACTGAACCAAAGGAAAACCTGATGGAACCAATCCAAATCAAACCAACATAACAATACAAAATACAAAAGTACAATACTTAACTTCACTAGAATCCGGAATCTGATGACTCTTCCTAATGTTCATAGAACTTCATCTTATACCTAAAATGAAAAAAAAAAGTTTGTTTAGAATTAAATGAAAATTCATAGCTGAATATAAATAAAAATGTTTACATTATGTACATAATGCGAAAGTATGATCTTGGAGTTGTCACATTTTCTTGTTGTACCTAACAGACCTAAGCTCAGGATATATATGGTATTCTACAGTTTCCATTTATCAGATGTAAGGTGGTGTTTGATCTGGGTCTAAAGTGCTAGCTCAGGACTGTCTGTCAAATACTTAGGATATTTAAAGTATTTTGTAATATCCATGTATTAGCTGTAACGTGGCATCTGATCTGGGTCTATACTGTTAGCGCAGGACTGTCTTAAAGAAGCCATTTATTAGATGCAAGGTGTCTGGTCTGGGTCCTCAGTGCTAGCTCAGGACTGTCTGTCAAACACTTAGGATATTTAAGGTATTTTGTAGTATCCATTTATTAGATGTAACATGGCATCTGTTCTGGGTCTACACTGTTAGCAGGACTGTCTGTCTAAAATTAGCCATTTATTAGATGTAAGGTGGCGTCTGATCTGGGTCTACACTGTTAGCGCAGGACTGTCTGTCTGAAAGAAGCCATTTATTAGATGCAAGGTGTCTGATCTGTGTCTACATTGCTAGCTGAGGACTGTCTGTCAAATACTTAGGGTATTTAAGGTATTCTTTAGTGTCCATTTATTAGATATAACATGGCATCTGATCTAGGTCTACACTGTTAGTTCAGGACTGTCTGTCTTAGACATTTATTAAATGTTAAGTGACATCTGATCTGGATCAACAGTGCAAGCTCAAGGCTGTCTGTCAAATACTTGGGACATTTAATGTATTTTGTAGTGTCCATTTATTAGATATGACATGGCATATGATCTGGGTCTACACTGTTAGCTCAGGACTGTCCTTCTTAGACATCTATTAGATGTAAAGTGGCGTCTGATCTAGGTCTACAGTGCTAGCTCAGGACTGTTGCAAATACCTAGGATATTTAAGGTATTCTGTAGTATCCATTTATTAGATGTAACATGGCATCAGATCTGGGTCTACACTGTTATCTCAGGACTGTCTGTTTTGAAGTAGCCATTTATTAGATGTAAGTTGGCGTCTGATCTGGGTCTACAGTGCTAGCTCAGGACTGTCTGTCAAATACTCAAGGTATTTTAGTTATTCTGCAGTATTCATTTATTAGATGTAACATGGCATCTGATTTGGGTCTACAATGTTAGCTCAGGACTATCTGTCCAATGCTTTGCATATAACATATATTCTACAGTATCCACTCATTAGATTATGGTGTCGTCTGATCTGGGTCTACACTGTTAGCTGATAGCCCATGCCTTTCAGTCTAATACTTAGGGTATATTCGGTATTCCGAAGTATCCATTTATTAAACGTAAGGTGGCGTCTGATCTGGGTCTACAGTGTTAGCTCAGGACTGTCTGTTCAATACTTAGGATATATATGGCATTCTAAAGTATCCATTTATTAGATGTAAGGTGGCGTCTGATCTGGGTCTAAAGCGTTAGCTCAGGACTGTCTATCCAATACTAAGGGTATATGCGGTATTCTACAGTATTCATAGATGCAATATGGCATCTGATTTGAGTCTACACTGTTACCTCAGGACTGTCTGTCCACTGTTTTGAGTATAACAGGTATTCTACAGTATCCATTTATTAGATGTATGGTGTCGTCTGATCTGGGTCTATACTGATAGCTCAGGCCTTTCTGTCCAATACTTAGGGTATATACGGTATTCTACAGTATCCATTTATTAGATTTAAGGTGGCATGATAGCCCTGAACAGACTGCATGACATTCCACTTCCTGTAGTAGGGCAGAAGATCACATCCTGTACTGTTAAATATGTGGATTCTTTCTCATTTCTTCATGTTTAATAATTGTTGAGTCCAAATGATGATACGTATTCCATTATAAAATTTCTTCGAAATCCTCATAAGAGAAAAAAACAGGTCACTTTATTGATACCTGTCTATAAATTATGACCAGTATACTTAAGACATAACCCTTAATTGCAGCAGAAGACACTGTGAAGTATTTTGTAATAGTAATAATAATAATAATAATAATAATTATTATTATAATTATTATTATTATTATTATTATTAAGAGAAAATAAGTCTACATTTCATGTGAAGCAGATGATTTGTATGAAATGTCATGATGTAGTTGCTATGAAAACTAATCTGCTACAAATTGTATTTGGTACTTGAACCCATTTGTGCCTATCGTCCTATAAATGGGACATTGGCAAACAGTGTAGACCCAGATCAGACGCCGGAAAACGCGGCGTCTGATCAGGATCAACACAGTTTTCATTAAGTACATGAATTTCTGTGCAACAAAGAAATAATTAAATCTAATCAGACACCCCTTTTACTGGAAATGGATCGGTACAAAGAGGTATGGTAGAAGAATACACTCGGCATAAATGTGCTGAAGTTAAGCAATATCTGATAAAGTGTAAGTGAAGCTCTTTCAACAGGAGAAAGCAGTCAGTTAACTCCCTTTATTACTTTCTGTAAATAACCAGGTCCAGTTAATTGGATTCCTCTGCTTTTATCATTAGTGTTTCCATTAAGTATCACTTCCTTTTCCTTAAATCTAATTTTAACAAGGTCATATGCCAATACAGATTCCAAAATATTTAAAAGAAACATTTTCTGTGCAATGAAATGTATAATATTATGGAGAAATGTAAAGTTTTGTTAAATTCCAATGATGACCTAAGATAAAAGCAGAGGATTCCAATGAGAGATAGCAGCAGTATTTCTATTATCTCCCTTGACAGGTAAAGTCCAAGGTAGATCAAATACTAACCAGGTCCTTCTAACTGGAATCCTCTGCTTTTATCATAGGTCATCAGTGGAATTTAACAAATTCTTAACTTTACATTTCTCCATATCCACATGGAAGATTAATTAATATTATATATTTCATTGTACAGGAAATGTTTCTTTTAAATATTTTGGAAGGTGTATTGGCATATGACCTTGTTAAAATTAGATTTATGAAGGAAAAGGAAGTGATACTTAATGGAAACAGAAAGTAATCAAGGGAGTTAACTGACTGCTTTCTCCTATTAGAATGACCTGGCCTCGGACCACAATTATTTTTCCATTACCTTCCATACAAAGACCTCTTGGGAAACAACTTTGCAATCGACGCATACTTTCTTCTGCTTATGTCATCATTTCTTACCTTCAAATTGATCCACTTTACACATGACCATGACTAGCTCCTTTTCCTGCTGTCGTCTGTCAAAGTAAACACCTGTCAGTTCATACCAGTTACAGCCCATGTAGGCTCACTTCTTAGGGGTGTGCTTAGGTTCACCCGTTTTCCTGAAATCAAAAGGAAACAAAGGAAACTCTTATTTTTTAAAACACCTACATGTTGATCTATCAAAAGAATCACAGTGAAGTAGTCTGCTCAGTCACTCATTTGAATAGGCATGTTTTCTTAATGTCTCCTCAAAACATGGAGTGTGGGTACTCATCAGAACCGTCTCGTCGAGGCGGTTCGAATGAGTACCATAATGTATGTTTTAGCAAAAGAGGTGAAAATGATGTATACCCCTGCAAAACCCCAGTTTTATTATATAAAAGTGGGGTTTAAGGGGGTCAAAATTGTATAAGCGTGTTTTCGTGTTGAAATGATGATGATGGGTTGGCTTTTTTTTTTTTTCAACATAAATTCATAGAGACGATTGAAGGGTGATAATGAAAGGCTCTGTACAATCATAAGCAAAATTCCGCCCCCAGCAGGATTAGAGCTCGGAACCTCGCGATCCGAAGTCGTGAGCGGTCACCCGGACGCTTTTTAATTTGAAACAGAATATCGGCCAATCCTGGGCCAGGGGCGTAAACAGGGTATCACATTTTTTGTTTGTTTCTTTGTGTTGAGGTTTTATGGCCCAGTCAACCCAGTGAGGTCATGTCGAGTGCTGTCAGTTTACCTAACCACACGTTTACTGGGTAGGCTTAGCCCTCTAAACGGTTAACCAGTATTGTGCACATTCTTTCGCAAGAAACTGACAATTGCCCTTCTTGAATCATGGGGCATTACATTAAAAATGTCCGTGTAACAAACATATAAATTAATTCCTCGACACAGTTATGAAATAAAGATACTTACAACCAGTAATCGGTTTGAGTCCTTCAATGAGTTTCAGTCTACCATAGAACCACCTGTAAATATAAAAAGAACATAACATAAGTAACCTATCATACCATACCATTCCATATTATATCATACCACACCACCCCACTCCGCATCGCACCTCACTGAATCGCACTGAATCGCACCGAATCGCACCTCACCTCACCTCTTCTCACCTCACCGCACCGCATCGCACCGCACCGCACCGCAACGTATCACACCACAGCACAACATACCACGCCACAGCATACCAAAATACAATCTTATACATTACATTACATTACATTATATTACATTACATTACATTACATTACAATCCAAATAGAAATACATTACAATAAACACTACAATTCAAATAGAGGAATACAAACCAAACCAACGAAACTAAATCAATCAGAAACATAACCAATCCAAACAAAACAAAACCAAATATATAAATCAATACAAAACATTACAATACAATTTACAAAACAATAAACACCATTATCCAAACAGAGAAAACCCAAATGAAACAGAATGCAACCAAATCAAACAGAAACTAAAACAAAATCAACGGATATAAGCATAATACAATACAATACATTACACTACAATATACAATACAATATAACAAACACTATAATCCAAATAGAGAAAAAACAAATGAACCCGAAAGACACCATTAACCCCAAACCAAATGAAACGTAACCAACTATATGATACAATATAAACACATTACACTACACCATACAATACAATAAACACTACAATCTAAATAGAGAAAAAAACAAACAAACCCGGAAGAAACTGAACCAAAGAAAAACCTGATGGAACCAATCCAAATCAAACCAACATAACAATACAAAATACAAAAGTACAATACTTAACTTCACTAGAATCCGGAATCTGATGACTCTTCCTAATGTTCATAGAACTTCATCTTATACCTAAAATGAAAAAAAAAAGTTTGTTTAGAATTAAATGAAAATTCATAGCTGAATATAAATAAAAATGTTTACATTATGTACATAATGCGAAAGTATGATCTTGGAGTTGTCACATTTTCTTGTTGTACCTAACAGACCTAAGCTCAGGATATATATGGTATTCTAAAGTTTCCATTTATCAGATGTAAGGTGGTGTTTGATCTGGGTCTAAAGTGCTAGCTCAGGACTGTCTGTCAAATACTTAGGATATTTTAAGTATTTTGTAATATCCATGTATTAGCTGTAACGTGGCATCTGATCTGGGTCTATACTGTTAGCGCAGGACTGTCTTAAAGAAGCCATTTATTAGATGCAAGGTGTCTGGTCTGGGTCCTCAGTGCTAGCTCAGGACTGTCTGTCAAACACTTAGGATATTTAAGGTATTTTGTAGTATCCATTTATTAGATGTAACATGGCATCTGTTCTGGGTCTACACTGTTAGCAGGACTGTCCGTCTAAAATTAGCCATTTATTAGATGTAAGGTGGC
Source organism: Anodontia alba (assembly GCA_964016985.1). Lineage (NCBI taxonomy): Eukaryota > Metazoa > Mollusca > Bivalvia > Lucinida > Lucinidae > Anodontia > Anodontia alba. The sequence goes on from OZ024834.1 coordinate 28,305,247, forward strand.
GTCTGATCTGGGTCTACACTGTAAGCGCAGGACTGTCTGTCTGAAAGAAGCCATTTATTAGATGCAAGGTGTCTGATCTGTGTCTACATTGCTAGCTGAGGACTGTCTGTCAAATACTTAGGGTATTTAAGGTATTCTTTAGTGTCCATTTATTAGATATAACATGGCATCTGATCTAGGTCTACACTGTTAGTTCAGGACTGTCTGTCTTAGACATTTATTAAATGTTAAGTGACATCTGATCTAGATCAACAGTGCAAGCTCAAGGCTGTCTGTCAAATACTTGGGACATTTAATGTATTTTGTAGTGTCCATTTATTAGATATAACATGGCATATGATCTGGGTCTACACTGTTAGCTCAGGACTGTCCTTCTTAGACATTTATTAGATGTAAAGTGGCGTCTGATCTAGGTCTACAGTGCTAGCTCAGGACTGTTGCAAATACCTAGGATATTTAAGGTATTCTGTAGTATCCATTTATTAGATGTAACATGGCATCAGATCTGGGTCTACACTGTTATCTCAGGACTGTCTGTTTTGAAGTAGCCATTTATTAGATGTAAGTTGGCGTCTGATCTGGGTCTACAGTGCTAGCTCAGGACTGTCTGTCAAATACTCAAGGTATTTTAGTTATTCTGCAGTATTCATTTATTAGATGTAACATGGCATCTGATTTGGGTCTACAATGTTAGCTCAGGACTATCTGTCCAATGCTTTGCATATAACATATATTCTACAGTATCCACTCATTAGATTATGGTGTCGTCTGATCTGGGTCTACACTGTTAGCTGATAGCCCATGCCTTTCAGTCTAATACTTAGGGTATATTCGGTATTCCGAAGTATCCATTTATTAAACGTAAGGTGGCGTCTGATCTGGGTCTACAGTGTTAGCTCAGGACTGTCTGTTCAATACTTAGGATATATATGGCATTCTAAAGTATCCATTTATTAGATGTAAGGTGGCGTCTGATCTGGGTCTAAAGCGTTAGCTCAGGACTGTCTATCCAATACTAAGGGTATATGCGTTATTCTACAGTATTCATAGATGCAATATGGCGTCTGATTTGAGTCTACACTGTTACCTCAGGACTGTCTGTCCAATGTTTTGAGTATAACAGGTATTCTATAGTATCCATTTATTAGATGTATGGTGTCGTCTGATCTGGGTCTATACTGATAGCTCAGGCCTTTCTGTCCAATACTTAGGGTATATACGGTATTCTACAGTATCCATTTATTAGATTTAAGGTGGCATGATAGCCCTGAACAGACTGCATGACATTCCACTTCCTGTAGTAGGGCAGAAGATCACATCCTGTACTGTTAAATATGTGGATTCTTTCTCATTTCTTCATGTTTAATAATTGTTGAGTCCAAATGATGATACGTATTCCATTATAAAATTTCTTCGAAATCCTCATAAGAGAAAAAAACAGGTCACTTTATTGATACCTGTCTATAAATTATGACCAGTATACTTAAGACATAACCCTTAATTGCAGCAGAAGACACTGTGAAGTATTTTATAATAGTAATAATAATAATAATAATAATAATTATTATTATAATTATTATTATTATTATTATTATTATTAAGAGAAAATAAGTCTACATTTCATGTGAAGCAGATGATTTGTATGAAATGTCATGATGTAGTTGCTATGAAAACTAATCTGCTACAAATTGTATTTGGTACTTGAACCCATTTGTGCCTATCGTCCTATAAATGGGACATTGGCAAACAGTGTAGACCCAGATCAGACGCCGGAAAACGCGGCGTCTGATCAGGATCAACACAGTTTTCATTAAGTACATGAATTTCTGTGCAACAAAGAAATAATTAAATCTAATCAGACACCCCTTTTACTGGAAATGGATCGGTACAAAGAGGTATGGTAGAAGAATACACTCGGCATAAATGTGCTGAAGTTAAGCAATATCTGATAAAGTGTAAGTGAAGCTCTTTCAACAGGAGAAAGCAGTCAGTTAACTCCCTTTATTACTTTCTGTAAATAACCAGGTCCAGTTAATTGGATTCCTCTGCTTTTATCATTAGTGTTTCCATTAAGTATCACTTCCTTTTCCTTAAATCTAATTTTAACAAGGTCATATGCCAATACAGATTCCAAAATATTTAAAAGAAACATTTTCTGTGCAATGAAATGTATAATATTATGGAGAAATGTAAAGTTTTGTTAAATTCCAATGATGACCTAAGATAAAAGCAGAGGATTCCAATGAGAGATAGCAGCAGTATTTCTATTATCTCCCTTGACAGGTAAAGTCCAAGGTAGATCAAATACTAACCAGGTCCTTCTAACTGGAATCCTCTGCTTTTATCATAGGTCATCAGTGGAATTTAACAAATTCTTAACTTTACATTTCTCCATATCCACATGGAAGATTAATTAATATTATATATTTCATTGTACAGGAAATGTTTCTTTTAAATATTTTGGAAGGTGTATTGGCATATGACCTTGTTAAAATTAGATTTATGAAGGAAAAGGAAGTGATACTTAATGGAAACAGAAAGTAATCAAGGGAGTTAACTGACTGCTTTCTCCTATTAGAATGACCTGGCCTCGGACCACAATTATTTTTCCATTACCTTCCATACAAAGACCTCTTGGGAAACAACTTTGCAATCGACGCATACTTTCTTCTGCTTATGTCATCATTTCTTACCTTCAAATTGATCCACTTTACACATGACCATGACTAGCTCCTCTTCCTGCTGTCGTCTGTCAAAGTAAACACCTGTCAGTTCATACCAGTTACAGCCCATGTAGGCTCACTTCTTAGGGGTGTGCTTAGGTTCACCCGTTTTCCTGAAATCAAAAGGAAACAAAGGAAACTCTTATTTTTTAAAACACCTACATGTTGATCTATCAAAAGAATCACAGTGAAGTAGTCTGCTCAGTCACTCATTTGAATAGGCATGTTTTCTTAATGTCTCCTCAAAACATGGAGTGTGGGTACTCATCAGAACCGTCTCGTCGAGGCGGTTCGAATGAGTACCATAATGTATGTTTTAGCAAAAGAGGTGAAAATGATGTATACCCCTGCAAAACCCCAGTTTTATTATATAAAAGTGGGGTTTAAGGGGGTCAAAATTGTATAAGCGTGTTTTCGTGTTGAAATGATGATGATGGGTTGGCTTTTTTTTTTTTCAACATAAATTCATATTGAGACGATTGAAGGGTGATAATGAAAGGCTCTGTACAATCATAAGCAAAATTCCGCCCCCAGCAGGATTAGAGCTCGGAACCTCGCGATCCGAAGTCGTGAGCGGTCATCCGGACGCTTTTTAATTTGAAACAGAATATCGGCCAATCTTGGGCCAGGGGCGTAAACAGGGTATCACATTTTTTTGTTTGTTTCTTTGTGTTGAGGTTTTATGGCCCAGTCAACCCAGTGAGGTCATGTCGAGTGCTGTCAGTTTACCTAACCACACGTTTACTGGGTAGGCTTAGCCCTCTAAACGGTTAACCAGTATTGTGCACATTCTTTCGCAAGAAACTGACAATTGCCCTTCTTGAATCATGGGGCATTATATTAAAAATGTCCGTGTAACAAACATATAAATTAATTCCTCGACACAGTTATGAAATAAAGATACTTACAACCACTAATCGGTTTGAGTCCTTCAATGAGTTTCAGTCTACCATAGAACCACCTGTAAATATAAAAAGAACATAACATAAGTAACCTATCATACCATACCATTCCATATTATATCATACCACACCACCCCACTCCGCATCGCACCTCACTGAATCGCACTGAATCGCACCGAATCGCACCTCACCTCACCTCTTCTCACCTCACCGCACCGCATCGCACCGCACCGCACCGCACCGCAACGTATCACACCACAGCACAACATACCACGCCACAGCATACCAAAATACAATCTTATACATTACATTACATTACATTATATTACATTACATTACATTACATTACAATCCAAATAGAAATACATTACAATAAACACTACAATTCAAATAGAGGAATACAAACCAAACCAACGAAACTAAATCAATCAGAAACATAACCAATCCAAACAAAACAAAACCAAATATATAAATCAATACAAAACATTACAATACAATTTACAAAACAATAAACACCATTATCCAAACAGAGAAAACCCAAATGAAACAGAATGCAACCAAATCAAACAGAAACTAAAACAAAATCAACGGATACAAGCATAATACAATACAATACATTACACTACAATATACAATACAATATAACAAACACTATAATCCAAATAGAGAAAAAACAAATGAACCCGAAAGACACCATTAACCCCAAACCAAATGAAACGTAACCAACTATATGATACAATATAAACACATTACACTACACCATACAATACAATAAACACTACAATCCAAATAGAGAAAAAAACAAACAAACCCGGAAGAAACTGAACCAAAGAAAAACCTGATGGAACCAATCCAAATCAAACCAACATAACAATACAAAATACAAAAGTACAATACTTAACTTCACTAGAATCCGGAATCTGATGACTCTTCCTAATGTTCATAGAACTTCATCTTATACCTAAAATGAAAAAAAAAAAAAGTTTGTTTAGAATTAAATGAAAATTCATAGCTGAATATAAATAAAAATATTTACATTATGTACATAATGCGAAAGTATGATCTTGGGAGTTGTCACATTTTCTTGTTGTACCTAACAGACCTAAGCTCAGGATATATATGGTATTCTACAGTTTCCATTTATCAGATGTAAGGTGGTGTTTGATCTGGGTCTAAAGTGCTAGCTCAGGACTGTCTGTCAAATACTTAGGATATTTAAAGTATTTTGTAATATCCATGTATTAGCTGTAACGTGGCATCTGATCTGGGTCTATACTGTTAGCGCAGGACTGTCTTAAAGAAGCCATTTATTAGATGCAAGGTGTCTGGTCTGGGTCCTCAGTGCTAGCTCAGGACTGTCTGTCAAACACTTAGGATATTTAAGGTATTTTGTAGTATCCATTTATTAGATGTAACATGGCATCTGATCTGGGTCTACACTGTTAGCAGGACTGTCTGTCTAAAATTAGCCATTTATTAGATGTAAGGTGGCGTCTGATCTGGGTCTACACTGTTAGCGCAGGACTGTGTCTGAAAGAAGCCATTTATTAGATGCAAGGTGTCTGATCTGTGTCTACATTGCTAGCTGAGGACTGTCTGTCAAATACCTAGGGTATTTAAGGTATTCTTTAGTGTCCATTTATTAGATATAACATGGCATCTGATCTAGGTCTACACTGTTAGTTCAGGACTGTCTGTCTTAGACATTTATTAAATGTTAAGTGACATCTGATCTGGATCAACAGTGCAAGCTCAAGGCTGTCTGTCAAATACTTGGGACATTTAATGTATTTTGTAGTGTCCATTTATTAGATATAACATGGCATATGATCTGGGTCTACACTGTTAGCTCAGGACTGTCCTTCTTAGACATTTATTAGATGTAAAGTGGCGTCTGATCTAGGTCTACAGTGCTAGCTCAGGACTGTTGCAAATACCTAGGATATTTGAGGTATTCTGTAGTATCCATTTATTAGATGTAACATGGCATCAGATCTGGGTCTACACTGTTATCTCAGGACTTTCTGTTTTGAAGTAGCCATTTATTAGATGTAAGTTGGCGTCTGATCTGGGTCTACAGTGCTAGCTCAGGACTGTCTGTCAAATACTCAAGGTATTTTAGTTATTCTGCAGTATTCATTTATTAGATGTAACATGGCATCTGATTTGGGTCTACAATGTTAGCTCAGGACTATCTGTCCAATGCTTTGCATATAACATATATTCTACAGTATCCACTCATTAGATTATGGTGTCGTCTGATCTGGGTCTACACTGTTAGCTGATAGCCCATGCCTTTCAGTCTAATACTTAGGGTATATTCGGTATTCCGAAGTATCCATTTATTAAACGTAAGGTGGCGTCTGATCTGGGTCTACAGTGTTAGCTCAGGACTGTCTGTTCAATACTTAGGATATATATGGCATTCTAAAGTATCCATTTATTAGATGTAAGGTGGCGTCTGATCTGGGTCTAAAGCGTTAGCTCAGGACTGTCTATCCAATACTAAGGGTATATGCGGTATTCTACAGTATTCATAGATGCAATATGGCATCTGATTTGAGTCTACACTGTTACCTCAGGACTGTCTGTCCAATGTTTTGAGTATAACAGGTATTCTATAGTACCCATTTATTAGATGTATGGTGTCGTCTGATCTGGGTCTATACTGATAGCTCAGGCCTTTCTGTCCAATACTTAGGGTATATACGGTATTCTACAGTATCCATTTATTAGATTTAAGGTGGCATGATAGCCCTGAACAGACTGCATGACATTCCACTTCCTGTAGTAGGGCAGAAGATCACATCCTGTACTGTTAAATATGTGGATTCTTTCTCATTTCTTCATGTTTAATAATTGTTGAGTCCAAATGATGATACGTATTCCATTATAAAATTTCTTCGAAATCCTCATAAGAGAAAAAAACAGGTCACTTTATTGATACCTGTCTATAAATTATGACCAGTATACTTAAGACATAACCCTTAATTGCAGCAGAAGACACTGTGAAGTATTTTATAATAGTAATAATAATAATAATAATAATAATTATTATTATAATTATTATTATTATTATTATTATTATTATTATTATTATTATTAAGAGAAAATAAGTCTACATTTCATGTGAAGCAGATGATTTGTATGAAATGTCATGATGTAGTTGCTATGAAAACTAATCTGCTACAAATTGTATTTGGTACTTGAACCCATTTGTGCCTATCGTCCTATAAATGGGACATTGGCAAACAGTGTAGACCCAGATCAGACGCCGGAAAACGCGGCGTCTGAGCAGGATCAACACAGTTTTCATTAAGTACATGAATTTCTGTGCAACAAAGAAATAATTAAATCTAATCAGACACCCCTTTTACTGGAAATGGATCGGTACAAAGAGGTATGGTAGAAGAATACACTCGGCATAAATGTGCTGAAGTTAAGCAATATCTGATAAAGTGTAAGTGAAGCTCTTTCAACAGGAGAAAGCAGTCAGTTAACTCCCTTTATTACTTTCTGTAAATAACCAGGTCCAGTTAATTGGATTCCTCTGCTTTTATCATTAGTGTTTCCATTAAGTATCACTTCCTTTTCCTTAAATCTAATTTTAACAAGGTCATATGCCAATACAGATTCCAAAATATTTAAAAGAAACATTTTCTGTGCAATGAAATGTATAATATTATGGAGAAATGTAAAGTTTTGTTAAATTCCAATGATGACCTAAGATAAAAGCAGAGGATTCCAATGAGAGATAGCAGCAGTATTTCTATTATCTCCCTTGACAGGTAAAGTCCAAGGTAGATCAAATACTAACCAGGTCCTTCTAACTGGAATCCTCTGCTTTTATCATAGGTCATCAGTGGAATTTAACAAATTCTTAACTTTACATTTCTCCATATCCACATGGAAGATTAATTAATATTATATATTTCATTGTACAGGAAATGTTTCTTTTAAATATTTTGGAAGGTGTATTGGCATATGACCTTGTTAAAATTAGATTTATGAAGGAAAAGGAAGTGATACTTAATGGAAACAGAAAGTAATCAAGGGAGTTAACTGACTGCTTTCTCCTATTAGAATGACCTGGCCTCGGACCACAATTATTTTTCCATTACCTTCCATACAAAGACCTCTTGGGAAACAACTTTGCAATCGACGCATACTTTCTTCTGCTTATGTCATCATTTCTTACCTTCAAATTGATCCACTTTACACATGACCATGACTAGCTCCTTTTCCTGCTGTCGTCTGTCAAAGTAAACACCTGTCAGTTCATACCAGTTACAGCCCATGTAGGCTCACTTCTTAGGGGTGTGCTTAGGTTCACCCGTTTTCCTGAAATCAAAAGGAAACAAAGGAAACTCTTATTTTTTAAAACACCTACATGTTGATCTATCAAAAGAATCACAGTGAAGTAGTCTGCTCAGTCCCTCATTTGAATAGGCATGTTTTCTAAATGTCTCCTCAAAACATGGAGTGTGGGTACTCATCAGAACCGTCTCGTCGAGGCGGTTCGAATGAGTACCATAATGTATGTTTTAGCAAAAGAGGTGAAAATGATGTATACCCCTGCAAAACCCCAGTTTTATTATATAAAAGTGGGGTTTAAGGGGGTCAAAATTGTATAAGCGTGTTTTCGTGTTGAAATGATGATGATGGGTTGGCTTTTTTTTTTTCAACATAAATTCATATTGAGACGATTGAAGGGTGATAATGAAAGGCTCTGTACAATCATAAGCAAAATTCTGCCCCCAGCAGGATTAGAGCTCGGAACCTCGCGATCCGAAGTCGTGAGCGGTCACCCGGACGCTTTTTAATTTGAAACAGAATATCGGCCAATCTTGGGCCAGGGGCGTAAACAGGGTATCACATTTTTTTGTTTGTTTCTTTGTGTTGAGGTTTTATGGCCCAGTCAACCCAGTGAGGTCATGTCGAGTGCTGTCAGTTTACCTAACCACACGTTTACTGGGTAGGCTTAGCCCTCTAAACGGTTAACCAGTATTGTGCACATTCTTTCGCAAGAAACTGACAATTGCCCTTCTTGAATCATGGGGCATTATATTAAAAATGTCCGTGTAACAAACATATAAATTAATTCCTCGACACAGTTATGAAATAAAGATACTTACAACCAGTAATCGGTTTGAGTCCTTCAATGAGTTTCAGTCTACCATAGAACCACCTGTAAATATAAAAAGAACATAACATAAGTAACCTATCATACCATACCATTCCATATTATATCATACCACCCCACCCCACTCCGCATCGCACCTCACTGAATCGCACTGAATCGCACCGAATCGCACCTCACCTCACCTCTTCTCACCTCACCGCACCGCATCGCACCGCACCGCACCGCAACGTATCACACCACAGCACAACATACCACGCCACAGCATACCAAAATACAATCTTATACATTACATTACATTACATTATATTACATTACATTACATTACAATCCAAATAGAAATACATTACAATAAACACTACAATTCAAATAGAGGAATACAAACCAAACCAACGAAACTAAATCAATCAGAAACATAACCAATCCAAACAAAACAAAACCAAATATATAAATCAATACAAAACATTACAATACAATTTACAAAACAATAAACACCATTATCCAAACAGAGAAAACCCAAATGAAATAGAATGCAACCAAATCAAACAGAAACTAAAACAAAATCAACGGATACAAGCATAATACAATACAATACATTACACTACAATATACAATACAATATAACAAACACTATAATCCAAATAGAGAAAAAACAAATGAACCCGAAAGACACCATTAACCCCAAACCAAATGAAACGTAACCAACTATATGATACAATATAAACACATTACACTACACCATACAATACAATAAACACTACAATCCAAATAGAGAAAAAAAACAAACAAACCCGGAAGAAACTGAACCAAAGAAAAACCTGATGGAACCAATCCAAATCAAACCAACATAACAATACAAAATACAAAAGTACAATACTTAACTTCACTAGAATCCGGAATCTGATGACTCTTCCTAATGTTCATAGAACTTCATCTTATACCTAAAATGAAAAAAAAAAAAGTTTGTTTAGAATTAAATGAAAATTCATAGCTGAATATAAATAAAAATGTTTACATTATGTACATAATGCGAAAGTATGATCTTGGAGTTGTCACATTTTCTTGTTGTACCTAACAGACCTAAGCTCAGGATATATATGGTATTCTAAAGTTTCCATTTATCAGATGTAAGGTGGTGTTTGATCTGGGTCTAAAGTGCTAGCTCAGGACTGTCTGTCAAATACTTAGGATATTTAAAGTATTTTGTAATATCCATGTATTAGCTGTAACGTGGCATCTGATCTGGGTCTATACTGTTAGCACAGGACTGTCTTAAAGAAGCCATTTATTAGATGCAAGGTGTCTGGTCTGGGTCCTCAGTGCTAGCTCAGGACTGTCTGTCAAACACTTAGGATATTTAAGGTATTTTGTAGTATCCATTTATTAGATGTAACATGGCATCTGATCTGGGTCTACACTGTTAGCAGGACTGTCTGTCTAAAATTAGCCATTTATTAGATGTAAGGTGGCGTCTGATCTGGGTCTACACTGTTAGCGCAGGACTGTCTGTCTGAAAGAAGCCATTTATTAGATGCAAGGTGTCTGATCTGTGTCTACATTGCTAGCTGAGGACTGTCTGTCAAATACCTAGGGTATTTAAGGTATTCTTTAGTGTCCATTTATTAGATATAACATGGCATCTGATCTAGGTCTACACTGTTAGTTCAGGACTGTCTGTCTTAGACATTTATTAAATGTTAAGTGACATCTGATCTGGATCAACAGTGCAAGCTCAAGGCTGTCTGTCAAATACTTGGGACATTTAATGTATTTTGTAGTGTCCATTTATTAGATATAACATGGCATATGATCTGGGTCTACACTGTTAGCTCAGGACTGTCCTTCTTAGACATTTATTTGATGTAAAGTGGCGTCTGATCTAGGTCTACAGTGCTAGCTCAGGACTGTTGCAAATACCTAGGATATTTAAGGTATTCTGTAGTATCCATTTATTAGATGTAACATGGCATCAGATCTGGGTCTACACTGTTATCTCAGGACTGTCTGTTTTGAAGTAGCCATTTATTAGATGTAAGTTGGCGTCTGATCTGGGTCTACAGTGCTAGCTCAGGACTGTCTGTCAAATACTCAAGGTATTTTAGTTATTCTGCAGTATTCATTTATTAGATGTAACATGGCATCTGATTTGGGTCTACAATGTTAGCTCAGGACTATCTGTCCAATGCTTTGCATATAACATATATTCTACAGTATCCACTCATTAGATTATGGTATCGTCTGATCTGGGTCTACACTGTTAGCTGATAGCCCATGCCTTTCAGTCTAATACTTAGGGTATATTCGGTATTCCGAAGTATCCATTTATTAAACGTAAGGTGGCGTCTGATCTGGGTCTACAGTGTTAGCTCAGGACTGTCTGTTCAATACTTAGGATATATATGGCATTCTAAAGTATCCATTTATTAGATGTAAGGTGGCGTCTGATCTGGGTCTAAAGCGTTAGCTCAGGACTGTCTATCCAATACTAAGGGTATATGCGGTATTCTACAGTATTCATAGATGCAATATGGCATCTGATTTGAGTCTACACTGTTACCTCAGGACTGTCTGTCCAATGTTTTGAGTATAACAGGTATTCTATAGTATCCATTTATTAGATGTATGGTGTCGTCTGATCTGGGTCTATACTGATAGCTCAGGCCTTTCTGTCCAATACTTAGGGTATATACGGTATTCTACAGTATCCATTTATTAGATTTAAGGTGGCATGATAGCCCTGAACAGACTGCATGACATTCCACTTCCTGTAGTAGGGCAGAAGATCACATCCTGTACTGTTAAATATGTGGATTCTTTCTCATTTCTTCATGTTTAATAATTGTTGAGTCCAAATGATGATACGTATTCCATTATAAAATTTCTTCGAAATCCTCATAAGAGAAAAAAACAGGTCACTTTATTGATACCTGTCTATAAATTATGACCAGTATACTTAAAGACATAACCCTTAATTGCAGCAGAAGACACTGTGAAGTATTTTATAATAGTAATAATAATAATAATAATTATTATTATAATTATTATTATTATTATTATTATTAAGAGAAAATAAGTCTACATTTCATGTGAAGCAGATGATTTGTATGAAATGTCATGATGTAGTTGCTATGAAAACTAATCTGCTACAAATTGTATTTGGTACTTGAACCCATTTGTGCCTATCGTCCTATAAATGGGACATTGGCAAACAGTGTAGACCCAGATCAGACGCCGGAAAACGCGGCGTCTGATCAGGATCAACACAGTTTTCATTAAGTACATGAATTTCTGTGCAACAAAGAAATAATTAAATCTAATCAGACACCCCTTTTACTGGAAATGGATCGGTACAAAGAGGTATGGTAGAAGAATACACTCGGCATAAATGTGCTGAAGTTAAGCAATATCTGATAAAGTGTAAGACTGAGTGAAGCTCTTTCAACAGGAGAAAGCAGTCAGTTAACTCCCTTTATTACTTTCTGTAAATAACCAGGTCCAGTTAATTGGATTCCTCTGCTTTTATCATTAGTGTTTCCATTAAGTATCACTTCCTTTTCCTTAAATCTAATTTTAACAAGGTCATATGCCAATACAGATTCCAAAATATTTAAAAGAAACATTTTCTGTGCAATGAAATGTATAATATTATGGAGAAATGTAAAGTTTTGTTAAATTCCAATGATGACCTAAGATAAAAGCAGAGGATTCCAATGAGAGATAGCAGCAGTATTTCTATTATCTCCCTTGACAGGTAAAGTCCAAGGTAGATCAAATACTAACCAGGTCCTTCTAACTGGAATCCTCTGCTTTTATCATAGGTCATCAGTGGAATTTAACAAATTCTTAACTTTACATTTCTCCATATCCACATGGAAGATTAATTAATATTATATATTTCATTGTACAGGAAATGTTTCTTTTAAATATTTTGGAAGGTGTATTGGCATATGACCTTGTTAAAATTAGATTTATGAAGGAAAAGGAAGTGATACTTAATGGAAACAGAAAGTAATCAAGGGAGTTAACTGACTGCTTTCTCCTATTAGAATGACCTGGCCTCGGACCACAATTATTTTTCCATTACCTTCCATACAAAGACCTCTTGGGAAACAACTTTGCAATCGACGCATACTTTCTTCTGCTTATGTCATCATTTCTTACCTTCAAATTGATCCACTTTACACATGACCATGACTAGCTCCTTTTCCTGCTGTCGTCTGTCAAAGTAAACACCTGTCAGTTCATACCAGTTACAGCCCATGTAGGCTCACTTCTTAGGGGTGTGCTTAGGTTCACCCGTTTTCCTGAAATCAAAAGGAAACAAAGGAAACTCTTATTTTTTAAAACACCTACATGTTGATCTATCAAAAGAATCACAGTGAAGTAGTCTGCTCAGTCCCTCATTTGAATAGGCATGAACATGGAGTGTGGGTACTCATCAGAACCGTCTCGTCGAGGCGGTTCGAATGAGTACCATAATGTATGTTTTAGCAAAAGAGGTGAAAATGATGTATACCCCTGCAAAACCCCAGTTTTATTATATAAAAGTGGGGTTTAAGGGGGTCAAAATTGTATAAGCGTGTTTTCGTGTTGAAATGATGATGATGGGTTGGCTTTTTTTTTTTCAACATAAATTCATATTGAGACGATTGAAGGGTGATAATGAAAGGCTCTGTACAATCATAAGCAAAATTCTGCCCCCAGCAGGATTAGAGCTCGGAACCTCGCGATCCGAAGTCGTGAGCGGTCACCCGGACGCTTTTTAATTTGAAACAGAATATCGGCCAATCTTGGGCCAGGGGCGTAAACAGGGTATCACATTTTTTTGTTTGTTTCTTTGTGTTGAGGTTTTATGGCCCAGTCAACCCAGTGAGGTCATGTCGAGTGCTGTCAGTTTATCTAACCACACGTGTACTGGGTAGGCTTAGCCCTCTAAACGGTTAACCAGTATTGTGCACATTCTTTCGCAAGAAACTGACAATTGCCCTTCTTGAATCATGGGGCATTATATTAAAAATGTCCGTGTAACAAACATATAAATTAATTCCTCGACACAGTTATGAAATAAAGATACTTACAACCAGTAATCGGTTTGAGTCCTTCAATGAGTTTCAGTCTACCATAGAACCACCTGTAAATATAAAAAGAACATAACATAAGTAACCTATCATACCATACCATTCCATATTATATCATACCACACCACCCCACTCCGCATCGCACCTCACTGAATCGCACTGAATCGCACCGAATCGCACCTCACCTCACCTCTTCTCACCTCACCGCACCGCATCGCACCGCACCGCACCGCAACGTATCACACCACAGCACAACATACCACGCCACAGCATACCAAAATACAATCTTATACATTACATTACATTACATTATATTACATTACATTACATTACAATCCAAATAGAAATACATTACAGTAAACACTACAATTCAAATAGAGGAATACAAACCAAACCAACGAAACTAAATCAATCAGAAACATAACCAATCCAAACAAAACAAAACCAAATATATCAATCAATACAAAACATTACAATACAATTTACAAAGCAATAAACACCATTATCCAAACAGAGAAAACCCAAATGAAACAGAATGCAACCAAATCAAACAGAAACTAAAACAAAATCAACGGATACAAGCATAATACAATACAATACATTACACTACAATATACAATACAATATAACAAACACTATAATCCAAATAGAGAAAAAACAAATGAACCCGAAAGACACCATTAACCCCAAACCAAATGAAACGTAACCAACTATATGATACAATATAAACACATTACACTACACCATACAATACAATAAACACTACAATCCAAATAGAGAAAAAAAAAACAAACCCGGAAGAAACTGAACCAAAGAAAAACCTGATGGAACCAATCCAAATCAAACCAACATAACAATACAAAATACAAAAGTACAATACTTAACTTCACTAGAATCCGGAATCTGATGACTCTTCCTAATGTTCATAGAACTTCATCTTATACCTAAAATGAAAAAAAAAAAAAGTTTGTTTAGAATTAAATGAAAATTCATAGCTGAATATAAATAAAAATGTTTACATTATGTACATAATGCGAAAGTATGATCTTGGAGTTGTCACATTTTCTTGTTGTACCTAACAGACCTAAGCTCAGGATATATATGGTATTCTACAGTTTCCATTTATCAGATGTAAGGTGGTGTTTGATCTGGGTCTAAAGTGCTAGCTCAGGACTGTCTGTCAAATACTTAGGATATTTAAAGTATTTTGTAATATCCATGTATTAGCTGTAACGTGGCATCTGATCTGGGTCTAACTGTTAGCGCAGGACTGTCTTAAAGAAGCCATTTATTAGATGCAAGGTGTCTGGTCTGGGTCCTCAGTGCTAGCTCAGGACTGTCTGTCAAACACTTAGGATATTTAAGGTATTTTGTAGTATCCATTTATTAGATGTAACATGGCATCTGATCTGGGTCTACACTGTTAGCAGGACTGTCTGTCTGAAAGAAGCCATTTATTAGATGCAAGGTGTCTGATCTGTGTCTACATTGCTAGCTGAGGACTGTCTGTCAAATACCTAGGGTATTTAAGGTATTCTTTAGTGTCCATTTATTAGATATAACATGGCATCTGATCTAGGTCTACACTGTTAGTTCAGGACTGTCTGTCTTAGACATTTATTAAATGTTAAGTGACATCTGATCTGGATCAACAGTGCAAGCTCAAGGCTGTCTGTCAAATACTTGGGACATTTAATGTATTTTGTAGTGTCCATTTATTAGATATAACATGGCATATGATCTGGGTCTACACTGTTAGCTCAGGACTGTCCTTCTTAGACATTTATTAGATGTAAAGTGGCGTCTGATCTAGGTCTACAGTGCTAGCTCAGGACTGTTGCAAATACCTAGGATATTTAAGGTATTCTGTAGTATCCATTTATTAGATGTAACATGGCATCAGATCTGGGTCTACACTGTTATCTCAGGACTGTCTGTTTTGAAGTAGCCATTTATTAGATGTAAGTTGGCGTCTGATCTGGGTCTACAGTGCTAGCTCAGGACTGTCTGTCAAATACTCAAGGTATTTTAGTTATTCTGCAGTATTCATTTATTAGATGTAACATGGCATCTGATTTGGGTCTACAATGTTAGCTCAGGACTATCTGTCCAATGCTTTGCATATAACATATATTCTACAGTATCCACTCATTAGATTATGGTGTCGTCTGATCTGGGTCTACACTGTTAGCTGATAGCCCATGCCTTTCAGTCTAATACTTAGGGTATATTCGGTATTCCGAAGTATCCATTTATTAAACGTAAGGTGGCGTCTGATCTGGGTCTACAGTGTTAGCTCAGGACTGTCTGTTCAATACTTAGGATATATATGGCATTCTAAAGTATCCATTTATTAGATGTAAGGTGGCGTCTGATCTGGGTCTAAAGCGTTAGCTCAGGACTGTCTATCCAATACTAAGGGTATATGCGGTATTCTACAGTATTCATAGATGCAATATGGCATCTGATTTGAGTCTACACTGTTACCTCAGGACTGTCTGTCCAATGTTTTGAGTATAACAGGTATTCTATAGTATCCATTTATTAGATGTATGGTGTCGTCTGATCTGGGTCTATACTGATAGCTCAGGCCTTTCTGTCCAATACTTAGGGTATATACGGTATTCTACAGTATCCATTTATTAGATTTAAGGTGGCATGATAGCCCTGAACAGACTGCATGACATTCCACTTCCTGTAGTAGGGCAGAAGATCACATCCTGTACTGTTAAATATGTGGATTCTTTCTCATTTCTTCATGTTTAATAATTGTTGAGTCCAAATGATGATACGTATTCCATTATAAAATTTCTTCGAAATCCTCATAAGAGAAAAAAACAGGTCACTTTATTGATACCTGTCTATAAATTATGACCAGTATACTTAAGACATAACCCTTAATTGCAGCAGAAGACACTGTGAAGTATTTTATAATAGTAATAATAATAACAATAATAATAATTATTATTATAATTATTATTATTATTATTATTATTATTAAGAGAAAATAAGTCTACATTTCATGTGAAGCAGATGATTTGTATGAAATGTCATGATGTAGTTGCTATGAAAACTAATCTGCTACAAATTGTATTTGGTACTTGAACCCATTTGTGCCTATCGTCCTATAAATGGGACATTGGCAAACAGTGTAGACCCAGATCAGACGCCGGAAAACGCGGCGTCTGATCAGGATCAACACAGTTTTCATTAAGTACATGAATTTCTGTGCAACAAAGAAATAATTAAATCTAATCAGACACCCCTTTTACTGGAAATGGATCGGTACAAAGAGGTATGGTAGAAGAATACACTCGGCATAAATGTGCTGAAGTTAAGCAATATCTGATAAAGTGTAAGTGAAGCTCTTTCAACAGGAGAAAGCAGTCAGTTAACTCCCTTTATTACTTTCTGTAAATAACCAGGTCCAGTTAATTGGATTCCTCTGCTTTTATCATTAGTGTTTCCATTAAGTATCACTTCCTTTTCCTTAAATCTAATTTTAACAAGGTCATATGCCAATACAGATTCCAAAATATTTAAAAGAAACATTTTCTGTGCAATGAAATGTATAATATTATGGAGAAATGTAAAGTTTTGTTAAATTCCAATGATGACCTAAGATAAAAGCAGAGGATTCCAATGAGAGATAGCAGCAGTATTTCTATTATCTCCCTTGACAGGTAAAGTCCAAGGTAGATCAAATACTAACCAGGTCCTTCTAACTGGAATCCTCTGCTTTTATCATAGGTCATCAGTGGAATTTAACAAATTCTTAACTTTACATTTCTCCATATCCACATGGAAGATTAATTAATATTATATATTTCATTGTACAGGAAATGTTTCTTTTAAATATTTTGGAAGGTGTATTGGCATATGACCTTGTTAAAATTAGATTTGTGAAGGAAAAGGAAGTGATACTTAATGGAAACAGAAAGTAATCAAGGGAGTTAACTGACTGCTTTCTCCTATTAGAATGACCTGGCCTCGGACCACAATTATTTTTCCATTACCTTCCATACAAAGACCTCTTGGGAAACAACTTTGCAATCGACGCATACTTTCTTCTGCTTATGTCATCATTTCTTACCTTCAAATTGATCCACTTTACACATGACCATGACTAGCTCCTTTTCCTGCTGTCGTCTGTCAAAGTAAACACCTGTCAGTTCATACCAGTTACAACCCATGTAGGCTCACTTCTTAGGGGTGTGCTTAGGTTCACCCGTTTTCCTGAAATCAAAAGGAAACAAAGGAAACTCTTATTTTTTAAAACACCTACATGTTGATCTATCAAAAGAATCACAGTGAAGTAGTCTGCTCAGTCCCTCATTTGAATGGGCATGTTTTCTAAATGTCTCCTCAAAACATGGAGTGTGGGTACTCATCAGAACCGTCTCGTCGAGGCGGTTCGAATGAGTACCATAATGTATGTTTTAGCAAAAGAGGTGAAAATGATGTATACCCCTGCAAAACCCCAGTTTTATTATATAAAAGTGGGGTTTAAGGGGGTCAAAATTGTATAAGCGTGTTTTCGTGTTGAAATGATGATGATGGGTTGGCTTTTTTTTTTTTCAACATAAATTCATATTGAGACGATTGAAGGGTGATAATGAAAGGCTCTGTACAATCATAAGCAAAATTCCGCCCCCAGCAGGATTAGAGCTCGGAACCTCGCGATCCGAAGTCGTGAGCGGTCACCCGGACGCTTTTTAATTTGAAACAGAATATCGGCCAATCTTGGGCCAGGGGCGTAAACAGGGTATCACATTTTTTTGTTTGTTTCTTTGTGTTGAGGTTTTATGGCCCAGTCAACCCAGTGAGGTCATGTCGAGTGCTGTCAGTTTACCTAACCACACGTTTACTGGGTAGGCTTAGCCCTCTAAACGGTTAACCAGTATTGTGCACATTCTTTCGCAAGAAACTGACAATTGCCCTTCTTGAATCATGGGGCATTATATTAAAAATGTCCGTGTAACAAACATATAAATTAATTCCTCGACACAGTTATGAAATAAAGATACTTACAACCAGTAATCGGTTTGAGTCCTTCAATGAGTTTCAGTCTACCATAGAACCACCTGTAAATATAAAAAGAACATAACATAAGTAACCTATCATACCATACCATTCCATATTATATCATACCACACCACCCCACTCCGCATCGCACCTCACTGAATCGCACCGAATCGCACCTCACCTCACCTCTTCTCACCTCACCGCACCGCATCGCACCGCACCGCACCGCAACGTATCACACCACAGCACAACATACCACGCCACAGCATACCAAAATACAATCTTATACATTACATTACATTACATTATATTACATTACATTACATTACAATCCAAATAGAAATACATTAAAATAAACACTACAATTCAAATAGAGGAATACAAACCAAACCAACGAAACTAAATCAATCAGAAACATAACCAATCCAAACAAAACAAAACCAAATATATAAATCAATACAAAACATTACAATACAATTTACAAAACAATAAACACCATTATCCAAACAGAGAAAACCCAAATGAAACAGAATGCAACCAAATCAAACAGAAACTAAAACAAAATCAACGGATACAAGCATAATACAATACAATACATTACACTACAATATACAATACAATATAACAAACACTATAATCCAAATAGAGAAAAAACAAATGAACCCGAAAGACACCATTAACCCCAAACCAAATGAAACGTAACCAACTATATGATACAATATAAACACATTACACTACACCATACAATACAATAAACACTACAATCCAAATAGAGAAAAAAACAAACAAACCCGGAAGAAACTGAACCAAAGAAAAACCTGATGGAACCAATCCAAATCAAACCAACATAACAATACAAAATACAAAAGTACAATACTTAACTTCACTAGAATCCGGAATCTGATGACTCTTCCTAATGTTCATAGAACTTCATCTTATACCTAAAATGAAAAAAAAAAAGTTTGTTTAGAATTAAATGAAAATTCATAGCTGAATATAAATAAAAATGTTTACATTATGTACATAATGCGAAAGTATGATCTTGGAGTTGTCACATTTTCTTGTTGTACCTAACAGACCTAAGCTCAGGATATATATGGTATTCTACAGTTTCCATTTATCAGATGTAAGGTGGTGTTTGATCTGGGTCTAAAGTGCTAGCTCAGGACTGTCTGTCAAATACTTAAGATATTTAAAGTATTTTGTAATATCCATGTATTAGCTGTAACGTGGCATCTGATCTGGGTCTATACTGTTAGCGCAGGACTGTCTTAAAGAAGCCATTTATTAGATGCAAGGTGTCTGGTCTGGGTCCTCAGTGCTAGCTCAGGACTGTCTGTCAAACACTTAGGATATTTAAGGTATTTTGTAGTATCCATTTATTAGATGTAACATGGCATCTGATCTGGGTCTACACTGTTAGCAGGACTGTCTGTCTAAAATTAGCCATTTATTAGATGTAAGGTGGCGTCTGATCTGGGTCTACACTGTTAGCGCAGGACTGTCTGTCTGAAAGAAGCCATTTATTAGATGCAAGGTGTCTGATCTGTGTCTACATTGCTAGCTGAGGACTGTCTGTCAAATACCTAGGGTATTTAAGGTATTCTTTAGTGTCCATTTATTAGATATAACATGGCATCTGATCTAGGTCTACACTGTTAGTTCAGGACTGTCTGTCTTAGACATTTATTAAATGTTAAGTGACATCTGATCTGGATCAACAGTGCAAGCTCAAGGCTGTCTGTCAAATACTTGGGACATTTAATGTATTTTGTAGTGTCCATTTATTAGATATAACATGGCATATGATCTGGGTCTACACTGTTAGCTCAGGACTGTCCTTCTTAGACATTTATTAGATGTAAAGTGGCGTCTGATCTAGGTCTACAGTGCTAGCTCAGGACTGTTGCAAATACCTAGGATATTTAAGGTATTCTGTAGTATCCATTTATTAGAAGTAACATGGCATCAGATCTGGGTCTACACTGTTATCTCAGGACTGTCTGTTTTGAAGTAGCCATTTATTAGATGTAAGTTGGCGTCTGATCTGGGTCTACAGTGCTAGCTCAGGACTGTCTGTCAAATACTCAAGGTATTTTAGTTATTCTGCAGTATTCATTTATTAGATGTAACATGGCATCTGATTTGGGTCTACAATGTTAGCTCAGGACTATCTGTCCAATGCTTTGCATATAACATATATTCTACAGTATCCACTCATTAGATTATGGTGTCGTCTGATCTGGGTCTACACTGTTAGCTGATAGCCCATGCCTTTCAGTCTAATACTTAGGGTATATTCGGTATTCCGAAGTATCCATTTATTAAACGTAAGGTGGCGTCTGATCTGGGTCTACAGTGTTAGCTCAGGACTGTCTGTTCAATACTTAGGATATATATGGCATTCTAAAGTATCCATTTATTAGATGTAAGGTGGCGTCTGATCTGGGTCTAAAGCGTTAGCTCAGGACTGTCTATCCAATACTAAGGGTATATGCGGTATTCTACAGTATTCATAGATGCAATATGGCATCTGATTTGAGTCTACACTGTTACCTCAGGACTGTCTGTCCAATGTTTTGAGTATAACAGGTATTCTATAGTATCCATTTATTAGATGTATGGTGTCGTCTGATCTGGGTCTATACTGATAGCTCAGGCCTTTCTGTCCAATACTTAGGGTATATACGGTATTCTACAGTATCCATTTATTAGATTTAAGGTGGCATGATAGCCCTGAACAGACTGCATGACATTCCACTTCCTGTAGTAGGGCAGAAGATCACATCCTGTACTGTTAAATATGTGGATTCTTTCTCATTTCTTCATGTTTAATAATTGTTGAGTCCAAATGATGATACGTATTCCATTATAAAATTTCTTCGAAATCCTCATAAGAGAAAAAAACAGGTCACTTTATTGATACCTGTCTATAAATTATGACCAGTATACTTAAGACATAACCCTTAATTGCAGCAGAAGACACTGTGAAGTATTTTATAATAGTAATAATAATAACAATAATAATAATTATTATTATAATTATTATTATTATTATTATTATTATTAAGAGAAAATAAGTCTACATTTCATGTGAAGCAGATGATTTGTATGAAATGTCATGATGTAGTTGCTATGAAAACTAATCTGCTACAAATTGTATTTGGTACTTGAACCCATTTGTGCCTATCGTCCTATAAATGGGACATTGGCAAACAGTGTAGACCCAGATCAGACGCCGGAAAACGCGGCGTCTGATCAGGATCAACACAGTTTTCATTAAGTACATGAATTTCTGTGCAACAAAGAAATAATTAAATCTAATCAGACACCCCTTTTACTGGAAATGGATCGGTACAAAGAGGTATGGTAGAAGAATACACTCGGCATAAATGTGCTGAAGTTAAGCAATATCTGATAAAGTGTAAGTGAAGCTCTTTCAACAGGAGAAAGCAGTCAGTTAACTCCCTTTATTACTTTCTGTAAATAACCAGGTCCAGTTAATTGGATTCCTCTGCTTTTATCATTAGTGTTTCCATTAAGTATCACTTCCTTTTCCTTAAATCTAATTTTAACAAGGTCATATGCCAATACAGATTCCAAAATATTTAAAAGAAACATTTTCTGTGCAATGAAATGTATAATATTATGGAGAAATGTAAAGTTTTGTTAAATTCCAATGATGACCTAAGATAAAAGCAGAGGATTCCAATGAGAGATAGCAGCAGTATTTCTATTATCTCCCTTGACAGGTAAAGTCCAAGGTAGATCAAATACTAACCAGGTCCTTCTAACTGGAATCCTCTGCTTTTATCATAGGTCATCAGTGGAATTTAACAAATTCTTAACTTTACATTTCTCCATATCCACATGGAAGATTAATTAATATTATATATTTCATTGTACAGGAAATGTTTCTTTTAAATATTTTGGAAGGTGTATTGGCATATGACCTTGTTAAAATTAGATTTGTGAAAAAAAAAGGAAGTGATACTTAATGGAAACAGAAAGTAATCAAGGGAGTTAACTGACTGCTTTCTCCTATTAGAATGACCTGGCCTCGGACCACAATTATTTTTCCATTACCTTCCATACAAAGACCTCTTGGGAAACAACTTTGCAATCGACGCATACTTTCTTCTGCTTATGTCATCATTTCTTACCTTCAAATTGATCCACTTTACACATGACCATGACTAGCTCCTTTTCCTGCTGTCGTCTGTCAAAGTAAACACCTGTCAGTTCATACCAGTTACAACCCATGTAGGCTCACTTCTTAGGGGTGTGCTTAGGTTCACCCGTTTTCCTGAAATCAAAAGGAAACAAAGGAAACTCTTATTTTTTAAAACACCTACATGTTGATCTATCAAAAGAATCACAGTGAAGTAGTCTGCTCAGTCCCTCATTTGAATGGGCATGTTTTCTAAATGTCTCCTCAAAGCATGGAGTGTGGGTACTCATCAGAACCGTCTCGTCGAGGCGGTTCGAATGAGTACCATAATGTATGTTTTAGCAAAAGAGGTGAAAATGATGTATACCCCTGCAAAACCCCAGTTTTATTATATAAAAGTGGGGTTTAAGGGGGTCAAAATTGTATAAGCGTGTTTTCGTGTTGAAATGATGATGATGGGTTGGCTTTTTTTTTTTTCAACATAAATTCATATTGAGACGATTGAAGGGTGATAATGAAAGGCTCTGTACAATCATAAGCAAAATTCCGCCCCCAGCAGGATTAGAGCTCGGAACCTCGCGATCCGAAGTCGTGAGCGGTCACCCGGACGCTTTTTAATTTGAAACAGAATATCGGCCAATCTTGGGCCAGGGGCGTAAACAGGGTATCACATTTTTTTGTTTGTTTCTTTGTGTTGAGGTTTTATGGCCCAGTCAACCCAGTGAGGTCATGTCGAGTGCTGTCAGTTTACCTAACCACACGTTTACTGGGTAGGCTTAGCCCTCTAAACGGTTAACCAGTATTGTGCACATTCTTTCGCAAGAAACTGACAATTGCCCTTCTTGAATCATGGGGCATTATATTAAAAATGTCCGTGTAACAAACATATAAATTAATTCCTCGACACAGTTATGAAATAAAGATACTTACAACCAGTAATCGGTTTGAGTCCTTCAATGAGTTTCAGTCTACCATAGAACCACCTGTAAATATAAAAAGAACATAACATAAGTAACCTATCATACCATACCATTCCATATTATATCATACCACACCACCCCACTCCGCATCGCACCTCACTGAATCGCACCGAATCGCACCTCACCTCACCTCTTCTCACCTCACCGCACCGCATCGCACCGCACCGCACCGCAACGTATCACACCACAGCACAACATACCACGCCACAGCATACCAAAATACAATCTTATACATTACATTACATTACATTATATTACATTACATTACATTACAATCCAAATAGAAATACATTACAATAAACACTACAATTCAAATAGAGGAATACAAACCAAACCAACGAAACTAAATCAATCAGAAACATAACCAATCCAAACAAAACAAAACCAAATATATAAATCAATACAAAACATTACAATACAATTTACAAAACAATAAACACCATTATCCAAACAGAGAAAACCCAAATGAAACAGAATGCAACCAAATCAAACAGAAACTAAAACAAAATCAACGGATACAAGCATAATACAATACAATACATTACACTACAATATACAATACAATATAACAAACACTATAATCCAAATAGAGAAAAAACAAATGAACCCGAAAGACACCATTAACCCCAAACCAAATGAAACGTAACCAACTATATGATACAATATAAACACATTACACTACACCATACAATACAATAAACACTACAATCCAAATAGAGAAAAAAACAAACAAACCCGGAAGAAACTGAACCAAAGAAAAACCTGATGGAACCAATCCAAATCAAACCAACATAACAATACAAAATACAAAAGTACAATACTTAACTTCACTAGAATCCGGAATCTGATGACTCTTCCTAATGTTCATAGAACTTCATCTTATACCTAAAATGAAAAAAAAAAAAGTTTGTTTAGAATTAAATGAAAATTCATAGCTGAATATAAATAAAAATGTTTACATTATGTACATAATGCGAAAGTATGATCTTGGAGTTGTCACATTTTCTTGTTGTACCTAACAGACCTAAGCTCAGGATATATATGGTATTCTACAGTTTCCATTTATCAGATGTAAGGTGGTGTTTGATCTGGGTCTAAAGTGCTAGCTCAGGACTGTCTGTCAAATACTTAAGATATTTAAAGTATTTTGTAATATCCATGTATTAGCTGTAACGTGGCATCTGATCTGGGTCTATACTGTTAGCGCAGGACTGTCTTAAAGAAGCCATTTATTAGATGCAAGGTGTCTGGTCTGGGTCCTCAGTGCTAGCTCAGGACTGTCTGTCAAACACTTAGGATATTTAAGGTATTTTGTAGTATCCATTTATTAGATGTAACATGGCATCTGATCTGGGTCTACACTGTTAGCAGGACTGTCTGTCTAAAATTAGCCATTTATTAGATGTAAGGTGGCGTCTGATCTGGGTCTACACTGTTAGCGCAGGACTGTCTGTCTGAAAGAAGCCATTTATTAGATGCAAGGTGTCTGATCTGTGTCTACATTGCTAGCTGAGGACTGTCTGTCAAATACCTAGGGTATTTAAGGTATTCTTTAGTGTCCATTTATTAGATATAACATGGCATCTGATCTAGGTCTACACTGTTAGTTCAGGACTGTCTGTCTTAGACATTTATTAAATGTTAAGTGACATCTGATCTGGATCAACAGTGCAAGCTCAAGGCTGTCTGTCAAATACTTGGGACATTTAATGTATTTTGTAGTGTCCATTTATTAGATATAACATGGCATATGATCTGGGTCTACACTGTTAGCTCAGGACTGTCCTTCTTAGACATTTATTAGATGTAAAGTGGCGTCTGATCTAGGTCTACAGTGCTAGCTCAGGACTGTTGCAAATACCTAGGATATTTAAGGTATTCTGTAGTATCCATTTATTAGAAGTAACATGGCATCAGATCTGGGTCTACACTGTTATCTCAGGACTGTCTGTTTTGAAGTAGCCATTTATTAGATGTAAGTTGGCGTCTGATCTGGGTCTACAGTGCTAGCTCAGGACTGTCTGTCAAATACTCAAGGTATTTTAGTTATTCTGCAGTATTCATTTATTAGATGTAACATGGCATCTGATTTGGGTCTACAATGTTAGCTCAGGACTATCTGTCCAATGCTTTGCATATAACATATATTCTACAGTATCCACTCATTAGATTATGGTGTCGTCTGATCTGGGTCTACACTGTTAGCTGATAGCCCATGCCTTTCAGTCTAATACTTAGGGTATATTCGGTATTCCGAAGTATCCATTTATTAAACGTAAGGTGGCGTCTGATCTGGGTCTACAGTGTTAGCTCAGGACTGTCTGTTCAATACTTAGGATATATATGGCATTCTAAAGTATCCATTTATTAGATGTAAGGTGGCGTCTGATCTGGGTCTAAAGCGTTAGCTCAGGACTGTCTATCCAATACTAAGGGTATATGCGGTATTCTACAGTATTCATAGATGCAATATGGCATCTGATTTGAGTCTACACTGTTACCTCAGGACTGTCTGTCCAATGTTTTGAGTATAACAGGTATTCTATAGTATCCATTTATTAGATGTATGGTGTCGTCTGATCTGGGTCTATACTGATAGCTCAGGCCTTTCTGTCCAATACTTAGGGTATATACGGTATTCTACAGTATCCATTTATTAGATTTAAGGTGGCATGATAGCCCTGAACAGACTGCATGACATTCCACTTCCTGTAGTAGGGCAGAAGATCACATCCTGTACTGTTAAATATGTGGATTCTTTCTCATTTCTTCATGTTTAATAATTGTTGAGTCCAAATGATGATACGTATTCCATTATAAAATTTCTTCGAAATCCTCATAAGAGAAAAAAACAGGTCACTTTATTGATACCTGTCTATAAATTATGACCAGTATACTTAAGACATAACCCTTAATTGCAGCAGAAGACACTGTGAAGTATTTTATAATAGTAATAATAATAACAATAATAATAATTATTATTATAATTATTATTATTATTATTATTATTATTAAGAGAAAATAAGTCTACATTTCATGTGAAGCAGATGATTTGTATGAAATGTCATGATGTAGTTGCTATGAAAACTAATCTGCTACAAATTGTATTTGGTACTTGAACCCATTTGTGCCTATCGTCCTATAAATGGGACATTGGCAAACAGTGTAGACCCAGATCAGACGCCGGAAAACGCGGCGTCTGATCAGGATCAACACAGTTTTCATTAAGTACATGAATTTCTGTGCAACAAAGAAATAATTAAATCTAATCAGACACCCCTTTTACTGGAAATGGATCGGTACAAAGAGGTATGGTAGAAGAATACACTCGGCATAAATGTGCTGAAGTTAAGCAATATCTGATAAAGTGTAAGTGAAGCTCTTTCAACAGGAGAAAGCAGTCAGTTAACTCCCTTTATTACTTTCTGTAAATAACCAGGTCCAGTTAATTGGATTCCTCTGCTTTTATCATTAGTGTTTCCATTAAGTATCACTTCCTTTTCCTTAAATCTAATTTTAACAAGGTCATATGCCAATACAGATTCCAAAATATTTAAAAGAAACATTTTCTGTGCAATGAAATGTATAATATTATGGAGAAATGTAAAGTTTTGTTAAATTCCAATGATGACCTAAGATAAAAGCAGAGGATTCCAATGAGAGATAGCAGCAGTATTTCTATTATCTCCCTTGACAGGTAAAGTCCAAGGTAGATCAAATACTAACCAGGTCCTTCTAACTGGAATCCTCTGCTTTTATCATAGGTCATCAGTGGAATTTAACAAATTCTTAACTTTACATTTCTCCATATCCACATGGAAGATTAATTAATATTATATATTTCATTGTACAGGAAATGTTTCTTTTAAATATTTTGGAAGGTGTATTGGCATATGACCTTGTTAAAATTAGATTTGTGAAGGAAAAGGAAGTGATACTTAATGGAAACAGAAAGTAATCAAGGGAGTTAACTGACTGCTTTCTCCTATTAGAATGACCTGGCCTCGGACCACAATTATTTTTCCATTACCTTCCATACAAAGACCTCTTGGGAAACAACTTTGCAATCGACGCATACTTTCTTCTGCTTATGTCATCATTTCTTACCTTCAAATTGATCCACTTTACACATGACCATGACTAGCTCCTTTTCCTGCTGTCGTCTGTCAAAGTAAACACCTGTCAGTTCATACCAGTTACAACCCATGTAGGCTCACTTCTTAGGGGTGTGCTTAGGTTCACCCGTTTTCCTGAAATCAAAAGGAAACAAAGGAAACTCTTATTTTTTAAAACACCTACATGTTGATCTATCAAAAGAATCACAGTGAAGTAGTCTGCTCAGTCCCTCATTTGAATGGGCATGTTTTCTAAATGTCTCCTCAAAACATGGAGTGTGGGTACTCATCAGAACCGTCTCGTCGAGGCGGTTCGAATGAGTACCATAATGTATGTTTTAGCAAAAGAGGTGAAAATGATGTATACCCCTGCAAAACCCCAGTTTTATTATATAAAAGTGGGGTTTAAGGGGGTCAAAATTGTATAAGCGTGTTTTCGTGTTGAAATGATGATGATGGGTTGGCTTTTTTTTTTTTCAACATAAATTCATATTGAGACGATTGAAGGGTGATAATGAAAGGCTCTGTACAATCATAAGCAAAATTCCGCCCCCAGCAGGATTAGAGCTCGGAACCTCGCGATCCGAAGTCGTGAGCGGTCACCCGGACGCTTTTTAATTTGAAACAGAATATCGGCCAATCTTGGGCCAGGGGCGTAAACAGGGTATCACATTTTTTTGTTTGTTTCTTTGTGTTGAGGTTTTATGGCCCAGTCAACCCAGTGAGGTCATGTCGAGTGCTGTCAGTTTACCTAACCACACGTTTACTGGGTAGGCTTAGCCCTCTAAACGGTTAACCAGTATTGTGCACATTCTTTCGCAAGAAACTGACAATTGCCCTTCTTGAATCATGGGGCATTATATTAAAAATGTCCGTGTAACAAACATATAAATTAATTCCTCGACACAGTTATGAAATAAAGATACTTACAACCAGTAATCGGTTTGAGTCCTTCAATGAGTTTCAGTCTACCATAGAACCACCTGTAAATATAAAAAGAACATAACATAAGTAACCTATCATACCATACCATTCCATATTATATCATACCACACCACCCCACTCCGCATCGCACCTCACTGAATCGCACCGAATCGCACCTCACCTCACCTCTTCTCACCTCACCGCACCGCATCGCACCGCACCGCACCGCAACGTATCACACCACAGCACAACATACCACGCCACAGCATACCAAAATACAATCTTATACATTACATTACATTACATTATATTACATTACATTACATTACAATCCAAATAGAAATACATTACAATAAACACTACAATTCAAATAGAGGAATACAAACCAAACCAACGAAACTAAATCAATCAGAAACATAACCAATCCAAACAAAACAAAACCAAATATATAAATCAATACAAAACATTACAATACAATTTACAAAACAATAAACACCATTATCCAAACAGAGAAAACCCAAATGAAACAGAATGCAACCAAATCAAACAGAAACTAAAACAAAATCAACGGATACAAGCATAATACAATACAATACATTACACTACAATATACAATACAATATAACAAACACTATAATCCAAATAGAGAAAAAACAAATGAACCCGAAAGACACCATTAACCCCAAACCAAATGAAACGTAACCAACTATATGATACAATATAAACACATTACACTACACCATACAATACAATAAACACTACAATCCAAATAGAGAAAAAAACAAACAAACCCGGAAGAAACTGAACCAAAGAAAAACCTGATGGAACCAATCCAAATCAAACCAACATAACAATACAAAATACAAAAGTACAATACTTAACTTCACTAGAATCCGGAATCTGATGACTCTTCCTAATGTTCACAGAACTTCATCTTATACCTAAAATGAAAAAAAAAAAGTTTGTTTAGAATTAAATGAAAATTCATAGCTGAATATAAATAAAAATGTTTACATTATGTACATAATGCGAAAGTATGATCTTGGAGTTGTCACATTTTCTTGTTGTACCTAACAGACCTAAGCTCAGGATATATATGGTATTCTACAGTTTCCATTTATCAGATGTAAGGTGGTGTTTGATCTGGGTCTAAAGTGCTAGCTCAGGACTGTCTGTCAAATACTTAAGATATTTAAAGTATTTTGTAATATCCATGTATTAGCTGTAACGTGGCATCTGATCTGGGTCTATACTGTTAGCGCAGGACTGTCTTAAAGAAGCCATTTATTAGATGCAAGGTGTCTGGTCTGGGTCCTCAGTGCTAGCTCAGGACTGTCTGTCAAACACTTAGGATATTTAAGGTATTTTGTAGTATCCATTTATTAGATGTAACATGGCATCTGATCTGGGTCTACACTGTTAGCAGGACTGTCTGTCTAAAATTAGCCATTTATTAGATGTAAGGTGGCGTCTGATCTGGGTCTACACTGTTAGCGCAGGACTGTCTGTCTGAAAGAAGCCATTTATTAGATGCAAGGTGTCTGATCTGTGTCTACATTGCTAGCTGAGGACTGTCTGTCAAATACCTAGGGTATTTAAGGTATTCTTTAGTGTCCATTTATTAGATATAACATGGCATCTGATCTAGGTCTACACTGTTAGTTCAGGACTGTCTGTCTTAGACATTTATTAAATGTTAAGTGACATCTGATCTGGATCAACAGTGCAAGCTCAAGGCTGTCTGTCAAATACTTGGGACATTTAATGTATTTTGTAGTGTCCATTTATTAGATATAACATGGCATATGATCTGGGTCTACACTGTTAGCTCAGGACTGTCCTTCTTAGACATTTATTAGATGTAAAGTGGCGTCTGATCTAGGTCTACAGTGCTAGCTCAGGACTGTTGCAAATACCTAGGATATTTAAGGTATTCTGTAGTATCCATTTATTAGATGTAACATGGCATCAGATCTGGGTCTACACTGTTATCTCAGGACTGTCTGTTTTGAAGTAGCCATTTATTAGATGTAAGTTGGCGTCTGATCTGGGTCTACAGTGCTAGCTCAGGACTGTCTGTCAAATACTCAAGGTATTTTAGTTATTCTGCAGTATTCATTTATTAGATGTAACATGGCATCTGATTTGGGTCTACAATGTTAGCTCAGGACTATCTGTCCAATGCTTTGCATATAACATATATTCTACAGTATCCACTCATTAGATTATGGTGTCGTCTGATCTGGGTCTACACTGTTAGCTGATAGCCCATGCCTTTCAGTCTAATACTTAGGGTATATTCGGTATTCCGAAGTATCCATTTATTAAACGTAAGGTGGCGTCTGATCTGGGTCTACAGTGTTAGCTCAGGACTGTCTGTTCAATACTTAGGATATATATGGCATTCTAAAGTATCCATTTATTAGATGTAAGGTGGCGTCTGATCTGGGTCTAAAGCGTTAGCTCAGGACTGTCTATCCAATACTAAGGGTATATGCGGTATTCTACAGTATTCATAGATGCAATATGGCATCTGATTTGAGTCTACACTGTTACCTCAGGACTGTCTGTCCAATGTTTTGAGTATAACAGGTATTCTATAGTATCCATTTATTAGATGTATGGTGTCGTCTGATCTGGGTCTATACTGATAGCTCAGGCCTTTCTGTCCAATACTTAGGGTATATACGGTATTCTACAGTATCCATTTATTAGATTTAAGGTGGCATGATAGCCCTGAACAGACTGCATGACATTCCACTTCCTGTAGTAGGGCAGAAGATCACATCCTGTACTGTTAAATATGTGGATTCTTTCTCATTTCTTCATGTTTAATAATTGTTGAGTCCAAATGATGATACGTATTCCATTATAAAATTTCTTCGAAATCCTCATAAGAGAAAAAAACAGGTCACTTTATTGATACCTGTCTATAAATTATGACCAGTATACTTAAGACATAACCCTTAATTGCAGCAGAAGACACTGTGAAGTATTTTATAATAGTAATAATAATAACAATAATAATAATTATTATTATAATTATTATTATTATTATTATTATTATTATTAAGAGAAAATAAGTCTACATTTCATGTGAAGCAGATGATTTGTATGAAATGTCATGATGTAGTTGCTATGAAAACTAATCTGCTACAAATTGTATTTGGTACTTGAACCCATTTGTGCCTATCGTCCTATAAATGGGACATTGGCAAACAGTGTAGACCCAGATCAGACGCCGGAAAACGCGGCGTCTGATCAGGATCAACACAGTTTTCATTAAGTACATGAATTTCTGTGCAACAAAGAAATAATTAAATCTAATCAGACACCCCTTTTACTGGAAATGGATCGGTACAAAGAGGTATGGTAGAAGAATACACTCGGCATAAATGTGCTGAAGTTAAGCAATATCTGATAAAGTGTAAGTGAAGCTCTTTCAACAGGAGAAAGCAGTCAGTTAACTCCCTTTATTACTTTCTGTAAATAACCAGGTCCAGTTAATTGGATTCCTCTGCTTTTATCATTAGTGTTTCCATTAAGTATCACTTCCTTTTCCTTAAATCTAATTTTAACAAGGTCATATGCCAATACAGATTCCAAAATATTTAAAAGAAACATTTTCTGTGCAATGAAATGTATAATATTATGGAGAAATGTAAAGTTTTGTTAAATTCCAATGATGACCTAAGATAAAAGCAGAGGATTCCAATGAGAGATAGCAGCAGTATTTCTATTATCTCCCTTGACAGGTAAAGTCCAAGGTAGATCAAATACTAACCAGGTCCTTCTAACTGGAATCCTCTGCTTTTATCATAGGTCATCAGTGGAATTTAACAAATTCTTAACTTTACATTTCTCCATATCCACATGGAAGATTAATTAATATTATATATTTCATTGTACAGGAAATGTTTCTTTTAAATATTTTGGAAGGTGTATTGGCATATGACCTTGTTAAAATTAGATTTGTGAAGGAAAAGGAAGTGATACTTAATGGAAACAGAAAGTAATCAAGGGAGTTAACTGACTGCTTTCTTCTATTAGAATGACCTGGCCTCGGACCACAATTATTTTTCCATTACCTTCCATACAAAGACCTCTTGGGAAACAACTTTGCAATCGACGCATACTTTCTTCTGCTTATGTCATCATTTCTTACCTTCAAATTGATCCACTTTACACATGACCATGACTAGCTCCTTTTCCTGCTGTCGTCTGTCAAAGTAAACACCTGTCAGTTCATACCAGTTACAACCCATGTAGGCTCACTTCTTAGGGGTGTGCTTAGGTTCACCCGTTTTCCTGAAATCAAAAGGAAACAAAGGAAACTCTTATTTTTTAAAACACCTACATGTTGATCTATCAAAAGAATCACAGTGAAGTAGTCTGCTCAGTCCCTCATTTGAATGGGCATGTTTTCTAAATGTCTCCTCAAAACATGGAGTGTGGGTACTCATCAGAACCGTCTCGTCGAGGCGGTTCGAATGAGTACCATAATGTATGTTTTAGCAAAAGAGGTGAAAATGATGTATACCCCTGCAAAACCCCAGTTTTATTATATAAAAGTGGGGTTTAAGGGGGTCAAAATTGTATAAGCGTGTTTTCGTGTTGAAATGATGATGATGGGTTGGCTTTTTTTTTTTCAACATAAATTCATATTGAGACGATTGAAGGGTGATAATGAAAGGCTCTGTACAATCATAAGCAAAATTCCGCCCCCAGCAGGATTAGAGCTCGGAACCTCGCGATCCGAAGTCGTGAGCGGTCACCCGGACGCTTTTTAATTTGAAACAGAATATCGGCCAATCTTGGGCCAGGGGCGTAAACAGGGTATCACATTTTTTTGTTTGTTTCTTTGTGTTGAGGTTTTATGGCCCAGTCAACCCAGTGAGGTCATGTCGAGTGCTGTCAGTTTACCTAACCACACGTTTACTGGGTAGGCTTAGCCCTCTAAACGGTTAACCAGTATTGTGCACATTCTTTCGCAAGAAACTGACAATTGCCCTTCTTGAATCATGGGGCATTATATTAAAAATGTCCGTGTAACAAACATATAAATTAATTCCTCGACACAGTTATGAAATAAAGATACTTACAACCAGTAATCGGTTTGAGTCCTTCAATGAGTTTCAGTCTACCATAGAACCACCTGTAAATATAAAAAGAACATAACATAAGTAACCTATCATACCATACCATTCCATATTATATCATACCACACCACCCCACTCCGCATCGCACCTCACTGAATCGCACCGAATCGCACCTCACCTCACCTCTTCTCACCTCACCGCACCGCATCGCACCGCACCGCACCGCAACGTATCACACCACAGCACAACATACCACGCCACAGCATACCAAAATACAATCTTATACATTACATTACATTACATTATATTACATTACATTACATTACAATCCAAATAGAAATACATTACAATAAACACTACAATTCAAATAGAGGAATACAAACCAAACCAACGAAACTAAATCAATCAGAAACATAACCAATCCAAACAAAACAAAACCAAATATATAAATCAATACAAAACATTACAATACAATTTACAAAACAATAAACACCATTATCCAAACAGAGAAAACCCAAATGAAACAGAATGCAACCAAATCAAACAGAAACTAAAACAAAATCAACGGATACAAGCATAATACAATACAATACATTACACTACAATATACAATACAATATAACAAACACTATAATCCAAATAGAGAAAAAACAAATGAACCCGAAAGACACCATTAACCCCAAACCAAATGAAACGTAACCAACTATATGATACAATATAAACACATTACACTACACCATACAATACAATAAACACTACAATCCAAATAGAGAAAAAAACAAACAAACCCGGAAGAAACTGAACCAAAGAAAAACCTGATGGAACCAATCCAAATCAAACCAACATAACAATACAAAATACAAAAGTACAATACTTAACTTCACTAGAATCCGGAATCTGATGACTCTTCCTAATGTTCATAGAACTTCATCTTATACCTAAAATGAAAAAAAAAAAAGTTTGTTTAGAATTAAATGAAAATTCATAGCTGAATATAAATAAAAATGTTTACATTATGTACATAATGCGAAAGTATGATCTTGGAGTTGTCACATTTTCTTGTTGTACCTAACAGACCTAAGCTCAGGATATATATGGTATTCTACAGTTTCCATTTATCAGATGTAAGGTGGTGTTTGATCTGGGTCTAAAGTGCTAGCTCAGGACTGTCTGTCAAATACTTAAGATATTTAAAGTATTTTGTAATATCCATGTATTAGCTGTAACGTGGCATCTGATCTGGGTCTATACTGTTAGCGCAGGACTGTCTTAAAGAAGCCATTTATTAGATGCAAGGTGTCTGGTCTGGGTCCTCAGTGCTAGCTCAGGACTGTCTGTCAAACACTTAGGATATTTAAGGTATTTTGTAGTATCCATTTATTAGATGTAACATGGCATCTGATCTGGGTCTACACTGTTAGCAGGACTGTCTGTCTAAAATTAGCCATTTATTAGATGTAAGGTGGCGTCTGATCTGGGTCTACACTGTTAGCGCAGGACTGTCTGTCTGAAAGAAGCCATTTATTAGATGCAAGGTGTCTGATCTGTGTCTACATTGCTAGCTGAGGACTGTCTGTCAAATACCTAGGGTATTTAAGGTATTCTTTAGTGTCCATTTATTAGATATAACATGGCATCTGATCTAGGTCTACACTGTTAGTTCAGGACTGTCTGTCTTAGACATTTATTAAATGTTAAGTGACATCTGATCTGGATCAACAGTGCAAGCTCAAGGCTGTCTGTCAAATACTTGGGACATTTAATGTATTTTGTAGTGTCCATTTATTAGATATAACATGGCATATGATCTGGGTCTACACTGTTAGCTCAGGACTGTCCTTCTTAGACATTTATTAGATGTAAAGTGGCGTCTGATCTAGGTCTACAGTGCTAGCTCAGGACTGTTGCAAATACCTAGGATATTTAAGGTATTCTGTAGTATCCATTTATTAGAAGTAACATGGCATCAGATCTGGGTCTACACTGTTATCTCAGGACTGTCTGTTTTGAAGTAGCCATTTATTAGATGTAAGTTGGCGTCTGATCTGGGTCTACAGTGCTAGCTCAGGACTGTCTGTCAAATACTCAAGGTATTTTAGTTATTCTGCAGTATTCATTTATTAGATGTAACATGGCATCTGATTTGGGTCTACAATGTTAGCTCAGGACTATCTGTCCAATGCTTTGCATATAACATATATTCTACAGTATCCACTCATTAGATTATGGTGTCGTCTGATCTGGGTCTACACTGTTAGCTGATAGCCCGTGCCTTTCAGTCTAATACTTAGGGTATATTCGGTATTCCGAAGTATCCATTTATTAAACGTAAGGTGGCGTCTGATCTGGGTCTACAGTGTTAGCTCAGGACTGTCTGTTCAATACTTAGGATATATATGGCATTCTAAAGTATCCATTTATTAGATGTAAGGTGGCGTCTGATCTGGGTCTAAAGCGTTAGCTCAGGACTGTCTATCCAATACTAAGGGTATATGCGGTATTCTACAGTATTCATAGATGCAATATGGCATCTGATTTGAGTCTACACTGTTACCTCAGGACTGTCTGTCCAATGTTTTGAGTATAACAGGTATTCTATAGTATCCATTTATTAGATGTATGGTGTCGTCTGATCTGGGTCTATACTGATAGCTCAGGCCTTTCTGTCCAATACTTAGGGTATATACGGTATTCTACAGTATCCATTTATTAGATTTAAGGTGGCATGATAGCCCTGAACAGACTGCATGACATTCCACTTCCTGTAGTAGGGCAGAAGATCACATCCTGTACTGTTAAATATGTGGATTCTTTCTCATTTCTTCATGTTTAATAATTGTTGAGTCCAAATGATGATACGTATTCCATTATAAAATTTCTTCGAAATCCTCATAAGAGAAAAAAACAGGTCACTTTATTGATACCTGTCTATAAATTATGACCAGTATACTTAAGACATAACCCTTAATTGCAGCAGAAGACACTGTGAAGTATTTTATAATAGTAATAATAATAACAATAATAATAATTATTATTATAATTATTATTATTATTATTATTATTATTAAGAGAAAATAAGTCTACATTTCATGTGAAGCAGATGATTTGTATGAAATGTCATGATGTAGTTGCTATGAAAACTAATCTGCTACAAATTGTATTTGGTACTTGAACCCATTTGTGCCTATCGTCCTATAAATGGGACATTGGCAAACAGTGTAGACCCAGATCAGACGCCGGAAAACGCGGCGTCTGATCAGGATCAACACAGTTTTCATTAAGTACATGAATTTCTGTGCAACAAAGAAATAATTAAATCTAATCAGACACCCCTTTTACTGGAAATGGATCGGTACAAAGAGGTATGGTAGAAGAATACACTCGGCATAAATGTGCTGAAGTTAAGCAATATCTGATAAAGTGTAAGTGAAGCTCTTTCAACAGGAGAAAGCAGTCAGTTAACTCCCTTTATTACTTTCTGTAAATAACCAGGTCCAGTTAATTGGATTCCTCTGCTTTTATCATTAGTGTTTCCATTAAGTATCACTTCCTTTTCCTTAAATCTAATTTTAACAAGGTCATATGCCAATACAGATTCCAAAATATTTAAAAGAAACATTTTCTGTGCAATGAAATGTATAATATTATGGAGAAATGTAAAGTTTTGTTAAATTCCAATGATGACCTAAGATAAAAGCAGAGGATTCCAATGAGAGATAGCAGCAGTATTTCTATTATCTCCCTTGACAGGTAAAGTCCAAGGTAGATCAAATACTAACCAGGTCCTTCTAACTGGAATCCTCTGCTTTTATCATAGGTCATCAGTGGAATTTAACAAATTCTTAACTTTACATTTCTCCATATCCACATGGAAGATTAATTAATATTATATATTTCATTGTACAGGAAATGTTTCTTTTAAATATTTTGGAAGGTGTATTGGCATATGACCTTGTTAAAATTAGATTTGTGAAGGAAAAGGAAGTGATACTTAATGGAAACAGAAAGTAATCAAGGGAGTTAACTGACTGCTTTCTCCTATTAGAATGACCTGGCCTCGGACCACAATTATTTTTCCATTACCTTCCATACAAAGACCTCTTGGGAAACAACTTTGCAATCGACGCATACTTTCTTCTGCTTATGTCATCATTTCTTACCTTCAAATTGATCCACTTTACACATGACCATGACTAGCTCCTTTTCCTGCTGTCGTCTGTCAAAGTAAACACCTGTCAGTTCATACCAGTTACAACCCATGTAGGCTCACTTCTTAGGGGTGTGCTTAGGTTCACCCGTTTTCCTGAAATCAAAAGGAAACAAAGGAAACTCTTATTTTTTAAAACACCTACATGTTGATCTATCAAAAGAATCACAGTGAAGTAGTCTGCTCAGTCCCTCATTTGAAAGGGCATGTTTTCTAAATGTCTCCTCAAAACATGGAGTGTGGGTACTCATCAGAACCGTCTCGTCGAGGCGGTTCGAATGAGTACCATAATGTATGTTTTAGCAAAAGAGGTGAAAATGATGTATACCCCTGCAAAACCCCAGTTTTATTATATAAAAGTGGGGTTTAAGGGGGTCAAAATTGTATAAGCGTGTTTTCGTGTTGAAATGATGATGATGGGTTGGCTTTTTTTTTTTTCAACATAAATTCATATTGAGACGATTGAAGGGTGATAATGAAAGGCTCTGTACAATCATAAGCAAAATTCCGCCCCCAGCAGGATTAGAGCTCGGAACCTCGCGATCCGAAGTCGTGAGCGGTCACCCGGACGCTTTTTAATTTGAAACAGAATATCGGCCAATCTTGGGCCAGGGGCGTAAACAGGGTATCACATTTTTTTGTTTGTTTCTTTGTGTTGAGGTTTTATGGCCCAGTCAACCCAGTGAGGTCATGTCGAGTGCTGTCAGTTTACCTAACCACACGTTTACTGGGTAGGCTTAGCCCTCTAAACGGTTAACCAGTATTGTGCACATTCTTTCGCAAGAAACTGACAATTGCCCTTCTTGAATCATGGGGCATTATATTAAAAATGTCCGTGTAACAAACATATAAATTAATTCCTCGACACAGTTATGAAATAAAGATACTTACAACCAGTAATCGGTTTGAGTCCTTCAATGAGTTTCAGTCTACCATAGAACCACCTGTAAATATAAAAAGAACATAACATAAGTAACCTATCATACCATACCATTCCATATTATATCATACCACACCACCCCACTCCGCATCGCACCTCACTGAATCGCACCGAATCGCACCTCACCTCACCTCTTCTCACCTCACCGCACCGCATCGCACCGCACCGCACCGCAACGTATCACACCACAGCACAACATACCACGCCACAGCATACCAAAATACAATCTTATACATTACATTACATTACATTATATTACATTACATTACATTACAATCCAAATAGAAATACATTACAATAAACACTACAATTCAAATAGAGGAATACAAACCAAACCAACGAAACTAAATCAATCAGAAACATAACCAATCCAAACAAAACAAAACCAAATATATAAATCAATACAAAACATTACAATACAATTTACAAAACAATAAACACCATTATCCAAACAGAGAAAACCCAAATGAAACAGAATGCAACCAAATCAAACAGAAACTAAAACAAAATCAACGGATACAAGCATAATACAATACAATACATTACACTACAATATACAATACAATATAACAAACACTATAATCCAAATAGAGAAAAAACAAATGAACCCGAAAGACACCATTAACCCCAAACCAAATGAAACGTAACCAACTATATGATACAATATAAACACATTACACTACACCATACAATACAATAAACACTACAATCCAAATAGAGAAAAAAACAAACAAACCCGGAAGAAACTGAACCAAAGAAAAACCTGATGGAACCAATCCAAATCAAACCAACATAACAATACAAAATACAAAAGTACAATACTTAACTTCACTAGAATCCGGAATCTGATGACTCTTCCTAATGTTCATAGAACTTCATCTTATACCTAAAATGAAAAAAAAAAAAGTTTGTTTAGAATTAAATGAAAATTCATAGCTGA
This sequence comes from Anodontia alba, assembly GCA_964016985.1. Classification (NCBI taxonomy): domain Eukaryota; kingdom Metazoa; phylum Mollusca; class Bivalvia; order Lucinida; family Lucinidae; genus Anodontia; species Anodontia alba. The sequence continues at coordinate 28,345,491 of OZ024834.1, forward strand.
ATATAAATAAAAATGTTTACATTATGTACATAATGCGAAAGTATGATCTTGGAGTTGTCACATTTTCTTGTTGTACCTAACAGACCTAAGCTCAGGATATATATGGTATTCTACAGTTTCCATTTATCAGATGTAAGGTGGTGTTTGATCTGGGTCTAAAGTGCTAGCTCAGGACTGTCTGTCAAATACTTAAGATATTTAAAGTATTTTGTAATATCCATGTATTAGCTGTAACGTGGCATCTGATCTGGGTCTATACTGTTAGCGCAGGACTGTCTTAAAGAAGCCATTTATTAGATGCAAGGTGTCTGGTCTGGGTCCTCAGTGCTAGCTCAGGACTGTCTGTCAAACACTTAGGATATTTAAGGTATTTTGTAGTATCCATTTATTAGATGTAACATGGCATCTGATCTGGGTCTACACTGTTAGCAGGACTGTCTGTCTAAAATTAGCCATTTATTAGATGTAAGGTGGCGTCTGATCTGGGTCTACACTGTTAGCGCAGGACTGTCTGTCTGAAAGAAGCCATTTATTAGATGCAAGGTGTCTGATCTGTGTCTACATTGCTAGCTGAGGACTGTCTGTCAAATACCTAGGGTATTTAAGGTATTCTTTAGTGTCCATTTATTAGATATAACATGGCATCTGATCTAGGTCTACACTGTTAGTTCAGGACTGTCTGTCTTAGACATTTATTAAATGTTAAGTGACATCTGATCTGGATCAACAGTGCAAGCTCAAGGCTGTCTGTCAAATACTTGGGACATTTAATGTATTTTGTAGTGTCCATTTATTAGATATAACATGGCATATGATCTGGGTCTACACTGTTAGCTCAGGACTGTCCTTCTTAGACATTTATTAGATGTAAAGTGGCGTCTGATCTAGGTCTACAGTGCTAGCTCAGGACTGTTGCAAATACCTAGGATATTTAAGGTATTCTGTAGTATCCATTTATTAGATGTAACATGGCATCAGATCTGGGTCTACACTGTTATCTCAGGACTGTCTGTTTTGAAGTAGCCATTTATTAGATGTAAGTTGGCGTCTGATCTGGGTCTACAGTGCTAGCTCAGGACTGTCTGTCAAATACTCAAGGTATTTTAGTTATTCTGCAGTATTCATTTATTAGATGTAACATGGCATCTGATTTGGGTCTACAATGTTAGCTCAGGACTATCTGTCCAATGCTTTGCATATAACATATATTCTACAGTATCCACTCATTAGATTATGGTGTCGTCTGATCTGGGTCTACACTGTTAGCTGATAGCCCATGCCTTTCAGTCTAATACTTAGGGTATATTCGGTATTCCGAAGTATCCATTTATTAAACGTAAGGTGGCGTCTGATCTGGGTCTACAGTGTTAGCTCAGGACTGTCTGTTCAATACTTAGGATATATATGGCATTCTAAAGTATCCATTTATTAGATGTAAGGTGGCGTCTGATCTGGGTCTAAAGCGTTAGCTCAGGACTGTCTATCCAATACTAAGGGTATATGCGGTATTCTACAGTATTCATAGATGCAATATGGCATCTGATTTGAGTCTACACTGTTACCTCAGGACTGTCTGTCCAATGTTTTGAGTATAACAGGTATTCTATAGTATCCATTTATTAGATGTATGGTGTCGTCTGATCTGGGTCTATACTGATAGCTCAGGCCTTTCTGTCCAATACTTAGGGTATATACGGTATTCTACAGTATCCATTTATTAGATTTAAGGTGGCATGATAGCCCTGAACAGACTGCATGACATTCCACTTCCTGTAGTAGGGCAGAAGATCACATCCTGTACTGTTAAATATGTGGATTCTTTCTCATTTCTTCATGTTTAATAATTGTTGAGTCCAAATGATGATACGTATTCCATTATAAAATTTCTTCGAAATCCTCATAAGAGAAAAAAACAGGTCACTTTATTGATACCTGTCTATAAATTATGACCAGTATACTTAAGACATAACCCTTAATTGCAGCAGAAGACACTGTGAAGTATTTTATAATAGTAATAATAATAACAATAATAATAATTATTATTATAATTATTATTATTATTATTATTATTATTATTAAGAGAAAATAAGTCTACATTTCATGTGAAGCAGATGATTTGTATGAAATGTCATGATGTAGTTGCTATGAAAACTAATCTGCTACAAATTGTATTTGGTACTTGAACCCATTTGTGCCTATCGTCCTATAAATGGGACATTGGCAAACAGTGTAGACCCAGATCAGACGCCGGAAAACGCGGCGTCTGATCAGGATCAACACAGTTTTCATTAAGTACATGAATTTCTGTGCAACAAAGAAATAATTAAATCTAATCAGACACCCCTTTTACTGGAAATGGATCGGTACAAAGAGGTATGGTAGAAGAATACACTCGGCATAAATGTGCTGAAGTTAAGCAATATCTGATAAAGTGTAAGTGAAGCTCTTTCAACAGGAGAAAGCAGTCAGTTAACTCCCTTTATTACTTTCTGTAAATAACCAGGTCCAGTTAATTGGATTCCTCTGCTTTTATCATTAGTGTTTCCATTAAGTATCACTTCCTTTTCCTTAAATCTAATTTTAACAAGGTCATATGCCAATACAGATTCCAAAATATTTAAAAGAAACATTTTCTGTGCAATGAAATGTATAATATTATGGAGAAATGTAAAGTTTTGTTAAATTCCAATGATGACCTAAGATAAAAGCAGAGGATTCCAATGAGAGATAGCAGCAGTATTTCTATTATCTCCCTTGACAGGTAAAGTCCAAGGTAGATCAAATACTAACCAGGTCCTTCTAACTGGAATCCTCTGCTTTTATCATAGGTCATCAGTGGAATTTAACAAATTCTTAACTTTACATTTCTCCATATCCACATGGAAGATTAATTAATATTATATATTTCATTGTACAGGAAATGTTTCTTTTAAATATTTTGGAAGGTGTATTGGCATATGACCTTGTTAAAATTAGATTTGTGAAGGAAAAGGAAGTGATACTTAATGGAAACAGAAAGTAATCAAGGGAGTTAACTGACTGCTTTCTCCTATTAGAATGACCTGGCCTCGGACCACAATTATTTTTCCATTACCTTCCATACAAAGACCTCTTGGGAAACAACTTTGCAATCGACGCATACTTTCTTCTGCTTATGTCATCATTTCTTACCTTCAAATTGATCCACTTTACACATGACCATGACTAGCTCCTTTTCCTGCTGTCGTCTGTCAAAGTAAACACCTGTCAGTTCATACCAGTTACAACCCATGTAGGCTCACTTCTTAGGGGTGTGCTTAGGTTCACCCGTTTTCCTGAAATCAAAAGGAAACAAAGGAAACTCTTATTTTTTAAAACACCTACATGTTGATCTATCAAAAGAATCACAGTGAAGTAGTCTGCTCAGTCCCTCATTTGAATGGGCATGTTTTCTAAATGTCTCCTCAAAACATGGAGTGTGGGTACTCATCAGAACCGTCTCGTCGAGGCGGTTCGAATGAGTACCATAATGTATGTTTTAGCAAAAGAGGTGAAAATGATGTATACCCCTGCAAAACCCCAGTTTTATTATATAAAAGTGGGGTTTAAGGGGGTCAAAATTGTATAAGCGTGTTTTCGTGTTGAAATGATGATGATGGGTTGGCTTTTTTTTTTTCAACATAAATTCATATTGAGACGATTGAAGGGTGATAATGAAAGGCTCTGTACAATCATAAGCAAAATTCCGCCCCCAGCAGGATTAGAGCTCGGAACCTCGCGATCCGAAGTCGTGAGCGGTCACCCGGACGCTTTTTAATTTGAAACAGAATATCGGCCAATCTTGGGCCAGGGGCGTAAACAGGGTATCACATTTTTTTGTTTGTTTCTTTGTGTTGAGGTTTTATGGCCCAGTCAACCCAGTGAGGTCATGTCGAGTGCTGTCAGTTTACCTAACCACACGTTTACTGGGTAGGCTTAGCCCTCTAAACGGTTAACCAGTATTGTGCACATTCTTTCGCAAGAAACTGACAATTGCCCTTCTTGAATCATGGGGCATTATATTAAAAATGTCCGTGTAACAAACATATAAATTAATTCCTCGACACAGTTATGAAATAAAGATACTTACAACCAGTAATCGGTTTGAGTCCTTCAATGAGTTTCAGTCTACCATAGAACCACCTGTAAATATAAAAAGAACATAACATAAGTAACCTATCATACCATACCATTCCATATTATATCATACCAAACCACCCCACTCCGCATCACACCTCACTGAATCGCACCGAATCGCACCTCACCTCACCTCTTCTCACCTCACCGCACCGCATCGCACCGCACCGCACCGCAACGTATCACACCACAGCACAACATACCACGCCACAGCATACCAAAATACAATCTTATACATTACATTACATTACATAATATTACATTACATTACATTACAATCCAAATAGAAATACATTACAATAAACACTACAATTCAAATAGAGGAATACAAACCAAACCAACGAAACTAAATCAATCAGAAACATAACCAATCCAAACAAAACAAAACCAAATATATAAATCAATACAAAACATTACAATACAATTTACAAAACAATAAACACCATTATCCAAACAGAGAAAACCCAAATGAAACAGAATGCAACCAAATCAAACAGAAACTAAAACAAAATCAACGGATACAAGCATAATACAATACAATACATTACACTACAATATACAATACAATATAACAAACACTATAATCCAAATAGAGAAAAAACAAATGAACCCGAAAGACACCATTAACCCCAAACCAAATGAAACGTAACCAACTATATGATACAATATAAACACATTACACTACACCATACAATACAATAAACACTACAATCCAAATAGAGAAAAAAACAAACAAACCCGGAAGAAACTGAACCAAAGAAAAACCTGATGGAACCAATCCAAATCAAACCAACATAACAATACAAAATACAAAAGTACAATACTTAACTTCACTAGAATCCGGAATCTGATGACTCTTCCTAATGTTCATAGAACTTCATCTTATACCTAAAATGAAAAAAAAAAAAGTTTGTTTAGAATTAAATGAAAATTCATAGCTGAATATAAATAAAAATGTTTACATTATGTACATAATGCGAAAGTATGATCTTGGAGTTGTCACATTTTCTTGTTGTACCTAACAGACCTAAGCTCAGGATATATATGGTATTCTACAGTTTCCATTTATCAGATGTAAGGTGGTGTTTGATCTGGGTCTAAAGTGCTAGCTCAGGACTGTCTGTCAAATACTTAAGATATTTAAAGTATTTTGTAATATCCATGTATTAGCTGTAACGTGGCATCTGATCTGGGTCTATACTGTTAGCGCAGGACTGTCTTAAAGAAGCCATTTATTAGATGCAAGGTGTCTGGTCTGGGTCCTCAGTGCTAGCTCAGGACTGTCTGTCAAACACTTAGGATATTTAAGGTATTTTGTAGTATCCATTTATTAGATGTAACATGGCATCTGATCTGGGTCTACACTGTTAGCAGGACTGTCTGTCTAAAATTAGCCATTTATTAGATGTAAGGTGGCGTCTGATCTGGGTCTACACTGTTAGCGCAGGACTGTCTGTCTGAAAGAAGCCATTTATTAGATGCAAGGTGTCTGATCTGTGTCTACATTGCTAGCTGAGGACTGTCTGTCAAATACCTAGGGTATTTAAGGTATTCTTTAGTGTCCATTTATTAGATATAACATGGCATCTGATCTAGGTCTACACTGTTAGTTCAGGACTGTCTGTCTTAGACATTTATTAAATGTTAAGTGACATCTGATCTGGATCAACAGTGCAAGCTCAAGGCTGTCTGTCAAATACTTGGGACATTTAATGTATTTTGTAGTGTCCATTTATTAGATATAACATGGCATATGATCTGGGTCTACACTGTTAGCTCAGGACTGTCCTTCTTAGACATTTATTAGATGTAAAGTGGCGTCTGATCTAGGTCTACAGTGCTAGCTCAGGACTGTTGCAAATACCTAGGATATTTAAGGTATTCTGTAGTATCCATTTATTAGATGTAACATGGCATCAGATCTGGGTCTACACTGTTATCTCAGGACTGTCTGTTTTGAAGTAGCCATTTATTAGATGTAAGTTGGCGTCTGATCTGGGTCTACAGTGCTAGCTCAGGACTGTCTGTCAAATACTCAAGGTATTTTAGTTATTCTGCAGTATTCATTTATTAGATGTAACATGGCATCTGATTTGGGTCTACAATGTTAGCTCAGGACTATCTGTCCAATGCTTTGCATATAACATATATTCTACAGTATCCACTCATTAGATTATGGTGTCGTCTGATCTGGGTCTACACTGTTAGCTGATAGCCCATGCCTTTCAGTCTAATACTTAGGGTATATTCGGTATTCCGAAGTATCCATTTATTAAACGTAAGGTGGCGTCTGATCTGGGTCTACAGTGTTAGCTCAGGACTGTCTGTTCAATACTTAGGATATATATGGCATTCTAAAGTATCCATTTATTAGATGTAAGGTGGCGTCTGATCTGGGTCTAAAGCGTTAGCTCAGGACTGTCTATCCAATACTAAGGGTATATGCGGTATTCTACAGTATTCATAGATGCAATATGGCATCTGATTTGAGTCTACACTGTTACCTCAGGACTGTCTGTCCAATGTTTTGAGTATAACAGGTATTCTATAGTATCCATTTATTAGATGTATGGTGTCGTCTGATCTGGGTCTATACTGATAGCTCAGGCCTTTCTGTCCAATACTTAGGGTATATACGGTATTCTACAGTATCCATTTATTAGATTTAAGGTGGCATGATAGCCCTGAACAGACTGCATGACATTCCACTTCCTGTAGTAGGGCAGAAGATCACATCCTGTACTGTTAAATATGTGGATTCTTTCTCATTTCTTCATGTTTAATAATTGTTGAGTCCAAATGATGATACGTATTCCATTATAAAATTTCTTCGAAATCCTCATAAGAGAAAAAAACAGGTCACTTTATTGATACCTGTCTATAAATTATGACCAGTATACTTAAGACATAACCCTTAATTGCAGCAGAAGACACTGTGAAGTATTTTATAATAGTAATAATAATAACAATAATAATAATTATTATTATAATTATTATTATTATTATTATTATTATTATTAAGAGAAAATAAGTCTACATTTCATGTGAAGCAGATGATTTGTATGAAATGTCATGATGTAGTTGCTATGAAAACTAATCTGCTATAAATTGTATTTGGTACTTGAACCCATTTGTGCCTATCGTCCTATAAATGGGACATTGGCAAACAGTGTAGACCCAGATCAGACGCCGGAAAACGCGGCGTCTGATCAGGATCAACACAGTTTTCATTAAGTACATGAATTTCTGTGCAACAAAGAAATAATTAAATCTAATCAGACACCCCTTTTACTGGAAATGGATCGGTACAAAGAGGTATGGTAGAAGAATACACTCGGCATAAATGTGCTGAAGTTAAGCAATATCTGATAAAGTGTAAGTGAAGCTCTTTCAACAGGAGAAAGCAGTCAGTTAACTCCCTTTATTACTTTCTGTAAATAACCAGGTCCAGTTAATTGGATTCCTCTGCTTTTATCATTAGTGTTTCCATTAAGTATCACTTCCTTTTCCTTAAATCTAATTTTAACAAGGTCATATGCCAATACAGATTCCAAAATATTTAAAAGAAACATTTTCTGTGCAATGAAATGTATAATATTATGGAGAAATGTAAAGTTTTGTTAAATTCCAATGATGACCTAAGATAAAAGCAGAGGATTCCAATGAGAGATAGCAGCAGTATTTCTATTATCTCCCTTGACAGGTAAAGTCCAAGGTAGATCAAATACTAACCAGGTCCTTCTAACTGGAATCCTCTGCTTTTATCATAGGTCATCAGTGGAATTTAACAAATTCTTAACTTTACATTTCTCCATATCCACATGGAAGATTAATTAATATTATATATTTCATTGTACAGGAAATGTTTCTTTTAAATATTTTGGAAGGTGTATTGGCATATGACCTTGTTAAAATTAGATTTGTGAAGGAAAAGGAAGTGATACTTAATGGAAACAGAAAGTAATCAAGGGAGTTAACTGACTGCTTTCTCCTATTAGAATGACCTGGCCTCGGACCACAATTATTTTTCCATTACCTTCCATACAAAGACCTCTTGGGAAACAACTTTGCAATCGACGCATACTTTCTTCTGCTTATGTCATCATTTCTTACCTTCAAATTGATCCACTTTACACATGACCATGACTAGCTCCTTTTCCTGCTGTCGTCTGTCAAAGTAAACACCTGTCAGTTCATACCAGTTACAACCCATGTAGGCTCACTTCTTAGGGGTGTGCTTAGGTTCACCCGTTTTCCTGAAATCAAAAGGAAACAAAGGAAACTCTTATTTTTTAAAACACCTACATGTTGATCTATCAAAAGAATCACAGTGAAGTAGTCTGCTCAGTCCCTCATTTGAATGGGCATGTTTTCTAAATGTCTCCTCAAAACATGGAGTGTGGGTACTCATCAGAACCGTCTCGTCGAGGCGGTTCGAATGAGTACCATAATGTATGTTTTAGCAAAAGAGGTGAAAATGATGTATACCCCTGCAAAACCCCAGTTTTATTATATAAAAGTGGGGTTTAAGGGGGTCAAAATTGTATAAGCGTGTTTTCGTGTTGAAATGATGATGATGGGTTGGCTTTTTTTTTTTTCAACATAAATTCATATTGAGACGATTGAAGGGTGATAATGAAAGGCTCTGTACAATCATAAGCAAAATTCCGCCCCCAGCAGGATTAGAGCTCGGAACCTCGCGATCCGAAGTCGTGAGCGGTCACCCGGACGCTTTTTAATTTGAAACAGAATATCGGCCAATCTTGGGCCAGGGGCGTAAACAGGGTATCACATTTTTTTGTTTGTTTCTTTGTGTTGAGGTTTTATGGCCCAGTCAACCCAGTGAGGTCATGTCGAGTGCTGTCAGTTTACCTAACCACACGTTTACTGGGTAGGCTTAGCCCTCTAAACGGTTAACCAGTATTGTGCACATTCTTTCGCAAGAAACTGACAATTGCCCTTCTTGAATCATGGGGCATTATATTAAAAATGTCCGTGTAACAAACATATAAATTAATTCCTCGACACAGTTATGAAATAAAGATACTTACAACCAGTAATCGGTTTGAGTCCTTCAATGAGTTTCAGTCTACCATAGAACCACCTGTAAATATAAAAAGAACATAACATAAGTAACCTATCATACCATACCATTCCATATTATATCATACCACACCACCCCACTCCGCATCGCACCTCACTGAATCGCACCGAATCGCACCTCACCTCACCTCTTCTCACCTCACCGCACCGCATCGCACCGCACCGCACCGCAACGTATCACACCACAGCACAACATACCACGCCACAGCATACCAAAATACAATCTTATACATTACATTACATTACATTATATTACATTACATTACATTACAATCCAAATAGAAATACATTACAATAAACACTACAATTCAAATAGAGGAATACAAACCAAACCAACGAAACTAAATCAATCAGAAACATAACCAATCCAAACAAAACAAAACCAAATATATAAATCAATACAAAACATTACAATACAATTTACAAAACAATAAACACCATTATCCAAACAGAGAAAACCCAAATGAAACAGAATGCAACCAAATCAAACAGAAACTAAAACAAAATCAACGGATACAAGCATAATACAATACAATACATTACACTACAATATACAATACAATATAACAAACACTATAATCCAAATAGAGAAAAAACAAATGAACCCGAAAGACACCATTAACCCCAAACCAAATGAAACGTAACCAACTATATGATACAATATAAACACATTACACTACACCATACAATACAATAAACACTACAATCCAAATAGAGAAAAAAACAAACAAACCCGGAAGAAACTGAACCAAAGAAAAACCTGATGGAACCAATCCAAATCAAACCAACATAACAATACAAAATACAAAAGTACAATACTTAACTTCACTAGAATCCGGAATCTGATGACTCTTCCTAATGTTCATAGAACTTCATCTTATACCTAAAATGAAAAAAAAAAAAGTTTGTTTAGAATTAAATGAAAATTCATAGCTGAATATAAATAAAAATGTTTACATTATGTACATAATGCGAAAGTATGATCTTGGAGTTGTCACATTTTCTTGTTGTACCTAACAGACCTAAGCTCAGGATATATATGGTATTCTACAGTTTCCATTTATCAGATGTAAGGTGGTGTTTGATCTGGGTCTAAAGTGCTAGCTCAGGACTGTCTGTCAAATACTTAAGATATTTAAAGTATTTTGTAATATCCATGTATTAGCTGTAACGTGGCATCTGATCTGGGTCTATACTGTTAGCGCAGGACTGTCTTAAAGAAGCCATTTATTAGATGCAAGGTGTCTGGTCTGGGTCCTCAGTGCTAGCTCAGGACTGTCTGTCAAACACTTAGGATATTTAAGGTATTTTGTAGTATCCATTTATTAGATGTAACATGGCATCTGATCTGGGTCTACACTGTTAGCAGGACTGTCTGTCTAAAATTAGCCATTTATTAGATGTAAGGTGGCGTCTGATCTGGGTCTACACTGTTAGCGCAGGACTGTCTGTCTGAAAGAAGCCATTTATTAGATGCAAGGTGTCTGATCTGTGTCTACATTGCTAGCTGAGGACTGTCTGTCAAATACCTAGGGTATTTAAGGTATTCTTTAGTGTCCATTTATTAGATATAACATGGCATCTGATCTAGGTCTACACTGTTAGTTCAGGACTGTCTGTCTTAGACATTTATTAAATGTTAAGTGACATCTGATCTGGATCAACAGTGCAAGCTCAAGGCTGTCTGTCAAATACTTGGGACATTTAATGTATTTTGTAGTGTCCATTTATTAGATATAACATGGCATATGATCTGGGTCTACACTGTTAGCTCAGGACTGTCCTTCTTAGACATTTATTAGATGTAAAGTGGCGTCTGATCTAGGTCTACAGTGCTAGCTCAGGACTGTTGCAAATACCTAGGATATTTAAGGTATTCTGTAGTATCCATTTATTAGAAGTAACATGGCATCAGATCTGGGTCTACACTGTTATCTCAGGACTGTCTGTTTTGAAGTAGCCATTTATTAGATGTAAGTTGGCGTCTGATCTGGGTCTACAGTGCTAGCTCAGGACTGTCTGTCAAATACTCAAGGTATTTTAGTTATTCTGCAGTATTCATTTATTAGATGTAACATGGCATCTGATTTGGGTCTACAATGTTAGCTCAGGACTATCTGTCCAATGCTTTGCATATAACATATATTCTACAGTATCCACTCATTAGATTATGGTGTCGTCTGATCTGGGTCTACACTGTTAGCTGATAGCCCATGCCTTTCAGTCTAATACTTAGGGTATATTCGGTATTCCGAAGTATCCATTTATTAAACGTAAGGTGGCGTCTGATCTGGGTCTACAGTGTTAGCTCAGGACTGTCTGTTCAATACTTAGGATATATATGGCATTCTAAAGTATCCATTTATTAGATGTAAGGTGGCGTCTGATCTGGGTCTAAAGCGTTAGCTCAGGACTGTCTATCCAATACTAAGGGTATATGCGGTATTCTACAGTATTCATAGATGCAATATGGCATCTGATTTGAGTCTACACTGTTACCTCAGGACTGTCTGTCCAATGTTTTGAGTATAACAGGTATTCTATAGTATCCATTTATTAGATGTATGGTGTCGTCTGATCTGGGTCTATACTGATAGCTCAGGCCTTTCTGTCCAATACTTAGGGTATATACGGTATTCTACAGTATCCATTTATTAGATTTAAGGTGGCATGATAGCCCTGAACAGACTGCATGACATTCCACTTCCTGTAGTAGGGCAGAAGATCACATCCTGTACTGTTAAATATGTGGATTCTTTCTCATTTCTTCATGTTTAATAATTGTTGAGTCCAAATGATGATACGTATTCCATTATAAAATTTCTTCGAAATCCTCATAAGAGAAAAAAACAGGTCACTTTATTGATACCTGTCTATAAATTATGACCAGTATACTTAAGACATAACCCTTAATTGCAGCAGAAGACACTGTGAAGTATTTTATAATAGTAATAATAATAACAATAATAATAATTATTATTATAATTATTATTATTATTATTATTATTATTAAGAGAAAATAAGTCTACATTTCATGTGAAGCAGATGATTTGTATGAAATGTCATGATGTAGTTGCTATGAAAACTAATCTGCTACAAATTGTATTTGGTACTTGAACCCATTTGTGCCTATCGTCCTATAAATGGGACATTGGCAAACAGTGTAGACCCAGATCAGACGCCGGAAAACGCGGCGTCTGATCAGGATCAACACAGTTTTCATTAAGTACATGAATTTCTGTGCAACAAAGAAATAATTAAATCTAATCAGACACCCCTTTTACTGGAAATGGATCGGTACAAAGAGGTATGGTAGAAGAATACACTCGGCATAAATGTGCTGAAGTTAAGCAATATCTGATAAAGTGTAAGTGAAGCTCTTTCAACAGGAGAAAGCAGTCAGTTAACTCCCTTTATTACTTTCTGTAAATAACCAGGTCCAGTTAATTGGATTCCTCTGCTTTTATCATTAGTGTTTCCATTAAGTATCACTTCCTTTTCCTTAAATCTAATTTTAACAAGGTCATATGCCAATACAGATTCCAAAATATTTAAAAGAAACATTTTCTGTGCAATGAAATGTATAATATTATGGAGAAATGTAAAGTTTTGTTAAATTCCAATGATGACCTAGATAAAAGCAGAGGATTCCAATGAGAGATAGCAGCAGTATTTCTATTATCTCCCTTGACAGGTAAAGTCCAAGGTAGATCAAATACTAACCAGGTCCTTCTAACTGGAATCCTCTGCTTTTATCATAGGTCATCAGTGGAATTTAACAAATTCTTAACTTTACATTTCTCCATATCCACATGGAAGATTAATTAATATTATATATTTCATTGTACAGGAAATGTTTCTTTTAAATATTTTGGAAGGTGTATTGGCATATGACCTTGTTAAAATTAGATTTGTGAAGGAAAAGGAAGTGATACTTAATGGAAACAGAAAGTAATCAAGGGAGTTAACTGACTGCTTTCTCCTATTAGAATGACCTGGCCTCGGACCACAATTATTTTTCCATTACCTTCCATACAAAGACCTCTTGGGAAACAACTTTGCAATCGACGCATACTTTCTTCTGCTTATGTCATCATTTCTTACCTTCAAATTGATCCACTTTACACATGACCATGACTAGCTCCTTTTCCTGCTGTCGTCTGTCAAAGTAAACACCTGTCAGTTCATACCAGTTACAACCCATGTAGGCTCACTTCTTAGGGGTGTGCTTAGGTTCACCCGTTTTCCTGAAATCAAAAGGAAACAAAGGAAACTCTTATTTTTTAAAACACCTACATGTTGATCTATCAAAAGAATCACAGTGAAGTAGTCTGCTCAGTCCCTCATTTGAATGGGCATGTTTTCTAAATGTCTCCTCAAAACATGGAGTGTGGGTACTCATCAGAACCGTCTCGTCGAGGCGGTTCGAATGAGTACCATAATGTATGTTTTAGCAAAAGAGGTGAAAATGATGTATACCCCTGCAAAACCCCAGTTTTATTATATAAAAGTGGGGTTTAAGGGGGTCAAAATTGTATAAGCGTGTTTTCGTGTTGAAATGATGATGATGGGTTGGCTTTTTTTTTTTTTCAACATAAATTCATATTGAGACGATTGAAGGGTGATAATGAAAGGCTCTGTACAATCATAAGCAAAATTCCGCCCCCAGCAGGATTAGAGCTCGGAACCTCGCGATCCGAAGTCGTGAGCGGTCACCCGGACGCTTTTTAATTTGAAACAGAATATCGGCCAATCTTGGGCCAGGGGCGTAAACAGGGTATCACATTTTTTTGTTTGTTTCTTTGTGTTGAGGTTTTATGGCCCAGTCAACCCAGTGAGGTCATGTCGAGTGCTGTCAGTTTACCTAACCACACGTTTACTGGGTAGGCTTAGCCCTCTAAACGGTTAACCAGTATTGTGCACATTCTTTCGCAAGAAACTGACAATTGCCCTTCTTGAATCATGGGGCATTATATTAAAAATGTCCGTGTAACAAACATATAAATTAATTCCTCGACACAGTTATGAAATAAAGATACTTACAACCAGTAATCGGTTTGAGTCCTTCAATGAGTTTCAGTCTACCATAGAACCACCTGTAAATATAAAAAGAACATAACATAAGTAACCTATCATACCATACCATTCCATATTATATCATACCACACCACCCCACTCCGCATCGCACCTCACTGAATCGCACCGAATCGCACCTCACCTCACCTCTTCTCACCTCACCGCACCGCATCGCACCGCACCGCACCGCAACGTATCACACCACAGCACAACATACCACGCCACAGCATACCAAAATACAATCTTATACATTACATTACATTACATTATATTACATTACATTACATTACAATCCAAATAGAAATACATTACAATAAACACTACAATTCAAATAGAGGAATACAAACCAAACCAACGAAACTAAATCAATCAGAAACATAACCAATCCAAACAAAACAAAACCAAATATATAAATCAATACAAAACATTACAATACAATTTACAAAACAATAAACACCATTATCCAAACAGAGAAAACCCAAATGAAACAGAATGCAACCAAATCAAACAGAAACTAAAACAAAATCAACGGATACAAGCATAATACAATACAATACATTACACTACAATATACAATACAATATAACAAACACTATAATCCAAATAGAGAAAAAACAAATGAACCCGAAAGACACCATTAACCCCAAACCAAATGAAACGTAACCAACTATATGATACAATATAAACACATTACACTACACCATACAATACAATAAACACTACAATCCAAATAGAGAAAAAAACAAACAAACCCGGAAGAAACTGAACCAAAGAAAAACCTGATGGAACCAATCCAAATCAAACCAACATAACAATACAAAATACACAAGAATTCCGCGGAAGGCGTCATCGCACCTGCTGGCGCAAAAGTCACAGGAGCCTCAATCAGAATGTGGTTATTAAATAAGTTTATTTCATTCTTAGCAGTGCTTACTTGGAAAACTGGGTTGAAAAAAAATGTAGACAAAGTGCCTAGTGGGGCACATATATTCCAGGCCAGTCCCATTCCCTCTAATGGCTATATCTTCAGCACTGACTTTTCGTATCATACAGCCCAATGATAATGGAACGTTGATGTAAAATGTGTAAAAGTCACTGGAGCATGAAATATAGGTCAAGGTCATGGGTCAAGGTACCTGCTAATTCAGTACATCAAGGAGAAGCACAATGCAAGGTATGGTGGTTGTAGGCCTTATAGTTGAGGAGTTATCAAACATCAACGTAAAATGTGTCAAATATAGGTCAAAATCACTGGGTCAAGGTACCTGCCAAGCCAGGGCAATGAGGTGAAGCACTATGCAAGGTTTAGTGGTTGTAGGTCTTATATTTGAGGAGATACCGAACATCAATATAAAATGTGTCAAAGTCACTAAAGTGCACAATATAGGTCAAGGTCACCAGGTCAAGGTACCTGCCGAGTCAGTACATCAAGAAGAAGTGCTATATAAGGTTTGGTGGTTGAAGGCCTTACAGTTGAGGACATATGGAAGGGTGACCTAAAAGGTGTAAAAGTCAATGGAGCGTGAAATATAGGTCAAGGTCACCCAGTCAAGGTACCTGCAGAGTCCGTACATTGAGGAGAAGCACTATGCAAGGTTTGATGGTTGTAGACCTTATAGTTGAGGAGATATTGAACATTGACGTAAAATGTGTAAAAGGCACTGGAGCTCAAAATATAGGTCAAGGTCACCGGGTCAAGATACCTGCCAAGTCAGTACTTATAGGAGAAGCACTATGCAAGGTTTGGTGGCTAGAGGTCTTACACTTGAGGATTTCTGGAACGTTGATGTAAATTATGTCAAAGTCACTGCAGCCAAAATATAGGTCAAGGTCACCAGGTCAAGGTATCTGCTAAGTCAGTACATTGAGGAGAAGCACTTTGCAAGGTTTGATGGTTGTAGGCCTTTTAGTTGAGGAGATATCGAACGTCGACGCAAAATATGTCAAAGTCACTGGAGCGCAAAATATAGGTCAAGGTCACCAGGTCAAGGTACCTGCCAAGTCTGTACATCTAGAAGAAGCACTATGCAAGGTTTGGTTGTTGTATGCCTTATAGTTGAGAAGATCTGGAATGTCAACGTAAATTGTGTCAAAGTCAATGGAGCGCAAAATATAGGTCAACGTCACTGGGTCAACATATCTGCCAAGTCAGGAGGTCAGGGAGATGTGTCATGCAAGGAACGATGGTTGTTGTAGAATTGTAGTTGATTAGAATACTAACTTTGACGTAAATGTCGAACTTTGACATAACAGAACTGTTAAGAGACAGACGGACGGACGAACGGACAGACGAATGGAAACGCGGGCACCTATGTCGCAAAGTCAGGAGGTCAGGGAGATATTTCATACAAGGTTTGATGGTTGTTTAGTCTTGTAGTTGATTAGAATACTAACTTTGACATAAATGTCGAACTTTGACATAACAGAACTGTTAAGAGACGGACAGACAAACAGACGAACAGACAGACTAATGGAAAAGTGGGCACCTGTGTCGCAAACTCGGGAGGTCAGGGAGATGTTTCATGCAAGGTTTGATGGTTGTTTAGTCTTGTAGTTGATTAAAATACTAACTTTGACATAAATGTCGAACTTCGACATAAATGTTGACAGACGGACGGACGAATGGACAGACATACGGAAAAGCGGACGCCTATGTTGCAAAGTCAGGAGGTCAGGGAGATGTTTCATGCAAGGTTTGATGGTTGTTTAGTCTTGTAGTTGATTAGAATACTAACTTTGACATAAATGTCGAACGTCGACATAAATGTTGACAGACGGACGGACGGACTGACGGACGGACTGACGGACGGACGGACGGACGGACGGACGGACAGAAAATCGGACGCCTATATCGCACCCTGCTACAAGCAGGTGCGATAAAAAGTACAATACTTAACTTCACTAGAATCCGGAATCTGATGACTCTTCCTAATGTTCATAGAACTTCATCTTATACCTAAAATGAAAAAAAAAAAAGTTTGTTTAGAATTAAATGAAAATTCATAGCTGAATATAAATAAAAATGTTTACATTATGTACATAATGCGAAAGTATGATCTTGGAGTTGTCACATTTTCTTGTTGTACCTAACAGACCTAAGCTCAGGATATATATGGTATTCTACAGTTTCCATTTATCAGATGTAAGGTGGTGTTTGATCTGGGTCTAAAGTGCTAGCTCAGGACTGTCTGTCAAATACTTAAGATATTTAAAGTATTTTGTAATATCCATGTATTAGCTGTAACGTGGCATCTGATCTGGGTCTATACTGTTAGCGCAGGACTGTCTTAAAGAAGCCATTTATTAGATGCAAGGTGTCTGGTCTGGGTCCTCAGTGCTAGCTCAGGACTGTCTGTCAAACACTTAGGATATTTAAGGTATTTTGTAGTATCCATTTATTAGATGTAACATGGCATCTGATCTGGGTCTACACTGTTAGCAGGACTGTCTGTCTAAAATTAGCCATTTATTAGATGTAAGGTGGCGTCTGATCTGGGTCTACACTGTTAGCGCAGGACTGTCTGTCTGAAAGAAGCCATTTATTAGATGCAAGGTGTCTGATCTGTGTCTACATTGCTAGCTGAGGACTGTCTGTCAAATACCTAGGGTATTTAAGGTATTCTTTAGTGTCCATTTATTAGATATAACATGGCATCTGATCTAGGTCTACACTGTTAGTTCAGGACTGTCTGTCTTAAACATTTATTAAATGTTAAGTGACATCTGATCTGGATCAACAGTGCAAGCTCAAGGCTGTCTGTCAAATACTTGGGACATTTAATGTATTTTGTAGTGTCCATTTATTAGATATAACATGGCATATGATCTGGGTCTACACTGTTAGCTCAGGACTGTCCTTCTTAGACATTTATTAGATGTAAAGTGGCGTCTGATCTAGGTCTACAGTGCTAGCTCAGGACTGTTGCAAATACCTAGGATATTTAAGGTATTCTGTAGTATCCATTTATTAGAAGTAACATGGCATCAGATCTGGGTCTACACTGTTATCTCAGGACTGTCTGTTTTGAAGTAGCCATTTATTAGATGTAAGTTGGCGTCTGATCTGGGTCTACAGTGCTAGCTCAGGACTGTCTGTCAAATACTCAAGGTATTTTAGTTATTCTGCAGTATTCATTTATTAAGATGTAACATGGCATCTGATTTGGGTCTACAATGTTAGCTCAGGACTATCTGTCCAATGCTTTGCATATAACATATATTCTACAGTATCCACTCATTAGATTATGGTGTCGTCTGATCTGGGTCTACACTGTTAGCTGATAGCCCATGCCTTTCAGTCTAATACTTAGGGTATATTCGGTATTCCGAAGTATCCATTTATTAAACGTAAGGTGGCGTCTGATCTGGGTCTACAGTGTTAGCTCAGGACTGTCTGTTCAATACTTAGGATATATATGGCATTCTAAAGTATCCATTTATTAGATGTAAGGTGGCGTCTGATCTGGGTCTAAAGCGTTAGCTCAGGACTGTCTATCCAATACTAAGGGTATATGCGGTATTCTACAGTATTCATAGATGCAATATGGCATCTGATTTGAGTCTACACTGTTACCTCAGGACTGTCTGTCCAATGTTTTGAGTATAACAGGTATTCTATAGTATCCATTTATTAGATGTATGGTGTCGTCTGATCTGGGTCTATACTGATAGCTCAGGCCTTTCTGTCCAATACTTAGGGTATATACGGTATTCTACAGTATCCATTTATTAGATTTAAGGTGGCATGATAGCCCTGAACAGACTGCATGACATTCCACTTCCTGTAGTAGGGCAGAAGATCACATCCTGTACTGTTAAATATGTGGATTCTTTCTCATTTCTTCATGTTTAATAATTGTTGAGTCCAAATGATGATACGTATTCCATTATAAAATTTCTTCGAAATCCTCATAAGAGAAAAAAACAGGTCACTTTATTGATACCTGTCTATAAATTATGACCAGTATACTTAAGACATAACCCTTAATTGCAGCAGAAGACACTGTGAAGTATTTTATAATAGTAATAATAATAACAATAATAATAATTATTATTATAATTATTATTATTATTATTATTATTATTAAGAGAAAATAAGTCTACATTTCATGTGAAGCAGATGATTTGTATGAAATGTCATGATGTAGTTGCTATGAAAACTAATCTGCTACAAATTGTATTTGGTACTTGAACCCATTTGTGCCTATCGTCCTATAAATGGGACATTGGCAAACAGTGTAGACCCAGATCAGACGCCGGAAAACGCGGCGTCTGATCAGGATCAACACAGTTTTCATTAAGTACATGAATTTCTGTGCAACAAAGAAATAATTAAATCTAATCAGACACCCCTTTTACTGGAAATGGATCGGTACAAAGAGGTATGGTAGAAGAATACACTCGGCATAAATGTGCTGAAGTTAAGCAATATCTGATAAAGTGTAAGTGAAGCTCTTTCAACAGGAGAAAGCAGTCAGTTAACTCCCTTTATTACTTTCTGTAAATAACCAGGTCCAGTTAATTGGATTCCTCTGCTTTTATCATTAGTGTTTCCATTAAGTATCACTTCCTTTTCCTTAAATCTAATTTTAACAAGGTCATATGCCAATACAGATTCCAAAATATTTAAAAGAAACATTTTCTGTGCAATGAAATGTATAATATTATGGAGAAATGTAAAGTTTTGTTAAATTCCAATGATGACCTAAGATAAAAGCAGAGGATTCCAATGAGAGATAGCAGCAGTATTTCTATTATCTCCCTTGACAGGTAAAGTCCAAGGTAGATCAAATACTAACCAGGTCCTTCTAACTGGAATCCTCTGCTTTTATCATAGGTCATCAGTGGAATTTAACAAATTCTTAACTTTACATTTCTCCATATCCACATGGAAGATTAATTAATATTATATATTTCATTGTACAGGAAATGTTTCTTTTAAATATTTTGGAAGGTGTATTGGCATATGACCTTGTTAAAATTAGATTTGTGAAGGAAAAGGAAGTGATACTTAATGGAAACAGAAAGTAATCAAGGGAGTTAACTGACTGCTTTCTCCTATTAGAATGACCTGGCCTCGGACCACAATTATTTTTCCATTACCTTCCATACAAAGACCTCTTGGGAAACAACTTTGCAATCGACGCATACTTTCTTCTGCTTATGTCATCATTTCTTACCTTCAAATTGATCCACTTTACACATGACCATGACTAGCTCCTTTTCCTGCTGTCGTCTGTCAAAGTAAACACCTGTCAGTTCATACCAGTTACAACCCATGTAGGCTCACTTCTTAGGGGTGTGCTTAGGTTCACCCGTTTTCCTGAAATCAAAAGGAAACAAAGGAAACTCTTATTTTTTAAAACACCTACATGTTGATCTATCAAAAGAATCACAGTGAAGTAGTCTGCTCAGTCCCTCATTTGAATGGGCATGTTTTCTAAATGTCTCCTCAAAACATGGAGTGTGGGTACTCATCAGAACCGTCTCGTCGAGGCGGTTCGAATGAGTACCATAATGTATGTTTTAGCAAAAGAGGTGAAAATGATGTATACCCCTGCAAAACCCCAGTTTTATTATATAAAAGTGGGGTTTAAGGGGGTCAAAATTGTATAAGCGTGTTTTCGTGTTGAAATGATGATGATGGGTTGGCTTTTTTTTTTTTCAACATAAATTCATATTGAGACGATTGAAGGGTGATAATGAAAGGCTCTGTACAATCATAAGCAAAATTCCGCCCCCAGCAGGATTAGAGCTCGGAACCTCGCGATCCGAAGTCGTGAGCGGTCACCCGGACGCTTTTTAATTTGAAACAGAATATCGGCCAATCTTGGGCCAGGGGCGTAAACAGGGTATCACATTTTTTTGTTTGTTTCTTTGTGTTGAGGTTTTATGGCCCAGTCAACCCAGTGAGGTCATGTCGAGTGCTGTCAGTTTACCTAACCACACGTTTACTGGGTAGGCTTAGCCCTCTAAACGGTTAACCAGTATTGTGCACATTCTTTCGCAAGAAACTGACAATTGCCCTTCTTGAATCATGGGGCATTATATTAAAAATGTCCGTGTAACAAACATATAAATTAATTCCTCGACACAGTTATGAAATAAAGATACTTACAACCAGTAATCGGTTTGAGTCCTTCAATGAGTTTCAGTCTACCATAGAACCACCTGTAAATATAAAAAGAACATAACATAAGTAACCTATCATACCATACCATTCCATATTATATCATACCACACCACCCCACTCCGCATCGCACCTCACTGAATCGCACCGAATCGCACCTCACCTCACCTCTTCTCACCTCACCGCACCGCATCGCACCGCACCGCACCGCAACGTATCACACCACAGCACAACATACCACGCCACAGCATACCAAAATACAATCTTATACATTACATTACATTACATTATATTACATTACATTACATTACAATCCAAATAGAAATACATTACAATAAACACTACAATTCAAATAGAGGAATACAAACCAAACCAACGAAACTAAATCAATCAGAAACATAACCAATCCAAACAAAACAAAACCAAATATATAAATCAATACAAAACATTACAATACAATTTACAAAACAATAAACACCATTATCCAAACAGAGAAAACCCAAATGAAACAGAATGCAACCAAATCAAACAGAAACTAAAACAAAATCAACGGATACAAGCATAATACAATACAATACATTACACTACAATATACAATACAATATAACAAACACTATAATCCAAATAGAGAAAAAACAAATGAACCCGAAAGACACCATTAACCCCAAACCAAATGAAACGTAACCAACTATATGATACAATATAAACACATTACACTACACCATACAATACAATAAACACTACAATCCAAATAGAGAAAAAAACAAACAAACCCGGAAGAAACTGAACCAAAGAAAAACCTGATGGAACCAATCCAAATCAAACCAACATAACAATACAAAATACAAAAGTACAATACTTAACTTCACTAGAATCCGGAATCTGATGACTCTTCCTAATGTTCATAGAACTTCATCTTATACCTAAAATGAAAAAAAAAAAAGTTTGTTTAGAATTAAATGAAAATTCATAGCTGAATATAAATAAAAATGTTTACATTATGTACATAATGCGAAAGTATGATCTTGGAGTTGTCACATTTTCTTGTTGTACCTAACAGACCTAAGCTCAGGATATATATGGTATTCTACAGTTTCCATTTATCAGATGTAAGGTGGTGTTTGATCTGGGTCTAAAGTGCTAGCTCAGGACTGTCTGTCAAATACTTAAGATATTTAAAGTATTTTGTAATATCCATGTATTAGCTGTAACGTGGCATCTGATCTGGGTCTATACTGTTAGCGCAGGACTGTCTTAAAGAAGCCATTTATTAGATGCAAGGTGTCTGGTCTGGGTCCTCAGTGCTAGCTCAGGACTGTCTGTCAAACACTTAGGATATTTAAGGTATTTTGTAGTATCCATTTATTAGATGTAACATGGCATCTGATCTGGGTCTACACTGTTAGCAGGACTGTCTGTCTAAAATTAGCCATTTATTAGATGTAAGGTGGCGTCTGATCTGGGTCTACACTGTTAGCGCAGGACTGTCTGTCTGAAAGAAGCCATTTATTAGATGCAAGGTGTCTGATCTGTGTCTACATTGCTAGCTGAGGACTGTCTGTCAAATACCTAGGGTATTTAAGGTATTCTTTAGTGTCCATTTATTAGATATAACATGGCATCTGATCTAGGTCTACACTGTTAGTTCAGGACTGTCTGTCTTAGACATTTATTAAATGTTAAGTGACATCTGATCTGGATCAACAGTGCAAGCTCAAGGCTGTCTGTCAAATACTTGGGACATTTAATGTATTTTGTAGTGTCCATTTATTAGATATAACATGGCATATGATCTGGGTCTACACTGTTAGCTCAGGACTGTCCTTCTTAGACATTTATTAGATGTAAAGTGGCGTCTGATCTAGGTCTACAGTGCTAGCTCAGGACTGTTGCAAATACCTAGGATATTTAAGGTATTCTGTAGTATCCATTTATTAGAAGTAACATGGCATCAGATCTGGGTCTACACTGTTATCTCAGGACTGTCTGTTTTGAAGTAGCCATTTATTAGATGTAAGTTGGCGTCTGATCTGGGTCTACAGTGCTAGCTCAGGACTGTCTGTCAAATACTCAAGGTATTTTAGTTATTCTGCAGTATTCATTTATTAGATGTAACATGGCATCTGATTTGGGTCTACAATGTTAGCTCAGGACTATCTGTCCAATGCTTTGCATATAACATATATTCTACAGTATCCACTCATTAGATTATGGTGTCGTCTGATCTGGGTCTACACTGTTAGCTGATAGCCCATGCCTTTCAGTCTAATACTTAGGGTATATTCGGTATTCCGAAGTATCCATTTATTAAACGTAAGGTGGCGTCTGATCTGGGTCTACAGTGTTAGCTCAGGACTGTCTGTTCAATACTTAGGATATATATGGCATTCTAAAGTATCCATTTATTAGATGTAAGGTGGCGTCTGATCTGGGTCTAAAGCGTTAGCTCAGGACTGTCTATCCAATACTAAGGGTATATGCGGTATTCTACAGTATTCATAGATGCAATATGGCATCTGATTTGAGTCTACACTGTTACCTCAGGACTGTCTGTCCAATGTTTTGAGTATAACAGGTATTCTATAGTATCCATTTATTAGATGTATGGTGTCGTCTGATCTGGGTCTATACTGATAGCTCAGGCCTTTCTGTCCAATACTTAGGGTATATACGGTATTCTACAGTATCCATTTATTAGATTTAAGGTGGCATGATAGCCCTGAACAGACTGCATGACATTCCACTTCCTGTAGTAGGGCAGAAGATCACATCCTGTACTGTTAAATATGTGGATTCTTTCTCATTTCTTCATGTTTAATAATTGTTGAGTCCAAATGATGATACGTATTCCATTATAAAATTTCTTCGAAATCCTCATAAGAGAAAAAAACAGGTCACTTTATTGATACCTGTCTATAAATTATGACCAGTATACTTAAGACATAACCCTTAATTGCAGCAGAAGACACTGTGAAGTATTTTATAATAGTAATAATAATAACAATAATAATAATTATTATTATAATTATTATTATTATTATTATTATTATTAAGAGAAAATAAGTCTACATTTCATGTGAAGCAGATGATTTGTATGAAATGTCATGATGTAGTTGCTATGAAAACTAATCTGCTACAAATTGTATTTGGTACTTGAACCCATTTGTGCCTATCGTCCTATAAATGGGACATTGGCAAACAGTGTAGACCCAGATCAGACGCCGGAAAACGCGGCGTCTGATCAGGATCAACACAGTTTTCATTAAGTACATGAATTTCTGTGCAACAAAGAAATAATTAAATCTAATCAGACACCCCTTTTACTGGAAATGGATCGGTACAAAGAGGTATGGTAGAAGAATACACTCGGCATAAATGTGCTGAAGTTAAGCAATATCTGATAAAGTGTAAGTGAAGCTCTTTCAACAGGAGAAAGCAGTCAGTTAACTCCCTTTATTACTTTCTGTAAATAACCAGGTCCAGTTAATTGGATTCCTCTGCTTTTATCATTAGTGTTTCCATTAAGTATCACTTCCTTTTCCTTAAATCTAATTTTAACAAGGTCATATGCCAATACAGATTCCAAAATATTTAAAAGAAACATTTTCTGTGCAATGAAATGTATAATATTATGGAGAAATGTAAAGTTTTGTTAAATTCCAATGATGACCTAAGATAAAAGCAGAGGATTCCAATGAGAGATAGCAGCAGTATTTCTATTATCTCCCTTGACAGGTAAAGTCCAAGGTAGATCAAATACTAACCAGGTCCTTCTAACTGGAATCCTCTGCTTTTATCATAGGTCATCAGTGGAATTTAACAAATTCTTAACTTTACATTTCTCCATATCCACATGGAAGATTAATTAATATTATATATTTCATTGTACAGGAAATGTTTCTTTTAAATATTTTGGAAGGTGTATTGGCATATGACCTTGTTAAAATTAGATTTGTGAAGGAAAAGGAAGTGATACTTAATGGAAACAGAAAGTAATCAAGGGAGTTAACTGACTGCTTTCTCCTATTAGAATGACCTGGCCTCGGACCACAATTATTTTTCCATTACCTTCCATACAAAGACCTCTTGGGAAACAACTTTGCAATCGACGCATACTTTCTTCTGCTTATGTCATCATTTCTTACCTTCAAATTGATCCACTTTACACATGACCATGACTAGCTCCTTTTCCTGCTGTCGTCTGTCAAAGTAAACACCTGTCAGTTCATACCAGTTACAACCCATGTAGGCTCACTTCTTAGGGGTGTGCTTAGGTTCACCCGTTTTCCTGAAATCAAAAGGAAACAAAGGAAACTCTTATTTTTTAAAACACCTACATGTTGATCTATCAAAAGAATCACAGTGAAGTAGTCTGCTCAGTCCCTCATTTGAATGGGCATGTTTTCTAAATGTCTCCTCAAAACATGGAGTGTGGGTACTCATCAGAACCGTCTCGTCGAGGCGGTTCGAATGAGTACCATAATGTATGTTTTAGCAAAAGAGGTGAAAATGATGTATACCCCTGCAAAACCCCAGTTTTATTATATAAAAGTGGGGTTTAAGGGGGTCAAAATTGTATAAGCGTGTTTTCGTGTTGAAATGATGATGATGGGTTGGCTTTTTTTTTTTTTCAACATAAATTCATATTGAGACGATTGAAGGGTGATAATGAAAGGCTCTGTACAATCATAAGCAAAATTCCGCCCCCAGCAGGATTAGAGCTCGGAACCTCGCGATCCGAAGTCGTGAGCGGTCACCCGGACGCTTTTTAATTTGAAACAGAATATCGGCCAATCTTGGGCCAGGGGCGTAAACAGGGTATCACATTTTTTTGTTTGTTTCTTTGTGTTGAGGTTTTATGGCCCAGTCAACCCAGTGAGGTCATGTCGAGTGCTGTCAGTTTACCTAACCACACGTTTACTGGGTAGGCTTAGCCCTCTAAACGGTTAACCAGTATTGTGCACATTCTTTCGCAAGAAACTGACAATTTCCCTTCTTGAATCATGGGGCATTATATTAAAAATGTCCGTGTAACAAACATATAAATTAATTCCTCGACACAGTTATGAAATAAAGATACTTACAACCAGTAATCGGTTTGAGTCCTTCAATGAGTTTCAGTCTACCATAGAACCACCTGTAAATATAAAAAGAACATAACATAAGTAACCTATCATACCATACCATTCCATATTATATCATACCACACCACCCCACTCCGCATCGCACCTCACTGAATCGCACCGAATCGCACCTCACCTCACCTCTTCTCACCTCACCGCACCGCATCGCACCGCACCGCACCGCAACGTATCACACCACAGCACAACATACCACGCCACAGCATACCAAAATACAATCTTATACATTACATTACATTACATTATATTACATTACATTACATTACAATCCAAATAGAAATACATTACAATAAACACTACAATTCAAATAGAGGAATACAAACCAAACCAACGAAACTAAATCAATCAGAAACATAACCAATCCAAACAAAACAAAACCAAATATATAAATCAATACAAAACATTACAATACAATTTACAAAACAATAAACACCATTATCCAAACAGAGAAAACCCAAATGAAACAGAATGCAACCAAATCAAACAGAAACTAAAACAAAATCAACGGATACAAGCATAATACAATACAATACATTACACTACAATATACAATACAATATAACAAACACTATAATCCAAATAGAGAAAAAACAAATGAACCCGAAAGACACCATTAACCCCAAACCAAATGAAACGTAACCAACTATATGATACAATATAAACACATTACACTACACCATACAATACAATAAACACTACAATCCAAATAGAGAAAAAAACAAACAAACCCGGAAGAAACTGAACCAAAGAAAAACCTGATGGAACCAATCCAAATCAAACCAACATAACAATACAAAATACAAAAGTACAATACTTAACTTCACTAGAATCCGGAATCTGATGACTCTTCCTAATGTTCATAGAACTTCATCTTATACCTAAAATGAAAAAAAAAAAAGTTTGTTTAGAATTAAATGAAAATTCATAGCTGAATATAAATAAAAATGTTTACATTATGTACATAATGCGAAAGTATGATCTTGGAGTTGTCACATTTTCTTGTTGTACCTAACAGACCTAAGCTCAGGATATATATGGTATTCTACAGTTTCCATTTATCAGATGTAAGGTGGTGTTTGATCTGGGTCTAAAGTGCTAGCTCAGGACTGTCTGTCAAATACTTAAGATATTTAAAGTATTTTGTAATATCCATGTATTAGCTGTAACGTGGCATCTGATCTGGGTCTATACTGTTAGCGCAGGACTGTCTTAAAGAAGCCATTTATTAGATGCAAGGTGTCTGGTCTGGGTCCTCAGTGCTAGCTCAGGACTGTCTGTCAAACACTTAGGATATTTAAGGTATTTTGTAGTATCCATTTATTAGATGTAACATGGCATCTGATCTGGGTCTACACTGTTAGCAGGACTGTCTGTCTAAAATTAGCCATTTATTAGATGTAAGGTGGCGTCTGATCTGGGTCTACACTGTTAGCGCAGGACTGTCTGTCTGAAAGAAGCCATTTATTAGATGCAAGGTGTCTGATCTGTGTCTACATTGCTAGCTGAGGACTGTCTGTCAAATACCTAGGGTATTTAAGGTATTCTTTAGTGTCCATTTATTAGATATAACATGGCATCTGATCTAGGTCTACACTGTTAGTTCAGGACTGTCTGTCTTAGACATTTATTAAATGTTAAGTGACATCTGATCTGGATCAACAGTGCAAGCTCAAGGCTGTCTGTCAAATACTTGGGACATTTAATGTATTTTGTAGTGTCCATTTATTAGATATAACATGGCATATGATCTGGGTCTACACTGTTAGCTCAGGACTGTCCTTCTTAGACATTTATTAGATGTAAAGTGGCGTCTGATCTAGGTCTACAGTGCTAGCTCAGGACTGTTGCAAATACCTAGGATATTTAAGGTATTCTGTAGTATCCATTTATTAGAAGTAACATGGCATCAGATCTGGGTCTACACTGTTATCTCAGGACTGTCTGTTTTGAAGTAGCCATTTATTAGATGTAAGTTGGCGTCTGATCTGGGTCTACAGTGCTAGCTCAGGACTGTCTGTCAAATACTCAAGGTATTTTAGTTATTCTGCAGTATTCATTTATTAGATGTAACATGGCATCTGATTTGGGTCTACAATGTTAGCTCAGGACTATCTGTCCAATGCTTTGCATATAACATATATTCTACAGTATCCACTCATTAGATTATGGTGTCGTCTGATCTGGGTCTACACTGTTAGCTGATAGCCCATGCCTTTCAGTCTAATACTTAGGGTATATTCGGTATTCCGAAGTATCCATTTATTAAACGTAAGGTGGCGTCTGATCTGGGTCTACAGTGTTAGCTCAGGACTGTCTGTTCAATACTTAGGATATATATGGCATTCTAAAGTATCCATTTATTAGATGTAAGGTGGCGTCTGATCTGGGTCTAAAGCGTTAGCTCAGGACTGTCTATCCAATACTAAGGGTATATGCGGTATTCTACAGTATTCATAGATGCAATATGGCATCTGATTTGAGTCTACACTGTTACCTCAGGACTGTCTGTCCAATGTTTTGAGTATAACAGGTATTCTATAGTATCCATTTATTAGATGTATGGTGTCGTCTGATCTGGGTCTATACTGATAGCTCAGGCCTTTCTGTCCAATACTTAGGGTATATACGGTATTCTACAGTATCCATTTATTAGATTTAAGGTGGCATGATAGCCCTGAACAGACTGCATGACATTCCACTTCCTGTAGTAGGGCAGAAGATCACATCCTGTACTGTTAAATATGTGGATTCTTTCTCATTTCTTCATGTTTAATAATTGTTGAGTCCAAATGATGATACGTATTCCATTATAAAATTTCTTCGAAATCCTCATAAGAGAAAAAAACAGGTCACTTTATTGATACCTGTCTATAAATTATGACCAGTATACTTAAGACATAACCCTTAATTGCAGCAGAAGACACTGTGAAGTATTTTATAATAGTAATAATAATAACAATAATAATAATTATTATTATAATTATTATTATTATTATTATTATTATTATTAAGAGAAAATAAGTCTACATTTCATGTGAAGCAGATGATTTGTATGAAATGTCATGATGTAGTTGCTATGAAAACTAATCTGCTACAAATTGTATTTGGTACTTGAACCCATTTGTGCCTATCGTCCTATAAATGGGACATTGGCAAACAGTGTAGACCCAGATCAGACGCCGGAAAACGCGGCGTCTGATCAGGATCAACACAGTTTTCATTAAGTACATGAATTTCTGTGCAACAAAGAAATAATTAAATCTAATCAGACACCCCTTTTACTGGAAATGGATCGGTACAAAGAGGTATGGTAGAAGAATACACTCGGCATAAATGTGCTGAAGTTAAGCAATATCTGATAAAGTGTAAGTGAAGCTCTTTCAACAGGAGAAAGCAGTCAGTTAACTCCCTTTATTACTTTCTGTAAATAACCAGGTCCAGTTAATTGGATTCCTCTGCTTTTATCATTAGTGTTTCCATTAAGTATCACTTCCTTTTCCTTAAATCTAATTTTAACAAGGTCATATGCCAATACAGATTCCAAAATATTTAAAAGAAACATTTTCTGTGCAATGAAATGTATAATATTATGGAGAAATGTAAAGTTTTGTTAAATTCCAATGATGACCTAAGATAAAAGCAGAGGATTCCAATGAGAGATAGCAGCAGTATTTCTATTATCTCCCTTGACAGGTAAAGTCCAAGGTAGATCAAATACTAACCAGGTCCTTCTAACTGGAATCCTCTGCTTTTATCATAGGTCATCAGTGGAATTTAACAAATTCTTAACTTTACATTTCTCCATATCCACATGGAAGATTAATTAATATTATATATTTCATTGTACAGGAAATGTTTCTTTTAAATATTTTGGAAGGTGTATTGGCATATGACCTTGTTAAAATTAGATTTGTGAAGGAAAAGGAAGTGATACTTAATGGAAACAGAAAGTAATCAAGGGAGTTAACTGACTGCTTTCTCCTATTAGAATGACCTGGCCTCGGACCACAATTATTTTTCCATTACCTTCCATACAAAGACCTCTTGGGAAACAACTTTGCAATCGACGCATACTTTCTTCTGCTTATGTCATCATTTCTTACCTTCAAATTGATCCACTTTACACATGACCATGACTAGCTCCTTTTCCTGCTGTCGTCTGTCAAAGTAAACACCTGTCAGTTCATACCAGTTACAACCCATGTAGGCTCACTTCTTAGGGGTGTGCTTAGGTTCACCCGTTTTCCTGAAATCAAAAGGAAACAAAGGAAACTCTTATTTTTTAAAACACCTACATGTTGATCTATCAAAAGAATCACAGTGAAGTAGTCTGCTCAGTCCCTCATTTGAATGGGCATGTTTTCTAAATGTCTCCTCAAAACATGGAGTGTGGGTACTCATCAGAACCGTCTCGTCGAGGCGGTTCGAATGAGTACCATAATGTATGTTTTAGCAAAAGAGGTGAAAATGATGTATACCCCTGCAAAACCCCAGTTTTATTATATAAAAGTGGGGTTTAAGGGGGTCAAAATTGTATAAGCGTGTTTTCGTGTTGAAATGATGATGATGGGTTGGCTTTTTTTTTTTTTCAACATAAATTCATATTGAGACGATTGAAGGGTGATAATGAAAGGCTCTGTACAATCATAAGCAAAATTCCGCCCCCAGCAGGATTAGAGCTCGGAACCTCGCGATCCGAAGTCGTGAGCGGTCACCCGGACGCTTTTTAATTTGAAACAGAATATCGGCCAATCTTGGGCCAGGGGCGTAAACAGGGTATCACATTTTTTTGTTTGTTTCTTTGTGTTGAGGTTTTATGGCCCAGTCAACCCAGTGAGGTCATGTCGAGTGCTGTCAGTTTACCTAACCACACGTTTACTGGGTAGGCTTAGCCCTCTAAACGGTTAACCAGTATTGTGCACATTCTTTCGCAAGAAACTGACAATTGCCCTTCTTGAATCATGGGGCATTATATTAAAAATGTCCGTGTAACAAACATATAAATTAATTCCTCGACACAGTTATGAAATAAAGATACTTACAACCAGTAATCGGTTTGAGTCCTTCAATGAGTTTCAGTCTACCATAGAACCACCTGTAAATATAAAAAGAACATAACATAAGTAACCTATCATACCATACCATTCCATATTATATCATACCACACCACCCCACTCCGCATCGCACCTCACTGAATCGCACCGAATCGCACCTCACCTCACCTCTTCTCACCTCACCGCACCGCATCGCACCGCACCGCACCGCAACGTATCACACCACAGCACAACATACCACGCCACAGCATACCAAAATACAATCTTATACATTACATTACATTACATTATATTACATTACATTACATTACAATCCAAATAGAAATACATTACAATAAACACTACAATTCAAATAGAGGAATACAAACCAAACCAACGAAACTAAATCAATCAGAAACATAACCAATCCAAACAAAACAAAACCAAATATATAAATCAATACAAAACATTACAATACAATTTACAAAACAATAAACACCATTATCCAAACAGAGAAAACCCAAATGAAACAGAATGCAACCAAATCAAACAGAAACTAAAACAAAATCAACGGATACAAGCATAATACAATACAATACATTACACTACAATATACAATACAATATAACAAACACTATAATCCAAATAGAGAAAAAACAAATGAACCCGAAAGACACCATTAACCCCAAACCAAATGAAACGTAACCAACTATATGATACAATATAAACACATTACACTACACCATACAATACAATAAACACTACAATCCAAATAGAGAAAAAAACAAACAAACCCGGAAGAAACTGAACCAAAGAAAAACCTGATGGAACCAATCCAAATCAAACCAACATAACAATACAAAATACACAAGAATTCCGCGGAAGGCGTCATCGCACCTGCTGGCGCAAAAGTCACAGGAGCCTCAATCAGAATGTGGTTATTAAATAAGTTTATTTCATTCTTAGCAGTGCTTACTTGGAAAACTGGGTTGAAAAAAAATGTAGACAAAGTGCCTAGTGGGGCACATATATTCCAGGCCAGTCCCATTCCCTCTAATGGCTATATCTTCAGCACTGACTTTTCGTATCATACAGCCCAATGATAATGGAACGTTGATGTAAAATGTGTAAAAGTCACTGGAGCATGAAATATAGGTCAAGGTCATGGGTCAAGGTACCTGCTAATTCAGTACATCAAGGAGAAGCACAATGCAAGGTATGGTGGTTGTAGGCCTTATAGTTGAGGAGTTATCAAACATCAACGTAAAATGTGTCAAATATAGGTCAAAATCACTGGGTCAAGGTACCTGCCAAGCCAGGGCAATGAGGTGAAGCACTATGCAAGGTTTAGTGGTTGTAGGTCTTATATTTGAGGAGATACCGAACATCAATATAAAATGTGTCAAAGTCACTAAAGTGCACAATATAGGTCAAGGTCACCAGGTCAAGGTACCTGCCGAGTCAGTACATCAAGAAGAAGTGCTATATAAGGTTTGGTGGTTGAAGGCCTTACAGTTGAGGACATATGGAAGGGTGACCTAAAAGGTGTAAAAGTCAATGGAGCGTGAAATATAGGTCAAGGTCACCCAGTCAAGGTACCTGCAGAGTCCGTACATTGAGGAGAAGCACTATGCAAGGTTTGATGGTTGTAGACCTTATAGTTGAGGAGATATTGAACATTGACGTAAAATGTGTAAAAGGCACTGGAGCTCAAAATATAGGTCAAGGTCACCGGGTCAAGATACCTGCCAAGTCAGTACTTATAGGAGAAGCACTATGCAAGGTTTGGTGGCTAGAGGTCTTACACTTGAGGATTTCTGGAACGTTGATGTAAATTATGTCAAAGTCACTGCAGCCAAAATATAGGTCAAGGTCACCAGGTCAAGGTATCTGCTAAGTCAGTACATTGAGGAGAAGCACTTTGCAAGGTTTGATGGTTGTAGGCCTTTTAGTTGAGGAGATATCGAACGTCGACGCAAAATATGTCAAAGTCACTGGAGCGCAAAATATAGGTCAAGGTCACCAGGTCAAGGTACCTGCCAAGTCTGTACATCTAGAAGAAGCACTATGCAAGGTTTGGTTGTTGTATGCCTTATAGTTGAGAAGATCTGGAATGTCAACGTAAATTGTGTCAAAGTCAATGGAGCGCAAAATATAGGTCAACGTCACTGGGTCAACATATCTGCCAAGTCAGGAGGTCAGGGAGATGTGTCATGCAAGGAACGATGGTTGTTGTAGAATTGTAGTTGATTAGAATACTAACTTTGACGTAAATGTCGAACTTTGACATAACAGAACTGTTAAGAGACAGACGGACGGACGAACGGACAGACGAATGGAAACGCGGGCACCTATGTCGCAAAGTCAGGAGGTCAGGGAGATATTTCATACAAGGTTTGATGGTTGTTTAGTCTTGTAGTTGATTAGAATACTAACTTTGACATAAATGTCGAACTTTGACATAACAGAACTGTTAAGAGACGGACAGACAAACAGACGAACAGACAGACTAATGGAAAAGTGGGCACCTGTGTCGCAAACTCGGGAGGTCAGGGAGATGTTTCATGCAAGGTTTGATGGTTGTTTAGTCTTGTAGTTGATTAAAATACTAACTTTGACATAAATGTCGAACTTCGACATAAATGTTGACAGACGGACGGACGAATGGACAGACATACGGAAAAGCGGACGCCTATGTTGCAAAGTCAGGAGGTCAGGGAGATGTTTCATGCAAGGTTTGATGGTTGTTTAGTCTTGTAGTTGATTAGAATACTAACTTTGACATAAATGTCGAACGTCGACATAAATGTTGACAGACGGACGGACGGACTGACGGACGGACTGACGGACGGACGGACGGACGGACGGACGGACAGAAAATCGGACGCCTATATCGCACCCTGCTACAAGCAGGTGCGATAAAAAGTACAATACTTAACTTCACTAGAATCCGGAATCTGATGACTCTTCCTAATGTTCATAGAACTTCATCTTATACCTAAAATGAAAAAAAAAAAAGTTTGTTTAGAATTAAATGAAAATTCATAGCTGAATATAAATAAAAATGTTTACATTATGTACATAATGCGAAAGTATGATCTTGGAGTTGTCACATTTTCTTGTTGTACCTAACAGACCTAAGCTCAGGATATATATGGTATTCTACAGTTTCCATTTATCAGATGTAAGGTGGTGTTTGATCTGGGTCTAAAGTGCTAGCTCAGGACTGTCTGTCAAATACTTAAGATATTTAAAGTATTTTGTAATATCCATGTATTAGCTGTAACGTGGCATCTGATCTGGGTCTATACTGTTAGCGCAGGACTGTCTTAAAGAAGCCATTTATTAGATGCAAGGTGTCTGGTCTGGGTCCTCAGTGCTAGCTCAGGACTGTCTGTCAAACACTTAGGATATTTAAGGTATTTTGTAGTATCCATTTATTAGATGTAACATGGCATCTGATCTGGGTCTACACTGTTAGCAGGACTGTCTGTCTAAAATTAGCCATTTATTAGATGTAAGGTGGCGTCTGATCTGGGTCTACACTGTTAGCGCAGGACTGTCTGTCTGAAAGAAGCCATTTATTAGATGCAAGGTGTCTGATCTGTGTCTACATTGCTAGCTGAGGACTGTCTGTCAAATACCTAGGGTATTTAAGGTATTCTTTAGTGTCCATTTATTAGATATAACATGGCATCTGATCTAGGTCTACACTGTTAGTTCAGGACTGTCTGTCTTAAACATTTATTAAATGTTAAGTGACATCTGATCTGGATCAACAGTGCAAGCTCAAGGCTGTCTGTCAAATACTTGGGACATTTAATGTATTTTGTAGTGTCCATTTATTAGATATAACATGGCATATGATCTGGGTCTACACTGTTAGCTCAGGACTGTCCTTCTTAGACATTTATTAGATGTAAAGTGGCGTCTGATCTAGGTCTACAGTGCTAGCTCAGGACTGTTGCAAATACCTAGGATATTTAAGGTATTCTGTAGTATCCATTTATTAGAAGTAACATGGCATCAGATCTGGGTCTACACTGTTATCTCAGGACTGTCTGTTTTGAAGTAGCCATTTATTAGATGTAAGTTGGCGTCTGATCTGGGTCTACAGTGCTAGCTCAGGACTGTCTGTCAAATACTCAAGGTATTTTAGTTATTCTGCAGTATTCATTTATTAAGATGTAACATGGCATCTGATTTGGGTCTACAATGTTAGCTCAGGACTATCTGTCCAATGCTTTGCATATAACATATATTCTACAGTATCCACTCATTAGATTATGGTGTCGTCTGATCTGGGTCTACACTGTTAGCTGATAGCCCATGCCTTTCAGTCTAATACTTAGGGTATATTCGGTATTCCGAAGTATCCATTTATTAAACGTAAGGTGGCGTCTGATCTGGGTCTACAGTGTTAGCTCAGGACTGTCTGTTCAATACTTAGGATATATATGGCATTCTAAAGTATCCATTTATTAGATGTAAGGTGGCGTCTGATCTGGGTCTAAAGCGTTAGCTCAGGACTGTCTATCCAATACTAAGGGTATATGCGGTATTCTACAGTATTCATAGATGCAATATGGCATCTGATTTGAGTCTACACTGTTACCTCAGGACTGTCTGTCCAATGTTTTGAGTATAACAGGTATTCTATAGTATCCATTTATTAGATGTATGGTGTCGTCTGATCTGGGTCTATACTGATAGCTCAGGCCTTTCTGTCCAATACTTAGGGTATATACGGTATTCTACAGTATCCATTTATTAGATTTAAGGTGGCATGATAGCCCTGAACAGACTGCATGACATTCCACTTCCTGTAGTAGGGCAGAAGATCACATCCTGTACTGTTAAATATGTGGATTCTTTCTCATTTCTTCATGTTTAATAATTGTTGAGTCCAAATGATGATACGTATTCCATTATAAAATTTCTTCGAAATCCTCATAAGAGAAAAAAACAGGTCACTTTATTGATACCTGTCTATAAATTATGACCAGTATAC
This sequence comes from Anodontia alba, assembly GCA_964016985.1. Taxonomy (NCBI): domain Eukaryota; kingdom Metazoa; phylum Mollusca; class Bivalvia; order Lucinida; family Lucinidae; genus Anodontia; species Anodontia alba. Next base: position 28,382,139 of record OZ024834.1, read on the forward strand.
TTAAGACATAACCCTTAATTGCAGCAGAAGACACTGTGAAGTATTTTATAATAGTAATAATAATAACAATAATAATAATTATTATTATAATTATTATTATTATTATTATTATTATTAAGAGAAAATAAGTCTACATTTCATGTGAAGCAGATGATTTGTATGAAATGTCATGATGTAGTTGCTATGAAAACTAATCTGCTACAAATTGTATTTGGTACTTGAACCCATTTGTGCCTATCGTCCTATAAATGGGACATTGGCAAACAGTGTAGACCCAGATCAGACGCCGGAAAACGCGGCGTCTGATCAGGATCAACACAGTTTTCATTAAGTACATGAATTTCTGTGCAACAAAGAAATAATTAAATCTAATCAGACACCCCTTTTACTGGAAATGGATCGGTACAAAGAGGTATGGTAGAAGAATACACTCGGCATAAATGTGCTGAAGTTAAGCAATATCTGATAAAGTGTAAGTGAAGCTCTTTCAACAGGAGAAAGCAGTCAGTTAACTCCCTTTATTACTTTCTGTAAATAACCAGGTCCAGTTAATTGGATTCCTCTGCTTTTATCATTAGTGTTTCCATTAAGTATCACTTCCTTTTCCTTAAATCTAATTTTAACAAGGTCATATGCCAATACAGATTCCAAAATATTTAAAAGAAACATTTTCTGTGCAATGAAATGTATAATATTATGGAGAAATGTAAAGTTTTGTTAAATTCCAATGATGACCTAAGATAAAAGCAGAGGATTCCAATGAGAGATAGCAGCAGTATTTCTATTATCTCCCTTGACAGGTAAAGTCCAAGGTAGATCAAATACTAACCAGGTCCTTCTAACTGGAATCCTCTGCTTTTATCATAGGTCATCAGTGGAATTTAACAAATTCTTAACTTTACATTTCTCCATATCCACATGGAAGATTAATTAATATTATATATTTCATTGTACAGGAAATGTTTCTTTTAAATATTTTGGAAGGTGTATTGGCATATGACCTTGTTAAAATTAGATTTGTGAAGGAAAAGGAAGTGATACTTAATGGAAACAGAAAGTAATCAAGGGAGTTAACTGACTGCTTTCTCCTATTAGAATGACCTGGCCTCGGACCACAATTATTTTTCCATTACCTTCCATACAAAGACCTCTTGGGAAACAACTTTGCAATCGACGCATACTTTCTTCTGCTTATGTCATCATTTCTTACCTTCAAATTGATCCACTTTACACATGACCATGACTAGCTCCTTTTCCTGCTGTCGTCTGTCAAAGTAAACACCTGTCAGTTCATACCAGTTACAACCCATGTAGGCTCACTTCTTAGGGGTGTGCTTAGGTTCACCCGTTTTCCTGAAATCAAAAGGAAACAAAGGAAACTCTTATTTTTTAAAACACCTACATGTTGATCTATCAAAAGAATCACAGTGAAGTAGTCTGCTCAGTCCCTCATTTGAATGGGCATGTTTTCTAAATGTCTCCTCAAAACATGGAGTGTGGGTACTCATCAGAACCGTCTCGTCGAGGCGGTTCGAATGAGTACCATAATGTATGTTTTAGCAAAAGAGGTGAAAATGATGTATACCCCTGCAAAACCCCAGTTTTATTATATAAAAGTGGGGTTTAAGGGGGTCAAAATTGTATAAGCGTGTTTTCGTGTTGAAATGATGATGATGGGTTGGCTTTTTTTTTTTTCAACATAAATTCATATTGAGACGATTGAAGGGTGATAATGAAAGGCTCTGTACAATCATAAGCAAAATTCCGCCCCCAGCAGGATTAGAGCTCGGAACCTCGCGATCCGAAGTCGTGAGCGGTCACCCGGACGCTTTTTAATTTGAAACAGAATATCGGCCAATCTTGGGCCAGGGGCGTAAACAGGGTATCACATTTTTTTGTTTGTTTCTTTGTGTTGAGGTTTTATGGCCCAGTCAACCCAGTGAGGTCATGTCGAGTGCTGTCAGTTTACCTAACCACACGTTTACTGGGTAGGCTTAGCCCTCTAAACGGTTAACCAGTATTGTGCACATTCTTTCGCAAGAAACTGACAATTGCCCTTCTTGAATCATGGGGCATTATATTAAAAATGTCCGTGTAACAAACATATAAATTAATTCCTCGACACAGTTATGAAATAAAGATACTTACAACCAGTAATCGGTTTGAGTCCTTCAATGAGTTTCAGTCTACCATAGAACCACCTGTAAATATAAAAAGAACATAACATAAGTAACCTATCATACCATACCATTCCATATTATATCATACCACACCACCCCACTCCGCATCGCACCTCACTGAATCGCACCGAATCGCACCTCACCTCACCTCTTCTCACCTCACCGCACCGCATCGCACCGCACCGCACCGCAACGTATCACACCACAGCACAACATACCACGCCACAGCATACCAAAATACAATCTTATACATTACATTACATTACATTATATTACATTACATTACATTACAATCCAAATAGAAATACATTACAATAAACACTACAATTCAAATAGAGGAATACAAACCAAACCAACGAAACTAAATCAATCAGAAACATAACCAATCCAAACAAAACAAAACCAAATATATAAATCAATACAAAACATTACAATACAATTTACAAAACAATAAACACCATTATCCAAACAGAGAAAACCCAAATGAAACAGAATGCAACCAAATCAAACAGAAACTAAAACAAAATCAACGGATACAAGCATAATACAATACAATACATTACACTACAATATACAATACAATATAACAAACACTATAATCCAAATAGAGAAAAAACAAATGAACCCGAAAGACACCATTAACCCCAAACCAAATGAAACGTAACCAACTATATGATACAATATAAACACATTACACTACACCATACAATACAATAAACACTACAATCCAAATAGAGAAAAAAACAAACAAACCCGGAAGAAACTGAACCAAAGAAAAACCTGATGGAACCAATCCAAATCAAACCAACATAACAATACAAAATACAAAAGTACAATACTTAACTTCACTAGAATCCGGAATCTGATGACTCTTCCTAATGTTCATAGAACTTCATCTTATACCTAAAATGAAAAAAAAAAAAGTTTGTTTAGAATTAAATGAAAATTCATAGCTGAATATAAATAAAAATGTTTACATTATGTACATAATGCGAAAGTATGATCTTGGAGTTGTCACATTTTCTTGTTGTACCTAACAGACCTAAGCTCAGGATATATATGGTATTCTACAGTTTCCATTTATCAGATGTAAGGTGGTGTTTGATCTGGGTCTAAAGTGCTAGCTCAGGACTGTCTGTCAAATACTTAAGATATTTAAAGTATTTTGTAATATCCATGTATTAGCTGTAACGTGGCATCTGATCTGGGTCTATACTGTTAGCGCAGGACTGTCTTAAAGAAGCCATTTATTAGATGCAAGGTGTCTGGTCTGGGTCCTCAGTGCTAGCTCAGGACTGTCTGTCAAACACTTAGGATATTTAAGGTATTTTGTAGTATCCATTTATTAGATGTAACATGGCATCTGATCTGGGTCTACACTGTTAGCAGGACTGTCTGTCTAAAATTAGCCATTTATTAGATGTAAGGTGGCGTCTGATCTGGGTCTACACTGTTAGCGCAGGACTGTCTGTCTGAAAGAAGCCATTTATTAGATGCAAGGTGTCTGATCTGTGTCTACATTGCTAGCTGAGGACTGTCTGTCAAATACCTAGGGTATTTAAGGTATTCTTTAGTGTCCATTTATTAGATATAACATGGCATCTGATCTAGGTCTACACTGTTAGTTCAGGACTGTCTGTCTTAGACATTTATTAAATGTTAAGTGACATCTGATCTGGATCAACAGTGCAAGCTCAAGGCTGTCTGTCAAATACTTGGGACATTTAATGTATTTTGTAGTGTCCATTTATTAGATATAACATGGCATATGATCTGGGTCTACACTGTTAGCTCAGGACTGTCCTTCTTAGACATTTATTAGATGTAAAGTGGCGTCTGATCTAGGTCTACAGTGCTAGCTCAGGACTGTTGCAAATACCTAGGATATTTAAGGTATTCTGTAGTATCCATTTATTAGAAGTAACATGGCATCAGATCTGGGTCTACACTGTTATCTCAGGACTGTCTGTTTTGAAGTAGCCATTTATTAGATGTAAGTTGGCGTCTGATCTGGGTCTACAGTGCTAGCTCAGGACTGTCTGTCAAATACTCAAGGTATTTTAGTTATTCTGCAGTATTCATTTATTAGATGTAACATGGCATCTGATTTGGGTCTACAATGTTAGCTCAGGACTATCTGTCCAATGCTTTGCATATAACATATATTCTACAGTATCCACTCATTAGATTATGGTGTCGTCTGATCTGGGTCTACACTGTTAGCTGATAGCCCATGCCTTTCAGTCTAATACTTAGGGTATATTCGGTATTCCGAAGTATCCATTTATTAAACGTAAGGTGGCGTCTGATCTGGGTCTACAGTGTTAGCTCAGGACTGTCTGTTCAATACTTAGGATATATATGGCATTCTAAAGTATCCATTTATTAGATGTAAGGTGGCGTCTGATCTGGGTCTAAAGCGTTAGCTCAGGACTGTCTATCCAATACTAAGGGTATATGCGGTATTCTACAGTATTCATAGATGCAATATGGCATCTGATTTGAGTCTACACTGTTACCTCAGGACTGTCTGTCCAATGTTTTGAGTATAACAGGTATTCTATAGTATCCATTTATTAGATGTATGGTGTCGTCTGATCTGGGTCTATACTGATAGCTCAGGCCTTTCTGTCCAATACTTAGGGTATATACGGTATTCTACAGTATCCATTTATTAGATTTAAGGTGGCATGATAGCCCTGAACAGACTGCATGACATTCCACTTCCTGTAGTAGGGCAGAAGATCACATCCTGTACTGTTAAATATGTGGATTCTTTCTCATTTCTTCATGTTTAATAATTGTTGAGTCCAAATGATGATACGTATTCCATTATAAAATTTCTTCGAAATCCTCATAAGAGAAAAAAACAGGTCACTTTATTGATACCTGTCTATAAATTATGACCAGTATACTTAAGACATAACCCTTAATTGCAGCAGAAGACACTGTGAAGTATTTTATAATAGTAATAATAATAACAATAATAATAATTATTATTATAATTATTATTATTATTATTATTATTATTAAGAGAAAATAAGTCTACATTTCATGTGAAGCAGATGATTTGTATGAAATGTCATGATGTAGTTGCTATGAAAACTAATCTGCTACAAATTGTATTTGGTACTTGAACCCATTTGTGCCTATCGTCCTATAAATGGGACATTGGCAAACAGTGTAGACCCAGATCAGACGCCGGAAAACGCGGCGTCTGATCAGGATCAACACAGTTTTCATTAAGTACATGAATTTCTGTGCAACAAAGAAATAATTAAATCTAATCAGACACCCCTTTTACTGGAAATGGATCGGTACAAAGAGGTATGGTAGAAGAATACACTCGGCATAAATGTGCTGAAGTTAAGCAATATCTGATAAAGTGTAAGTGAAGCTCTTTCAACAGGAGAAAGCAGTCAGTTAACTCCCTTTATTACTTTCTGTAAATAACCAGGTCCAGTTAATTGGATTCCTCTGCTTTTATCATTAGTGTTTCCATTAAGTATCACTTCCTTTTCCTTAAATCTAATTTTAACAAGGTCATATGCCAATACAGATTCCAAAATATTTAAAAGAAACATTTTCTGTGCAATGAAATGTATAATATTATGGAGAAATGTAAAGTTTTGTTAAATTCCAATGATGACCTAAGATAAAAGCAGAGGATTCCAATGAGAGATAGCAGCAGTATTTCTATTATCTCCCTTGACAGGTAAAGTCCAAGGTAGATCAAATACTAACCAGGTCCTTCTAACTGGAATCCTCTGCTTTTATCATAGGTCATCAGTGGAATTTAACAAATTCTTAACTTTACATTTCTCCATATCCACATGGAAGATTAATTAATATTATATATTTCATTGTACAGGAAATGTTTCTTTTAAATATTTTGGAAGGTGTATTGGCATATGACCTTGTTAAAATTAGATTTGTGAAGGAAAAGGAAGTGATACTTAATGGAAACAGAAAGTAATCAAGGGAGTTAACTGACTGCTTTCTCCTATTAGAATGACCTGGCCTCGGACCACAATTATTTTTCCATTACCTTCCATACAAAGACCTCTTGGGAAACAACTTTGCAATCGACGCATACTTTCTTCTGCTTATGTCATCATTTCTTACCTTCAAATTGATCCACTTTACACATGACCATGACTAGCTCCTTTTCCTGCTGTCGTCTGTCAAAGTAAACACCTGTCAGTTCATACCAGTTACAACCCATGTAGGCTCACTTCTTAGGGGTGTGCTTAGGTTCACCCGTTTTCCTGAAATCAAAAGGAAACAAAGGAAACTCTTATTTTTTAAAACACCTACATGTTAATCTATCAAAAGAATCACAGTGAAGTAGTCTGCTCAGTCCCTCATTTGAATGGGCATGTTTTCTAAATGTCTCCTCAAAACATGGAGTGTGGGTACTCATCAGAACCGTCTCGTCGAGGCGGTTCGAATGAGTACCATAATGTATGTTTTAGCAAAAGAGGTGAAAATGATGTATACCCCTGCAAAACCCCAGTTTTATTATATAAAAGTGGGGTTTAAGGGGGTCAAAATTGTATAAGCGTGTTTTCGTGTTGAAATGATGATGATGGGTTGGCTTTTTTTTTTTTCAACATAAATTCATATTGAGACGATTGAAGGGTGATAATGAAAGGCTCTGTACAATCATAAGCAAAATTCCGCCCCCAGCAGGATTAGAGCTCGGAACCTCGCGATCCGAAGTCGTGAGCGGTCACCCGGACGCTTTTTAATTTGAAACAGAATATCGGCCAATCTTGGGCCAGGGGCGTAAACAGGGTATCACATTTTTTTGTTTGTTTCTTTGTGTTGAGGTTTTATGGCCCAGTCAACCCAGTGAGGTCATGTCGAGTGCTGTCAGTTTACCTAACCACACGTTTACTGGGTAGGCTTAGCCCTCTAAACGGTTAACCAGTATTGTGCACATTCTTTCGCAAGAAACTGACAATTGCCCTTCTTGAATCATGGGGCATTATATTAAAAATGTCCGTGTAACAAACATATAAATTAATTCCTCGACACAGTTATGAAATAAAGATACTTACAACCAGTAATCGGTTTGAGTCCTTCAATGAGTTTCAGTCTACCATAGAACCACCTGTAAATATAAAAAGAACATAACATAAGTAACCTATCATACCATACCATTCCATATTATATCATACCACACCACCCCACTCCGCATCGCACCTCACTGAATCGCACCGAATCGCACCTCACCTCACCTCTTCTCACCTCACCGCACCGCATCGCACCGCACCGCACCGCAACGTATCACACCACAGCACAACATACCACGCCACAGCATACCAAAATACAATCTTATACATTACATTACATTACATTATATTACATTACATTACATTACAATCCAAATAGAAATACATTACAATAAACACTACAATTCAAATAGAGGAATACAAACCAAACCAACGAAACTAAATCAATCAGAAACATAACCAATCCAAACAAAACAAAACCAAATATATAAATCAATACAAAACATTACAATACAATTTACAAAACAATAAACACCATTATCCAAACAGAGAAAACCCAAATGAAACAGAATGCAACCAAATCAAACAGAAACTAAAACAAAATCAACGGATACAAGCATAATACAATACAATACATTACACTACAATATACAATACAATATAACAAACACTATAATCCAAATAGAGAAAAAACAAATGAACCCGAAAGACACCATTAACCCCAAACCAAATGAAACGTAACCAACTATATGATACAATATAAACACATTACACTACACCATACAATACAATAAACACTACAATCCAAATAGAGAAAAAAACAAACAAACCCGGAAGAAACTGAACCAAAGAAAAACCTGATGGAACCAATCCAAATCAAACCAACATAACAATACAAAATACAAAAGTACAATACTTAACTTCACTAGAATCCGGAATCTGATGACTCTTCCTAATGTTCATAGAACTTCATCTTATACCTAAAATGAAAAAAAAAAAAGTTTGTTTAGAATTAAATGAAAATTCATAGCTGAATATAAATAAAAATGTTTACATTATGTACATAATGCGAAAGTATGATCTTGGAGTTGTCACATTTTCTTGTTGTACCTAACAGACCTAAGCTCAGGATATATATGGTATTCTACAGTTTCCATTTATCAGATGTAAGGTGGTGTTTGATCTGGGTCTAAAGTGCTAGCTCAGGACTGTCTGTCAAATACTTAAGATATTTAAAGTATTTTGTAATATCCATGTATTAGCTGTAACGTGGCATCTGATCTGGGTCTATACTGTTAGCGCAGGACTGTCTTAAAGAAGCCATTTATTAGATGCAAGGTGTCTGGTCTGGGTCCTCAGTGCTAGCTCAGGACTGTCTGTCAAACACTTAGGATATTTAAGGTATTTTGTAGTATCCATTTATTAGATGTAACATGGCATCTGATCTGGGTCTACACTGTTAGCAGGACTGTCTGTCTAAAATTAGCCATTTATTAGATGTAAGGTGGCGTCTGATCTGGGTCTACACTGTTAGCGCAGGACTGTCTGTCTGAAAGAAGCCATTTATTAGATGCAAGGTGTCTGATCTGTGTCTACATTGCTAGCTGAGGACTGTCTGTCAAATACCTAGGGTATTTAAGGTATTCTTTAGTGTCCATTTATTAGATATAACATGGCATCTGATCTAGGTCTACACTGTTAGTTCAGGACTGTCTGTCTTAGACATTTATTAAATGTTAAGTGACATCTGATCTGGATCAACAGTGCAAGCTCAAGGCTGTCTGTCAAATACTTGGGACATTTAATGTATTTTGTAGTGTCCATTTATTAGATATAACATGGCATATGATCTGGGTCTACACTGTTAGCTCAGGACTGTCCTTCTTAGACATTTATTAGATGTAAAGTGGCGTCTGATCTAGGTCTACAGTGCTAGCTCAGGACTGTTGCAAATACCTAGGATATTTAAGGTATTCTGTAGTATCCATTTATTAGAAGTAACATGGCATCAGATCTGGGTCTACACTGTTATCTCAGGACTGTCTGTTTTGAAGTAGCCATTTATTAGATGTAAGTTGGCGTCTGATCTGGGTCTACAGTGCTAGCTCAGGACTGTCTGTCAAATACTCAAGGTATTTTAGTTATTCTGCAGTATTCATTTATTAGATGTAACATGGCATCTGATTTGGGTCTACAATGTTAGCTCAGGACTATCTGTCCAATGCTTTGCATATAACATATATTCTACAGTATCCACTCATTAGATTATGGTGTCGTCTGATCTGGGTCTACACTGTTAGCTGATAGCCCATGCCTTTCAGTCTAATACTTAGGGTATATTCGGTATTCCGAAGTATCCATTTATTAAACGTAAGGTGGCGTCTGATCTGGGTCTACAGTGTTAGCTCAGGACTGTCTGTTCAATACTTAGGATATATATGGCATTCTAAAGTATCCATTTATTAGATGTAAGGTGGCGTCTGATCTGGGTCTAAAGCGTTAGCTCAGGACTGTCTATCCAATACTAAGGGTATATGCGGTATTCTACAGTATTCATAGATGCAATATGGCATCTGATTTGAGTCTACACTGTTACCTCAGGACTGTCTGTCCAATGTTTTGAGTATAACAGGTATTCTATAGTATCCATTTATTAGATGTATGGTGTCGTCTGATCTGGGTCTATACTGATAGCTCAGGCCTTTCTGTCCAATACTTAGGGTATATACGGTATTCTACAGTATCCATTTATTAGATTTAAGGTGGCATGATAGCCCTGAACAGACTGCATGACATTCCACTTCCTGTAGTAGGGCAGAAGATCACATCCTGTACTGTTAAATATGTGGATTCTTTCTCATTTCTTCATGTTTAATAATTGTTGAGTCCAAATGATGATACGTATTCCATTATAAAATTTCTTCGAAATCCTCATAAGAGAAAAAAACAGGTCACTTTATTGATACCTGTCTATAAATTATGACCAGTATACTTAAGACATAACCCTTAATTGCAGCAGAAGACACTGTGAAGTATTTTATAATAGTAATAATAATAACAATAATAATAATTATTATTATAATTATTATTATTATTATTATTATTATTAAGAGAAAATAAGTCTACATTTCATGTGAAGCAGATGATTTGTATGAAATGTCATGATGTAGTTGCTATGAAAACTAATCTGCTACAAATTGTATTTGGTACTTGAACCCATTTGTGCCTATCGTCCTATAAATGGGACATTGGCAAACAGTGTAGACCCAGATCAGACGCCGGAAAACGCGGCGTCTGATCAGGATCAACACAGTTTTCATTAAGTACATGAATTTCTGTGCAACAAAGAAATAATTAAATCTAATCAGACACCCCTTTTACTGGAAATGGATCGGTACAAAGAGGTATGGTAGAAGAATACACTCGGCATAAATGTGCTGAAGTTAAGCAATATCTGATAAAGTGTAAGTGAAGCTCTTTCAACAGGAGAAAGCAGTCAGTTAACTCCCTTTATTACTTTCTGTAAATAACCAGGTCCAGTTAATTGGATTCCTCTGCTTTTATCATTAGTGTTTCCATTAAGTATCACTTCCTTTTCCTTAAATCTAATTTTAACAAGGTCATATGCCAATACAGATTCCAAAATATTTAAAAGAAACATTTTCTGTGCAATGAAATGTATAATATTATGGAGAAATGTAAAGTTTTGTTAAATTCCAATGATGACCTAAGATAAAAGCAGAGGATTCCAATGAGAGATAGCAGCAGTATTTCTATTATCTCCCTTGACAGGTAAAGTCCAAGGTAGATCAAATACTAACCAGGTCCTTCTAACTGGAATCCTCTGCTTTTATCATAGGTCATCAGTGGAATTTAACAAATTCTTAACTTTACATTTCTCCATATCCACATGGAAGATTAATTAATATTATATATTTCATTGTACAGGAAATGTTTCTTTTAAATATTTTGGAAGGTGTATTGGCATATGACCTTGTTAAAATTAGATTTGTGAAGGAAAAGGAAGTGATACTTAATGGAAACAGAAAGTAATCAAGGGAGTTAACTGACTGCTTTCTCCTATTAGAATGACCTGGCCTCGGACCACAATTATTTTTCCATTACCTTCCATACAAAGACCTCTTGGGAAACAACTTTGCAATCGACGCATACTTTCTTCTGCTTATGTCATCATTTCTTACCTTCAAATTGATCCACTTTACACATGACCATGACTAGCTCCTTTTCCTGCTGTCGTCTGTCAAAGTAAACACCTGTCAGTTCATACCAGTTACAACCCATGTAGGCTCACTTCTTAGGGGTGTGCTTAGGTTCACCCGTTTTCCTGAAATCAAAAGGAAACAAAGGAAACTCTTATTTTTTAAAACACCTACATGTTGGTCTATCAAAAGAATCACAGTGAAGTAGTCTGCTCAGTCACCCTGGCATAAAACACATCATCCAAGTGAGGGACTATTTGTGCGACTAAATTTCCTTTTTTGGATAGCGAATCATGGAAGCTAATTGTGGACTGGTTCCATCTGGTTAGTATTTGATCTACCTTGGACTTTACCTGTCAAGGGAGCTAATAGTCAATTCAAGTTTTATAGTCAGACGACTGATGAATATCTTTGTAAAAAGTAGCAAGCGTCAAATTTTAAATAAATCAGTCCGATAAATTAATAGCATGTGCCAGTAGTTTGGAGAAAATTGAACTCTGCTATGATATTCAGCAAATGACAGTTAAACTTATTCGAATTCAGGTACAACCATAAAACCATTCAGTGAAGCATTTTGGTATATTCAAAAGTGTCAAATGAACTTTTCGCTCCCGTTTCAATTCAAATTTATACTTTTTTTCCAAGGGTTCTCATGGTTTGAAGGTTATCATAACTTTTCGCGCCCGTTTCATTGAACTCTGATAAGAATGTATTAGTCCTTGTCAAACACTGACCTGTTGGGAGACAAACTTCATAAGTCAGTTGACTTTCTTCAGAATCCCTTTGTATAATATTGTAATGCAGTAAACACGTGTCTTGTATGTGTTTAAATAAGATATTAAACATGAAATAAACGTTGAAATTAACACTGACCAGCTAGCAGGTCGGTAAGACTGGAACTCACCAGTCTCTAGTGACCAACCTCTACAATCATGTATTTCAGTGAATTATCAGACAGAATTATAATGAAAAAGATATTTGCTGTAGACTGGAGCCAGTCTGACGTGACACTAACACGACTCGCATCATACTGAGAGTATTTCTATCTTTTCCATCCAATGCTAAGCGCCAAGATAGAAAAGCAGACACAGAGTGTGATTCACAAAGGATATCACGTGACAAAAGGCTGCTGATCTCCCAAATCGTACGGGCCTTTTTTTCTGAGGAATTTCGTTAATTCTGTATGAACTCATTAAACATAAAATGAGAAATATAATATGAGCACTTAACCCATTTATGCCTAGTCGGCACTCCCAGTCCCACATCTACCCTTTGGATTGGTCAATTTCCAATAGAAGGTCTGTCTGATTAGTTTTTATGAGTACCATGTTTTATAGAAATGCCTTTCCTAAATGCAAACAGTGTACACCCTGATCAGATGCCGCGTTCTGTGGCGAAAAAATGGTATATACGAATTTACGTTTCGTACATGACGAAACATACGAGTCTAGCCGTACCTGTAGATCTAGCTCAAACCTGCATTCTGTTTCACTCGTTAGTACGTTAAGTAAATCAAATGTTCAATTAATGTAGGGGTGTGATTTTGTTTTGTTCAAAACAATAATTCAAGGGAGTCATAATGCGTAAATTCACAGGCTAGCTCGTCAATACACTTAATCTAGTTTATAAAATGCTTACTTTCTACACTTCTTCGTGTCTTTCCGTATAGGATGGACACAGAGTTCTCGTTATTTCAGTGAAGTTAAGCAACAGCAACCCGGTTAGTACCTGGAAAGGTGAACGCCTAATACTACCGGGTGTTGTAGATTCTTTATGTATTTGCTTATCTCTTCCTGCTGTTTTATCTCTTTTTTTTTTTTTCTTCTTTTTTTTTCATAATTTTGTCACTCATCGCAATAATTCTGCCTGCGTATGTTCTGCAGATGCATTTTCACATGATATGCGATATACATGCCCTGTACAAGTACATGGAAAGATAATATAAGAATTGAAAAAATAAAAATATGGCTAATACATATCCAACAATCTATTGAAAAATCAAAAGAACTTGACTTACTATCAGCGACAGAATTATCTTACTTGTAGTGGCTCGAGCATTAACACTTGTGTATTCCAATATGATAGGTAGAACCAGACTACTACTGACATCATATTGGCTTGGTAACGTGAAAAATAGTGCTATCTAAAAAAAACAGAGTCGACGGCATAGCTGTTGTTAAAATTGTCAGTAAAGGGCACAGTGAACCAATTGTGACAGGAGTGCTGGTTAGTGCAAAAACGTGTAGGGAAAATGTTTGTGTGTAATTTTCTGATTATTTCAAAGAAATTAATGTTTCTGCTTGTGCTTGCTGCAGCCAAAAGGAGAAGTGGTGAAATTTCAAAGTTTCAATTTTTTGATACCTGCCAAATGAGTGATTGCTACATACAGCCTCAAAAAAAAAAAAAAAAAAAAAACGTTAAAAATGGCTATTTACAGTCATACTTATTAAAGATGTGTTCTCGAAGAAGGAGGGCTAGAAATAATATAACCACTTTGCCTGTCCAGCAAGTCGATTGATTGTGTTGGGGTTTAACGACACGTCAACCCTTGTGGGTCATTTTATGTCGTCTCCTAGAGAAAGGGAGAAAAAAGATAGAAGAGATAGTAAAACAGATTAAAGAGAGGGGCAGGGAAGAAAGAAGAACAGGAATGAAACTGAAGAAACAGAAGAAATAATAATAATAAACATTCCCCCTGAACCCTTACCTGCTACAAGGATAGCAGGGCTTGCCCAACTTGTGAGCCAATATCAAGTGGACGCCCCGGCGACGTAAGATAAACGACACCTTCACACCACCCGACCACCCCTACAGCAAGTCGATCGTATCGGATCGGTCTTGATAATGGTGGGAGGACGGCAAATCAAGGTTTCTTACTTGTAACATGTATTCCCCGTTTTTTTTTGTTTTTGTTTTTTTTTTGTGTGTGTGTGTGTGTGTGTGTGTGTGTGTGTGTGTGTGTGTGTTTTTTTTTGTTTTTTTTTTTTTTGTGTGTGTGTGTTTTTTTTTTGTGTGTTTTTTTTTTTTCCGAATTCCCAGTTAAGCTCTAGTACAATTGTAGCATACATATTTAAAGGAGCTCGCGAGTATAAACAGTGCAAAAGTAGCAATCGACCTGATATGATTTGGACTCTTTTTTTCCTGTGTTACATCTACACATGTACAAGTAAGAAGTCTTCGTTTTTGTTGTTTTATGAAAGCAGCGACACCATTTATTCATATTTTGTTTTATTACTAGTAAAAAATGAAAAATGCTCATAAAGCAAAGTATGTAATTATCCCAAGCTTCGTCATTTTAATTCAGATCGAATCTATCAAATTGCTTATTCTCCAGTGAATTCCAATGACTCTGTTAGCGGACAGTGAAGGTCCAGATCAGACTGTGCGGATGCGCAGGCTGATCTTGGCTTTCGTTGTCCGATATGCCCGAAAACATGTTTTCGCATGGCGCGGACCTAATAAATGTAACACACTCAAAACTTGAAAAAGTATGTGCCCGGTTGTGTATATACCTGAAGGAACAATACGCCAAATCATTATTGTCGACCCAACGCCATGTCCATCACGAAAACATGCCTTTATAATTTTGACCCCCACCCCCCCCCCCCCCCCTCAAACCCCACTTTTATTCAGTAAAACTGGGGTTTACAGGGGTAAACATTATTTTTCTTATTTCTGCTCAAAAACATAGATTGTGGGTACTCGTTAGAACCGCCTCGCCAAGGCGGTTCTAACGAGTACCCACAATCTATGTTTTGGGCAGAAATATGAAAAAAATCAGAATTTTTATCTGAAACTTTAAGTTTTTGGTGGTGAAATTTTCAAAATATTTGAATAGGCATGTTTTCGCAATGAATCGCCAAAATACATATTCGATCTGCGCCGACCTAAGATCAGACCGCAGGGTTCAATGGAGCCCCGCTTCACTCGCAATAAATAAGAACATACATTTATTCAAAGCGTATAAACCATGTGAAAGAATAAAGTAAATATTCCTTTCGATTCTAAGGGCGTTAACGCTTAGCATGCTCGGTAAAATTTTCAGCAGACGGAATTTTGAAATATTTTTTCTTGTTTTTTTTTTTTTCCCGAAAACATGATTAGACATATCATGCAAATTGTCTATTTTGGAGACGATTTCTAGGAAATGTCAAATCCTATTTTCTGTGAATAATTAAGAAAACTATGATCAATCTCTCGTCTGCTGAAATTGTTCATAGCGCTATACAATGTATTAGAACTAGTTTCGTTTAACTTGAAAAACAAAAGCAGAAATCAATCAAAAGCATAATAAAAGATGCATATTGGCCGTAACTTATTATTACCCCTTCATTTGCACATATTTTTTTCTTTATATTTATTGCACTTCAACTGACAACCGCCTGCCATGGTTTCTGAATCGAATTAGCAATGTGCTTGTCTAAGCATCGGAGATATTACCATTCAAAAGAGGGAGTCGCTTTTATAAACCCCAGCTTGAAAATTGATCTTGCGCAGGAAATAAGATGTTTCTCGAAGACTTTTTTCAGCAATCAAGAGGACGTAACTAATAATGTTCCGGTCTGGCCAGTTTTCATACTCATCTGAGATTTCATCCATCCACCTTTTTGCAGGTTTCAGAAAGATCAAACCTGAACGAGTTGCGCTAATGACAAAGTCAAACAGAGGCTTTTTCAGCAATCAAGGGGACGTAACTCTAAGATTAATGATCCGATATGTCCAGTTTTCATTATCTTCCGCTAGATGGCATTTTTCAAATACAGTCAATCTTCGAAGAATATGACATGCGCAGACAATGGTCCAGTTTTCGAACTCTTCGAGATTTCATCCATGTCTACCTTATCTGCAAGTTTCAGGAACATCCGATAAAAGCTGAAGGAGTTATGATGACAAGCATTTTCCCGTTGCAAATATATGGGACATTTCGGTTGCCATAGCAACCAAAGTTTTCACTGGATTTCCATGAAAAGCTTGATTCATCGATGCCCCACCAAAGGCAAGCTAAAGATGAGAAATGATTGAGATCAGCCTGCAGACATGTGAAAGACGTGCAGTTGTTCAAATCTGATATCTGAAATTTGTCTGATTTCTGTTTTTATTTCTTTGAAATATTAATAAATGATATTGCTTGACGTAACAACTGCAGATACGACGGGGTATCCTCATCATAGTTTTCTTGTATCTCCATTGAAACATATGTTGTGGCTTTTCATTAGAATCGCCTATATTCGAGTCTTGATAAAGTACCCGTCTAATTTGTACATGTTGGCCAGCGTTAAATAATCCTGATCTATGTACTGAAATTTTTGGTCCAAATAAACTTAAACCAGGATATTGCCACCGCCTCGCCGAGGCGGTTCTAATGCCTACCCACAATATTTTTAATTTTTGAGCAGAAATAAGAACAAGAGCACCGCATGCGGGTACCAACGCTCGGCTGCAGTTTCTTTTAGAACTATATAGGGCATGTTTGACATTTTTCAGCAAAACTTCTAAGCTGAAAAAGGGGCATAACTGGCAAATATATTTTGAGGGTTACCCCCCCCCCACCCCCCCCCCCCCCCATTGGTATGAGTTTATCTTTTCGTAATGAACAACTAGTCCGAGTTTCAAGTAAGTATCTTCAGTAGATATTACAAAGTGTCCAAGTTTTTGCACGACGACGACGAAATTCTTAGTCGAAAAAGGGTCATAACTGTGCCAAAAATATTTTGAGGGTTACCTCCCTTATTGTATGAGGTTCCCTTTTCATAATAAACAACTAGTCCGAGTTTCAAGTAAATATCTTCAGTAATAACAGAGATATTACAAAATGTCCAAGTTTTTGCACGACGACGACGCAGACGCAGACGACGCCAGAGCTATGACAATACCTCGTCGTTTTCTTCGAAAACAGCCGAGCTAAAAATAATGTATACCCTTATAAACTCCAGTTTTACTATACAAAAGAGGGGTTTATGGGGGTTAAAATTATATTGGTATGTTTTCATGATGGCTTGCAATAAACAGATTCTTCACTGGGCGTATTTTGGAAAGCTATGACTGCAAAAATTCTTCACGGAGACAACGAAAACTCTGATCAGACAGACTGCACGTATGCTCAAGCTGAATTGAGAGCGTCGAAAACACAAGTGAATAGGTATGTTTTCTCACGTTGTGATTCGTGTTACCCACTGTTGATGTATGTGACAGCACCGAAGACAATAAATAACACCTAAAGTAAGAAGTGGATGAAACACTGTTGGACGAGTGGCAAACTGTAGGCCCTGATCAGACGGCGCACTTTGTGGCATCTCATCTGGGTCTACACTGTTTGCTCTGGCCTGTATGTTCCAGTAATTTGGTTTATCACAAAAAACACTAAGCAACAGCATGGGAAAATGAACCTTTCATTTGAACATATGTTCCCAGCGCAGACTCTGATCAGACGATGAATATGCAGGCCGATACGAGTCTTCACCGGAAGCACATGTCTGCTGAAGGCTTATCCTATCACGTTGTGCGTGTGTGTGGAAGAGTGGGAGAGGAGGTGGGGAGATGGACTGGCTATGCGTTTGTATGTGCGTGCGTGCGTGCGTGTTTTAGAAATTACTTACAAAAGCTGTGACCACTGCATACTCTTCTTTAGAAACCAGTTACTAAAAAAGCAAACAAAACAAAATAAAAATACCAGTCATTCAATATTTCTGATTCTCACAGTAAAGTCAGCAAAATCCTGATCGAGGACACTTTGTAAGTATCCATGGGAAGCGCGCTTCCAAATCGAGGTTGGCCTCATCAATGAATGACTAAGCGGAAACAAACATGTAATTGTATCCCATTAAGAAATATGTATTATTCCCCTTCAAATGCGAGATACCTCGGCGATTTCAGGACTAGATATTTTTCTTCCTGCTCTTAGAGGCCCTCGGTAAATGTTTTTTTTTTTTTTTTTTTTTTTTTCTATCTTTTTCTCTATTTATCTTCCTTCTTTATCTCTTTCCTATGTCATATTGTTTGATTTGTTAAATAAGACTACTGAAATTTCATGTTATATAAAATTAAAGAATAATTGATTGATTTATCGATTGATTGATTGACTGATTAATTTATTAACTGATTTTTTTTGATTGATTAACTGATTGATTGATTGATTGCATACCCGCAAAGTCTGATTGGGGTTTCTGCTAGCTGCTCATTGGATAGCCATGGGCCAAAGGTATATTCAGGCGAACAGCAAAGATTGATCAGATTGCGCGGATGCGCAGGAAGATGCGAGTCTTCGCTGGACGCACACATCCGAAGGAACATTTGAGTCGAAATATCAGAAAACATTTCATCGGACACGTGCGCCCGGTGAATATTCAGATCAGTTTGTGCATGGTCGCAGTCTGATTAGAATCTTCACTGGGCTCTCTTTATATAGCAAAGGATGCAGAGTTCTTCATGCGGTCAACTAAGACTGTGATCTAACTGTGCGGAGGCGCAGGCTAGTCTGAGTCTGTTGCACACACAGGCCAGAAAGTACGTTTTCTCACGTTTTAGGTCATACACATTTCCGCTACTGACAAGGTGGAAACCAGTAGGGCACCTGACGGGCCCGCTTTAGATTTATAAAGAATGTTAGCTGGAAGGCAGATGGGTATTATTTCTAAATGGATACATTCTGGGATTTCTTGAAACTATCCGATTTATTTATTTATTATTTCCAAAATGTTTACATATACAGCACACACAAAAATACAACAATAGGATTTTTCATTTAATTCGGAGCGTGGTTTGAGTTTGACGGTCAACACTGTTACGGTCATGTCGAGCCAGTAGTCCTCTAAGCGGTTAACCAGTATTCGTGCACATTCTTTCACCAGCAACTCACAGCTGCCCTTCTTGAATCAGCGGCGGGAGTGTGTGTGTAGGTGGGTGCGTGGGGTGGCGGGGGGGGGGGGGGGGGGGGGCGAATGACCTTTGAAATGATTTCATGATCAATTGAAAGCTATGTGACCGAGCTGGTATTCGAACTTGCGACCCCTGGATCTATAGTCAGACGCACTACAGAGTGTGTTATGTAGCCCGGCATCAGAGAACGTGGAAGTGCTGCGATTGATTAGGAATTTTACGACTGTCAACACTGTTCAGATCATGTCGTCGACCAGTCTTTTGGATATGGGCGTGATCTGATGGGAAGGGGCGGAATTTTTCAGGCAGATACAATAGAGGACTGGATAAACGTGGTAAATTATTTTTTTTATTTTTAAGGAGGAGACAATCTTTATGTGTTTTCGTGTTTGCTTTCCCGCACATGAAGCACCTTCTGAAATTGAGGTCTACCCTAAAAGAAATAATTTACTTTCTTTTTGCAGCCATCACGAAAACATGCCTTTATAGTTTTGATCTCCTTAAACCCAACTTATATATAGTAAAACTGGGGTTTACATGGATTATACAGTATTTTTTTCATATTTCTGCTCAAAAAATAGATTGTGGGTACTCGTTAGAACCGCCTCGCCGAGGCGATTCTATCGAGTACCCACAATCTATGTTTTCAGCAGAAATATGAAAAATATCAGATTTTTTTATCTGAAAATTTTCATTTTTGGGTCGTAAAATTTTCAGTATATTTGAATAGGCTTGTTTTCGTAATGAGACCTCATTTCAGAAGGGAGGCGAAATAATTTTGACAGAGTTGCCTCCCCTGAAGTCTAATCTAATTCCTGGTGCCAAAAAAATTCTTAGCGGCCCAGTCCGAAGACAAATACCGACTCTTAGCCCTAAGTCGTGTATCTACATGTGTATAGACAATCTATGAATCTACAGCATATCTGTCATTTCAGAGGAATTAGGGTGTTGCTATTATGTACATTTGGAGAGTTTGGTATGTTGTAAATTAAGATTATTTTGGCAATCTATAAATTTCGACGGTTATAAGTCTGTATTTAGAGAGATGACAGTCTGTTAAGTTAGAGGGTTGGCAGTCTGTATTTAGAGCTGACAGTCTGTAAATTTGGAGAATTGTCAATGGGTAAATTTAGACAATTGACAGTCTTTAAATTTAATAAGAAGCAATAGTATACACTGAACAACAATTTTATCCCCATTGAACATAAATTCGTGCCAAAGTCGAAGCTAAATAAATAGGGATGGACATGGGGATACTTGATATAGTGTTCAATATTTCAGAGGGGTTCGATTTGATCAAACTACCATATATACTCTGAATATTCATCAGAAAACCCTGATCAAATTGTGTCGACCCAGATCAGCTGCCGCTGATCAATGTCTATACTGTCACATATCTTTCAAGTTCAGAACGTTTACAACCAGTAAAATGGACTTGTTGAGCGTTTAGAAGTAAAAGGTACAGAGTAAGATGTGCGAAGATTTTTGGTAAATACCATATTCAGACTTGAACATAGATGTACATTTATCCATGAAAATGAAATTTCGACTCAAATAGGTGGGAGCTCGACTAAACCCCTAATCGCCTCTAAAGCAGTCCCTTGTAAGGTTAAAACACTGGTTATATATATACATTGTAACTGCGTTAAGGATTAACCCGCTTTAGTCTGGATACCAACGAAAGGGAATTTGGCAATCCGTGCAGACCCTGATCAGACGCTGCAGAACGCGGTATCTGATCAGAATCGCTTCTTTTGCAAACCGATTAGCCATTTCTGGGAATATCTAGTTCATATATGCTGTCATATCTAAACTTGAAATGGGCTTTTTCAATATATAATGTGGGGGAGTCTGTTCAGTTTAAAATGGGTTAAAATAAATGATCGGTTAAGGAGAATTATTTTCTTTCCAATACGCAGTCCAGTTTTAGAATGTCAGAGAATGCGATTTCAATTTTAAATTTGCACAGACTATAAAAGTATATAGATACTTGATAATTGTCGAATAAGACCTTGTGTAACACAGAAAAAAGAAAGAGGATTCTGTCTTATTTTTCTGTCTTTCTTCCTCCAGTGCAGTCGGCCGTTTTCTAATAAAATCACAAAATATTTTTTGAAATTAATAAACTCACCAAATATTCTGATTTCCTCCTCCAAAACAGCAAACCAGACAAAATGAGATCAAGTCAGAGTTATTGTACTCACAAATCCGCATTCCGATTGGTTGATTTTAAATTTTACTCACACAAGACAACAATGCATTGCATGTACATTCATCTGACTTCAACAATAGTTTCATGCAACGTGTCCTTAGGGCATCATCATAGCTCCAAATAAACAGGGGTTGACTCAGAGGTAGTTCTGGGATTCAGTCGAAACAGGCTTTGATTCAAAATTTCACTTTCATGGGAAACTGTGGAGAAATTTGGGATACCGTAAATATGCACACCCCTTACTAATGCTATGAAATCTACCCTACTTACCTAAGCTCAAACAAGAACCGAGCGTAACGCTTCGAGGTTGTCAGCCCGAAAAGCCTTGACGTCTCAAAGGAAACGTCAACATCTCGTGCAGCACATGGCCACGTAGAATATTACGGGTCATCCAGGTCATCCAGGGGTCGAAGGTGTCGATTGCTGGTTCCAGGTATACATACTACTGGCTCAACACTATTTACCTAATATTTCTCTTCAACAGTCCATTTTACTACCTGTGAATGTGTGTAAAATTGCTGGAAGAATGGCAAACAGTAAAGACCCTCTTCCGACGCAGCGTTCTGCGGTCAAAGGCCTGTCGGTCCCAATACGAAGAGTAAATGCAGTATTTGATTGACCCACCATAGAAATCATCCAAGATCCGCCTCTGAAAAAAATCTTTGAACAGAATAGAACAAAATTTTATTTCCTATAACTCTTAGGCCACTAACCAGTGGCATGTGAGGAACGAAATACATTTTACATTTTGAATAACACCATATGGTGACATGCAATCAGCTAAAGTTTAGTTGATATATATATATATATATATATATATATATATATATATATATATATATATATATATATATATATATATATATATATATATATATATATTGAGAGAGAGAGAGAGAGAGAGAGAGAGAGAGAGAGAGAGAGAGAGCATACTGTATATGACGTATATACAATTCGAACAAAAGTGTGGTTTGGTAAACTTATCGCGCTTGACATGATCCTAATGGGCTGACTGACCTGTTAAATCTCAACGCAAACATATGATAATATGGGCAACAGGTATTCAATTTGTTCGCTGCCCAGGCTGTGTTCAAATGTGCAAGTTACTCGCATGTGTTTTGCCCTGGCATCAGGCGGTCTAACGAGTACCCGCAATCTATGTTTTGAGCAGAAATATGAAAAATATCAGAACTTTATCTGAAAACTTTCAAAAGTCTTTGGTGGTGAAATTTTCAATACGTTTGAAGAGGCATTTTTTCGTAATGACCCCTAGCTGCTCCTGTTGGCGCTCGTCATCAGGTACAGGGACAAGGGAGTTTAAACATGCGCTATCACTTTTGCATTCCTGTACCCAGGGCTGCGTTCAGAGGTGCAAGCTACTCGCGAATGTGTTTTGCCCTGGACCTCTGTTCCTGTTGGCGCTATTCATAAGGTACAAGGATCTAGGACAAAACATTAGATAATTGTTGCGGGTCGTCTTGACAGCCCTCAAATATGGGGGTTGAGCTAATCACACATCAAATTCGGGAATTATACCGACCCGATATGGTAGTCGTGCATCGGATAACAGATAGAATAGAATATTATAGCATCTCTTAAGCCTAACGTCCCATAAAAAACATAAAAGAGCAGTGGCAAACAGTATAGACCCAGATCAGATGCCGCGTTTTAGACGGCACAAAACGCGACGTCTGATCTAGGTCTACCCTGTATTAGGGATAGAAATCTTTATAATACATGATAATTACGGGGAATGGCTACAGCTTCCTGTTATTGTTTTTTTTTTTTTTTTTTTTTTTTTTTTTTTTGATTACCGAAAGTCTCTACCGCAGACGAGTAGCAAGGGAGATTATAATTTACTCTTCTAGGCCAGTTCAGTTCAGATCAGATTTTTAACGCCACCAGGTAACTGAGTTACATAGAGGTAGCGCCTCTTCTAGGCCAGTTCAGTTTTCAGATATTTAACGCTACTAGGCAACTGAGTCACATAGAGGCAGCGCCTCTTCTAGCACATAGAGGCAGCGCCACTTCTAGGCAAGTTCAGTTCAGTTTTCAGTTTTTTAACTGAATACTGAACTGAGTCACATAGAGGCAGCGCCAGATAAATCTGGATTAGTTTTACAAGACTACTGGGTTGGCTTGAAACGGTGTCTAGCTATAATTCATAACTAGGTCACCTCGCCCTGACACGGAGTGCGTGCATGTCCAGATACGGTGCGGGCGTGTTCCAGATCTCGTGCGAGAGTAGTAGTCCAGCCTGTAAGTTGTAGAATTTTGAAGATCGGCCGAAAACTTTGAGCTTTTAATCTCGTACCTAATGCGTGTCAATTCCGACTGCATGGTGCATTAGGTACTCAGCTCGAGTCGTGCTAAAGTTTCAGTCACTAGCCGAGGAAGGGAATCGACGGAGGGATGTCCTCATTCCTTCGGGGCGGGGGTGGGGGGAGGGGCCGGGTAACATCCTATATATGACATAGTACGGATGTGCGTGCCGAATACCCCCCTCCCCCCACCCCCCCCCCCCCCCCCCCCCCCCCACTTTTTTCAGCACTGCCAGGTATATGACTGGCCCCCTTTTTCCAAAAAAAAGTATATGAATGGCCCAATTTTCTGGATTCCTATGTGAAAGGTCCCATTTTTCTGACATCCTGGAATATGCACATATTTTTCGCTCAGAGATGTTTCGAGGCTGCTTATCCTCTTGGTATTACATGAATTGACTATGATATTTGTCTAACAACCAGCAAAAAATGGGTACAAAAAATCAAAGGGCAGTATATGAATAGGTCAACATTTTGGGTGATCAAGTATATGAATGGGTCCGTTTTTTCAAATGCCAGATGTATGAATGGGGTAGGTTTTGAAATACTGGCTCGCACACCCGTACCAAAATTACCCCTGTTACCTCTCTCCACCGCCCCCGAGCCTCATCCAGGCTGCCGAGAGGGTGTCCTCACCCAGAGCGCTGATAGGGTGTCATCACCCATGTTAATGAAAAAAGTAGGGTGTCCTCACCCATGATCCAGAAGGGTGTCCTCACCTGAGTCTCCAGCGTGGTTCCACTCTGACGAACTGGTACTTTCCCGTTGGGTCGCCGCAGGAACACTCCAGGAAGCCAAACCAGGAGATGATATTCTTCTGTGGCTTTCCTGATTTGGCTAGCTCTTCTATCTTGGTGTAAAATTATCCATGATGGTACTTTGACGTCGGTCCCTTGATGAGTAGCCAGTCTTTCTTCCGTGTAAAAAGTGAGCTGGCAGGTCGATATTCATCTCATCTTCTTCTGGGATTCTTTGTGCCTTGATTATTGCAACGTCGTGTCCATGAAACTTGTTGCTGAGAGCGTCCTGGAGGTCGTACTTCTTGTGGATCGGGTACTCTTCCTCGTTGTGGTATGAACAGTACGGGATCGAGCGATCTGGCGCTGGAGACTTTTTTCTGGCTTTCTTCGGAGGCGGTATCACGGGAGACGCTGATGCTGGTGCTGGTCTAGTGATGGCCGGCGATGCGGTGATGGTAGCTGTATTCTTGTAGCGTGGTCTGATGATCTGATGCGGTGTCTGTAGTATAGTCTGTGTCGGTGGTGGTAGCGTCTCCCTCTCCATCTGCGTCGGTTCTCGGCGTGGCGGCGGTCTTGTAGCTGGAGCGGGCTGACGAGGCCACTCGCCAGCAAGGTATGCAGGCTGCCTTCTGATTTCAGCCCCCTTCTTGTAGGATCTGGGCGTTGGTAGCTTCTTATGAAAGGTTAGTTCAACCCGAACTAAATCCTTTCCGTCGAACATCCTCCATAGTGGAGTGCCGACAAACGTACTCGCTCAGAGCCCTGAGGAGTACACCAGGTATAACTGAATCAATAGAGGATATTCAAATGTTTGGAGTGAATATGACCTTTTCACGACAAACATTTGAATTTTCTTTTTATTATATACATCACTTTCGATAGAAGAGATGCGAATCTTGCAAATCTTGCAAAATTTGAGTTGCTTCCCTATGACCATTAATGTAAATAAAAAAAGTAGTTCCGGATCTTATATTTTTCACTGCTCAGAGGAGTGAAAATATGTTTTATATTTTCACTACATTGGCTGTAGAAAACGGAAATAATTTCTCGAAAGAGTTACCAAACTGATAAAGAAGCGAACGCGTAGCACGAGTTTGTTTATCAGATATGCAATTCTCAAGGGACTTGTTTATGCAATCAGCAGGTTTTCTCAAGAATTGATATACATTCGACCTTCGACCTCTGAAAGAATGTGCACAATACTGGTTAACCGCTTAGAGGACTAAGCCTACCCAGTAAATGTGTGGTTAGGTAAACTCACCGCGCTCGAGGACTAGTGAAAATATAACTTTTTCTAAATATGCATTTTATTTCGTTAATAATTCTCTATATTTCATTACTTTGTATATAATAAGACATGGTTATTCGTTATTTAGCGATGTTGACACTTCTTTTTTCTTTTGTGTGTGTGTGTGTGTGTGTGTGTGTGTGTGTGTGTTGAGGTTTTACGACCCAGTCAACCCAATAGGGTCATGTCGAGCGCGGTGAGTTTACCTAACCACACATTTACTGGGTAGGCTTAGTCCTCTAAGCGGTTAACCAGTATTGTGCACATTCTTTCAGAGGTCGAAGGTCGAATGTATATCAGTTCTTGAGAAAACCTGCTGATTGCATAAACAAGTCCCTTGAGAATTGCATATCTGATAATCAAACTCGTGCTACGCGTTTGCTTCTTTATCAGTTTGGTAACTCTTTCTAGAAATTATTTCCGTTTTCTACAGCCAATGTACAATGTAGATTGAGCTCTATCTCTTGAACACTAGTCATTATTTTACTGTCTGAAATTATCGTGTCAGTATAAACACTAACTTGAGGAAAAAGTATTGCACTCAATACATTTGGACACGCATTTTATGTTTTTCCTGATTACATTAGCAGTACATTTCGCTAGACAGTGAAACTGAAACAATTCGGAGCAACTGGTGCACTGAACCATTTCACTGTCATAGAGACCCATGCACGGGCAAAATATATTTTCCCTGATTATGACAGTTTTTGTTTTCCTCCCGTTAGTGTATATACTATACGGAAGTTAGAAAAGTTCTTTTCTTCCAAACATGCTATCAGATGGTCCCGCGTTTTCTCTAGATGGAACAGAAGCTTTGCAGGGTTGGGACCGAACCCTAATGCTACAGTAAGACAATGGCAAACAGACCACACTCAGTGCCCCCGGCTTGGCGTTGGACGTGGAAAATATTGAACTTAATATTTTTTGCCAGTGTGTTTCAATAAACTACATGTACATATCTGTGTTTAAAATCATTGAGAATCACAAGTCCGAATTAAATCAAGAAGTTACTGCGGTCCATAAAAGCTCCGACTTAGCACGAAACAGAACTTCTTCAGAGTTACAGAAAAAGAAACAAACATAGAATAGGACGTTACAATAAAATCGATGAATTTCCTAATACATGTATGAAAACGACTTGTAAAAGCCAATTTACGTTAAAATCGCTACTACCAGTCGACTGGCAATAGCCAATTTACGTTTAAAAATCGCTATTGCCAGTCGACTGTCAATAGCGATTTTAACATAAATCGGCTATTACCAGTCGACTGTCAATAGCGATTTTAACGTAAATCGGCTATTGACAGTCGACTGACAATAGCCGATTTACGTTAAAATCGCTAACGCCAGTCGACTGGTAATAGCCGATTTACGTTAAAATCGCTATTACCAGTCGACTGGTTATAGCGATTCTTACGTAAATCGGCTATTACCAGTCGACTGGCATAAGCAATTTTAACGTGAAATTGCTATTGCCAGTCTTTTGCGAATTTTTATTTGTTATACCAGGAGTCGAACTGATGTGTGTGTATATCTCGCATGTTTCGAACAGTAAACATGATTGTTGTACGATTTATAATTTGTTGATACATATTCCCTATCTAGCACATGGTTTAAACAACATGCACTACTTTATCTTACGATTTTAATGTGCTGCTACATGTGTATACGGTTCAAACAACAAACATTTTTGTTGTACGATTTATTGTACGATTTATAAAGTGCTGACAAATTTAGACTCTATATATCGAATATGGGTTGAATCAACGTTTTGTTGTGTAACAGATCTGTTAGATCTACTATAATACTAGTTTGTGCACTATATTTCTAGCTTGGGGACAGTGTAGACAATGGTCAACTTGGCTTACGAGTTACGAACGTTTTGAGTAGAAATAAGATCAACCTCATCCGAGAATGAGAATCATTGAATTATTTCGTAAGATATGCAGGAAAAACCAAAGTGTTACGGAGATACGGACATACGGACGGACAACTTGAAAACAGTATAACCCCCTAAACTTCGTTTGCGCGGGGTATAAATAAGAACTATCTAAGTCTGTGAAGTTGGCTTACGAGTTACGAACGTTTTGAGTAGAAATAAGATCAACCTCATCCGAGAATGAGAATCACTGAATTATTTCGTAAGATATGCAGGAAAACCCAAAGTGTTACGGAGATACGGACATACGGACGGACAATTTGAAAACAGTATAACCCCCTAAACTTCGTTTGAGGGGGTATAAATAAGAAATCACTTCTATCTAAGTCTGTGAAGTTGGCTTGGAGTTAAGTGTCTGGAATTCGATTTATTCCGTATAAGTATCATTTTGAGTACAAATAAGATCAACCTTATCTGACTTGCTGCAGTGAGGCAATTCCTGCATTAAGACTTGCTATAAGACGTGCATGTATAAGTGAGAAGTCTTATTTGCTGAAAGAAGGAAACAAGTTGATAATTTTACATGTATTTGCATTGAAACAACAACAACAAACTAGCCGAGGCTCATGACAGCCTGTGCATCCGCACAGCCTCGTCATTGTCTTAGATATTAGAACATTTCTTACATAAAATTAACACATGACAGGGAACGTGATGCACTTGGAAACAGCGAAGGTTCATGACATTCTTTACATCCGCACATTTTAGTATATTATACTTCTGCTCATGCAGAAGTAATACACATAAACAATAAAACAAACACATGATTCTAACTGTTTGGTTTAAACATATTTTATTACATAATACAAGTACAACAAAGTAACAAATTTGACATGCAAACGATATAGGATTAGAACGAAAGCATATAAATACTTATAGAGTTCTTCTCCTCTACGGTGTATATTTCGTTGTTGACTTGAAGGCAGATCGTTTCACAGATCAAGGCAAAATGTTGTGGTTTATATCATGTAAGAAGGTAAAATAAATTAGTTGACAAAACACACACAAAAAATATAGAATAAAAAAAAAGAAATAAGAATAAAGAAAAATTATAAAAAAAAAAAAAATAAAAATAAATAGATAAATAATAAACAAATAATTCAATAAGTGTTTGTATTAAGAAAACAGTAGTAGGAATCAAACAGTGTGTAACAAGGTATATGAAAATAGCATTCTTGGAGAGGAACAACTGAGCTTGCATCCACAGGCAGACAATGCAGATATTGTTCAGGACAAGTTGTACCTGCAACATGCATTTACTACAGATTTAAAACCGTTTAGTGTCCAATATAAATTTATGAACTTTATCAAAAATGGCTTTGTTTATGTCGACAGAGAGGTTTGAGCTGCCGTATAGCAACAGATTTAAAGTAGGTGTCTGAATTGTAGAAACAGCATTCATTAAAGCTGTGCGTTGAGTTTGGTAATGTGAGCAATGGAAAAAATAATGCTGCGAATCCTCGATACTACCACAACTACACAGTGGAGTTTCAGAGACATTTTTCAGGAACAGATCCAGATTCAAAGCACTGCAGTGAGTACGCAAACGAGTGTGTAAGATCTGGAGGCGGCGACTGCCAGTATAATAGTGTTTCGGTGTTTGTTCCTTGTCTTTAGTTAAGTTATATTTAAAAGAGTTAACAGTATTACTTTGCTGGAGTTCTAATGGCAGATTATTCCATTCTTTGATGGCCGTTGGCAGAAAAGATTGTTGATACTGAGTGGTTCTAGCATTGATTCCTCGTAGATTATTTGAATGCCTTAAATTATAATTAGAAACATTACTAATAGATTCAGGTACCAAAGAGGATAGATACTGTGGAGTTAAACTGTATCTCATTTTATAGAAAAGAGTTAGCCTGTGGTTTTTGCGTCTCTGTTCGAGAGTTTCCCATCGAATTTCAGAATAGAGTGTGTCTAACGAAACTAACTTTGTTGCTCCCGTAACTATTCTGGCAGCTTCATTTTGTATTTTGTCCAGTTCTCGTTTTTCGTACTGGGTACAGTTATCCCATATGACATCACCATACTCAAGCAACGGTCTTCAAAATACAATATAAATGGTTTCAAGAGATTTTCGGTCGAGTTGAAATTTAAGTTTTCTCATGATATTTATTCTTGTCCACGCTTTTTCAGATATGTAGTTTATATGTTTGTGCCATGAGCAGTCTTGTGAGAATACTATTCCTAAGTGTTTATGAGAGTCCACTTCAGTTATTTGTACATTTTGCATAAATAATAGGGGGTGAAGGTTTCTATTTAATTTACGCGAAATTAACATAGATTCAGTTTTTGGAGGGTTAAAAGTGACTAACCACTTAGCAGCCCATTGTGTTATTCTTCCTAAGTCAGCGTTAATACAAGCAGCTGCAGTGACGGGGTCATCGACAACAATATAAACACTTGTATCATCTGCAAAAAGTCGAATATTGGAACCTATATCAAGAACAATATCATTGGTATACACAAGAAATAAAAGGGGTCCTAAGATCGAACCTTGAGGGACTCCAGCATGTATAAAAATCCAATCTGAGACAGCACCAGGCAGAACAACTCTTTGCTTTCGATTAGTTAAATAACTCTTAAACCATTCTAGGACTTGTCCTGTGACACCAGCTGCTTCAAGTTTCAAAAGTAGTCCTGCATGCCAAACCCTGTCAAAAGCTTTGCTGATGTCACAGAAGACAACCCGCACTTCTTTGCCAGAATCTAAGGCCTGACAAAAAGTATTATATAAATATGTAAGTTGGTTGACAGTTGAATCGCCAGGTATAAAACCGGACTGGAGCGAAGAGAGCAAGTTATAAGTTTGTAAATGATTATACAGATGTTTGAAGACAAGACGTTCAAAAAGCTTGTCTTCAGAGTTTAGAAGAGATATTGGTCGATAATTATTTACAGCAGACAAGTCACCTTTCTTCGGAACAGGGCAAACATGAGCCTCTTTGTAAGAAACGGGCACAACACCTTTGTGCAATGAGTCATTGAAGAATGAACAAAAAGGAGAAGCTAGTTGATGCGAAAGTTCCTTTAGAATACGATTACTCAGCCCATTTGGTCCAGAAGCTTTACCTAACTGTTTGGTGTTTAGTAGCATACAACGTTAACAACCAATACATGGTTTTCGGTGCCTGTGTTTTGATGTTTAAGAAAGAAATAAGGCAATACATGTATTGCATTTAAATGCGTAATCTGGGTTTTTCCTAACTTTTTCTGCCGTCTGCTTTTCTAGACAGCGAAAATGGAACCATTCAGAGCAGTTGGTGCACTGAACCATTTCGCTGTCGTAGAGGCCCCTGCAAATACAAAAAAAAAATGTTTTCTCTTATAATGACAGTCTTTTTCTTCCTCCAATTAGTATTTATGCTAAACGGAAAGTTGGAAAATTCTTGTTTTGTTAGACAATCGATGAGGTGACCCCGCATTGATTCTTGCTTAAACAGTAGTTTTGTGGGGTTAAAGCCGAATCCTAAAGCTACTGCAAAGGCAATGGCAAACAAACCACATTCAGTTCCTCCGGCTTGAAGTTGCACGGGGATGATATATATAAATATAACAAGCATATACGGGGGATGACTAAATCTTGGTTTATGATTATGACTGGCAATAAGTATTAAACCCGAAAACCGCTATAACCAGTCGATTGGTAATAGCCGATTTGCGTAAGAATCGCTATAACCAGTCGACTGGTAATAGCGATTTTAACGTAAATCCGCTATTACCAGTCGACTGGCATTAGCCATTTTCACGTAAATCGGCTATTACCAGTCGACTGGTAATAGCCATTTTAACGTAAATTGGCTATTGCCAGTCGACTGGTAATAGCCACTCCGATAAAAGAATCGATATTTGTTATTCATTGTGTTGTTTGAATTAAGTCTTATCTCAAATGGGGCATTTGGAATTGGTTAATGTTTCCTTTAACAAGAAACAAGGTATTTTGTTTCTGAAGCTTGCTTGTCAGTACACTCTTTCTTTCTTTTTGTAACAATAGTCTCTTAGAACCCATTGAATGATAAAATAGCTTATATTTAAATTACGAATATTATCTTTAAGTTCATTTAATTTTTGAAAACATGTCTAGCGGGAAAAGAGCTTTAACGATTTATGTTTGACCCATTTAAGCCTGGCGTCCTATAAATGGGACATTGGTAAACAGCGTAGACCCAGATCAGACGCCGCAGAACCCGGCGTCTGATCTGGGTCTACACTGTTTGCATTAAGTACAGGAATTTCTGTAAACCATGGTAATAATAAACACTTAACAGACACCCTTTTACTGGAAATGGACCGGTCCAAAGAGTTTAGGTAGAAGAATTCACTTGGCATAAATGGGTTAACCAGGCGTCTGAATCGTGGGTAATATAGTTGTCAATACTAAATATGAAATACATTTTCTGGATTCTGACTAAACTGTAAATATTTACATTCTCAGTGCATTTGCAGAAAAAAAAATATAGTTAACCATTGAGATGTAACGTTCATATTTCAGTGAACAGTGAATACTCTCGCGACGTCACATGATCACCTTACCAATCTCTTGGCTGATTCAGCAGATGATGTATTGGCGACATTTCTCCGATTTGTCCAAGAAGAAAGGATTTGACATTGCATGCAAAGTGTCTCCATTGTATGAAATGTCAAATCCTGTTTTCTGGGTAAAACAAGAAAAACTATTTCAATTTGTCGTTTGAAGAAAATTTTATCCATAGTGCTAAGCGTTAAGTAATGTCAAAATAAACCATTGTTCTCTTCAATATGATTTGACGGTGGTGACGTTATGATGTTGGCTATTAATAGGAAAAATGTGTGTAATTGGTTCCTTGATTCAGTTTTAGCCCTCGAACCAGACTTTTTTCGTCAAATAATGAATGGAGAATAACATAAATATGAACAATAAAGGCAGTTTATTCAACGTTCATTCGTATGTACAACAGTATGAGCAAAGTTTACCCTTTTGGGGTTCACTTACTTTGCTCGTGACCCGATGTTGTTCATACTTCAATGAAAATTAGAAAATTACGTTAATTTGTTAAATGAGCTGGTGACGTCATTATGTCATCTTATTAGAGCTGCGTCATGTCATCAGCGCATTATCATCAAAGCAAGCATAGTTCAAGACTATATTTAGACCCCGAATATTTTGGGAAAACGAGACGATACTGTGTACGGTATTGCCATACATGTATAAGCTTTCACAAAAAAGCTTGGTCTACACACATTACGAAAACATGCCTATTCAAATATACTGAAAATTTTACCACCAAAAAATGAAAATTTTCAGATAAAAAATTCTGATATTTTTCATATTTCTGCTCAAAACATAGATTGTGGGTACTCGTTAGAACCGCCTCGACAAGGCGGTGGTTAGAACCGCCTCAACGAGGCGGTTCTAACGAGTACCCACAATCTATGTTTTTGAGCAGAAATAAGAAAAATAATGTATACCCCTGTAAACCCCAGTTTTACTATACAAAAGTGGGGTTTAAGGGGGTCAAAATTATATAGGCATGTTTTCGTGATGATCGCACACAATAATGTTAAAGCTAATTTTATAGTATTTGGTTTTATAGTAAATATGCAAATTGGAAAGGTCGAAATAATATCTCGACTAAATGAGAATGAAACTAGCTCACAATAAAATGTGAAAGTATGGCTAATTTCGCATCGCTTTTAGTCTTACCTCATCTAAACTTAAATACGTAGTTATTAGAATGACATTTTTTGTCTCGTTATCCCGGAAATGCTATGAATTGCGCTTAGCAATACCAATGCATCCATTCAATTTAAAAGTGAAATTTTCAAGATTGAATGTATATCCCATAAACTTTGAGAAAGTGTTGCAATGTAACCTTTTAGAATATCAACATAAATGCAGTGTGAAAAAGTGCACGCGAATGCAGAACACTTTGGCGTTCCAATAATTGAAATATTATCATATTCTGTTCAGAGCTATGTCTAGTCCCGTTTTTTTTTTTTTGTAAACAACACGCCTAAGGTCAATGGTCCATTGTGGGTCGACAATAAATTCACTTCCGTTTCCAAACCAAATGTATATTGTCTATGCCCAAGGGCGTAGAATCTGTCTTGGACTGCTGGATGAGTGGCAAATGTTGTAAACGCTGATCAGGCGCCGCGTTCTGTGGCATCTGATCCTGGTCTACAATATTTGTCCACGGGTACGTCCACAGCCTTGCTTGCACATCTGCATTTCGCCTGCGTCCGAAGATGACACGTTTTTTTTTTGTGTGCGTGTTTTTCACTGAAAGCATAACAGAAACATGGAACGCCAAGACTGTCAGAAACTATTTCAGTTTTATTAGTACTTTTTTTTCCGGGAAATATGTTCTTTTAACGAGTTCTGCAACACGAAAATCAAACCTAAAATCCAAACGCTGTTGCAAGGTAAGGGAGTCTAATCTTGCTCGGCGACAGTACATAATAACGAAAAAGCTCATGTTTGTAATGGACATCATGAAATGTCAAGCCTTATTTTCTAAGCTATTTCAAGATGTCTACTGCTGATGTGACTTTTGCTTTAAACGTTAACATTTCAATATGTACTTGATCAAATTTTAAAGAAACTATAATAGGCGTATTCGTACACGATTGTGACTTAATAAATTTGACTAAAAAAGTGTCAGATTAACTCACACATCTACACAAATTGGTCAGAGTCTTTGTTAATCTGTCTCCTTAGTGTCCAAAGACTGCAAGCGAACAGCGGTTTCCTGATAAAACTGCACGTGAGAAAGGCATCGTCAACATCAAATGATCCTCCTTGTTAAGAAGGATTATTTGATGTTTGTTTCAGTTGGTGTTTAATGCCTAGGTCGACATTGTTAATGTCATGTCGAGCAGGTCATTTAACTACTCACATTTTCACTCATCACGAAAACATGCCTATATAAAGTTGACCCCCTTAAACCCCACTTTTATATAGTAAAACTGGGGTTTACAGTGGTATACATTATTTTTCGTATTTCTGCTCAAAACATAGATTGTGGGTACTCGTTAGAACCGCCTCGCCGAGGCGGTTCTAACGAGTACCCACAATCTATGTTTTGAGCAGAAATATGAAAAATATCAGAATTTTTTATCTGAAAATTTTCATTTTTTCTTTTGTGATAAAATTTTCAGTATATTTGAATAGGCATGTTTTCATAATGTGGACAGGATAAGTCCAGCCTCGGTGACCCATGTGTACTTCAGTGCATTAACTACGTTAGAAATGAAGTTTAATGAAACGGATCACAACTTGGTTACCGAGGGTGAACCAGTACATTGTGCAAATACTTTCGCAAAACTAACAACCCACTCTTGAGCGGAGGTGAAGGGTTTGGGGTGGCATAATACCGTAGATCGATGGGGTGGCGGGAATACCGAAGAACGATTTCATGATCAATCTCCATGAAAAGTGTGTGATCAAGCTGGAATTCGAATTTGCGACCCCAGGCCCCGAGGTTATAAAACTTTTTTTCATGCTCAACAACTGAGCGTGAAATTTCACTTGGTCATAAAAATAAAAATACCAACAATTAAAACTTTTTTCATGCTGAATTCAGCTGAGTTGAGCATGAAAAAAGTTTTATAACCCCAGGGCCTGGACGCGCTATCGACTGCGCTATGAAGCCCGACATACGTTGTGCACACTAATATACACTTGTTCGTCTGTCATTACTGACAATGACCAATCATAATCAACTGTACGATGTGTTATTACTTGTGTGTTCTAAGATGGCTGATGAGACCAATCTTAGCTCTAAACTGCCTGTTGCAGATAGAACAAGAGAGTTCTGAGGAAGAAAGCTCTGTTGGTGATGCCTTAGCTCTGGCTTTCCACTGCGCACGATTCTGCTCGGCTTCGCTAATTCTTTTTGCTTCGTATTCACCAGCTCCCCTTTTTATGAGGCCTCGCCACTTTGTACGATCTTTTGCAATCTGTTCCCATGACTCAGTTGGTATGTTGAAGTATTTAAGGGAGGCTTTGAGGGTGTCCTTGTATCGCTTCTTCTGACCACCATGGGAGCGTTTTCCTACTTGAAGTTCTCCACAGAGGATTTTCTTTGGCAAACGTTCATCAGACATTCTGGTAACATGGCCTGTCCATCTTAACTGTGCCAATTTCAGAAGAGTATGTTTACTCTGCATCCCTGTCCTTTTCAGGACTTCTGTGTCTGGAATCCTGTCTTGCCGCTTGATCTTTAGAAGTTTTCTAAGACAGCTTGTATGGAAGTGGTTCAGTCTTTTGGCATGCCTAATATAGTCTATCCACAAAGTACAGTCAGAGGCCAAAAGTAATTCTACAAAAATATTTTTTCGTAGACTTTAATGCATTTTCATGTTTACAAGACACTTAATATTGTGTAACATTGTAAAGAAAATACTGAAGTTCTGTAATAATTGGAATGGTGAATGATGCAAGCCAAAAATATATGACTTTGATGAATATCGGATATCTGTCTGCTCAGATACAACAATTTAAATTAAGAGGAAACTTTACAAATGACAGATTTCCATTGACGTCAATGTTGACGTCGCTCAAAAACTGACAAAAATGTCTTGCACAAAATTTAATGCTTTGTCTCTCAAGTTCGCATAGAGAAAATCCAATGAGAATCACAACGTATATTACATAAATCATCCAGCTTTCAAATGATGTGAACGTTATAAAGATATAAACAATTAATTTTATAATTATTACTTTTTTTTTGTAAACATGCAAATGCATTGAAGTCTATGGGATTTTTGACACTGTGGAATTCTTTTGATCCCTGACTGTATGTTTTTAGGAGAAACTGAGAAAATTATCCCAGAATTATCATCATAATATACCATACAGCTCTTTGGCAAGTCCTCTGGCTCTACACATTCACTATTCGCTTGTACGTTCAAACATTTTTTTTTTTTTTTTTTTTTTATGTTATCTAATGAAAGTCTTGTGTTTACCCAGAGCAACACACACTTTTGTGTTGAAAGGTGGGCACTCAAGTGCAACAGAAAATTAACAACTTTCTCATTGTGGATATATTTATTCACAATCCTGATATATATTAATGTTTCCTAACCTCGAGCTGGATACATGTAAAACATTGAGCATAATATACAAACGTGTAAATGGCATTTCAAGATCACATTTAGATAACATAGGCTGGCACAGACGTAACAACAACATAGAAACATAAACGTAAATCCATTATGAGAATATCTTAATTAGAAATAAACCTGTGTTTCTGTTTATATTGGAGACATGCTGAAGCTGTCTTCCAGTATAAATGAAACGCGTCAAGCGAAAATGTGCTTTCGAGAATACGCAAAATGTGCTAATTCACATCATCATGCGCATGCACAAGGTCTCATCTGGGCATTTGCTCTCCGTATGTACATTTTATAAAATCCAATGATCTATAAGCGGACAGTGACGGCCCTGATCAGACATGCAGTCCACATATGCTCAAAGACATGTTTTCGCATGGCACGGCCCATATGTGAAAGGCATATCGTCGGATCATCCTTAGCAGCTGTACACCTGACCAATTTTCAGAAGAGGAAAACGGTTTGAGTAGCAACGTCAGAAAATATCTCCGAACAAGTGCGAACAGCTAAGATTCAGATCAGTCTGCGCATCTGCGCAGTCTGATTAGAATCCTCCCCGGGCGCATTTTGGCTTGCTAATGGTGCAAAGTTTCTACATGCGGACAACGAAGACTAATCAACCTGGGCACATGTCAGAAGGTACGTTTTCTCATGTTATAGCTCATTTTCAGAGTTGTTTCCCCTGAAAGTATATCCCTTCTTAACGTGACATCACGAAAACATGACTATATAATATTGACCCCCTTAAACCCCACTTTTATATAGTAAAACTGGGGTTTACAGGGGTATGCATTATTTCTCTTATTTCTACTCAAAAAATAGATTGTGGATACTCGTTAGAACCGCCTCGCCGAGGCGGTTCTAACGAGTACCCACAATCTATGTTTTGAGCTGAAATATGAAAAATATCAGATTTTTTTTTATCTGAAAATTTTACGTTTTTGGAGGTAAAATTTTCTATATATTTGAATAGGCGTGTTTTCGTAATGCAATTTGAATGAAATGTTAAGCCATATTTTCTGCATAAAATTAGGTAAAATATTTGAGGGCGCGCCATGAGAAAAAGTGCCAGAGAAGCATAAACGAACAGTGACATAGCCAGAAAAGAATTGTTTTTACGCACACCAAGGAAAATTTCTTGAAAATTCTCACTACATCACGAAAACATGCCTATATAATTTTGCGGACCCCCTTAAACCCCACTTTTATATAGTAAAACTGGGGTTACCCGCGAGTACTCACAATCTACGTTTTGAGCAGAAATATGAACATATCAGAATTTTTCCCTGAAAATTTTCATTTTTCGTGGTAAAATTTTCAGTATATTTGAAAAGGTATGTTTTTGTAATGACATCGCTTCCAAAATAGTCTTCTCGTAAAGGAAAAAAATGCTTCCAAAGGGAGCAAATGCTTTTCTTTAAGAGTAGCCCCTGTTTTGGAAGCGATAAATCATTTCCTTTAAGAGTAGCCCCTATTTTGGAAGCGATAAATTCTTTCCTTTAAGAGAAACCCCAATTTCGGGAGCAATAAATTATTTCTTATTAAGAGTAGCACAATTTCGGAAGCGATAAATTCTTTCCTTTAAAAGTTGCTCTATGGTAAATAATAAAGGAAAATATTTGGTTAGTTGATATCTCTTTATTTGCAAACAACGTTATTTTTCTTAAGCATATTACGCACGTGCATTATAAGCGCTACGCCTATGTACGAATATTAACCCTTATTATGCTGAATAAATTAAGACGCCACGCCCACTTCTAATTTCTAGCCAATCAGATTACTTGATCTTGGTTTTTGATAGAAATTCACATATTGAATGATAAACAGTGCAGATCCAGATCAGTTGGCTTCTTCAGAAGCCAACTGATCTGGATCTACACTGTTTGCTAAGACAGGGCATGTCGTGTTCAGCAAGAGAAGGGTCAAAGCAGCAGAAGCGCCCATAAAGTCGCAAGTTCTGATAAGGACTCTTGATACACAGATATATTCTTCAGAATCCAGTGATTCTGTGAGCGATTCTGTAAGCCGGCAGCGAAGGCCCTGCTCAGATAGATAGTATGTGCAGGCTGATCAGGACATTCACTATCCCCATATGTCCCTAAGCACACTTTCCCAGGGCTCAGCTCACTTTTATAGGCAATATGCAGATACTTAACTTCAGCAGGTTAAAATAACCATTGAAAACAAAAAACAAAAAAACAAAACAAAAAAACACGGAACTATTTTGTTATAGCTGTCAAAACAAAGCCGCGTAACCAGTATGGAAGACTTGGTTAGGCAAGAAAAATATTAGTTACTGGCCAAAAGAACCCGCATAATATACTGCCCTGTATGTACACATGACCAGTTGCCCATGTCTGTTAAGGGACCGCATTATACGCTATTTATACTCCGCAAAATTTCCGTCAGAGCCTGAAAAACAGGTATGGTATATCATAGAAAAGTTTTCGGTAAATTTTGCGATGCCCAAGATTATGCTGGGAATATATCTATGTACAACGGGTCCTGCAGGGAAGTTCTCAACACTAGTTCCCTCCCCTGCAATAGTCACTTTTCTGATTACCCAAACAACCGTTTTATCGCATATTTACCCTCTCAACAACGGCCAGTTTTCTGTCTGTATAATGTGGGCTGTTGATCTCTTCAAAACACACACACACACACACACACACACACACACACACACACACACACACACACACACACACTAACTAGCTTCTAATATATTCATGATGTTTCATCACGTGAGAAAGGCCCAATTCAAAAATGCTTGAAATGATGCCCAGATAAGTCTGCGTAAATGCACAGGCTGGGCTGGGACCGGGGCCTTGTTGTTCACAAGTTACAATTCTATTGATAATTCTCAAGTTAGACATTACATGTTAATATTACCTTAACATTTAGCATGCTGAGAAAAAAATCAGCAGACGAGATTTTGCTTTTTCTTTTTTTCTTAATTTTTCGAGAAAATAAGATCTCCTTTGTCTCTTGCATGAAAAGCCAAATCCTATTTTCTGCGAAAAATCATGCAAATAAATATCAATTTGTCGTCTCCTGAATATTCCCAGAGAGAGCTAAAGATTAAATTTGCTCCTAATAATCTGAAACAATAAAATAATAAGGCACAAACAATGTTTAACAATTGAAATATACCCTTCGCTTTCTATCAAGATTCCGTATAAAAATAAACAAGCACATTATATAAATATGAACTTCAAATGATCATAAACAATTACATTACAAAATCAGGAAATTGAGCGAAGCCTGCCACAAATTCCTAGTAAATGTAAAGGATGCAGTCGCACATACTGAGTTCAACATAATAAAAAATAAAGGACACACACACGCAATAAAAACAAGATACGGGGAAATTCAACGATAACCGGGGTTCCTCATACAGCGACTACATATCTAGTCATCGCGCGAATACATATCTAGTTATCTACCTAGTATCACTAAAGTATTAAAGTTTACGTAATTAAATTACACCTCGGGAACAATACCTGTCATCCAGTCGGGAGAAAAAAAGGTGAGAACGCTAGAACAACAGTAGCAGACATTTTTTAAATTATTTTTCAGAAAAAACATATCTTAACAATCCATGTCAATCGTCTGCTTCTCTCTTTACGTGTGCATAGACTGGTCTGGACATGTGCGGTTTTCACATGGATCATGTCAAGCGGAAATGTATCTTTGAAGCGTTCACTTACAGAATGCATGGACTAACAAGACATCCCCCACATGACAAAAACTCGTTCCTCACTGATTTATACTTCTATCTTAGAGAATGACTAAATTAACTCTTAAAACGCCAAGCAAATTGGCTGCAGACGAAGTTTTCATTGTTGTACTTTTCAGAGAAAATTAGACGGCGTTTCATGTGAATCGTCTGAGAGATTCACATGAAATGTCGTCCTATTTAATCTGAAAAATACGCCAAAAAAAAAAAAAATAAAATAAAATAAAATAAAATGCCATCTGCTGCATTTATAATAAGCGCTTCAAAGATTGAGTTGAGTGAGCAATGCCCTGGTATGTTGAATCACTACAGTATGCATACTAATATCCAGCTAAGCCAATTGTTGTTAAACTAAGCCAATTGTTGTTAAACTAAGTGGGTACTATCTAAGCAAACATAAACCTTAAGTACGCAGGTATATCGCACAAAAAAAACGCAAACATGTTCAGGCTTTCTAACAATTAATATGCATAATTCACGGCAAGAACCACAAATGAATATTTAGGTAGCCAGGGCCCAGTTGTTCAAAGCGTCGTTAGCTTAACGAGCTCGTTAAGGGTCATTTCGTTAACTGTTTTAGCAGATTCAATATACAATATTCTGATATTTTTTGCTGAAAAAATGTGAATAGCTTTTGCACTGCAAAAGCTACTCACATTTTTTCAGCAAAAAAATTCAGCATATTTGCGTATCACTCGATGTAAATTTTAACGAATCGTTAACTAACAACATCGTTAGCTTTGAACAACTGGGCCCAGAATAATAAATGACACAGATGTCGATACTAAACATATTTACAGTATCTAAGAATTTAAAAGAAGCATATACTTTGATATCACACATATATACAACAACGTCCGCAGAACGCTTACGCTTAATAACAATGGAATGCAATAACAAGCATGCTTAATTACAACGGAATACAATAACTAGCATAGCTTTAACAAAGCGAAACAAAAGATAATGATCAAAAACATGCACACAAACAATAAATAAAATTCAAGTTATATAACAAACACCAACAGACAACAGCACATTAACCTGTTCAGCCCTGTAGACCAAAACAGTTTTGCAAAGAGTTCTGATCCTAATGAGAGAGCCGTCTCATCAATATGTACACTGTTTGCAATTCTGTGTTGATCTTTGACCGAGCTTCCCTAGTGGAATAATGGTTCTGACCAGATTCAAATATAGACGAGTTCACATCAGATACTGGGTTATTATTTTTTTTTTTTATTATTTATTTATTTATTCTTTGATTTGTTTTTTACGGCCCTTTCAAGAATATTTCACTTATATCGAGCCGATCCTTCATCAATGATGGGCGAAAACCGGAGAAGCCGGGGAAAAACCACCTGACCATCCGTAGGCAGCTTGGCTTTCCTACATGTGATCCGAGCAAGGCTCGTACCACAGCGGTGAGAAACCTAATACATTAAGAGTCAGCTCTCTTATCCACTAGGCTACGGGGGCCCGCCAGTGAAAGGGTTAAGAAGTACGAACAGGTAGACAAGAAGTACCTTTTACCTGAAAGTCAGCATAGATACGCCTTTGGGGCATTTCTACAGTGAAGGCCAAGATAAGTCCCATATTTCCAAAGCCTGGTCTGGACCTTCAGTGTCCACTTACACAACAATTAGAAAATATGCGGGGACATATATATATATAAACAACAAAAGTCATAAGATGATGCAGATGCATACAAAGGCTGATGAAGGCGTTTGTTGTTTGCATATGTGCGGAAGACATTGGACCGGTATGTAATAGCTATCCAAGTATCAAATAGATCCGTTTGTGCATTCATGAGTTATGGATCTTTAAAAACAAAAGAATAAAACTTGGCAAACGAACATTCTAATTCGGCAACCTTGACCGTTATGCCATAGGCAGGAATGACGGTAGTACTGTATAAAACTTTGGACAAATGTCTACCAACAGGCCGAATACGAACTAAATCTACAGATAGAATGGCGTAATCAGACTTTTTAAAACCTCTTAGGTACGAACTTAACAAATAAAGTCCCAACGTCGGCGTTAGCATAGGTGTCTACATATGTGAAGTGGCGCAAAAAATTTTTCCTGTATTTTCGTACGGCTAACAAAAAACAGGTATACTTCATTTATTATATACAAAGTAATCAAAGTAATGAAATATAGAGAATTATCAATGAAATAAAATGCATATTTCGAAAAAGTTATATTTTCACTCCTCTGAGCAGTGAAAAATATAAGATCTGGAACTACTTTTTTTCTTATTTACATTAACGGTCAAAAGTGATGTATATAATAAAAAGAAAATTCAAATGTTTGTCGTGAAAATGACTTTTATTTCATCTCGTGAAGTGAAAAAATGTATATTTCATTCGTGCCTTCGGCCCTCATGAAATATACATTTTTTTCACTTCACTCGATGAAATAAAAGTCATATTCACTCCAAACATTTGAATATCCTCTATATCTGCCGGAGCCTGCAGTGACATAACCCGTGACATATTGCCAACCAATATTCATATCAATCTTAAAGTCAAAAAAGTGCTGGTCTCAAAACTTTGATACTTCAAGCCGATTATGTGTATAGAGATAAGCTTAACCCTTTCAACTGTGTGTTTCAGAAGTGGACTCTTCTATATGTGTACTTGGTCATGTCCATTGTTGACATTAAGTTTTTTTTTTTTTTTTTAAACTCATTAACAGACTGGCAAATAGTGTAGACCCCGATTAGACGGCTTATTTTTAGCCGTCTCATCTGGCTCAGAACTGTTTGCATAGGTGTTTAGACCGGTCTACAAGGCTCATTGCACACTACAAGGTTGAAAAGCATTAACTTGATTTTTCCACAGATACTGCAAGATACTTTCCCTACAATCTGAAAGAAAAAAAAAACAAAAACGCCACGTACTATGCATAAGGACTATCTAGCTAAAGCACCATAGTGTGTCCCTGGGCCATACAGCCTTGCTAAATCTTGCATAAGAGCATTAAATAAAATAAAATAACAGCAAGAACACGACTGGAGAAAACCGAAAACTAGATGTTGAAGGAATAAATTTTCATACCAACTTTCATTCATACTTGGAACTTGGTTGATTTTTAGAGGAATGTAGATCCGAGTATGTGATGATGCATTTTTGATACATTTTGTTCTTTCTGTTTCGGGTCCTGCATGTTCATTTTTGTTTTTATATGCATCACGAAAACATATCTATATAATTTTGACCCCCTTAAACCGCCCTTTTATATAGTAAAACTGGAATTTACAGGGGTATACCTTATTTTTCTTATTTCTACTCAAAAACATAGATTGTGTGTACTCGTTAGACCCGCTCTCTCAGGTAACGAGTACCCACAATCTATGTTTTGAGCAGAAGTATGAAAAAGTATCAGAATTTTTTATCTGAAAATTTTCAGTTTTTGGTGGTGAAAATTTCTATATATTTGAATAGGCGTGTTTTCGTAATGGATCCAAATTACAACAAGAGCTCCGCAGAGCAGGGCAATATATTCCCGTGGGGTGCCTTTATTAGGAAATGAAATTATAAATTAGCAGGATGTTGTCATTAACTGTCATAAACATAAACAGTACACATGGACAATAAAAATTACCCATTTTCCAAGTAAACCTTGATCTTGATCTGACATCACTGATAGGTGGGTTTTGTATGTCATCCTGTTTAAGTGAACACTGAAGTAGCAAGAAAAACCTTTCAGTGGTTTAGAAAATACAGAATGCATACAATATTTGGAGGAATATAATCTCGAAACAACATATGCTGCTCAACACCATAGTGTAACTATTAACAAAAGTTTCAGCTTGATGAGATGTTAACTGTAGGAGTCTGACGGAAAAGAAAAGTTGACAGAAATTTTTCAGGTGCATAACTCTGCTAATATT
Source organism: Anodontia alba (assembly GCA_964016985.1). Classification (NCBI taxonomy): domain Eukaryota; kingdom Metazoa; phylum Mollusca; class Bivalvia; order Lucinida; family Lucinidae; genus Anodontia; species Anodontia alba. The sequence continues at coordinate 28,426,659 of OZ024834.1, forward strand.
TGGTGTACTGTAACCTCGGAATAATATGCACTTCTCCACATCACAGATCATAGTGTAACTATTTATAAAGTTTAAACTTGGTAGGATGCAAACTATAAGAGTTAGCAGGATAAGAAAAGTTAACAGAAATTTTCAAAGGGCATAACTCTGCTAATATTTGGTGGATTGTAACCTCAAAAAAATATGTGCTGCTCCACATCATGGTCTAACTATAAAAAGTTTCAGCCTGACCGGATGTAAACTGTAGGAGTTAGCCGGAAACGGAAAAAAATGCCAAATTTTCAAAGGTTTATAACTCTGCTAATATTTGGTGGAACTATTAATTAAATTTCAGCTTGATCGGATGTAAACTGTAGGAGTTAGATGAAAACAAAAAAAACAAAAAAAAAAAACAAAACAAAAAAAAAAAACAGAAATATTCAAGAGGGCAAAGTTCTGCTAATACTGGGTGAATTATAACCTCGAAATAACATGCGCTGCTCCACATCATGATCTAACTATAAATCAAGTTTCAGCTTGATCGGATGTGAACTGTTGGAGGAGTCAACCGGAAACGAAAAATTGACAGATTTTTTTAAGAAAGGAGCATAACTCTGCTAATATTTGCAAGACTGTAACCTCGAAATAATATGCGCTGCTCCACATCATGGTCTAATTTATACATCAAGTTTCAGCTAGATCGCATGTAAACTGTAGGAGGATTTAGCTGGAAACAAAAAGATTATAGAATTTTACAGGGGCATAACTCTGCTAATATCTGGTGGACTATCACTTCGAAACAAAGTGCGCTGCTCGACATCATGGTTTAACTATGAATCAAGTTTCAGCGTGATAAGATGTAAGCTGTAGGAGGAGTTAGCCGGAAACGAAAAAGTTTAAGGACAGACGGACGGACATAATATAATACGTCCCGTTTTTCAAACGGGTATATAAAAATGAACATGTAACCCAAGAACACCCCAAACAGTATCACGAACACAATCATCACACACACTGCACTTTTTGAACATGCACTTAGCATTGTTAAATGCAGTCACAAATTAATGTCAAACGAAACAAAACATACAAAAAACATATATATCACAGTTTAAAACAACATACATGCAAGTTTGTTTTAAACATTCAAACAGAGCTGCACTTCATAATAAAGATATAATAAAACAGAATAAGAAACCCTTTGACCAGTATCATAAGAAAAGGGTCATTATGTAAAGAAGTGCGATCAGTGAGAATAAGACCAGCCTATGGATAAAAAGTCTGATCAGAGCCTTTGCTGTTTAACCCTTGTCCTGCTGAATAAATTAAGATGCCACACCCATTTCTAATTTTCAGCCAATCAGAGCACATGATCCTGATTTTTGCTATAAATTCACAAACTTAATGGCAAACAGTGCAGATCCAGATCAGTTGGCTTCTTCAGAAGCCAACTGATCTGGATCTACACTGTTTGAAAAGGCAGGGTATATCCGGGTTCAGCAGGACAAGGGTTAAATACAAAATCATATGATGTAAAAGAAGATATTAATGAATATCAAAGTCCTTGATTAGACTGCATTATGCAATGAACGTTCGGGTCTTTGCTTATTGGCCTGACTTATGGGTCAGCTCAACTAAGCCTCAGCCTAAGAAAATGGGTTATCAAACCATAAATGCCTAGCAAGTCTTCAGATCAGCTTATGCATCAGTGTCTTCGATCTTTGCTAGCAAAGCCTTACAGTATACTATGCTTCTGTATGTCAACAGAAAATGCTGCATTGTGCCAAACTGTTTATATGCAATTCACATGCCCGATAAAACCCCTTTCCTCATGGCTTTACATATTAATTGAATACAAAGTGAAAATAGCACCACTACTCTTGAACTTTCAAAGTTCATTGGAACACGCAAATCACTGATCCAATATACATTAAAGCAAGGTTTTTGGTTTTAAATATAATGTAAGAAATAGCACGAATGAGACAAAATTAATCCGAGCAATGCAATACTAACTTTAGCCATAGGTCATACGAAAGGCCTACCGGAAGATCAGCCTAAACAGAATTTTGGGAAAAGATGGCTATGACGTCACTAAAGGTAACTTATATTTAACTGTAAAGACAGAAGGCAAGCTTTAGAGCTGGGATATCATATAACACGATATTTTTGTGATGATACTGTAATGCAATACTAATAGTTAGTTTTGATACTTCATGATACATCCATAATGCATTTTTTTTATATATAAAATTACTTTCAACCTTTACCACACTCTGGGCAAATTCAGCAGGCGACAGATTTATGATATCCTGAGGAGATAATTTGTATGAAATGCCAAAGACTATTTTCTGGAAAAAAGATAAGAAAAATATTTCAAATTGCCATCTGCAGAAATGTTTTAACCAGCATGCTCAGCATTAACACAATACTACATTTTGTGACAAATACAGAAAAAAAAACAGGCTTAAAGTATCATGAAACAGTATCGTACCAGACACATGATATTGTGATAATATCGTGATACTTTTTTTTTGATGATACCCAGCTCTAGCAAGCTCAGTTGTTGCTCACTTGTAAATGAAGTTTAATATGCAAGCTCAGTTGTTGCTCACTTGTAATTGAAATTTAATATGTAGCAGTGGACATTGATCAATTTTCACATTTGTACAGTCTTCTCTGGGACTTCATTATTATTGTATTCCACATTATCAAGTATTTCAGAAAGCAACAATAATGCCCTGATCAGACTGTGCAAATAAGCAACCTGATCTGAACCTTTGTTCTTTGAACTAGGGCCCTTTTCTCCTGATATGACCTAACCAACAATAAATATTATCACGTAAATGTTCCTCTGTAATCCAACCCAAATGTTTCTAAAAGCACAACTGTGCAGTCTAATGACAACCTCTCTGCACTTTCACTTTTGGATTCTGAAGTGTTCGTGTTTCAAATGGTCAAACAGAGAAAATCCTACAACTGCTCAGATCCACAAACTGAGCCTGATGCACTAAAGCCCAGTTTGGCTCATCATATGATAAAAATGTTCGGATCAGTTTTACCACAAGAAAAGGCTTTACAGGAACCTGCTACATGCAGTTCCCAATTTACTTTAAACTACAAATGTGTTTGTAAAACACTCTGCGCTCAACTATATGCTTATCCGTACAAAATGTCCAATTTGGAAAGGAGTATAACTTTTTAGTCTGACTTTTGTTTTCAAAAGTTAATCAGGAGATCTACTCATCATCACCAACAAGCTCACCAAGTTTCAAGTCCCTAGCACACAAATCTTGCTCACAAGATTTCACTATGTCCCATAGGCTAACTATGCACCAATAGATAAAGTGGCATAGCTCAGGAACTACAAGTCAAACGGATTGAAGAATCAAATGGAAAAGAAAAAAAAATACATGTCAGCTAATTTTTCAAAAGCAATGCATATGAAATTTCAAAGCATTAGCATACATGGTACCAAAGATATAAGAGGTCGGAAAAGCGCTAAAATGCTCAATAAACGTCAAAAATATTGCCTTTGGAAACAAAGAACACACTACAGATAAGAAAATGGGAGTCTCGGTTTTATTGAGACTCTACATAAGCAGTAATGAAGTTTGCAACACTGCTTCCGCCCTCTAGCGTATACATGAGCAGACCTCCATTTTCAAAGATTCCACAATATGCCCAATGATCCTAAAGGAAATAAAATATAATCTGCACTATGGTAAAGTACGGGGAGACGTTCTACCGCCGCCACACGGCACTAATACCAGCTGCAGTGTAGTAAAATAAACGTCAAAAATATTGCCTTTGGAAACAAAGAACACACTACAGATAAGAAAATGGGAGTCTCGGTTTTATTGAGACTCAAGTCTGAAAAGCAACATGATTTACACAAATATTTATAAAAACCATCAAAATTAGGTCATCGATTGATCGGCTGCAAAGTTTCATGAACTTAGCTCTAGGGGTTCTACAGATATTTTGCTAACAAGATTTTTTTTTATGCTAAAATACTTAAGTCTGAAAAGTGGGCATAATTTGATCAAATAACAATAAAAGTTCACCGAAATTTAATCAGGTTATCTACACGTTGTTTCCAAACTGCTTGCAAAATTTCATGAGCCTAAATCTAGTGGTTCCTCAAAATTTTGCTTACAACATTTTCATTTGCTAAAATGCCCAAGTCAGAAAAGGGGCATAACTCCACCATGAAGAATCTGAAAAAAATACAGGTCAGCTATTTTTTATAAGCAATGCAAATATGAAATTTCGAAACCTTAGCATACATGGTTCCAAAGATATGAAAGGTTGCAAAAGCGCTTAAATGCTTAAGTTTGAAAAGTGGCATAATTTGGATATATATTTAATGGAATTTCATCAAAATCAGGTCATCTACAAAATGATCACTGATCGCCTGCAAAATTTCATGAACCTAGCTCTAGGGGTTCTTGAGATATTTTGCTGAAAAGGGGAGCTGGGGCGGGGTGGGGGGGGGGGGGTGCGGAGAGGTGGGTGTGTAATTTGAACTAACAAATCAAGTACACCAAAGTTTAGTCAGGTCATCTACACATTAGTTCCAAACTGCTTGCAAAATTTCATGAGCCGTACTCAAATACGTTCTTAGATATTTTGCTTACAAGATTTTCATTTGCTACAATGCTTAGGTCTGAAAAGGGGTGTAACTCCACCTTGAAGAATCTGATAGAAAAGAAAAAAATACAGGTCAGCTAATTTTTCATCAGCAATGCTAATATTAAATTTCAAAACCCGATCATACATGGTTCCAAATATATGAAAGGCTGCAAAAGTACTAAAATGCTTACGTCTGAAAAGAGGCAAAATTGGACTAATAATTATATATATTTCACCAAAAGTTAACTAGGTCATCTACACAAGAACAAGACTGCGTGAAATAAAAGAGTTATGTGGTCTTTACTGGTCTGGTCTTCTATACTTTTCTCACTGTTCACTGAAATCAGAAGGGACATTTTCTCACATTGTGCATCATACATGCATAGTTGATTCAACAAAGACAAAACGACTGCAATAACAATATAATAGCTCTGATAGGAGTAAACAGGCCACGTCAAGCGAAAAAGTACCTTTGAACATGCGAAAAATGCGCCAATCAGATCATCCTGAGCTTGCGCAAAGTATTCGGGAGTTTGCTCTCCATTCATATATTCTGTGGTATCAATGATTCTGTTAGCAGACAGTGAAGGCCATGATCAGACTGTACATCTGCGCAGTCTGATCTGGGCCTTCGTTGTCTGCAAATGATCTATAGGCACATTTTGCTTGGTGGGGCTCAAATGCTAATACAAAAGCAAGGTTCAATGTAGGTCATAAATTACAAAGATACTACATAATGTCTGACATATTCGTGTTCTCAGCTTACCTGAACTTAGCACGTGAGCGTAAAGGATTCTGTAAGCAGCCATAATACAACAGCAGCAATGTGAGCGGCCTTTTCATTCGACACTTAGATTAACCACTCTGTGACCATCTCTACCTCTCTTTTAGCATTCTTAACAAGGATTTCATGAAACACTAAGATTAACCAGTCTCTCTCTCTCTCTCTGTTCTAAATATATTAAATAAACATTACAAAATGCTAACGTGATACATGAGACTGAAAAATAACTAGTGAAATATGACTAAAATGATAACAAAAACTTGACCATACACTTAAGTAAAGATTTAACAAAGTAAATTACATGTTATATGGCATTTCTGAAACATTGGTTTAATAATATGAAGTCCTTAATATCACAAAAGAAACAAACATAGTGGTTTGAAAATCAAAGAAATGATTCTGAACTACATTTGGCGAGTTAAGAATTTCAGCGATAGTATATGCATACGTAGAATTGTATACAACATCGGAAATCTATTTCAAATACTGTGTACGCAAGAACTCTCCTAATACGTTCATCCTTGAAAGGAAAGCCCAGGTTAAAAATATATACACCAAAAACTAGCAATAATGCACACACTGAAAACAGGTACATATAGAAGAAAACAAAATATAATAAGTACTTGTTTCTCAACCTTCATTACAGCTTTCGTAAATGTCCAGTACCTTCGCTGAAAACTTCTGATACTGCAAAAAAGGAAGGAAATTTGCAATGTCATGACACAACTTAGCACCTTGTACCAGCATACCAAATGAGAACAATATATTGCCAGGGAATTCTGCAAAGAACCTTTGACAAAAAAGTGGTTCGAAATTGTGGAAGGGCAGATGGGATGAGGAATAGTAGGCATGATAGAAGGATGGACAGATCAGTGTATTTCCTTTCAAATGTGGGTATAATGGTGTAACGTGAATTCCAGCTTCACTAATGCTTGCCAGTTTATGTGATAAGGTAGCGATGAGTTAGATATATCCCAGGGACTTTTCAGAATACTGGTTGTTTAAGCAGTGTAACCTGTACGGGAAGAGAGCTCGTTATGAAATCCCTTTGTTCATACATTTGTTAAGCTGTGTAAGTCCGAAAATCATTGCGTAAATCCCACAGAAAAAAAATGAAATACCAGCACATCAGAGCCTTTGTCCCTCCAACTCTACAGTTTCTATCATGACACATTAAGTTTCCAATCATAATCGTTATATTTAATATCAACTGGTGCTATCTTGTCCAGCTTAAACAGGAGAATATGGGCTCTATCTTGCGTCTTCTGATCAAGGTATGGCACTGTCCATCTGCAAATACAAGGACTCTGGTAAAAAGTGTATTCTGCTGAGGCTACATGTGTATAACATTGTGTTTCAACTCCCTTAAACTTACCAGTTATCCATCTAAAACTGAATACACTTCCTCACCCAACTATATTGAAAGCCTAGCCTAATGCTGACGACGTCACAAATGAAAAATGACATTATTTCTGAAATAGACTACAGGTATAAATTGTTTCAGCGGTTTAGTAGGAGATATTATTTAAAAGTGTGGTGGATGGACACTCATACAGACAGACATCAAACTATACCTCATCTTCTGCTTTGCATAGGTGAGCTAAAAAGTAAAAATAGTGGGAAACAGATATAGGCAGGTGTTTTTTCCCTCTGTGGATGAAGCTGGCATGGAAATTATTTATTGACTAGCATTAGATTATACGTATAAAGCAACACTGATTGAATAAACAAATTGTCCATTTGCTAAATGAATGCTTATGAAATAAACATCAATAGAGACCCCTTCGGGCACTATAATCAATTACTTTTATCTCAGGTTATCAATGAAATAGTCACGAGTTTCATATGCCATTTGCTCTCTGTTACCTTTCAACATAACATGACGTCTAAGGGAACTGAATTCACTGGGTAGATTATTTAGCCATTTTTACAAGGGAGAACACTTTACTTTTGTGATTTCCTATTTGCTTTTCTACACAAATGAAATAGATTTTTCTCTAAATAGAAACTCATATAACTTCCTCCCCATGGGAGCAAATTCTTCCCTTTTACTTTTGCGACTTTCCATTTGTTTTTTCTACACACATAAATAGTTTTCTCTCAATTAAAACTTATATAACTTCCTCCCTGTGGGAGCAACTTCTTCCCTTTTACTTTTGTGACTTCCTCTTTACTTTTCTACATACATGAAACAGAGGTTTCTCTAAATAGAAATTTATATAACTTCCTCCCAATGGGAGCAAATTCTTCCCTTTTTTTGTGTTCTTCTATTTGCTTTTTCTACACACATGAAACAGAGGTTTCTCTTAACAGAAATAACTTCCTCTCCATGTGAGCAAACGGTTCCCTTACAGAGTAGATCCCTGAAGGGAAGTAAAAATATATTGATAAAGCTGCACCCCGACCCCCCCCCCCCCAAAAAAAAAAATTGTATCAATTCCCCATGAACTTTTCGTCATTTTTACTCCGTTTCCTTTCAAACTAGACAAAGTGCCCAGTGGGGCACCCTATACCCCCGACCAGCGCTACCGCCAGTTTTTAAAGAGCACAAAGTATGTAGCTTTGACTCTGGAGATGGCAGTTATATGCTTTATGTTATAACATTGAAAAACTTCAATCACACATAATATGAAGCCCTTGACCTCAAAGATCAGGCACAGGTGCAGGGATTGAGCTTAATAAAACTTTAGCCCCATAACTATCACCATATACTTGGAAATCAATCAGTCTTTATAATTTAAGCAAAAATGACATTTGTATGAAAAGTCTGTGACCTTGACTTAAAAGCCATGCCCCAGCTTGGGGATGGTGCTGAGAAAAACTTTAGACCTATATATACCATCATGCTTAATATTAATGAAACCAACAAAAGCGTCTTCATAATATAGCTATATAAATTTTAATGAAAATTTTAAGGTCACCTGCCTACTCAATGCCCTCTACATATCTGTAAAGTATCACAAAATATCTTAAAGAATTTTTAGAGTTATTGCCCGCACAAGATTTAAATAACCAAGGGAGAAAACTGCAGAATGGAGCCAGAAAGTCATTCTTGAATGTGATATGCCTACTCAATGTCCTATACATACTGGTGAAGAATCATGAAAATATCTTAACATGTTTTAAAGTTATGGTTTGCACAATTTTTTTCAGTTCTGGAGACAAGGGGAGATAACTCATGGACTAAGTCAGTTAGAGTTGTCTTTCTTGTACATGACACCCTACCAAATGCCCTCTACAACCTGACAGTTTCCTGAAAATAGCTCAAAGGGTAGTTAGGAGTTATGGGATGCACAATAATGCATTTATGGACAGACAGATGGATGGATGAATGGATGAATTCTATGCTGATAGCTATATCCCCTAAACCTCTCGGTAGGAGGATAACGAAATTCAATAAAAGGTCTTGATGGTATAGCTATATAACCTTAGATGCAAATTGTTTTACTTTTATATGAAATTTCTAAGTCTGTGACCATGACCTCAAGGTCACACTTCGGGATGGGGATGATGCTGAGTAAAACTCTAGACCTATATCTACCAACATGTCAAATATAGATGAAATTCCTCAAAGAGTCTTGATGGTATAGCTATATAAACTTAAACACAAAAAACTTTGACTTTTTTATAAAAATTCTAAGTCTGTGACCTTGACCCCAAGGTTACCCCCCGGGGTGGGGATGGTGCTGATAAAAACTTTAGACCTATATCTACCATCATGCCAAATATGAATGAAATCCATCAAAGGGTCTTCAAAATATGAGGTCTTATAAACCTTAACGCAAAACCTTTGACCCAAAGACAAAAATAAAGTATGAACAAATAATGCTTCAAAGGATGGACGGACAGACAAACAGATTTTTTGCTGATAGCTATATCTGCTCAACCGTTCAGTTAGGGGATAATGAAATTTAATAAAAGGTCTTGATGATGTAGTTATCTAAACATAAACGCAAATTTTTTTACTTTTATATGAAAATTCTAAGTTCGTGACCTTGACCTCGGTCACACCCGTGTGGGGATCATGCGGAGTAAGACACTAGGCCGATATCTACCAACATGTCAAATATAAATGAAATTCCTCAAGGGTCTTGATGATATGGCTATATAAACTTAAACACAAAAAACTTCGACTTTTTTATGAAAATTCTAAGTCCGTGACCTTGACCCCAAGGTAACCCCCCGGTGGGAAAGGTGCTGATAAAAACTGAAGACCTATATCTACCATCATGCCAAACATGAATGAGATCCATCAAAGGGTCTTCAAAATATGAGGTCTTATAAACTTTAACGCAAAAACTTTGACCCAAAGACAAAAATAAATTATAAATGAATAATACTTCAACGGACTGTCGGACAGACAAACAGATTCCTTGCTGACAGTTATATCAGCTCAACCGTTCAGTTAGGAATAATGAAATTTAATAAAAGGTCTTGATGATATGGCTATATAAACTTAAACGCAAAATTTTTACTTTTAAATGAAAATTCTAAGTTCGTGACCTTGACCTCGGTCACATCCAGGGTGGGGATCGAAGAAGCTAGACCAATATCTACCAACATGTCAAATATAAATGAAATTCCTCAAGGGTCTTGATGATATAGCTATATTAACTTAAACACAAAAAACTGACTTTTTTCACGAAAATTCTAAGTCCCTGACCTTGACCCCAAGGTCACCCCTGGGTTGGGGATGGTGCCTATAAACACTTTGGACCTATATCTACCATCATGCCATATATGAACGAAATCCATTACAGGGTCTTCAAAAAATGAGGTCTTATAAACTTTAACACAAAAACTTTGACCCTTTGACTTTTTTATGAAAATTCTAAGTCCGTGACCTTGACCCCAAGGTCACCCCCGGGGTGGGGATGGTGCAGATAAAAACTTTAGACCTATATCTACCATCATGCCAAATATGAACGAAATCCATCAAAGGGTCTTCGAAATATGAGGTCATAAACTTTAACGCAAAAACTTTGACCCTGTGACGGAAAGACGAGCGAACGAACGAACGAACGTACGAACGAACGAGCGAACGTACGTACGTACGAACGAACGAACGGACGAACGGAAAAGCGTATGTCGGGGGTATAAACATATATTTTTGGTAGACTTTACTTTCAAGAGAAACTCAAAGTTTTAAATGACAGTGGTAGCCAAATACCTCAGTCGTAGAGTATGAGAATGGCAATCCATTAGCCACAACTATACTAAATACAAAGAATGGTTCGTCCTTTTTTATGAGACTAGCCTGCTTGCTTTACGGATTTACAAAGAGTGACACACACAGTAACATTAAATTTCGATCTACATACAATTGTTTTATTTGGGTTCTATGTCGCTTTAAACAATCTTTCCGTCCTATCGTGACGGTGCCTGAATGTGGCAGGGAGTTCAATGCTCACTTTTAGAGTGCTGTCTCATAAAAGTATGATGCCCCATGACACAAGACATGATATACCACCTCTTCATATTATACTGACAGCGGTATGGATAGTTTTGGTTCTTAACTCTACCTTCTTCATACTGAACCGGAAGCAAAAGAGCACCTAGTACCATTTTTAAAGTCTTTTGTGCGACTCAGCCGGGGATAGAATCCACAATCTGCTGGTCGGGTCACAAAAAGGATGCTCTACCAATTGAGCCACTGTGCCAGTCTGCCTGTTGTTTGTTTTGTTTGTGTTGAGGTTTTACGGCCCAGTCAACCCAGTGGGGTCATGTCGAGCGCGGTCTGTTTACCTAACCACACGTTTACTGGGCAGGCTTAGTCCTCTAAGTGGATAAATCCAACAGAATATTTCACTGAAAATTAAAGTAAATATGGATCGTGTAGCTAGCAAGAAATCTAAATTTTGTTTAAAGATTTAGCAAAGTGTTGTTCCAGAAACATCATCCTAAGCAGACTAAGTTATCAACTATGTTCAAAAGTTGTATGCAGCTGACGGGAAGCTTTGGAGGCTGAAATGTGGACTTTTATAGATTTACTCACTTGATAACATCCATATCGTTTTTCCCAAAGTCTTCTCTGTACCACTGGAATATCCTCGATAACCATATCTCATCCACTTCTGTGAACATAGAGACCTCTTGAGCGCAGAAACTTCGAGTAGCGGCATCCAGGGCAGAATCGATGTTTTCAGCCGAGTACACATTAATAGCAGGGCAAGACTGGAATATATGCACAGTATATGTGGAGTAAATAAAAAGTCATTCAGCTCGACAACTGCAGAATGTACAATTCAAATGGAAAGGTACTACAGCTAAGAACGAGGGTTTTGGTGTCTATACAACCCAGTTTAAACCCCTAGAAAATTTTTCAGTTGGCGGCTCCAGGGCGGGTTTTCTGTTGCCCTTTCCCTCTCTTTGTACGCTTTGCTTCCGAGGAATGGTGGTTGTTACACTTAACCCCTCTTGTTGTTGGCTTTGTTTTCCAGGAATGGTAGTTAATGTTATCATTCCATATCCATAAGTGGACAAGGACTTAAACCTTGTTTAACTTCTGTAACATTATTTTTTGCTGTACTGCACACCAAGACCCTTCTGAAAAGGGTCTGCTCTAACAGGAAAGAATCGAGTAAATTTCTTCCTTTTAGAGCAAAACCTTTTCAGAAGGGGAAGTGTTTAATATGAAAGCTAACAGGAAGTCAGAAAAGTCATCTCCCTTGTATTTATGTGCCCCCGCCTTTTTTTGTCAAGTTGTCTATCACCGCCCCACGCCCACAGCACCCCCCACCCCCACCACCACCCACTCACACTGCACACAACTAAGCCCCAAGATGCCCTCTTGTCATTGAATCACCCACTACTGTAAGAGGAGCTGTGCACACAAGGTACCTAGTATCAATACACATTGAATAGACGGGAAGGCAATGATCAGGAATTGATACAATTACCTTAAACCTTCCGCTTAAGACACCAACAGGAAAGAAGGATGCAAATAAAGCAATGACATTATAACTGAAACATTACAAATCCAAAGCAAATGGCTAGCCCAAAAAAAGTAAAAAAAAAAAAAAAAAAAAAACTAGAAATGTGTCAGTATGACACAGATGCCCCTGCCCAGGGCCATCCTTAACCACGCGCAGGTATTTTGCGAAAAAATGGCCATAACTCTTATAATAATTGGCAGATTTTACCCTATATCGAACTTGACCATATTCTATGATTATATACCTGGGTATAAAATATGAATCCAATACAAATCAATCCTTTTTTTAAAAAAAAATATCGGAAGGAAAACATCTTTTGAAGGTAAAAAAGGGCCGTAACTCCCATAATAATGGGTTGATTTTACCCTACTTGGAACTTGACCTCTCTTTTATGATTATATACCTGTGTGTTAAATTTGAACTCAATACACTAATGTTTTCAAAAGATATCAAACTGAAAACTATTTTTCAACATTGAAAAAGGGCTGCAACTCCAAATATAATTGGTGGATTTTACCCTAAATCAAACTTGACCTATATTTTACAATCATATGCTTGTGTATAAATTATGAATCCTATTCACTAACCTTTTCGAAAGTTATGGAACGGAAACCATTCTTCAAAGTTGAAAAAGGGCCATAACTCCAAAAATAATTGGTGGATTTTACCCTAAATCAAACTTGACATACATTTTATGATTACATACCTGTGTATAAAATTTGAATCCAATACACTAATCTTTTCAAAAGATATCGAACGGAAACCATTTTTCAACTTTTTTTCAATATTGATAAAGGGCCGTAACTCCATATAATTGGTGGATTTTACCCTAAATCAAACTTGACCTATATTTTGTAACTATATGCTTGTGTATAAAATATGAATCCAATTCAATAATCTTTTCAAATGTTATGGAACGGAAACCTTTTTTCAAAGTTGAAAAAGGGCCATAACTCCAAAAATAATATATGGATTTTACCCTAAATCCAACGACATACATTTTATGATTATATACCTGTGTATAAAATTTGAATCCAATACACTAATCTTTTCAAAAGATATCGAGCTGAAACTATTTTTTCAACTATTTTTCAACATTGATAAAGGGTCGTAACTCCAAAAATAATTGGTGGATTTTACCCTAAATCGAACTTGACCTATATTTTATAATTATATGCTTGTGTATAAAATATGAATCCAATACACTATTTTCAAAAGTTATGGAACGGAAACCATTTTTCAAAGTTGAAAAAGGGCCATAACTCCCAAAATAATATATGGATTTTACTCTAAATCGAACTTGACCTATATTATGTGATTATACACCTGTGTACCAAATTATTAATCCAATATACCACTCCTTTCAAAAAGTATCGCACGGAAACCATTTTTCAAAGTTGAAAATTTTTCAAAGTTGAAAAGGGCCATAACTCCCAAAATAATTGATGGATTTTACCCTTAATCGAACTTAGCCTACATTTTATGTTTATATACCTGTGTATAAAATTTCAATCCAATATACCAATCCTTTCAAAAAATATCGCACGGAAACCCAAAGTGTTACGTACGGGACGGATGTACGTACGTACAGCGGTGATACTATATGCCCACAACTGAAAATGGCGGAGGCATAAAAACATCATTTCAAAAGTCTGTAGAAAGCACATGCATATCCTCAGACTATAAGTAAAAAAAATATATATCATGTAGTATAAAAGATGTCCAGTAATAACAACAATTACTGATCATAGCCTAATAACGACACCAGATGGAAGGGCCAACAATTCATGACAGACACTGAACAAAAAAGCGGGGTAATGAAAAGTCCAGGGAGTGCCACAATAACAAACCGTAGCCCTTCCCAGACACCAAGAGGAAGAGGAAACAGACAAAACCAAACAAGCGCAAATCGAACAAACGAATAAAAAGCACCAAAATAAAAAAGGGTAAGAAAAAAGTCCAGGGAGTGCCACAATCACAAACAGCAGCCCTTCCCAGACACCAAGAGGAAGAGGAAACCGACAAATCCAAACAGGCACAAATCGAACAAACGTACGAAAAGCACTAAGATTAGCTCTCTCTTTCCCAAGCGAGGTAATCGCAATGCTAAAAGGACTGAAAAACACAAGAACAAAGTAACACAAGGTAAGACATAAAACAAATCGCCTCGTAGAATAAACCACAAAGCAACAAAGAATAAGACTAATACCGGGACCACCACCTTAGAACGGTCAGTAGAGTAAACCACCGGGGGGGAGGGGGGGCGGGATTGCACTTTTACAGCTAGCCAACTTCACCTGGGTCCCGAAACTACTCTTAATACAGAAATACATAAAAAATCGGTTCTCATTAAGGCTCCCAACTCAGTCAATGCATCAAAGCGAAAACATAAAAATCAAATTAATTACTATAATAAACAAAGACGAGGACCCGTGAAGTTTCAGAAGGATAGTTCTAAAACTGTAGGAGGTGTTGCGCTCACTATGTACATACTTAATATACACTTTCATAGTATTATAGCATGAAAATAGTCTAAGTTAAAAATGCGCACAAAATGAAAAAAAAAAAAAAAATAGTTTCAAGATCCTGTGAAAGGCAGATGCATATCTTTAGACCATGATCAAAATACATGTAAGATATCAGAGGGATTCGTATCAAAGTGTAGGAGGAGTTGCGGTCACAAGGTATCCAGTACATATACACTTTCATAGTACTGAAACATGAAAAAAGTGTAATTGAAATTGAACAAAGTGAAAAAAAAAAACAATTTCAAGTTTCTGTAAAAAGCACATGTATATCGTCAGATCATGATTGTAATGTAGTAATGTTTCAGAAGGATGGGCATATAACTGTGGGAGGTGTTGCAGTCACAAGATACCTACTACATATATACTTTCATATTATTAAAGCATGAAAAAAATCTCCAAGTTATAAATATGAAAAAATGAAAAGCATAATAATTTCAAGATTCTTGAGAAGGAGTTGCACTTACAAGGTACATACGACATATACACTTTCATAGTATCATAGCATGCAAACAGGAGAGACTTTGATTTGCTTTTGAGATTCTTTTAAAAGAGTGTTTTCTTCTTCAGCCACATTATTGTAGAAAATTAAATTGTCTTTCACTTTATATTGTCAGCAACATGTTGAAAACAATCGACATTTAATTGTAAGCTCAAGCAACACCCTTTTATAGATGAGGCTGGGGTATAATTCTGCTATTTAATTGATGAACACAACTTTATATGGTTCATTATATTTTTTTCTGTTTATGTACAGAATACCATGTATCTAATGCATACAGTGTAGACCCTGACCCTGATGCCGCGTTCTATGGTGTCTGATCTAGGTCCACGCTGTTTGTCAATGCTCTTTTTTGTGGGATGTAGGGCAGAAAATGGGTTAATAAAATAACTGCGATAGTGACCACTTATTTAGTCTGTTCCATGGTCTAGGTACTTACCTTAGCACCACAAACAAGAGCGAAATGTATTCGAGGATCTACATTTTTCACTATGTATTTAATTCGAGGATCTTTCTGTGAAAACTGCGGCACTGTTGATGCCGGGTGGGAACCATTACCTGTTGGAAAAATATAAATCAAGCATTAAACATTATTTTATGAAAGCTAAACACAACTGACCCTCGATGGAATCATTTAGTGACTCAGTTGAAAATTTATGATCGATCATCGGTAAATGAAAATTAACGATGATCGATTAAACATGGATGACCAAGGACCGATTAAACATTGATCATCGACGAATACCCATGTCTCTTCATTAACACAGCATTTTTTTATTTTTTATTTATTTTTTTTTTTTTGGGGGGGTGGGGGGGGGGGTGGGGGCTATTTTCAGGTGATATGTTTCTGTTTATAATATCATAAAGTACTTGGTGAACAATGCTGTAAAACCATACTGTCTTTTCGAAAGCAATCAAAACAGACATACTGAAAACTGCGGTATAAATGCACCCATTAGTAGCAATGTATACAAATATGCAAGTGAAGAATCAATCATGATGCAATCTATTGTAAAATTTCACTTTCAAAATCTGAAAATTTTCGGACAAATTAAAAAAAAAAATCTGAAAATTTTAAATTTCTGATCAAAACAGATTGCGGGTACTCGGCGAGGCGGTTCTAACGAGTACCCATAATCTATGTTTTTGAGCAAAAATAAGAAAACGAATGTGATTACCTGTGGAAGTGTCTTAAATCTACTGAAGAGTGACAGACAGTGTAGACCCTCATCAGATGCCTGAGTCTACATTGTTTGCATAGCCTGTTTGTATGAACATTTAGGATAAATGCGGTAGTCAATGTTTAATTTGTATCCCTTACTTATTTTTTCTTTTTAATAGATGCTTCGAATAAGAACATATAATGGTTTTTCTAACAAGCAGAAACGTGAGATACTTCTGTAAAGATTCTAAACAAAGCAACGTTTTATTAAACCTATATTTCCTCCCGTTGGTCACTGTTGACGTTTCCCTTGACTTCCCCTTAAGGGGAAAGGATATATTGTCAAAGGGGAAATTTCTGTCAAACAGTTTTTGCTTCCTTTATGATTATGCGTCTACCCTAAAAGCAACGGGAGCAAATTCCTGGCTTTTAAAGTAGACGCCTTTTCACAAGGGGATTGGTGCTTGAAGCACATTCTTGCCCTTTAGAGAAGACGTCTTATCATAAGGGGATTGGTGCTGGAAGCACATTCTTGCTCTCTGTAGCCGACGCCTTTTCATAAGTGGATTAGCGCTAGAAGCACATTCTTGCCCTTTAGAGTAGACGCCTTTTCATAAGAGGATTGGTGCTGGAAGCACATTCTTGCCCTTTAGACACCTTTTCATAAGGGGATTGGTGCTGGAAGCACATTCTTGCCCTCTATAGTAGACGCCTTTTCATAAGGGGATTAGTGTTGGAAGCACATTCTTGCCCTTTAGAGTACACCTCTTATCATAAGGGGATTGGTGCTGGAAGCACATTCTTGCCCTCTATAGCAGACGCCTTTTCATAAGTGGATAAGTGCTGGAAGCACATTCTTGCCCTTTAGAGTAGACGTCTTTTCATAAGAGGACTGGTGCAGGAAGCACAGTCTTGCCCTCTATGGTAGACGCCTTTTCATATGGGGATTGTTGCTGGGAGCATATTCTTGCCTTTTGGAGTTCACCCCTTTTCAGAAGGCAACTGGTCTGCAGGAAAACAACTAGGAAAAAAAGGTAAGAGAAAAGTCCAGGGATTGCCACAATCACACGCCGCAGCACATCCCAGACACCAAGAGGAAGAGGAAACAGACAGAACCAAACAAGCGCAAAAAAAAAAAAAAAAAAAAAAAAGTACGAAAAGCGCTAAGATTCGCTCTCTCTTCCCCAAGCAGGGACTGAAAAATACAGTAACAAAATAACACACGGTAAGACTTAAAACAAGTCACATTAGCTGTCTTCCTTGTAAACAAGACAAACGCCTAACGGAGTTATGGACGGGTATTTTAAATAGCAAAGAAAGTGAGAGTTGTCTCTCTTGCATATGAAACACCTACTGGTCCTCCTCTTCATCTCTGCCAAATATGAAAGCAATCCACTGAAGAATAAAGTTACACTGAAGAATAAAGGTAACATATAACTTTGAAAAAAAAAAGAAAAAAAAAAAAAAAAAAGGTTAACCTGGGACGACGCCCGATCGGACATCGCTATTTAAAGGACGTATGTTTTGAAAAACCCGCCCAAAATGGCGGAACATCTACAATGTGCATGTCGTCCGCGTATACTAACTGAGCTGTATCCTGTAATATTCATAATTAAAAATAAACACTTTGAAGACAGTTACAAAAGTGTAACGGTTTGTCTCACTTCCCTTTTTCAACATTTCAAGTTATTTGGTTACATTCGACACTTTTGGAGATGCCAAAGAAACGCGCCATGGATATATGGAGTACAGAAGGATAGAAGCGAGAATAGGTGCGCTTGCAGAATGCTCTGTAAATAAGTCCTTTGCAGACTACAATGGTGTAAACTTCGTTTGATTCAGGTTAACGATTTTTTTTTTTTTTTTGTGATATGCTTCAGACAAGCATGTCCTATACTATTCAAACCAGAAATGATCAACAGTCCGAACGACTTTCAACCAATAGTCCGTGTTAAACTTCAGTGATTACTTTCAACACTCTCTGAGATATGCTCCGGGCAGAAAGAAGTAACACTTGAAAGTTAAATTTGTAATTAATCAGCGTCTACAAATCATATCCCAAATAGAATCAGCTGGTAAAACAACAAAGAGGAATAAGAAAATGTTACAATACAAACGCGCACGCGCGTACGCGCAGGCGGCACGCGTCTTCAAATATATATTTCTATCAAGAGCTAGGGGATATTCCTGTGGGGTTTTGAAATATGGCCCGGAGAAGATGTAACTGGTAAGGCATTAAATTTGAAGGAGGAAAACTTTAGGCAAAAATGCGAATGTTATTATTCCTACATGCAACAAATCTTCGGCATGACCAAGTTATTTTATCACCAAGTCTCATCGATACATTCCAAAGGGTTCACAGATTATAGCTTGGCAGAAAAATAGCTTGTAACACAACACTGAGAAATAACTCCAAAATTATGTAGCGAAAGTTATCTTTCTTAACGTGTCAAACCTTCGTCAAGACTATGGACAGACAGACGGGTGCTAGCTCCATCGCTTAATCCCCGAACATTTAGTAGGGATACAATAACTGCCAGGTAAATGTTGTACTATCTGTGTACTTTCGTAAGCGGTTAAGTGTAGATAACTGTTTTTAATGTGTATTGATGTATAGTAAAGTGGCTTAATATTAAATTTATCTATCAGTCATTACTACTGATAATGTGCGTCGATACATTGATCCTGTATTTATTTCTCTAGCCTACTTATAATTATACCTATGTCAATGTCGTACATGAGAGAAATTTAACGTCTAGCATACTGGATGAAAACTGACAGTTTGAAATTGTTTTTCTCGTTTTTTCGAAGAAAATGAAAAAAAAAAAAAAAAAAAAAAACAGGCTTTGACATTTCATGCAAATTGTTTCCTCTATTAAAAGACAATTTACATGAAATGTCAAATCTTTTTTTAAGGAGACTATACGCATGATATGTAACAGCCTATTGTCTTGATACAGAAAAAACAAACATCATTTTTTTTTGTCTGCTAGATCTGCCCAGAGTTGTAAAGGTTAAACGAAAAGTTCGCTTTGTGTCATGGTGGGTATGTTATCTACTGATATGAAACATCAAAAACAAGGACTATAGCAGGGCCAAGGACATATCGCATGAACCTCCAAAAGAGATACGACGAACTTATTCGTAACTTTAGGAAATACTGCCAAACTAGTATGTTATAAAATATAATTATACGGTACCTCACGTACGAACACGTTCGCAAGGTATAATATGTAGACAAAGCTCTCTCTCTCTCTCTCTCTCTCTCTCTCTCTCTCTCTGAATGTCCGAGTGTTTCAGTGCGTACATGTGTGAGCAAATTTCATATGACACGCTTCTTGCATAATAAGGATATCTCTTCATGTACCACAGCCTCTTTATAGCACTATTGCTGGGATGCAAAGAAAAAAATCGTGTTGCAATACACGTTTTGTATCCAAACAAAAAATATACCGACTATATAGAAAAATGACTATACTATTAATTGCAATTCCTTCTATATAATCTATATATTTTGTTTTTGCATAAAACATAATCTGGGTCCATGAGTACATTACATTGGGTATTTTTTCGCTATCTTTACCGATCCATTTCTCATTGAATTGGTTACAATGTTTTTCTTTTTCTTTTTTTTTTTCTTCTTCTTCTTCTTTTGGTTTTCTTTTGGCTGCCCTGTTAATGGATGCAAGAATTGCTGACAAGGTTGCAAAAATGCCGGCAAATATGCATATTTTCCATGCCACTGGCATTTACCGGCATTTATGGCAAATTCAATTGACGGTTATCAAATATGTTCCAAAAATTTCTTGTATAAGTAGTTTAAACAACACACCTTAATTATTTTAAAATCAATATTATTAAGCTGATTTAGATTTAGCACTGGTTTAGCACTGGTTTTAGTTATTCATTTGATAATTAAATAAATAAAAAAGCGATTTCATTTTTTTCTATTTGGTCATCTTCATGCAGTGGTCGTTTCTGGGAGGGTCTGTTGGCAGGACATTTCTCTCTGTGGGCACGAAGTCGTGGAGCTTTAGCACTGACAACTGCTTTGCAGTCAATGCAGCTGACGCTGGTTTTGTTGTCTTGTTCAACAACAGCAAAGAAGTTCCAGATTGGATCTTTTAGCTTCACCATGGTGACTAGTAGTTGTAGTTTGCTTTAGATGTGTTTAGCTAAATTTCAGAACATATAATGTACAGTAATGTTCTAACTCCTAGGGTATACAAGGCTTGATGCCATACAATTACTCAATTCACACCTAAGACACCTCTTTTCAATTCCACCCAGACTAATTGTCTAAGTTATATAAGAGGGATGTTCGAAATGAATTGCTTATTCTATCTCGAGACTTCAAATTTCAAGTTAGCCCAAAAGTACTCATTTCATGCCCTCGAAGTACTCCCCGTGGCTAGAAATGCAAAGTTTCAGCCGATGTATCCACTTCTTGAAGGCGTCATGGAACGCTGGTTTGGGCACGGTAATAAGGTACTGATGAATGGCAGATCCAAGTCACTGTCGGGACTGGTATTTCCGCCCAGCAAGGAATGCTTTCAATTTCGGAAACAAAAAAGAAATCACATGGGGGCAAGGTCTGGGGAATACGGGGAGTGAGGCAAAACAGTTACTTTTTCTTTCTTCAAAAACGCCGTAACTATTGCGGAATTATGAGCTAGGGCATTGTCATGTAGAAGACGGACATGTTTAAAACCAGTGGCAGGGCGTCGTTTCTGATAATACTTTTTTTCAGTTTCTTCAGTACTACGTCTTTGTAGTACTTTCCGGTGATGCTTTTGCCCTTTTTCACTGGCACTTTTATTGCGACTCCTTCACCAGAGAAGAAGATTGCATACAAAACCTTCTTTGTACTCAAAGAACGTTTGGCAATTATTGGGCGTTTGCTGTGTTTAGTGGCCCAGATCTTATTGCTAACCTTTCTGACGGGCTCAAAATAATGGACCCAGGTTTCATCACCTGTGACGACATTGGCAAACTGCTTTTTGTCATATTTTGGAAACATTTGAAGCAGCTTTTTGGCCACTTTAACCCGGTGCCTCTTTTGCTCGTCAGTCAACAGATGTGGCACCCATCTAGCAGAAATCTTTCTGACTTTCAAATGCTTCTTCAAAATTAGGTGAACCGTTGAAAGTGATATGCCTACCTTTCGTGCAATATCACGAACTGTAAATCTGGCATCTCCTTCAATGATTTCCTTTATTTTGGAAACGATTTCTTAACGAGATGCACATTTTGGCCTACTTGACTTCGGTGCATTTTTGATGGACTCTACACCAGACTCAAATTTCTTTTTCCACCGCCGAACTGAGTCATAAGAAACACAAGAAGGTCTAAAAGCAGTAGACATTTCAGTCATCAGCTTCTTCAAAGAACAACCAAGTTTTGAGCGAGCTTTGATGTAAGCCCGTATTTCATCTTTTTTTGTCGACGCTTCTACCAACCATTTTTACTGCAGTGGTCAATGACTGCGTGTATTCAAATGGCAAATTTTATGTCTTGCACTTAGTCTAATATGTACATTTTTACACCATTGTGTAGATATTGAATAACCCTATACAGGTGTGTATTGGTTTTTATCGTGTCCCACGTGGATATCGAGCTAGAGGACAATAAGCAATTCATTTCGAACATCCCTCGTAAACAAAGAACTAAATTATGACATCTTCTTGTTTTCATCTTTGCCTCTGGCTATGCTCTCCCTACTTAAATAAACATTTTCTTAAATTTGTTGTTTTAGTAATTTTGTACCATAAAGTCAGGTCAATTAATGTAAAACTCCTTGCAACTTAGGATACTGTAAAACTTTAAAAGGCCTGTCTAGTGTCTATCCAAAAATTAAGGATCATTATATCAAGTGTCACTGGCACAGCTAAATAAACATGTTCTTAATTTTGTTGTAAAGTCATGTCAATTTATGTAAAACTCCTTGCAACAAGGACCTGATCAGACTGCTCTGATCTTAACATTCTTTAAGAGGTCTGTCTACTGTCTATCCAAAAACTTAGGATCAATATATGAAGTGTCAATGGCACAGCCAAATGTATACCTGTGATTTTACTTTATTACTTGAGTTGTTCAATTATCCAATTTTAGTCAACTTGGTGAGATTTCAACAATATTTTAATACCAAAATCATATTTGCCATATTTGCCACTTTGAGTATATTTCCGGGCCGTATAATATTTCCTATAACTTTCCTAAAAGTTGAACATAATTGTGTGTTTAAAACATGTCGTTGGGAAAATAAACAGACAAATCAGTCAAGGACCTGATCAGACTGCTCTGATCTTAACATTCTTTAAGAGGCCTGTCTTGTGTCTGTCCAAAAACTTAGGATCAATATATTTAGTGTCAATGGCACAGCTAAATGCATACCTGTGATTTTATTTTTACCTGTTTAATATTTCAATTTCTAGTTGACTTGGCCGAGATTTCAACAATATTTTAAGACCAAAATCATATTTGCCATATTTTCCAGATTTGCCACTTTGAGCATATTTTCCAGGCCGGAAAATTCCGGCAAATTCCATTGGAAAATACCGGGATGGAATTTGCCACTCAACCTTGATTTCTGATATTTGAATACATTTACTTTGAATTGCCTTTTCAGAAATTTTAATTGGGTAAATACGAAAATAAAGCAGCTTAT
Organism: Anodontia alba; assembly: GCA_964016985.1. Taxonomy (NCBI): domain Eukaryota; kingdom Metazoa; phylum Mollusca; class Bivalvia; order Lucinida; family Lucinidae; genus Anodontia; species Anodontia alba. The sequence continues at coordinate 28,449,842 of OZ024834.1, forward strand.
CTAAGGAACTGGTTCATCTTTAAACCTCATTATAACTGAAATCGTGTTATAGATTTACTTATTAGTAAAAAAGTGTTCGAAAATGATTTTTTTTTTTTTTTTTTTTTTTTTTTTTTTGTCTTGCTTTAAGTTTGGCTATTTCCAGACAGAAGCTGACTTTTAAAAAAAAAAAACGTTATTTTAAACATGCGTTATGGGGACTTGGTACACATAGGTAAATTGTCTGACATTTTTACAAGGGGAACAACATTTGTGACTTCCTCTTTGCTTCCCTGCATACCAAGCCCCTTCTAAAAACTGGTCTACACTAAAACGAAACAATTTTGGGGAGCTTATTCTTTCCTTTCCGAAAACACTCCTTTTGAGACGGGGTCAAGAACAATTCTGGCAGAGTTACCTCCGCTAAAAGTCTATCCCCTTAAATACTCATGTTCATGTTTGGTGCTTTCGCCATCTGTGACGATTAATCAATGAAAAAACTATTAAAACTAAATGCTTAGCATGCTTGGTAAAACATTTCAGCAGACGGCATTTTCAAATATTTTCTCTTATTTCTCCCAGGAAAAATGCATTGACATTTCAAGCAAATTGCCTCAAGAGACAATTTGACTTTTCATGCAAATTATCTCCTCAAGAGACAATTTGCAGGAATAGTCAAAGCCTATTTTCTGGAGAAAGAATTAAGAAATAGTATCAACTTGCTCTCTGCTGAATTAGCCAAGAGAGAGGTAAAGGTTAAATCCAGTGAGATTTTGTTGCAAGCAAGTGCCATCCGCATCTAATTCAATGTATAGATTTTACAGATACAAAATTCAAGGTCTGCTGGTTCATTATATTAAGCTATTTACAGTACAATGCTAACGCAAGATTTTGCAATTTCAGAATTGAGAGGATTGAGTAAAAGAATTTGTCAATGTTAATAATGATACTGTTACTCTGTATCCTAAGAAATGCTGGATAAGACTTGTCGGACCTGCCTCAGTAAATGTAAAATGAACCGTCACAACTATACATTGTGTTCTCACTTACTGTTTGAACCCTATATGGGTACAGGGAACTAGTTATTTTCCAATAAGGCTGCAGAGTAATTCCACCCTTTTTTGTGGTTAAGAGTTCATTTCAGGGTATGGCTGGGCTTCCAAATTTTGTATTTCAAAGACCAGGCTTAGCACAGCAATATATATAAGGAAAAAACACCACTGTCACCAGCACTTTCTGGGACTTTTTGGAGGTTGAATGTAGCAACCCCTCAAGTGGCAGGTATCAAAAATTGAAACTTTGCAATTTCATCACTTCTTCTTTTGGCTCCAGCAAACACACACAGAAATATTTATTTCTTCAAAGTGGCTATTGCTAGTCGACTGCCAATAGCCGATTTACGTTAAAATTGCTATTGACAGTCGACTGGTAATAGCCGATTTACGTTAAAATCGCTATTGACAGTCGACTGGCAATAGCGATTTGAACGTAAATTGGCTATTGCCAGTCGACTGGTAGTAGCGATTTTAACGTAAATTGGCTTTTACAAGTCGTTTTCATACATGTATTCATCGATTTTATTGTAACGTCCTATTCTATGTTTGTTTCTTTTTCTGTGTCTCTGAAGAAATCATGTTCTGTTTCGTGCTAAGTCGGAGCTTTTATGGACCGCAGTATCTTCTTGATTTAATTCGGACTTGTGATCCTCAATGATTTTAAACACAGATATGTAGTTTATTGAAACACACTGGCAAAAATATTAAGTTCAATATTTTCCATGTCCAACGCCAAGCCGGGGGCACTGAGTGTGGTGTTTGCCATTGTCTTACTGTAGCATTAGGGTTCGGTCCCAACCCTGCAAAGCTTCTGTTCCATCTGGAGAAAACGCGGGACCATCTGATAGCATGTTTGGAAGAAAAGAAGTTTTCTAACTTCCATATAGTATAAACACTAACGTGAGGAAAACGAAAACTATCATAATCAGGGAAAATATATTTTGCCCGTGCAAGGGTCTCTATGACAGTGAAAAATATGTAATTAGGAAAAACATAAAATGCGTGTTCAAATGTATTGAGTGCAATGCTTTTTCCTCAAGTTAGTGTTTATACTGACACAATGCTTTTTTCTCAAGTTAGTGTTTATACTGACACGATAATTTCAGATAGTGAAATAATGATTAGTGTTCAAGAGATAGAGATCAATCTACATTGTACATTGGCTGTAGAAAACGGGAATAATTTCCAGAAAGTATTACCAAACTGATAAAAAAGCGAATGCGTAGCACGAGTTTGTTTATCAGATATGCAAGTCTCAAGGGACTTGTTTATGCAATCAGAAGGTTTTCTCAAGAAGTGCCTTTGTACTCATACTATCTAAGCAGCAAACAACAGGTGTGCTGGTCAGACTGCGCGGATGCACAGGCTTCTCTTTACCTTTGTTGTTTGCATATGCAGTTAGCAGGTTTTCTCAAGACGAGAATTGCTATTAATTACGTTTTTAGCCTGAACAATGAATGCTACTTTAATGTTTTCTACATGCATGTAAGTATCTTAAATGAAAATTGGTTGGTCTGAATGACTATTTCGAAACAAGATGCATGTTACAAGAAAGAAGTCTGAGCCTTGTTCGAACAGTCTGTGAATGAATTAAACCATATCTGAATCTTTATCAGGATCTTACAAGTCAAAATATTTTAATAAGTGCGACTGGTAATAGCTGTTTTACGTAAAAATCGCTATTGCCAGTCGACTGTCAATAGCGATTTTAACGCAAATCGGCTATTATCAGTCGACTGTCAATTGCGATTTTAACGTAATTCGGCTATTACCAGTCGCGTGTCAATAGACCTTTCCTTATTTCTTTGAAACAATCAGGAAATTACACAAAAACATTTTTTTTTCTTCAAATTAGAATGATGAGTTTTAATTCGTCTTTACTATTAACCAATTACAGATCGCCTTACACAAAATAACTATCTCGGGCTTCCCTACACTTATTTGCACCAATCAGCAGTCCTGTCACAATTGGTTCCCTGTGCCCTTATGAGTGAGTAACATATCAAAACCTGAACACTAACGCATAAGGGCCGCAACGTCAGAAAGCGTACCCTAGAACTTGTGCGCCGGGCGAAGATTCAGATCAGCCTTGATCGGACTACCCAATTAAGCAGGCTGGTCCGGGTAATTACTGTCCGCCACTGGCCCATAAACCGCCTTCGCGTAGCATGGATGTTATTTGTTAGAAAATATTTACAATGTATTTTTTTTCGGCCTAATGTTTTGAATTATACTTATTATTTTTCGAGGTTTTGGTACTTAATTCGCTCTCGTATTTTAACCCTCCAAACATAGATTTATGAAGGCCCACTTCATATCAGAAATTTGTCTATTTGGATATGATTGAATTAATTCAAACTCTAAGATTCACATGATTTTTAACGCCAAGAACACTAACTACATGCAGAAGGCGTACTCAGTGTTGCGCTCGATATTAACCTTTACCTCTCTCTGGGCTAATTCAGCAGACGACAAATTGACGAAATTTTGCTTATTTTTCCCTGAATATTTACTTTAACATTTCATGCCAATTGTTTCTTAAAGACAATTTGCACAAAATGCCAAATCCAGTTTTCTGGGAAAAATAAGAAAATTGTTTCAAAATGTGTCTGTTGAAATTTTACCCAGCATGCCGAGCGTTTAAAGCGAGTCTGTACCTCTCGTTAATCTGATTTGTTTCGTGTTCCCCATTAAGGCATTGTAATACTACTCTCTGCGCAAATTCAACAAACAATAATATGGGGAGATTTCTCCCGCCCCCGCCCTCCCCACACACGCACATAAATAGGTTTTGACATTTCATGCAAATTGTCTCCTTAGACAAGCGCCATGAAATGTCAAAGTCTCTTTTCTGGGGATAAAAAACACAACAGCCCAGCTAGCATTCTTTATAATATCTGTAGCGGGTCGTTATCGGCCCGTCAGCTACCCTGACGAGCCGATAAGTCTCTTTTCTGGGGATAAAAATCACAATAGCCCAGCTAGCATTCTTTATAAATCTATAGCGGGTCGTTTTCGGCCCGTCAGCTACCCTGACGAGCCGATAATGGCCCGCTATAGATTTAGAAAGAATGCTTACTGCGGGTATTTTAAAATCTTGTCTGCTGGAACTTTTAACCAGCACGCTAAGCTTTAACTACTGTTTCGTGGGACTGAGACTCGGTCAGAAGATTAGAAAATCCTAATCATTTGCAGCAAGAAATATTGCAATAGTAATAGATAAACTGTCTTTCACATCATGTATCGGTGTCTGGTATTTAACCTTTACCACTCTCTGGGCTAACTCAGCAGACGACACACTGATGATATTTTTTTAATTTTTTTCTAAAGAACAGTATTTGACATTTCAACCAAATTGTCTCCATTAGAGACAATTTGCATGAAATGTCAAACCCCACTTTCCGGGAAAAAATAAGAAAAAGTATGTCTGCTGCAAATTTAACCCAGAGTGCTAAGCCGTAAAACAGCTAGATTTCTAGCCTGAAGATGCATTATATAAATACCTCACTTATCAAACTGACAACATCAGACTTTCAGATGTGTTTTTAGTCTCAACTGATAAAATATTTAATCTTAGTATGCAGAAATTCAATATTAGCTTACAATGTTTAAAACAGTAAAGAGGATTGCCAGGAAGAGCCTAAATCACAGAACACTGCCAATCAATGACAACTGGTGGCCAAGAGGAAGAGCAAACAAACCATGGGAAACAGTACACAAGCGACAAACCAAAGAAAAACAAAGTAACCAGCTCCTTTTCCCCTAGCAAGGTCACAGATTTCTTTAATATTTTTACTGGGTTCTCACTAGGATTTTAAAATAAAGTGTCTGGGATTACACTTTTACCATCAAGCCAAAAAGTAGGAGCCCCACTCTCCTAAATAGGAGTCTCATTTTTCTTTTTTGCATGTCCACACCTGGTTATCTCGTAAAGGGTAGCCGCTGGTTATGCGCTCAAAATTTTTACGCGAACTTCCGGCTATGACGTACGTGACATCCAAATGTCATTAAACGGATAAGTTCTCCTTATTTACTGATTTTTAGTCAATTTCATAAACATATTTTGAAAAATCGGACAATTCTATTCGCAGCAACTTTCATTTCTACGTCGGAAAAGTTAGGTGTGGGCGTTGAAAAAACAAGCGGCTAATTTTTATTTCAATTTCACCCTGAGGTAGGTAGTCCGGTATTCCTGTTTTCACTTTTTTTCAGTCAAAATAAGGTATTTTAAGCTATCTGGATTATGACATAGCTATTTAACATATCAAATAAGACGCACGGCAATCTACGTCTACGTTGAAATACATAAGATGCTAAATTTCCCAAGCATTTGTTCCGGGGACTGAAATATTTGTGCCGAACATGACTTACGAGGCCGACTATCCCTTACGGGAGTATTAACCATTACGGGAACAAGAAAGCCAACTGTCGGGCGTCTGATTACAAGACCTAATTATCCCTTATGGGAACATTAACCATTATCAGAATGCCCCGCATTTAAAAATAAGCATATTTTAGACCATACCTGTTCCAAAATATTCGATTTACATATAAACAATCAAACACCATGAAAGGGTTTGCAAATGAGACTGTGTCAAGAGGGTTTTGATATGCCACGTTTGCATATATTTGAAGTTCTCAGTTGAGCACAATGATGTAAAGGTTTCGTTATACAGCCGTAAAAATCGCTTGCGATGTACAGGCTTTCTTGTCCCCGTAAGGATTAATGTCCCCGTAAGAGGTAGTCGGCCACGTAAGTCATATTCGGCACAAAGATTTTAGTCCCCTGAGCAAATGAAATTTAGCACCTTTCGTATTACCACGTGGACATAGGTTGCAGTACGTCATATCTGATATTTTAAATAAGTATTTCATAGCTCAGATAACTGAAAACACCTTCATTTTGCAATCAAAACAGGAATATCGGACTACCCTTCTCCGGGTGAAATTGAAATAAAAAAAAAAAAAAAAAATAGCCGCTTGTTTTTTCAAGCCCACACGTATCTTTTCCGACGTAGAAATGAAAGTTGTTGGGAATAGCATTTCCGATTTTTCAAAATATGTCTATGAAATTTACTAAAAAGCAATAAATCAGGAGGACTTATCCGTTTGTTGACATTTGGATGTCTTGTAAGTCATGGCCGGAAGTTCGCGTAAAGATTTCAAGTGCATAACCAGCGGCTACCCCTTACGAGATTACCAGAGGGGATGTCTCTTCTTTAATAGTGCGCATGTCCTGGGTAACTTCATTTCTATATATGCCTGATGGAGAATCGCATTCCTTTTTTTTACACTTTCTGTGTGATTTTTTTTTTCAATTAATTTAGGTCTCTGCTTTATATTTTATTCCGAGTAATGCGTGTAAACAAATACATTGTATCCTGATGTAGTTAGTTAATTCAACGGAACATGCCCAGAAAATTTGGTTGACGCCATGTCTCCCTCATGGGAAAATAGACATCTTTGCAGATCAGGGAGACATGACAATCCTAACCTATTTTACTTGCTTGGTCTTTTAATATTTAATAAAGTAGTGTCATCAATGTTTTAGCTTTTTCTTTCAGCGGTAATATTACTTGAACTCCTCCATCATTTGCTGCAAGTAAAGCAGATACTACTGTTTTATGGTTTCTTAAGCAAAACATTCGAGGACATTTCTCAAGAAATATGAACTAATTCTCCCAATGGCACACCTCTTTTATTGCTTTTCAGTTTAATTCAAGACCCCACCCCAAAAAGGTTCGCTGCTTTCTGTATTAAGTGATCTTGTGTGTTATGGCTATTAACTGAAACATATTTTAATCAAAACAAATCAAAGTTCTGTTATATGCTATCGCAAACATATGTGAATATATCCGCACATTCTCTGTTGAGCTTCCCGCAAAACGTCATTTCAGTGTTTACATTTGCACCATGGTGCGATCAATACACGCGCCTAAAATGTCCGAGACTTGTTTACTTGCTCAAATTTCGACCTACTGCTTTGATTCACGGAAAGTCTTGGTAATTTAGTTCTAGTTTTAAAGGCTCCATAGTTCTCAAAAATAGACATTTTAACCCAAGAAAGGTTTAATGAATTGATATATGCTATTAAAAATCATAAAATGAGGCATTTGACAGCCTGTAAAATTACATTTAGTCTCGCGTTTTTGAACTGGATCAAAAATGAAACTGCTCCATATATGGTTGAACGTTGTCTAAGATCTCTCGTATTTTCACCAGATGAGGTTAAACTAATCTTTCAGTATCTTCCTACTGGGAAAGCTACTGGCCCCGATGGACTCAGTAATCGTATTCTCTCAGTGCCAGCTGATGAACTTTCTATTCCTGTATGTGCTCTTTTTAACCAGTCTTTACAACATGGAACCGTACCTGATTGTTTTAAAGAAACTCACGTTTGCCAATACTCAGAGGTGGTGATGAGCAATTCCTTCTATTTATAGACCAATTTCACTTTTGAGTAACTTAGACAAAGCTTTAGAAAGACTTGTTTTAAATATCTACATAATCACTTTCTTGATAACAATATTCGTACATCGTTCCAGTCTGGCTTGAGACCAGGCAACTCTACTGTTAATCAATTAACACATTTATACGATACTTTCTGTCACGCGTTAGATCAGGGTAAGAAATCAGAGTAGTTTTCAGTGATATCAGCAAGGCATTCGACAGATTAAGGCATAGCGGACTAATTAATAAGCTTAAGACAGCAGGAATAACTGGAAATTTACTTCAATGGTTTACAAGCTATCTGGAAAATAGAAAACAACGTGTTGTGTTATCTGGTGTCAAGTTTATCTGGAATTATATTAAAGCTGGCGTCCCGCAGGGTTTCATCTTAGGCCCTCTTTTTTTCTTACTATACACAAATTACATTGTCACTGAAATTCGATCGAATATCCGACTTTTTGCTGATGACACTAGTCTGTATATTGTTGTAGACAATCCAGATGCTGCTGCTGAAATCCTTAATACAGATCTTAAAAAATACCAAACTGGGCAAAGTCTTGGTTAGTGAAATTTAACCCAAATAAAAATGAATCTCTTATTATCTCTCGCAAAATAAACAAACCCGATCACCCTTCGGTTTTCATGTCAACTTAAGACATTAACGAGGTTCAGTTCCATAAACATTTGGAAATTTATATATCATCAGACTACTCCTGGCATAAACAAATAGCATATGTCAAGAGTAAGGCCTGGTCCAGAATAAATGTCATGAGGAAATGTAAATAACCTTAGATAGAAAGTCCCTAGAAACAATTTATATTGCTTTTATTCGCCCAATTATAGAACATGCCGATGTAGTTTGGGACAACTGCACTCAGCGAGAAACATAATTTAGAAAAAAATATAATTAGAGGCTGCTAGAAAAAGCCACCGGAACAACTAAACTAGTCTCTGCGCAAAACCTAAATGATAAGATCGGATGGGAAACACTAGATCATGTAAGGAGAAGAAAGCATAAATTAGTCCTGTTCTATAAAATGTATAATGACACTGCTCCCTCATATCTCTCTTCGCTGGTTCCTCGGCCTGACCAGAACACTTCACGTTACAGTTTGCGTAACGCAAATAATATAAGAACAATCCATATTCTTCCACTAATCAATATTATAATTCTTTTCTTCCTGCAGTCATTCGTGATTGGAACAATCTTCCCTGCTCTGATAGGTTTGTAGATACAGTTGATGATTTTAAGAGACAATTAAATCAGAGCAGAGTACTAGTTCCAAAATACTCTAATACAGGCAACAGAAGCATGCAGATACTTCATACTAGACTTCGAACTGGTTGCAGCTCTCTCAATTACGATCTTTACTCGAAAAACACCATAGAATCTCCTCTTTGTAGTTGCAGATGTGGTGATATAGAAAATGCAGACAACTTCTTTTTTAGATGTAATTTACATCGAAATCATAGACAGGAATTAATGAACATTCTATCACAATATGTCAATATCACTCTAAACATAGTCCTCAATGCGATCTTAATTTATCTAATGAATCTAATATAGTCATTTTGGAAGCAGTACAGACAATCGCAGACAGGAATTAATGGACACTCTATCACAAACATGGCAATATCACTCTAAACAAAATCCTCAACGGCGATCTTAACTTATCTAATGAATCTAATATAGTCATTTTTTAAGCAGTGCAGAGGTATATCCAAAGCACGAAAAGATTTTATGCGAAAGTTAATCGGTTACACTCGTATCAATCGTTATTTGTACCATACTAAATGGACTTTTAAAGAGTGACAGTGATTCGGAGCATACATCGATGATATAAGTCAGATCTCTCCTGCACCACTCACAGTCCCCAGTAACTTCTTACTATATTCATAGCCTTCGTATAGATCTGCTCCATAGTTCTTCATTTCTTTCTCCCTACCTGTTTTTTCTTTGTTTCATTTTGTGTAATTTGTTTCTCTCTTTTCTCATCTTATTCTCAATTTACGTTTGCCCCTCTCTTCATGTCAAACTTCACAATTATTATTTATTAATAAAGTAGTTGCGGTCACGGTACCAAAGCCGTAATCCAAACTCATAAATCCAATGATATTACTTGAAGAGGACCATTGGAAATTGACCATTCTGGATTTGCTCGTCTACTCATATTTCTGACAATGATCACATCCTAGGAAAGGAACTAAATAAGCTCTTATGCTTTCGTTCTAATTCTATTATTGTATTTTTGTTTGTGTTTTATATGTAAACATTTTGGAAATAAATATGTTTAAACTAAAAATGAAATGATTTTTAAAGTATCTCTGAATTAGCGACATTAATTCAGAGATGGTCTCCCGCCACCCTTACGAGCACGCGCAACTGTTACGAGCACGCGCTTTCTTCATGCGGGAGCAATGGAAAGGTTAACTTCACTAGAATACCGCGAACAGCCCACAATTGAAATTGGCGTGTCTGATGTCAGTGACGAGAATTAGGCGTTCGAAAATTTTGAAATGGAAAAAAAGATCAATAAACAAAAAAAAAACAACAACAAAAAAAAAAAAAAAAAAAAAAAAAAAAAAAAAACAATGCCAGTCTAGGAATCAAAGGTCACGATACTTGCGTGTGCATTTTCAAAGAATAAATCGGTCGGTACAGGCAAAACACTATGAGGGGAGGAGCCGCTTAAGGGAGTCAGTTCCATGCTTTAATTGCTCGACCAGTTAACGATCGCTGAAGAGTGAACTGCCAACACCTGTTTCAGTACCGCTTGTTTAGCAAGTAACTAACGGTACTGCTGCAGGTGAAAAAAACAAGCGGCGGATTATTACAGATCTTTAAAGATGTAACCGACAAAAATGAATAAAACTGGCTTCAGTCAAATAATTCGATAATTATTACATGTAGCAGTAGTCTCACGAAAACAAATAAACATGCGTCCGGCGGACTCGGCTTTGGGAATTTTAGGAGTCCGGACCCTGATTTATGTGTCCAAGGATGCAGGATTCTGCGTCCCGATAATCCTTATTTCTTATTTGTCCGAAAATAAGGATGAGTTTTCCACACACAATGTCCCCTTTGGAGACAATTCGCATTTAATGTCTAGACACACTTTCTAAACAACGTATCACTTTGACGTTCTCTCCTAATTTTGTCTTCAGGATACAAGCTAAGTACAAATATAGTCATTAGCTCTCAAAACGCCAGAGAGAGTGACTATTCAGAAGGGAGAAGACTGCATCACCGCACGTTTTGGCAAAAATGTCCAAGATCATATCCTACCACTCACCTGTCCGCCCATGCGTATATCTATGCGTTTGTAACTGAGATATCTGCTCCCAGACCACAAGTTAAACACTTAAAACGCGCATATGAGCTGAGGCACAGCATTTCCTACAAGACTGCATGTGAGCCCGGCTAAGAGTCAGAACAGCCCGTGCTTCCGCACAGTCTGATCAGTCAGCTGAAGATGTTTTTGGACCCCAGGCTACCTACAGTTACCTGCGAAAACTGATCAGACTGTGTGGATTCGCAGGCTCATCTGAGTTTTCGCTGGGCCCGCATGCAATATTGTAGGGAACATCGTTCCCCGGCCTATATATCTTCAGGACACTGTCGTAAATACACACGGGCTCAAAAACATTTTGATCAAAACCCTAGGTGAGGCAGAGTGGTAGGAGTGCAAGGTGTGGTCAAAATACCACTCAGTCTTAGGACATTAATTCATATGCCATGATGAGTACATGTTGAACAAATTTTCATTAGAAGTACTACACTTGCGTCACTCCAGTTAGGTAGGGGGGTGGAATGCGGTGAGTGTATTGGTTTTCAATCTTTTTTTGAGGCCGTTTCATGCAGCATATCAAATATACTGATATAAGATTTAGGACAAATTTTCTCCATATCCGGTACCAGCGGCAGAGGGGAGCTAATGAAGGGTCAAAATTCAAACTTGGCAGACAAGGTTGTGTAAATCTACCCTCATGAAGAGTAATTTCCATTTAGTCTGGGGCGGTTTAGCGCGGAAATGCAGAAGTTTCATCTATTTTGTTACTTTTGCACCAAAACATGTATCTTGTAGGAACTCAGTGTAATCGCTTTGGAGAAAACACGCGAATTCTCGAGTTCTTACTGTATCTGTGTGCAATTTAGCAGCTCAGCAGCAAGATCAGGACATAGCTTCCATAGCTCTAGCTAAGAGGCTGTATCAGTATTTTGATCTTATTTCTCCTTAAAAACATATGTTGTTGTGCCCATTAGGAGCGCTTGCCGAGGCACTTCTAATTGGGTACCCACAACTTATGATTTTGTGGAGTAATAAAAAAATATATATTAAAACGAGTCTTATATGGAACTATAAAAGTCTGCAGAATCTATACATTACACGAACAACTATATGACAATCGGTAAACAGCAACGTCTCTGGCAAAGTAATGGCACTGTCCACCATACGTAGATTGTCTGTTTCTTTGCGTTTTATCTCTAGGAAAATGTTGGTTTTACCGTACCGCGTCCAATTATATAACTGGCTGCACTAACTTTAATCAATAAAGAACATTTTCAGAAATACCCTCAAATCTCTGGCATCAATTCCCGAAACTATTTTGTCTGCAAATCTTTAATTCTCAATGCGCCAATCACAACTGCAGCAGACAACAGTCTGTTTTTTTTTTGTTTTTTTTTTTTTGTATTTTACTCAGCAAACAAGACGACATTTCATGTGAATCGTCTGCTAGACAGACGACAAATGAACCGTCTGCTGGACAGACAATTGACATAAAATGTCATCTTATTTTCTCTGAGGCAAAAAAACAAACAAAAAACAATTAAGAATGTCGTTTGCTGCGATTATGCCGCTTTAATGGTTAAATACGATTTGTTTGAAATAATTGTACAAGTATATTCAGCTCAACTGCCGAATGTCAAACAATATAGACCACCATAAAAACTACAAGTGCCTCATATAAGGCAAAAAATAACGAGACATTTTTCATGTAACGGATACACTTTCAGGAACGACAATTTTGTGAAATTATTTTTGCTTCCCTTCTGAAAGGAGAACTCTAAAAGGAAGACTCTGCTCCCCTCGGGAGCAAATTCTTTCCTTTTAGTGTAGACCCCTTTTTAGATAAAAAAAAAAAAAAAAAAGATGGTGTTCAAGAAAGTCACAAAATAGTAATATCTTCAGGAAGAGCTCAGTCACAGTATAGCATACTAATGGCACCTAGAGGAGGAAAACTACGAGAAACAGAATGTTAATACAGGTCATATAATGTATATATTAATAAATTAATGTCTTACATTTATACAGTAGGAATTCAGAAGAAATTCAGACGACATTTAAATCTAAGACTTAATGTCTTAATGATGGAACAGAGGAGTCCTCTCGACTATAAACCGAAAGTCAGAGCGAAAGAAGACCAAGTAGAACCACTATGACCACCTCAGATACAGGACTACTAGACAAGGTTTGCAACTGAGCCATCGTCAAACAATCTGAGAATCGACGATCAATTGTTATGTAGTTTAAGATGGTAGCAAAATGCATCAGGGAGCCGTCAAATTCTCTGATCAAGCTGGGTTGGCAGTAGCTGTGGGGACAAAAAGACCACACTGAAAACAATGTACTTTTACTGAATTTGATATCTGCTGCTTGAACCTGGATTAAATGACCCACAACTTTAGAAAACGTACCTTGGAACATGAGCACATGTCACATGCATCAAGCAAAGAATCAGATTAGCGCAGTCTGATCAGAATCATCACTGGGATAATTTTAGATAACCAATGCCACCAAGTGCGGATAACGAAGACACTGATCAGACTGTGCAGATGAGCAAGCTGATTTGAATCTTCGCTGGGTACACGTGTCCAAAGGCAAGTTTTCTCACGTTGCGACAAATATATCTTTTTGCCTTTCGACATATTTGTGTTATCACCTACTTCATGAACTATACTAAAAGGAAATAATAAAACGTGTTTTGGGCAGATAACTCTATCAAAAATTGACGACATTTGCCGATGAGCACTCCCAAAGCAGATCTCCACACTATCAATACATACATTAAATTTGGTGAAAATCCACTAAGATGTACTCAAGTTATTGTCCTGAAAGGGAAAAATACGGATATCTTTGCGGGCAGACAACTCTGTCAACAACAGACGAAACTTGAATTTGTTTTTCTACAAAAACATGGATCTCTCCACCCTTTTGGTGTCATATTGTATAGTACATTCAGCGAACATTTATTTTAATTAATGAGATTCCAATGGAAATTACTCAAAAAGTATAAATGCAAGAGTTATTGTTATTGCACTGTGCACGTCGTCTAATGTTGATTGATATTCATATAAAGTGTCGTGAAGATATCTTGAACGGCTGACACGTTTTTTTTTATGACTGACAAAGTTCCGAGGGAAATAATTCAAAAAAGTATAAATGCAAGAGTTATGGTTCTTCTACTCAGCACGTCGTCTAATGTTGATTGATATTCACATGAAGTTTCTTAAAGTTATCTTGAACAGGTTTCAAGTTAAAGAGGGGACATCATTTTGTGACAGACAAAGTTCCAAGGGAAATAACTCAAAAAGTATAAATGCAAGAGTTATGGTTCTTGTGCACTGCACGTCATCTACTGTGCTTTCGACATTTTTCACAAAGTCGTTTTTTGCTTGATGCTTTACACAGAAGAAGTAAATTTTCAAACTTTTGTCATGATTTAATGCAAAAACATTTGTCGCAATTACCTATGTACAAAAAATTTTATTCTAGTCATTGGTTTTTAAAAAATCAAATATTTTCACTTTTTCCCACAGTAAAAATGAAGCCAAATCGTGAAGACATCTGTAGGGTAGGTAGTTTGGAGCCAGATTTTCAACGTTACAACCACTTATTAATTTTTTTCTGAAATTTTCACAATATTGTTGTGAAACATCAATGATTCAAATTCAGCAAAGAAAAGTAAAAAATATTTTCTTAGACAAAAAAAAAACACAAAATCACTTCACTATAGAAAATGCATGGGTCTGACCAACTTTTGGACGTAAATTTAATTTTAGTGTAAATATTTGAGAACAAAACACAGAAACAGAAAAGACGAATGGTTTCTGATAAGATATGGTCAATCAGAACAAAATATTTTCATGTAAAATAAAACACCAGGCAAAAAACGTCTTTCCAAGAGATGTCGAAAGGACAGTAGTGTTGATTGACCTTTATACGAAGTTTCGTGGAGACAGCTTGAACGGTTTTCAAGTTATAGAGCAGAAATGATTGTGTGATAGAGCCCAAGGGAAATAACTCAAAAAGTATAAATGCAAGTTATGGTTCTTGCGCGCTGCGTCTATAAGTTATAACGGTTCTCTGATGGGAGGTGTGGGATAATTGTATCGATTCCTGATCATTGCCTTCGCTTCTATTTTTCAAGTTATAGAGTGGACACAATTTTGTAACAGAGTCCAAGAGAAATAACTCAAAAAGTATAAATGCAAGATTCATGGTTCTTGCGCTCTGCACTTCGTGTTATGTTGTGTATTATTTATTAATAAGTTTCGTGAAGATAACTTGAACGGTTTTCAAGTTATAGGTGGACACAATTATGTGACAGAGTCAAAGGGAAATAACTCAAAAAGTATAAATGCAAGAGATATGGTTCTTGCGCTCTGCCCGTCATCTAATGTTGATTGATATTTATATGAAGTTTCGTGAAGACAGCTTGAACGCTTTTCAAGTTATAGAGCAAACGCGATTTTGTGACAGAGTCCAAGGGAAATAACTCAAAAAGTATAAACGCAAGAGTTATGGTTCTGCAGGTCGTCTAATGTTGATTGATATTTATATGAAGTTTCGTGAAGAAAGCTTGAACGGGATTCAAGTTATAGAGCAGACACGAGTGTGTTAGACAGACAGTTTTGTGTTTGTGTTGAGGTTTTACGGCCCAGTCAACCAAATGGGGTCATGTCGAGCACGGTCAGTTTGCCTAACCACACGTTTACTGGGCAGGCTTACTCCTCTAAGCGGTTATCCAGTATTATGCACATCCTTTTGCCAGAAACTAACAATTGCCCTTCTTGAATCAGTGGAAAAGAGAGAATGACGTAGAAAAACATTTCATGATCAATCTCCACGAAAGAAATGTTGCAGACCTCGGCGGGGTCGAACCCGCGGCCTCCTGGTCTCCAGTCGGACGCGCATCCAACTGAGACACCGAGGCCGGCGGAAGACAGACAGGCAGACAAACAGATGCCCTTGGGAAAAACAATATGTATCCCAACCCTAAAGGGAGTAGACATAATTCTACCATTAGCAATCCCAAAGCAGATGTCCAAGGTCGGTGAAAATCCATAGATATTTAATAAAGTTATATTCCAGAAATGAAAATACTGCTGTGTCCCGGACAGACAACTCAAAAATTTGATGAAATTTGTCTATAAGCAATCCCAAATCAGATCTCCACAATATCAATGCGCAAACCAAGTTTGGTGAAAATCAATTGTTATTTACTAAAGTTATCATCCGGAAATGAAAATATGGGTCTGTCAAAAATTGATGAAATTTGGCCATTAACAATCCGAAACCAATCTCCACAATATCAATGCACACACCGAGTTTGGTGAAAATCCATCGACATTTACTCAAGTTACCGTCCAGAAACGAAAAAACGGACGGACGGACAGACACACGGACAGCTAACGTGACACCATAAACGCCGCCAGTATCATAATGGCGGGGTATAAAAAGGAAAAATATAGGACAGGTACAGAAACCAGTCACACACTTTCGTTTGACCCAATCTATTTTAGCGATTTCTACACGAGTTCTATATGGCTCAGGCACTCACACATTCTTGTTCACTGCTTTGTGGTATTGACGATACAGTAGGAAAATCAGACATTATATCACCATACTTATTCACTTAGTAAAGTCCTCTCTGGGCAAATTTAGCAGACCTTAAATTTATACTTTAACCATTAAAGCACCAAACAAAAGTGCATATCGACATTCTATGTCTTTTTTCTTCTTTTTTTTTTTTTTTACCATTTTCAGCGAAAATAACTTTGACATTTCACGATTCACATAAAATGTCAAGACATGTTCTTTAAGAATAAAATATATACATGTATATATATTTCAAAATGTCGTCTGCTGCTGTTGTAATAAGCTCTTTATGAGTTATGAGTAAGCTGAAACATAAGACAAAATACAATGTAGGTGCAGGTGTTCATCTTTATTTTATTACATCTACAATCCAACCATCAAAATATATTTTATCATGCTTACAACAGCTTGTAGACATGTCAACAGCCAATATTAATCCATTATCTGAAAGGATGTATATTATTGCTGCAACTGTTTCAATTAAATATATCTTTAAAAATATACAAAATGTACTGAAAACACATACAAAATGTATTGAACACACGCACACGCACACACACACCCACACCTTTACGACGGATTGCGGAGAAGTTAAACCAAAGTTAAACAGGGCTAGTTAAAACATAAAACCTTTTGACTGAGTGTGGCGCCACCAGGGATTCAATAACATTGTTGCATTAATGCAATGTATGTATGTTTTGTATGCATAAATAATGGTAATATGTTGGAGGCTCCATATTCCTCAAAAATAGACATTTTATTATCCAAGAAAGGTTGAATAAAATGATATATGGTATTAATACGATCATAAAGTTTGGCATCTGACAGAGATACGGTAAAAAATCATTTCATTTTTGATACAGTCCAAAAACGATAGACTAACTCATTTTTACAGGCTGTCGGATGCTACATTTTATGACCATACTAACACCACATATCAATTTATTCAACCTTTCTTGGATAGTAACATGTTTATTTGAGGAATACGGAGCCTTTATGATTACAAACTTACTGTTAAATCACTTTCTTTAAATGAATTACATAAATACAATGTATTTTCATATACACACGAGCAGGTATATGGACATACACTGAGTACCAATTAAGGTGTCCAATTACCGGAAACGTTATTAACATCAAGCGGAAACGTTACTCGTGACATAACGTTTGTTGCTAGGTTATTCAATATGTCTTCTTGAAAATCTGTAAATCAGTGAATCCGCGGTAGGGATGTAAATGAAATACAGAGAAGAACCGCCTTGGTGCGGTCAGCAGACAAATGCAACACGAAGACGCCCCCATTCGTCAAATAACTCTTTGTTCCATATTTCTATTTCACCGTATAACTCAGAACATAGCCCACCTGTTCTGAAGGGGATAAATCTCGAGAACGATGGCTATTGTAATGGTAGTACAACATGTTCGCTGTGTACCGTCTTGGCGTTGCTATGTGCTATTATGACGTCATACACAAGTTCCAGCTAGTACCTTATAACTGCCTTTTTTCTGCCAAATAGGACAATTCGAAGTAAGTTTTGTGAAAAAAAAACTCTCCAGACTAAAACGGGTTAACAGTTGATCACGTCATTTTAAAGACTTATTAAAAGCTTCCTTCGACATCTTTTTTGTTTACAGTGACATGGTGCATGTACCCAAGAACACTGACTTTGTTTTGCGCAGTAAAATATCGCATTTACGTTGTAATATGTCTTCAAGATTTCAGAAAGAACATCAATAGCATTCGCTAAATTCTTTTCGTAGATGTAATGTTAATATGGGAAAAATGTACAAAACAGTTACTGGAAACAACTTTAACATATCGAAATGGTTTCATTCCAATTCCATATTTATAACACTGCACCATTTTCATGCATTTTAGTAAACATACTTTCAGTAAACTGCTATTAGTAGACTGAGGTTATTTTATGTTAAATAGTAAGAAAATTGTCTTGTTTCCAAGTATATAGACTGGATTGAAAGTAACCACACATGGTAGTTCTCCTTACAAATTTTCACATTTTTACAGAGCTACTTTTGAACTATGTTTTGTTTAGGGCTTTTTTTGTGGATGGTGTTGCAGGGAGGTTGATGTGTAAGAGTATGCTTATTTTAAGGCTGTTTCAGAACTCTATAATATGCAACTGATTGTATGTATCTAAAAAAAAAAAAATTTTTTTTTTTTTTTTTTTTTTTTTTGAAAAGTACAGGTTTAAGGAGTAGTTTTATCTGGGTCTCCAATGTCTTTATATTGGCTAGTAGTATAGATAGGTTTTTCAAGAGATATTTTTAAGTTTGGAATATTATAAGTGTTTGGGAATTTGAAAACAGTATGGAACTGAATTGGGCTGCTTGCGAGCGGCCTGACATGACAGCTGTTTATATAGTTTTAAGATTGGATTAATTTGGTATGGTAATAAAACTATTATTGATTGACACTTTAAAACAGGTATATGTTTACACCTCATCCTCTTATTGACACTGGCCCCAGGGACACAGTCAATAAAGTTAGTTAAACAGCTACATGTATGTTGTACATGTGTATGTATGTGTATGTGTATGTATATATATATATATATATATATATATATATATATATATATATATATATATATATATATATATGTATATATGTGTGTATGTATATGTATACAGATATGGTTAAATGGATTATATGTATAAAAACATACATAAATCTTGGGTCCTTGATGTTAATTTTACATCTATAAAAAAACAAAAAAAGACCTTGAAATCGACCTTCAAGGACCCAATAATCGACCTGAGGATCCGATAGTTATGGAATAAAATCACATTTAGACCGAGTAACTTAGTTAAGTTTCATTTTGTATATATATATATGTATATATGGATATATATATGTATATATATGTATATACATATGTATATATGTGTGTGTGTATGTGTGTATGTATGTATATGTGTGTGTATTCTTTTTTTATATGAGCTACCAGATATTATTCATTCATGCTGTACCCAAGACTGTGTGAAGATACTCATGTAAGTTTCCAAACATTTGAACCAAAGGGTAGAATTAAATAGTTATGTGTAAAGGAAAAAATGCAGATGTAATGACAAACAGTGTAAACCCCTCTAAGAGCATCCTGATCTGGGTTTGCGCTGTTTTCCCAGACATGTCAGTCCAAAAACTTGGGAACATTATAGTAACATACAACCATGTAATAAAAACACCTTTTTTTTTTGTAAATTAATAAAGTCAAATATTTGTACAAAATACAGGCTAAAGGAGTAGTTTAAGGCCTGCGTACATTATTTCAAGAATGGCTGATGTTTGTAGGCAGTTTTTTTTTTTTTTTTTACCCTTACCCTGCCAGACCCGGATATGCATTGCCTTTGCACACAATGTAGATCTGGATCAGAAGCCACTGATCTGGATCTGCACTGTTCAACTGATATGGTCTGCATGCTTTGCTATTCAATGTGTGGGTTAGTATAAAAAATTGGGATCAAGTGGTTTGATTTGCCAGAAGTTTAAAAGGTCATTTTTCAATACAGTCCTTAAAATTATAGCGAGTTTTTGGTTGCTGCTTGATACCAGTTACTCTTACGTAAGGTGTTGTCTCTGGTACTAGCAACTAAGTGTCCCTCCAGTTGCTCTGTTCTGTACTAGGATGTATCAAAATATTTATTTTATTTTGTATATTAAGTAATCTAGATATGGTGCCCCATACATCAGAACTGGAAGATGTTTTGTTATTGTCTGTCTATTTTCGTTTTCATATTTTTCCATATTTACGTTATTTTATGTATATGTGTAGTGTTGCATATTTCAAAGGTTGTAGCTTTACTGGTGTGGGAATGGAATTTAAAATTAAACTTGTTGAAAGAGAATGTCTGAAACTTTAAGTATATACAGTCAGAACTGCAGGGGTTTGAATACTATGGAAAAACGAAGGGATGTATTTCAATATTTAAGAAAGAAAAAATATGATATTATTTGTCTTCAAGATGTTCATTTGGAAGAAAAGATGGAGTTGTATGTTAAAAGTGAGTGGGGGTTTCGATTGTACATGAGTCCCTATAAGAGTAATTCTAGAGGTGTTATGGTTTTAATAAATAATACCTTTGAGCATGAAATAGGAAGAATAAAAAAGGATCCTAATGGTAATTTTATTATCATAGAGTTGACAATTTTGGGTAAAAAAATTACATTAGTAAATTTGTATGGTCCCAATGATGACAAACCTCAGTTTTATAATACTATACAACAGTATATTTCTGAATTTGGTAATGAACATGTTGTATGGTGTGGAGATTGGAACCTGGTCCTTAATAGTGATCTCGACACAGTAAACTATAAAAATATAAATAATCCAAGAGCCAGGAATACTGTTATAAATATTATAGATGAAAACGGATATGTTGATGTCTGGAGGGTTTTAAATGATACAAAAAAGAAATTTACATGGAGAAGACTAATTCCAGATAGAAAACAAGCACGGTTAGATTTTTTTATTGTAAGTGAAGATATGTTCACATTAGTTCATGACAGTGATATAGTGCCTGGTTATCGAACTGACCATTCTGGTATTATTTTGAAAATCAAATTACAGGAAAATGAACGTGGAAGAGGATACTGGAAATTTAATAATTCACTATTAAAAGACACAAATTATGTAACAACAGTTAAAACTGTAATTGACGATACAATAAATTTATATAAAATTAATAATAATAATAATAATAATAATAATAATAATAATAATAATAATACTGTTCCCGATGATAATATCCAATTCACAATAAATGATCAATTATTTTTAGAGACATTACTTATTATGATTAGGGGGGAAACCATTAAATATAGTTCTATAAAGAAAAAGGAAAATATGCAAGAAGAAATTAAATTAGAAAAAGAAATTTTGGAAATAGAGGAAAACATTAATAATAATACCTTATATATTCACATAAATGATTTGAATAGTTTAGAAGAAAAAAGAAATAGATTATATGAGATAAGAAATAAAAAAATGGAGGGAGTTTTATTACGATCGAGGTGTAGATATGAAGATCTCGGGGAAAAGCCAACCAAATATTTTTTAAATTTAGAAAGTAGGAATTTTACCAGTAAGGTTATATCTAAGTTAACAAATGAACAGGGGGAGGATTTTACAGATACTCCAGACATATTAAATTATCAGAAAAGTTATTATAGTACTTTATATTCAGAGACTATAAACATTGATGATACACCTATCTCTGAAGAAATTGGGAGGAATCCAAGAAAATTATCAGACAATGAATCTATAAAACTAGAGGGTGAAATTACATATGCAGAACTACTTACTGCTTTGAAAAAGATGAAAAACTGTAAAAGTCCAGGAAATGATGGTTTTACTTCGGAATTCTTCAAATTTTTCTGGTCAGATGTAGGTGTTTTTATATTGAGATCTTTAAATTATGCTTATAGAACAGACTCTTTATCAGTTACACAAAAACAGGGTATTATAACCTGCATACCTAAACCAAATAAGTCAAGGCATTTTTTAAAGAACTGGAGACCAATTTCTCTCCTAAATGTCATTTATAAATTAGCCTCCTCAGTAATTGCAAATCGGATTAAATCAGTTTTAGACAGTATAATTCACGAAGATCAGAAAGGCTTTATTGCTGGTAGATTTATTGGTGAAAATGTCCGATTAATATATGATGTTTTATTTGAAACAAAACAACAAAATATACCAGGTTTATTACTTTCTATAGATTTTCAACAAGCATTCGACTCTGTTTCATGGAAATTTATTTCGAAGACTTTAGATTATTTTAATTTTGGTCCCTCTATCAAGAAATGGATTAAACTTTTTCAAAATGGAGCAGAATCATGTATTCTGCAAAATGGTTTCTTGTCAGAGTTTTTCTATTTACAAAGAGGGTGTAGACAAGGAGACCCTATCTCCCCCTACTTATTTATTCTCTGTGCAGAGGTGTTGAGCCTAATGATGAGAAAAGAAATTGCAATTAAAGGAATTGATATAAATGATAAAACCTTTTTACTTAGTCAATATGCAGATGATACTCAGATATTTTTAAATGGGTCCGAAACTTCACTATTAGCAACTTTAGGTGTTTTAAAAAAATTCTACTTAATGTCAGGGCTGAAAATAAATGAGGATAAAACAAAGGCTCTCTGGATAGGTTCAATGTCAGGATCAGATTTGAGGTTATGTCATAATTATAATCTTGATTGGGAGCAGGGTCCAATTAAAATACTAGGTGTTATATTTACCCCTGAAGTTTTTAATATATGGGATTTTAACTCCTTAGAAACAGTACGAAAAATGGAGAAAATACTACAATCGTGGTCAAAAAGAAAGCTGACTCTCCCAGGCAAGATCACAATCATAAAATCTTTAGCATTTTCAAAATTTATTCATCTATTTACAGCTCTTCCAAACCCCCCGGAACAGTTTGTCAAACAGTTAGAGAAATTATTTTATAAGTTTTTGTGGAACTCAGGGCCCGATAGGATAAGTCGTAATGTTATTATACAAGATGTTAAGGAGGGTGGACTAAGGATGATAAAAATAAACAAATTTATCGAATCACTAAAAGTAACATGGTTGCGTAGAATTTTAATTAGTACAAACGAATGTTCTTGGAACAGACTTTCCCGTGTTGACTTTAGAAAACTTGTTATTTTTGGAGATGGTTATGCCAAACTTTGTGCTTCAAATCTAAGTAATCCTTTTTGGATTGATGTTTTAAATAGTTGGAAAGCTTTTTTAAAATGCAATCCAGCAAGTCAAACTGAAGATGTTTTAAACTCACCAATATGGTTTAATTCAGAAATGCAACATGGTGGAAAATTCTTCATTAAAAATTGGTATGAGAAAGGAATAAGGAATATAGTTGATCTTGTTAATGAGAATGGGGTGTTTTATGATTTTAATCAGTTCAAAACTTTGTTTAATGTTCGAGGCACAATTTTAGATTTTCAAGGAGTAATAAATAGAATACCACAGGTCTGGAAGAATTTATTAAACAATAATATTCAAACCTGTATTGATATGAAATATAATGTAATATGTTCAAAACATGTTAAACTTATTCTTAAAGATAAAAAAGGTTGTAAGAAAATTTATGAAAGTTTTATAAAAAGCGAAAATGATTTACCAAATAGATGGCAACGAGATCTAGGGGATATTTCAAAGGAGGAAAAATGTCAATATAATACAGCCCTTAATGATATCAAAGAGGTTAAATTGAAAGATTTCCAGTACAAAATTAATAATAGAATTTTGACAACCAATTCATTTTTATACAAAATCAATAAAATAGACAGCAATAGATGTTCCTTCTGTGAACAGGCAATAGAATCAATTAAACATTTATTTGTGGACTGTCCTAAAGTAAAAGCGTTTTGGAACACATTGAAAAACTGGCTACAGCTTAATGGGAACATAAATTTAAGTATCACTGATAAAAATATCATATTTGCTTGGCCACATGAATCATCCTTAATTAGTTATCTCATAATTATAGCTAAGTATTATATTTATAAAACAAAGTTTTTATCCAAACATTTGAGTATACAAGGATTTCAATCATTGTTGAAAAGAAAATTTAAAAATGAACAGTATATTGCAAGAATAAATAATAAGTATAATAAATTTCTGGGAAAATGGTCTTCCTTGGTCCGTCCGCTAAACACAATGTGAGAAAGGAGTTCCGTTTTTTTTTTGTTTTTTTTTTTTTTGTTGTTTTTGTTTTATATAATTAAAACAGTTCTGACACTCTACAGTATACAAAGTCTTAGATACCTTTAATTTATATTCATATGTAAAAGATAAAAAAATTATAACCCACCCAGGACTACACACCTGCGAACTATGAAAGAAAATCTCAGTACTAAATATAGCATGTGACATTAATATCTTCTTGGATAGATATACTCGTAATATATAATTGCAAAAAAGTTGTCATACAATTATAAGAAACTACTATTTTTTTGTTATATGATAATGTCTAAATGTACTTTGTAAAGACAAAAATTGTCACATATATGTTTGTGTATGTCTATATATGTTTGTGTATATCTTTAAAAGAATAAATATGGAAAAAAAAAAAAAAAAAAAAAAAAAAAAAATTTTATGTTAAATATTTGAGTATGACTGGTTACAAAATGACACAATTACAGGAGGCTTGCAAATGTCTGAACCAAAAAAAAGTAAAACAGCGCATGAAGGAGATCAGGAGTTCTAAGTGAGTTAAGGATTTAGAGAGGTGTTAGAACTTCGGATATTGTTATGTGTCCGTTAGCTCGGAGTTCCCTGTAATTTTGAGAAACTTGGGAGATTTACATGTGGTTTGTGAAATGTTAGAAGTACAAATTTAAGTAGTTAAGACGTCACGACCATTAAAGTGTCTGCACTGATCTGTATGAGCGAAACAAAAGGAGAGATCTGTCTGCAAAACATTAAACTAAAAATGATTACATCAGGGTCCTCATTAACTCAAAATACGGAGTCCTGGCTCCATTTTCGGAGGTTTGGACTGTTTGTTTGTTTTTTTGTTGTTTTTTTTTTTGTTTTTGTTTTTTTGTTTGTGTGTGTGTGTGTGTGTGTGTGTGTGTGTTTGTTTGTTTGTTTTGTTGTTGTTGTTTTTTTTTTCAAAGAATTTTAGCAGTATTCCATAAAACCCTACTGTCTGAGGAAAATGGACTCTTCCCTTACCTTTTTTGAGACTTTTCATAATCGTAGTGTAACCCTATTAAGTAGTATCACCTCACAGTATTTGGCCTCCACCGAGATAGAATTATGTGTGCTACAACAGTAAGTATGAAAACGCTCCTTTAAGAAATAATGGACTACACTTGTCCAATTTCACATTATCATAGGTACCCCACATACACAGAGGTCCTGAAAAACTCTTTCTTTCCCCCAGGACTATTCCACAGTGTAACAGTCTACTCTCTTCTGTGGTAAGTGCCCAAACTACAGAAGAGTTCAAGACACTCATTTAGACTTTTGGATCAGAGGCATGCGTTTTAAGTTGCCTCTGTAAAACTTCTTGTAAAATGTTTTAATGGCACAGCCAATAAAGATTTTTTTTTTTTTTTTTTTTGCTAAAGCTAAATTCGAAATATAGCCATAGATAGATAAATAGATAGATATTCCATCTTTGATATTTAGTGGTAAAGGGAATAAGAAATGTCTATTCTTACCACATTTAATAGCTATAAGCTGCAGAATAACACCATGGTAAATATCAAATTTTCAATATGACATGATAGTATCTTGCTCACAACAAAAGAAAATATATATGCAAATGCAAATATGGCAATCCACATCATACTGCACATCCGATTAGTCTAATCAGGCCTTTTGCTGTCTGTTGATATATTTTGCAGTACCTAATGGCTCCATAAACACACAATAAAGGCCCTGACCAGACTGTACAGGTATATGTGCATGCTGATATAAGCCTTTACTATTTTCTTATGTCTAAAACATACATTCGCTTGATGTGGTCCTATGCGCATGAAGAAGCCAAAACCTGTATATATTTTCCCATTTTTTTTACCATTTTTATGTGTGGTTTTGAATCAGATTTTGTCATGTGTGCCAAAAAGAGCATGTACTTTTAGACATCTACCTTTAGAACTAAAACTAAATAAATATTTTCAGTCAAATAAACTATTTTAAGCAGATGTGACTACCATAGATCTGTTCCATGCCATCAAAGCCCCAGCTAAGAGAGCACTGAATTTTTATTTTTTGTGTGTGTTTTTTTTTTTTTTTTTTTTTGCTCTTTTCTTAATGAAAACTTATGTTGTCGTACTTATCAGAAATACTTCCTCAATTGTACTGAGTGGTAGCCACAGTATTAAAACATCAATCCACTACATTTTATTTATCTACAACTATGCATGATATTATACAATTATTGACTATTAAGTTGTTGGATTTGATCTGATATCCGCCAGAGAATACCAATATTGACCAAGGCAATAGCCTCAGTCAATACTGGTATTCAGTGGTGGATATCAACGTACCCAATACCTCAATAGTCAACAACTGATCATACAGCTTGTCTTTCTCTTGATAACTGTGGCAATAACAATCAACACCAACACAATTACTATAAAAAGTGCATGTTAACGTCGGCATTCACTAAAAGTTGACATCTAATTTTAGAAACCAATATACACTGGAAGGCATGTGCAAGCCAGTGTCTATCACGATATATGGACTGTGCTGAAGGCGGCCATGAGCCAATAAAATCAATCTATTTATAACTTACTTAATAAACTAATAGTCCTATATTTACTCTTACTATTAAGACAGACATTGCAGTGCAAACCCAGAACAAACTGTTCCAGTTTGGTCAGGGTCTACAACATTTATAACTGACTATTTCATACATACATGTATCAGTAAGTAATAAAATAGGCATTTTTAATTCTGGCTCAGAGTGGTAGGTTGCAATGCTGAATAAATCAAGATGCCAAACTGACTTCTATTTTTAGCCAATCAGATTTCATGACCCAGGTTGTTGATACATATTCACATACTTAATGACAAACAGTGCAGATCCAGATTAGAAGCCAAATGATCTGGATCTACACATATCTGGGTTCAGCAAGAACAGGGTTAAGATGTATTTAGGGTAAATATGAAAAAAAAAAAAAAAAAAAAAAAAAAAAAACACACACACACACACACAACCTGATAAAATTTCCACTCACCTCTAAGAATTCCATGTTCAATATCATCAAGACAATAATCATGACCAGCTATATTATAGCCTGTAGTTTTCCAGAACTGGTGAACTCTTAGTACAGATTCTGGAAGCACTGACAGTTGTGCCAAGCCATGTATGGTTAAAGCATTGTAAATATCTGAACCTTTGTTAAGGTATTTAAATTGTGATAAGGATAGTGGAGAAGTTTTGAAATAATGTTTTCCCACTTATTCTGAAAATATATATATATATATTTAAATGTTAAGCATGCAGAGTAAAAATTTATCAGACATTTTGTAATATTTTTCATATTTTTTCCAGAAAACTGGCTTAAACACGGAGACAATTTGAATAACACTTCAATGCCTATTTTCTGGTTAAAAAGTAGCCATCTACCTGTTGTCTAGTCAATTTGCCCATA
The DNA here is from genome assembly GCA_964016985.1 of Anodontia alba. Classification (NCBI taxonomy): domain Eukaryota; kingdom Metazoa; phylum Mollusca; class Bivalvia; order Lucinida; family Lucinidae; genus Anodontia; species Anodontia alba. The sequence goes on from OZ024834.1 coordinate 28,477,348, forward strand.
GAGTGGTAAAGGTAAATGCCTGAATTCAGAAAATTTTTCAGAAAAAAAGGAGACAATTTGCATGAACTGTCAGTGCCTATTGAAAATAACAAATGTATTTCAAAATAAAGCTGTCTGCTGAAGTTTTTTACCGAGCATGCCAAACATTGAATGGATCATTAAATTTTGTAAATCTCTATAATACCTGCCCTCTGCTTGTGGATTTTAGTGTAAAACTTCCAAACTAAATGAAAAGGCTGTTCCTGTACTTACAGTGTGGATGCACAGGCTGATCTAGGCTTTTGCTGTTTACATAATTACATGCCCAAAAGACACCTTTCCCAAGCAGTAGGTAGCATATTACATAAAAGGATACTTATAAAGAAAGCTTTCTTTTCATTTTCTGTTATTTTGTCTAGCTTGACATTCTGCAAAAGAGGTGCCATCTTGTCTGAATATTCAATAAAAAGTTGACTTTCTTTCAATTTCTGGTAGTTGATGCCCTTGCCATTCTCTGTTATAAACTCCCCTTTCAACCTGTTTGGTACAAAAAAAAAAGTCATATTTTAATCCTTGTCATACTGAATAAAATAAGATGCCACTTCTAATATTCAATGTTCACGCCCACTTCTAATTTTCAGCCAATCAGATCACTTGATCCAGGTTGTTGATACAAGTACACATACCTAATGACAAACAGTGCAGATCAAGATCAGTTGGCTTCTTCAAAAGCCAACTGGTCTGGATCTACACTGTTTGCAAAGGCTAGAAATATCCAGATTCAGCAGGACAAGGGTTAATATTACTTATTATGCTGCCCCAGGTAAAATGTTCAGCAGATGACATTTGGAAATATTTTCCTTATTTTCTCCAGAAACAAGGAGACTATTTGGATGAATTGTCCAACCCTATTTTCTGGAAAAATAAAAAAAAAAAACATTATCAATGTCTTATCTACTGAATTTGCCCATAAGTGGTTAAAAACAATCATACTCTACACAAGGGGACAAATGTCCTCAAAATTTTCTTTTCTACTGGTACAAAGGGAAACACTGTTTTTGTTGTTTTGTTGTTGTTGTTGTTGTTTTTGCTGTTTTTGCTGTTGTTGTTTTTGTTTTACTTTTTTTGTTTTCCCTGCAAAAAAAAAAGTGTTGTGAGTACTCATTATATGCACAACAGTGAGGTACATTTAAATAGTTCCCACAACACTATATATGTTTTTGTGGAGAAATATGAACAAATTGCATACTTTTTTTTTATTATTCAAATTCTGTTAGTTTTTACCACTGACCATTCCAAGGCTATGTTTCTTGTGTTGTTTGTTGTTTCTTTACTATGGAACATTATGGCTGCTCGCTGCAGGGTTTTATTTTTCTCGTGTTTAGACATGTTTTCCATCTTGTTGTTGTGTTTAGTGGCCCACCAATGGTGGGTCCTGTCTTGCATTTTCAGCATCATGTTGGGTGGGGGAGAGGGGGTGGGGGTGGCGGTAAGGAGCTGGTTGCTTTGCTTATAATGGTTTTGTTACCCATTAAAGTTTGATTACTCTTCCTCTTGGGGTCAATGGTGGGCCAAGTTCTGTGATCATAGGGCACATTCAATGTTGCTTTACCTTTTTCAAAGACAAATGTTGTAGGAACATCACTGCTACATTGCCACAGTGTTGTGCACCAGCTGGAAATGCTAACTGTGCATTCCCAGAACATAAACACAGCTTATGATGGCATGTGCATTCTATACAGATAAATAAGGTGAATAACAGATGACTTCCCCTATTACTTTGTCAAAGATTGGCATGATCCCCACTATTACTTATGACAAATTTGTATGGGGCTAACAGAAGAAACACAGAAAATCCCTGACTATATATTTCACCTTGACATTTCACTATATAATTTAGGAAAATAAGGAATACTTTTGTATTTAAAGCAAATTAAGATGTAGATTTTGCAGTGCAAATTATTGATAGGCATAACAAAAAATAAATAAATAAATAAAAGAAATAAAAAAACTTTAAAAAGTACAAAATTCTAAAACTTTGCCTTATAATGTAAATGTACATTTGTACATTTACAAATATATCTTTGTCTCATTATATCATAAATTTATTTTAAAAGGAACAGGCTTTAAAGCTACAGAATTCTAAAAACTTACCCCATAATGTTAATCCCTGTATTAATCCCTGTGTTAATTTTCACTATATATTATGGGGTAAATAAGAGGATGTACATTTTACAAACTTGTAAACATTATGTGTTTTCCACTCAGCCAACAAATTTTGACTTACAATGTGAAAAAAAAACACTGATATGAAAATGGTAACAAGATGTTTTGAACCCCCTCCCCACAAGATGTTTCCCGACCCCCCCCCCCCCCCCTGGTCATTTTGCCTCTATTTTACATCTTATGTCATTTCCTCACCCTCCTCCTCATTCCATTTCCTCCCCCTGGTCATTGTGTGTGTGTGTGTGTGTGTGTGTGTGTGTGTGTGTGTGTGTGTGTGTGTGATAAGTGTGTGTGTGTGTGTGTGTGTGTGTGTGTGTGTGTGTGTGTGTGTGTGTGTGTGTGTGTGTGTGATATCATAAAAACTGGTTATGAAAATTTGAATGGAGAAAGAATATAGTTTAAGTAAGAACACAAACATCATTCATCATTTTTCAAGAACAACAATTATTAGTTACTGGCGAACTACAAGGCATGTAGTACATTCTATGCAGCTTAAATGTCTACATAATGTGCATATTATGTAAAGGCATATGTGTGTGTGTGTGTGTGTGTGAGAGAGAGAGAGATCTTTTGCTGGCACTCAACTAATCAACAAAATAAGTTATCATCCTGAAACGAAAATATGGGCGTCTTGGGTAGATAACTCCATAAAAATTTGACGAAATTAGCCCATTAGCAATTCCAAACCAGATCTCCTTAATGTCAATATATATATCAAGTTTGGTTAAAATCCCTTGTTATTTACTCAAGTTATCACCCGGAAACCAAAATATGAGAGAGAGATCTTTTGCTGACACTCAACTAATCAACAAAATAAGTTATCATCCTGAAACGAAAATATGGGCTTGTCTCAGGCAGGTAACTCCGTAAAGATTTGACGAAATTTGCCCATTAGCAATTCCAAACCAGATCTCCTCAATGTCGATGCATACAGCAAGTTTGGTTAAAATCTCTTGTTATTTACTCAAGTTATCGTCCGGAAATGAAAATATGGACGTGTCTCGGGCAGGTAACTACGTAAAAAAATTATGAAATTTGCCCATTAGCATTCCCAAACCAGATATCCACAATATCAATATACATACCAAGTTTGGTGAAAATCTATTGATGTTTACTCAAGTTATCATCGGGAAACGAAAAACGGAAGAAGGACGACAGATGGATGGACAGACACACGGACGTCCAATGTGAAACCATAATACCCCGCCACTATTGTGTGGCGGGGTATAAAAAGGAAGTACCATGAATAATTAAATACAATATGATCACATACTAGAATTTTTTTATATTATTTTTATATGCAGGAAAATGAAGACAGAAAGGAAAGATAAAAAAAAGAAAACTTTTGTTTTGTGAATCAATGTAGGCTTTCTTTGTCATTTTTATTCAAATTTAATAACATTTTAACTGCTGTGACCCATACAATTTAATCACCTCCTTTATGCAATTAATGGTGAGGTGTGAAAACGTGCTCTTAGCAAACGGCTTTTAATATCTCCTTAGTACATTACTGGTTTTAAATGTGTATCAGGGTTTTCCCTGATTCGCAAAATTTCGGCAGTTTTTACACCTCCCTCCAACCCCAATCCCCACCCAATCGTGCCCTGGACCCTCAAAAGTTAGGTCAAGAGTCCTGAGTGATGCAAATACATGTATTATCAATCTATAGTTTATTTCATCTACACCTAAAGGACAAGAATTATCAGTATTTAGGCAATAATTAACCTCTTTAAAAAATGAACCCCTAAATCTTACTTTAGGACCCCTTATCTTCACATCAGGGGGTCCCTGGGATCCTTATTTAAAAAGCCCTGCTGGTGAATTAAAATAGGGAACACCCTGTGGTGAATTAAATTGGTTGGTTGATCAGTTGACACTGTTGGTGGTAAACAATAAAATCATCAAATTTAATGGAATCCCAAACGTTCATAACTGACACATGTATATATATTTTTTGCATCAAGAAAATTTTTCATAAGTATGAGATTTAAAATACACAGGGCTATACAAGATCCACCCTAAGACCAGAGCATCATTCAGCTTTTAAGCCGAATGGATTCTTCTATCTTTTCAAAGACGTGTTAAGTTTTCAGAATAAAAAATAGTGAGATTCTGGAAAAAAAGTTAGTGAGGTCCTTATTTATACATTAAGCAAAAATGGAAATTTCAGAAAAAAAGAAAAAGATAGTGCGGCAGTGCGTAAAACAGGGTTTTTTGAGCCATAAATTAGTGAGTCTCACTAAAAATTAGGGAGACTTAACATGTGTGCTTTTCTCTTCAGATCAGTTCATTTATAAAAATAAGGGGTATCTGGTTAAGATTTACTGTTACTATATTTTATAGAAATTTCTGGAAACAGTGTAGACCCTAATCAGACACCACTTTCTGTCGTGTCTGATCTGGGTCTATGCTGTTTGACAATGGATGCCACGCTTAGCACTGAGACAGTTCACTGACACATATTTTGGAGACAACAAAATTGGACAGAGTTTACTGACATACATGTATCTGAAGACAGTTCACTGACAAAATAATATATGGGAATATCTAAAATAAAGAACAAATGACTGATATTTATATTGCCAAACATCCATAACAGAGGATTGTGACATGTCCTGAAGGATGATGAAGATGTTCTCATGTGGAAATATCTTTTTTGTCTATGCAGTCCGGACAGTTACATGTATGTCTTCTGCAATTACCCAAAATATTTAGACACATCAACTCATTGTACTTAAATTTGTAAAATTCCACCTGATGATGTCTAAAAGTGCTCAGTGACAAGAAAAAAAAACGTGCAGCCTCTGATCTGAAGAAAGTACTTGCAGGAGCAGTTTGATCTGGGTCTATGCTGTCTTTGCTGTGTAAAATAAGTTTGCTGTGGCAAATAGGTTCCTCTGCTTAGGGTAAATACAGTCTTCGCGAAAAGTGCAGGACTGCCTGACAAAACTGGCATTTTTTTCATTTTGTCCTGCAAAAAGTTTTAGTCTGTCTGACAAATGTCTTGTGAATCTTAGCAAAGAAAATAGTATACTGACAACAAATATGCCTTCAGTCCTGCAGATACTTATCTGTCCTGCAAAAGACAGTCTGTCTGACACCTGTCCTGCATCAGTAGAAAAGATTTCGTGAAGACTGTAAATAATGTATGGGATTCAAAAACAAAACAAAAATGAAGTGTATAAATTAGGTACTCCTTTATAATGCAGTATTCACAAATAACAATGAAGCGTTTTCACTTATACAGATCACAGATACTTGGGGTCAGTAGGGCAGTGCAGGCCCCAAAAAATATCTTGTATATACATGTATTTTTTCTCGAGTTATTTTTGTATTTTAGTACAACAGAAACACTGCTGATAAAATATAATCATATTCTGTGACTTCTGAAAAGGTTCTAAAAAACATCACATTTCTCGCAAATGGTAATATATGGGTCCATATATTACCATTTGCGAGAAATGTGATGTTGGATGACAGATGGATGGACAGACACACGGACGTCCAATGTGAAACCATAATACCCCGCCACTATTGTGTGGCGGGGTATAAAAAGGAAGTACCATGAATAATTAAATACAATATGATCACATACTAGAATTGGGTCCATATATTACCATTTGTGAGAAATGTGATGTTTAGAACCTTTTCAGAAGTCACAGAATATGATTATATTTTATCAGTAGTGTTTTTGTTGTGCTAAAATACAAAAATAACTCGAGACAAAATATATACAAGATATTTTTTGGGGCCTGCACTGCCGTACTGACCCCAAGTATCTGTGATACAGATGTACACATCAGTATTTTCTTATTTCAGCTGCCCTCTAAGGCCTTTGAAAATTTGTCATCATATTCGAATAACAAAGGTTCAGTTTTTACATGCACTGTACTGCCACACCCGCATTATCTGACCCATACAGTATTGCATCTGCAGACTGATCAACTTCATACTGTTTAAATAGCCAGACTACATGTAGATAGACTTTGATTGGACAGCCCATATTTGCAGGCTGATCTGGGCCGTTGCTACTTGCATATGCTTGGAAGATACCCGCTTTCTGCATATGAATGTTGGTAGTTAATTGAAAGTTATGCTAAACAGTTTCTATTACTTCATCTAAAGCTCTTACATTTGAAACATGTTACCAAAGTTATATTGAGAAAATTCTAGACCAGTTTGTACATAATTAGTTGTCCCAGTACTTAATTAATGGTCATGTCTGGTTTTGTTATCGCCAAACTTCAAAACGTAAACGACAAAAAAGATAGTTTCAGACATTTATTTTCATTTTGTTGTCATGAAATTCTTGCTGATTTATCTCTAATAAACCAATTTACTATCTACATCAAAACATATGAAATAATATGTTTGTCAGTGAACTGTCTTCGAATATGTCAGTGAACTCAACTGTCTCCAATTTTGTCGGTGAACTGTCTCCAAAATATGTGTTGATGAACTGTCTCGGTTTCCCACTGCGTCTCCACTGGAGACAATTTGCATGAAAATTCTGATCCAGTTTTCTAGGAAATTAAGAAAAATATCAATAAATTGTCGTCTGCTGAATAAAGCAAAAATGTGATAAAGGTTAAAAACGATAAATAAAAAATTAGAGATGTTATACTATAAACAGCTAGAGTAAATTTAATCCAATTAATGTATATGGGGCAAAATGACTAGGTGGGTGGGGCAACACCACTAGGGGGGGTGCAAATTGTCGGGTCAAAACAGCTAGCATCTAGGCAAGGAAGTTTTGGGGGTGGGGAGGTGCGGCATGTCAGAAACATGACATAATGGTTTCAATAGAAACAAAATACACATACATACCATACCTAACACTGTGAGACAAAATCTCACAGAATTTTGGACAGCCCTTCTGGACCCCATTTCCCATAAGATTTTCAAATCTCATAGAATTTTCATACCATTTAATAAGCTATTTTTTGAAGAACTGGAAATAAATCACACATTAGCATGGCTATCCCAAGCTTAATTTATTAAAATAATGGATTTTAACTTACTTGTGTAAGCTTGAAAGTGATTTTCACAAAAATCTCACAGAATTTCATCAAATCTCCACTAAAAATTTGCAAAATCTCACACACTTCTGTCAATAGCTAATGGCATGTATGAATACAGGATTAGAACCTGCACATGCAACACACCATACAATATGTCAATAATTTAACTTAATTAACTCTAAGGGTTTATAAAATCTGGTCAGGGGTCAATAAGAAGTACCTTAGAAATAAGGTATATAAAAAGCACATAGTAACATTCTATTTCCTGGGTAAAATAAAATGTGAAAACTGCCCCCAAAAATTTAAAAGCCTAACTAAAAATAAGAAAAAAAATAACTTACATGCAAGCAGGGCACCTTTTCGCTAAATCTAAGTCGGCTAAAAAAAAATACCCATCTGGTCAGAAAGATGCAAAACCCACCTGGTTCTGAAACATCCGGCTTGAAAAAGGTCCAAGCTGGAAAGACGCGAAGAGTAGGGAATTTAGAACTGAAACTCACTGCAACATGGTTTTCTGCAATTTCTTCGACAGATCCACAGCTGACTGACTACTGCTATCTTCTACAGTCTTCCTGTTCAATATCGTTAATGATGGAACTTCCGTCATTTTTTCCAAGACTTGTGTTTCGTGTTTAAATAACTTTAATACTTAAACTTTTAACCGTTTGTTTTTCCTGGTTTATACGACACTGCGGCTAAAATTACAGACAGATATAAGGAAATTTAAGGAGTGGAAAAATCAGGGTATATTGTTTTTGTTTAATTGATATTATTATTATTATTTTCCAAGTCATTTCATATCATAAAAGAGCAGAAACTTCTATCATTTGGTGAAATTGTAAATACGAAACTTTTCCCATAATTTGACTATTAGTACAGGAGTCGTATATGAGCCTGGTCAAACTAAATACAGAAAGAAACAAATCCACATACGCTTTCGACATCACACTGAGAGATTTTTTTTTTTTTTTTTTTAAATGAAAATATTTATGATTGACCATATCTTATCAGAAGTCAGTTGTCACTTCTGTTTCTGTGTTTTATTCTCAAATATGTATCCTAAATTCAAATTAATGCCAAAAATCGATCTTTATAGTAAACGGTTTATTGTTGTTGTTTTTTCTTTAATTTTGGTTTAAGAAAATATTGTTTTTATTTTTCTTTTCTAAATTTAAATAAATGATGTTTCACAACAATATTGTGAAAATTTCAGAAAAATTTGAACAAGCGGAACTTTTTAAAAACCTGCCTCCAAGTTACATACCCCACAGATTACTATATAATTTTCATTCATTTTAACTGCGGGAAAAAGTAAAAATATTTGATTCTTTTAAAACCAATGACTAGAATAAAACTTGACTTGAACTGACAGTGGTTTCTGAGAAATGCAAATTTTGATTTTCAAATCTCAGAGACCTTGGGCCGATGTCCAAATAATGACCTCAACGATCAATATTGATGTCAGTAGTCAATAGTTATATGTGTCCTCTGTCACTGTGGCCTACTGGTGCAAATTTCTAAACGATCTCTTTAATCTGTAATTTTCTATTTACTATTATTATTATTATTATTATTATTATTTTATACATGTATATAGGCCCGGGGCAGTGGAGAATAACCCCTGGGACAGAATTTCGATGTCAACAGATACTTTTTATCATTGTAGTCCAATGTGGAAAGTTTCAAAAAAAATTTTTTTTTTCATTACTTTATATATGTCTATAGCCCCAAAGCAGGGTTAAACCTTGTTTTAAGGAACCGTTTGGTCTGTCCAACATACTGCATTCCTCAGCCTCCTTAGCTGCAAGTGAGAACATATATAACATCCTCTGATTTTCAGTCTAAATCAGAGTTGTTAACAACTGAAAATTGTCTATGATTAACCGAGGAAATTATAGTTGACCGACAAATTGAATGATTGCAGCAGTTGCAACGCTTGGCATTGCACTTAGAAATATTAGGGTACATACTGTTCCTTTTATACAGATTCTTATATTTTAGAAGTATAGGAGATTTAATTGGATAAAGTCTAATTCTAAGGTGATTACTGAAAATATTATAATTGGAAGCGCCATATAAATTTATAGATGATACAGAGTGACGTTTCAAATGTGAAACGTTAACAGTAGGTAACAGAGAGTTAAATCTAGCAGTAGAACGGGGAATTTGTAAAGAAGAAGCAGAATGTTGCCTAATAGGAGAAATAGTAATTTTTAATCTGTTAGTGATACTCATATAGTTGTATAGGAAGTAATACCATTAGATAAAAAGCAGTATTCGTACCGGCTATTATAGGCATAAGTAGCGATGCAAACAGGCGGTAGGATCGATGGATACAGAGTATAGCAACAACCTACAATACATAACTAGGTCTAATACAAGTTGTTATATAACAGGGTGTTCAACTATTTTAAACGTCATGTTTACTATGCTTCAATAAATAGCTTTATTTACTATGTTTCCAAAAATAACTTTCTAGAACAACATGTTTACAATAACATGATGTTTATGTTCTTGATTCTGGATTGAGTTATTTTTTGGCATGTCATAGAATATTTAGAACTTTCTTGACTGAACCTAGAAAATAAGAGATCCTTGTAGTAAATTCTTTTTCTAGAACGTTCTTTGATATTATATAAGGAGGGAAGATTTTCATCTGGGCATCTTTCTATACTTTCACTGGAAATTATTCTATACTGGATTACTTTAATATTTTATTCATTCTGGACTTAAATTCTGAATTCAGGAACTTTAAATTGTGGGATCAGAAACTGATATTCAAAGGATTTGTTTTATAAATTCTCATGGATTATTTCAGAGGGACTTTGTGACATAAACTTGAAAGGTACTGTCTACTTACATTCTTTTGTTTTGAATCTTGTCTCTTTTTTTTTGTGAATAAATATTGTTAGTATTTTAAAGCTTGTTGCTGGTTTCACTTTCATTTCTTTCTCGTTACGCCTGGCTCGTAACAACGTCCAAGGAAACGTAAAGTAAGAAATTATTATAAACGGGATACGAATACCGGTAAATATCTTACCTTCAATGAGGTATAAATTAGAATCATGAGGAAGAGGAATACGAAAGGTGATTGTAAAGTGCAAACTCTGGCACTTGAAATAAAAACACCATTAAATGAATGTACGGGGAGACTTTCTAGGGTCTCCACACGGCACAAACACAACAGGCGTGGTATGCAAAAAAACTAAGAGAAAAGTCCAGTGAGTGCCACAACCACAAACCGCAGCCCTTCCCAGACCCCAAGAGGAAGAGGAAACCGACAAATCTAAAAAAGCACAAACCGAACAAACATACGAAAAACACTAAGATTAGCTCTCTTTAAATAACAGAAAGGCCTCTTCGGCACTAAATTAGGTATAGTTAAGCTTATATTGCAAACCACTGGGTCGGTATCTCTGCTGGTAGATGATTCGTTCGTCCCCGTGGATATCATCAGCTCAGTATCAGTTCCTAAGTGCTGAGGTTGATATTGCGGTGTTAACGTCAGTACTTAGGTACTGAATTAAACAATTATTTTTATACCTCAATCTTTGTTATAGTACAAATTGAAAAAAAAAAAAAAAAAAGTTCTAAAACTAGGATTGACTTGTCAAAATGACATGTATCTTAGCGGGTTCGGGATCCACTTTTTAGGCTTATTTTGCTTTCTGTATGTCTTGCTGCTTTCCAAGACATACGCATCATACGTTTCATTTCCAAACTTTTGGAGTTTAGCCACACTGATGAAGTTTAAATAACAGAAAGGCCTCTGTGGCACTAAATTAGGTATAGTTAAGCTTATATTGTTTAGGATTGGTCATTGTCAATAATGACAGACGAACTTATTATATATTATTATTACTTTCCGTTGGTTTCCAGCCCAACCGTTGTTTGACAGACCTTATATTCTGCAGTTGACTTTGAAGTGACATCCTTAATGTATACACTGATTTTTTTTTTTTTTTTTTTTGTCTAAATCCATGATTGCCTGATAATTAGCTGGAACAATGCTGAACAAAAAGAAATTAACAGCTTTAAAAAATCTAAGAAACACTTACACTTATATAAAATGGACAAACTACTAAAGGTGCAAACAGACGACAAACTGTGTCTTTTTGCTATATTTTATCGTCTTTTTTCTCCTTTTTGCGTCTTTTTTTTTTTTTTTTTTTTTTTTTTTTTTTTTTGCCTTTTCGCGTCTTTCCGGTCCTTTCCGGTGTTTAGGAACAGATAGGACAGTACCTGCGCCGGTACCTAGATTTACCAAAACGAAATCGAAATACCGGAACAGACTATTAAATGTATAGGGAAAATTTTGTTAGTTAGTAAATGCTGCGGCGAAATGGATGACGAAGTATTTTCCTAAATAATGATATAATATATAAACATACATACAATATATAATCTGCACTCAGGAGGAAATTAATGCATATGACAAATGATTAAGACTCATTAATGTGACGCCTTCCAAATACCGGAATGGGTCATTAAATATGTAGGGAAAATGCTGTTTGTCAATAATTTTGCGGCGATATGAATAACAAAATATTTTCTCAAATAAATATAATATATAAACAAAAACACAGTATAAAATCCACGCAAAAGAGGAAATTAATAGTAAATGAATAAGCCTCATTAATGAGACGCTTCCGAAATACTAGATCTATTATAAAATATAGAGAAAATGCTGTTTGTTAATAATTTTGCGGCGGTATGAATAATAAAAATGTTTTCTCAAATAAATATAATATATTAACATACATACAGTATAAAATCTGCACTGAGGAGGAAAATAATATCAAATTATTATGCCTCATTTACTGAGACGCCTCCAAAATACCGGAACGGACTATTAAAAATATAGGAACAAATGCTATTAGTCACTGATTTAGCAGAATATACTCTTAAATACCATTTAGAAGAGCCAAACTACCTATGCATGTAGGCCAGTTATTTTTTTTTTTTTTTTTTTTTTTTTTTTTTTTTTGTTTTTGTTTTTTTTATTATTATTATTTTATTTTTTTTATGTTTATTTATTTATTTTTATTTTTTGTTTTTCTACTGATTAATACCACATTCCGCGGCTAAGATAAACTGTCTTAATCAGAACTTTAAAGGACCGCAAACAGATACAAAAAAACTTTTTTGATTAGAAGATTAAAGGACCGCAGACGGTCGGACGGACTGACTGACGGACGGACAGACAGACAGACCGGCAGGCAGGCAGACAGACAGACAGATAGATAGATCAAGACTTTTTTTTTAACTAATGATTGATATTTGGGATATTTTTTCTTGTTAATGCCCCAAATATAGGTTGCTGGTGCTCGTTACAACCGCCTCATAGTACCCACAACCTATGTCTCCGAACGGTCTCCCTATTTGCCGACAAGAACCGACAAGAAGTGACCAGAGCGACAAGAAGTGACAAGAGGTGACAAGATGGTTTTGGATGCATTTACTGGCATATATAATATAATATATTACATATTACATCTTTTTGCACCCATTAGAATTCCTTACACCAGGGCTTCCGTTAAGCGGACGTACGACGTATATTACGCCCTGAGATTGCCACCGGACGTCCAAATTGAACTTCAAAGACGTACCGCGGACTTCCGATATTTCTTTTGTCCGTCTGAAATCGATACCCGAGACGTCCAAAAAAACTGTCAAAAGGCCCGCCCACTTTTAACCAGTTGTATGATGTTTGCCCCGCCTACTTACCGGAAATTCGCTACCTGTGTCGACTGAGCTTTAAGGACGTCCCACTTTCCGCTTGCGGGAGTTTTATTGACAGCTGTGTCAAGCGTCGCGGCACCCTTTTGATGGCTGCGTGATCACTGCGTGTATTTGTCACGCGTGCTGAGTTGATTAATTGATGTTTTTATAATTAAATTTTCTACTGCGACCCCGAAAATATTCGTTGAAATTATATGAAGTCATTATTATTTTTTAATATTCACGTCTTAAAATCTTAAATTATTATTTTGCTAAGAACGTGTGTCGTCTGCAACACTTCCGGGAATTGCCGAGTGAAATTCTATAAATAAATAAGTAACAATTATGCACAAAACGCAAAATTGAAATCTATTCGAATTTAGAAGTTTACGTTTGTCATGACAACAAAAGCAATTTTTCAAATGAAAAGAAAACATTTTTCGTCAAAATTTTCGGAAAACCCGTTTCTAAATGCGTAGCCTTGTTCCGGTTGCGCTGTTTACCAGCGCGGAAAAGACGCAAAGTAAGTCTAAATATAGGCGATTTGTGATGGTTTTGCTTGCTTTTCTCCGCGAACGAACGTTTTGCTGTTGGTATTTCATCGAGAGCTGCCTTTAATTTGTTTGTTGTTGCTCGAGTCGGCGTCGTTTTCCCGCATTTTTTGTGAAGTAAGCAACTCGTTCGCTCGTGTTGATCAGCTTCAATCCGAACAAATATTTCATTAAATACATTTCTGCAAAATAATTTCAGCATAGTTTATTTTTAAGAAAACATGTTTTGGGTGTTTTCTCTCATGTATTTTCTTTTCTTTTTTCTTTCTCTGGGCTTTGAAACGAATGCGAAGTTGTACCAATGTTGATGCTTTCTCTAAGGTCCGATATACAAGTACAGGCTTTCCAAAAAGATGCGATCGAATTTTAATAAGCGATGAGGACATTTTTAAAACACATCTAAGAGAAGCGTATATCATGATGATTCTGTGTGACACTGAAATAAGAACCTATGTTCTACTAAAGAAAGGGCAGACCGCCGCAGCACGGAAAAAAAGTGGGACTTCCTAGATTTTCCAGTGGGACTTCCAAATTTGAGGGGTAGGAAGTCTGGGACTTCCTGAGTCTGGAAGTTAATGGAAGCCCTGCCTTACACCCCACCTGCCCGCATGTCTATGGATTTTTTATTATTATTTCTAAACCGTTTCTCAACTGCTAGCAGATATTTCAGATATATTTTAGAAATTTTTTGTCAGAAATAAATTCGATTCTTACAGTATGAGATGAGAAAGTATGTATTTACGAAAAAAAAAATACTTTCATAAAATATAGATTCCCGTTATATGGAACCCCGTTATACCCACAAACAAGGCATTGGTGCTTCACCAAATTGTCTTGTGGTAGATTCTTTAAATCAAACCGGGCCGACAAGAGAAAATGATGTTTATACTAAATAGTTTCTGATTGCTAATATGTCTTTTTGATTTGTGGAATAATGATAAAATGTCAGAGGAAACGACTTGCATGAAAAGGAATCTAAGATGGCGTTGGGCCAAGAATGTCAGTGTATAGAAGAATCAGATTTTCTTGTCGGTAATATTGTAGGTGTACCTACGGACAAAATAACGCGATGCGTATACTATATAGTTTCTGACGGTCTAGTATATCTCGTTGATTCATAAAATTCTGAAAATAAAAATGTAATAGGAAATAACTTATATGAGCATTTTTTTTTAAAAAAATATAAAGGAACGGTTCGGACCTATATATGAGCATCAGGATTTCTTGCCGGTAATTCTAATAGTGTAGGTGTTCTTGCCGACAAGAGCGTGATATTTGATAGATCCAAAGAAAAGCCTAAAAACTTTTTTGTCTAAACCAGTTGTTGGAAAATAAAATCAAAGAATAGTTTATAAGAAGCTGTTTTCTATTTCTCATAAGATGTAATTTGCCTGCCATTTCACTATCACACAAAATTTGGAGAGTCTTGTCTGTTTAAAAAAAAATTAATAAAATAAAGATAATACAATATAATATTAGCCATGACACGAGATGCTGGTAATTTTCGTCCTCCGTAAAGACATTCTTCAATTGCGCATAAACAACCATCTCGTAGAACTAGATGTCTGATTCTTGGTCCAAACCTTTTTTCTGGGTCTAAACTACATGTGTACGAACAGCGAAGGTTCTGGCGGGACTGCACGGATGTCCCGGCACGGATTCGCAGTCGCGCCTGAGCCTTTTGCTTTTCACATAAGTAAAATGGAATTTAAGTTCCATTATCACAGGTGCTGGTTCATATAATATGCACTTAATGGAACTTTGCTCCTTCAAATGAGAGAGAGAGAGAGAATAAACAACAGAATTAATTATTGGAAACTGGGAATTAAAAATTGATAAATAGTTTAGTGTCATTATGTTATACATTTCTCGTGTCAAAGCTATGTTGGCTTATATGTATTATGAAAGCTATACGCAGTGACAGGCCAAGCCGCTTGTGGTTAGTCGAACCAAGTAGCTCAAAACTGAGTCACAGCAATTATCTTAATGACTGGCGTGTCTTTAATGAATGAATGAATGATCCGTAAACTGTTCTGTTCGGTTCTGTTTCTTTACATACATAACTCGTATGGATAAACTAGCACATGGGCGTAATAGTTACTCCCCTTAAAAAAAAACGTTTTATTTTCTGAGGTAGGGGACATCGGGTTAGGTTTGTGGACTTGATAGTGATATCTCCTCCAAGCCCAGTAAAATTTTATTTCTTTTCTTTAAATAATAAAACGAAAAGTTTAGAAGTTTATTTAATTTAAGCTTAAAACAATGAACAGCAAATGTGATAACAGAAATCGCCTGGAGTGATATCAGTCTTTAAACTTTAACCAGTGGGTTAGGGCTTGATTGTATGTCTTTGGCTTGACCCGCCGTGGTTCAGCTATTGGTTTTCATTTACTCTGACATACAATAGAATTAGGCATGAGTACTCGTCTTTGTTTATCATGATTAATTTGATTTTTATGTTTTCGCTTTGATGCATTAACTGAGTTGGGAGCCTTTATACGAACCGAATTTTTATGTATTTCTGTATTAAGAGTAGCATCGGGTCCCAGGGTGAAGTTGGCTAGCTGTAAAAGTGCTTTACAGCTAGTTTATTCTACTGACCGTTCTAAGGCGGTGTCCCGGTGTTAGCCTTACTCTTTGTTGCTTTGTGGTTTATTCTACGAGGCGATTTGTTTTATGTCTTACCTTGTGTTATTTTGTTCTTGTGTTTTTCAGTCCTTTTAGCATTGCGATTACCTTGCTTGGGGAAGAGTGAGCTAATCTTAATGTTTTTCGTACGTTTGTTCGATTTGCGCTTGTTTGGTTTTGTCTGTTTCCTCTTCCTCTTGGTGTCTGGGAAGGGCTTGGTTTGTGATTGTGGCACTCCCTGGACTTTTCTCTTATCTTTTTTTTATGAAATGGAAAACTTCGAAATGTTTTAATATTTTCAAACATGTTTGCACCTCTGGCACGGCCTAACAGCCTGTAAGTTAACTAAACATCTTTGGCAAGTAAAAATCAAAGACACCAAAATGCTTTCTGAACAAGTATAGAACCTCTGGCAAGGCCTAACAGCTGTAAGTTAACCAAATTTGTTTGAAAAATATTCTTAATTAACAAAAATTTAAAATGAACACATTGCACCGCAACGCAATAAACCTCTGGCACGGTCTAACAGCCTGTGTTAATTATTGCCTGCAAGTTGCTTTCTGTAACACACCTGGAACCTCTGGCACGGCCTAACAGCCTGTAAGTTAACCAGGTGTGTAAGAAGAAAATAATATGTTTTATAGCTCTATATACCGTAATTTTAGAATGTACTGAATAAAAATAAAACAGACCTATAGCGGGGAAATCTGAGCATGTTATCAAACATATGAAAACATGGTCCACCACCTGATGAGACTTGCCGAGGAGTCGAAAAGGTTTCTTTTATCTAAAAAGTGACAAGTCAACACTTGTTCAACTACTTTTTTGTGGTATTTTAATTTAGTTTGAAAAAATGAGGGACGGCCAAATCCCGCTTCTAGATACCAAAGTTAAAATTACCGACAAGAAACATTCAAATTACCGACAGGAAAGTGTGAGTAAAATGTGAGCTTGTTCTCTTGTCGGTAAATCGGGAACTAAGTTCAATAGAAGTCTGACTGCATTTTGACTATGTGTGCCATTTAAATGCATCAATAAGATAAGATAAATTTCCTAAAATATACTTAGAAACATATAAATATTACAATAAAAAAAAAAAACTTCTTGTCGGCCCATGTCAGTAACATCTCAAACTGGATATACCATTAGCCCATTAAATCTCTTGTCGGTAAATGCGGTTTGTTTTCTGTTGTGATAATGTCTTCTTCTTACAATTAAAACTCCATTAAGTAAATTAAAAGTAGGTTCTAAGATTAGAAAATTATCCAAAACATACTTTTGAACATTTATATGCACAAGAAAATAGCAAAAAAAAAAAAAAAAAAAAAAATGTGTCTTGTCACCATGAAATATCTCTTGTCGGTAAATGCGGCTAATCATCTGAAGAAGAAGTGTTCCCTTTTCTTTCCAAAATCCTTTAAATTGGTCGGGTATAAAAGCCAAGTCCGATCCGATCCGCCGATCATTTTTCTGCCGATCATAAATTTTATTTTTGTCATTATATCTAAGCTATGATTCAAATGTCCAGTATATGGGTTTCATATGATCATATTATATAATCGTAATTTACATATTATATATTTATATATTATTAAAATCATTGCTCTAGTTTTTGATTGAGAGCGAATTTTTCTCGTTTCAGGGGTATAAAAGCCAAACTCGGAAGAAAAATAGCCGAGAGAGATTTCTTGATTTTTTTTTGTCTCTATTATGTCCTTTTATAGAACAGACTTAACTATAAATGCTGAAATTTTAGTTCATGTGCATTGTGATTCATCGTATATGCATATGTTTCAATAAAATCAGTTTGTTTACCAAATTAGACGCATCTATAAATAGACCTGTAAACAATGACGATACTTACAACAACGTCCTGAAATGAGACGAAATTGGGGAATTTTCTGTTTTAAGAATATCAAATAGATATTAATATCTGTATTAATATTATTTCTCCTTTTTCGTCTTCTGTCCTGTCTTTTTTTTTTTTTTTTTTTTTTTTTTTGTACAGTGGTACTTGGGTCATTTTGTATCTTTCATATTCGTTGCGGTCCGGCGTTTCTAGTTTTAGAATAGTATGCGTGCAAAGCAAATATGGACAGAAAAAAAGCTAAAATAGCTTATATATGACATAATTTTCAAATGCAAGAAACTAATTATGTTCTAGTGACCATTTATTCTCTGAGACAGAGCTGATCTCTGTATATATTAGCTTCACTACTGAGATAACTGTAACAGGTGAAAAAATGGAAATAACATTTTTCCCCAACCGGGGATCGAACCCGGTCCGCTGGACTCAGTCCTACACTCTACCGCGTCGCTATAAAAGCCGGCTTGTACCGCAAGGCAGTACAAGTGTAATATATATCTATACCCAGTGACATTCTCCCCCTCCAACTTGAAATTCGTCCTTGAATTTCTAGGAGTCCGAGAATCACGTGAAATGAGACTCAAGGAGTTTTATGCACACATGTGGGTTATTTACGGTGGGCGCCAAATGTAACAGGTGAAAAAATGGAAATAACATTTTTCCCCAACCGGGGATCGAACCCGGTCCGCTGGACTCAAAGTCCTACACTCTACCGCGTCGCTATAAAAGCCGGTTTGTAACGCAAGGCAGTACAAGTGTAATATATATCTATACCCAGTGACATAACTATGATTTTTTTTTTTTTTTTATATATTTACTGGACTTGGCTTTTAAACCCCCGGAAAACAGAAAACTGCTTAAAAATGAAATCCAAAAGCATTGAAAAAAGAAATATCTTTTGTCAACTATTAATTAAGCAATGTATGATAATATAAAACTGATATACTGGACATTTGAATTATAGTTTAGATATAATGATAAAAATAAAATTTATGATCGGCAGAAAAATGATCGGCGGATCGGATCGGACTTTGCTTTTATACCCAACCCTTTAAATTTCAACAAAAGGGATTTCTACTTTAAGACAAAATTGGTTTCTAAGGCCAGAAAAGCATATAAAACATATATATATATATATATATATATATATATATATAGAAACTGGCCATGATATGAGGTGCTGGAATTTAAACCTAGTTATGTGGCGGAAAAATTTAACCGAGATATGAGGCATATATATTATATATATATATAAAACCTCACAATGGTATTATATATGTCGCCCCACAAACATAATGTTCATGAAAATACAAATTCTTTGTTTTTATGTGCTTTCTCTAATTCAATACGCATGCAAACTTCGATGTCTCTACACTTATTAAGTGGCGAATAAGTATCTCGGAGTATGTGTAGAATTGTGAGCCACAACTAATGCAGGTTAATACTAATTCTTCGGGTTTTTTTTTTTTTTTTTTTTTTTTTTTTCAGTAATGAATGATTTGAATCATATACTTTTCTTTTATTTGTTTCTCATTTGTTCGTTCCAAACATCTTAGAAACGCTTATTAGGGCTAATTATACTTTGCGGAACGGAATGGAACGGAACAATTTCAGGGGCACACAATGGGGAATACATATAAAATTATAATATTTGTTCTTGACCACAGTTTTGGAGAATATTTTGGCTTATTATCGATTACAAGTTTATCGTCTTGAACATCAAACTATTTTGAATTGTTTTTAAATAATAATAGTTCGTGATTTGCCATTTATGGACTTTGTTCCGTTCCGTTCCGCAAAGTATAATAATTATATTTAACGGAACGGAACAAGAATAACCAGAACTGCTTTCAGCTTCCAGTAAGTTAGAAAAACAAATTTTGTGGGGGATTTGGTGGGTTAGTCGAATCCCCTTTTGACCCAATATTTCATTTTCATGGGAAATTTTGGGTACATTTTAAATTTTTGATAAGTTTGGAATGCCATATTGACCCTAAATTTTCACACACCTTATTCTTTATATTATATTCCTTTAACAAGTCCATTTTACTACCTGCGAAATGTGTGCAAAATTGTTGGGTGAGTGGCAACAGTGTTGACCCTGATCAGACGCCGCATTCTGTGGCGTCTTATCTGGGTCTACATTGCCCAGGCCTGTCCGAATACGTAGAGTAAGGACGGGTATTTGATCAAATCGAACCTCTTCGAAGTCATACAGGATCCGCCCCTGATTCATGAAAATGCAGTTCCACATTCCATTTCGCAGGGGTCCGAGTCGTAAAATTGAATTATCAAGGCATATGCAGTTAGCTCCCTTTAAAGAGTACACATACAGAGTGAGGGCCTTACCCCCCATTTACCAGGGTGCAAATAAATATTAGTTCTGTTATTCTTTTCCATTATATATAATTAATGAAAACATTATAATTATTGACTTACAGAGTAAGAACTTTTGTTGTTGTTTTTTTTTATGTAAAGTATTTTGTCTTTATCTTTAGCATTCAATATGCAAAAACCAAAACCATAATTGATTCAACGAGTTAAAAAAAAAAAAAAAAAAAAAGCAAAAACAAAAAACAAAACAAAAAAAAAAAAAAAAAAAAAAAACGCATATATATATCAGGATATCGGAATCGGTTTTGTTTAATGTCCTCGCGGATATTCTAGGAAGGGTCTTCCCGGCTAGAAACCAATACTAAGTTATGTGGATAAAGTGTCTCAAGGACATGACACTTGGTGCTAGCGGGTATCGAATCCGCGACTTCTCGATTTCGAGTCCGATACCTTACTACTGCACCACAGCGCTCCACAAACCTACAAGCATCAAAGTATTTACAGCCAGCGGAAACCTAGACAAACACGTTATACCGTACATTGTATGTGAGCAACGATCTTCAGTGTTCAGTGAAATCTTTTAAAATGCTAACCTGGCCATAAGCAACCTTTTCTTTATTGTCATTTTTCTCAGAAAAGAGGGGGTCACATACACAGATACTTGGGGTCAGTAGGACAGTGCAGGCCCAAAAATATATCTTGTAAATATTTTTTCTCTAGTTATTTTAGGACAACAGAAACACTGCTGATAAAATATAATCATATTCTGTGACTTCTGAAAAGGTTCTAAAAAACATCATATTTCTCGGTAATATATGGTTCTAAAAAACATCATATTTCTCGCAAAGGTAATACATTACCATTTGCGAGAAATATGATGTTTATTTAGAACCTTTTCAGAAGTCACAGAATATGATTATATTTTATCAGCAGTGTTTCTGTTGTACTAAAATACAAAAATAACTAGAGAAAAAATATTTACAAGATATTATTTTTGGGCTTGCACTGCCCTACTGACCCCAAGTATCTGTGGTCACATATGGTAGATTAGCCATAGCGCCTTTAACTAAATGTACTTACCCTCTTCATATTAATAAATAAATAAAAATACAAGAAAGCAGTCTGCCCATCAAAACGGCTACTCATGTTTCTAAATACTGTGAAACGTATTTAGTCATCCCTCTGTAGATGCTCATGGGTCTGCCCAGATACGCCACCGGGCGACGACACGCAATTCCGGGACGTTCGCATTTCCAGTACATTATAAGTGAAGATACCCAGAAAATGTAAGTCACAAAGTAACATTTCCCTTGCCCCGCATGAAGAAACCACGTGTTCGTAACGGCGGGAAATCGCCTAGAGAGAAAAAAGAAAAACCAAACTTATGTTCGTTAAATTATAGCGCCTTTTCTCGTCAGAAATGCATACGAAACTGACACGTTACAAAAAATAGAACCTTACTATTGGGACAGATATGCCTATGCAAACAGTGTAGACCCAGATCAGACGCCGCTACGAACAAGGGAATGAAACTTGGGAGAACAGCGAACAACTTGGGGGAAATTTGGAAAATACTTTTAGAACAAAAGTACCTGTGCGACCGGTGAAGACTTAAGATTAGTCTCGCTGTTCGCTTGGGCTTTTAGGCCCTATGGGCTTTTCAAGATCGTCCTCCAAGTGTATACGTTTACTCGGATTAACTGGGAGAGTTTTTTGGAGAGTCTGCGAAACGCCGAGATTCGGAGTAAAAAGGTTTTTTTTTTTTTTTTTGTTCTTTTACCTGAGCCGTACAGTATCTACCCAAATTAGGACGGTACAAAAATGTTGTTCATAAAGTATAACCTGGGAGAACATACGCGTTTGGTCCATATGCAGACAAATGAACATGTAGTTACAATATACCTTCACCTGTACCGTGGATATCATGGAGACCAGCCAGTTGTTCTGGATATTCTTGTTCCGTTCCGTTCCGTTGAATATAATTATCTGTGTGGATAATTATATTTTGCGGAACGGAACGGAACAAAGTTAATAAATGCCAAGACATATCCATTTTTACTTAAAAAAAAAAAAAATAAATGACATGTACCTGTTCAAGAGGATAAACATACATACATACATACATACATACATATGTGTAGTCACAAAGGAAGACAGATAGACACACACAGAGATAAACATACATTCGAAGCGGAGCCATACATACATACATACATACATACATCAGGGGACGTTTGACTCCCTTACACTTTGTTTTTTTTACTTGCTTCTGGAAGCTGAAAGCAGTTCTAGATATTCTTGTTCCGTTCCGTTCCGTTAAATATAATTATTAGTGTGGATAATTATACTTTGTGGAACGGAACAGTTTAGTAATGACAAAACTAGCCCCCGCCATTGGCATGTTTCATATAGTGCTCGGGTCGTACATAAGTACGTACTTCCGTCCCTCCGTCTATCTGTCCGTACGCGATTCTATTACACTCAGTTTCACATTTTTGTAACAAGGGTTCTGCATATTTTTCCTTCCATACATTCCTGTAGTGCAATGAAATCTTTAAATTTTGATCTTTTGAGTAACGTTGTCTCGCCTTATTTTACTTTGTTTGGTTGCTTAGGATGGCTGTGGTCTTTTTTTTTTTTTTTTTTTTTTTTTTTTTTTTGGTTTGGATATTTCCTGAGCAACTCTTTCTTTCATGTACAGTCTTAAGTAAATCTGCATGCTGCAAGAATTTTTTTTCTGACTTGTTGGAAGCTGAAAGCAGGTCTGGATATTCTTGTTCCGTTCCGTTAAATATAATTACCGGTGTGGATAATTATACTTTGCGGAACGGAACGGAACAAAGTTTAGTAATGGCATAACAAACCCCCACCATTTGAATGATACTTGTTTCATATAGTGCTCGGGTCGTACGTAAGTATGTACTTCCGTCTCTTCGTCCGTCCCTCCGTCTGTCTGTCCTTACGCGATTCTATTACTCAGTCGAACTAGACAGTGTCGAATTCGACAAGAATTGACCATGCTGATAATGTGACATTCAAGTCACGTGCAACGCGTAGCAAACTATCGAAGCAATGTTTTTCATCTATTCAGTTTGGATGAAATGTCCTAGAACCTGTCCATACGATCAATCCTGTCCCATTGGAAACGTAAAGGAAAAAATACACCCCGAACCCCGAAAAAAAAAACAAAAAAAAAAAAACAAAAAAAAAAAAAAAACGATTTTTTACAAGATTGTGAGTTTGCATATATGACCTGAATATGCCTATATATGATTCTAATGTGAAATGGAAAAAAAAAAAAAAAAAAAAAAAAAAAAAAAAAACATCCACGGAAAAGTATAATTTAAAACTGGATGAAGAAACACTGGAAAAAAAATCGTCTTTTTTTTTATATTTTAGCAACCGGATCCATCTTGGAATTTGCATACTAACCATCAAAAATGTCAAAATGAATAAAACACGTTCCTATAAAAAAAAAAAAAAAAAAAAAGAAATGAAAATAAAACAAAAGAGGAATGCGTCTTTGTATATCTCGCCATTGTATATATACACTGGCCAAGTTACGAGGTGCTGATATAAAACCTGATAAATTTTAACCGAAATATGAGGCATATATATTATATATATAAAGCCTCACAATATCATTTATAGACGGCGCCCAACGACATTACAATAACACACCCACCCTTTCCAATCTCCAAAATGGTTATATTTCTCATAAAAATGTGTGATACTTTTCTTATTCATACTCCAAACATGTTGTGGATGCTCGCTTGAACCGTCTCAATGAGGCTGTTCTAAAGAGTATCCACAACCTATGTCTTGGAGCAGAAATAAGAATAATATACCTGTAAACCCAAGTTTTCTATATATAATGTGGTGTTTAGAGGGGTGCTCATCACACGGACTTGTTAATATGATGATCGAGCTTTTGGTTCATGAAAATACAATTTCTTCGTTTTCTATGTGCTCAGTTCCATACAAATGCTATACTAATTTAGTTAAGACCTATGTCGCCGAACTTACATCTGCTGAAGGCTGTGTGGAATTGTGACCGACAACGTATGCAATATATATATATACTTCTTCTTTTTTCATTAATGTATTACTTTCTGACACAAATTTCAAGAATAACGATAATAGAATCGCCGCCGAGAGGTAGAACTAAAATTCGTCTGTCCTTGCGTACAGGCTAACTAAATTGACATTTTGTGGTGAAAAACATTGGCTTTTCTCTCGTCTGTCTCAAACATAGTTTGCTTGTTTTTCTTTTGTTCGTTCAAAATATAGATTACTGGCATATTAGAAACGCTTGTTAGGCAAAATTAATGAAAAACCGTAAACAACACTTTTGTGCAGAAATAGTAAGGAAAGATAATGGTATAATGGAAGGTATTTTATCTGTCACTTAATTCCGAGTAGTATACGTTCAATAGAAGTAACATAGGGCGAACAAAAATAATAAATGCTCAGGTGAGCTAATTACCAATGCAATATTCAGCTTTCATGTATAGCTTTGTACTAGCCCAGTCGCAAAACAAGGTGTGTCAGGTATATTCTTTTCATGGTAAATTTTAAAGGAATTCCTGTACTTAAACCAAACTGGTAGACGTTGATCAGACGCTAAACTCGGAGTCTTCGCTATTTGCAAATGACTCTGTTTGGGACCCTACGCATTCAGAGAATCTTGGATGCCTCGAACACCGATGGCTCGTTTGCAATGACTAATTCGAACTATTATTAGAGAATTCTTCCAACAGCTCAAGATATTAAACAGTGAAGTATAATTGGGGAGATATTACTAACATGGCTAAAATGACTTAAACTAACAATTAGTTTCATTCACCAATGAAACACTGATTTTTTTATTCTTTATTTCTGCTGCAGAAAAAGATTGTGGGTGCTATTTAGAACTGCTTTTATTAAGCCCTCTTCACAAGATCAGTCTTTCCAATTCAAAACTCTTGAACAAAACAAATTTGCATGGCACACTCGTATGACATAGTGAATACTTCATACCTCGAAAAACTTGAAAGGTGTTTTAAATTATGAAAACGTGATATTTGCACCATTCCTGCTATTAAGGCGGTTCCCAAGAATATCCACAATCCATGTATTGAATAAAAAAAAAGGAAGTGAATGCAATGAGCAGGAATCTATACTATAACCTTATACCTACCATCCAAGACACCAAAGGGAAAGAAAACTAACACTACATTTTTCTCTGTATAAAGTGGTGTTAACAAAGGCGTTCGTTGCACGGACATGTTATCGTGCTTAATTGTTCAAATGAGATTGTTTCGAGCAATATCGTACTTTTCTATCTGTTCAATTTCGGCAAAATTTGTCTTCCTGTATCTCAGGCTTTTATTAATCTCTCGGATTATGGGGCAATTCTCGGATCCTTGGACCACTATTTACACTGGTCGAACAAACACGTCCTCAAGATCAATCTTCTTGATCTAGACAGTGTCGAATTCGGTAAGAACTGACCATGCCTAAACTGTGAAATTCAACACATATCAAACTATCGAATCCAAGTTTTTCATCTATCGAATATGGACAAAACGTCCGAGAACCTGTCCATACGATCAGTCCTGTCCAACTGGAAATATAAAGAAAAAAAATAATCTCCAAAAAAAAAATAAATAAATAAATAAATAAATAATAATAATGAAAAAAAAAAAAAAAAAAAAAAACACGATTTTTTCCAAGATTGTGAGTTTGCATTTATGACCTGAGCATCATGAAAACATGCCTATATAATTTTGACCCCCTTAAACGCCATTTTTATATAGTAAAATTGGGGCTTATAGGGGTATACATTTTTTTTATTTCTACCCAAAACATAGATTATGGGTACTCATTAGAATCGCCTAACTATACAGTACCCACAATCTACGTTTTTAGCAGAAATATGAAAATTTTCATTTTTTTTTTTTTTTTTATCTGAAAATTTTCGTTTTTGGGTGATAAAATTTTCAGTATATTTGAATAAGCATGTCTTCGTAATGATATGCCTATATATGATTCTAATATTTATTTAAAAAAAAAAAAAAAAAAAATCCACGGAAAAGTATACATTAAAGTAAATGAAGACACACTGGAATAAAATTCGTATTTTTTGTATTAAGCAGCGGCTTCCATCTTGGAATTTGCAAGCTCACCGTCAAAAATGCCAAAATGAATTAAACCCGTCCCTATAAAATGATAACAGGGGAATGCGTCATTGTTTATATATATAACCTGGGCAAGTTATGAGGTGCTGATATAAAACCTAGTTAAGTGGTGGTAAATTTTAACCGAGATATTCCAATCTCCAAAGTGGTTATATTTCTCATGAAAATTTGTGATATTTTTATTATTCATACTCCAAACATATGTTGTGGGTGCTCATTTGAACCGCCTCAATGAGAATTCCTCCAACAGCTCCAGGTATTAAACAGTGAAGTATAATTAGGGAGATACTACAAAAATGACTGAAATGACTTAAGCTTACAAATATTTTCATTCACCAATGAAATACTGATTTTTATTCCTTATTTCTGCTGCTGTTGCTGCTTCAAAAATAGAAAAAAAAATGTAGGTGCTCATCAGAACTGCCTTTATTAAGCCCTGTTCACAAGATCAGTCTTTCCAATTCAAAATTCTTCAACAAAACACATATAAATGGCACACTCGTGTGACATAGTGAATACTTTCATATATACAAAATTGAAAGGTGTGTTTATGAAAACGTGATATTTGCACCATTATTGCTATTAAGGCAGTTCTCAAGAATATCCACTATCCATGCTTTGAATAAAAAAAAAAAAAAAAAAGAAAAAGAAAGTGAAGGCAATGAGCAGGAATCTATACAATTACCTTATACCTCCCACCCAAGACACCAAAGGAAAAGAACACTAACACTACATTTTTTTCTCTGTATAAAGTGGAATTTAACAAAGGCATTCGTTGCACGGGCATGGTATCGTGCTGAATTGTTCAAAATGAGATTGTTTCGAGCTATTGAACTTTTCAATCTGTTCAATTTCGGCTAATCACAGGCTTTTAATAATCTCTGGGATTATGGGACATATCTCGGATTCTTGGACCATTATTTACACTTGTCGAACAAACATGTCCTCTTGTCGAAGTAGACAGTGTCGAATTCGATAAGAATTGACCATGCCGAAACTGTGAAATTCAAGTCACGTGTCAACACGTATCAAACTATCGAATCCAAGTTTTTCATCTATCACGTCCGACAGCCTGTTTATACGATCAGTCCTGTCCAATTAGAAACATAAAGAAAAAATTACACTCCTAAAAAAAAAAAAAATAAATAAAAACAACACGATTTTTTTTCAAGATTGTGAGTTTGCATTTATGACCTGAATATGCCTATATATGATTCTAATATTTATTGAAAAATAAAAAAAAATCCACAAAAAAGTATACTTTAAAGTGAATGAAGACTCACTGGAATAAAATTCGCCTTTTTATTATTTTGGAACGGGTTCCATACTGGAATTTGCAAGCTTACCGTCAAAAATGCCAAAGTGAACTAAACCGGTCCCTATAAAATAAATTAAAAGAAAAGAAAAATGATGAAAGAGGAATGTATGGAACGCCATTGCTGTCTTATGCGTCATTGTTTATATATAAATATATATATATACATATACTGGCCAAGTTACGAGGTGCTGATATAAAACCTAGTTATTAACCAAGATATGATGCATATATATATATAATATGAATTTAATAGGTGCTACCTATATCCTTCAGAGGTGAGGTAGCCAAGCTCAATCACAAACAAAAGTTCCTTTTTTTCAATAGCCAAAAATCTACGTTATTCTCGTATGCATCCCCTCCAATCTCCAAATGAATGCTGTCCTCTCAAACTTTTCAAACTTTGTGTCAAAATGATAATTAACTTACAATGATTAGAGAAACTATAGACATTCTAAAAAATCTGCTGTTTGATACACAAACATGACATTATGACATTGCCTTTTACTAATACCACATTCTAAAAAAAAACTAGAAATTATTTTTTAGAAAAAACAAAACAAAAACAAAAGTGCCCCGAATCCTACCAGAATTGTCATTCTTGTACACAACACATCATCTCGTCCTGTTCTGCATTTGTACGAAGCAACATCAAAATATTCCACAGGGTATTCGTGTTACAGAGCAAAGACAAGAAATCAAATTCAAAGACAAGAAGAGGAGATAACTCCTAAAGTAAAAAAAGCTGAAGTTGTCATTCTTGTATGTGACATGTCATCTGGTCCTGTTCTTCAATACAACCAAGTATCATCAAAATATTCCAAAGAGTGTTTGACTTACATAGCGGACACTAAATCAATGCATAATCAGTGTCAAATATAACAAAGGGAGAAAACAGTAAAATAAGGAAGGCAGAGTTGTCATTCTTGTAAGAGACACGTTGTCTTGTTCTATTCTACAGTTCTACCAGGTACCATCGAAATATCCTGAAGGGTATTCCAGTTACAGAGCAGACGAGAAATCTATTTCAAACAAAACAAAGGGAGATAACTCCAAAAGTAAGAAAGGCAGAGGTGCCATTCTTGGAACGCGACATGTCATCTGATCCTGTTCTACATTTCTACCAAGTATCATAAAAATATTCCAAAGGGTCTTTGACTTATAGAGCGGACATGAAATCAGTGGATAACCACTGTCAGACATAACAAAGTAAGATAACGTCAAAAGTAAGAAAGGCTGAGTTGTCATTCTTGTACGCGACACACCGTCTGGTCCTGTTCTACATTTCTACCAAGAATCATAAAAATATTCCAAAGGGTCTTTGACTTACAGAGTGGACATGAAATCAATGGATAACCACTGTCAGACATAACATAACTGCAAGCCAATGCACCATGCCCTGCCACACAGGGACATATTCCCTATGCACTTCTGTAGTATAAGGGCTGAAAACAAACTAAGTTAAACATGAAGAGAAGCAATAAACAGTTATTTCATAACTCCAAAAAAAAAAAAAAAAAAAAAAAAAAAAAAAAAACATAAAAAAAACATCAAAAAGTCTAAGTTAAAAATGCAATAAAAAGTGATAAAAAATAATTTCAGGATTCTGAAAAAAAAAACAAAATGCATATCTTCAGACCATCCTAAAAGCATGTGTGAAGTTTCAAAAGGATCGGCCTGAAAATGTAGGAGGAGTTGCGCGTACAAGGTACATACTCCCTTTACATTTTTGTAGTATTAGGGCACGAAAAAAGTCTAAGTTAAAAATGCAAAAAATGTAATAAAAAGTAGTTTCAGGATTCTGAAAAAAAATAATATGCATATCTTCAGACCATCCTAAAAGCGCCTGAAAAGTTTCAAAAGGATTAGCCTAAAACTGTAGGAGGAATTGCAGGCAAAAGGTACATACTCCCTATACATTTCTGTAGTATTAGGGCTCGAAAAATGTCTTAGTTAAAGACACATTTTTTTCCTTCTTTGGCTAGACCCCCCCTTCATGATCACCCCCAATATACAGTCCTGATAACAGAGTGCACATCAAAGGCTTATCTTATCTAAGTGATTATGAAGCCATTATAAGGATGTTAAGGCTCCTTAGGTGGGGCCCTATAAGGGTTAATTCATGTAATTGAGCAGTATTCAATATGTTACATTTGAACTAAATAAATTCATTTGCAAATTTTGCATTTAATTTGTTGATTTGTACTGTATCACTTTATTCATTTATTTATTTATTTTTTTTTTTTTTTTATATAGTTTTTTTTTTTTTCCAAAATAAAAGTGTTGTTTTTTCTTGCATTGTGAAAAATACAAATAAACTGAAATAGAAATATAAAATAGAAAGAGGGCATTTGATGATAAAATTAACATATAATAGGCATAAATATCTGTATTTCTCCATTAACATGTTGTGGGTATTCATTAGAACTGCCTGGGAGAGGCATTTCTAATGAATATCAACCAGCTATATTTTATTGAATAAACAGAAGAAAAATCATCAAATTATCACCAAATTATCCACTTTATCTGTTTCTCTGTCTTCATCATAAACTTTGCTTATATCAAATCTAATTTCCCCTTATCAGTCCCCTACCTGTAAGGGTGGCCAAAGTCACCAAGAATTTTTTATCTTAATCTCCTTATGGTCATTAGCGTGTTATGCAATCCAAAATGTGTCTTTAAAAATAAAAAAAATGTGATAAAAAATAATTTCATATTCTGAAAAAAAAAATATGCATATCTTCAGACCATCCTAAAAGCACCTGTAAAGTTTGAAAAGGATTGGCCTAAACCTGCAGGAGGAGTTGGGGGCAGAAGGTACATACTCCCTATACATTTCTGTAGTATTAGGGCTCAAAAAAAGTCTAAGTTAAAAATGGAAAAAAAGTGATAAAAAATAATTTCAGGATTCTGAAAAAACAATGTGTATATCTTCAGACCATCCTAAAAGTGCCTGTAAAGTTTCAAAAGGATTGGCCTAAAACTGCAGGAGGAGTTGCGGGCAGAAGGTACATACTCCCTATACATTTCTGTAGTATTAGGGCTCGAAAAAAGTCTAAGTTAAAAATGAAAAAAAAAAAAATGTGATAAAAAAAATAATTTCAGGATTCTGAAAAAACAATATGCATATCTTCAGACCATCCTAAAAGCGCCTGTAAAGTTTGAAAAGGATTGGCCTAAACTGTAGGAGGAGTTGCGGGCAGACGAATGGTGGGCGCGCTGACAGATGGACAGACGGGCAGACGGACGGATGGACACTAAAAATTTCAGAGGGTATAACATAATACCCCGCCACTTTTTTGGTGGCGGGGCATAACAAAGGGAGATAACGCCAAAAGTAAGAAAGGCAGAGTTGTCATTCTTGTACTCGACACGTTGTCTGGTCCTGTTCTTCATTTCTACCAAGTATCATGAAAATATTCCAAAGGGTCTTCGACTTACAGAGCAGACACAAAATCAATTAATTATCACTTTCAAATATAAACATACGAGGGTCGTGCAAAAAGTTCTGTTACTAATAGGCTTCCTTGTTTTATCCCAGGTATATTTTAAAATGCTTCACTGCACTTGACTGGTGTGTTGAATAGCTAACGATACCCATTTATTTCGTGCAAATTGCTTTCCAACTGACCGAGTTATTTCAAATTGAAATAGATGCAGTCATATACCCTGACCAATTTACTTGTTACATTGGAACATGGACCAGAAGACTGAAATTCGTAGCTATATTAAATGCCGCATTAGGCTTAATATAGATTCAAAGCAGATATTTAATCAGAAGGCAGTGTGCAAACAATTCTGAAAAAGCATTTGGACCTGAGAAACGTTTGCACTAGGTGGGTACCTCATTTGCTCACCGAGGAGCAAAAGACACAACCCCTTAAATGTGCCCGGGAACTTTTGAAAACATACAAAGGCTGTAATAGTCGGGTTAATTCTAACTAGCTAACAAGTGATGAAACCTGGGTGCACATGTTTGAGCCACAAAGAAAGGCTGATAATAAGCAATGGAAGTGAAAAGATAAAAAACGCCCATGTATTGCCAAGAGAACCATATGTTCGAAAAAGATGTTGTACGCAATTTTCTTTAATTCAAGTGTGCCAGTCGTTCTGTCCATCTGGTCATACAGTCACTGGCCGATTCTACAAGAATTCTGTACTGAAGAAAGTGGAAGTTTTACTATAAGAAACGACCAAGCAAATGATGGTCAGGAGTCCACCTTTTACAGGACAACGCCTCCTCTCATAAGTGTGAGGTTTTCAGTCTTTTTTGGCTTCTGAAAAGGTGAAAGTTTTAAACCATCCACCTTATTCACCTGACCTGAGTCCCTGTGACTTCTTTTTATTTCCAAGGCTTAAGGAAATGCTTTCTGAAAATAAGTATACGTCTAGAAGTTCTCTTGGCAGCGCTATTTATCAGTGTCTCCAACAGATACCAAAAGAAGGCTATTTATCTGCTTTTCGCGACTGGGTAAAAAGGTTACAAAAATATGTTTCAGTAAAGGGGGAATACTTTGAATGTTTGTAATAAAGATATGTTTGATAAAATGTAGCACTGAAGTAATCCGAATCCAGTGACAAAACTTTTTGCAGGACCCTCGTAGCCATCAGAAGAGATGGCAAATCCCCCGACCAAACCGCCATTTCTAAATTTAGTGTATTTCAATCGATATTATGTATATATTGAACAAGAGCAAAGTAAAAAGATGCAAAGATAGTATGAAATGTGACCAAAATAATAAGTGAAAACAAAACTAGGTGTACTGTGAATGATTTAATTTTTGAGTGTTCTTTTATTTTTTTTTATTTTTGTCAAAATCATCTAATAACTACTTCTGATGTGATAACAGAATACACAATATTTGTAAATACTTTGAATTTGTGAGTGTACATATTCAGAAATAATAGTAAAAAAAAATATGCCTTGTAAAGGTAAAGGAACTTGCTGTATGTTTACTGGGATAAAAACTCAACAAAGTAAAAGTTGTCCTTCTTGCATGCTACACACCTTCTTGACCTGGTATATGCCCCTACCAAAAATTATCAAGTTAACTCAAATAGTGTGGGAGCCTGCACAAGATTTTTGCAACAGAGGAGATAATAATGGAGAAAGTGAGAGTACTCTTGAACACGACATGCCTACTAATCCTTATCTATGCCTCTACCAAATATTATCAAAACATTTCAAACCACATACTCAAGGATTTAGCTTAGAAATTCATTTTTGCCAAGTACCATCGAAATATTCCAAAGGTTATAACAGTTACAGAGCAGACGAGAAACGAGCAGACAAGAAATCTATTCAAACAAAACAAAGGAAGATCTCCAAAAGTAAAAAAGCCAGAGTTGTCATTCTTGTATGCCACACGTTGTCTGGCCTTGTTCTACATTTCTACCAAGTATCATAAAAATATTCCAAAAGGTCTTTGACTTACAGAGCTGACACATTATCAATGGATAATCACTGTCCAATATAACAAAGGGAGATAATGCCAAAAGTAAGAAAGGCAGAGTTGTCATTCTTGTACGCGACATGTCACCTGGTCCTGTTCTACATTTCTACCAAGTATCATAAAAATTTTCCAAAGGGTCTTTGACTTACAGAGCGGACATGAAATCAATGGGTAATCACTGTCAGACATAACAAAGGGAGGTAAAGTCAAAAGCAAGAAAGGCAGAGTTGTCATTCTTGTACGCGACATGTTGTCTGGTCCTGTATTACATTTCTACAAAGTATCATAAAAATGTTCCAATGGGTCTTTGACTTACAGAGCGGACACAAAATCAATTGATTATCACTGTCAAATATAACAAAGGGAGATAATGCCAAAAGTAAGAAAGGCAGAGTTGCCATTCTCATACGCGACACATCTGGTCCTGTTCTACATTTCTGCCAAGTACCATCGAAATAGTCCAAAGGGTATTTGAGTTACAGAGCAGACACAAAATCTTTTTCAAATAAAACAAAGGGTGATAGCTCCAAAAGTAAGAAAGCCAGAGCTGTCTTGTATGTGACGTGTCATCTCGTCCTTATCTACATTTCTACCAAGTATCATCAAAATATTCCAAAGGGTTTTCAAGTTACAGAGCGGACAAGAAGTTTTATAGACTGGTGGTTAAAATTTTAAATTTTGACCCAGGTAGGTCAGAATGTTAATAAAAGGCACAACTGTTAGTATTGATCAGTGACCCCTACCCATCAACTTCAGGGTCTGTGCCACCTAATATGACCTTCCATTGTGTCTGTACAAGGTCAAAGGTCACAAAGTGCATTTTCCCTCAAAATGACAAAGGGTAGCCCAGTCTGAAGCTATTTAAAATGTCTTTTAACTCAACGAAAACACCTACATCATATAGTACAGTCATAAAATTTAGTGTCAGCCCAATAAGATTTTCAAAACTTCAAGATGGCTGCCTAGATGGAGGCTAAAATTGTCAAAATAGCCATAATTAAAAATAATGCTATAAAGTATCATGCATGTTTAGTGATCCCCTACATAAATCTTGCCAATCAAGCCCCTGGGGTTCAAACTGGTCACACCCCAGGCATCAAATGTTTATATAGAACTATATAGTTGAAGAACCTTCAAAAAGCTTCTTCACTGAAACCATAAGGCCCAGAGCTAACAGTATGTAGCAATGTTAAGTGGTTTCTTACATAAATCCTGCCAGCAATGCCCCTGTGGTCCAAATTGGCCATGCCCCAGTGGTCATTAGCAGGCTGTCCAGCACTTTTTGAAAGAAAATTTGGGCTAATTTTAGAGACAAAAATAAGAATTTTTAGGGCTAATTTAGTGCTAAAATTAGGAATTTTGTAACTTAAATAGGGCATGTGATGACATTCAAATTTCTTACCTTTGCATACACTCAGCAAATATCAGATACAATTATCTATTTCCTCAGAGGTCATAAAGCTCATATTTCCCATTTTATGTATGTATTCGTATAGTCTAGATACCATGTTGCATTAGAAATCAAGTAGATTGTGGTCTGCCATAAAATTATGACATTGAGCTTTTAGGTTCAAAGATGCATTTCAGAGAATAAAACAAAAATTTGTCTTTCAAATTGGTAACCTTTTATGATTTCAAGCACCTCAAACATGTTAAAATGTCTTTATTTGTTAAAGGGCATATCACAGCCAAACTTTTGGTACCAGAAAATGAGTATTTTTGTAAGTTTTATGGCTAAAATATGATAGAATTCCTTGTGATTTAAAGGAAGGACCTCCTGTCACTTGCGATTAGTCTGTTTTGAGACAAACACATTGTTAAAAAAAAAGGTACCTTGTGACAAACGGTGGGATCTAAAAAATTCAATATGACCTTAAACACAATTATTTGTTTTCTGGTAGTATATGTATGAAGTTTTAAAAACCGATTCACAATTTGGCCAAAATATCTACAGACAGGACAAACTGATAAATGTAAATAAACCTATTAAAGCATACATACCCTGTATTGATTAAGAACAGATTTTCAGGTGGAAAAAAAATAGAAATACATAGTAACAGCATAAAAAACACAAACAACTTTTCAGTCTGATTTTTTATGGAGAGAGCTTAAGTGATTTTGTTTGAATAATGGTTCATTTGGCTTTGACAAAGCTATATGGTTAAAATAAGAATATTGTTCTTCACCAAAAGAGAATATTTTTTAGTAATTTTTCATATTACCGTATTCGACCTAATTACTGCACATACCCCTATAAGCGCACAGTCAACCAATTTCTTAGTCTTCAGATCACAGTTGTATACTTTTATTTCTTGCTTTATAAGAACATATGTTGTTTGTACTCATTTGAATTGCCTTGACTTGTCGAGGCAATTCAAATAAGTAACAACAACATATGCTTTCATAAAGAAAATCAGAAAAAAAATTGCACCAACATCATTAAATACGCTCTCATTCAGTTCCCTGCTTATCTTTCTTGTAAGTTTGTCATGATTAGGTAAATATTTTACTGCATGTTCTACCAATAATTTTGAGAAACGTTAGTGCACGGTGCGGTAATTAGATCGAATACGGTACCTGTGTTGCAACACTTCTATACATGTACTTGCTAAAATATTGTATCTTTGAATTCTGCAAGCTTTTTTGAATAAAAGCCCCTAAAATAAAAAAAATTAGGTGGCACCACCCTAAGTTCATCAAAATAATGTCTAAAGAAGCTCTTCAGCATTGGTGCCTTTCATTAACACGAATGTCTACCTATAGTGATTTCTGGTCCTGGTTTTTGATCACCAACTGCCTCTTTGGTAGGGGGAGGAGAGGGACATAATCATGAAAAACAAGCAATCAACCTTGTTTTTCTGAATCCCTTTTAACTGCATAATTGTGGCTCTCATAGCTCCTGAGTAATGCATATATGATTGATCTAGTACTAATGTTATTTATTCCAGGCTTTGTATTTTAATCTACATGTATCTGCCACCTAAATAACAAGATTTATTCCTATTTTGGAAATAGTTAATCCTTTAAAACAATGCCCATCCAAGTCTTATCAAGGACTCCTTAACTTCACTGCAGTGAGTCCTTGGAGCCCTTATTTTCAAACTCTGAGAGAAAATCCTGATTATTTATTATCAGTTGGTAAAAGGTAGATTGTGATTTTCTTCAACCTGTCATAACTAATAAACAATTGAAAATAAGAATCTTGATTGTTTTATCACTAATCTGGGACGTGAAAAAGTATTTTATCTCTCTAATCAGGAGCCCTTAGAACCTCTATTGTTTTTTTCTGTCTTATCTGGAGCCTAAAAACTTTTTTTTAGCTGTTTTAATTATTTGGAGCCATCAGAACCTGTGTAGCTTTATTCCTCTTTTCTGGAGTCCTAAGAAACTCTATTGTTTTATCTCTTATCTGGAGCTAAAAGCACCTTTACTGCTTGTTCTCTATTGGAGCCCCATGAACCTCTTATCTCTTATTTGGAGCCCAAAAGAAAATTGTTTATCTCTCTTATCTGGAGCCCAAGAAATGCTAAAATCTGTTTTATTTCTCTCTGGAGCACTTAGAACCTCTGTGTGAACTTATATTGGTTAAGCTTTCTTATGAGGAGCTTTAAGAAGCTATTTTGTTTAATCTCTTTTCTTGAACCCTAAGAATCTTTACTGTCTTATCACTCTTATCTGGAGCTTTAAGAATCTTTGTTGTTTTAACCCTTTAATTTGGAGCCCCAAGTACTACCATTTGGTATTTTTCTTCTTGGAGCCCTAACAACTGTCATATCACTCCTATCTGGAGCTTTAAGAATCTTTGTTGTTTTAACCCTTTAATTTGGAGCCCCAAGTACTACCATTTGGTATTTCTCTTCTTGGAGCCCTAGCAACCTTTCTTGTTATTTCCCTCTTATCTGGAGCCCAAATGACTTCTATTGGCTTTAGCTCTTATCTGGGGTCAAAAGAAAATTATTTTTATCTCTTATAAACTGGAGCTCAAAGATTTTTTTGCCACTTCTGGAACCCTAAGAAAATTATTCTCTTAACTGGAGCCAGCCCTTAAAACCTTTGTTTTTTCATCTCTCTTATCTGAAGCCCTAAGAACCTTTATTGTTTAATGTCTCTTATCTGGAGCCCTAAGAGCCTTTCTTGGTTATTCTATCTTATCAGGAACCCTAAGAACCTTTACTGTCTTATCTCTTTTACCAGGACCCCACCCCCTCCCCCGCCCCCACCCCCCATAGAAACTTTATTGTTAAATACCCTATTGTGGAAAACCGCTATTTTTGTAGCTCTCTTATCTGGAGCTCTAAAGACCTGTATTTTATCTCTTATCAGGAGCCCTTTGATCTTTATTTTCATCTTAGCTTGAGCCCTAAAGAAACTATTGTTTAATGTCTCTTATCTGGGGCCCTACAAACCTTTACTGTTTAATCTCTTATCTGGAGCCCAGAGAAGCCCTAATGTATGGCTCTTATCTGGAACATTGATTGTGATGGGGTTTAGCCAAACATCAACCCTTGTGGGTCATTTTGTACTGTCTCCCAGAGCAAGGGAGAAAAGGGATAGAAGAGATAGTAGAGGCAGTGAAAGAGAGGGACAGGGAAGGAACAGGAATGAAACTGAAGAAACAGAAGAAACCAGAAATGTGTCATTACGAAAACACCCCTATTCAAATATATATAAAATTTCACCTCAAAAAAACTGAAAATTTTCAGATAAAAAACTCTGATATTTTTCACATTTTTGCTCAAAAACATAGATTGTGGGTACTTGTTAGAACCGCGTTGGTGAGGCAGTTCTAACGAGTACACACAATCTATGTTTTTTGAGCAGAAATAAGAAAAATAAAGTATACCCCTGTAAACCCCAGTTTTACTATATAAAAGTGGGGTTTAAGGGGGTCAAAATTATATAGGCAGGTTTTCATGACACAATATGACACAGATGCCCAAGGGCCATCATAACCCACACACAGGCATTTTGCAAAAAATGAAGTTGAAAACATTTAGCCATAACTCTCATACTAACTGATGGTTTTTACCCTAAATTGAATTTGACCTATATTTTATGATTATATACCTGTGTATAAAATATGAATCCACACTAATCTTTTAAAAAAAATATCGAACGAGAAACATTTTTCAAAAATGAAAAAGGGCCATAACTCCAATAATAAGGGGCGGATTTTACCCTAAATGGAACATGACCTCTATTTTAAGATTATATACCTGTGTATTAAATATGAATCCAGTACACTAATGTTTTCAAAAGATATCAAACGGAAACTATTTTTCAACATTGAAAAAGGGTCATTACTCCCAAAACAATTGATGGATTTTGCCCTAAATTTATGGATCAGTGTATTCCTTGGACCAAATCACTTGGACCATTGGACTTTTGACTGGTCCAAGTAATTATCAGTTGGACAAAATGGGGTGTATTCCTTGGACTATTTCCAGTTGGACCAAGTATAAATACCTGTTGGACCATATAAAACGATGTTTTTACAACTGAAGTAATATGCATCTATGTAAATTGTATTCATTTTATTTATTTACTTTTTTATATTATATTTTTTTTATTTATTTATTTATTTTCTTTTACTTTTGATAAAACAGTTTTGAGATAATTTGATATTTTCAATTTTTGAAAGCATTAAAATATTTTGTGAAGATTAATATTTTCACACTATAATCCACTTGTTTTGACAATCAAATGTTTTAAGGCTTAGTACTCTGTATAAAATTTTCAGCAGGTAACATTTTGAAGAAGTTTTTTCTTTTTTCTTCTTCTTTTTTTTTTTTTTTTTTTTTTTTTTTTTTCATTTTTCCCTGAAAACAAGTTTTGACATTCCATGCAAGTTGTCTTCAGTGGAGACAATTTCATGAAATGTCAAAACCTGTTTTATGGCAAAAAATACAACAACATGTCATCAATTTGTCATCTGCTGAATTAGCCACGAGAGTAGTAAAGGTTCAATTGGATCCCAAATTGGACCAAGTACATGTATTAAGTATACATTAATCTGAACTTTGTTGGGCTTTCAATAACAAATTGCCTTTACCAAGAAAATATTTTCATATTATTATTATTATTATTATTATTATATAAATGGCTGGGATTTACCATTTCATTTGGTAGATCATTCTCACTTATAATTTTATTTTAACTTTCCTTTTAAAAATGCATTTTGCAGTGCATAGAGTTAAAGCCCTATATTCCTTGGACCAAATCACTTGGACCTTTGGATTGCAGGTCCAAGTGATTATCAGTTGGACCAAAATGGGGTGTATCAATCCTTGGACCAATTCCAGTTGGACCAGGTATATACCTGTTGGACCATATTAAACTGTGTTTTTATAACTAAATAATAAGATATGGTTTATTAACGTCTCACCAATTCTACAATTGTATAAAAAACATTTTATATATCATATAAGAATGTAAAATTGCCGTTCAGATATGAACTATGAGAGACGATTAAAACATAAAGTAAGTGACTTACATACCTTAAGTATACTAATAAATATAAACAGAATATAAGCTAACTCTGTACCGGCCGCGCTTTCCCACACCGGGACCAAAGCGAAACCCGGCAAACGACAGAGCATGTGCCGGAATCCAATGTCCAAACTGCACGTCCTTCACGCCAGAACTCACCATGGTGACTTATCAGGCACAACCGATACAGAGCCAGCATTTAAACACGTCATTTTACCATCAAAATCTTCCGGTATTCATATATTTTATTAAAACATATATCTCAGATTTTTAAGAAATGTAAGCAAAATCTGCGCCGGCTGTACCATTTGCAAAGGCACCACATTGAGTCCTGGTGAACAAAAGAGCATGCTGCAGAAACCAATGTCCAAACAGCATGCTCCTCGCACCCGGGCCCGTCATGGTGACACATTAGGTACAACCGATTCAGACTGTGTCTAAAATACATTATTGTATCGCCACAGAATAAGGTAGTAGAAGCCAAATCAAAATTTGTACTACGATGCAACTAAACATGTCGCTTTGATTTTTTGATTGTAATATATGTACAATATATAAATAAAACATATAGACAAACTAAATCAAGCCGTTTTTAAAAACATTATAAGAGCCTATCACAGCTATCCTTGTCACATGTTAAGATAAGATTAAAATTAGCATTCACCTTATAAAACGAGAAAGAATGCCGTCTGATCTGAAATGTTTAATATATACTTGGGCATGCATATTATTATACATGCCAGTTGCATTAAATAAATTGGTTTAAGATTTATACCATAAAAGTCCAAACATGACAAGAATGTGGATAAAATTTTAACAATCTATTTATACAATAACATTGAACGGCATTGTAAAATTAGATAGCAGGCTTTGGCACAGGCTCGAATCATTTGAGCGTTGGAAAATAAAAATATCATTTTTTCCTCATCTGATAAAATATTAAAATCTGGATAAACTGTAACTGCTTTTTCAAAAAGAATTTTTTCGTATAGGATAATACTTGTCGCAGTTAAGAAGGACATGTGTCTCATCCTCTACATGCACTCGACAAAATGGACATATTCGGTCACTTACTGATAAACCTTCGTACCTGCCCGTCTCAAGACGTAAAGGTGCCACCCCACAGCGAAATTTTACAAGTGCTGAACGGTGAAGGGGTGACATTATAATTTTACAGTATTGTTCCATTCCAAATGTTCTTTTGAATAATTTATAGGTTCGCAGTTTATTACCCCCGGTGCCCGATTGGCTATTGCTATTGTTTATTGCTACACGCCATTCTTCAGAGAACTTATTCATCATTTTTTCAGAGAGTACCCTGAACATACACTGACTGCTAAATCTATGACGCGCCTGAACAAATTTGTGACAGTTTAAGGTAGTGAAATGTTTTGAAACTCTAAAATACCAGTTTTGACATCGTGCACTACTCTTGTTTTTGCAGTAATTATAAATACGCTTAATGATCCTGTCATTAGGCATATTTGTATACCAAGCCTACTGCTTACATACACACTTATATTGTTTTATGAAAGCGGGTATCCAACCCATATCACCCGCAACTGCAGCCGATGGGGTGTATTTTCCAGTACCTAAATAATATCTTTGGGCCTTGTGCTGCACCGCTTCGATGCATGAAAATTTACGGGAACCCCATACAGCAGCCCCGTAGGCTATAACTGACCAAACAACTGAGTCAAATAATTTTGAAAAGACAGAGTATGGCATGCCACCTAAGAATTTGCTTTTAGCGATCAACAAACCCAGCGCCCTATTCGCTGATTGTGCAACGACTTTAGCAGTAACATTCCAGTCTAGATGTTCATGAATTACAAGCCCCAAATATACATATCTATCAACAATCTCCGGACTTGAAGAACTACAACTGAAAACATATTTAGTACAGGGTACAGCGCTTGACCTGTAATGAACTATCTTACTTTTTGTGTTATTAACTGTCATACAATTTTCCTCACACCAACCTGATAAAACATTTAACATCGACTGAAGATCAGCTTCATTTTCCGCTAATTAAACAACATCATCAGCATACAGTAAAATGCGTATTTGCTCGCCGTTATCTATTGAGACGCCTTTTCCTACAGCCTTTATCTTTTGTGCGAGATCATTTATAAAGCAATTAAACAGGAGCCGCGAGAGTGGGCACCCTTGACGCAAGCCTACAGTAACGTCAAACCAATCCGTGGTCAGCCCACTGATCCGAACACAAGATGATACTGACTGATATAACGACTGAACTGATTTGAACATTTTGCCCCTAATGCCTATCTGTGTAAGTCTTTTCCATAAAAGAGTTTGGTTTATAGAATCATACGCCTTTTTGAAATCGATGAAAGCTGCAAAGGTACTCAACTTAAGTTTCTGTCTGGTTTCTATTAAGTTAGTTAAACTACTGACATGATCTATCGTACATCGAGTCTTTCTAAAACCATTCTGCTCATCAACTAAAACATCATTACGGTTAATCCATTTACTTAATCTTTCGTTTAAAATAGAACAATACAATTTGTATGTGGCGGGCGCTAAAGTAATTCCTCTATATGAAAGCGGGTCTCTTGGGTCTGCCGTGTTCGACTTTGGTATAGGGTTTATAATACCCTTACCCCAGTTAGATAGAACACAGCCCGAATCAAAACAAACATTAAACAAAATATGTAAACAGGAAACAGAAACTGTGTATCATTACGAAAGACATCATAAGGTAATCCATCTATTCCAGATGCTTTTTCACGTTTTGCATTGAAAATTGCCTTATGTACATCTGAAACGGAAATTTCATCATCAAATTCTGGCACACGTGTTGTTTTAATAGTATTGCCATTTTCCAAGCAAGCATTGTGTCATCCTGCTGACTAAATAAATCTGAAAAGCTATTTTTCCATTTATTTAAGACTACATTTTTATCTGTAATTATCTCACCATTTTCACCTACGATTTGCATGGGTATTTTCTTTCTTTTATCAAATGCAACGCCGACCTTACCTATAGTTTTCCAGAAACTTTGTGGGTCTTCATTTGATTGTTTCACCAAATCTGTTTGTAACTCGTACCAATACCTACGTTTTGCTTTTTGGACATTTTTATTAAAAAGTTTGCGTTTACTTATAAAAATTGCCCGAAGCTCACGTTTACCGCTAGACATTTTATGGTTCAACCAATGCTTCTCTGCTAAACAGGTTTCATTCCATAAATAACTGAGATCATCATTCCACCAAGGCTTCGCTGACCGTCTCCGCTTATTTGACTCCCCACCATTCATGAGAACCGTCTTATGTGGCAGTTTATCAAACATTTCACCTTTTATCAGTTTACAAATATTGGCATATGCATTATCGATATCCTGCTGTTCGCGAAGACTACGTTCTAACTGTAAAACACAAGCATGGATTTCATTAACAAAAACACTATTGCAGCCAAAATCATCGGGAATTCTTATAACATTGAACTTGATACTGCCTTCAGACTGCTTATAGTTTGGAACAGTATTGTAACTTGTATATTGTTCAGTATTTGTTTTCCATGTAATGCATGAATGGTCAGGAATCGATGATGGAATGACGGCCTCTTTGTGTCCACTCAGATTTATAAGCTCTGACGCGGTATAGACATAAAAATCAGAAAACATATTCAAATCAGAATGGCTGACAAAACAGTAATCCACAACAGATGACCCTTTCGTAGATACACTTGTAAAATCGTTCTTTATACTGTTTCTCCCATTCAAAATACAAAAGTTACTGTTTATTAAAAAGTCTAGCAGAATGTGTCCATACTTATTGACCTGGAAGTCCACAACCTCTCCATCAGATAAATTGTCAACCCCTTTTATATAATCATTTAAATCCGCACATCTACTATTAAAATCACCAAACAAACATACTGGACCCATATCTTGAAATTCATATATACCAGTTAATAAATTGTCATAAAACCCAAATACATCTGCCTGTCTAG
Source organism: Anodontia alba (assembly GCA_964016985.1). Taxonomy (NCBI): domain Eukaryota; kingdom Metazoa; phylum Mollusca; class Bivalvia; order Lucinida; family Lucinidae; genus Anodontia; species Anodontia alba. Next base: position 28,521,086 of record OZ024834.1, read on the forward strand.
ATGAGTTTTCTGGAGGTAAATAGCATACACATAAAATTAAACATGTTCTATTGAATTTATGTTTTAGTCTTAGCCACAAAGTACCCTCATATGAGTTATCTACAACTTTGCATTCGAATTCTCTTAAAAGAGCGTTTTTAATGAGAATACCAACGCCACCTGAGCCACATCTGGCGTTGACATGCAGATGTTTCCTGTTCTGTCCAAACCACTCATACCCAGCTACCTCAAGTGTCTCATCATTTTTTAGATGTGTTTCCACCACACCAACTATATCCAGATTTAAGGACGATAAACAGGAGGCTCTAACCACATAATTATCACTAAAATTGTCTGAATTCCAACCCCTCACATTCCAACAGCCTGCTCTTATCTAATTTCTCTACTATCTACATATCGACCACCCTCACGCTCACTATAATGGTCAGAATGTCTATCCAAATGCCAATCTGACTGGTGACCATCCAGCCGGTCAGGCAGACGAGCATCCGGACGCTGTGAATGACGTACTTGATTCGAGGAGCTCCCATTATTGCCATTTCTAGTGCGCCTGCTATCAGGCGGTGGATGTCTCTGCCCACTGGATATCATAACCCTCTGTTGTATGTTCATATCTGCTACTTTCTTGATCTCCTTTTACAATACGTTCTCCCTTCAAAATAATGTTTCTATCTCCTCTCCGTATTTCTCCATAAAACATGTTATGGGTATTCATTAGAACTGCCTAGGAGAGACAATTCTAATGAATATCAACTAGCTATATTTTATTGAATAAACAGAAAAAAAAAATCATCAAATTATCACCAAATTACCCACCTTATCTGTTTCTCTGTCTTCTTCATAAACTTTGCTGGTATCAAATCTAATTTCCCCTTATCAGGCCCCTACCTGTAAGGGTGGCCAAAGTCACCAAGATTTCTTATCTTAATCTCCTTATGGTCATGGGCTTGTTATGCAATCCAAAATGTGTCAGAATACCTTAAATCTGCTGGCTAGTAAGTCCATAGCTAAAAAGCATAGCATTCCACAGAAAAATCAAAGCAAACCAATCAAGTATTCCTATTAGATTTTAAAGAACTTTGTTCAGTTTTAAACTTTCACTTTTAAACTCTCACTTTCTTTGTATAAATTAAAAAAAAAAAAAAAAAATAAATAAATAACCTTGATGCTATGTGAGTTACTGGAAGAACCAAAGATTGAAAGAAATGAACAAAATCTTAAAAGGTTTGGGACATTTAGACAACAAAAAACATATTTTTATGAACATACAAGTGAATAGCAACTATACCAAAATAAATACAGTCAATTAAATACAGTTAATTTAGGGTACAAAAATAAAAACTGCTTTATTAAGACAAAATCACTTCCTTTCAGCTAAATATAACAAATAAGCAAATAAACAAGTAAATAATTAGTAAAATCACTGGAAGAAACAAAAATGGAAAGAAATAAAAATCAGATAAGATTTGTGACATGTAAACACTTACGCAAAATTATGCTTTTACGAACATACAAGAGAAGTTACTGACCATAATACACAAAATAAATAAATTAATAAATAAGTTGATGTACTCGCTCTCACACACACACACACAAACACACACACACACAAAACAACAAAAAAACATAGTGTTAGTTGAATAGTTTTTAAGAATTAAGTGTTCATGATGTACATGTAAAAGTAAATTAAATCAGAATAAATAAATTAATTGGTAGAAACAAAGACTGAAAGAATGAAAATATATGAAACTTTTGTGACATATAAATATTATAAACAACAACACAATTATTGATAAACATACAACAAGCCTGGATGTATGAATTATACATCCCTTTCAACTCTTCATTATAGTGTGAAAATACAGGGTTTTGCAAAATATAATAATCCTTTCAAGAAATATCAAATTATCTCAGTTAAAACTGTTTTGCCAAATATAGAAATATATAAAATAAATAAATAAAAACAATATCTGTAGATATATATTATTTAGTTGTTAAAAAGTGATCTAATATGGTCTTTGCCCTCCATCAGTTAGACAAAAAAAAAAAAAAAAAAATAAGCCTTAATTTTAAGAAATTGTTTGTTCAGTTTTGCAACTTTCACTGTAAATTTAACTATTAAAGAACAAAACAAAACAGAACTTGACATTGATTTACTGGAAGGAAAAAAGATTGAAAGAAATAGAAAAAGGTTTAAAGATTTTTTATTTATTATAAACAACACAAGTATAATTTTGTATGATACAGAAAACAATATCACTAAGTGCTATTTATGATTTATGAAAAAAAAAAAAAATATATCAAAGGAAACTTACTTAAAAACTGTGAGGCCAATTTATAAAAAGAAAAATAAATAAAAAAAAAATAAAAAAAAGTATTTCGATTTTATCCTTCATCTTTGATACAAATTCATTGTCATCTTAAACTATCAAATAGATGCATGTACAAAGTAACTTTAACAATAAAAAGGAATAAATGAATGAAAAATAATATCACAAATTAAAGATCACTTCTAAAACATGTCTTTTGCATTAAGGACAGTGTTACCAACGCAATTTTGGGTGGGTCCGGGTGGGTAAATGTCAAAACCTGTTTTTTGGTGGAAAATAAGACAAAATGTCATCAATTTGTCATCTGCTGAATTAGCCCCGAGAGTAGCAAAGATTCAGTTGGATCCCGAATTGGACCAAGTACATGTACAAAAGTCCTGTAAAAAGTTTTGTCACTGGGTTTAGATTACTTCAGTGCTATATTTTATCAAACATACTTTTATTACAAACCTACAAAGTATTCCCCCTTTACTGAAACACATTTTTGTAACCTTTTTACCCAGTCGTGAAAAGCAGATAAATAGTCTTCTTTTGGTATCTGTTGGAGACACTGATAAATAGTGCTACCAAGAGAACTTCTAGACATATACTTATTTCCAGAAAGCATTTTCTTAAGCCTTGGAAATTAAACGAAGTCACAGGGACTCAGGTCAGGTGAATAAGGTGGATGGTTTAAAACTTTCATTTTTTCAGAAGCCAAAAAAGACTTCACAACGTCACACTTATTAGAGGAGGCGTTGTCATGTCAAAGGTGGACTCCTGACCATCCTTTGCTTGGTCGTTTCTTATTGTAAAACTCTTTCACTTTCTTCAGTACAGAAATCATGTAGAATCGACCAGTGACTGTATAACCAGATAGACAAGGCACTTGAATGACTGGCCCACTTGAATTAAAGAAAACTGCGTACAACATCTTTTTCGAACTTAATTATGGTTCTCTTGGCAATACATGGGCGTTTTTGATCTTTTCGCTTCCATTGCTTTTTATCAGCCCTTTTTTGTGGCTCAAACATGTGCACCCAGGTTTCATCACCTGTTAGCAAGTTAGAAATGACCCAACAATTTCTTCAAAAGTTCCCGGTCATATTTAAGGTGTTGTGTCTTATGCTCCTCAGTGAGCAAATGAGGTATCCACCTAGCGCAAACCTCTCTCAGGTCCAAACGCTTTTTTCAAAACTGTCTTCTGATATGCCAGTACAACTAGCTATATCTTTGACAGACAATCGCAGCATCTTGTTCGACCACAATCTTTACTGAAGCGATGTTAGCCTCGGTAACAGAGGTTTTAGGCCTTCCAGGATGGGTATCATCTCCAACAGAAAATTTCCAAGCCTTAAAAGCTTTAACCCACCTAAAACCTGTGCGCATTGAAAAGGTCTGAGGTCCATATATACCATTAATTCATTAAATATCTGCTTTGAATCTATATTAAGCCTAATGCGGCATTTAATATAGCTACGAATTTCAGTCTTCTGGTCCATGTACCAATGTAACAAGTAAATTGGTCAATGTTTATGACTGCATCTATTTCAATTTGAAATAACTCGGTCAGTTTGGAAAGCAATTTGCACGAAATAAACAGGTATCATTAGCTATTCAACACACCATTCAAGTGCAGTGAAGCATTTTAAAATATACCTGGGATATAACAAAGGAAGCCTGTTAGTGACAGAACTTTTTGCATAACCCTCGTATTAAGTTTACATTAATCTGAACTTTGTTTGGCTTTCAATAACAAATTGCCTTTACCAAGAAAATATTTTCATATTATTATTATTTACTGACTGACCACATAACATAGTGCATCTTATTTGAAAAGTAACTGTCCCAACAAGTAAAAATGAACCTATTCATATCTAATGAATCTGATCTGTCTGTGCATTAGCTGGATACTGTGTGATTATATGAAATTTCAAAACCCTAGCATCCCCAGTTCAAAACTTATGCTATGCATCAAAAAGAGTGCAATTGTAAAAATGCACAAAGTTATAAAGGGCTATAACTCATGAAGTAATTTTTATAATTTATTCAAAAGTTAATCAGATCATTTACTCATCAATACCAATCTATTCACCAGGTTTCAAGGCTCTAGCTTCAATAGCTTTGGAGATATTTTGCTGACAAGATTTCATCTATATTTTTTCAAAGGGCCATAACTCAGTAAAGGGGCATAATCCTGATGGGAAAAAAAAAATATGGGTCAGCTATTTTTTCATGAAGAATCCATACATGAAATTTCAAAACCCTAGCATGCATGGCTCAGAAGTTATGCCATGCATCAAAAAGTGTAATGGATGTATGCACAGATGGACGGACAGATGCACGCACACGCGCATACACAAACGTCCCAGATGCAATTTGCCCCTCCAACTTCTTCGAAGTTGGGGGCATGAAAAATAATGATACTATAAAAATATTTTCTTTGTAAACTAAAGGCAATTTGTTACTGAAAGTCTAACACCGTTCAGATTATTGTAAACTTAATGCATGTATGCATATACTTGGTCCAATTCCGGGTCCTATTGAACCTTTACTACTCTCTGGGCTAGTTCAGCAGATGACAAATTGCTGACATTTTTTCTTATTGTTTTTTTCCATACAACAGGTTTGACATTTCATGCAAATTGTCTCTGCTGAAGATAACTTGCATGGAATGTCAAATCATGTGGAAATAATTTGTTTGAAATTTATGTCAAAACCTGTTTTCAGGGAAAAACGTAAAAAAAACAAAAAACAAAAAAAACTTCAAAATGTTGTCTGCTGAAAATTTTATACAGTGTACTAAGACTTAAAACATTTACTTAATTGTCAAAACAAGTTAATTATAGTGTGAAAATATTAAACCTTCACAAAATATAATAATACTTTCAAAAATATCTCAATTAAAACTGTTTTATGAAAAGAAAAAAAAAGAAAAAATGAATAAATAAATAAATAAAATGAATACACGTACTTTAGTTGTAAAAACAGTGTTTAATATGGTCTTGGACCCAATATACTTTACGTATTAAGTCCTCTAACAGGTATTTACAAGAAAACTGATGCAAAGCATCAGTATGCTGGGAAACTAATCTGTCATGCATTACTTAGCTCCCTATAGATCATAGTATAGTGAAAAAATGTTATAATTTATGAACGGTTGTAATTATATAAATCATCGCAACACTCAATGATAAAAACATTATAGACGTTATCAGAGCTATGTAAAAAAAAAATCAACTATGATCGTCTGTTTTCTAGCCCGCATACTTAATTACATGTCGCCATCCATAGCCTAGGCTGAATATACTATATCTGAAATCATCTATGTAGCAGTGTTTCGTTCTTTTCTCCACTCATAATGTTTGCTTTCAGCCCAAATCTTTCCATGCTTGAATATCAAATTAAACTGTATTATTAAACCAGCTTATAATCTGTTTGATTTGAGAATGCATATTTCCAATCGTAAACAAAGAAAAATAGCTTTTGTTTCTTCTTCGTAGTAAGACGGAAAAAGACAAAATGAAAAATTCAAATGTGTACAAATATTGACAGCAACAAGGTCATTTCAGGTCGAATGGTCAAATTGGGGCTCCTATGGGAAAATTGCTTATTTCTCTTTTAAATGAGCAAACCCCACATTACTACATTCATTCTACACAGTACTCCCATTTTTTAAATGACAGATTCATCTGTCATTCCTTGCTGACATACGCATTTTCAAGTTGCATCCGGCTTTCACTACCACTGAAATATGTGTCCGCTCAAAATGTAGTCCAATTTATATGAATATAAAGCTATAAATATCTTTATAGCGCCGTGCAATTTTTAAAGCAGGCGACATTCAGATTCTCCCCTGTTTTGCAGAGAAAACCAGACTAAGAATTTCATATGACTTTTTTGCCAACGGATGAATTGCATAAATTTCTCTGATTAAATAAGAGAAAAAAATGAAATTGATATCTGCTACAGTCGTAGTAATTAAGCTATGCAGTTTAAGGGTTATTGTTTGTGTTGAGGTTTTACGGCCCAGTCAACCCAATGTGGTCATGTCAAGCGCGGTCAGTTTACCAAACCACACATTTACTGGGCAGGCGTAGTCCTCTTAGTGGTTAACCAGTATTGTGCACATTCTTTCGCCAGAAACTGACAATTGCCCTTCTTGAATCAGGGGAAGGGATAGAATGACCGTAGAAAATATTTCGTGATCAATCTCCACGAAAGAATGTTGCTGACCTCAGCGGGGGTTGAACCCGTGACCTCCTGGTCTCCAGTCGGACGGCGCATTCAACTGGTTAACATAATCAACATACTTGTGTATCAATACGCCTGTGCTGGACTAAAGACATGGCGCGAGAAATTAGACCATAATCTACTGTTACCAACAATATAAACACTGTCTAATCAGCTCTTACTGTCCAAATATAGATTCTGAAGATTTTTTTTATGCTTGATAATAAAAGAAAAAAAAAAAAAAGCTGTGCTCATAATCATGCTGCAAAGTGTTTTCTTCGATATTAGCTCAGTGCGTTAGATAGGTTGTAAGGTTGATCTGCGCAATTTTTTGTTAGCTATTAATAGAACAGGTGCCGCTTCATGACCCGCTATCAAAAATTAACCAGATATTTTTACCTTAAAACATAATTTGACATTTCTTGCAAATTGTCTCAAAAGACGAATCAATTTGCATGAAATGTCAAATCCGTCTCCTTGGGGAAAAAAAATCAAAATATGGCAACATGAAACTTTTATACAGAGCACTTGCCCATTTGTTTGAGGTGTGTAAAAAAATCAATACTGTCGGATTAAAGGGACAGGGCTTTAAGTCAAACATTACAATGTTGTTGATTTGCTTTACATTAAATATTTTCGCTGCAGCATTTTAATACATAGGATGCTTGGATTTAAAGTGTAACTATTTGTCAGAAAAAACGGAAAGTGTTGAAAATCTATATTGCTATCTGCAGCGCAATGTTAACTACTCAAGATATTCGGTTATTTCCTTTTATTGAATGTTCGATTGTGAAAGTGAAAGTAGACAACAAGTTGGCTTCTTTAAAAAGAACCCAAATGAATCTAGGTCCGCATCTTGTTTTGAATTTGCAGATTTGCACAGCAAATTTAATGACTTCATTTGCAACCAATTTTTAAGTACAGGTATTAAGTTATTGAAGAAAATTTACCACAATTTCAGCTCTATATTGCATGTCGATGGCTTAGCGCAAAACTAGGCTAAGTCCATATTTTTCCAAAATAAGTTTTATTACAAATTCTGAACAAATGTCACATTCTCTATAATCTGTGAAAACATTGTGAATATATTCCAAGTATTTGTATAGATATTTAATTTTTAAGAAAATATGCTAAGTCAAAATGTCATTATTTTCAGTGCAAAACTATACCTAAGTAGAGTTAGCTATAGTTTTGCACTAATAGTTTTGCAAAATTCAAAACAATTGTTAGTGCAAAACTATTACTAACTTGACTTACAGCATTAGATTTAGATCAAAATTAAATGCTATTAAGCCCTGAAGGACACCAGACATACATAAACATGTCTTAGCTGGTTTCCCACCCTTGTGCAGAATTGTATATGTCCATTTCGCAGAAGATATACTTTGATTAAAGCATAAAATAGTATCATCTTAACTTAAAAAATACAGTTATTTTCTCACTATATTAATTGTTTCTTTTTCAAGATTGGGCAAGGTTTTACATAATACTTACATTACTTACATATACAAAAAAATGTATCATTTTAAAAATTAAGAAATTATGTATGTCAATATCTGTGTAAACACACATAACATACCTACTAAGGCATAGCAGGAGCGAAGCCTGAGATGTGTCACCTTAATATAGGCTCTGTCTGGATTGTTAAATAAATGATTTAAAATACTATTAATTTTAATAATAACAATATAACACCATTATAGTCTTTTTAAGTGATATGATGATTAAACTAACAAGAATTGTCAATAAGCAGTGCTTATTTGAAAACAGTATAAACCCAACAAACATGGTATAATTTTTATCACAAAATCTATATACTCTACACATTTAATAGATTTTTTTTTAGCATACATTGTAACAGAATGTTTGCAATTTTTATAAAACATTAAAATGAATTTCTAATAATATGTTTAGAAGACATAGAGAAATCTTGTCCTCTGCAAGAGCATCAGGTGTAAGTCAGTCAGGTAACTGTGCTTTGCATGAAATTGTGATCATTACTGAAACGCTGTTAGACCTTGAACGTTTGTTTATGTTGAGGTTTTACGGCCCAGTCAACCCAATGGGGTCATGTCGAGCGCGGTCAGTTTACCTAACCACACGTTTACTGGGCAGGCTTAGTCCTCTAAGCGGTTAACCAGTATTGTGCACATTCTTTCGCCAGAAACTGACAACTGCCCTTCTTGAATCAGCGGAAGGGAGAGAATGACCGTAGAAAATATTTCATGATATTTCATGATCAATCTCCACGAAAGAATGTTGCTGACCTCGGCGGGGGTTGAACCCGCGACCTCCTGGTCTCCAGTCGGACGGCACATCCAACTGAGCCACCGAGGCCGGCAGACCTTGAAACATCTGCTTGCAAGGATACTCTGAGAAATATCCGAGTATGCCTTAGTTGATTTCCCATCTGAATACAGAATTGTCTGTCTACAAGGAAGATTTAATTACATGTAGGAGAAAATAGATTCATAACTTCTAACAATTCTTATTATCTCATTATACTGATTATTTTTTTTTTAATTCAGCCGAAACAAAATGCATGATTAAAGCATTTTAGGAATTCTGGATGTCGATATAAGTGCAAATATACACATCATACACCTACTCAGGTGTAGTGGGGCAAAGCCGGAGGTATGTCCCTTTTATAGACTGGGTCTAAATTGTGTGCAAGGTTTAAAATAACCTTTATTTAGTTTTACTAAATGTGGCAATTATACATTCTACATATTTTGGGTAAGTGCAAATCTGCAATACAACAAGGTAACACTATTTCGTACAACTATTACTTATAGTTATCACACTATCAGTGGTATTAAAGTAAGTAGTACTTAGAACCTTTAGTTTTATGTAGAGTATGCCTTTATATTTAAAATACTTTGTAAATGTAGTATAAAATTTGCTTCAATTAAAGGTAGAAATAATTTTTTACTCTATGTTTTCTACTCTTAAGAACATGTTGTTAAACAATATCTATAAAGATATTTAATTGCACCAGCATACGGCGTTTACGTTTCACAGTTAATCTGTTATGCCAGAGCCTGTTCAAATTATCAGGGCTTCATGGAGCATGGGAAAGTGCTCACAACAAAGTTGTTGAGCCAGGGGTATCAAAAAACCAAACTGGTAGCAATACTTAAGAAGTTCTATGGGGGATATCATGATCTGGTCAATCCCTACAATGTGGCTGTTTCCAGAATCGTTTCTGATGTTTTTGCCAATGACGCGCCATAAGTAAACTTACCAAATCCCGGACATACACTTCTACCAACATTTCCTTAGTTCAGGCCTATGGGCATGGTCTGCGAAGCTTGCTTACCAAGTAATGCTTACTGTCCGCGGACGCCTGTTTACACCCTTTATTCTGAAGTCCATGTCTGTTGGTCTGAACATTCTGTTTCATCATTCTTTTACGGATTTATGAGTTTGGATTATGGCTTAGGTACCATGACCACAACTACTTAATTATTTAACAAATGTAACATAAAAACCAATTTCATCCATACAGGTGCATCTTTTTTCACATATTTTTATTTATTAATTTAATGAATTGAAGAAAAAGACAGAGCAGATAGTGTGACCAGTATTTCAATACGTTTTTTTCCTATTTATGTTCTATTAACAATGATTTTTTTTGTCAAAATACAAACAAAGCAATTTTATATTATTCTGCTATGAAACAATAAAATAAATTTTTATTCATTTATCTTTTTAGTTATTTAATCATTATTTATTAATCAAAAATAAATAAAGCAGAGCTGTATGTAAGAGCTGACATGTTATTTATCTAGTTGAACAGACTGCCATGGACTTGGGACTTTTGCCAGTTGGGTCATCAGCTGCTGTTTATGCCAAATTAACAGATTCTGTTCATAATCATTGCAATTTATGCAGCTCTTTCAAAAATGTTTCAGATTCTGACATTGTCAAAGTGAAAGAGAAATATGAGTCAATCAAGAACAAAGTATTTGCTAGGGAAAACAAGCAAAAAGCACAAAAAATAAGGATTGAACTTTTGTAGATGCGTGCTTTGATCCTAAGGAAGTGCCGATGACTTCCAAGGCCAAAATTTGAATCTAGCCTTATTACAAACTTCATTTGAATATTTTTAACTTCAGTATTTTTGATTTGCAGTCATATAATGCATACTGCTACCTTTGGAATGTATCTGTTTCAGGAAGGGAAGCATATGAAGTGTCAAGCTGTATTTTTGAGTTTTTGGTTGCTAAGTCAAGAGGGAAAGAAAAATCTTGTACTTCATTCAGACAATTGTGTTTGTTTGTTCATTTGTGTTGAGGTTTTGCGGCCCAGTCAACCCATTAGAGCCATGTCAAAATTTATCCAACCACATGTTTTCCTGGGCAGGCTTAGACCACTAGGCAGTTAACAATTACTTGAGCACATTCTTTTGCCAGAAACTGACAAGGGAGAGAATGACTGAAGAAAATATTTCATGATCAATCTCCACTTAAGAATGTTGCTAGACCTGGCGGGGATCAAACCCTTGACCTCCTGATCACTGGCTGAGCCACTGAGGCCAGCTTAGACAACTGTGCTGCCCAAAATAAAAATAGGTATATTTTTTCTATGTTTTGGTATGCCATACAACTCTGTTTAGAATCTATAGAAAAAAAAGCATTTAGAAAAGGGACAAACTCAGAATGAGAACAATTCTGTCCATGCTTTTATTGACTAGAGCTAGTCACCCTGTTTGTGTTTAGACAACTTCCCAATGGGCTGCTGTTATCAGAACTGTATGTTGAAAAACTCCATATCATGCAAGCTAGATTTTTTTTATTTATTTTAGGTCAATCTCAAAACTGCTAAAAAATTTGACCTGGATTTGAGCAGAACAAAATTTACTGGTCAGATGTAAGGTCATTTATTTAAAATAGGGTCAAGTAATCCAACTACAGTAGCCATTAAGTATTACTACAATGTCCCAGTGCACTAGATCTGGCTTGGCAGTTATGAAGGGCACTCACTACTTTGAATGTGAAAGATATTGTATTGTGCAAGACAAACTGCATAAAGAGTATCCAATGACAATGTCTGAGAATTCAAGTAAAAGATCTTACTCAAGTGTGATCCCACATGCTCCCACAGTTTATACAGCCCTTTCTCATGATTCACAGTACTCTGTGCAGTTGGATCAAAAAGTGAAACATTCCGGTTTCCAGTCTCCTGTCTGACCTTCAGCTTTTGACCAACCCAGTGCTATTTAGTTTCAGACCCAACCTTTAAGAATGGTCTGCAGCATAATTATATGCTATGTATAATATTAAAACAATATATGTAGTAGGATGTACATAAGAACACATACATGCAAATTTCTTTATAACACTCTTCCTTACAATACAGGTTTGGACATGATACTGTTTGAAGATGGCTCTCCAAAATGTATAGATTATTCGGAGAAAATATGACCATCAATGGTTATTTTTCCTATGTAATCTTCACATATTTAATTTTATGCAACATGGTTGTTTAATTAAAACAGTTTCTTCTTTGGACCCCAATCACTGTGTTATAAAGAGGTTGTGGTGTATCTTTGGTACATTATAATAATTATATGATGTACATTTGGCGATAAGTACAATGTTATGCTCTCAAACATTCTTCTTATCTCAAACTTCAATATGTCAAACTACTGCTTAAGTTAATTAAATTATAGGCAATGTTATTTAGTTTTGCTACAATTGTTCCTTAGATTTCAACTTCTTTTCTTTCAAACTACTAGCTTTTATCTCAAACCAAAACTTCCAGTCCCATGGAATTTACGATAACAAGTCAACTGTATTAGGAATAAATTGAGAACTACTGACTGCTGAGTTTAATTTTAAATCTGACATAATGTTAACCTTTTAACTACAGCCCCTACAGGAAACTGCAATGTGTGAAATTTTCCAATTAGGCATGTTGTTGGTATAGAGTATGCCCAAGTGTGTGCACAAGCCCACATCTGAAGCCAGATGAGTCAGCTTCCAAAGATTCCTTCAGGAAACATTGCTATTATGATACATTTCTTTTCTGAACAATGTTACTTTATCAAAATAATTTTCCTTACCTGAGTTTAAATGTGATTATACCATGTTGTTATTGGGCAAATGCAAATTCTTCATGGCTTCACTGGCATGAATTCATACTTTGCAACTCACCCTTTAACAACATACATAAATAAGGATAAGGCATGGTTGGGAAAAATTATTTCTTGAACAGAAAGTTCAAATATTTACTATTGAATAAAATGGGAAAGTATACCTTTATTTGTTGCCAGAAAATTAATAATTTTTTGATAAATCAAAATTAAAAATGTTTCTCAGTGTTGTGCATCTTAGTAATGTTTGAATCAGAAAATATGTGATAATTATTAAATTTCACTGTTGTTTTGGAAGTTTGAGCTATCATATCATCTAAATGGCCTTTATGTATTGAAAAGCTGTAAATTTAATTTTCAAAACAGGTTTGAAATTAAATTACTGAAATTTTTAACATTGAGTTAGCACTTTTTTTAACACCATTCCTTCAACGTTTCAATAATTTTGAGTGCAATACTATATCTAACTTGACTTAGTTATAGTTTTGCGCCAACTTTTTTTCACTGACCAATCAATTTTCAGTGCAAAACTGTTACTATCTCAAATTCTTGATTTTTAACTATTTATAAAGTATTCATCATGAAAATGACTTTTATCATTAAATATAAAATATTTTCCAGCATACAATGCCAAAGAAAAAGTTACAAACCATAAAAAGAAAAAATAAGTAGACAGTTTTTTCACTCTCCTGTAAAATTTCACAAAACTGAGTTAGCCTAGTTTTGCACTAAGCCATCGATGTGAGAACTGGCTTTTTGCAACATTTTGAGATAAATTTTTTCTTTTGAAACTTCAAAACATCAAATGGAACTTCATAGCACTATATAGCACTATATAACAAAATTGGATGGTTTTCAAAAATCTGTGCTTTAATAAAGCAAAGTCCGGGCAGACGTCGTCTGGCAGATTTATCTTTGGTTAATTTTTCTGATAAACCCATCCATAATGCCGTTAGGTGTTCTTCCTGTATAGGTTTTATACAAATTAAGTTGTTTTTTTTTGATGAATTTCTGATAGAATCTGTCATTTCAGTGCCTTTGGCGCTTTGATTTATTTCACTATGTTACCAACAGCACAGTTCTCTGCTGCAAAATAAAAAAAAAATGTGGGGGTGAATAGTTATATATAGCCCCACTAAGAACCCCATAAAACTGGAAGAAAACCGAGGTTCTTCAAATGCATACACATTTTACAAAAACAACCTTAAACAGATACGCCGGCCTGGAGCCCGGAGTAAATGACTTGGTCCAACTGGAATTGGTCCAAGGAATACACCCCATTTGGTCCAACAGATAATCACTTGGACTAGTCCAAGGTCCAATGGTCCAAGTGTTTGGTCCAAGGAATACTCTGACCCCTAAATTGAACTCAACCTGTATTTTATAACTATATACCGGTGTATAAAATATGAAACCAATACACTAATCTTTTCAAAAGATATCAAACGGTACCATTTTTCAAAGTTGAAAAAGGACCATAACTCCCATAATTGATGGATTTTACCCTAAACTTAACTTGACCTACATTTTATGATTATATACCTTTGTATAAAATTTGAATCCAATACACTTATCTTTTCAGAAAATATTGAAACAGGACAGATGGGACAGGACAGACAGACCTGACATATATACGTACAGACAGCGGTGATACTGTATGCCACCAAAAATATTGAAACAGGACAGACGGGACAGGACAGACAGACCTGACATATATACATACAGACAGCGGTGATACTATATGCCCCCCTCCCTCCACCTCCCCCCACCCAATCGAATATGGTGGGGCATAATAAAACATTCCCCCAACCCAATGTACCCTTACCTGCTACAAGGATAGCAGGCCTTGCCTAACTGTAAGCCAGTATTAGTTGGATGCTTAGGTAACATAAGATACATGACACCTTCCCCACACCCGCTTAAATGGCCTAAGTTATCTGGAGCACAAAGGAAATTGTTTTATCTCTCTTAATTTGAGCCCTAAGATTCTTTATTGTGTTATGGCTTACCACTCCTACCTTCCATAATCTGCCTTAGCAGATCACCAATACCTTGTGGATATATACTGAAAGGAAAAAGAAACGCAGGGTAGAGTTTTTTCCTTCTTATTTTAACCATTTTTTACGGTGTTTACTACAGCCATACACTTTTACAGATTGTCCTATGAATGTGAACCGCGGGTATACGAGTCTTTGGTCGATGTGCTATCTACCCAGTGTGTGAAATCATTCAACCGTGCACTACACAGTGCGTTGCACGGACAATACGGAAAGCCAAAATTTCGTGCAAAACAAGCATGTTTAAACCTTCAGCACAAGATTTCCTCACACCATTTGGTACACTTCAACCATACACAACGCTCTTCGATTCTTTTACCGATTTTTCTTTTCATTTTTACGCTACTTTGAACTTTGTTTCAATCATGGTACGATTGACTGATGTTCAGAGGGGTAGGGCAATTGCGTTGTTGATGCAGGGTCAGAGGCAACAGCAAGTTGCCCATCATTTTGGGGTTAATGTCTCAACAATTGAACGTCTTGTTAGACGTTTAAGGGAGACAGGGCATTTAGCAGACCGACCTCGGTCTGGGCATTCGCGCGTGACGTCACGACGTCAAGACAGGACAATCCGTCTGGCACATTTGCGGAATCGTCATCTCACTGCTACCGAAACTGCCCTTAATACAGTAGGTACGCATAATCGACAAATTTCTCCGAAGACTGTTGGAAGTCGATTGCGTGAGATTGGTCTTCGAGCTCGTCGTCCATACGTTGGTCTGCCTCTGACCCAGGCATGTAGGTTGTGTCGTATGGCGTGGTTGACGGCGCATGCGCCCAGGCTATTTCCGATGAGGCAGTGGAGACGAGTTCTTTTTATGGACGAGTCTAGGTTCACTCTCTATCGCGCAGATGGTCGACGTCGTGTGTACCGACGTCGCGGAGAACGCTTTGCCGATGCCTGTGTTGTCGAACGGGATCGGTTTGGGGTAGGATCCATTATGGTCTGGGGAGGCATTGCTCACGGGATAAAATCACAGTTGATTATTGTTGCAGGCAATATGACCGCAGTAAGGTATAGGGATGAGATCTTGCGTCCTGTTGCAGTCCCGCTTGTGCAACAATGTAATCTGATTCTGCAGCAGGATAATGCCCGACCACATGTTGCCCGAGTTTGTCAGGATTTCCTGGCAAACAATAACATTGCACCACTAGCATGGCCACCGTACAGTCCAGATTTGACCCCAATAGAGCACATGTGGGATGAGCTGGACAGAAGAGTTAGGAAGCGCTGAAATCCATCTCCCCGCAACTCTCGCACAACTAAGGAATGCGTTGATCGATGAATGGAATAACATCCCTTGCGAACTGTCAATGCTTTGGTTAACTCTATCCAAAGGAGAATTAGGGCAGCAATGACAGCAAGAGGGGGGCACACCCGATATTGATTTTCAGTTTGATTTTGTATCAAGATTTTGGGGGGTAGCTACCAATGAACTTCAATAACTCGAGACTTGTTGATCACAAACCAATGAAATTTGGAAGTTTTGTTCCACACATGTACCGTTTTGTAATCATAGTAAAAGATTTAACAAACTTTTTCAAACTTGAATGAAATGTAGGAATAAAATTTACCCTGCGTTTCTTTTTCCTTTCAGTATATATTCCTTACAACTGCTTCAGGGAGTTGATTCTTTGGCTCAGAGGTTAGAGCATTGGATTTTTATATCGGCAGACTAGGTTCGAATCCCACGAAGGCGGGGAAATTTATTTAGCTGTGCTTCATTCCTTTGTTACGACTTTCATGTCCGTGATTGGACTTTACTTTGCTGAAAATGGCTTTGTGTCATCATAAATGATGACTTTCTTGAAGAGGGGGGTGATTGGGGGGTGTGGGGTGGTAGCGATATTACGGCCTATCACTACTACCTTGTAGATATATATTCAATCTCTGACAACTGTGTCAGGGAGTTGACTCTTTGGCTCAGTAGTTAGAACATTGGATTTTAATTCGGGGAGAGTGGGTTCAAATCCCTCGATAGGCGGGAAGTTTATTCAGCTATGCTTCATTCCTTTGTTACGATTTTCATGTCATAAGAATTGTTTTATCTCTCTCACCTGGTGCCATGAGAACCTTTACTGTTTTATTCCTACTGAATGTATCTGCCTGCCATTAATTATCATAATATTCCAAGCGGTTTAAAAGGTTATAGCAATTTTCACAAATTGATTACAGACAGACATGCCTTGGTATGGCTGTTTATAAAGAAATCTGGCATTTGACAATTTCATTCGTTAGAATTTGTCAATGTATCTGCATGCCAAAAATTATCAGACTATTCCAAGTGGTTAAAACCTAAGAATCTTTAATATTAATCTCTTATCTGGAGCCCTCAACCTTTGTTGTTTTATGTGGAGTGCACATTTATTATATCAGCTTGCATTTGACAATTTTATTGGGTTTGGGCTTGTCAATATGTATCTGCAGGCCATAAATTATTAATATATTCCAAGCGGTTTAGAAGTTATAGCAATTTGCAAAACTGATTATGGCTGGACGGACGTGCCTTGGGTTAAGGCTATTACCATTTTCATCCTTATTACTGCATTGTGCTCTTAAGTTTTGTTTTTCAAAATCGCTACAGAAACTTCTAGTAAAATATCCTCCTAATTCAGGTATACTTTCAAGTAAGATCAGCAGAGATTACTTCATGAGGGCATTTTAATGATACTTGCAAAATATTGTTCTTTCTTTATAAAAGCATACATTGTTGGTACCCATTTGAATTACCTCGACATGTCAAGGCAATTCAAATGAGCACCAACAACACAAATTGACTATTCTGCGGGCTGCGGGTTGCGGGCCATATACAACTGTTGTCTTGTAATGAGGTTATTGCACAAGAAAACTGAAATGATTAAATTTATACTTTTTTTGTTTTGTGTATACATCAACAGAAAATGATCATTGAATACATGCATATGTATGTCTATATGAAACTGATAGATAGCAAGATAGCATTGCCATAATTCTTTAGAATAGGTTATTATCAGGACATGTGGCTTAATTTTATTGGCCGCTTCATGAAAAAGTGTCCCCTTGGAAACATGTGACATGCACATGCACTTAAGGAAATACTGATCAGTCTTACTTGTATGCTCTGTGGATAGTCCAGGACAAGTACCTACTGTATGCTATCATCAAAGACTCTGCTCTGATCAGCCTGCACAGATGAACAGTCTGATATGACTTGACTTATTGCTAATCATCTTAAAGGTATATTTTGTCAAAATGCTGCCCAGAAAAAGCTGAATGAATAACGCAAGCACTGATTTTACAACATTTATCATTCTATGAAAAAACTTTCAGACAAATTAAACCTATGAGTTTACTAACAAGAGCTGTCAGCAGACAGCATAGCTCACCTGGATGTAAGGACTAAATGCCTCTTTGGCCTATCGGGGGAGGAAGGGGGCATTAAATAATTATAATTGTCATAGGGGAGAGTGTGCTGCTGAATAAAACTTTGGACCCATATCTATCATCAAACTGAACACGAACCAATTCCATCATATGGTTTTGAAATTTGAGCTTTTAAGAAGTTTAACGTAAAACTTTAGCGTAAAATTTGTCTGTGACCTTGACCTTTCAGCCATAGTCATAGGTGGGAGTATAGCTGAATAAAACTCTGGACCTATATCCATCATCATACCGAATATAAACCAAATCAATCATACAGTTTTGAAATTATGAGCTCTAAAAAATCTTAAACATGAAATTTCAGTCTGTGACCTTTACCTTAAATGCATGAGCATAGGCAGGGTATTGCTCAATAAAACTTTGGACCTCTATCTGTCATCATGCAAAATCTGAATCACATCCATCATTTGGTTTGGAAAATATGAGCTCTTTAAAAACTTTAACATAATACTTTAATTGTAAAATTTCAAAGTCTGTAACCTTGACCTTAAGATCATGGGCATGGGCTGGGGTATTGCTGAAAGAAACTTTGGACCTACATCTAATCACATGAAATATGAACCAAATCCATCATACAGTTTGGAAAATACGAGGTCTTAAAAAACTTTAACGTAAATGTGGACGCCGATGCCATTGCCAACGCCAACGCCGGAAGTAGTGCAATAGCTCTTCCTGGACTTCGTCCAGGCGAGCTAAAAAACTTGTTAGGCCAAACAAAAAAAAAATCTTTTGATTCTCAGGCTTTCTGTTTTTTACTTTTAAAAAAAGAGCATGAAGGTAGCTTTTTACTTTCATTTTGGCTTCAAATATATTTATTTATCTATATATTTATTTATTATACCTTCTTGTTAATTGGTGCCTAATGCAATCATGCTGAATATGTTTGTAATTTAAATGTGCTCAAAAGCAATGTCTAACTGAGCGCTATTAAGGTCAATCATTTTTCTAATTGCCTAATTAATGGTCACAAGTAACTCAATTATCTTTGTAATCTTTCGTACTTAAATGGTTGTCAATGCTGTTAGACACAAACAATTATTTAGAGAACAATGTTTGTTTGTTTGCTTGATTAAAATGTTGATAAATACTTTCCATTATAATTGTAAAAATTGAGCCCATGCATAACATTTCCTACTATTTCACATGTATGCCAAGCAAAGACTCAGATTTGACTGCACATCCAAAAGTTTGATGAAAAGCATCACTGTTTACTGTTTAAGGTCCCAAGAATTTCGGCTGTGCAGTTTTATCGGAAAATGCTAAAATAGTAGCCAAGTATCCAGGTAAGACTCTGATCAGCTTGGAGAGATGTAGGGGATTTCAGCCGGGAGGGGTTTTGTCCTAGTTGGAAAATTCACAGAAGGGATTTTGTCCACCTTGTAAAAAAGAGCAGGGGGGATTATATCCACATTGCAAAAAACACGGAAGGAATTATGTCCACCTATACAAAAATGAGCAGAAGGGATTATGTCCCGAAGTACATTTAATGATTTTAATCTCTTCTCTGGAGCCCTTAAACCTCTGTTGTTAAATGATGAGTACTCTTTATTAGAGCTCGATGAATGTTTACTGTCGTGTCAAAGATTGGATGAGTTCATGAATCCAAAGTCTGTTTTTAGGTAAGCAAAACTAAAAATAGCATATCAGGTATTTTCGTGAAGTGTTTGGAAATAGTGCCATGAGAATAGCAAACATATTCGCAATACTCTGTAACAGTGGACGAAGTGGTGTAGCAGATACATCGATCACTGGGATCTGATTGTCTTGAGAAGAGTAAATTGTTGTATTGTCACCATGCAATCTCTCTGTTTTTTTTTGTTTTGTTTTTTGTTTGTTTTTTTTTTTGTTTCTTTTTTTCAGTATTTTACTTTGGATCTTTTATATCAATTGTGGCTTAAAAATTATTCATTTTTTTAATGTTTTTATTCATACCCCACTGAAAAAAGAAAACCAAACAAAAAAAAAAAAAAAACATAAAAAAACTGGCTAAATGGGCGTTATTGCATCTGCTGTTCATACACCATTAGACAGGAGCCCGGCTAATTGGCACTTACTGTATTTACCCTAAGTCTGAATAAACCGTGTGCACCCAGAGCAGAACGCAGAGTGCATGATTAGAGTCGTTACTGAATGTCTCTCATTTGGCAGTTTTTAGATAAATAAACAGGTAGTTGAATGGCCTTGTCAAACTCTTGAGGCAAGTATGGTAAGGTGTCAGAATGTTTAGGGTAAACATGGTATTTTTCTCTCTTCTTTCTTTGTTTTTTTAGCAATAAACAACGTCATTATCTCAACACTTTATCATCATTCAGTCTGATCAGGACCTTTGTCTGCTTACAAAATTAATGGATACTATAGAATATATGAATGGACAGAATTAATCCAGAAAAGATCCAGGTGACACTGCGCAGATGCACAGGTTGATCTTGACCTTTGCTATTCAAATGCAATAAGAGCTCACCATTACACACCTTAAAGACTTTTTTTGACATTTAGCATGTTTGGTAAATATTTCAGCAGAAAACATTTTGAAATATTTTCCTCATTTTTTCCCCCAAAAAACAGAATTTGACATTTCATGCAAACTGTCTGTTTGATTGAATCCTAATTTCTGTCGGAAAGGAGCACATCAATTTGTTGACTGGTGAATCTGCCTACAGCGTGGTTAGTGTTAAAACAGCATAAGAATTTTCACATCACGGAGATTTAGATGAAAAAAGAAAGGATAAAAAAAAAACGCATAGAGATAAGATATTATTATGAGTAAAAAAAAGACTGTTAAAGGGATCAAATCTCCGACCATCGATTTAGTTTTTTTCTTTATGGACAACAAACTTACTGTTTGAGCTATGATCCGATACACATGCAAGAAACCCTATGCAGTCAGTAAACCAGAAAAAACCTAGTGGCATTATTTAAACCCCTAACAACCCTGGATTATTCCAGTCTTAAAAGTACAAAGACACAACAGTAAACATTCATCCAGTTATATACCAGGTTGCATTTGTCAATTTCATTGGTTAGGTCTTGTCAATATCAATCTACATGCCATAAATAATAAATATGGTTCAAGCCATTTAAAAGGTATAGTAATTTTCACAAACTGAATTGGGAGGGACAGATATGCCTCGGCAGTCAACTCTTTATAAAGAAATCTCTTTTTACAATAGATACAATTAGATCTTGTAAATATGTATACAAAAAATTATCAAAATATTTCAAGCAGTTTAAAACTTAAGAACCTTTAATGTTTTTTTCTCTCTTAACTGAGCCCTTAAACCTCTATTATTTTATAAGGTGTACACATTAACTATATATAGAGAGCTAACTATATATAGAGAGCTGGTGCTTGTAAAACACTATGCATCCAAATGCCTGATTCTATCACTGCTTGACTCCAACACTGCTTGCCCATGATTGGTAACAACAGTACAAATATACGAGATTTCAATGTTATTTTCTTAAAAGGGAAATAATTCTAAAATGGGAGATAATTTGGATAAGAAAAAAATATGGGTTACCTATTTGGACACCTATTTTTCCATGAGGAATCCATATATGAAATTTCAAAACCCTAGCATGCACAGTTCAAAACTTATGCTATGCATCAAAAAGTGTGCAATGTAAAAATGCCCAATATGACAAAGGGCCATAAATCAAGAAGTACTTTTCAGAATTTATTCAAAAATTGATCAGGTCATCTACTCATCAATACCAATCTATTCACCAGGTTTCAAGGCTCTAGCTTCAATAGCTTTTGAGATATTTTGCTGACAAGATTTCATCCACATTTTTTCAAAGGGCCATAACTCTGGAAAGGGGCATAATCCTGATGGAGTAAAAAAATATGTGTCAGCTATTTTCTCATGAAGAATCTATATATGAAATTTCAAAACCCTAGCATGCATATAGTTCAGAAATTATGCTTTGTATCAAAAAGCGTAATGGACTGCCGCATGCACGGATGGACACACGCATGCACAAACATCCCAGAAGCAATATGCCCCTCCAACTTCTTTGAAGTTGGGAGCATAATTACACTAGGTGGCATTTGACATTTTCAATAAGATTATCACAAACTAATTATGGATGGACAAGCCTCTCAAGGCTAATAAATGCTGATGACAATGCCAATGCCTGGAGTAGTGCAAAAGCTCTTACTGTACTTTTGTACAGACCTGTAAGCTAAAAATGACCCAGGGTTTTCAGAGAAGGTCCTTCAAAGTTGTGGATTGATGGATCATAATATCTCCTCCTTTCACTCAGGTGAGCAAAAAAATAGTGGACCAAGTTATAATGCTCCAGACTTCAAAGAAGGTGGAGGGGCATAAAACTTGGTGGTTGTTTGACTGTTCCTTTGTCCAGTCTTAGCATATAGTCAAAAAAAGTTACAGATAGGATCTTGAAATTTTTAAATAATATTCCAGGATTAAGGGGACTGGTATCTTTTTTCTTTTTCAGTTTAACTGGTATAGTAATGTAGTCATACTACAAAGAAAATAGTAATTTGGGCTTATACACAACCAACTATTCTACTTGTTAAATACCCTCATAGAAAATGAATGTTATTGTTACAGGAGAAATAACTCTATCGCCAGTGCCACTGCCAGGGATCAAACGCAAGCAACTGGCATGAAAGGCCACCATTTTACTACGTCACTATTATGCTGACGGTTTGGTGTTTTAAAACCCTTTCAACATTATTTAAGTCATATTGAGACAGTGGAAAGATGATAATGAAAAGTTCTGTGCAATAAAGCACCCTAGGGCCTACAGTCAAGAGCTGAATTCTGGGTTATAAAATGGGACCTTGTGACAGTGAGCTATCCAGCTGTTCAATCTCTAAAAGAGCTGGCTTGTATTGCAAGGCAGTACAATTTTGTCATATACATGGACATTTCACTACGACAATAAGTGAAATAAAATATGTGTATTTTGGGTAACCCTATCCTATCTAACTTTCTTGGTGAAATAGAAGTCTATCATTTTTTCATGTTTTCTCAAAAAAAAAAAAAGGGTAGGTGGTACTATGATAAAATATTTATACTAAATCACTCTTACATTTAGGGTACAATCTTGGTCCAGATCTGGACTCTGAGGCCTAATCAAGTTTATTTAGCCATGTAATAGTTTCAATTACCAGCCACCCTGTTCCCCCAGCATGGTGCCACCAATAACACCTACTGACCTTGTCATAAAAAGTAATTAGTGGAAGCCAGATTCTGAGGTAGGAAATGTGATAAGGTTGCAGGGTTATCTATCTATATGGCCTCAGTATCCCCGAAATCGGTCATTCAGAAATTTGCTGAGCTATTACATTTACAAATTTTGTATATGGAATCAGCTGGAAAACATGAAGCAATTCTTCCAAATTTCTTGCAAAGCAATTGTTTGCAAAAGAACCTTTCAAGTGAAATTGAGTATGATTTGGGATCTGAGAGCCAGTTTCAAAATTTTGAAGAGTTGCCAACACTGGTCCAAGGAGAAACTGTTGCAAGAAAACGACATGAGCGTATTGCATCAACTCCACAGAAGGGCTTAAGAAGAAAGTGACATCAAACATCTACACCAAAGCCAACTTATAAGGGTCCAACTAAGTAAGATGTACAGAAATTTATAGATTTCTGTTCATACTATGTGGTCATTTTTGGGCAATAAATGCTTATTTAAAATTTTGTCTGTAGACTCTCTATTCAGTGATGTCTGAGAGCCAGAAACTCCAAACAGTGTAATCCCTGAACAATAAGTAATCTTCATGTGTCTGTTTGTAACAACTGTCTCCTTTAGATTCTAAAATTCTGTCATTCTCACATATAAACTTTACCATTCGGTTAAAACATTCTAAGTTTCTGTCTTGTATTGAGTCACTGTTGTTTACAGCTATGTTTAAGTTTAAGTTCTGCATTTAATCTTTAATAAAAGATTGTTTTCTTATCGGATCAGCCCTTTCCAGCAAGCTGCATTGTCTTCTGACAACTCTTGTTTGTTTTCTGTTGTGGTTGAATTGGCAACTGTGTAAAGTTCGTACATTGTACCATACATGTATTTACCCTAATTATTGTGTACTAGGTTTTTCTTTGTTTTGTGTCATTTCCTAATATACTTTATTTACCCTAAGTATTGGGACACCTTATCTACCTAAAATACTTGTCCTAAAATTTTTTTTTTTTTGTTTTGTGTTAAGGTTTTACGGCCCAGTCAACCCGATGGGGTCATGTCGAGCGCAGTCAGTTTACTTAACCACACATTTACTGGGCAGGCTTAGTCCTCTAAGAGGTTAACCAGTATTGTGCACATTCGAAATAGCCCATTTTGCTACCCCTTGATCCATCTAAAATAATGCTGTGTGTATGGCAAACAGTGTAGACCCTGATCAGATGCCACATTTTGTGGTGTCTGATCTGGGTCTTCACTCTTTGCAAAGGCCTATCTCTCCCTATACTTAGGATTATCACGGTATATATAATTTATTAAATCCATATAATTAATACATTGTGTTAAATTAAAAGCAGACATTTGTACATTGAAATACAAGTGTCATTTTGAGATATACTAGTGTCATTTTGAGCATTTTGATCTGAAATAAAAGTGCATGTTTATTTTTGACTGAAATATATGTTCATATTGCAGCGCATAATAATTTGAGCCCGGGCATGGGAAAACCAACAATATGGTCTGTGTGCCCAGCGAAGACTCCGACCAGCCTGGACATCCACCCAGTCTGATCTGAGTCTTTGCTGTGTGCTATCTGGGTAGCTAAGGACCCATGAATTCTTCTTGCGGACAGCAAAGGCTCTGATATGATTGTGCAGAAGTCCTCTGTGTTTACAGGCCAAATATTGTTGGTTTTCTTGTCACATGACATTAGTTTTTAACTGAATGAATTTTTATCTGTATTGAATATTATGTATATTGAATATTCTATTCAAATTCTAATCAAATTTGTACTATTGTTATCGAATAATGTATGTTTGTCTTGTATCCACTGAATGAAATTAAATTTGCTTTGCTGTTTTACATTATTTTATCTCTACATCACACATGTTCATAGACAAGATTTTCTCTCTGCTGTCCACCACAACTGCAGACAGCTGCTATTAATTACACCCTGTGGGGCAAATTCATATGATGCTGATAATAATAACCCTAATTAACTAATTATATCTCAGAGTCCAGATCTGGACTGAGATCATCACGAAAACATGCCTATATAATACTGACCCCCTTAAACCCCACTTTTATATAGTAAAACTGGGGTTTACATTATTTTTCTTACTTCTGCTCAAAACATAGATTGTGGGTACTCATTAGAACTGCCTCTATAGATTGTGGGTACTCATTAGAACTGCCTCTCGGTGAGGAGGGTCTAATGAGTACCCACAATCTATGTTTTGAGCAGAAAAATGAACAATATCAGAGTTTTTATCTGAAAAATTACAGTTTTTAGAGGTGAAATTTTCTATATATTTGAATACATGTGTTTTCGTAATGTTGTACCATATATGTAAGACTGAAATATTCGTCAAGAAGGTCTGAGCAAACATTGTAGACCCAGATCAAACTGCTCCTGTAGGTAAACTGTTGGCCATTCTGTCAGTATTTTTGGACACATCTAACTTCTAAGGATAGGCAAACCAGTTTGGTAAAATTTTATGTGAAAACAGGCTTTCAAGTGCCCTCCAGTGAAAAAGTAGAGATATTAAGTATGGCTTAAAGTAGGGCAAAAGTAGGCATTTCAATCATGCAAAGTAGGGATAGTAAGGATGGTCTATTTTCAGCTCAGTGTGTGTGTGTGTGGGGGGGGGGGGGGTTAACTTCCTGTATATGACATAGTATGTGTTGTTGAATGGCCCCCGTTTTCAGTGATGCCAGGTATATGATTAGCCCCCTATTCAACAAAAAGTATATGATTGACCTGATTTTTCTTGAATCTTATGTGAAAGGCCCCACTTTTCTGGTTTTTTCACATCCCGGTAAATGCATATATTTTTTCACTCAGAGATTTGTCAAGACTTTTTCATCATGATGGCTCAGATTATGTTGATCTGATATTTACAATTTCCAAGCAAGCGAGGAAAAAAAAAAAAATTACAATTTTTGGTCACATCAAACATTTTTGGACTAAAAATTAGAGTATCAAAAGGGCATTTTCAGACAAAATTAGGGAAAAGTTGGAGCACAAAAAAAGTAGAGAAAAGTAGGGCCTGCTTGAAAGCCTATGTAAAGTCCAAATATATTTGGTATAATTGTTATGGTATAATTAAAATGAAATGTTTAAAAAATCCCTACCTATCCTACTCTAAATACCCTAAACACATTCTTTAGTTTGGCCTTATCACCCACAAATTCAGTATTGTCAGTTCAGATTCTAATAATGCAGAGATCTAACTGAATTTGATTTCAGATCACGACCTGAATTCACTACATGAATTGCGATATGTAACGTCTCAAGTCAACAATATTTCAATAGTTTAGAGACATTGCCTCCAAATTTGTGGGACTTTTACCCGACCCGATCACATGAATTCGGATCCTGCATAATTTCTAGCAGCTCTGTCATGGAGGCTTTAGGCAGCCCATTTATTTCGCGGGCCCCGATGGGGGCGGGGACCGTGCTTTCCAGTGTATGCCGGTAGCCTATATATCGTTCGCTTACCTGAAATCCATTTTACTGCTTCAGGATTTTTCCTAAAGATATTTGACCGTTTGTGCGTTTTTGTCTTTGTTTCTTTTTGGTCTTTTTTTTTTTTTTTTTTTTTTTTTTTTTTATTTGCGAGTCTACACCTTACGAAAAGCAAAAACAAACATAACAATGTTCAGTTTACAAACTGATCGAACACACATTAATGTGTCGAAGTTTTTTTCAGTAAATCACGTAAACAAAAAAGCATAAAGTGTATGTTTTAGATGAAATTCTACATCAATGTGTACCTTATGCACAAAACCAATCGTGCTTAGCTTGTAAGTAGACGGAGAATGGAGAGAAATAAAATTCGAATTGGAGAAAAATTCAAAATGGCCGCGACTGCAAATTTTTTAGGCTGACGTCACAAGTCTCGTGATTTACCATCTTGCATTTGGAATACTTGGCGTTATTGCCTGTTTTGTTGTTATTATCGGCACGGCGCTATGTCAATAGCCTGTGCCAACTCACCCTTGTTTTTCAGGATAAGCACCGAACCACCCAAGCGTTTGTTGGACCATCATTTTTCTGCATTTTTTTTTTTTTTTTTTGGAACTCTTGCTAATATAAGTCCGAAGTACAATAGACACAAAACATGATAATCTTTAAGAATTTTTAAGTTATGTCTGCAAAAATGACTACGCAGCATGCCAAAAATCGATTTTGTTTTTCTGACTACATACTTTGGTGTTAGACAATGTGCAAATCACTCATTTTCGATGCCGATTGTTAAAAGTAATAATACTTCAACGTATATAACCCTCAATTGTTTTAGCAACTAACAAAGGAACAGAACAACACATTATTTTCTTAAACCCTGACCTGATCCTGGGTCGCAGTTTGGTTACATACATGTAAAGGAGGCCAACATGAATAGACAGGATCCTACCTATTTATACTCGTAAAAATACCATTAACTATTTAAGAAAAAAAAATAATAACACCGGATGCATTCCCATTGTCATTTTCGGCTAATAAGCGATATTTTAACCCTAACATATACAATCGATGAAATCTATGTTAGCGACTAAAACGTAAAATAATCTACTTAAACCCAGATAGAATATAAAAAAAATCAAACCAATTTCCAATATTCGGTGCCAAAAAGTGAACTCAGGAACCAAACACCATGACTTAGGAACAGAACACCAAAATTTTAGGAACAGTGTACAATTCAGGAAGAGAACACTGTATCTAGAGACAGAACATCATTATTGTCACAGCCCTAAAGGTCCAGGTAATTCATATGCTGTAAACGTTCCGAACGACGATGTCCCCATAACCGATAAAACACTTCACAAACACTGCAGAGATTACTGATGATAGTTGTCAACATAAACTATCCGAAGCTTTTGCATTTCTCTTTGTCATATTGTTTCAAGAATCACCTAGTATACCATATTTAAGGTATTAACAAATCATAAACTCTTTAAGTGTTAGGTTTACGATTTATTTAAAATACGGGGTGTCTATATGTAACACCCATTAGTTTGTATAGTGTGTGATGCAAAATATGAGGTAAAAGTACTTGACATTTCATATAATCTGGCAAATTGGCTTAAAAAAAAACAAAAAAAAAACAGTTAACAACTTTTGCTAGTTTATCACTCTAAAACTGTGGATTCACAATTTATATAACTACGGAGTGTATATGTAACTGAGATATGTAATACCATATTAGTCTGTCTTATATAAGATGTATATATTTTAAATGTGAGGTGAGAAGGTTTTGAGATTTTTTTTTTTTTTTTTTTTTCTTCTTCATTTATGGGTAAAGCAGCTTAAAACAGACAGCAACTTTGCTAGTTTATCACTCTAAAACTGTAAATTGTATAAAATACGGGATGACTATATAACACCCTTAATCTGCCTAATATATGATGTGCATATAAAAATGTGGTGTGAGAAAGTATTTATTCCAAGGCGGTTCTTCTTGTGGTTTGATATTGTTATAGTTCGTTATAGCATGTATGTATTGCTGATATCATTTTTATTTTGAATAGCCGTTCGGCCAATTTGTGGGAAAGAAACTATCCTTTTGGCTTTCCACTTGTGACATTTCCTTTACGGTGAAGTTGTTTTATGTTTGTGTTTCTTTCCCTTTGGTGTCTTGGATGGAAGGTGTGAGGTAATTGCATCGATTCCTGACCATTGCCTTCACTTCTATTTTGATATTTGATTGAACCTCATGTGTGTTACGCTCTGGGCGGCTAAGACGCACCGAGGGTGACTTCTAACTTTTCGGAGCAATTCTAGGAAAATCTAACTTTTCGGAGCAATTCAGAAAACTTATTAACCATTATATAAGAATTGGCTATAGCTGGATATTATGCGACAGACTGCATGCCTAGTTGTCAATCATTGTTGATGGCTATGCTTCACTCTTTAATTGCACAACGGCGGTTCGGGCCTCAGACTCAATGATGGCCTCTTCGTAAAACTTTAACCAGTGGGTTGGGGCTTGGCGATATGTCTTTGGCTTGGCCCGCCGTGGTTCAGCTTTTGGTTTTCATTTACTCTGGCATACAGTAGAATTAGCCATGAGTATTCGTCTTTGTTTATTATAGTGATTAATTTGACTTTTTGCTTTGATGCATTGACTGAGTTGGGAGCATTTAAGCGAACCGATTTTTTTAAGTATTTCTGTATTAAGAGAAGCATCGGGACCCAGGGTAAAGTTGGCTAGCTGTAAAAGTGCTTTAAACTCCGCCCCCGGTGGTTTACTCTACTGACCGTTCTAAGGCGATGGTCCCGGTGTTAGTCTTACTCTTTGTTGCTTTGTGGTTTATTCTACGAGGCGATTTGTTTTATGTCTTACCTTGTGTCATTTTGTTCTTGTGTTGTTTTTTTTTTTTTTTTTTTTTTTTTGTTGTTTTTTTTTTTCTCAGTCCTTTTAGCATTGCGATTACCTCGCTTGTGGAAGAGAGAGCTAAACTTAGTGCTTTTCGTACGTTTGTTCGATTTCTACCTGTTTGGATTTGTCGGTTTCCTCTTCCTCTTAGTGTCTGGGAAGAGCTGCGGTTTGTGATTGTGACACTCCTTGGACTTTTCTCTTACCTTTTTTTTCCAATTTGATCAAGCTCCGGGTTTGCCCAACTGTACAATTTCACAGAAGCATCTAACAACGGTAGATTTTTTTTTTTTTTTTTTTTTTTTACACATATACAACTCATATAATAAACAGACATTAAAATAATACAATAAACAGACATTAAAATAATACAACACTTCATACACAATTTTGACGCAAATCTCCTCACGTTGGCACGGTTGGAGAATTATACTGGTATATTACTTGATTAGCCTGCTTGGTTAATCAATTTAATACACTCAGTATATATACCCAACCAAATGAGGAGAACTGTGTGCCAGTGTGAAGAAATTGCCTCCCTTTCCAATAATATCTATACGGCGCCCTTATCTTTTTTTTTTTTTTTTTTTTTAAAGTTTTATTACACTTTCTTAATTATTGATCGATCTCATTATTATTATTATTATTATTTATTAAGCTCATTTTAATTTTATCATTTCTCTGTTTAGTCAAGGCCTTAATAACGTTTTTGTATGTTGGCAATCCCTTGAACCTTTTGTTCACTGTTCCCAGTTCTGGCTGTTTATACCATTGTATTAGACCCTTATTTGGCGGCCCCGGCCCGTCCAAGACTCGATGGAGTCTAAGTACTGCACCTCACATTGAGGTCAACTGTCTTTGGAAGGACATTGAAGGACACAACAAAAAATAAACAAAAACAGACTAAGGACGTTCTATAATTACATAAGATGAAGCCTGCTAAGATTCTACCATTTATTCTACAATCACGCACGTCACCTTATAGAGTGACGTCATTGACGTCGCAGCTGTATATCCAGTGATGATAGACCCATCACTGACGTCGATGTATCACCCGCGACTTCTATCCCTATTAATGACATCGACGCGGTCGATAGTGAGCGCCTGCCAACTGGCGGCAACGTCGTCCGCGTAACGTCATATCATATGCAAGCCCCATTTCCATACATGCACAAACGATTATAATGTATGGATGACAATCAGGGACATGACGTTCCAAATGTCGCAATCCTAAATGTCACTGACATTACTAATGAAAAACACCTCCGACTTCCGGATAATGATAAGAGGGAGAGTAACTGGATCAACTCCGACTATTTTAAACTCGGTGCCCTGATCAGACGAAATCGGAACACTTAAAATATAACAGTGCTTATGCAGGCGGAATAATACAAATTTTCAACAATTTCTTAGACTCATTAAATTATCTATTAAACTTAGAAAGAGAAAAAAAAACAACAAAAAAACTGCTATATAGGTGCCTGTATGTTCGTGCGTATGTTTGCGTATTGCATATGCGTATGTAAACCTAAATTTCTGGCCTACGCGATTCTTATGGTACTGCACATTTTACATTGGCTATTCCGATCCTGCACTGTTTTCTTATTTTGTATAAACTAAATCACACCTTGCGACTGCTGCCTCAAAACGACTGGTCAGTCCGCACATGCCAGCGCGGCCTGCTCAGTGTCCCCGATAGCGGTTACTATTCTCGCAACCCGAGAAGTTCCGACCAGACTGCATAACCCAGCGAAGCCTACTGAGCATTCCTGAAATAAGCCAGGTAACATATGCAGTATCGGACTAGCGCGCGGCTGCAATATATAGTTTATAGGTTTACTATTCAGATACGGACATTTTCCTGCTTTTGATATTTGAACAGAAAAAGACTACAAACATAATATTAATATAAATTAACGACGCGCCGAACTGTCTAATTATAATTTAAACGGATCTTTTGCGTTGTCCAGTTGTCCTTCGAATTGGACTGTATCGGTGAGTTTATATATAGTAAGGTTATACTCTTGCCACGCATCAATTGCACGATATGTGCGGGATTTTGCAAACATTATGCGATTTTCTCGCTTTTTGCGTTTCGCAACCAGTTTAGCATTATTAAATTTGCGTAACTTATATATCACGCTACTATTAATAACTATAACAAATGGTCCGACTGTGGAAAATGGACCCTACCTCTAATAGGTATTAAACTTAGTCAGCTGGCACTGCAGTCTGCTCTGGGTCGTAACAATGTGACTTTCCCATACAAATATCCCGTAGGCCTGAGGGCGATACTTTTTACTATTTCACTGCCAGTGTGATAGTAACAAAATGTCATCATCCGGGTAAAAGTGAAAAAGATAGCACATGCACGGAATACCAGGGTGATAGTAAAATGTATGACATAGGAGGTACTACTTCAGCGTACGGGTCAGTAGTCTTGTTAGGTATCACATTCCTGAGAGAGTGATACTGAAAAAATGCCCGCCCGAGGAATATGAATATCATCAACCGAGGTGACATATAACCACCCCGTATTTTATATAAATTGTAGAGCCACCGTTGCAGAGTGAAAAAAAAATCTAATCAAAACTAGCAAAAGTAGTTGACTGTTTCCCACCTGATCCACTAGATCAGTTTTAAAACAACCAGAAAATCTATAAAAATATTGTTTTTGTTAAATGCTTTGTGCTTTTTTACATTATAAAATAGTAAAATATTAAAGTACCACATAAAAAATTCTATACCATCGAACATTGTTGAGTTGTTTTGTTTTCCTATTGAAAGATTTGTCCAACAATTAAATAAAATGTATTCTCCAGAATCACTAACATTGTAACCCCTGAATATACAAAAATGCAATACAAATGTTGATTTATTAGCAAATGTTGCCGTCGACCGTTTTAGCTACTTTTTCACGTTTTTATTTAGAAGTTGTTCGTACTGAAAAGCTGATTTTGGATATAAAAACTTTCAGGTTACCGAAAATTTCATATAAAACAAGTCAACCATGTTTTCGCTTTTCGATGTTTACCAAACACATTTTGCCAGTATTTTTTTTTTTTTTTTTTTTTTTTTTTTTGCCAAATTAGAGTCTTCTGATCATATGGGCCTTTTAGCCTTTAACAACATAATCTTCTTGTAAAAAAAGAACAAAATTATCATTTACTTATGCATTCAGTATAGTAAGTAGTGTTACGCTTTTTGTTTCATTACATCATGAATTAAACAATTTGTTTTTCAAAAAAAATTATAACATTGTGTGAAAAAAATAAAGTGTTTTGATACATCTGACATTTAAAATGTTTGCTCTGAAATGTCTTTTCAATCTTAATAATGTACATTTTCAGAGACATTATAATATAGCGTTGATTACTGACATAAATTGTGACGATATCTACTACATTTCTTTTTTGGAGCAGCCTACAAATATAAAAATGGGAATCCATTATATATAGAATGACTTGTAGATCAAAAGCAAATAATACTTTGCTGATCAGAAATTTAAGATGGCTGCCACAGCTGTCATCTTGAAAACCAGTTTTTGACATCCTCCAGAACCATCGGGAGATTTGAGTTGAAAATTTCACTGTAGCAACAAGATGACCTCTAGATCGAAAATAGCTAAGATTGTGCTGATCCAAAATCCAAGAAGGCAATCACAGCCGCCATATTATTTTTAAATGTCTTCTCTGAAACTGCTTGAGCAATTGTCACCAGATTTCACATAGGGCTTTCTGTCAAAACGGTATTGACAATTTGTTTGAATGGTTCCGTGCCACTGAACAAGATGACCGCCATGCCCAAATATGCTAAAAAAAAACTTAAAATCTTCTTCTCGAGAACCAAGAAGCTTTGAAGCTGCATCTTGGTAAATAGCATCAGGAACTCAAGGTCTACAATGTTTGTTCAAATAACTCAAGGTCTACTAAGTTTTTCAAATAAAGTTTGTAGGTTGACCTTTGACCTTTTTACAGCAAGGCCAAATTTGTACCCCATACATTTATATGGGGAAAATGTTGAAAAATCATTTTCTCAATGAATAATGAAGACTAATTGCTGAAAATTACAATGTTTGATTAAAGTAATAAAACTGTAGCTACTGTCAACATTTTGAAGGGGTGGGGAACGGGGGCCCTTTGTCCTTGGGCTATTTACATGTACAAAATTGTAAAATCTTTTAATGTCTTCTTCTTTGAAACAGTTTTCACTAGATTTCACATGGTTCACATAGGGCCTTCTTTCTGTCGAAAGGATATTGATAATTTGTTCAAATGGGTCTGCACCATTCAACAAGATGTCTGCCATGCCCATATATGGTAAAACACTTAAAAATATTTTTTCTTCTGAACTCAGAAAGCTCTAAGGCTGAATCTCGGTATACAGCATCAGGGACTCAAAGGCTACTTAGTTTGTTGAAATGCTGATACTAGGATGACCGTTGATCTTTTTTTTGGTAAGGTCAAATTTGTGTCCTAGTTGCTGTGGCAAATACTGGAAGAAGTTGCATGGCATTTGCAGATATGCAATAGCTGTTTTTATTAGGTGAGCGAATTGTGGCCCATGGGCATTTTGTTTCCAGAAAACAGGATATGACATTTCATGAAAATCCATTAGAGACAATTTGTATGAATTTGAAATGTCAAACCTGTTTTTTGGGAAGAATAAGAAAAATGATTCAGTATGTTGTCTGCTGAAAATTTTACCCTGAGTGAAGTACCAGCACAAGCAATAAGGATTAATCCTTGCCAAGTTTGAACAAGCATATTTTACTGCTTGTTGATATGTCTAAAACAACTGGCTTGATGAATGGCAGTGGTGTGCAGTATATCTAGGTCTACATTTTTGCCCAAGCCTGTCGTGTCTGAATATTTAGTTTCAATATGGTAATTTAACTTTTACCATACACTGAACAAATTCATCAGACTACAAACTGATGATATTTTTTTTCCCAGAAAACAGGATTTGACATTTCATGCAAATTGTCTCCATTTGAGACAATATGCATGACATGTCAAAACCTGCAGTCTGGGAAAAATATGAAAATATTACAATATGACGTCTGCTGATAAAATTTTACCCAGAGTGCTAAGAGTTAAGCAACCTCTCATTAAAAGTTCTCTTTTACTCTTTCACTACTACATACAGGGAAAATGGCTCTGCAAACAATGTAGATCCTGATGTGAGCCTCATTGCAAACAGTCTCATCAGGATCTGCATAGTTTGCCTTTCAGGTTTCAAATTTTGTCAAATTTTCTTGTCTAACAACCCTTTTGACATAACATTTGAATGGCTTTCACCTGTGTCTGACCATTATGTTATTGGAAGTCAAACCAGCTGTCAGGAGTCTGCAGTCAGAAAGTTTATGACTGTAATAAATTAGCTCTACTGCTGAGATGTAGCGGTAAACCTCATAATCAAAGAACAGCCAGTTGGAGCAAAATTCCTGGGCTAAACTGTAGACCTGTAAATTCACATGGACTTATTTGATTACATGCTCTCATAGGAACGCTCCACTGAGGCGATTCATTCGAATACCTTCAGTCATAATGTATGGAATAGTGGGGATTAGAAGATGAACAGTATTGTTCATATTTTTGTTCAAAGACATACATGTAGATTGTGGTAAACCCCACTTTATGTAGAAAAGTTTGGTTTACCAGGGTTTTATCATTTCCTTATTTCTGCTCAAAATATAGACTGTGAGTGCTCGTAAGTTAAATCTCAGACACTGTCACAAAGTTTCGCCAGATAAATGCCCTTTTTCAGAGGCTTAAAGGACAGCAGTATCTCAAATGGGGATAGGCTGGTAACCCTAACGAGCACCCACAATAATATGTTTGGACTAGAAAAGGAAACATCACAAATTTTCGCCAGAAAAATGTCATTGTAGAGATAAAATTTTAAAGCTAACTATTCTTTCTTGATGAAGACAAAAGCTCTCGTAATAAACACTCTTGTAAATCTCACTTTATATAGGGAAAACTTGGGTTTATATGGGTATGCAATACTTTCCGTTTTGTTCTAAAAATAGTATGTGGATACTCGTTAGAATCGCCTCAGTGAGACGGTAGAAACGCGCACCTATATGTCTAGAATAGAAAAATAAAGTTAAAACAAATCATTTGAACAATGCTTATTATAGAGATATGAACACACATGTGTCATATGATTAACATCGGTGCTCAGAACACAATACTTCATTTTGGAATGTACAGATAGATGAAGGTGTGCGTTAGAGATTCACGAATGAGTTGTCAAACTTTCGTTTCGAATATATTTGAGTAGTTTCAGGTTTTATAACACATCATGTATTGGTTGGCTATGCAGTTTACACGGACTATTCTCAGCTAATGATCTCGTGCAGTGATAACGTCTCCCAAATGGCAATTAAGCAGCTGTTACTTAATCAATTACTGACCACATCCAATCTGCAAATTTGTAATAATTTGAGACTAGGAAACTGAACTAGGTCCATCATACAGTGAAATCCAAGAAGTCTCTGTGTGTGTGTGTGTGTGTGTGTGCGTGCGTGCGTGCGTGCGCGCGCGTGCATGTGTGTGTGTGTGACGCTACAAAATTGAAATATAAATGAACAGACTGTACCATGCTTCAACTGACATTTTTTGTTAAGTCCACATGCTCCACGTTCATAAGCATTAAGCACAAACATATTTTTTATTGAGAATGAAATGAATTTTTTTTCTTCTTCTTCTTTTTCTTTTTCTGTCCCCGCTTTTGAAGTCAAAGCACTACTGGTGGGTCGACTGAACTTGCGTTTAGGCCCGAAACGGGATCCTAAACCTGAACCTGTTCCGTTAAGCTGTCTCGCGAAGAGAGAGAGAGAGAGAGAGAGAGAGAGAGAGAGAGAGAGAGAGAGAGAGAGTGAGTGAGAGAGAGAGATCACGTTAAAAATTCCTTACAAATGCCCTTGTAATCTGGGGTGTACAAGGGAATACATTTTTTCTATCAACCGTAAATTGTGAGTAGTCAATGAGGCGGTTCTAATGAGCACCAACATACTATGCTTGGAGCATCAATAAGAAAAAAAGGTTACAAAATGTCAACGGGAACAAATGTCTCACAGGAAAGTGTTATGTTACACGAGTGTGTTATCCAAATGAGAGAGAGAGAGAGGTTGCGTTATATCGCTTAGTCATGTGTATGGAATATCCTTTTACAGGTCACACAAGCCCGGTGTATTTTGGGTCGATTGTTTGTCAGTCGACCCAAAGTTACTAAGCTCAGAAGCTCTTCAGTGCTGATGTCCACGCGACTGTCAGTGAATTGGGGGAAATCCAGGAAAAGGTTATTTATAGAAAATAGTCGCGTTATTCTTGTCGTTGTGACGTCAGAGTGCTGTGTAAAAGAAATCTTTTTGTGAAACAATGACTGGGCGCATGTGCTGGGACATTGGCAAACATTTTAGCCCAGATCAGACGCCGAGTCTGATCAGGGTCTACATTGTTTGCTTAAAATACTGGAAGTTTTAGCGTTAAACGAAACAGTCTACGTCTCAGTTCAAGGCTATGTTCCCAGTCTGCACTAAAATACAATCGATTCTTCGGTGCTGTCAGTACTTTGATTTCTATAAATGTCAAAATTATGTACAATCTTCACCAAAGGCATAAATATGGTACAAAGAACTCTTGACACTCGCATTATCAGGGATAGTTCTTTAATTTTTTTGTTTTCAGGTTTTACGTCCCCGTCAGGCAAATTAGACCTTCTAAGCGGTTCACCAGTACTCAAATTCGGTCGGTTTCAGCTCTGTGCGGAAGCACCATGCAGCCCTATCTATTTCTCCAAGCCCAGATGGGCGGGGGAGATGTATGTATGTATGTATGTATGTATGTATGTATGTATGTATGTATGTATAGGCGTCAATTCATGCTCGCGTTCATCGGAAGGACGAATTGACGGAATGAGGGATCGATTTGGGTGTGCGTGTGAGAGAGTGAACATGCATTTGCAATGACGTCATTGTTTGCGAACGGATGGAGGGGAGGGAAGA
Source organism: Anodontia alba (assembly GCA_964016985.1). Taxonomy (NCBI): domain Eukaryota; kingdom Metazoa; phylum Mollusca; class Bivalvia; order Lucinida; family Lucinidae; genus Anodontia; species Anodontia alba. The sequence continues at coordinate 28,558,751 of OZ024834.1, forward strand.
ACGGACATATATTTCTTAATTTATAACTTCTAATACCCCGTTTATATGCATACGTTTGCCCCTAGGGGTAAATTTACCCTAGGGGTAAACTCGTCATGTAAACGCATTTGCCCCTAGGGGTAAAATTTACCCACATGGGTAAAATACCCCTACTCAAGGGTAGAGGCAAATATAGGGGTATTTAACCCCTAGGGGTATATTCCGTCATGTAAACTTAATATTTAATTTACACATAGGGGTAAATTTTATAAATATATTTGGAATGTCTTAAAAAACATGTATACAATTTTTATTTTGAATACATTTTATTTGTTTATTTACTTGATTTCTGCAGGTATACTTTTACCTTCTCTATCACAAATAAACTTTGCAAGTTGTGGTCAGAAGTGATTTATTTGACATGAATACTATTATGTTAGCAGTTAGGATACTGATTCAAGGCAAATATAATTAATATTATTTCATGAAAATGGTCTCATCCCTTATTTTCTAAGAAAAGCAGGGACAATTTTTTTTCTGCCAATTTGTCGTCTGTTAATTTTGCCCACAGAGCGGCGAAGGTTAAGGACAGAGCAAACATACGAAATGTCAGATATAAATAGAGGTGCCAGTTCAGACTATATATCTATTCAACAAACTCTGCACAGTCTGGTACTCACACACGTAGTATTTCAATAGTTCAATATGTGATAAACACTTGAGTACAAACGCACAAAATACTAGTACCGCAAGTGGATTGTAATGATCATGGACAATTATTACCGATGAATTATTTCATCTTTATATGTAGAATCTAATCTGTAAATAGGAAATGCCTTGACCAGACTGTGCAGATCTAAAGGCTGGCAATGACTAAGTCTGCCAGGCATACTTTAAGATCACCAGAATTGAGTTTCCCGGTAGACTTGGTTTCAGATCGTATGCCAACATTCAACATTATCATAGTCAGTCTGACCTAAATTAAAAAAAAAAAAAGCAATGTCAAATAGTTTATCTAGCTTATTAGCAGCTAGTTCTGTTAATCAGTGCTTGTTTCATGTCTGTAGCACACAGCTGATGAGTGGAAACTGTAAATAGAAACTGACTTTATTACATATATGACCAGCGTAAACGCAGATGGGCCTGCACATCTGCATGGGCAGTATAATAGGGGTCTATACCGTTTGCAAACAGAATCTTTGTAGTATAGTGACAAGTGTAGACCCATGAATGCACAAGCTGATCTGAGTGTAACCTGTTAATATATGTCATAAGGTCTGTTTCTATTTGGAGAGCCTCAATTGATTTTGGGACCAGCCTGGATTCTGATGAACATATCTATGTACAGTATGGTGAGTAGAATGTTATAAACCCTGCAGAAACTTTGATGGGGCTATACTGTCTTGCTGTTGGGGAATGTTAGCACATCATTTTGGGATACAACAGTAAAATAGGAAACAATGGAACATATATTACTGACCACTAAATAATACTTTTTTCTTCCAAATCTTCCACAGCAAATTGCCTCGTAAACTTTCTCAAACAATTCATTTTTGATAATGACAATTAACGCTGAGTACTCTCGGTAAAATTTTCAGCAGACGACATGAAATAGTTTTCTTATTCTTTTTCTCACGATACAGGCTTTGATATCCCATACAAATTGTCTCTAATGATAACAATTTCCATGAAATGCCAAATCTAATTCTCTGGGAAAAATAAATATTATCAATTTGTCATCTGCTTTTTTTTTCTCAGAGAGTGGTGAAGGTAAAAGAAACAATGTAAATATAGATAGGCTTTTAAATAAAAGAGAAAACTATCATTTGCCCCTTCTTCCTATAACACATATAAACGAACCCGTTTATCCACGAGGGTGTCTAACAAGGAGGGGCAAATATTTACCCCTAGGGGTAAATATATCCCAAGAGGTAACATTAATGCATGTAAAAGGGGCTTAAGTTCTTATTTCTAACTTTTAACTTCTTACTTCTAACTTCTAACTTTTAACCTCTGACTTCTAACTTCTTACTTCTAACTTTTTACTTCTAACTTCCACTATGTATGTATGTATGTATGTATGTATGTATGAGTAGGCGTCAGTACATACATACAAGCATACATACACACATACAACGTAGAAGTTAGAAGTAAGAGGTTAAAAGTAAGAAGTCAGAAGTTAGAAGTTAGAAATAAGAAATGTCCCTACCAGGCTTTCGTACTTTTCAAATTGAGGCGTGTTCCTTTTTGTCGTTAGTGTTATTACATGTACGGAGTATTACTGTACGTTGCGTTCGATTGATCTGAGATTTCAAAAGGATCTGTTGGGTACCTTTTTTTTTTTTTTTTTTTTGTCGATTGTTTGTCAGTCGACACAAAGTTATTAAGCACAGCAGCATTTCGTTTCTTGATGTCCACGTGACCATCACTTATGATTTGTATGAAAGCCAGGTAACAGTTATTTACAGAAAATAGCCGCGTTGTTCTTATCACTGTGAGGTCAGCTTGTTGCGTAAGAGGGTTATCTAAAATCTTCTGCTGGGTTTGGCAAACAGTGTTGAGCCAGATCAGACGCCGCAGTACACGGCGTCTGATCGGGGTCTACACTGTTGGCTTTCAGTAGATGAATTAAAGGGGTAAACGAAACAAGTCTTAAGTCCCCGTCCAGGACCATTTTCCCATCCTACACTCAATCGACCCACCAGTGCTTTCAGTGCTTTGATTGTCACCACTGCGAACTGTGCTCGGCATGTACCAGGGTTGTGGTCTCCCATCCAAGGTTGCTGGTTTTCTCTGCCACGTACAGTCACATTACGCCAGTAGTCTAGTCTATGAGTCTAAAATAAGTTTGGTGTCGAAGTAAACTAAGTAAGCTATAGTTGAACATAGCGAATGTTAACGTTATAATCTCCGACTGTCAACATTTTTATTTGCATTTGTAAATGAACCAGCTCATGAGAAAAGAGATCGCAGAGTCGACCAAGGAAGGCTCAGGTGAGCCTGATCATAAGTGCAGCCTCGCAAGGGCCTAGCATTTCGATAAAAGTACACGCAGCATTTTTAGATTATTCAATATATTTTTTCCTTATTTCTGTTCCAATCATAAATGGCAGGTCCTCGTTAGAACCGCCTCAATGAGGCTTTATAACGTGTATCCACAATTTATGTTCAGAGCACAAATAAGGAGACTAATGTGCATCTAAGGTCTCAAATGTTGTATAAAGTTTTAATTAGTGTTGGAATTAAGCAAAAAATAAAAATAAAAAATAAATAAATAAATAAATAAATAAATAAATAAAAATAAAAATAAATAAATTAATTAATTAAAATAAAAAAAAAAAGAATAGAATTGACATCCAACTTAAATGCACGATAGGGCCTTCATGTAAATCAGTATTATATTGTGCTAATGGTCGTTGTTGATGTTCTTGTTCTTTTTCGGAGAGAGCGAAATATATTGTAGAGACACGGTCACATATGAGGCGACAAGTTCTGCAACGGAAGATCAGGTGTTTTTTTCTCCAGGTTCTACGCTTTTCGCCCACATCTAATTAACGATCGGCTCGAACTGAGTGAAATAATCTTGAAAACGCTGCGAATCCAAAATATAAAATAAATGTAGAGACACACTGCATATTTTTATTTCGAAGGTTTAACATCACCGAAAAAATCTTTCCAAACTTATTTTGCTGCGCAATGCGGCCGTCAGAACTAGAAACAAAAATCGATAATACCGCTAACAGAGTTTTGTTGTGTGGTGTTATATATTACAGGTAAATTTTGTGGGGTGATATATTTTCTCAGCGGGAATTTAATATCGGTCTTGCGCTAGCCGACGCAAGGGAGACTACTGTGAAACTACATATATATATAACCCTTATAAAACCGAGATGCTGGAAAACAACCTAGGGAGGGTAAAATGGATGCCCTGAGTCTACTGTAGTGCTTAAAAAAATGCGGGGTGGTATAAACACCCCACAATTTTTTCACACCCCACAAGAAAGGTTTCATATATAGAAACGCCCCATATCTGGCAACTTTCTTTCTATATATATATATATATATATATATATTGTTCCCCTTTTCCTCCAAACTCCTTTAAAATTTTACAAAAAGGGGTTTCTATAACAAAAACGTATCAAAAATATATTTTGACACAATAAAATACACGAATACATTGAAAGACAGCTTCAACTTTTCTCGTCGGCTATTGTCACTTCTTGTCGGCTCTTTCGGTTCTTGTCGGCAAATAGGGAGACCCTCTCCGAATACCAATACGAAACCAAAAACTGCACGGTGGATGTATAGCTAGCTCAATTGACCAGTGACGATATAAACAGATAGTGATCCACTGCTCACGCTGCTGTTACATTACCATTAGCCCATTAGCTGCTTCTTCACTTAGGTGCCTCTCTAGTCCTAAAATAAGACCTTTTGGCATTCACTATTCATGTGTAATGTTTCAAATTCCTATTTATATTTTGTTCTAGTGAATGAATGGCATTCATGTCATTTGACGTATCACCAGAAAAAAATCTGATTATTTTCATATTTTTTTATTGACTGAATGCAGTGCGGCAGAAAATGAAAGGCAGGAAAAATGCCTACTTAGCCCTCATCTGATCCAAGCTCGATATGGAAGTGTAGTATGGGATCCCTACATGAAAGGTGACATCCAAAGATAGCTGCACGCTTCATTACTAGAGACTAAGTCCAGACAAGAAGGTTGTGTAACCAACATGCTTCAAGACTTACAGCTACCAACCTTACAAGAGAGGTGATGCCAGCTGCGACTGACTTTCCTGTACAAGGTGGTGAAATGGCAGGTCCAGGCAATCATCATGGAACACTTTCTAAAATCACAGCGGCCTAAATGAACAATCAGGGCAAAACAGTTTGAAAATTACGTTCAGAAAAATATTGTAGTGAACTCTGTTTGCAATAACTCTCAGTGTTTTAAACCTATTCAGGCCAAAACAGAAAACTACAGACATAGCGTAAGTACAAATTGCCAGGCTGCCTACATCATGAAAAGGAGCCTACGCGGTCACGTGACTATTTTCGGACACACAATCAATACACACAATGGCAGCGAGTTTTTTCCTTTCATAAAACTCTAATATATTTTTCTTAATTTTTTTTCCGAGAAAACAGTATTTGACACTTCATGCAAATTGTCTCCTTAAACATGCATGAAATGTCAGATCAGGATGACATTTCATGCAAATCTAAGAGAAGGAGACAATTTGCATCTCGGGGGGTGGGGGGGTAACTTCCTATATGTGGCATAGTATGGATGTGCGTGCTGGATAGCCCCCTTTTTCAGCACTGCCAGGTATATGATTGGGCCCCCATTTCTCAACAAAACGTATATGAATGGCCCATTTTTTCTGGATTCCTATGTGAAAGTCCCCATTTTTCTGACATCCTCGTATATGCACATATGTTTTTCACTCAGTGACTTTTCGAGGCTGCTTATCTTCTTGGTATTACATGAATTGACTGTGATATTTGTCTAACAACCAGCAAAAAATGGGTACAAAAAATCAAAGGGCAATATATGAATAGGTCAACATTTTGGATGATCAAGTATATGAATGGGTCCGTTTTTCAAAAGCCAGGTATATGAATGGGGCTCGCACACCCATACCAAAATTACCCCTGTTAGCCCCGTCCCCCACCACCCCCCACCCCCCAACCCCCCCGCGAGATTTGCATGAACTGTCAAATTCTATTCTATTTTCTCGGAAAAAGTAAGACAAAAAAATTCAAAATATCAAAGCTGAAATTTTAACTCGGCATGCTAAGCGTTAAGTTTTTAGTCCAGGCTTGAATTTTTTTGTTTGCTGTACTTTGCATCAGTCCCCCAAAAACTTCCATAAACACATGAACTGCAAGTTTAGAAGGACTCACGATCTCGGGGAGGGGGTGTGTAACTTCCTATATATGACATAGTACGGATGTGCATGCCGAATGGACCTTTTTTCAGCGCTGCCAGGTATATGATTGTCCCCCTTTTTCAACAAAAAGTATATGAATGACCCGATCTCGGGATTCCTGTGTGAAAGGCCCCATTTTTCTGACATCCTGGTAAATTCACATATTTTTTGCTGAGAGATTTTTCGTGGCTACTTGTTCTCTTGGTATTCAATGAATTGAATGTGATATTTGTCTAACAACCAGCAATAAATCAGTACAAAAATCAAAGGACAGTATATATGAATAGGTCAACATTTCAGACGATCTAGTATATGAATGGGTCCATTTTTTCAAAGGCCATGTATATGAATGGGGTAGGTTTTGAAACACTGGCTCGCACACTCGTACCACAATCACCCCTAAGTAACCCCCACAACCCCTCCTCCCTAAACCTCTCTCTCTCCCCCCCCCCCCCCCCCCCCCCGACGAGTTCAAGATCTGGCCGTTTCACAGGCTTTTTTGAAAAGGCTGATATGAAATTTTAATATTGTTAACATCAATCAGAGCATGCTGCTTCCAGTTTTAACTGGGCCTTCTCCGGTTCTTTGTTTGGTTTAGGCTGATAAAGAGAATTTCGATGTTTTTCTCCAGTGTCCGAGAACCACTCTTGCAGTTGCCGTAACAGCAATGTTTTGTAGTCGCCATGATGGAATTTTAACTTCTGAACATTAGAAAAATTCGTGAAATTTGCAACAATATACTGGTTTTGCCTGTCAGATAACGCATTACACACATTTCGTACAAAAGTGTTTGTCCGAAATCGATGACGTCACAGCGATGCTGCAGGATGCTAAAATTAGTCTATGAATAGTGCATTATTGGAATTCTTATTCTTTGTTCAAACTGTATATGCCTGGAACAAATTAAGGGATTCACCTGTGAATGCCAAGACAGTAGAAAGCTTCAAGTCTTCCATTTCTAAAAGTGACTAAAATGTGCACTCCATAACCAGTTGTATAAAAGCCAGTATTGGTGTCTACAATGTACCATACAGATACAGATATCAGCTTAAAAACAAGAAATAGGGGTTTGAAAACCCGATCTCTCATAATATGAGAGTAGTGCAGCTCTCAATCTATTCTTGAACATTGTTCCATGATCGGAATCAGACTATTTTACTGGTGACACATCAATAGACATTCATTCACCAGGGGATGAAAAAAGTTACAAAAATAAAAAAAATAGGGCGAAGGAAATAAATATGCAGTTAAGTGTTGTTGTAGAAATAGAAGGGCATCAGTCCTGCTGACATTAAAGCAAACCACTGTAAGCCTTGCCAACGGTCCATCCCTGTCCTTCTGTCACAAAGATAAGGACTGAAGGTAGCTCTCTCTTCATGGATGTGATAAGCATTTTGTACTTGCCCTTTCATACGTAAGTCAAAATTCCTATAATCTTACTGAAAATTAGCCCTAAAATACCTTATTTAACACATTAAACTACCTTACCAGGGTTCACACAGTAAACTGAAATCACTGTTGAAATCACCATGGAAATCACTGAACTCACCAATGTAGGTGCCCAAAAATGGGTGATTCCTTGAAATGTTGTTTTTAATCAAATTTCAAGAGGATAATTCTGGATATTACAATTGATTGTGTAATTAAACAGAAAATTCCAATTGCCTGGACCAAAATCACTGTGCTAAAAACACTGAACTCGCCGGGGAAATCACCAGAATCACCTATGTAGGTGCCCCAAAATGGATGATTCCTTGAAATAATATTGTTTTTCATCAAATTTAATTAGTATAAGTCAGGATTTACAATTGATTGTTTAACTAAACAGAAAATTCCATTTGCCTGGACCAAAATCACTGCGCTGAAATCACTGTGGAAATGACAGAAATCACAAATGGTTGTGCAGGGGTCAGGCTACAGGGCGACTGGGGCGAAATAGTCGCCCTTGAGGCCTCTAAGTCGGCCTGGGAAGCCCTGAGGGCGACAAACACTTCGTCCTCGATTTTTGCAACTTTTGAAAAAGCTAATACTTGTGCAAAACGAACTTTTTGTTAGGAGAAATCCAGTAAAAATTGAACAAACATGCAAAGGTAAATTTCATTTTTTAAAACATCATTAGAAGTATCATAAATGCCACAGAATAAAAGTCTAATGTGGTTAAACGAGTTTCGGAGCAAAACTGTTTGCTTACTAAGTGACCAAAAGATCGTTCCGTCAATGTCATTAGTTTTCGTGGGTGTCCGTTTTTTCATAAATGAACCATTTACGTGCTGAAAATTGGTCAGAAACAGCATTAAAAATGCTAAAAACTAAGTTTAAAAGTTAACAGATATTTTAGCTCACTAATTTCTTTTTATCATTATGTAGTAGGAGGAGAAATAGACCTGTAAAGAAAATATTCCCGTCGAGTGCCCCGACCGGGGATCGAACCAGGTACCCCTGGATCTGTAATCGAGCGTCATAACCACGAGGCTAAAAGGTCCGGACCAGTTAGACTGGTCATTTATGCACCCTATATATTTACATACATATTAATTATTTGTACTTCGCTTTGCCGCGCTACTACAATCCTCCATCCTACAATGAAACATTTGTATCAAATGTTTTCTACTATTCCCAGGCTCTTTTGTGACTCCGTTGCCATTGCATCGCCCTTGAGCTCCGACGGTAGTCATCCTGGTCACGGCACCAAATGTAGTAGGAGGAGAAATAGACCTGTAAAGAAAATATTCCCGTCGAGTGCCCCGACCGGGGATCGAACCAGGTACCCCTGGATCTGTAATCGAGCGTCATAACCACGAGGCTAAAAGGTCCGGACCAGTTAGACTGGTCATTTATGCACCCTATATATTTACATACATATTAATTATTTGTACTTCGCTTTGCCGCGCTACTACAATTATGTTTATAGCTTATCAGATCTTGATGTTTTGACTGGGAAGATCAATTTCCAAAAAGATATGGGTACAGATATGACACATTTGCCCTACTCAAGTCTGTGTTTCTGTGGATCATTTAATTGGTTTAGAAGTAAGAATTAACAGATCTACAGTAAAAATTGTTTCCTTTTTTGTTAATTCCCAAGACAATGCGTTAAAGCGAGTCGAGAGTCCTTAAGTGTCATGCTTTCAGTAAGGTGATATGTAGACTAGCTACTAGTCGGATATCAATATTATTTTCATCAATCAATTATAATTATTAATTTACTTAATGAACTAAGGGCCATCTATTACTTACTGCTTGCCTCACCTCTTTGATAGCAGCAACTAATCTTGGAGATATCCGACTAGTAAAATGCGAAATGTACTCTTAGAAGTGATTGACATTTATTGCCTTTCTAATGTTCCTTATCTAATTCGCCATCTTGTTAAAATCATTACCTCTCCAATAAATTGTTTATATACATGTATAAGAAGCGGACCATTAGAGTTCAAGGGATAACATAAACATTGTTTAGAAGCCTGTCTGTGTACTGCATGTATTAACAGTTTTTGTTTTGTGTATTAGTAAATTTTAGATAAAACAGAAGAAAACAGAATCATATTTAATAAGTATTTCATATTAAAAACTGTTGTATCAACATAATTTATGGAACATTGTATATTTATTTTGCTTTGATGTCTGATAAGCTTTTTCTATAGCTCTAAGATAAGAAGACATATGAGGTAATAATCTAGGATAAATGTTGTAGGTACTGTTTTCTGAGACTGTTCGAAAGAGTAACTACATTCCATATATATTTTGATGGAGAAATGCATTAAATAAAAAAAAACCTGACTTTTTCTATAGCTTCAAGATAAGGACATATGAGGGGATAATTTAGGATAAATGTTGTGGGTACTGTTTTCTGAGATAGTTCGAAAGAGTAACTACATACCATACATATTTTGATGAAGAAATGCAAAAAAAATAAGCCAAAAAAAAAAATCTATAGCTTTAAGATAAGAAGACATATGAGGTAATAATTTAGGATAAATGTTGTGGGTACAGTTTCCTGAGACAGTTCAAAAGAGTAACTACATACCATATAAATTTTGATGGAGAAATGCATTAAAATAAATAATAAAAAAAAAAGCAAATTATTCTATAGCTCTAAGATAAGAAGACATATGAGGTGATAATTTAGGATAAATGTTGTGGGTACTGTTTTCTGAGACAGTTCGAAAGAGTAACTACATACCATATAAATTTTGATGGAGAAATGCATTAAATTAAAACAAAATCTATAGCTTTAAGATAAGAAGACATATGAGGTAATAATTTAGGATGTATGTTGAAGATACTGTTTTCTGAGACAGTTAGAAAGAGTAACTACATACCATTTATATTTTGATGGAGAAATGCATTAAATTAAACAAAAAAAAAAGCAAAGTTTTCTATAGCTTTAAGATAAGAGGACATATGAGGTTATAATTTAGAATAAATGTTGAAGATACTGTTTTCTGAGACAGTTTGAAAGAGTAACTACATACCATATATATTTTGATGGAGCAATGCATTAAATTAAACAAAAAAAAAAAAAAATTTCTATAGCTTTAAAATAAGAAGACATATGAGGTAATAATTTAGGATAAATGTTGAAGGTACTGTTTTCTGAGACAGTTCAAAAGACTAACTACATACCATATATATTTTAATGGAGAAATGCATTAAATTAAACAAAAACAAAAAGCAACAAATTTTTTCTATAGCTTTAAGATAAGAAGACATATGATGTAATAATTTAGGATAAATGTTGTGGGTACTGTTTTCTGAGACAGTTCGAAAGAGTAACTACATACCATATATATTTTGATGGCAAAATGCATTAAATAAAAAAAAAAGAACTATTTTTTCTAAAGCTCTAAGATAAGAGAACATATGATGCGATATTTAAGGATAAAAATGGGTACTGTTTTCTGAGACAGTTCGAAAGAGTAACTACATACCATATATATTTTGATGGAGATATGTATTAATTAAAAAAAACTTTTTCTATAGCTTTAAGATAAGAAGATAAATGAGGTAATAATTTAGGATAAATGATGTGGGTATTGTTTTTTGAGACAGTTCGAAAGAGTAGCTAGATACTATATCTACCAAAAGTAAAATTTCAAATGTCAGCTTTCTCCCTATCATTGGGAGAACAAAATAAAACATCACATCCTTTCAAAAAGCTTCCCAGTTACACCTTGATTTTACAGACCATAATCAATAGCAACTTCATCTTCTCAGCCTCTAAAAAGAATGTGTACTTTGTTTCATCATCAAAACACACCAAAATGAAATTTAGCTTTTCCAACTTTCTCTTATCAGTATTAAGTGATCAGTATGTGGTCAGTAAAGCAATAAACACTTCAAGTGTGATGGTTCTCAATAGATGTAATTAATCATTTACCAAGCAGAATCCTGCGAGGTAAAATTCCTATTTTACTAGACCTTGATGTCAGAGACCAACTATTAGAGACTGGCCATACAAGATGTCATACATAAATTCAGCTTATAGTTAGGAGTGATAAAACATGACATCAAGGTCTAGGAGCTAGTCTAGGTGATATGTTAACTGAGTCTTGACTTCTCCCTAAACCTATAAAACTTCTCCCTGTTTTGTCTGGACGGAAAAGTTACTTCTCCCTAAATTTCTGAGCCAGCTTGACCCCTGTTGTGCCCAAAAAAAATGGATGATTCCTTGAATTAAAGTTGTTTTTCATCAAATTTAAGTAGTATATTTCAGGATATCACGATTGTGTAATTAAAAAGAAAATTTCCATTTGACTGAAAATCACTGAAATATAGTAGCCTCTAGTCTTTTATACAATATTGTATGGTTATATTTACATATTAAAGTCACTCACCCCGAAAGAGTAACTGAATGATGTCAGTAACGTTCTGCAAATCTCACCAGTCACTCAGTGTGATAGAGAGAAACTGAATAATGCATGTCTTTGTTCTGTAACAAAAACATAGGTTGTGAATACTTGTTACACCTGCCCTGTTGAGGCAATGTTGCAATGAGTACCAGTAACTTATCTGTTTAGCAAACTTCCAAAACTTTTCAGTTTTACAGCCAGATCAGACTGCGCGGATGCATGGCAAATACTGTGGCTGAGTTGTGGTTATATTCATCCAAATCCAGGACCGATGTCAAGCTCTAACTCAAGTTCTATTTCGAGTATATCAAGCGACTCGGTGATGCCACTTGATAGCCATCTGAGCATTTGCCATTTGAATATCCAGAGTATTATGCCCAAAATTGATACTCTGCAATTTGAAATGCAAGCATTTGACATTTTTGTTTTCACAGAAACCTGGGTAAGCGCCAGTATTAGTGACAGTGATATGAGAATTGTTCACTTTAAGGATCCGCTTAGGTGTGATCGGAATATTAGAGCCGGGGGTGTGGCAATATATGTGAAAGAAACACTCGAATGCGTAAGGCGCAAGGACCTTGAGGTGAAAGACCTTGAATGCGTCTGGGCCCAGGTCAAAGCTCGAGGCCATAATATTCTAGTTTGTGGTATGTACAGACCGCCAAATGCAAATCAGAATTACTGGAATCTTGTACATGAAAGTGTAGACCGAGTTAAAAGTACAAATATTCAGGATATTATAATAGTAGGCGATCTGAACAATGATTTGCTTGTTAGTAACAGAAGTAAAAAGCTTCAAGAATTGATGAAGGTATACAATTTAAAACAATTAATAAATGAAGCGACTCATTTCACGGAAGCGTCAGCGTCATTGATTGACGTAATTCTAGTTAATAAAACAACTAATATATTAGGTACAGAGGTGTGTGATCCATTTATTCCCAATATGGTTAGATTCCACTGTCCAGTAGTTGTACTTCTTAAGTTTCTTAAACCTAAGCCTAAATGTTATAAGAGAAAAGTATGGTCATACGACCAGGGTGATTACACGCAATATAGACAAATACTTACTGACACTAGATGGAATGAAATCCTCGAAGGTGATATTGACGAGGTTACAGATAAAATTACTTCTATAATCTTAGAAGCCGCATCGGTCTCAATTCCTAATAAAGTAGTTACTATTCGACCTATTGACCCTCCGTGGATGCACAATGAGATCCGGAAATTGATACGTAAAAAGAAATGTTTACACAGGAAAGCTAAAAAGAGAAACAATGAAACAGCTTTGTCGAAATTCCGAAAAATGCGAAATAAAATCGTCAAACTAATAAGATCTTCCAAGCTTACCCACGAAAATCGTATATCAGAAGCGCTCAAGGCTAATACTAATAATATTAAATCATGGTGGAAACTTTCAAAACAAGCCCTTAATATCGATCGAACCACTGAATCCATACCACAGTTAGTCCACAACAACAAAACAATCGAAAATGACCAAGATAAGGCAGATATTCTTAACACTTATTTTGTAGCCCAATCGCGACCTAAAGATGTTAATACAGTCCTTCCTGACCTTATAGAACCACCCTATGAACAATTACATACAATAGATATAACTTCTTCTGATGTCCGAGATACATTACGTTCACTTAATGTTTCTAAAGCATCGGGACCGGACCTCATTAGCCCACGCTTACTTAAGGAAGGAGCAGACCAGTTGTGCTTACCCTTAAGTATCTTTTTTAATAAACTCATTCTCTTTGGACGTTTTCCACAGGCATGGAAATTTGCAAACGTTACGCCAGTTTTTAAGAAAGGTGACAAACAATTGCTTAACAATTATCGGCCTATATCATTGCTGAGTGGAGTAGGTAAAACTATGGAAAGAGCTGTACATAAACATGTTTATAACTATTGTATACAGCATCATATTTTCACCGCTTCCCAATCAGGCTTTATTCAAGGTGATTCGACAACGTATCAACTGCTACATTTATACGATACATTTTGCGAAGCTGTGGATAATGGCAAAGAAGTTAGAGTAGTTTTTTTTGGATATTACTAAAGCGTTCGACAGGGTCTGGCATAAGGGGTTACTGCATAAACTTAAAACCATAGGTATTTCAGGTAATTTGTTAAATTGGTTTGCTAATTATCTATCTAACAGAAAGCAAAGAGTAGTAATAAACGGAAAAATGCCCTCTTACCTTAATGTAACAGCTGGCGTTCCACAAGGCTCAATTTTAGGCCCTTTACTTTTTCTTATTTACATTAATGATATTGTTTGGGAATTGAACTGTAGCATTAGATTATTTGCAGACGACACCAGCTTATACATTATAGTAGAGAATCCACTAGCAACTGCTGACATAATGAACTCAAGCCTCTCGACTGTTCATGCATGGTCTAACCAGTGGCTTGTTGATTTCAACCCAGTAAAAACTGAAACGATGGTTGTTTCGAGAAAGCGAATAAAGCTAAACCACCCCGACCTTATAATGAACAATAATATATTACAGGAAGTCGAGCACCATAAACACTTGGGTATTACCTTTTCTTCAGATCTGACTTGGCATAATCATATCGTTAAGATAACAACTAAAGGATGGCAGCGTGTTAATCTATTAAGAGCATTTAAATTTAGATTCCATAGAAAGTCTTTGGAACGCTTGTACATATCATTTATTAGACCTGTTCTAGAATATAGCGGAGTAGTTTGGAGTACTTGCACAAATCAAGATAAAAAACTATTAGAAGATATTCAAATTGAAGCTATGCGCGTAGTTACAGGAGCAACAAAGTTATGTAGCATTGCAAAACTTTATGACGATACGGGCTGGGACACTCTGGAATCACGACGTGAGAAACAAAAGCTTATTATATTTTACAAAATGATTAACGGCCTCGCGCCAACATACCTAAATCAACTTGTACCGAACCTAGTCCAAAATCAATCGCAATATTCACTCAGGAATTCAAATAATTTACTGTCTGTTCATGCTAACTCGACATTATATTTTAACTCTTTTCTTCCATCGGTAATAAGGGCTTGGAATAATCTTCCCATTGAAATAAGGAACAGTACTTCAGTCACACAGTTTAAATGTAAACTAGCCGAGCACATCAACAAACCACCTATTTGGTTCCACTTTGGAAGTAGGAAAGCTCAAATTTTTCATACGCGATTGCGACTAGAATGCAGTTCTTTAAGGCATCGTTTGTATCGCAAAAATCTTATTGACTCCCCTTTATGTTCTTGTGGTAAATCAGAGACTACCAAACACTACTTTTTTGAATGTCCAAACCACAACTCAACACGAATACGTATCTTATCAGAGTTCCTTCATCTACCATTGAAGACGTACTTATTTGGTGATGCAAGTTTATCGAGAGAAGAAAACGAAACGATATTTGATGCTGTGCACAAATACATTATTTTAACGAAAAGGTTTGATGTGAATTAAAGGAATACAAGACAATTTAAAATATTTAGACGTAAACGTCTAAGTACTGGCGCAGAGTTTGTTCATGTTTATACAGAGATATGAGACAAGGGTATGTTAAAATTTAATAAATTTTCAATGTAACATGTATAAAAGAAACAATGTGATCTTTAATGTTTGCTTTTAAGCTTCATCAAATTTCTAGACTGATTTGTAAGTACAGTAGACATTACTTTGTTTATGACACAATTTGTTATAAGTTTTTTTTTCTTCTTATTTGCCAGGAACGTCACAAACCGACAATCCCGGCAAATATAAAAAGTTTGTCACTGAGCCAATCGAATAATCTACCATTTGTAAAAATCCAAAGCTATAATAAGAGACCAGCGCGGTCTATAACTGCCATTGTGTTGTCAACTAACATTACTTATAAGTCAGGACAGTGGCGTCGTGTCGGAATAGCATCTGGAAAACTTTGGGAATCTATTTCTCTCTCTGTCTCTCTCTCTCTCTCTCTCTCTCACATGTGTCTTTGTTAAAATTTCTGTATGCAATTTGCTAAATTCAACGATAGTAGCCTTTATGTTCTACACTCGTTTGTTCTGTATAATATTTGTGTTCGGAGAAGATTTCACATAAGCTTTAATTAGCTTGTTATCTGATCCTCTATGTCATTTTTGTATGTTTGTGTTGTACTCATTATATTTAATAAACTATTGTTTAAACCAAATACTGTGGCATCTGATCTGTAACTGAAAGATGTCAGTAATGTTCAACAATTCTCACTAGTCACTCTGTAAGAAAAAGTCACTCTTTGATCACAAAATTACATACATGTAGGTTGTAGGTACTCGTTAGAACCGCAAGGCTGAGGAGATATTCTAAAGCTTATCCACTTTTTGTGTTTCAGCAAAATTCCAAAACTTTTCAGTTTTACAGCTATACCAGACTGCACACATTCATGGCAAATCATATAGACATGATCAGATGCCACATAATATAGCCTGTTTTGGCACTTCAACCTGGTATAAGGTCAAACGACCCTGTTCTGAACATGCTGCATTGATCAGCTCTATCGTTGCCTCCATCCAGAACCATGGACAGTCTGAAATGGAGTTGCATGCAACAATCATGTATTTGAACAGCACAGATTTTGTTATGTTCTTTGAAAGCAGATTCAGATTCTGTGAGCAAAGTGTCTAAATTTTCAAAAACACACGCTGAAGACATGTTATCCAATATGCTGCACTATGTATGCAACTGTATGCATAGACCAAAACACATGTATTCTCGAGACCATGATCGACAGATTTAAATATAATATGCTGAATGTGCATTATCAAAGAAGCAAACACAAAAGGCACTGATCAGACTCTGCAGATGCCCAGACTGCTCTGCGACTTTGTATGCCTATACCAAAATGCATCTATTCTTGAGACCATGCTCAACAGATTCAGATAAAATATATAGGCTGTATGCATTCTATCAAAACAGAGAATATCTGTGATTTCGGTATATCGTGTTACCACCTACATGTAACTGGGGCTGGAGAAATTGACAATCATTAATCAGTCCAATAGTTTTCCATTTATGGATTTGGGTTCCTGAAAATTTGTGACAGTGTAATTTCTGAAGAGCATATTTCGATAATTTCCTTGACTGATGGTAGTTAATAAATGTCTATGTCTGACTTTAACATTTAAGTCTATCATCTTTTATTTCACCTGTACTAACATGTCTCATGGGAACTTTTTTATTTTTAATATATTTACACGTACTAACGTTGCACTGATGCCCACCTGCACATAATTCCGCCAAGGGGTTGATGCAATATGAATAAATAGATAGATAAATAGATACTTAATCACAAATGCAAATATCACAGACCCTGATACCTAATCACAAATGCAAATATCATAGACCCTGATCAGTCTGTACACTACAGTAGCTGAATAGCCTGTGTATATTGGCAGCTGATCTGGGGGTATCAAATTCAAATGTTCATTAACGTAATCAAGTGGTATTCTTTGATCTGTAAATTAATTTTGTCAAAAAGGTCACATTTATTTTTGTTGTTTTTTTTTAATGAAGGTGTGACAAGCAACATCGTACCACATCACTTTTGTGAGATATTAACCTGTTTATCAGAATAAACTAAAGATAACTATTGAATGATAAACATTAGAAACTGGAAGAAGATATACCAAATTAATTTACATTAAACCAGCTTCTGTATCTGAATCTGACCTTACCATTCATCACGTTTACAAGTCCATGGAATGTAGACGTCGGTAAACCCCACTTCTTTATGCATAAAAGTACATCATGGGCTACAATTGTACTAGCAATCTAATAGATCGGTTGGGAATGTCAGATAATCGATAGTGATTTTTCTGTTAGATATATAGCATTAGCAGTAAGTAAATTTTACAGACAGCTTTGCACATTTTCAGATATATTTCTTTGGAAATTGTCGTATAGATTTCCATTCTACGGGCCTGACTTTTTTTTCATGATATTTTTCTTATTGGAAGTGTTCTCGGGTATGGATCAGTGTCTGGAGCTGGAGAGTTTGTGGGTGGGAATACAGTGTAGTCCATATCAAGAGCCAGTCTTATGAGGATTGGCTCCAGGTATGGAAAACATTTTCAGTCATATGTAATTGTATACTTTTAATCATAAAGAAAATTAATCCAGCAATTAATCTCTTCTTGTGAAATTTTACAAATTGTATGACACCATCATATTACCAAATTACTTTCATGTTACCATGGCTACCCTCATTATTTAAATGAAACAAAATATTAAATGTTTGTGCATTCATCCGCCGAGGTCAGCAACATTCTTTCCTGGAGATTGATCGTGAAATATATGTTCTACGTTCATTCTCTCCCTTCCGCTCATTCAAGGAGGGCAGTTGTCAGCTTCTGGCGAAAGAATGTGCACAATACTGGTAAACCGCTTAGAGGACTAAGCCTGCCCAGTAAAAATGTGGTTAGGTAAACTGACCACCCTTGACATGACCCCGTTATGATGACTGGGCCGTAAAACCTGAACATAAACAAATCTGCATTCAGTGTGTATTCCATGCTCCCTGTTTTTCACCAACATTTAAGCATGCCTAGAAAATTAATTTCGACATTAAATAATTTATATATGTTTACTGTCTTCATGACACTTTTAATACTTTTCATGCTTTATTGTAATCATTGACATGTCACAACATAAGAAATAAAAGACTTGGCTCTGTGGATAGTTCAGCAATTTGTGTATGTCTGTTACTTCAACCCTACCCCAAGTCACTTTACTGCCCATTTATTGTAGATACACCACAACCTCTTTATAACACTATTGTTGGGGTCCATAGCATAAACCATGTTAGTTAAACAACTGTATTATATCCAAACGAAAACATATAGATTATATTGAAAAAATGACCATTTATGGTCATTTTTCAATATAATCTACACATTTTTGGGATCCGTCTTCAAACTATCTTATATCCTAAATTGTGTTATAACGAACAGTGTTATAAAGAGGTTGTGGTGTACAAGCACCGGGTATGTATTACCCTGGTGCACTAACTTTCATTTTTGTTTCCAGAATTACTTTTCATATGTTCTACTGATGTCAGGCTGTAAGGAAAGCATAAATATTACAGAACAGTTTATTTCAGTAGCAATATGATTGATAAGCATAGGGTTATTAGAATTATGTTACTAAATTCCTAGATATGGGGTGGATGGGTGAGGCAAAGGTGTCATGTATCTTGCATCACTGGGGCATCCAACTGATGTTGGCTTACAGTTGGGCAACGCCTGCTGTCTTGCAGCATGTAAGCATAGAAGGGGAACATTTTTATTTCTTCTGTTTCTTCACTTTCTTTCATTTTTCTTTCTCTCCATCCCTCTCTTTTATATCTCTTCTATCTCTCTTCTCCCTTTTTCTGGGAGATGGCACAAAATGACCCAAAAGAGTTGATGTGTCTTTAAACCCCAACACCATCAAATTCCTAGATGACTCCCAACTGTCAACTTTTAAATGACAGACTTTGCTTGGCACAAAGGCAGACATTTGATACTCAATTGCTTGTGTTTGTTGCATTAAAGCTGAGAAAGGGTATAATGCACTAAATACATTTAGCATTTATGCTTTCATATAAACAGAATCAAATGAAATAATTCTTAAGCATTTGAAAACTGGTTATGCCAGGATATTTCATGTGAATGGGTCAATGTGCACTCAGTGAGACTTCTGTTTGTCCCTCTTAAAGGGAAAAGCAATGTTGGTGAAGAATGTATCTGGGATGAAAGATCTTGACAGATCATGCATGTACATGTATTTTGATGCTTTAATAAAAACTGGATTAAAATCTAAGAAAGTTAATGGCATTTACAGATCTCAGAACAGTTACTGTTCTCAGTGGCCCTGGCGGTAACTGAGCAGCTCGGCTCATAACAAACTCATGCCAATAACTAAATCTTTTCACTTGAAGTTGTATTATGTATTAATTATATATGTATATGCATAATGTATTTCATCAGTTTAGTTGTTAAACCTTCTCTTGCTGAACACGACATACCCTGTCTTAGCAAACAATGTAGATCCAGATCAGTTGGCTTCTGAAGAAGCCAACTGATCTGGATCTGCACTGTTTGTCATTAAATATGTGAATTTTTGTCAAAAACCCAGATCAAGTAATCTGATTGGCTGGAAATTAGAAGTAGGTGTGGCATCTTAATTAATTCAGCATGACAATGGTTAAAATATGTATGAATGATTTGATTGAAGATGAAACTGCACTGAATGCATCTTGAAAATGTTCCTTATCTCTTATTCTTTCACTGCATTGGGACGGCTGTGCCTCCTGATGATGGCCTTCCCTTGATAACTTCATTTATATTTGGTTGAGATGAAAAGGCCATTCTGATGTATTAGAGATGTTTGAAACTCCTACACCTTACTTTTCCAATTTTTAAAGCAAGAATATAGTATTGTTCCAGTAATGTCTAACCTAAGATTTCTGTTTGGCATATTTATTATAGCCCCAGAAAACAACAACTTCTTAAGGTAATCTTACATATTTTTAGAATGTAGGGATTGTCATTTTATGCAAGAGATTTCATATGAATGTTTTCTGCCCTGTTTTCTGCAAAAAAGAAAATAGGTCAAATGAGCTGTGTCAAGCAAAAATTGCCTTCGAACATGCACAGATTCAGATCATCCTGCCCATACACAAAGTATCATCTGGGCTTTTGCTCTCCATTCATTACGAAAACATGCCTATTCAAATATACTGAAAATTTTCCCACCAAAAAATGAAAATTTTTAGGTACAAAATTCTGATATATTTCATATTCTGCTCAAAACAAAGATTGTGGGTATTCATTAGAAGTGTCTGGATGAGGTGGTTCTAACGAGTACCCACAATCTATGTTTTTGAGCAGAAATAAGAAAAGTAATGTATACCACTGTAAACCCCAGTTTTACTATATAAAAGTGGGGTTTAAGGGGGTCAAAATTATATAGGTATGTTTTCGTGATGCATACATTCTGTAGTATCCAATAACTCTGCAGATGGGCCTTTGTTGTCTCCCTCCTGTTTGCATATGCCTAAAGACATATTTTAGCAAGACAGTCCAAATATGAATTATTTTATACTTGCAGTACAACAAAAGCTGTTGAAGCTGTTCCTGTACATTTAATAATGTCTGAAGACAGAAATTTTCGCAGTAACTACTACAAGAAGTTTGGGTTTCGTAATATTGAAGAGAAGAAATCAATAGAACTTCTACTGAAGGAGCATCCTCTTGATGTCGAGAAACTTAGACAGTTTTGTCTGCGGTTTCCTGTCTCAGCTAGATACAGGCTGTATCTTTGGAAGATAGTGCTAGGTAAATCTACTCAAGTGTTTAACACATAGCACTCTTGGTAAAATTTTCAGCAAGCAACATTGCGTAATATTTTTCTAATTTTTCCCAGAAAACAGGATTTGACATTTCATGCAAATTTTCTCTGCTGGAAATGATTTGCATGAAATGTCATATCCTGTTTTATGGGAAAAATAAGATGTCATCACTTGGTCAACTGCTGAATTAGCCCAGAGAGTCATAAAGGCTCATTGATAGTGAGTGATAAGTAGAGATATGTTCAGTGCTCTAGATAAGGTTTTAGTACAATGAGTGTTTTACCCACTACTTTAAAGCTTAATACATAAACGCCCTTTTACAATGCTTAAAGCATCAAGCATAAGCGTAACATACAATTTTCTATTTTATTTTAGAGAAAATAAAGCTTGGTATTTCATGTGAATTGTCTGCTAAGCAGACAATTCACATGAAATACCAAACTTTATTTTCTCTGAAAAACAACAAAAACTGCAAAACAACCTAGAATGCACAAATTTGGCATGGCTGCTATAAGGGTTAAACCCTTTCTGATCTATACTGCCACTGCTCATAAAATAAATGTGGAGGAAATTCCTTTATGTAAAAGATGTAAAGGTCACCCCATAAATTTGATTTCAGTACTGAAATCCAAATTGCCGGCCTCGGTGGCTCAGTTGGATGCGCCATCCGACTGGAGACCAGAGGTCGCGGGTTCAACCCCTGCTGAGGTCGGCAACATTCTTCCGTGGAGATTGATCATGAAATATTTTCTAAGGTCATTCTCTCCCTTCCACTGATTCAAGAAGGATGGACTTTATTTTAAACTTCAGGACAAGTATGGTGAGGAAATAAGATGTCCCATTATTTAGGGTATGGCTCCCATAGGTTCTAATTAATAGTTGTTGATGCAGGCTGTTGACTGAAAGGTAATGAATAGTAAGGGTATCACTGTCTTTAAGTCACAGGCTCTATGGTCATTTTTTTTTTTTATATATAATCTACGCATTTTTGTTTGAATACAACAAAGTTGTTTTATTATTGTTGCATTTGGCTCCTAGCATTAATGTATAAAATAGATGTGCAGTCAACCCTCTTTATACTGAAACCCGATACAATGACAAAATTCTTTATAATGACAATTTGAATGTCACGAAACATTCGCTCAAGAAGTGACGGTTAATGAGAAATTATGCAAAAACAAATGCATAATAGCTTCAAACAACATATGTTTTGGTTATTTGTTAGAATTGCCTCAGAGAGGCAATTCTAAGAAATATCCAAAACATATGTTCTATGAGGAAATAAGAATAAAACAAGGCCTTTGTAACATATCATTCTGTCCATTAAGGATTCTTTAGAACAGCAAATTCATTATAATGGCAACATTTTTGGGAACAAATGCTGTCGTTGTAACTAGGGTTTACTGTACTATAACTGAGTAATTGCCGGCCTCGGTGGCTCAGTTGGATGCGCCGTCCGACTGGAGACCAGGAGGTCGCGGGTTCAACCCCCTCCGAGGTCGGCAACATTCTTTCGTGGAGATTGATCATGAAATATTTTCTACGGTCATTCTCTCCCTTCCGCTGATTCAAGAAGGGCAGTTGTCAGTTTCTGGCGAAAGAATGTGCACAATACTGGTTAACCGCTTAGAGGACTAAGCCTGCCCAGTAAACGTGTGGTTAGGTAAACTGACCGCGCTCGACATGACCCATTGGGTTGACTGAGCCGTAAAACCTCAACACAAAATAACTGAGTAATTAAGCCTTTTACTGTAGTGTTGAAAGCTGGGAGTTCGAGTCAAGCTCAGACCATCAACAGTAATACTTATTCTGTTCATCCAGTATGAAAGTTAAAGGCAAAATATGGAGAGGATTGGGACCCAACGTTTATTTGCCGTTGTCAGAGGAAAAGTAGTCAAATATTTCTTATGTATCCATAAATATGTGTGTTGTTGTGGGTTCCGACTAAGTCCTGCAGACTTTCATATGAATTAGTGATGCCTGTAAAATTGGGGGTTCAACAGCATTAGTAGTTTGTCAGGCATTACCAACATTTGAGGTAGGATTTGAAGGTGTACTAAGCTCTACAAAGCCTAGATTCTAATAATACATTTTCCAAATCCATTACGAAAACACGCCTATTCAAGTATATAGAAAATTTCATGTCCAAAAACTGAAAATTTTCAGATAAAAAACTCTGATATTTTTCTAATTTCTGCTCAAAACATAGATTGTGGGTACGTACTCGTTAGAACCGCCTCAGCGAGGCGGTTCTAACAAGTATCCACAATCTATATTTTGAGCAGAAATAAGAAAAATAATGTATACCCCTGTAAACCCCAGTTTTACTATATAAAAGTGGGTAAGGGGGTCAATATTATACAGGCGTGTTTTCGTGATGTTCCAGCTGACAAAATACAGTCATGTAGGTACAAGACAAAACCTATCTTTATTTTTTCCATACCATGTTACATCAAAAAGTCGTTTTTTTGTTTTTGGTTTCGTGTCATGCCTCATTACTAAAACAAGCCTATTTAAATATATTGAAAATTTCACCACCAAAAACTGAAAGTTTATAGATAAAAATTCTGATATTTTTCATATTTCAGTTCTAATGAGTACCCACAATCTATGTTTTTGAGCAGAAATAAAAAAAATAATGTATACCCCTGTAAACCCCAGTTTTACTATATAAAAGTGGGGTTTAAGGGGGTCAGAATTATAAAGGTGTGTTTTCGTGATGTCATTGTGCTGATAAAGATGCAGCCCAAATTTGTCTTTGTTTGCTATTTGTCTTCTTCTTATTACCCCCATGCTTTAGGATATTAACACTTCCCTCCATCTGTCTGTCCTTCCGTCAGACTATCTCCTAAACCACTGGGCTGAATTTCACCAAACTTGCTATATGACTTTCTCCCGTGATAAGGGTGTACGAGAGCAACATTATTTTACCGTCTGTCCATCTGTCTGTCATGCTATCTCCTCCTAAACCGCTGTGCGGAATTTAACCAAACTTGCTACATCACTTCCCTATGTGGTAAAGGTGTGCGGGAGCAACATTATTCTCCTGTCCGTCTGTCATGCTAATAGCAACATTAGCACCAAGCATGGGGATTTTGCGATGGCATGGTATCAACTATGAAATATCATTTCATTTTAAATATGTTAATTACTTCTCATTATGTTGATATAGGTGTGCTCCCTGCCAGCCAAGATTCCCATGAATTTGTGATGTCACAAAGAAAAGAGCAGTATGATAATTTACGACATGCTCTTGATGTGATGAGAAAGGTTGACGAAGACACACCTGTTCCAATCATATTCTTTAAGATGTTCCTTATTGAAGAAGGGAGGTTACCCTTTGATGAAGATGACATGGTATTGTATGGATTTCTGGCCTTTGCAGATGTCCTTCGGGACCATAGGTCCAGATAAGAGGGGGTATCCTGATAATAGTTTTCTTATTTTTCCATGAAAATGTATATAATGGGTACTCAATCGAAGCACCACAACTAGGCACTTAGAATGAGTACCCACAACATATGATTTTGTGGAGAAATAAGAAAAATATCAGTACTTTTTAGTTGGAAAAAAAAGCACCTTATCTGGAGCTATATTTGGGACTCTTGTTAACAAAGATACAATTTTAGTTCAAAGAATATTTAATTAGCAATTTTTATTCTGCTACAGGCACATAAGAGCACATCCTCTGGGTAGCTACAAAAATAACAACTATCTAGGTCAGCATACACTTAACACTTTGCTTGCTGAGTAATATTGCATTCATTTTTGTCGGCCGTGGATTTTTTTTTTTTTTTTTTTTTGAAATTAACTTTTTAAAAAAAAATCTTTCAGGAATACCATCATCGTGTCAAACAGTTTGGATCCAGATCAAGCCCAGCATTTTTGTCAGGCCTGATCTGGGTCCAAACTGTTTGCAAAGGTTATCAGCAGACAACAAAAATCGCCACTAGCAGGGAAAGAGCTAAGGGAGTGGGTAGCATCTACAAGGGAAATAAGTCTTGAAAATACAAAACAATGTATTTGTCTCTCTTCTCACTGGGGCTATCTTTAACTAAAGAAGTTTCTCCCCTTGGTAGGATTTTTTTTTCTTTTTTATTAAGGGAGAGCCCTTTTCAGGAGAGGGTTGGTGTGAACAGGAAGTCTAAAAAGTTGCTTCTCTTGTGAAATATTGTGGAAAATCTTCCAGATTCATCCAGCCCCCCCTTAATAACTTTCATAATGTTCATGATTTTGATCAAATTTGGACCAAAGGTCATACTTGGTCTAAGTCATTACTTTCAGACATATTCCAAACCTTGAGATGAGGCACTTTTTTAAACCAAAAGTTTTGATATTTTTCTTATTTCTCCACAAAAACATATGGTATGATGTGAGTATTCATTAGAAGCACCTCAGTGAGTCGCTTTTAATGAGTACCCGCAATATATATTTTCGTGGAGAAATAAGAAAAATATTTACTGGAGACTCCTCTGATCCGACCTATAATACATTGTGTCAGCACAGTATTGCCTTTCTTTTCAACACAAAAAGATCATATTTATCTTTTGCTATTTCTTAATATATTTAATAGTTTACAATGAATCTGTAAGAAGACAGTATAGGCTCTGATCAGATTGCAGAGGTTTTGGCTGGTCTGGCCAAACAGTGAAAACTTTAAGTGGGCAGTTTAATCAGGGTCTGCATTGTTTACTATTCAGTCAGCACTTTTTTATGCAATGCAGGCAAATGGATTGAATTCTGTGATAGTAACCTTTCTTGAGTATCCTCAGATTTATATTATTTGTTCAGACTTTAGGATAAAGGTAGAGAAGAGTTAATGATCCACAAGATACAAGCCAGGGCACAGCATTTCCTACAAGATTGCATATGCACGCAGTGAAGACTGATCAGCCTGTGCCTCTGGGCAGCCTGATAAGACTTTGCTGTCTGTCTGTAAAAACTTTGGATCATTTTCTACCCACAGAGTTCTAAATACTGATCAGACTGCATGGATGGCTCAGTGGAGTCTTCACTGGGTGCACAAAGTCATGCAGTCTTATAGGAAATACGAGGGATGTTCGAAATGAATTGCTTATTTCTATCTGGAGACTTCAAATTTCAAGTTAGCCCAAAAGTACTCATTTCATGCCCTCGAAGTACTCCCCGTGGCTAGAAATGCAAAGTTTCAGCTGATGTATCCACTTCTTGAAGGCGTCACGGTACGCTGATTTGGGCACAGTAATAAGGTACTGATGAATGGCAGATCCAAGTGCCTGTCGGGACTGGTATTTCCGCATAGCAAGGAATGCTTTCAATTTCGGAAACAAAAAGAAATCACATGGGGCAAGGTCTGGGGAATACGGGGGGGTGAGGCAAAACAGTTACTTTTTCTTTCTTCAAAAACGCCATAATTATTGCGGAGGTATGAGCTGGGGCATTGTCATGTAAAAGACAGACATGTTTAAAACCAGTGGCAGGGCGTCGTTTCTGATAATACTTTTTCAGTTTCTTCAGTTCTACGTCTTTGTAGTACTTTCTGGTGATGCTTTTGCCCTTTTTCACTGGCACTTTTATTGCGACTCCTTCACCAGAGAAGAAGATTGCATACAAAACCTTCTTTGTAATCGAAGGACATTTGGCAATTATTGGGCGTTTGTTGTGTTCAGTGGCCCAGATCTTATTGCTAACCTTTCTGACGGGCTCAAAATAATGGACCCAGGTTTCATCACCTGTGACGACAATGGCAAACTGCTTTTTGTCATATTTTGGAAACATTTGAAGCAGCTTTTTGGCCACTTTAACCCGTTGCCTCTTTTGCTTGTCAGTCAACAGATGTGGTACCCATCTAGCAGAAATCTTTCTGACTTTCAAATGCTTTTTCAAAATAAGGTGAACCATTGATATTGATATGCCTACCTTTCGTGCAATATCACGAACTGTAAATCTGGCATCTCCTTCAATGGTTTCCTTTATTTTGGAAATGATTTCTTTACGAGATGCAGATTTTGGCCTACCTGATTTCAGGGCATTTTTGATGGACTCTACACCAGACTCAAATTTCTTTTTCCACCGCTGAACTGTGTCATAAGACACACAAGAAGGTCCAGAAGCAGTAGAAATTTCAGTCATCAGCTTCCCTAAAGAACAACCAAGTTTTGAGCGAACTTTGATGTAAGCCCGTATTTCATCTTTTTTGTCGACGCTTCTTCCAACCATTTTTACTGCAGTGGTCAGTGACTGCGTGTATTCAAATGGCAAATTTTATGTCTTACACTTAGTCTAACATGTACATTTATACACCATTGTGTAGATATTGAATAACCCTATACAGGTATATATTGGTTTTTATCGTGCCCCACGTGGATATCGAGCTAGAGGACAATAAGCAATTCATTTCGAACATCCCTCGTACTGTGCCCTGGGTCATATATTTTGATGCAAAAACTGACATAAATTATCTTCTGAATATCACTTTTATCTGGATAAGTTTTCTTTTCCTGTGTTTAAGTTTTATTATTGGTAGCTAAATTATACTTGCATCTGTTTCAGCTAACTGATCCAGCTAACAAGGCTTTTATCAATATTGCAAAGGCAGTGTCAAGTATGGTAGAAGATCAAGTTGATACCTACTGGGTTACTACCAGATTCTACAGAATATACAGAAAACATGCTGATGTCTTACAGTCATTGGTAATACATACATGACATATTTAATTGTTTTATATCTGTGGAATTTAAGGGAAGGTTAGCAAACTAATAGTTGACTCTTGTTATCTCAACCTCGCTTATCTTGAATAACCGCTTATCTCAAAGTGAAAATCTTTCCCTGCTTAAACATGAAAATCTAACAACAGGTAACAAAATATTGTGGAAAAGAGGAGAAATTGCTCCTAAGGAGCAATTTCTCCTCTTTTCCACAATATTTTCAATATATCGCTAACTTCAAGAGTCCAATTACATATAGATTTGTTAAATCTGGTTGTTCAAATTATTTTTTCCTCAATTCTGCAAATCTGATATGTTGAGGTACGGATATCTCGATGTATTTCAGAGAGTCCCTTGGAATTTGAGATACCGAAAGTTAACTGTTTTTAGAAAATATTTTCTCCAGTAATACTGTGATATCAAGTTTTCAGTAGCAGTTTTTATCAAACTGCTACTCATTGGAAGTAGTGTTTTCAAGTAACAATAATAAGGATAACATTTTTTTTTTTAATAATATCCATTTGTGTTGCCTTTAGAACCATTGAACACATAAAAGACCCTAAATTGGAGTCTTAGTTTCATTGAAACGCTTCATATGGCAGCAGCATAATTTGTAGGACTGTATATGCCCTTAGCACTGACTTCCAAATAAGTCCATTGAGCTCAGTGATCCCAAAAAACTAGGAAATATAAACTACACTGAAGCCTGTGTAGTTAAGAAATCTAAGCAGAACCTTTATTGATATCCAGTACTTTTATAAAGGAACAGTGTCTCCTTGGTCATACAACTGTATGATCAAGTATGACCTACCAGTATAGCGGTTTCATTACAAAACCAAGTTGATATACCATTATGACTCAAATGGCCCTCATCGGTTGACGTGTCATCAAACCTGAACTCATCATCATCATCATCTGTATGTCAAGCTGAAGATACATGTAATTATGCAAATTTTTTTTCCTCTTCATACCTTTTTATTTTCACATTTACTGACAGTGAATATCTAGAGCAGCTTGTATATATCAGCAGATAAAAACAAATTCTTTGCTACATATTATATCAGTTCTCGAAGGTCTGTGCCATCGGGGTATAGTGAAGTACATTGCCATATTATTGTCATGTTCATGCTGGTCTTTGTCTTTAGATAGTTTATGTTCATATGTTCATATAGATGTATGCATGACTCTAGATAAGATATATTTATGCCCCCGTCTATGGAAGGCAGCAGTGGGGCATATAGTGATTTGCCTTGATGTTACGTCTATACAGGCGTATGTCCCTTCGTAACCAGAGTCTAACAAATGTTTACATTCAGATTGACATTGACACTTATGTCCATGTTTCTCTTGGAGGTTATAACTTGGGTACCTTTTATGCAAGGAAGTTGAAATTTGGTATGCTACTTACCCAGACCTAAACCTTAAACTCTATGCTAGATTTGGTCAAATGTTTGCCTCGGTGAAATGATGTGCAGAACCCATAGCTCAACCATGCAGACTCACAAGGTCACAGTTCAAGGTCACGGGTTTGAGCTTTGAATTTTGTGTCCATCTCCATCTCCTTTACCCCTGGGAGGATTTTCTCTAAACTTTGGTCAAATGTTCACCTCATTGGGACAATGTGCAGAACCCATAACTCAGCCCTGCAGACTTAAGGTCAAGGTCACAGTTGAAGGTCACGAGTTTGAGCCTTGAATTTGGTGTCGGCTCCATATCTCTTTTACCCCTGGAAGGATTTTCTTTAAATGTTGGGCAAATGTTTGCCTCAGTGAGATGATAAGCAGAAGCCATAACTCAGCTATGCTGACTCAAGGTCAGGTCACAATTGGTCACCAGTTTGAGCCTGGAATTTTGAGGCCGCTCCATTGCCATTCAGACTGCCTTGTTAAATTTGGGTCAAATGTTCGCCTTAGTGAGATGATGTGTAGAACCTATAACTCAACGATGTAGACTCAAGGTGAAGGTCACTATTGAAGGTCATCTGTCTCTTTCTTGACGCTCCATATCTCCTGAACCCTTTCAAAGATTTTCATGAAACTTTGATCAAATGTTTGCCTTAATGAGGCAATGTGCAGAACCCATAACTCAAGCATGCCGACTCAAGGTCAAGGTCACAGTTAAAGATCACGAGTTTGAGCCTTGAATTTCATGATCACTCCATATCCCCAGAACCCTTAGAAAGATACATGAATTTTATTAAATTGGGGTCAAATGTTCGCCTTAGTGAGATGATGTGCAGAACCCATAACTCAACAATGCAGACTCACGGTCAAGGTCACAATGG
Organism: Anodontia alba; assembly: GCA_964016985.1. Classification (NCBI taxonomy): domain Eukaryota; kingdom Metazoa; phylum Mollusca; class Bivalvia; order Lucinida; family Lucinidae; genus Anodontia; species Anodontia alba. The sequence goes on from OZ024834.1 coordinate 28,588,843, forward strand.
AAGGCCACCAGTTTGAGCCTTGAATTTTGAGGCCGCTCCATTGTCATTCTGCAGCGGGGATATAGCTGTCCTTCAGACTGCCTTGTTGGTTTTGTCATGCAGTGGCTCAGGTATTTTTATGCCTTTCTTCCCTAGAACTATGTATAGGATAAAATGGTAGCCCTCATTGTTCTGTTTTCTCATTTATTCTGTTTTCTTACATGAAACCAGCCTGAAAAAACCAAAGCTTTCTTCAAGAAGGAAGACCCTGATCAGAAACTCTGGTTACACATGGAGAAACACGATGTTTGGAGTAGTCTCCCTTTAGCGGATTGGTTCAGTAGCTGTTTTGCTGGTGTTCTGCCAGACCAGTCATTTGAAAGGTATACTATTATATTACATATCCAAATTGAAATTGAATATTTAACATATGCAATGAGCATAGACGCAGAATACCAGGCACAGTGATTCTGTAAGTTAAGACCTTACAGAATCTGTTACTTTACAGCATAAATATTGATCTGACGGTTGTATGAATGGCTGATGGATGACATTCTTAAGTTAAACAGCCTTTTCACTGGTATGTTAGTTATACTTGGCTGGGGATGTACAGTGTTGGGTGCATTTCTTGTCTTACTTCCAGGCACTGTCCATACCTTTTGTTTGCTGTCTGTTACTAGACACTACTTTAATGGGTTTGTATTTTACCCAATGGTGTGGGCATTTCAGATATGATCTAGCTGTAATAGTTGAAAACATTCTCATAACCTGAGTGGTAATCAAACCTACAAACAGGACCTCATAGCTATGATATAGTAAAATAATACTCAATCTGTCATGGAGGAGCTTGGTCATTCTACGAGGGTCCTGCAAAAAGTTTTCTCACTGGATTCGGATTACTTCAGTGCTACGTTTTATCAAACATATTACTATTACAGCCTTTGTATGTTTTCAAAAGTTCCCGGGCACATTTAAGGCATTGTGTCTTTTGCTCCTCAGTGAGCATATGAGGTACCCACCTAGTGAAACCTTTATCAGGTCCAAACACTTTTTCAGAATTGTTTGCACACTGCCATCTGATATGCCAGTACAACTAGCTATATCTTTGACAGACAATCGCGCATCCTGTTCGACCACAATCTTTACAGCAGTGATGTTAGCCTTGGTAACAGAGGTTTTAGGCCTTCCAGGACGGGTATCATCTTCAACAGAAAATTTCCCAGCTTTAGAAGCTTTAACCCACCTAAAAACTGTGCGCATTGAAATGGTTTGAAGTCCATATATACCACACAATTCATTAAATATCTGCTTTGAATCTATATTAAGCCTAATGCGGCATTTAATATAGCTACGAATTTCAGTCTGCTGTTCCATGTTCCAGTGTAACAAGTAAATTGGTCAGTGTATATGACTGCATCTGTTTCAATTTGAAATAACTCGGTCAGGTGGAAAGCAGTTTGCACAAAATAAATGGGTATTGTTAGCTATTCAACACACCATTCAAGTGCAGTGAAGCATTTTAAAATATACCTGGGATAAAACCAAGGAAGACTATAACTGACAGAACTTTTTGCATGACCCTCATATGAAGAATAAGGTCAGACTTTTCATACAAAAAACACTGTTGGTTCTTCTATTTATTATATATTTATTAAAACAGTCACATTTGAGAAGGCATAAAAAAGACCTTAGAGAGGCTAAATATTTACAGTAACAAAACGGCATTTTGGGGAATTTGAAAAATGGGAGATGATGGTCAATGAAGCTTACCCTGTATAAATGTAATATCTAGTTTTCTTAAAAGGTTACAAAACTGTTTCAGCTTGAATGTAAGAACACTGAGCAGCATAAAAAATATCACAATTTAGTCCATTCATTAGCAATGTCAACATCACTTTCATGACATAACAGCAACATAACTTTCAACTGGTCTGGTTTATATCTGTTTTGTGTTCCAAGTTCATCAAAATAAATTGCAATGTCACTGGAAACAGTCTACAAGAACAGTTCCAATACTGAAATGATTCACTAGTAACTGAGGTCATAATACCACAATGTAAAGTACATGTACAGTAAATGATAAACTGAGGATCCCCTTATACTTTATAGTTAGGCAAATATTTTTTTTCTTCTTTTTAAGAAAATAGTACCATAATTGTTTCTGTGTCACAACAAAAACATATTTTGGCAGTCATTAAAATTGTTTTACTAAAGCAATACCACTGAGTAAGCACAATGTATGTTTGTGTAGAGAAATAAGGAAACATTTATGTGGGTACCCTTTTTATCCAGAGCTAAAAATCTGCCAGACAAAAGTGAATACAGGCTGGTCTGGACCATCTCCATACACCATTTGGAAACAATTAAGGGTTTTCATCAGTAGACTTTTGTGGTCAATTCATATGGTTTGTGTAATGATTTTCTTTCTTCCAGAATCGGAGATATTGTGATAGGAGGTTCTCTAATGGTACTTGTGTATGTGACTGTGGCAATTCTTCTGACTCTTCGTCGCCCATTGTTGATCATGAACACCAAAGAAGAGATGTTAAGATATTTACAACAGGTATTTTACTTAACTGAAAAAGAAACTGCTGGTTAGGAGGCTATATTTGAAGTCTGCCAGGATTCAGATATAATAAGATGTGCATCAAGATATGCACTGCAATGTCCAAAAACATACCTTCTGACATGGGCCCAGCAAAGATTCAGATTAGCCTGCGCATTCATTAGGTGCATTTTGGAAAGCCAAGGATGCAAAGTTTTTTCATGTGGACAATGGAGACTGATCAGACTGTGTGAAATCACAGGCTGGTTTGAGTCTTCATTGGATTCACATGTCAGAAGGTATGTTTTCTCATGATGAGGCTCATATATACTTTTTTTTTCTGTGCCCAGTTGTTCAAAGCATCGTTAGCTTAATGAGTTTGTAGGTGGTCAAAATGTTAACTGTTCTAGTAAGTACAATATCTAGTTCATAGGTATTTTTACTGAAAAAAATGTGAGTAGCTTTTGCAAATGCAAAAGCTACTCACATTTTTTCAGCAAAAGTATTAACATATGTTCCATATTCAATGATTAAAGATTTAAGGATATGTTAACTAACGACATCGTTAGTTTTGATCAACTGGGCCCACATTTATTGATGACTGCACATGCTGTGGGTAAACACTAGCACCCCTTGTGAAGCAGGGCCAAACTTAAAATAGGTCTTTAATATTGCTTAGATGTTAGTGTATGCATTCATACTCCAGTACCAGGTTTTTTATAATGGATTTTCCCAACTTTGGTAATTGCATTGATATTGTAGAGATCTGGTTTGGGACTGTTGTTGGGCAAATTTCATCTACATGTATTTTTGAGTTATCTGTCCAGCACTCATATTTGTTTCGGAATGATAACTTGAATAAATATCTTGGTATGTACATTTATAATGATGATATCTGTTTTGGGATTGCTAATGCGCAAATTTGTCAGGTCTTATACCCGGCCACATGATAGTGGCGGGATAATATGGTTTCCTGTTGGACGTTGGTATGTCTGTCCATCTGTCAGACGTACGTCCGTAGTTCCATATTTTGTTTCTGGATGATAACTTGAGTAAACATCAATGGATTTTCACCAAACTTGGTATGTGCATTGATATTGTAGAGATCTGGTTTGGGATTGCTAATGTGCAAATTTCGTAAAATTTTGACGGAGTTATCTGCCCGAGACACATGCATATTTTCATTTCCGGACAATAACTTGAGTAAATGTCAAGGGATTTTAACCAAACTTGGTACATGCATTGATATTATAGAGATCTAGTTTGGGATTGCTAATGGTCAAATTTTGTCAATTTTTGACAAGAGGTATCTCCCTGCGACAGGCTGATGGCAGGGTATTATTATTTTAGGTTTTTTTATTTTACAGAGTTGCCCACCACACAACAGTGGCAGGATATTATGGTTTCACATATTTTATTCTGTTTTGAAGTTACTGAACCTTTGATTGTGAAGCAATGGGCCACTTTGGCCCCTGCTTTGAGTAAATCATGACTGAGTAGTGATTTATGAGCAGTCAGCATGAGAAAGGTTCCCTTATTCAGAGTATCCTTTTATCTCAAGAATCCTCCAAAAATAGTTAAATTAGTGTTACCCTAAGTATTGGGATGCCTTAACTCCTTACCAAACTTGTCCTAAAATTAGAACAAGTCCATTTCCCTATATGTTGTGTGTTATGATAGTTGGATGAGTGGCAAACAGTGGCTGCCTTGATCAGAGATTGCAATCTGCAGCCTCCGGTTTTAGTCTGTGCTGTCTGCTCAGGTGTCTCTACCAATACTTATGCATATTATGGTACTGTTGTTAGGATGTTAAACCACTGAAACAACCAAACAATATATACACTGGGAGCTCATTTGTATATGTTTTCATTATTATAACATTATTGGCCATGGCTCCCAATTGCCAAACTACTCGCAATCAGCAATCAGATGTATGCTTACAATGCATACCTCAGACAAAGAAAGTTAAACAAGGGATTTCAAAAACCATAGTCTCTGCTGCAAACAGAGTAGGAGGTAAATCTTTCCAAAGGGACTGGTGCTTGGAAGAAAAACAAAAATATTTATGGGCGTTAGTATATGACAGATGTTTTGTATATTCTGAATCATCTATTTCAGATTCCAGAAGATAGTGGTGATATTCTAGTGAACAAAGCTATTGACATGTGGGAGAAACATGGACACCATCTCACAAAGTCGGATTCACCTGGACCTGTGAATAGGTCTCCGACATGACCACTGTTTAACATTTCTAAGTCAGATTTCCTAATACCTGTTAACAGGTGGCCAAGTGAGCCCTGGTTTACTGTGTAAAAAGGACTTTTGAACATGAAGAGAGTATCAGGAGAAAGCCTACTTTCTGTCATATATGAGATGTGAATATCCAGACTGACCTGCATATCCGCAGTATTGCCTCACCTTTTGTTGCTCATAGCTCAGGGCCCAGTTATTGAAAGCATCATTAGCTTTTATGAGCTCGTTAGTGGTCAGAATGTTAACTGTTCAAAGGGAGCAAATTATTTCCTTTTAGAGTAGACTCCTCAGAAGGAAGAAAAATAGTTTGACAGAGTTGGTTACCCTGAAAGTGTATCCTGTCCCCTTAAGCTTACTGTATGTTACACATAATTTCCAACTCAAGATGTTTACACTAATTTAGGAAAATCTGATTGGTCAAGAGTAAGTGCAAAATGGCATTTACATTTGATAAATCTACTGAGCAAGAATCCTGGAGCTATTTTCCTTGCGTAGGTTTTTTAAATAAGCTATTTTATCATGCTTTTACATAACCATGACCAAGTTGGAATTATTAGAAAGGAATTTTAATTTTTGGGGAGATTTTATTGATGTGTTAATGGCTGCAAAACACTCACAAACTGAACATAAAGCCAAAATCATTGTGAATGACTTGCCAATGTTTATACATTGATAAAATCCACAAAAATGTAATTCATTCCTGTAATGAGTAGTGAAGGTCCAGACTGACAAGATATCTAGTCTTTGCCATAACTTATGCTGTTTATAGTCATTGCTGTAAGGCCTTTTTAGGGCTAGTAGTACTGGGAAAATATCTTTATTTTGTTGAGAAATTAATTGATACCTATACCGTTTTGTGATATTCATACAGTCTTGTGAGACTGTTCACATTGAAATGCAGTATCCATGTTTTATTATTTTTTTTTTTTCTCAGTGAAAACATACCTTGTTGGTACTGGGGTTTGCCACACTGAAGCAATAGTAACAATTACCTATATCCTATGTTTTCTTGAATAAATAAAGAAAAAAAATAAAGGGACCTTCAATATCTTTTATTTGAAGAGGGCATCTTATCAAAAGCTGTAAATTTATGATTTTTACACGACAAGAAAACGTTTCTTTGGGTCATTTGTGAACAGCAGAGACCCAGATCAGGGAAGCTTTACAATTTGATAAGGGCTTTGCTATCCATCACTATTTTCTATGCAATCCAGTAATTCTATAAGCAAAAGTCAAGGCTCAGGTCAGACTGCAGTATTACAGATTACAAGTAATATCTGTAAAAAACAGATACACGACGTAGGAACGAAAGTATATTTACATACTTATAATAATGAAAAAAGGGAACGGGACAGATTCATAAAAAAAAGAAAATTTGGGTTTGGAACCCGCAACCTTCTGCGTGGTAGACGAACCCTCTCCCGACTGAGCTATGGGGGCTGTTTAGTTGCCGCCCGAAAACTAAGTATATATTGCTAAGCAGCTACAGTTTTCTACAGCTAAAAATAAACATAACTCAATAATGTGCATATGGAAGGACAAAGAGTACAGTATCCGTCGAAAAGAATTATAAGTATCCTGTTTTTATTTTTTAGTATTTTCCTGTTTAGGTTTGTCCTAACCTCGCATTTTACCTTGATCTTGAAAACACTTTTCAAAGCATAATTTACAATGACTAAGATGGTGTGTCCTTTTACGGTAATAACAGAAAAGGTTGTTGTGCAGATTCTTTTCAATTGTATGGCATATTCGTGATTTCATACAGCTGCTCAAGACGATGAGCTTAAACGACTAGGTTGAAAAGTAGTTGCGGTCATGGTACCTAAGCCGTATTCCAAACTCATAAATCCATAAACAAATGACGAATCAGAATGTTCAGACCAACAGACATGGACCCCAGAATAAAGGGTGTTATCAGGTGTCCGCGGATAGTAAGCATTATTTGGTAAGCAAGCTTCGCCCACCATGCCCATAGGCCTGAATGAAGGAAAAGATATCAAGATGATTATGGAGCTCTGCATCTCAGTATTATAGATTAAAAGGATATTAAGATGATTATGGATCTTAGTTAATGTAAATATTTTGGACACTTGTTGTCCTCATAGCTTTAGTGATCAGGATATTGTGAATGCCTCTGTCAGTCTGTCCCTCAGCCTGTCACGCTATCTCCTCCTACACCACAGGGTGGAATTTAAAGGCTCCATCTTCCTAAAAAAAATAAACATTTTATTATCCAAGAAAGGTTTAATAAATTGATACATGGTATTAATACAATCATAAAATGTGGCACCTGACAGCCTGTAAAATTTCAGTTAGTCTCTCGTTCTTGAAATGAAATGACTTTTTATCGTATGTCAGCATTAATGTTGCCAACATTAAATCAGAGGTTCGATAAAAAACACTTCCGTTTTTGATCCAGTTCAAAATCGAGACACTAACTGAAATTTAACAGGCTGTCAGATGCCACATTTTATGATAGTATTAATACTATATATCAGTTTATTTGCCTTTCTTGGGTAAAAAATATCTATTTTTGAGGGATATGGGGCCTTTAACCAAACTTGCTACATGACTTCCTTAAGTGGTAAGGGTGTGCGTGAGCAACATTATTTTTCTATACAGCCATCTCACTATTAGCAACTTTAGCACCAAGCGTGGGGATTTTGCGATGGCATGCCATTGACTGCGCAATCTAGTTAGGATTGTTCTGGTCACACTGAGGTGATAGTAATGGCGACCCAAACAGGATTTTGTGGAGAAGTAAAACACCTAATTATTTCAGTTAAAAATATTTAGTATTTACCCTAACTATTCAGATGTCATAACTAGGGCTATACCTACCCTAAAGTTATAACATGCATTTTAGTACCTGTGGGTAGGTGTATGGCAATTAGTGTAGTCTATGCAAAATCAAGTCTATATAAGTAGTAGTATAAGTTCTAATCAGATTTTGAACCAGCTGTATAGTAAATGGTAAATTAAAGTTGTGTATGTGTGTGGTCTGAAGAGGGCCATGCATTCTTTGGATAAAAATAAAATTACAATGTACTTATACATACTAATGCAGCATTGATGGTGGTCATACTACTCTTGTGCTTTTTGATGCACTTTGTGATCTTATAACTTTAAATGGATGGTATGTTTGTGTATGATATATCAATTTAAACGAGTTTATATGCGTATATACAAAATATAATTTGATTCTGTGAGAGATTTGTTCCTGTTAACTATGTATAAATAATGTTTAAGTAAGCCTGATTGAACATGATTTGTCCTTTGTTGGAAGCAACATTTTACTAATACCAGAGTTATATAGCTTTAAACAAAGACTATTCCAAGTCAGCAGGAGCTAAGAAAAAATCTACTTTAGAATTGCTATAGATACTGTACCATTTTAATCAAGAGTATTGGGACAGACAAGCCCGAGCAAGCAGTGTAGAGACTTACCAGATGCCACAGAATCAGATCAGGGTACCGTATTTACCATATGTATTCGGACAGACAGGCCTGAGCAAACAGTATAGACCCAGATGAGACGCCGCAGAACGCGGCGTCTCATCTGGGTCTGCACTGTTTGCCACTCATCCAGCAATTTTTAGACACAACATCGGGTAGTGAATTGTACTGGTTCAAATTTTAGAACATATATGGTAAGGAGTTGAGGTGTCCGAATACTTAGGGTAAATATGGTATACATTGTGGACCTCTTGTCCAGTCCTTAGATGCATCAACAGGTAGCAATATGGGGCCTCGGTGGCTCAGTTGGATGCGCCGTCCAACTGGAGACCAGGACGTCGCGGATTCAACCCCCGCTGAGGTCGACAACATTCTTTCGTGGAGATTGATCATGAAATATTTTCTACGGTCATTCTTTCCCTTCCGCTAATTCAAGAAGGGCAGTTGTCAGCTTCTGGTGAAAGAATGTGTACAATACTGGTTAACCGCTTAGAGGACTAAGCCTGCCCAGTAAACGTCTGGTTAGGTAAACTGACCGCGCTCGACATGACCCCATTTGGTTGACTGGGCCGTAAAACCTCAACACAAAGTAGCAATATGGACTTGATTAAATTTTAGGTCACGTATGATGAGTAAACACAGTATGCGTGTTATGCTCTTGCTAACCCAACAGTGCAGATTTTTTACAATAAACATGCAGTTTTAACTTTTTTGTGTACCCACAACTTATAGTGTGTGGAGAAATTAAAAAAAAAAAAATATATATATATATATCAACTTCCAACTGAAAGTACCTTATCTGGTATTACTGATGTCTTCTTTGTGCTGCCCACCTCACTGAATTTTCTTTAAATAAACGCACAGCGTGTGAAAAGAATCCTTCTACTACATGCTAACAGTGATGACCTAGCATAGACCGTTGTATGTTAGATCTAAGGTCCACGAGATTTCAGAGTGCATGTTCAACCGGACCCACATACAGCATGGGGACAGCGTGTACGCAAAAGTCAGTGTAATGTAAGTTGCTTCAGGACCGTCAGGTGTTTCATAGAGCATGCGCAAACGGAATAAGAGTAGAGTCCGAAATGACATGGCCTTTTTTGTCCCCCGCCTTTTCGAAGAAAAGTGGAGGGACACTGTTTTTGGTTTTCCGTGGGGCGTGGCGCGTGGTGCGTGGTTCCGAGTTTTTAGTAGGTACTTTGTCCCCTTAACTCCTCCCACAGTTTCTGTCCGATCCTTTTGAAACTGTACAGGTGCTTTAAGGATGGTCTGAAGATATGCATGTGGTTTTTTCAGAATCCTGAAATAATTTTTTATCACTTTTTCCGCATTTTTAACTTAGACATTTTTTGAGTTCTAATACTACAGAAGTGTATAGGGAGTAGGTACCTTGCCCCCTTAACTCCTCCCACAGTTTTTGGCCGATCCTTTTGAAACTGTACAGGTGCTTTAAGGATGGTCTGAAGATATGCATGTGGCTTTTTCAGAATCCTGAAATAATTTTTTATTACTTTTTTTGCATTTTTAACTTAGATTTTTTTGAGTTCTAATACTACAGAAGTGTATAGGGAGCAGGTACCTTTTCCCCCTTAACTCATCCCACAGTTTTTGGCCGATTCTTTTGAAACTTTACAGGTGTTTTGAGGATGGCCTGAAGATATGCATGTGTTTTTTTCAGAATCCTGAAATAATTTTTTATCACTTTTTCCGCATTTTTAACTTAGTCATTTTTCGAGTTCTAATACTACAGACGTGTATAGGGAGTAGGTACCTTGTCCCCTTAACTCCTCCCACAATTTTTGGCCGATCCTTTTGAAACTTTACATGGGCTTTCAGGATGGCCTGAAGATATGCATGTGGTTTTTTCAGAATCCTGAAATAATTTTTTATTACATTTTCCGCATTTTTAACTTAGACATTTTTTTTAGTTCTAATACTACAGGAGTATATAGGGAGCAGGTACCTTGTCCCCTTAACTCCTCCCACAGTTTTTGGCCGATCCTTTTGAAACTGTACAGGTGCTTTAAGGATGGTCTGAAGATATGCATGTGGTTTATTCAGAATCCTGAAATTATTTTTTTTCATTTTTTTTTTTTACACGTTTTGAACTTAGACATTTTTTGAGTTCTAATATTACAGAAGTCTATAGGGAGTAGGTACCTTGTCCCCTTAACTCCTCCCACAGTTTTTGGCCGATCCTTTTGAAACTTTACATGGGCTTTTAGGATGGCCTGAAAATATGCAGGTGGATTTTTCAGAATCCTGAATTATTTTTTTATTACTTTTTCCGCATTTTTAACTTAGACATTTTTTTAAGTTCTAATATTGCAGAAGTGTATAGGGTGCAGGCACCTTGTCCCCTTAACTCCTCCCACAGTTTTTGTCCGATCCTTTTGAAACTTTACAAGGGCTTTTAGGATGGCCTGAAGATATGCATGTGGTTTTTTCAGAATCCTGAAATAATTTTTTACCACTTTTTCTGCATTTTTAACTTAGACATTTTTTGAGTTCTAATACTACAGAAGCGTATAGGGAGTAGGTACCTTGACCCCGTAACTCCTACCACAGTTTTAAGCCGATCCTTTGAAACTTTACAGGTGCTTTAAGGATGGTCTGAAGATATGCATGTGTTTTTTTTCAGAATCTTGAAATTATTTTTTATCACTTATTTCCTGCTTCAATACTTAGGTATTTGATACAGGACCAGTGGTCCTCTGGTTAACTTTACCATTTTTAACACCTCAAATAAAAATAAGGCGGGGGACATAAATTCCCCATGGAATTTGCTTGTTTTCTTATAAAAATAGCAGTACATCCCCAGTAAGCATACTACGTAAATCTAGATCGGACCGTTATTGGTCCGACAGAAACTCTGTCGCGTCGGTAATGGAACATTAAACCTTATCCACCTAATAACGCACTATGCGCTGAGGTTTTCTAAACCTAGCGGAAAAAAAAATAATTGTAAAATATAAACATATTAGGACACACTTTAAAGAAAGACTAGCGGAGGACTTCATGAGAGGATTATTTAATACGATATTTTCTTTTGGTTATCTTTATAAAAATCTGGTGTGGATACTCATTTCAATTGCCTGGACTTGTCGAGGTAATTCAAATGAGTACCAACAGCATAGGTTTTTATAAGAAAATCGAGGCAACTCAAATGAGTACTAACAACATGTAGTTTTATAAAAAAAACGTACACGGGCTGAGAAATGAAGACTATGAAACTGTTTGACTGTGCGTTTATAGGGGTAACTGTTAACCCTTGTCCTGCTGAATAAATTAAGATGCTACGCCCACTTCTCATTTTCAGCCAATCGGATTACTTGATCCAGATTGTTGATATAAATTCACATACTGAATGGCAAACAGTGTAGATCCAGATCAGTTGGCTTCTTAGAAGCCAACTGATCTGGATCTACACTGTTTACAAAGGCAGGGTATATCCGGGTTCAGCAGGAAAAGGGTTAAAACGTTAGTGTTTAACGTGAAAAAAAAAAACAAAAAAAAAAAAAACGTGCGTTTGGTCATGTTCGCCGAACGAAGACTCGGAGTAGCCTGCGCATCCGCACAGTCTGATCAGTGTCTTCATTTTACGTATGAAAAAACTTTGCATCATTGGCTGTCCAAAATGCGACCAGTGAAGATTCAGATCAGACTGCGCGAATGTGCAGGCTGATCTGAATCTTCGCTGGGCGCATATGCCCGAAGGTACGTTTTCTGACGTTGTGACTCATATACATGTCAGAACAGTAAAGACAAACGTGCACAAGTGGCCCAGCAAAGAAAACCATGGTTTTATAGTTGATACTAATATGACTCTTATCGGACCCAACAATATCTACAAACGTTTGAACCATGTCGCTGACACCTTTCAAGTGCAACTATAATGTTAAGGGTCTCGTCAAGGACCATATTAGGGGTAATTCACCAGCTGCGAGGGATCTTGAACGGACCAACTAGACAGTGTTATGATGAGTTTACGAAGCCTCGCATATTGGAACGAAGGTTTAAATTGAATCTGTGACCCTAGTCATAAAACAAAGCCAAGGTCATCTGTATGTACGAACAGCAAGGCTGATTCTTAGAATGACGGGAAATTGAACCCACATTGATTGAGTTGGGAGTTTTACGGTCCAGTCAACACTCTTCAGTTCTTGTCGAGCCGGTCAGTTAACCCAGTTACACTTTGCTGGACAGGCTTAGTCCAACACAAACTTTCACCAGTAATTGACAACTGCCCTTAAGGGAAGAATGACCGTGGGAATGATCTCACGATCAGGCTTCACGGAACTTATGTGGCCGAACTGGGATCGAACTTGCGACCCCTGGATCTGCAGTCAGACGCGCTACCGACTGCGCTGTGGAGCCTGGCCATAAGTGGAATAACTCTGACGTAGAAATATTTGCCTCTCTATTCTTAGAGCAAATTCTATCCTTTAAGAGTAGCTACGTTTGTTGTTGTTGTTTTTTTCTTGTTTTTTTTTTTTTTTCTCTTTTTTTAATTTGCTTTTTTTTGTTGTTGTTTTTTTTTTTTTTCTTTTTTTTTTCGTTTTTTTTTCCCCTTTCCTTTTTTTTTTTTTTTTTTTTTTTTTTTTTTTCTTGAAAAGTTCAACTACTGAGTAGGCAATTTTCTGTCTGCATAAATTGTCTCTTTTTGCATAATGGAAGCAATGTTTTCAGGTGTATCCACAGTCCAATAAGGGAATTGGTGGTTCAGGCTGATCTCAAGTTTGGTTCTGAGCATATGCACAAATGCCCTTTTATAACGTTTCCAGCGATATTTCAGTCAATCAGCCGTAGCAAAACAACAGAGCCTTACCAATTAGAAAACGGCCGCTTCTATAAAGGTGAGCCTGCGCATCCGAGCGAAGGGGGTTATTGTACAGAAATCATGCAGGAAGTCACAAAAGTTGCCTCCCTTGTCAAAAAAAAAAAAAAAAATATATGTACACGTATCCATTTACATTAAATGACATGATTGCGTGTTCAATTGTATTACCGCATCATCTTCCCCGTCCTCCTGTAACGAGCCTCATGGCTCGTTTACATGAGGGCGGGGAAGATGATGACGGTGATACAATTGTAGCCGGCGTTGTGAAGAAAAAAAAAACAAAAAAAAACTTTCGGATAGCCATCAACTCAATGTAAAAATCATAATCTGTGCTAAACTGTATATCAGTAGAGTCCGATTTCCACTCTTTGCCTCACCATAAAAATAATTGTTGAGCGTGTATGCTTCTCATAGCTATAACCATTATGAAAACATGCCTATTCAAATATATAGAAAATTTTACCTCCAAAAACTGAAAATTTTCAGACAAAAAGACTGTATATTTTCATATTTCTGCTCAAAACATAGATTGTGGATACTCGTTAGAACCGCCTCGGCAAGGCCGTGCTACATGTAACGAGTACCCACAATCTATGTTTTTTGAGCAAAAATAAGAAAATATATACACCTGTAAACCCCGGTTGTACCATATAAAATGGGGTTTAAAGGGGTCAAAATTATATAGGTATGTTTTCCTGATGATTTTAGGTTGATAGCTGAGCTACTTTAGATGTTACAAAAAGTCGCAGGAACTTCACTTGTTTCCCAGATTGACGTTTTGATAATTATATTCTCTGTAAATTACTTAGAATAAATGTTCTGATACTCAAAGTTTCAAACAAATAATCAATGCTCTAAATGAGGTTCTGAAGAATCTGCACACTCACTGTGAAAGAAATATATATGCTCATCATAAAGATATATAACACAACAAATGTAAATGTACAACGAAGCTTTTAAAGACTTTAGATTATAATCACTATTTAATTGATAACATAATGGTTTCCCTTTTACCGAACTTTGCTACGTAGTCTATTTAGCAAATCGCCTATTTAGACAATATTTTGTCTTACACCAAGAAAACACGCCTATATAATTTTGACCCCCTTCAACCCCACTATTATATAGTAAAACTGGGGTTTACAGGGGTATACATTATTTTTCTTATTTCTGCTCAAAAACATAGATTGTGGGTACTCGTTAGAACCGCCTCGCCGAGGCGGTTCTAACGAGTACCCACAATCTATGTTTTGAGTAGAAATACGAAAAATATCAGAGTTTTTTTATATGAGAATTTTCAGTTTTTGGAGGTGAAATTTTCTATATATTTTGAATAGGCGGGTTTTCGTAATGTAATACAGATCGCCATTGAGTACTTTTCTTTGCTTCGGCACAGTGTTTGTGATTATATGTGTTTCAGTGTGACGTTTCACGGATTGGGTAGAAGACCATACGCGCACCGAACATATGTTAGTAATTTAGAGCTGCATCAGAATTAACGGTGATATTTCGCGCGAATAAACCGGTTTAAGCTCCTCAGTAGTTTTTTTTTTCTGCTTACCGTTCCAAGGCGGTTCCTTTGCTGCAGTTCTTTGATTGTGCATCGGTGGTTTTATATGTGGCGTATGTGTTGTCGTTATTTGTTCATCTCTCCGTACGACTGCATTACGAAAACACGCCTATTCAAATATATTGAAAATTTTATCACCAAAAACTGAAAGTTTTCAGATAAAAATACAGTTGACTCTCGTTATCTCGACCACGCTTATCTCGAATAACCGCTTATCTCGAAGTGAAAATCTTGTCCCTGCTTAAACATGAAAATCTAACAACAGGTAAAAAAATATCGTGGAAAAGAGGAGAAATCTCTTTTCCACAATATTTTCAATATACCTCTAACTTCAGAAGTCCAATTACATATATATCTGTTAAATGTGGTTGTTCGAATTATTTTTTTTTCTCAATTCTGCAAATCTGATATGTCGAGGTACGGATATCTCGAAGTATTTCAGAGAGTCCCTTGGAATTCGAGATAACGAGAGTCGACTGTAATTCTGATATTTTTCATATCTCTGCTCAAAACATAGATTGTGGGTGGCCGAGGCAGTTCTAACGAGTACCCACAATCTATGTGGGTACTCGTTAGAACTGCCTCGGCCACCCACAATCTATGTGGGGTTTTAGGGGGTCAAAATTATATAGGCACGTTTTCGTGATGGTGCTTCGTGACTGCGGCATTTCCTGCATGGGTATCTTCACATATATTTGCTTTTATTATCTAGGCCTCAGTAGCATTTTATAGCAAACTAGGGGCAGCTGAATTTGCATTTGGAAATTGTAATTTCGGCTACCAAAATGTTGGGTTATATCAAAAGTAACTCAGGTGTAAATCTGTAAGGATTCACACGTGCAACAAGAGACTACTCGTATTAATGTTATTTCTGTGGAATAATGAATAACGACGGCCTCAGTTAGGGCACCTCCAGGGGAGATTATTCTGACCTGAAAGTCTTCCTTTATGATCATTGCTAGGCCGCCGGCTAATAAAAACAAAATCCGGTGGCGAGTGCTTAATCGACACCCGTATGTTCAAGTATCATTTAACCCTTTAAGTGCTAAACAAATTCGTAGCAGACGACATTCTAAATTGATTTTTTTTATGTTTTCAGAGAAAATAAGACGACATTTTATGTAGGCAGACGATTCACATGAAATGTCAAGCCTTATTTTCTCGAAAAAAAAAAAATACAATAATAATAATAACAAAATATAAGAAAAAAAAAAAAAAAGAAAAACGCCTGGTGCAGTTGTTATTGGCACTTAAGTAGATAATATATTCGAAACAGTCGAAAACTGGAAATTCATCAAATGCTGCCGTTTACAAAAGCAATAATTTCATTCATATATCAGAATTAACATCTAATAACCATATTAAGAATTGTTAAGTATTTACATATGAAAATACTATCATTCATTACGATCAAATGGCATTCTCTGCCACCTTATTTCATTCATAAACTGATCATTGTACCACTTCACGCAACTCTATATGTCACGATAACGAACTAATATATAGCTATATCAGCTAATTCTTAAGTTTTTCATCCATTATTTTCCTTCTTATCTTTAATAAGACAATAAAATTCGCTTTAATATACTAAATAAATACTGGTGTATTTTGATTGGGCACTTGAGAAATCTATATTTCTTCAGTGTCAATTGTGACGTTTATATTTCTTATCTTTGATTCGTTGAAAGGTCTCGACTTCTAGGTTTCTTGACAAGCAGATTAGATTATTATATAGCCAGATTTACTGTTTTCTTGTGTGAGCACATCCCGTACGGAGGGGTGTCAGTAGCGCATTAGGTTTTCTTGCGATCCAAGGCTTGAATCAGGTCCTTCATATTCGGAAACTACAAAACACACTAAATTTTGAGCATATCCCCTAGGCTACGTGGTCATGCACAGTGGACCCCTGCCAGGAACATTCATCTCTCGACAACAGGCGTCTATTTCAGTCCCTTTTTCGATAATCCAAAGTGTTTTACTACGTGTACATATTTAATCTCTCCAAAACAGGCACCTCTCTACAACAGCAAGTTATGTGCCTTCACAAGGTGGCTGTTCCCAGTAAGCATTCTTTATAAATCTATAGCGGGCCGTTATCGGCCCGTCAGGGTAGCTGACGGGCCGATAACGGTCCGCTATAGATTTATTAAGAATGTTAGCTGGGTTGTAGCAGGGTTGCCCCTGCAAATGTACATGTATCTAAACAGTGATGGTTGAATGGAAAGTAGTGTACAACCTGATCAGACTCTAACCGTACCTCCTACAGACAGGAAATACTACATGTGAATAAGTACGTGATTCAAAATTACTACTATTTGGACCAGAGTAGATCCCTGTAATAAGGAAGACAAAAACAGTTTACAAGAGTTGTCTCCCCAGAAATTGTATCACTCCCCCTTTATATCCCAACACATAGACATCCTTCAAGGTTTGGGCCACGTCTAGCGCAGCAAGGGATAATTACACACATGTGGGCATCAGATTTCAAGATCAGTCTGTGCATCAGCGCAAACTCGACGGATTAATCACGTGGCATAATTTATCAGACCCATCTCATGTAATTGAAACATTTACATTTCCATATTTTTTCTTACACCCTGGGAGGTTAAGAGCAGGCTTGTATTTATTCTTAAGCTGTAAATCACATTGGAAGCTATCATGGCCATTAGATGTGTGTTTACTCAAGTTATGGCTGTATTGGCTTCTTATATGTATCTCAAGAAGATCATATAACTCGAAATGAGACACGATTGCCGTATAAACCACAAATTAAAGTAGCAAACAGTGTAAAGAAGTAAACAATTATTGAAATTTAGCGAAGCACAGGTGTAAGTCGTAAAACTTGCGTATTTTATAATCTCCTAGAAAAACATTATTTGATGTCTGTTCGTGCATGTGCATGTACTACTTGCCCAGACGACATTTAATTATCAATATGAAATATAATGCAAAATAGTTAAAGTGCTAATCACAGCTGCAGCTGACGACATTTTGATATATTTTGCATTTTCAGAGAAAATAAGGCTTGGTGTTTCAAATGAATCATCTGCCTAGCAGACGTTTCACATGAAATGCCAAGTCTTATTTTCACTGAAAAATAATAAAAAAGAATTAGAATGTCGTCTGGTGCAATTTTGAATAACGCTTTAAGGATTAAGATATCACTCTTAGGACGGCCATACTATATTAAGTTATTATTATTATTTTTGCATTGATAAAAGAGTGATCAATAATTAAAAACGTATTACAATAACTGAAAAATTGATACTTACAACATCTGATGCAGACATCGGACGCGGTACAAAAACAATAAATATAACACACAAAAAAAAAAAAACAAATACACAAACAAACAAACAAACTAAAACAAACAAAAACACAGCTACTCATTTAAGTCTGGAAATTCAAATAGTTGTGATACCCGTATTTACTCTAATTATTTCTGATCCACTCACTTCTTACAATACGTATCCTTACCTTTTTAACAGACCGACCTGATGCACAGATACTTGGGGTCAGTAGAGCTTTCTTGCAGTAAGTAGATCGGATGGTCCAAAACTGATCTCTTGGATTTTTTTTTCATGCAAAAATAAAAAGAAAAAAATAAAGAGAAAAACAACAACAAACTAAAACCGGTTTGGGACAATGAATGAAATGGGCTGTGACGTGCGTAACTATTGTAAATATGAAGAAAAGAAATGGTCATGTTCCGCACTCTTTTTGAGATGACAGCGAAGCCAAGACCTCGGATGCGGTGATACAATGCTGGATCGGGGTCCGGACGTCCCTGCCATGCATTAAGACATCAAAAAAGTGTTTATGAATGTTTGAGGGGAAACATCGGTCATTACTATCGACACTGCATTTTGTTTCTTTTGTGTTGTGTATTTTTTCTTCCAATATTGTTCCTCTTCTTCTTTTTTTTATGTTATATAAGCGAATTTATTGGTTTATCCGCCGAAGCGTTCCTTGTATGTTTGATAAATGCGTTACATGTTAGTTTAGCTAAACTGTGTGTAATAAAGAATTTTAATTTGTGTTGGTGTTTGACATCAACATGAATTTACATTGTACATGAAAGTACTAATAGTAATGCAATACATCCATGCAGACTGAAATTCTGAGTGAAATGGAAAGATGAATTCAAACATCGAAAGTGAGGTTTTCTCAAATAAATAATTGTTCCCAAATCACTTCATTCCCGTGTTTCTGCAAGAATCTAATCGGAATAATTACATTATACGTTGTTGCCAGTGTGAACAATTGACCAATCGAATACCGACAATGTAGAACAAAATTTACAGATACAACATTACGAAAACATGCCTATATAATTTTGACCCCCTTAAACCCCACTTTTATGTAGTAAAACTGGGGTTTACAGGGGTATACATTATTTTTCTTATTTACGCTCAAAAACATAGATTGTGGGTACTCGTTAGAACCGCCTCGCCGAGGCGGTTCTAACGAGTACCCACAATCTATGTTTTGAGCATAAATAAGAAAAAAATATCAGCTTTTTTCATCTGAAAATTTTCAATTTTAGGTGGTAAAAATTTCAGTATATTTGAATAGGCATGTTTTCGTAATGAATTCCACGATATTGATAAGTGAATGGATGGATCGGTCAGTCGCAACGTTGCTTACATATACACATTACTACGGCTATACAAATGTAATGTTTCATGAAAAAAGCTTGGTCTAATCTTCGCACACACAAACACAAACACACACACACACACACAAAAATCTTAAACTACAGTTTAATACGTAATGATAGTCAGCTATAATAGTCTTGGGTTCTTTACATGTAAATCTTGGCTAAATTGGCTAAATTTCATCATGCAAAAGGTGAATTCGAAAGGTCTAAATGAGATCACGTCCCGTTGGCATCTATACAAGAATGACATTCACATTAAAAAATATATATTTACTGCTAATTTCTCATCGCTTTTTGGATTTACCTCATCAAAACTAATAAAATAAATAGTTAAAAATATATTGTCCCGGGAATTATGCTTTAAACTGCGCTCCCCAGGACCAATGCGCACATCCACTTTCATTTAACCATTACATGAGAATTCCACTTAGCGCTGTGTTCTCGTCATTTCGATACAAGAAATAGTTCCCAAAGGGAACGATAGCTAAATGCAAATCCCATCGTTTTTTTACATAGTATTAATTTAGGAGATTTTTGGGTGGGGTAAACAGAACTGAATTACCTCCCCGTTATAATAAGCCAGAAGCATATTTTTTTTCCTTTCTGCTATGATTCAGACAGCGGGATACCGGAATATATAATAATAAAAAAAATGAATGTTGTAATATCTGAAATCTGGTTTTCAACATCTGAGCTAATTAGTGAAAATTCTTGCCTTACTGCAATATATCCTTTACTGGATTCAAATGAGGAATAGACCTACATAAGGAAAATAACTGAGGGTAGACCAAATATCCTACTCCCTAAAGTGACGGTCCGGAAAGGGTGACGCGACTGTACATGTACCTGTATTGATCATTTGATCTGAAACTGCTGGTTATCTGATGTACACAGTGTAACAGACACAAAAACGAAGTTTTGCACAGTGCAGCAGGGGCGGATCCAGGATCATCGCAGCTTTGTGAGGGGATTCGATTTGATCAAATTACAGTACTAACTCTACGCATTCGGACATGCAGGACTGATCAGTCAATTTAGACCCAGATCAGACGCCGTAGAAAGCGCTGGCCGCAGAAAGCGGCGTCGGCGTCTGATCAAGATCTACACTGTTTTCCACTCATTCCAGCAATTTCACACACATTCACAGGTAGTAAAATGTAGTTTCATCACGAAAACATACCTATTTAATATTGACCCCCTTAAACCCCACTTTTATATAGTAAAACTGGGATTTACGGGGATATACATTATTTTTCTTATTTCAGCTCGAATTATAGTTTGTGGGTACTCGTTAGAACCGCCTCGCCGAGGCGGTTCTAACGAGTACCCACAATCTTTGTTTGGAGTAGAAATATGAAAATATCAGAATTTTTTATCTGAACAGTTTCAGTTTTGTGGTGAAATTTTCATTATATTTGAAAGGCATGTTTTCGTAATGTAGGTAAAGAGTAAGGGGTAGTGAATATAAATGGTAAATACGGTATCCAAAATAATCCCATGAAAATGGAAATTTGAGTCAAAGTGGGTTCGACTGAGCCCCGCGAACCACCTCTGAATCCGCCTCAGGTGCAGGCTAAACAGCACTGAAATTGCAGCTAAACTAGTTATCGAATTTTGGAGTTATTTTTGTCTGAGCCTTGCATGATTTGCTCTCAATCCTTGAAAAGCTTAAACTAAGTTGTTTTCGATCCATTGCGCCTTATCTCAAAACAATTGTAAAGTACAGTAGAACCTCGATAATTCAAAGTCCAAGGGACAGAACAAATTTGTTTGAATTATTGATACTTTGAATAACTGAGGGTTAAAATGCATACATATATTTAAGTCGGGACTTCAAAATGATTTTGAATTATTGAGAATTTTGAATTATTGGAGTTTGAATTATCGAGGTTTTACTGTAAATATATTTCAAATGTACGTTTTCGAGTCTTTTTTTTTACTTATCTAGTGCACAAGATTGCATTTACCTCATATATTTATTAGTGAGACATGCGCATCGACATCTACCCGATTTTCGCGGAGAATAACAGCTTGATGTCAATAAAAGTTAACAACAAATCAAAGTATTTTATAGTTTCTGTTTATGCACAAATTCATATAATCCATAACATATTTAGTTAAGTCCAAAAAAGCAAATTAGCTAGGAAACTGTTCGCAGTAATTGTCATCATAAATGTATAAAGTTTGTTGGGAACCACATTATTATTAAAGTATAAAACATTACAGTACATTTACCAGTATAATGTATCCTGTACATAGCAACAACAATAAAATAAATAAATAAATAAATTAATTAATAAAGTTTATATCTTATAGTTAAAGTTTATATCTGTCTACCAATACAAATCAGCAAAAAAGTGATGTAGCTGCATGCTTAGTATTTCTTTAATTTTGATAAATATATTTCATTTCGATTATGATCGCTGTTACGTTATATAACCACAAAGATATTTTGCGGTACCCGATGGTGCAAAATTTCTCATGTAACATTCTGTATAATTGTGAAGCAATCATGGAAATGCCGTTTTCGCACTAAATGCCAACAAGCACATGGCGTTAAATAAACATTGGATCAACGTCGTCGACGTTCATCCAACGTTTATTCAACGTCATATTCCTACTGGGATATAAGTAAATTCTATTATGATGCGATTTTTTTTTCGTATTTTTGTGGACAGATTTGCTGCTTTTTATTTGCGTGGAAAATGAAATTGTTTCATATTTCAAATTTAATGTTCACACGGATATGAATGAGTTTACCAGATTTGCCATAAATACTCGAACACTATAAATTACCACTTGGAACATACCACTTAGAACCCTTGCCGTAACCTTTGAACAAGTCCAGTTTGCTATCTGTTAGAATGAGTGGCAAACGGTGTGGGTCTTGACTCGGCTCCGCGTTCTGATCTGGGTCTATACTTTTTTGGGGGTCTTTATGTCCGAATTCTTCAGGTAAAATACGGTATTTCATGTCTCTTACTTTTGTACACTATTTTTTGATTGGTCTGGCACGATGCCTTCTGATAAAATGGACCAGTAGCCGCCTGTGAACCTATCGATGACATCATGATGGACAGGTAAATTGCTCCTTTGGTTATCTAAATCAAACACAAATCCATGTTAAATGTGCGCTATTACTACGATAACCTTTACTTGTTAAATCTCAATCACTTGCGATTTCCTTTGACAAAAGCTTTGAACAAGAATTGTCGACGGTGTATTAATGTGATATTGAACATTATTAAAAACAAAGCTCAGAAAAAATAGGGGACTGAACCGGTTTCATTACACGATAAATTTTATGCTGAAAATTCATTTAAACTACACATAAATTAAGATAAGACAAATTGGGATGAGGCCTTGAACAGTCGTTGATTGATCTTATTTGTATTAAACTTTCAGTACAGTCTACAACTTCAGAAAAAAATCTTTTATTCTGGTTATAGGACGCTTCTTGGACTTATCCTGGTTAAAGGACGCTTCTTGGACTTATCCTGGTTATAGGACGCTTCTTGGACTTATCCTGGTTATAGGACGCTGGTATGAAATTTATAGAACTGTTATTAACAGAAATCACTTATATCTAATATTAAACTGTGAGATTAAGACATGAAACAATTTTTTACCATGGATGTCGAACAGCTGAAATCTTATTATATTAAACCCAGTACTAACAAATATTCAATTGATTTTATTCTTGGATACAAACACGAAAGAACAGAGGTTGACACTACCAAACCAGACGTACCAAAAGAGGACAATAAGGACACTAAATCCGTTGATGTGGAGAAAAGAGATACAGAGACTGATAGAGATGAAGGTACACAAAACTGTGAGAGTTCATCTTAATTGTATACTTTTTTTTTTCATATACAGCCGACTCTCGTTATTTCAAATTTCAAGGGACTAGAATCGTTGGTTTGTGATAGCAGTAATTTGATACAACAGAATTGAAATGTAAGGAAAGTACAGCAAATTAGATAGGTATTATGACTAAAGCAGTAGTTTGAATTATCAGTGTCTGAAATAATGAGAATCAGCTGTTTTTTTCCTTTCTACGACACAATGTATTTTACATCATGCGAATATTCGGATTTGTCTGATCCGAAACTTTGCTGTTCTTCGATGGAGTCATATTTACCCTAAGTATTCGGGCATTCAAACTGGTAACGTCCACTTCACGACCTGTTGATGTGTTTAAACTGTTGCTGGATGAGTGGCAAAGGTTGTAGACCCAGATCAGACGCCGCTTCTGATCTGGGTCTATACTGTTTGCTCAGGTCTGTCTGTCTGTCTCAATACTTGGGGTGAATATGGTGCGTTTTTCCAGTCCAACGCTTCGTGGTGTCACTATGCAGTGATTGCCCTGATTTGACTAATCTAGGTCTTAGGTTCTCAATGCACTCCAAATATGCAGGGGTCGTGTATTTTTTTTTCGCAGGACTGAATGTTCGAAACTAGCTTGTCTGGCTCAGGCAATTTTACATTTCGGTTTGGTTTCCATTTTTATGGGCGTTCGTTGCTTTCAAGGGCCCTTCCTTTCAGAATCGATTTCTGGGCCCAATTGTTCAAAACTAACCATGTCGTTAGTTAACATATCGCTAAAAATTTGATCATTGAATATGGCATATATGCTAGTATTTTTGCTGAAAAAATGTGAATAGCTTTTGCATTTGCTAAAGCAACTCAAATTTCTAAGCAAAAATAACTTGGAATTAGATATTGTACTTGCTAGAACAGTTAACATTTTTACCATTGACCAGCTCCTTAAGCTAACGATGCTATGAGTTTCATTTCTATCCGCTGCAGAAAAAGCTGAAACTTTGAATTCTAAAGTTGGATTGCTTTCAAAATTGCTACTGAATACACTGTGGAATTTCATTATAAAGGAAATAAATATTCGGCAGGTACCATTAATATTCATGACGTCTAACGACGGCGTCTGTGAAATCAGCATAATAAAGTAAACTCAATCGTATGAAAATTGTTAGATGGATGGGACCTGACATTTTAATTGCATTTCTTAAATTATCATTTTGTTTAGGTTTATTATGCAATGTTTTTTTTTATCGGAATACGAGTATATCAAAAGTCGAAATATCGAAAATAATAGCAACATCGAAAAATAATAGCCAAAGTAGAAAACGTTTAATAGAATTTTGTTTAAATTATTTATTTAACAACTGACATAAACAAATAACAATATTTTGATTAGAACGAACTAGTTATTCTCCAAAAAAGAGGCGGTAGCCTGCTAACGTATATTGAAATAGGTGTCTTATAAGTCATGCTGTTTAAACTTTACTTCTCTGTATTTCAAAATTTAGTCGTTACCGTTTAAAAGTGATCATTTATTGCAGACAAAAAAGTTCGATGGAATCAATGAGAAAAAACAAACAAACAAACAAAAAAATATATTTCTATAAATTTATCTGGCACATATCGGCCTTTTCTAATTAATTATAGTGATATAATGATACATCACATTTGCGTTGACTGGATATATCTCTGCAAATGTGCATTACTTTTGCATACACCCCCTATATTCCTGCAGCTTTTTGCAGTACGTTTTAAATACTAATGAGAACAAAAACGACTCTGACGCTTTCGATAACGTGTTTAGTATCCAATGATTATGCAAACAAATTAGAAGGTCCAGACAAGACTGTGCGGATGCGCTGACAAAGATATTTCAGTGCTGAAAATTTCTGATGCGGTGATTCATCCATGAAATGCAAGAGTTCGGTAGGCACCAAAATCCTCATCTTCGGCAACCCCGGCGGTGTAGTGCATTTCAACACGAAAACATACCTATATAAATTTGACCCCCTTAAACCTCACTTTTATATAGTAAAACTGGGGTTTACAGGGGTATACATTATTTTTCTTATTTCTGCTCAAAAATAGATTGTGGTTACTCGTTAGAACCGCCTCGGAGAGGCGGTTCTAACGAGTACCCAAAATCTATTTTTTGAGCAAAAATATGAAAAATATCAGATTTTTTTATCAAAAAATTTTCATTTTTTTGTGGTGAAATTTTCAATATATTTGAATAGGAGTGTTTTCGCAATGCCTGTCTTAATTCGAAAAAAAAAAAAAATAAATAAATAAAAAATAAAAAATAAAATAAAAATACGCTTCGTCTGTAAATTTCATTTGAAGATTACTAACGGACTAAACTACTTGTTTTGTCTTTCGAGATTACCTTTATTATACCTGTTTTATTGCTTTATGTGTTTGTCTTTCCTTTTTTGCATTTAACGATTATCATAGCGGAAACGATCCCAAGACAACGGCTTCTCTATGTTTATTTGAAGCACTCAAACATGCTTATTGAGAAGTTCTTTAACTGATTTATTTACTCTCCAACAACGTATTTGTTGATAATAATTTTATGATTAAACTTTTTTTCCTAATTTGTTTTATTAATGTGTAGAAACAGCCCAAAGTATCAGGGAAGGATAAACTGCACTTTCTCGGTATATCGTCCGTCCGGGAGCGTCCGTTTGTCTTGTTTATGTTATGAGGCTTCGGTTAGATCAAAACAAATCAACAAGAAAGAAAGAAAGAAAGAAACAGACAAACAGACAGACAAACAAAATTTCATGTACTCTACGTGAGACTCTTCGTTACCAAAGAATTTTAATTTTGAATTTGTTCCTAAGCAAAGTAACACATTAGTATGTTTCCTCTCATATTCCGTCTTCCTGGGTTTTTTTTATTTTCTTTATATTTTTTATTTTATTTTATTTTATTTTATTTTTTGTTGTTTTTATCTTTTAAGCTCATCTTACAACTAATGCTTCCTAATTTTTTATTTTTGTTTGGTGCATATAATGTATATAATTATGTTCACAGAATGTTAATTATTGAGAGTTAACTACGTTTATATGTAATACTGTTATCCACAGAAAATATAGACATTATTATAATTGTATATGTTAAGCTCTAGCACTCTGTAGGCTAATTCATCAGACGAAAGCTAGTGATAATACGTTTTTTCACAGCCAATAAGGTTTGGCATTTCCTTCGAATTTCTATGAAATGTCTTCTTATTTGTGGATAATGAATGAAATAAAATAAAATTAAAAAAAAACAAACAACAAAAACAGAATGGTGTTTACTTGGTTAGGGTGAGTAGAGTATTCGTTAAATTTTCAATGTCGGAATCTCTAACGTGATTGCGTAGCTAGTCTCCGCCCTTTCGTTTGGGCGGTATACGGTGTCCTAGTTTATAAGGTTTAAAACCCTGTCTGTTCTCCATATTGACTCGATAAATGTCCTATCATACCTCAGGAGGATGAGTAGCTAATTTCAGAATTTAACAAAAGAAAACAAAAACTTAGATAGGACATTTAAACTGTTTACAAGCAGTACCTAAGAGACGCATATCTCTGATTTAGGATTCAACGTATCTTAAACCACAAGAAGAAATGCTTCATTTATAAAGAATTGCGGCAAATCCACCAATTCACCACTTTATAATGCGAAAAGGGGACTTTGGGCATGGACCCAGAAGTCATGAGGATGTTCATGTAATGTGTATAAACCATACAATGTACATGGTGAATAGTTGAGCGAAGATAACATTGAACACTGACGGAAATATGAATTAGCATTGTATTTTAACGTTTAAAATTTAAAATGAAGGAATATTTTTTTTTCATATAAATAAAATAAATAAATAAATGTGGCAATATTAAAATAAAATAACGTCCCTTGATTTAAATATTGAACTTAAAGTATATAAAAGATAGAAAATTAAAGCGTCTCTGTACCAACTGCGTAACCTTACTTACTTAATGTACTTTCTTACAAAGTAGAAGATAGAAAATGACTCATAAAATATATAGAGGGGGTATTCAATTTTTTTGTCGTGAATATGACTTTCATTTCATCGAGTCGAGTTGTGAAAAACGAGGGGCGAAGTCATAAATGAAATATACATTCTTTCACGAGATGAAATGTCATATTTACGACAAAAAAAAACATTTTCTTTTTATTGAGGCCGGAGAGATGCAAATCTTGGTTTCTGTCAGTCGATGTCCAATGCACAGTTTTGCCCATCAACGCCGCATAACAGCTGAAAAATTTCTGCCAAAACAATCAAATAGTCCACTTACTGTTTCAAAATACCAGTGTTTTTACTGGGAAAAATAATTAAACTGCTGCTTAGTTTTGTTCAATATATCTAAAAACATATTTATTTTAGGCTCATCAACCATAAAAATGTGAAAACGAAGTGTAAACAGTAATGTAAAGAAAAAAGTAGTTCCATATTGTTATATTTCACAAGCGAAAATATCTAATATTTTAATATTACACTTGTGAAAATATCATTTCATTTTATAAATATGCATTATATTTGACTATTATTGTTCTACAGATTTTCTCTGTAATAACCGGGCAACCTTACTGACTTTCTTAATTACAGAGTAAAAGATAGGAAATAAATGTTACAATATATAAGTGTTTTGGTACTAATCGGGCAACCTAGCCTAGCTACTAGGCCAATATATAAGTATGTTTGTCACTTTTTTTTTTTTACTTTTTTTTTTTTCATTTATATTCTACTTTTTGATTCGATGTTTAGCTAGTCTATGGGTGAACTTTTCTTCTGTGGTTGTCTCTGAAATCCAGACCATATTATCTATAGACCAGCCACAGAGCTCAATAAGCCAATATATATATATGTATATTTCTAAGCCTTGGGCAAGGCTACGGGCAACCTTACTTACTTACAAAGTAAAAGCAGATAAAAAATTCTCAAATATGACATGTATAAAATATTATTCTCACAAAATCCACAAACACTACAGTCAATGTTGAATGATATACAATTATATTGTGAAACATGGGGCTTAAGACTTAACGTAAATAAAACTAAGGTAATGATTTTTGAAAATGGACGCCATACAACACATAATTTCTTTATTAATAACCAACCTATTGAAATTGTTTCATCTTTTAAGTACCTAGGTGTTTACTTTCATAAAAACGGAAACTGGTATCGCACACAAAAGAGGATAGCACAACATGCATCATATTCTTTACACAATTTATTTACTATTTTTAACCAAATAGATTTACCCGTCTCGAAAAAAGCCGACCTGTTTGACACACTTGTATTCCCAGTGTTAAACTATGCAGCGGAAATATGGGGAGCACACAACGGCCCAGATATCGAAGTAATTCATACCAAATTTTGTAGGAAACTTCTAACTGTAAAACGATCTACCAACCTGGACGCGCTGTATGGCGAACTTGGACGTATGTTAGTGCAACGCAAAATAATCATGGTCACATATTGGCTTAAAATTCTCACATTAGACAATAACTCTATACTATCTAAAACATATCGTATGCTAAAATCAGATTTAGAAAATGGATTGCACTATAATAAAACTAATTGGGCACTTCACATAAAGAATATATTAGAAGAATGTGGTTTAACTTATCTCTGGCAAAATCAACCTTATATTTTCATACATTTCCATACAATTAAGCAGCGGATCCTAGATATTTACTACCAGACATGGTATGCCTCTATTAACAATTCTACACGTTTACAAACATATAGCTTATTTAAGCACATATTTAAGCAGGAAGAGTATCTTGATTTTATTAAGGAGAAAAAATTCCGGATGGCATTAACGAAATTTAGAACATCAGCACATGAATTAGAAATAGAACGCGGACGCTACACAAACATTGCGAGGGAGCGCAGACTATGCAACCATTGCAGCTGTAGACAAGTCGAAAACGAATACCACTTTTTGCTAATATGCAAAACATACGCCGATTTAAGATCAAAATATATCAAACGTTACTACTACACATGGCCCACAATACAAAAATTCACAAATTTAATGTCAGAAAATTCGAAAACCACCGTAAGAAATATAGCAAAATTTATATACTTTGCCAACTTGAGACGAGGTAATCCATAAGACAGTTAATTAATATAAAAGGTAACTGTTGTATAAGCGATCAGCAGAGAATGCACTGGCCAGCCTTCATAGCTATGAAGACTGGCCTGGGCATTCTCACTCAACATCACTTAAGACTTATTTCAACTGCCCATATGTATATGTGTGTGTATGTGTCTGTATTTATGGGTATATATACTCATAATATGTTCATAAAGTATCACTGGACTTAGCTATGGTCCTGTCTAATCTGAATCTTCTTTTATAGTGTACTCGAACAAGAGTGGTCTCCCATAAAATGGAAAATACAAGTCTGCAGTAGTTCCGTCCCCTGATGTGAAGACGATATATTACACAAGAGTGCCCAGATCACGGTTTGCAGTTACACAACCTGATCTGAGCGATCCCATGTTAGACTAAAAGTAAAAGGAGATTCAGGTTTCTTAAATACTTGATGATAATAATAATATTAATAAAAAAAAAAAAAAAAAAAAAGGTTCACATCAAGAAAGATCCAAGCTCCTTTGGAAAAAAGAAAAAAAAATAAAAAAATCCATGGATTTACCCATTTGATGATTACTTTGCTCTAAACATATTATGTATGTTTAATGCAATAAAGTTATTGTATTGTATTATATTGTATATAAAAGCTCTGTTCCAACCGGGCAACCTTACTTACTTACTTACTTACTCAAGTGACAAAGTAGAAGATAGCCAATAAATGGTAAAAAGCATCTCCGTACCAACCGGACAACCGTAACTTACTAATGTAGGTATTGACGTTTTTGAAACATTAGTTTCCAAGTTTTCTTTGAAAACAGGAGTTCCGTTTCATGCAATTTATCCCCTCCAGAGAAGGGACGCGTATTGTCTTAAAAATTCCTTTGATGTGCAGTGTGAGAACTGAGAAGTCCTTACTATTAATTTAAAATGGGTCTTCTAAAATCAGTATTATGACGTTTTAAGCGGCATGCACATATTGGCCCAAGCCCTAGTGTGCTGATGGCGAAACTGAGCGACGATTAATGATGCGTGATGCAACCTTATTAATGCACACTTGTGTTATGGTGTGAAAAACACTGGCCCAGATAAATATGTGCATTCTTCAATTCTGGTCTTGACCCAGATTCACCAAATTCAATAAGTTAAGATCGACCTAAACTTTTTATATATTGGAATTTTGCATATTCACACATGCATGCTGATTTTCAACGATGAAACAAACAAATAATATTCCATATAATCTAGTGGACTAGCACAAAACTGTTCATTTTAAATGATTTATAATGTCGCACTTCTTGTATTGAAATATTTATTTATTTTTTAAGCCTTAAAGAGTCATTGGCAATGCAATTCCAACTAACGACAATTTAATTTTTGTTATTTATTTCTTATTTTTTTTTTTTTTTAAATAAGTCTTTGGCCAGGAAGACGATTCTCATGAAATATCAAAACTTATTTTCTCTGATCGAGAAAAAAAAAAAAAAAAAAAAAAAAAAAAAAAAAGGAATTTTGTCTGCTACAAATTTTACTTGGCGTTTCAAGGGTTAAGTTAGATACGCTTTCGCTCAAAGAAATGATTGTGAAACTGGGCTCTGGTCCTTCTTTTTCCGCTTATACGGAGAGTCATTGGCTATTATTAGTACATATCCGCGAAGAGAGAAGGTACTTGTATTGACCAGACTGTGTAGACAAAGAGGCTGATATGGGCCTTTGTGGTTAGTTGTAGTTACGTCATCAGCACACCATGGGTTAGACAAGGATCCATGTCGATTAAAAGGCATCAAACGATTGATGTTTAGAAGCTCCATAATTGAATTAGAAATTTGACAAGATAAATCTAAACCCTCTTTGAAAATCTCGTTGGAATTTTCAAAACCACGGCATGTGTGCTTACCAATACATTTGCTTTATGGCTTATTTGAATGAAAATTTCAATTAAATGGGTCTCGTCAAGCGAAAAAGTGCCTTCGAGCAAGCGCAAAAATGTGCGGATGAACATCATCCTGCGCATGCGCAAGGCATCATCCCAGCTTTTGCTCTCCATCGATACATTTAATTGTATCCAATGATTCTGGCAGTGGACAGCGAAGGCCCTGGTCAGACTGTACCTTCGCTGTCCGCGCATGCCCCGAAGGTACCGTTTCGCTCGGCGCGACTCAAATTGTCTGTGCTACTGTAACCTAGTGATTTTCAAGAGGCTTTAGTATTAGTCAAGGTGGTAATTTTGCGATTGAAAGGATTTTCAGTTTAATTTGTGTAAATTCTGGTTAAGACAATAGCTATTAAGGGGATGTGTTGAAGCACCTGGATTTAATTTTAGCGGGTTCAGGTTTACATAGGATAAGAGTATAAAATTTTAAAAGAATTTTAGAAGCTTTTATCGTCAAATTTAATAGACAAAAGTCCACTCAGAAATGATATAATATTGAAAGAGAATTTCTTTTGAACAGAACAAAGAGAAATATTAGGATGAAAGAATAATCGTTTTTGTTGTTTGTACCATTTTTAACCTAAGTATTGGGATACATAGACCTGGACAAATAGTGTAGACTCAGATCAGACGCGTCAAAGTTGTCAGATCGAAGTCCGCTCAGAATGATATAATATTTAAGGCAGTTTGCAGAGAATTACATATAGTTTTAACTGAACAAACAGAAACATCAGGTTAAATTGAAAAAAGTTTTTTACCGTTTCATCATGAAAACATGCCTATATAATTTTACCCCCTTAAACCCAACTTTTATATAGTAAAACTGGGGTTTACAGGGGTAGACATTATTTTTCTTATTTTGCTAAAACACATAGAGTGTGGGTATTCGTTAGAACCGCCGCGCCGAAGCGGCTCTAACTAGTACCCACAATCTATGTTTTGAGCAGAAATATGAAAACTACCATAATGTTTGTTCTAAAAGTTTTCATTTTTGTGGTGGTAAAATTCTCAATATATTTGAATAGGCGTGTTTTCGTAATGTTAACCTAAGTTTTAGCAGAGTGATCAGGTTCTACATTGTTTGCCACCCACCGAGCGGTTTTTAGAGATATTAGCATGTAGTGGAATTGAACAGTTTAAGTTTCAGGATACGTATGCTAAGGAGTTAATGTTTCCCAATCTTTTGGGCAAATAGGTGAACCTAACAAAGAACTGTCTCGGCAAATGTAGATTATACTCTATGCCCATGGACAAGTATTAGCTTTTATAAAAGCTTGAGTCTACGCTTAGCACACAATAAATGTGAAAGCTGATTGAAGATTGACTGCAAAATGTCAAGTTTAATGCTAACCAATCAAGTAGTCTCCAAAACTATAATGACCAGAGACTGGACCATGGGTTGTTAGTCGCATTAATCTGAGCAACTGGTCATTATAGTTTATTTATTTATTTATTTATTTATTTATTTTGAGTACTACTTGAAAGAGTAACATGAAACTTGTTATTTTGCTGTAAATCTTCAACCATGTTTTATACTTACTGTGTGCTGAGCCTAGATCAAGCTTTTTGTGAAAGCTAATACTTGTCATGATAATGATAACGGGTAGACCTTAAAGGGAAATAACTGATGAAAGGATTTTCTCCCTTCTAAAAGTATGACAACCATGAAACAATTTGGATCTAGATTAAGAGCAGCATAACTGAGGAAGGATTCATGTTTCAGGAAATCAAATTCTTCTCTGCTGGAGTGGTATCCCTTTGAGAAAGGAGGTATCTCTTTGAATCTTAGAGTGATCGCTTTTTAATGCGTTTTCATTAACCACAGTACTTTATAAACTTTATTCTTTAGAATCAGTTTTCTGTTTCCTGCTATTTCTTTGTATTAAATATATTATATGTGTAAGAAATACTGATCCATTACAAATAACTAATTAACTAATAAACTAAATAGCTGAAAAAATAAACACACAGTAAATAAATAGAAAATAAATAAAACACCGTGACATATGCGACGAAAGTTCACATTTCATGTGACTCATTTGCATCTGAAATTTCAAGCCGTATTTTCTGGGATATTAACATAATGCTTTCTGCTGCTGTTGTGAGTGGCTCTTTAAATGTTAATATGAATCATTTCACAACAAGTGAAGTTATGCTTTATAAGACGCTTTTCCAGCAGACACGAAGCGTCGAACAACATCGATTCAATGTTGATTCAGCGTCTTGACGTTGAATCAATGTTGAATCGACATTGTTTCAACGTTGTGTGCCTACTGAGTTTACTTCCTAAAGTACCACATGCTTACAACTTTTCTGTATTAAACCTAAAAACACTGAGCATAATTGCAGCAGATGGCATTCTTTTTTTTATCAGAAGAGGTCTTGGCATTTCATGTAAATCGTCAGGCAGGCAGACTATTCACATGAAATGCAAAATTTTATTTTCACTGATGTTGTTTTCCCTGAAATGCTAAGTTTTTTTGTCTCTGACAAGTAATGGAAAAAAAAAATAGAAAGAAATTCGAAGAAGTTTATGTCACATGCGCAATAAAATGTGAAAAAAAAACAACAACAACAACAACAACAAAAAAAAAAAAACAACAAAAAAAACAAACAAACAAAAATACACACACACACACACACACACACACACACACACACACACACACACACACACACACACACTAGAAGAGTAAGAGTTGTCATCCTTGTTCAGCTCAATGAGATCAAACAATCTGTGAAGTGAAACCGATTGTAAATTACGTTTTACAATTTGTGGACTTCATTTAGGGTGGTAGCAAGGCGGTGGACGTAAGGATGGACGTACACCGACGAACGAACGGACGTACAGACTGAAACACGCACAAGTCGCGCATGATAACGCAGGTGTGACAAGAAGTAAAAGTGTGGTCGGCTGCAGTTAATTAAAAATGCTCCGATTAAAAGCAAAAGTGAACTACAGCAAGTTGCTAAAATGTCATTACATTGTTTCATTGCCTGTATTTGCAGATGGTAATTCAAGAAGTACGATAACAGAAAGCTCCGTCCATCGTCAGTCTCCTACCTCGAGAAGTGATACAGAAAGCGTGACGTCTACTTCTGGAGAATTAGCTGAAGATTACGTAATACCTATCGATGACGAAATCAGTTCTGGCGCTGATAATAACGGTAAGAAATATATGAAAATACAGACATACTGTAATTCGTTCATGGCAATTTGTTTTAGACATGGTAGTTCGAGCCATTGAGGGTAAATCATAGCGCCGAGTCGGGCGGTAAACTGATATAATTTAAGGATGTCTTTGATCTTCTATTAGTAAGATACTGGTATGTTGAATTTACTCATTAGAAATGTATCGACGAAACGATTCTAAGGAGTACACACATCATGAATTATCATGGGTAAATAGAAATTTTGCATTAAAATATCTTCCCTAAATATTTGTTTTCTTGAGCTATCGAAAGAATTTCCTAAGGATTCAAAAAACGAGTTTGAATCAGCCGCAGTAATCGAGTCATTGTGTTCGAGGCATTGAAGTTATAGGCTACTGTATGTGCTACATGTAAAAGATCAAATTCCATATGTTACTATAGGGATCAAGCATGGTTTTTCATGCATTAACATTCACCAGGTCCCGTGGGAGGTGTTGAAAACCGAGGCCGAAGGCCGCGGTTTTCAACACCTCCCAAGGGACATGGCGAATGTTAATGCAATGAAAAACCATGTTCGATCGCTATTATTGTATTAACTGAAAACATATGCTATATTTCGCGTTATTTCTTGCACTATTTTGTTTCGCCTTTTCACCAATGTCTAGCGAACGTAATTTCCACTGACTATGCTCGTTCTAGGGCAGTACACATCTCGTAACGGCAGCAAATCTGTGGCTCCGGTACGATCATATTGAAAGTTGCGTAGCCGTGCATTTATAGCGTGTGAATCGCCTTGTTAATACACGGCTTTTCGCCGGTTAATGCACGGCTGTTAATAACGTGCGACACTGCTTTTTATGCAATAATGGTATATAAAGATAGATATAAAGATATAAAATAAGTAACTGCTATGGCAAGCCGTTTTACTATTTATTCTATAAATCAGATATCTGATTAAATATATCAGATATCTTATATAATATATAAGATATCTGATATATTATATCAGATATCTTATATAAATAAGATATCTTATATGTCAATTAAGATATCTTATATGCTATATAAGATATCTGATATGCTATATAAGATATCTGAATTGGCATATAAGATATCTTATATGCTATTTAAGATATCTGATATGCTATATAAGATATCTTATATAGGGTATAAGATATCTTATTTACTAAAGAAGATATCTCATTTATTCAATTAAATAAGATATCTCATTTAGTATATCAGATATCTTATTTAGTATATCAGATATCTATATTAATATATTAGATATCTTATTTAACAAATAAGATATCTAATATGGTAAATAAGATATCTTATATGTGAAATTAAATAAGATATCTAATACGATATATCAGATATCTTATATACGATATAAGATATCTTATATAGGATATAAGATATCTGATATACTAATTCAGATATCTTATATACTATATTAGATATCTTATATCCTATATAAGATATCTGATATTATGCATAATAAATAGTAAAACGGCTTGCCAGCAAGCCGTTTTACTATTTATTCTATAAATCAGATATCTGATTTAATATATCAGATATCTTATATAATATATAAGATATCTGATATACTGTATCAGATATCTTTATATAAAATAGATATCTTATATGTCAATTAAGATATCTAATATGCTAAATAAGATATCTGAATTGACATATAAGATATCTAATATGCTATATAAGATATCTGATATGCTATATAAGATATCTGATATGCTTTATAAGATATCTCATATAGGATATAAGATATCTTATTTACTAAAGAAGATATCTCATTTATTCAATCAAAGAAGATATCTCATTTAGTATATCAGATATCTTATTTAGTATATTAGATATCTATATTGGTAAATAAGATATCTTATTTAACAAATAAGATATCTTATATGGTAAATTAGATATCTTATATGCAGAAATAAATAAGATATCTCATATATTATATCAGATATCTTATATAGGATATAAGATATCTGATATAGGATATAAGATATCTGAATTAGTATATAAGATATCTTATATCCTATATTAGATATCTTATATCCCATATAAGATATCTGATATAATATATAAGATATCTATTTTGCAAAATAAATAGTAAAACGGCTTGCCATAAACTGCATGTAAAGTAATGGTGAGTTGATATTGTTATAAAGGGTACAAGTATTAGCTTTCACAAACGTTTGGTGTACGCTTTGTGAAGCTAATAACGCTGATCAGTCCATGTAAAATAGCATTGAACCAGTCGATGACCTTTCATAAAGTGATTTCTGAGCAATGACAAACATTAAGATTGCTACGCCATTGGAGTAGACAATATTTGTTTGCCTCCTGTGTGTGCTTTCAGTTTGTGCACGTGTCAAAATAAATCCGTCATTTTGCAATGTCATGAAAAGGGTATGTTTTGGGCGTTTTTGAAGTCATTGAATAGCCGCATGAAATGATTTCTGAAAGGATGATCTTGCTAATATACTCACTCAATGTTTGATCGCTAGAAAATATGAATCTGAACATATTTCGAATTTGTACATTTTTCTTTTTTTAAGGCAAGGTTGTTAGATTAATAATAATAAACTTCTGTTCTGTTCTATCCATTTTAATTGCAGTACCCTGCATGTTTTCAGATCTGGATAATCGCTATATTAAAAAGCGACGATTTCGCACCACATTTACGGCTGAGCAATTAAAGGCACTGGAAGAGGTATTCCGAGTGACACATTATCCGGATGTTAACACAAGGGAAGAGCTTTCACAACGAACCAAGCTTCCGGAAGCGAGAGTGCAGGTGATGTCTTAACCCTTAATAAGGAACATTGTTACAGACGACATTCTGAATATTTTTATAATTTTTTTTCAGAGAAAATAGGATTTGGCATTTCATGTTGAATTGTGAATTGTCTGCCTAGCAACATTTTAGCAGTTGGCATTCTAAATATTTTTTTGTTATTTTTCTGAGAAAATAAGGCTTAGCATTTTCGCATGAATAGTCTGTTAGACAGACATTTCATATGAAATACCAAGCTTAAATTTCTCTGAAAAATAGAAACAAAATCTAAATGTCATCTGCTGCAGTTCCGTCTCGTCTACATTTTACCCCATTTGCGTCGAATGAACTCTTCCACAACAACTCTTTGGACTGGTCTATTTCTGATAATAGGGTGTCTGGTTAGTTTTTATTATTAATATGTTTGAAAGAAATTCCTGTATTTAATGCAAACAGTGAAGACTGCGGCGTCTGATCTGGGTTAGCACTGTTTGCCAGTTACACTTTTGGGGGTCTCCTGACCAAAAAGGGTTAAGTTAAATTTAGTTTAATATTATGTAGGCCAAATCACCAGATTAAAATTAGTGACATTTTTCTTGTTTTTTTTTTGTTTTTTTTTTTGCAGCAAACAAGATTTTATATTTTATTCAGGTGGTCTCCGAAGGCTTTTTAGATCCTAATCCTATGCTTATAATATATTCGAAGGCAATAAAAAGTATACAGTTTCGAGTTTTGAGTACCGGCTAGTGTTGTACTTTTTTGTTAAAATGTTTTCATGGTCATTTTTGTCAAACGTCTGTCTGAAAATCACAAAGGTAACTCTTTCGCAGTCATAAATTATGGAGTTATGAGCCCTTAATTAAAAACAGCATTTCCAGTCATAGCTCGCTTTATGTAATAAAAAATGTCATTTTACTTTTCATAAATGTCTTGCACAAATGTCTGTGAGTAAAACCACAACGTTATTTAATTCGAAATTTCCATCAAATGACGTCAAGCTGAATTTGAATTTCTACCAGTCTCAAATTATCCCCCTTTGAATGAAATATATAGGGAATTTTAAGAGTCTATATCTGAAAGTGGCGTATGTCGTTTTCACTTAAATTTTTCGAAGAAGTGTTGCTTAGCTTAGCCTCCTTGTACCACATACAGATGAAATCTCATAAAAACGTTTATTTAACAGAACAATGTCAATAAATGTCCCGTAGAAATTCAGTGCATTCCGTCAAAAACGTCATATCCTTGGTGTAGAAATTAGACAGTGTACTCTATTATGCATTTAAAGTTGAAACATATCCTTACCGCATTTTTATCCTTCTATCGACTGAATGCAATACAAATTCATAAATGCAAGTTTCTTTGTCCAAAATGCACTTTTAAAGCCAAGCTACTCATACGCAAATTTTGATTTAGACCCCTTATTCGTTTCCGTGAATGTCATTTCCTTGCTCTTTAAATTTTCTGAAAATTGTTGTAAATTATGCGTAAATGATTGTTCTTAACTATGATATCAACAATTGATGTACATATTATGTAAAAATCCGGAGACAAATAAAACAAAAAATAGTTACCTGTCTATTTTTTCCTCTCAGTATATATTTAGGCTAGTGCTCGTAATGTTCGTCTTGCTTTTTGATATGCTATAACAAATATACTTTATGCATTTTATATGGACTCCGTCATGCGAAAACGTGTCTTCGGGCATATGCGGCTAGCGAAGGCCCAGACCAGTCTGAGCATACGCACAGTCTGATTAGGGCCTTCACTGGTTCGCTAACAGAATCATTGGATACTGCAGAATACATCACGAAAACATGCCTATATAATTTTGACCCCCTTAAACCCCACTTTTATATAGTAAAACTGGGGTTTACAGGGGTATACATTATTTTTCTTATTTCTGCTCAAAACATAGATTGTAGGTACTCGTTAGAACCGCCTCGATGAGGCGGTTCTAACGAGTACACACAATTTGTGTTTTGAGCAGAAACATGAAAAATATCAGAAATTTTTCATCTGAAAATTCTCATTTTTTTGGTGATAAAATTTTCAGTGTATTTGAATAGGCATGTTTTCGTAATGATACGAGGAGAGCAAGGGCCTGCATGATACTTTGTGCATGCACAGGATGGTCTGAATCTGCACATTTTGCGCACATTCGAAGGTACCGTTTCTTTGACGCGGCCAAAAATACACCTGGAGAAAGCATCATCTGGTTTTGAACAAATATATGTTTACCTATATTTCATTATATGTTCTTTCTTGAACAGATATGGTTCCAGAACAGACGAGCTAAATGGCGTAAATACGAGAAGCTAGGTAACTTTGGTGGTTTAGCAGAACTCAAGGATGTCTCGTTTGTTCCAGCACCAAAGAGTGCCTCTCGTCTAGACAGTGAACAGGTTAGTGCAAATTATCAGCAGAACATAGATATGAAGTATTATTTGAAGTTATGGTTCGAACATCTTTGGGACAATGGAAATTTATCTGAGATGGGTAGTTCGAGCTTTTGAGGGGTAATCCTGGGGCCAGATCAGGAAGCAAATGGCTATAATTTAAGGAAATGTTTTCGTTCTTCTGCACAATAATGGTATGTTGAGTGTACTCATTAGAATCGCATTGATGAGGCAATTCTAATGAGTACACACAACATACTATTACACGATAAAATAAGAAAATTTCCCTAAATATTTGTTTTCTGGAAGTGTCGGAAGAACTTCGTAGGGACTCAAATACGAGTTCTAATTAGCCATTGCAAACGAGCCATCGCTGTTCGAGTTATTGAGATTCGACTGTATTAAGATTCCAGTACGCATAAAAGAAACGGTGGAGACTCGGTTTTATCGACACCCTTCACATAACAGCAGTGTCGACCTTAGGGCCTCACCCGCCCCCAGCACTGGCCCACATGAAAATCAGTTTCCAAGATAAATGAATTACCGAGAGACATTTAAGGCTGCCACACAGCCACATCAGCTTGATTAAAGTGAAATAAAATCTTTTGAATATTTCCATTGAAAACAAAGAATACATAAAAAAGTCAATTTTATTGAAACTCCTCAACACCACACGACAGCAATGTAGCTCACAGGTCTGCTTCCGACCGAAGCGGAACTCGATTTTCCTAGATACGAGAACGGGCTCAATGATGCTGAGAAAAATAAAACAAACCTGCACTTAAAGGAAGGGAGACTGTTAAAGCATAAAGCTTATTTCATGCATTTGTAAGATGTAGTCTTCCCCGGTACATAACATAGTCAGTGAAGTAGGAGAATCAGAACGAACTAATATTAGTGCATCACAGATACATATTGCTTGTAGGGAATTGCATGACTAGATAAGCTTCCCTCAAAGACGCACCCTTCTTGTACTTTAATGGGGAACAGATAAACTGTGCCACCCTATACTACTAGCGCACGAGAAACCAAATGCTAACTCGGTCCTTCAAACGGAAATCCTCTATAGTTTATCTCAGATCCTTGGTGGAATCATCTGATGTTTCTATATGCACGTGAATGGTTTATTATCAATGTATATTTCATTGCCGAGACAATGCTTCTTTTTGATATTTTGGGAGCTTTTGTGGCATATGACTATGCATAAGTTAAATATGTCAAAGGAAAGGAAGCTATGCGTAATGGTGATGCTAATGACAAAACCAGAGAACAACACTTAATTGGTGTTAATTGTTTACAGAAACTACTCAGGCGGGTTAACTTCTATTTCCCGTTGGGTGAGATGGCTTGTACAATCACTGAAGGCTATTTATGACAGGTATAGATAATACAATATCTCCTTTTACTTCAGCATTGCAAAAGAAGACTTGAACATGCTGTAGAAGACGATGCACTTCCCCAGCCGCCATTGAAACTTGCCTTGACGTCATATCCCTTCTTACCACTTCAAATATATGGTATTCCAGGATTCCCCTACAGTTGCTATGGTTTCCGACCACCTGAAGCACATCGGAATGGTAGCATCGATAATTTACGATTGAAGGCACGAGAACACGAGGCCGCGGTAGAAATGCAGTATCGGTTAAAATGAAGGATTCATAATATCGCGTGGAATGTATTTTCGTATTTACCTTAAGTATTCGGACAGACAGACCAGGGCAAACATTTGTAGACCCAGCTCAGACGCCGCAGAATGCGGCGTCTGATCAGGGTCTACACTGTTTTCCACTGAGTTTTTAGACACACTCACACAGGCAGTGAAATTAACATATTCAAATTTTAGTACGTATGGTAAGAAGCTAAGATTTCCATATACTTGGGGTAAATACGGTATTCTTATAGACATAGATAAATGTATTCAATTCGAATACCCCAATTAGAGTTTGAGGATATACAACATACGTGACAGACAGTGCAGAGTATTACCATGCAATAGATACAAGTACATAGACAAGTACATAGACACATGACGTTGAATTTACGTGCCGTAACGTGAGAAAATGTACCTTCGGACATGAGCACCTAGCGAAAATACAATATAGATCAATCTGTGCATTTGCGGAGTCTGATACGATTCTTCACTGGGCGCTATTTGGAAAGCCAAGAGTAAAAATGGTTCTTCAGACAGATGCAGGTTGATCTGAGTTGTGGCTGGGCGCACATCTGCAACGGTGCAGGGCGTTTTCTCACGCTGCGACAGAAACGTTGGCTGAACGCCGGAGACGTTACACATTATCTTTATCTGACGTTGATTC
Source organism: Anodontia alba (assembly GCA_964016985.1). Lineage (NCBI taxonomy): Eukaryota > Metazoa > Mollusca > Bivalvia > Lucinida > Lucinidae > Anodontia > Anodontia alba. The sequence goes on from OZ024834.1 coordinate 28,630,672, forward strand.
ATCGTTACAGTATCTGGGGTGATATAACTTGCTTTCCGAATTGAATTATAATGTTTGTGTATGTATCAGATTAGAATATTTACAAACTTCATACAGAAAAAAGAAGACAATCATATGTGCATTCGAATTCTGGAGAAAGACTGAAGCGCTTTGTGAATCTCAGTTGTATTTATGTGCTAATTTATATGTATTACATGTGTATAACTATCAAAAGGGCAAACAACGAAAGATCCTCCTTCACGTCCTTGTTGCCGCACTGCAGTCTTATTCCGTTCAGCATTGGATGGTACAGTGTACCTTGTGAAAGCTTAAGCACGACATCTAAGGACTGGTTACACGGAGTACATATTCTATCATTTTTGAATAATGGAAAAAAAACTTATATTACTTCCTGTTTGCTTGTCTGCACACGAAGCCCCTTCTAAAAATGGATCTACTCCAAAAGGAAAGAAGAAAGTAGACCCCTTTTTAACCTCAACCGGTAGATTTATGATTCCGCCAAATTTCTCCAGCTGCCATAATCAGAGCTAGGCCACAAGGCCAAAACATAAATAAATATTTCTTCCCACTCCACAGTGAATGAGTTGTCTGTTGAAAAAGTAAGATTATTTTTTTCAATGTACATTAAACAGAATAATAAATCTTTCTGTGGCTAAATCGTGTTTACTCGAAACACCCGGAAAGACAGGCCTGAGCAAACAGTGCTTACAGACCCAGATCAAACTGTTCCTGAAACAAAGATATTTTTGGTGCTTGTATATACTGTTTGCCTTTCCGTCACAACATTTCCCAGTCAGCATTCTACGTAAATCTATATCGGACCGTCATCGGCCCGTCAGGGTAGCTGACGGGCCGATGACGGCCCGATATAGATTTACATAGAATGCTAGCTGGGTTTAAACTCAAAGGAACTTTCTCAAATGTTAGCACTTAGGATGTTACGGGCAAATTCAGCAGACTACAAATTCATGATATTTTTCTTATTTTTTCTCCGAAAACAGGAATTGACATTTCATGCAAATTGTCGTCTACTGGAAATTTTACCCAACATGATAAGTACTTAGACAAGTAATGGAAGAAGATAGGATGTGCCACTCCTTAGGGTAAACAGGGAGCTGAATGTCAAATATTGCACAACGTGGGAAAAAAACCCTTATGGCATATATGTACAGCGAAGGTGCAAATGAGCGTGCGCATCCGTGCAGTCTGACCTGGGCATTTCTCTGTTCGCCGACATATACTACAGTATCCATTGATTCTGTAAGCGAACAACGAAGACCCAGATCAACCTGCGCGAATGCGTGTGGTACCCGCAAATTGAATAAGGGCATTTTCGTGCGTTGAGCGTCTAATGCCTCGGCCTGAATTTGCGGAAATACAATTGTTCGTCCCATAGCTGACCTCCAGTAATGATTAAAATAAGAAAAACAATCGGGCAACATTTAGTTAAAATGTGTCTAAGGGTAAGTGACAACTGGGCAGTTCAGATCAGCCTGCACATCCACATAATCTCAGCAGGATCTTTGCTACATGCAAATGACGAAGAGGTATACAGTGTATTTTCCAGGCCTGTTGAGATTCCTTCCTTACGGACTAGCAGACTGTTCCAAGATTTCGCTCGATTTTGTAATTGCGTTTCCATATGCCATATGTAAGTATTCTTGTATCCGACATTCAAGAAAAAACAACAACACAACTATCAAATGTTAGTGATTAGGATATATACTTTGTACATTTTAACTATTAAAGCACAAATCACAACTACAGTAGACACCTTAAAATATATAAAATTTTATTTTTCAAAGAAAATAAGGCATGCCATTTCATGTGATTCGTCCTATATAGCAAGTCTTATTGTCTCTGAAAAGTAACAATTGCAATTTTAGAATGTCATCTGTTACAAATTTGCTTCGCGCTTTAAGAGTTAACATTATCATACATTGTATCAAAAACATAACAACTCAGTCCTTTCAAATAGAAAACGACCATATATGCGACCAGTGTAGAGTCAGGTCAGATTGCACATCTGCACAGTCTGATCAGACTATCCTGGTTCTCAACATAATGCATGGATCTTAAACTTTCAATTACGTATAGCGTAGACTTTAATCAGATTGCGCGGAGGCGCAGTCTGATCTGCGTGTACGCTGGCGGCAAATAGCGTGAGGCCGATTTCTCTCTGGACGAATTGACAAATCGCACGTGAGAAACAGTAGATTCTGAAGGGTCGGATATACCTGCACACTCACGCAGTTCAATACGCGTCTTCGCTGAGTGCACGGCTTTTTCATGTGGGCAGCGATTACTGATCAGACTGCGCTGATGCACAGGCTGATCTAGGTCTTCGTTGAGTGAACACGTCAGAAGGTACGTTTTTCCACATGGTAGTCCAAATAGCACACACACACGCACGCACGCACGCACGCATGCACGCATAACTGAAGACTCCTGAAGTGTCTATGCCTTCTGGACCAGACAAGCTAGTTATGACAAATTAGGCCATATCAGTAGCCTTTGTACAAATCTGCAAAATTCCCTAAATGGGCTCAATGATCCCAAAAGACAAGAAGTATAAACTGCATTAATGAAAATATGGGGAGCCGTTTATACACTTTCATGCAGCGAACCGACTTATCGCCTTTCAACTGCAAGGGAAACAAATTCTTTTGTTTTAGTGCAGACCGGACGGAATTGCCTCCCATGTAAGTGTATTAATTCATTTTGTCACCTCAGTTGACTCTTATGCTCTGAGAAATGTAGCTTGGTCACCTGCTCACAACGATACTTTAAATACTGCAACAGGTGTACGTAAATGTTTTAGCCAAATGAGACAAGCACTATCCATATGTGCTTCATTTGGAGAAATGGTGCTGAGTACATGAGAAATTCGTATACGCAACATAATATCTTGTATGCAGCAGGTCTCTTGCTGTCTGTTGACATAATATTGAGCCGGGGCACAGCATTTCCTTTCTAGAAGCAGACAGCGAAGGCCCTGGTGAGACTACCCAGTCGCACAGGATTATTTGACATTCGACATCCGCACATGACCGTAACATTTGACATAGCTCATATAACAAACAGCACTGGGTCCCCCCCCTCTCTCTCTCTCTCTCTCTCTCTCTCTCTTTATTATAGTAACGAAAACATATTTATAATCATATATATATATAAGGGCTATATGTATTCCCTCTCTCCGTTTCTTTTACCATGCGTAAAGGTAAAATTTAGGATAGGTCCATTTCGTATCATCTACATTGACCTCCTATTAAATACCTTGATTCCACATAAGAATGCCACCCATTTAAAATACACTGATTGAGATTTTCATACGTATTCGTATACACTTTAAGTATAATCAGTTTCATGCGTAGTCAAACATGCGCATTAGACAGGAAAGATATCCTTGTGAGAACCTACGTACTATATACATGTATCATGTACGTTAATGTTCCACTATACACAAATGTGTGCCCTTATACAATACTTGTCCACCTTGCTCGAGGTCCTGGGTTCACAACGCGCTGTATATGTGATATCAATCATATGAAACTGGACACTAACTTGACGAAAGTTTTGGTTCTTTCTGGGAACGGAGTCTTAGTTCTTTCTGGAACGCGGTCTTCCATTACCATTCAAATTGATCAACTATAATATTTTGCCCAAATTCGAGACGAAACTGTCTGTTAACCCTTAAAGCGCCAGTCACAACTATTGTCGTCTGCTTTGTCATCTGCTTGTGATTTTAAAAGTCATTTTTGCAAACAGCGTCTGATCAGGGTCCAGACTGTTTGCCTGTATGCAAAAACAGGTTTGAAAAGTCTGCAAGAATATTCAGCAGACGACATAAACAGACGACATTTTCAGATGCAGTTTTTCTTTGCGCTTTAAGGATTAAGGGAAAGTGATACACTTCTAGTGGAGGCAAATCTTGCCAAAATCGTTTTTGCCTCCGTTCTGAGAAGGAAACTACGCTACAAGGAAATAATATGCTTCCGAGAGAGCGAATGCTTTCCCTATAGAGTAGACAATAATGTTCATCAGCAATTTAGCAAAATGTTTTAACCAAAAGTTTTGGCCAGCACAAAGGTTTTATGAATCAATTTACACGTTTCCGAAGTCAAACAAAAATATTTTGCCGTATCTAGCGAAAATCAGTGTGTGACGATATGCGAAATTCTCACCTGATATCGGCGTGCACAATCACTGTAGTCTACAATACATTATTTGCATTGCATACACGCATTGTTTGACCTAAAAGAAATTATCAAAGAAGATCGTACTGCGCTGATGTAACGGCTGATCTGTGACTGAAATGATCGTATCTGTTTAACACAGATCTGTATTCTTCAAGCGATGTTCAATTCAAAACGTCTATGTCATCTTATTCTTTTTCCATACTCGAGACAACGTCGCATCAACGTCGATGCATCGACCTTGTATTAACATCATGTGCCTACTGAGCTAGTAAGCACACAGTGGCACAACAACGAGGTTTTGGCGGCGTCATTACGTTGTGGGGGCGTCGAAACTACATTGTGTACATTGTTGTGACGCAATATATTTTCTGTATTACGTACACATTTAGTTATTAAAGAATCCTTTTATGTTCCTAACGAGCAATGTGAAATCTCTGACCAACATCGTAGAGTCTATGAGAATAATTGAACCCAATACACTGACAAGTAACGCTACACCGACACATCCAATACTGACTGCCGACGGTCTGTCGTCATTTGCACTCGTCTTCGCACGAATATAAGACGACAACTTTGTGGTATTAACAGCAAGGGCTTTTTGAATGAGTTCAATTTTTTCCTGAAAGAGAAAAAAAGGCCTTCGAATTGTCAAAGTTATGTTTTATCTTACACTGTTTTGTATGTTTAAAATGCAGACAAGGTATGATTTAATGACTTGGAGGATAATTTGCTTAACGTAAGAAACACCAATAACTACTTTATATCGACAATATGTGACATTTCCTGACTTGGTTTCATCTTTGTTGATACAAATACGTCAGAGTGATCAATAAGGGCTCAAAAGAAGAAAAATACTTAATAACGTATGTCAGTACATATGTATGTTTGAAACAAAAATGCAGTCATATGGCAAAAGCATTCGTCACTTCACGTTGCCGCTGTAAACTTATATGTGTTCCCATTGTTTTGTAAAATTCGGTATAGTAACGAAGGGAAACGCATACGATTACATCACGTTCATCAAACTGAATAACGCTATAAACACATATTTGGGCGAAAAAGTCCTTTAACAATAACTTGAAGCACAATTTTGAAGACAGCGTAGTTTTTTGTTGTTGTTTTTTTGTTTTTTGTCAACTGCATTTTGGCGAAGTAACCATTAAGCTCAAGAGCGATTTCGGTATTTAGGTATTCAGTTTAAATGGCGGACATTAGCAAACCGTGGAGACCCTGATCAGACGCCACAGACCACGGCGTCTGATCAGGGTCTACACTGTTTGTATAAAGTTCAGAAATTTTTTGAAAACACATAAGTAACTAGAAACGTGTCCATAGGAGACGGATGCCACCGCCTGAAAAACTTAAGCGTAAATTGCTAATGCCATCTCAGACGCGAACGGAGATGAATGGACAGGCATAACACTATATGCCGTTTCCACCATTCTTCGAACAGCGGGGACATAAAAAACGTTAACCAAACACCTCTTATATATGAAATGAAACTGTCCAAAGAGTTGGGGCAGATGAGGCCACTGACATAAATGGGTTAATTCTGAGCAACTTGTGTGAGCTTCCTTTCTTTGGCTTCTCCACGAGATTTTGTTACAATAAAATGTGTAAATACATTGACGTGAACGACATAGCCGAAAACGGACAAATACTTTTGTCATAGATCATGTATAACTGTACCAGCTCGGCAGCTTGAACGTATTTTCATAACAGTCGGACCTGTACCTTGGTAGGTATTAGTGGGAAGGTCACATATATTGCGAATTCAAAACTTGATTAATTCCAAATCGTAGCAAATATGTTAAACAACAAACGAAAATGATCCTATGTCGTAGTGGTCATCAGCCTGCACAGATTGATCGGCGCGTCATTGGATGCTCTGTTTGATACCATATCGTACTGGAGGGATGTGCGGTCGCCGTTCTTTGACAATGTGCATATCTTACGTATATTTGTGTTCTGTCTCAACAGGAAATATTGCAATGGCATATTTGGCAAGTATACATTTAAATCATCATGCGTATCTGCACATTCTGAGTTGAATCTACTCGGGTTGCTAACATAAGTTATGAACTTCAAACAATCTATTAGCGAGCAGTGTAAAACGGTATCTAACTGCGCTAATGCACAAGCCGAGCTGGGTCTACGCTGGACGCATAAGTCACAAGGACCTTTTCTTTTTGTAGAGGCTTGATCATGGAGGCATATCTTACCTGCAGTTCTTTAGCTGTTAGATTTGTTTGTGGAATGATGTCTTTGCAATTACATGAACAAAGGGTGGTTGTGGACGCTGTGCTAGTTGTACCTGAAATGTAATATATGCAGAGTGGAGCATGAGAAATGGTGAGTGTCATATTCAAACAGCTAACACTTAGCTGCTTCGATCCTTCTCTATTTTTGTGTATACTTTACGAACATAAACTGCAACCTACGATTGAGCTATAATGTTCCAAACGACTTATACATATAATTGAGTTGGCTTGTTCCAAGGCGGGTAATCTGTTGCAGTTGTGTCTTATTTATGTATCGGTGGTTTCATATGTGCCGTTTGTTTTGTGATTATTTATTCTTCATCTCGCATTCTATTGGTGCCATGGAAGCTGTGCTGCCTGATTGAGGGATTTTACCTGACCTTGGTATCTTCATTTAAATTTTGGCATTCAGCCCAGAAGGCACCGCCTGTCCGATATCTGCGGCTGCTCGTTCGTGAGTCAAGCCCATCACGAAAACACGCCTATATAGTTTTGATCCCCTTTAACCTCACTTTTATACAGTAAAACTGGGGTTTACAGCTCTATACATGAAATTTCTTATTTCTGCTCAAAAAACAGATTGTGGGCACTCGTTAGAACCGCCTCGCTGAGGCGGTTCTAATAAGTAACCACAATCTTTGTAACAAGTAGAAATATGAAAACTACCAGAATTTTACATCTGAAAATGTTCATTTTTTGGTAGTAAAATTCTCAATATATTTGAATAGGCGTGTTTTCGTAATGCGGCAGATGAGTGCTCGATGGGTGACTGATTTTTGCTTCTGGCCTGCACCTGCTTTTCTTCACTTTTCTGCCAAAATTTGGGAGTTTAATGGTGACGATGATTACAGACACTTGCGACTATAGTACGTGTAATATATTTGGAAATATTTCATATACCTAAACAAGAGGCCCACAGGCCACGGCTTGCTCATCTGAGTGAAATAGCCACTGCAGATATCAGACCTTATGCAACAGTTTTTCCACTCCTTTCATTGCAACTAATAAAATAGGATCATTTAGAGCAGTTCTTGGTTTTTGAGAAGAAGAATGCTTTTATTATTGTTGTTATTTACCATATATGGGCGTGACAGCAATGGAGCGTGATCGTTTGAACAAACTCAATCCCGTTTCAATAGTAGGGTCGACATGAAATTTGGTGTAAATTGGCTAAGTAGTTTCAGAGGAGGAGTTGTTTAACAATAACATGATTTTATACATGTAATTAGCACAGGGGCAGGGGAAAATAACCCTCGCTGAATAAAATTCAAATTGTTACTTAAAGCTTTAATCATATATTATACGTTTTAGACACTTCAGGTATTTTTGTCTTTGTGTGTGTGTGTGTGTGTGTGTGTGTGTTCGTTGCTGTCAAAAGTCATTCTTTTTATAATTCATTTATCCTCGCCAGAACGCAGGGACTTGCGTTTGAGCTTGAGTTTTTCAGTCCTTTTAGCATTGCGATTACCTCGCTTGGGGAAGAGAGAGCTAATCTTAGTGCTTTTCGTACGTTTGATCGATTTGTGCTTGTTTGGATTTGTCGGTTTCCTCTTCCTCTTGATGTCTTGGAAGGGCTGCGGTCTGTGATTGTGGCACTCCCTGGACTTTTCTCTTACCTTTTTTTGCCAAGCTCTCATCTTCATTGAATAAGAAAACAAATTATAGGAGAAGAGGTATTTCAATTGCATGTCAACTGTCCCACCTATTGCTACACCTCCTATGTCTCTATGCAAGGCCAGACAAGAGCAAGGTGCGCAAGAGGGTCCTGTTTCCCTGCTGGTGCTTAAGTGGGTCTTCATTTCCTGCTGGTGCTTTACAAATTTCCTACTTGCCATGGCAACCAAAAAATGGCCACTGGTCATAAAACAAATACAGTAACTGTTGGCGACAATTATCAAGTGATCATAACTGTCAAATGTGGGTTACATCACTTCACTAGTTATGAAGAAAATGCAATTTAACCTTTTTCCCATATAAGACTATGGAATATTTCTGCTCCTATGGCACCAAACCAAGAGGTAGGCCACCACTATTTAGCTATTTTTAATTTCGCTGTACCCAAGCAACATTTGTATCCAATTAGAGTAATACTGCGTCAGTGGTTTTGAAGGAGTTGTTATTTTAAAAATTCCTTTTCAGAAGTTACGATTGTAACAAAAATGATACATGTACGAGTCTCGTATGCTAATATTAGAGTCCCATATTGTATTTTACAGAAATTGCGAGACAAGAACTATTTAATTAAACAACTGTTTGCATAGAGTGCACGGTAATTAGTGTAAAATCATATCGAGTATTTGCATAATATTTGTTCTACATGATATGTGAAATAAAAAATCGGATTTTGCATTTTTTGACTAGTCATACCTGCTAGTTTTATTCAAGACGAATACCTCTGTGTGTGTGTTTTTTTTAGCTGACCTGGTCCTGTTTTCCGTCGTCCGTCCGTCGTCCGTCATCCGTCGTTAGCTTTTCACATTTTTGACATTTCCTCCAGAATCATAAGTTGGATTGAGCTAAAACAGTGGGAGGCATTGGGGCAACATAGAGATTCAGAATTGCTAAAATTGTTCCGTTCCTATATCCAAGATGGCCGCCATGGCAGCCATCTTGAAATTCTTCAAACGACATCTCCTTCCAAACCGTAAGTCAGATTGATGGGAGGCATCACAGTGACATAGAAATTCTTCATACAATATCTCCTCCCAAACCATCAGTCGGATTGAGCTGAAACTCGATGGGAGGCATCTGAGCAACACAGAGAGTCAGAATTGCTAAAATCGTTCCGTTCCGGTATCCATGATGGCCGCCACGGTGGCCATCTTGAAATTCTTTTAACGACATCTCCTCCCAAACCGTAAGTCGGATTGAGCAGAAACTTGATGGGAGGCATCGGAGCGACATAAATATTCAGACTTGCTAAAATCATTCCGTTCCGATGTCCAAGACGGCCGCCATGGAATTCTTCAAACGACATCTCCCAAACCGTAAGTTGGATTGTGCCGAAATTTGATGGGAAGCATCGTAGCGACGGAGATTCAGAATTACTAAAATCGTCCCGTTCGGCTATCCCAGATGGTCACCTGGGTGGCCATCTTGGAAATCTTGAAACCACATTTGCTCCCGAACCCTAAGTCAGATTGAGCCCAAACTTGGTGGACGGCATTATGGCCACATGGAGGTTTAGAATAGCTAAAATCATTCCATTCCGATATCCAAGATGGCCGCCATGTCGGTCATCTTGAAAATCTTCAAACGACATCTCCTCCAAAACTGTAAGTCGGATTGAGCTGAAACTTGATGGGAGGCATCGGAGCAATATAGAGATTAAGAGTGACTAAATTCCATTCCGATATCCAAGATGGCCGCCACGATGACCATCTTGAAAATCTTCAAACCACGTCTGCTACCGAGCAGTAAGTCGGATTGAGCCTAAACTTGGTGGGAGGCGTTTGGGTGACTTGGAAATTTAGAACTGCTAAATTTGCGCCGTTCCAATATCCTTGAAAATCTTCAAATGCCATCTGCTCTCGAATGGTAAGTCGGATTGAGCTGAAACTTGGTGGGAGGCATTGGGGCGAATGGAAATGTAGAATAGCTAAGCCATTTTGTTACGATATCTACGATGGCTGCCACAGCAGCCATCTTGAAGAGCTTCAAGGTCAGTTCCTCAACCGTATATCCGTCAGCAACTTTTAACATTTTCGACATTTCCATCAGAATCATATCCATGACGGTCTTCAGCTGTTATCTGCTCCCGAACCGTAAGTCGGATTGAGTTGAAAATTGATGGAAGGCATTAGGGCAGCATGGAAATTTAAAATTGCTAAAATGGTTCCGTTCTGATATCCAAGATGGCCACCATGGCAGCCATCTTGAAAGTCTTCAAATCACTACTGCTCCCGAACGGTAAGTCTGATTGAGCTTAAACTTGATGGGAATCATTGGGGTGTTATGGAAATTTAGAATTGCTAACATCGTTCTGTTCTAATATCTAAGATGGCCACCATATCCTCCCAAACCGTAAGTCAGACTGAGCCGAAATTTGATGGGAGGCATACGGGTGACATGGAAAGTCAGACTTGCTAAATCGTTCAGTTCCAATATCCAAGATGGCAGCCATGGTGGCAATCTTGAAATCTTCAAACAACATCAGATTCTCGATTGCTAAAGGCAATCTGATAGCCAAGATGGCCACCTTGGCACAATGTAACGTATCATGATCAGCCTAATCCAGGTGAGCGATATCTCGACCACTTGGGCCTCTAGTTTTTTTGGGTTTTTTTTTGTTTTTTTTTTTGTTTTTTTTTGAACAGTAAGTATTTGTATGAGAAAATGAGAAAAAAATATTTCTAGAAGAAATATGTGGCTTGTCTAATGAGCCATATAATATCGTATGAATATAGCGTAGAAGCAGAACATACCTGCGTAATTCATGACGTCATTAACGTTTACACACTGGTTGTTTAACTAAACAGAGAACCTTACGGGAAGCAAGAAATAACTGTATAAATATAATTGTTAATGCGCTTATCTGTTTACCTGAATTGGCATAAAAATCATGCTCGGAATGGCAAACTAATTACTGGTCAACATTTAAAGTACTTACGAAGCAACACATTGCTAAATATACTGCTTGAATGTACTTGCCCTGGCTCCTTAAAAAAAAAGCTTTCAAACCCATTACTTTTCAATTTGCCACCATATTACAGTGTATTAAATTGCAGTATTAGCATATCTTCTGCATATTGTTTTGTTCACTTAATTGTTGAATAAACCTTCCATTATAATTACTCTTCTTTTCACATCTTCTTTACTTTCTCTCAAATTTGCCCTTTGCTTCAATTCATTTCTGCATTACATTCCCATTTTGCAATATTAACACCCAGATATGACATACTTTGTCTTATCTTTTCTTGCTTAAATTTATTGTTGCCAAGAGAACCAAACAAAATGGTCACTTGTCATAAAATACATAAACTGGGTAGGCAATCATCACATGTTTATAACTGCCAAACATGGCTCACATCACTTCTGATCACTGGTTATGGTGAAATTTAACCATTTTCAAATTATAAGTCTATGGGAGCTTTCTGTTGCCATGGCAACCGAACTAAGAGCAGATCACCATAATTTCAGCTATTTCTAAATTACCCTACCCAAGCAACATTCTTACATAATTAGGGACAAATCGCTTCAACGGCGTTGGAGGAGTTGTCATTTGAAAGTGTTAACGGACGGGCGACGGACAAAAAGTGATCACTATAGCTCATCCTGAGCACAGTTCAGATTAGCCAATAACAACAAGAGCACAATTAATGTTATTATATTTGATGCAGGTACCTGTGGCTGTTGTGGAAGTAGTTTTATCGTTTGTCGTCGTTGCGGTCGTTGTAGACGACGTCGCTGGCGTAGTCCGTGTTGTGGTCGAGGTAGTAGACGTAGTCGGTTCTGCCGTTGTAGTCGTGATCGCCTGTGGTGTCGACGTTGTGAGCATTGTCGTCGTCGTTAATGTTGTTGGAAGTGTTGTAGTTGTAGTAGTAGTACTAGTTGACGTTGACGTTGAAGTTGAAGTTGTAGCACTAGTTGTTGTAGTATCTTCATGTAAATAGAAATGGTCAGATTAACCCATTTATGCCCAGTGAACTCTTCTACCTCAGGTCTTTGGACGGGTCCATTTCAAATAAAAGTTTCTGGACAGATTTTTATTATTATCATGTTTTATAAAAATTCCTGTACTTAATGCAAACAGTGTAGACCCTGATCAGACGCCGCATTTTGCGGCGTCTGATCTGGGTCTTTACTGTTTACCAAAGTCCGTTTTAAGGGACACTAGGCATAAATGGGTTAAATCGAAACTTGACCAATGCCAATGCAAATACATGTATTCAATAACGTGTGCATAGAGGGGAATTAATACACTTTCAAGGGAGACAACTTTGTCAAAATTGTTTTTGCACTGTTCTGAAAACATATCTGTTCTAATAGGAAAGAATCTGCTTTTCGGAAGGGGTACCTTGCACAGGAAAGCAAACAGAAGGTCACAAAAGTTGTCTGCCTTGAAAAAACTGGCGGAAAGTCGCATCCATTCACTTTAAACAGCCTGAGCAACTGTAAAGTCTGACCAGTTGGCACAGTGCCATATTTAACCTACATATTGAGAAAGGCCTTAGCAAATAGCGTTCAGGCAGATGTTACCCGGGGAAAGTTCAAAATCACGTAGTAGAGCCTTCATTGGGCTCAGAAGAGCACAAACGATGATAAGACACAGCGACACAGTAGCAGTAACCGCCTTGGAATGGTCAGTGGGGATGTAGAGCTTTAGTTAATAACCTGATCGAAACCCCGTCATTATTTCTGATGCAACAGCCCAATCAACAATTTCATCGATTTATATGTTATTATACGATGTTTAAGCTCTGTGTGTGTGTGTGTGTGTGTGTGTCTGTGTGTGTGTGTGTGTGAGAGAGAGAGAGAGAGAGAGAGAGAGAGAGCAAACTCAGACAGCGGAAATATTGTCGCCGGGTATAATAATAACTGTAGAACTGATCTCAGCCGTGTGTGCAATGTGTGTGTGTGTGTGTGTGTGTGTGTGTAGTAACTTGACAATTACTCTTTTACACAAACCTACCTTCTACTAACTGAACTCCTTGAATAACAACCACGGGTACTTGTACGTAATCAGTATCTAAAACAAACGAACAAATAATAATAATAATAATAATAATAATAATAATCTGACCACAGTCTTCGCTGTCCGCATGAAGAAAGCTTGGGTCCATAGCTACCTACTGAACGCACAGTGAATGCTCTGGTTTGACTGAGCGGATGCCACAGACTGATTTGAGTTTTCGCTGGGCGCATATGCCATTTTGTTGGTTTTGTGATGCACTGGCGCATTTCGATTTTTTACAAGTTTGCCTCCATTCTCAGGAATCTATACATATCTGACGTGCTGCGACGTTAGAAAATGTACTTCTTACATCACCCAGCAATGACTCAGATCAGCCTGCGCATCCTCACAGTCTGATCAGAGTCTTCCCATCCGTACGATTAGGCCTTAAATTCTCAACTGTCTAAAAAGCGTTCAGCGGAGTGTCTGAACAGACTGCACCGATGCAAAGCTCATCTGCGTTTTCGCTACGTGCTCATGTCATGAGGAACATTTCCTCATTTCCTTCGGTTGAGGTACACTTGCAAGTCGGTAAGAAAACAGATTCATGAGATAAGAGGGAAAATAGTTAACGCATTCGAAAATACAAAGAAACAAGTGTGCCTTTGATACGTACATACTCCACCACCCTGATAAGCGCAGCTGTGATAATCTGACAGTTGTTTAATATGCTTTTAATTTTTAACGAATGCATTCTCCTATAGATTGTGTGGCATATCTAGATTTATACAATTAGATAACGTCTAGTATGAACTAGAAATATCTTTGTAAAACAGTATGCACCCAACTACCCAGTAAGCATTCTACATAAATCTACAGCGGGCCGTTATCGGCCCGTCAGGGTGGCTGACGGGCCGATAACGGCCCGCTGTAGATTTATGTAGAATGCTAGCTGGGTATTTGCTTAACGATACAAAATGCCAAAGTTAAGAAAGCGGCATAGCTCAAACATACGTAATCCAAAGTTTACCAAAATGTAATCAGGACATCTACACATTAGTTCCAAACAGCTTGCAAAGTTTTTTGATACTTACTCAAGTGTTTCCTTAGATATTTTGCTTTCGTGAAAAGCCCAACGTACAGTCGAACGGGCGGACGGATGGATGGCCAAAAGCAATATACCCTTCCATTTTCTTCGAAGTTGAGGTGGGGTGAGGATGGGCATAAAAATGAAGAAGACAGGTAACTCGGAAGCATGGACTGAGTTCGAGAGAAAATAATTATTATGCTTTGAAAACATTTATGGAACTTCATTCCTGCAGAAGCACGCTAGTGTCCTTTTAGAATTAACAGTATATGACTTGGAGTACCAGATAAAGTCAGATGAAAATTTAAAGTTCACAAAAATGCAGACCCTAAAGGCTTTGATGTACGAAGCTTGACAAGTACAAGAACCTTTATAATGCTGTTTCTACTCATCCAGTTTTGGCAAACTAGCAATGAAGATGTTCTTGAAGCACAACGACCACAGAACACAGCCTACCAATGACACCAAGCTGACGCGTAAATAAACCAAGATGGACATGACACATGTTTCAAACCAGTGGGCTAGAATGGTTGGAAAACTGTATGTTTACAAAGCTAAATGACAAATACAACATACATGATGTGTTTTTAACTTATTTGTATCACATGTTTGACCTGCAATAAAGACAATTTGTCTTTCAAAGTTGGCAACTCGGAGAATGTTGAATAAAAAGTTGTTTTGAATTTAAAATCTTATGTCTTAATTGAGAAAGATAGTCTCAAAAGGAATAGAACTTTGTCTATTTTCTAATGTATTGAAATTTCCAACAGTAACATTTGTGTCACAAAGGAATTGTTGTTGCAATGATTTTAAAAGTAAATACAATTTTGCTTTATTGAGTTTTGATTAATATAAAATAAAAGTGTACGTGTGATAACGTTTTCACTACCACAGGGGATAATAATAGGCTTCGCAGATCCAGATGAAACGGCTCATAACATTACGCAAACACACCTATACAAATATATTGAAAAATTTAAACACCAAAAAATGAAAATTTTCAGATTAAAAGATTCTGATATTTTTCATATTTCTGCTCAAAACATAGATTGTGCGTACTCGTTAGAACCGCCTCGGGGAGGCGGTTCTAACGAGTACCCACAATCTATGTTTTGAGCAGAAATAAGAAAAATAATGTATACCCATGTAAACCCCAATTTTACTATATAAAAGTGGGGTTTAAGGGGGTCAAAACTGTATAGGCATGTTTTCATGATGATGAGCCGTCTCATTAGCATCTATGCTGTGTTTGACAGTCAGTCTTTCTACTTTACATATAAACGTATTTTCCATCGATACTTTGTTAAAAAAACAAAGCAGACGACAAATGTAGTCTGAAATTTGGCGCCGAACGAGTTCAAGAAGCTGAAGTAATAATGCCTAACAAAATCGTACGATTTAAACATAACGTCACTGACTCGCTGTTTGACGTTACTTTAAAAGTGATGTTAGTTGTAGCGTTTGTCTCGAAAACTGAAATCGGCAGTTAATATCAAATTCAGTGGTAGTCCATACAGGATATTTTGAAATTAAATTGATTTTGGTACCTCATCAGACTAAATTTAGTGTGATACTATGCATACTGACTTTGAATATACAGTCGAACCTCAGTGGCTCGAACATCTTTGGGACCATGGAAATTCGTTCGAGACATGGGTAGTTCGAGCCACTGATGGTTAATCATGGCACGAGTTCAGGAAGCAAATAGCGATATTTTAGGGAAATCTTTTCGATTTTCTACACAGTGATTGTACGTTGAGTGAATCGCCTCGATGAGGCGATTCTAATGAGTACACACAACATACAATTTCACGATAAAATAAGAAAATTTCCTTAAATAGTTTTTTTCTTGAGCTATCGAAAGAATTTCGTAGGGACTCAAAAACGAGTTCGAATTAGCCATGGTAAACGAGCCATCGGTGTTCGAGCCATCGAGGTTCGACTGTATGCAAAAGCTATTAAAATAAGGGAGCTGGTAGAAAATAAACAAAATACAGACTAAAACAGCTCAATATCGTCATAAGCAACAAGTATCAATACATCATATTCCCTTGTACATTATGCACCATGTATTAGAGGAAGGTTGCATTGTTCAATATCTCTCATGGCTTAGTTGAACCCATCATTGTTTTTGTTGTTTACGTGCCTGGTAAATGTTGTGTTTCATCATTGTGGCCTTGCCTTAGTAACGTCAGCTTTTTATTTGTTTCACCAATTTTAGACTAAATAATTCCCCCTCACACTATATATTGGAAGAGTCAAATTTCAATTTTAGGTATACCGGCTAAAAGTATGTGATATAGATATTTCTAGAGAAAAATGGCTGAACTTTTTGCAATCAGCGGTGACCCTAATCTGTGGCGTCTGATCTGGGTCTGTGCTGTGCTGCTTGCCAATTACCCGTTTGGGAGTCTCCATACTAAAAAGTACTAAAGGCATAACAGTAGTGTATCGCGGATTTGTTTTGTTCTTGTACTTACCTACGGGTCCAAAAAGTGTAACAGACACAGACAGGCTAGCAGATGAGAGTTGTATAGCCAAACATCTCACCATGATCAACCCCAATGACACCTTATCACCAGAAGCTAAAAATTCCTGCAATATCAAAACAAATATAAAAGTACCGAAAGACAAATGAAATCTATAATATTGCCCTTCAAAACACCAAATACATAAATGAACGAAAATCGGATTTGGTTTCATCATCACGACAACACGCCTATGTAGTTTTGACCCCCTTAAACCCCACTTCTATACAGTAAAACTGGGGTCTACAGGGGTATACATTAATTTTCTTATTTCTGCTCAAAAACATAGATTGTGGGTACTCGTTAGAACCGCCTCGCCGAGGCGGTTCTAACAAGTACCCACAATCTATGTTGTTGAGCAGAAATATGAAACCTACCAGAATTTGTCATCTGAAAGCTTTTTAATTTTTTTTTGGTGGTAAAATTCTAAATATATTTCAATAGACGTGTTTTTGTAATGTTGAGAATCGTCATATGCATCAATGTGGCATACGTCCCTTAGCACCCGCTTATGTAGAACTCGAGATACCAGATTAGACTCGATATCAATGATCATGTAAAACTACATCACGAAAACATACCTATATAATTTTGACCCCCTTAAACCCCACTTTTATATAGTAAAACTGGGGTTTACAGGGGTATACATTATTTTTCCTATTTCTGCTCAAAAACATAGCTTGTGGTACTCGTAACAACAGCCTCGCCGAGGCGGTTCTAACGAGTACCCACAATCTATGTTTTGAGCAGAAATAGGAAAATTTATCTGAAAACTTTCAGTTTTTGTGGTGAAATTTTCAATATATTTAAATAGGCGTGTTTTCGTAATGATATAGTTTAACCCATTTATGCTGAATGGAATCTTCTATCTCAAGTCTTTGGACAAGTCCATTTCCTATATAAGGGATGTCTGGGTAGTTTTTATTATTATCATGTTTCGTAGAAATTCCTGAATTTAATGCAAACAGGGTAGACCCTGATCAGACGCCGCGTTCTTCGGGTCTACACTGTTTATCTATGTCTCATTTATGGGACGCTAGGCTTAAATGGGTTAAAGCTACAATGTATGTGCTAGTTGTCTCTGATCTTTCCAAAGTGGTCGATCTGAATCAAATTCTCCTAGCTTGTTTGTCTAGTTCTGCGTTATTTCACCCATTTTTCCCTCACATCTGCTCCTCTCGTCTCCTCTCGCAGTGCCCGAGAAGGCTGTATTTCGGGATAATTAACTTTACCTGGGTAACTAAATTTACAATTGAGCCAGCGCATTACAAAACGTACAATAAGACCTTTGTGACCAGCAAAGACTCAGATCACCATGTATATCCACCCAGAATAGCAAGCGTTCTCGTTTATCCCTCTTTGAATAACCTGAAGGCTGTAGAAGGTACATGCGGTCAGCGAAGACTCTGAACAGACTGCGCGGATGCGCAGGTTGATCTGAATCTTCGTTGGTCGCACAAGTCCTATTGTAGGTTTTGTCATGCGCTGACTCATATTTCTGTATTAGTTAAATATGTCATATTAATCGACCGACTGTTTACTTTAACGTCTTTGCTTCGGGGGCCACTGCAGGAAGATGAACTAAAGTCATAGCCACCGCAAACATTGAAACAATTATGGGTTACTTTACTGACACCAGCAATGGGTTACTTTACTGACACTAGCAAGGAGATTAGTATGACAGCACGCTAAATACGTAATTATAATAGTGGGAGACGTGAGTAAATGGCACATATGCCATTAGCAAAAATGCGAAGGACAAGACCATCTGTACACCTGTTTGTTCCTAAACAAGTAATATATTTTTGGTTGGCAATGATGTTATCTGTGTCTTAACATGTTCAAGTCTATTACAAAGCACAGCTATGTAATTTTGTTTTTAAACCACGAACCACTGAAAATAAATCTGTAAAAAACAGTTCATAACGAATACCATGTTATCAAGAAATGACACAACCACGGAACACACGCCTTTCAAAGCATCAGATAAGGAATTAATGACATGACTTGTGAACACCAAACAATAACAAAAAACTAAAAGGTTGTCCTTGGAAACAAGGAATGCACATAGGAACGAAAATAGGAGTCGATTTTATTAAATTTCTCTATATACAAAAGCAGACCGTAGAGTAACCGCAACAGAAATCCGCCTTTGGTCCGATACAATTCCAAATACACATCGAGGGTTGGTCACAAGACTGTAGCAAGTTAGATGGTTGTTTTTCCCAATACATAATCTCCTCACCATGAAGGCGTTATAAAGATTACAACATTTCTTTCTGTAAACAATGGAAATTTAGGTGCCATTGCTCGTATGAGCAATGGCACCTAAATTTGCATTGTTTACAAAGGGGTCAAAGTTATCCCTAAACAAGGGTTTCAAAAATATGTTTGAGTTACTACAGTCTTGCGCTCAACCCTCGACATACTTTATCTCGTATAACGCTGGGCTTACATGACCAAAGGTACATTTTCTCACGTTGACAAATTGGGTAGAAGTGAATATTTATCTGTCATAATGGCATTGGATACACGTTCCACGTATCATCTAAAAAAAGGGGTGTACTCTAAAAGAAAAGAGTTTTCTTCCAAAGAAATAGGATAGCAAAGTCCTTCCTTTATCAATAAATAGCCCCCTTTTCGGAAGGGGATTGGTGTGCAGGAAAGCAAACAGGAGGACACAAATGTTGTCTCCTGCATCACGAAAACATACCTATATAATTTTTATTCCCTTAAACCCCACTGTTAAATAGTAAAACTGGGGTTTACAGGGGTATACATATTTTTTCTTTTTTCTGCACAAAAACATAGATTGTGGGGGTACACGTTAGAACCGCCTCGGATAGGCGGTTCTACGAGTACCTACAATCTATGTTTTGAGCAGAAATATGAAAAAAATATCAGATTTTTTGTCTGAAAACTTTCAGTTTTTGGTGGTGAAATTTTCAATATATTTGAATAGGTGTGTTTTCGTAGTTATAAACATAGAGGAAAGTCAGCCATGTGTATTCAGTCCTCTTAAGTTACTGTTTGATTATTCTTGTCAAGCTGTTTCAATGTGCTAGTTGAGCAGGGATCCGAACTATACAATATCTGGTAGGTATTCGAGCTAGTGCTGGATGTAACAGTAACATCTTCTATAAAGGCGGGATCTCCTGTGGTTGGCTTAAGATCGGTAATGTTAAGCTGAAACAGGAAATGAACCACATCATCCACTAAGAAGTATTGTATAACTGCATAGTCTTGTCAGGTTTTTTTTTTCTCTTCTTCTAACTCTCAGCATTCTGGATCAAAATATCAGCAGACAACATTTTGTAATATCTTTTATATGTTATCCATAATATAAGACTGACCTTTTCATTAAAAAGAAATCTGTCATTCAAATCAAAACAGATACATATGGAAACATGTAGATCCAGATGTGCCGTCTCATCAGAGTCTACACTGTTTGCCAGTCTGTTTCTGATTTTTTTTTTTTTTATTATTTTTTTTTATTTTTATTTTTTTTTAAATCTGTAAATTTTATTCTCTTTACCCGTTACAAATCTCTTTTTGGATCCGGGCTATCCAAAAAGATACAAAAACAATTTATTTTATCCATCTTATAGCCATCATTGCCACTCATCATGTGCACTATTCTCTCATTCTCTTTCATATGATCCTACCTTTATAAAATTTAAGTTGAATTTCATTTGGAAATTAAGATAGTGCACCTTTTTTACAATCACTCATCCATTATATTTTCCTAACTGTTTACAGATCATATTTGTCATTTTTTTTATACCTGGCAGCCCGGTATAGGGAAAGGGGGAGAGGGGTGGCAGGTGGGGGGAGGGGGACGGGATGGAGTGGGTTGGATGTTGCACAGAATATCTCTATATGTCAGACAACTATCATTATTTTAATTACTATATTTCTGTATCATTATGTTAAGTAATTCTATTAATTAATGTCTGATATCGGCTCCAGTCTTTCTGGAATTCATCTTCTTTTTTATGTGAATAAGCTATATCCTTATGAACTTTATACATAAATTTCAGTTTCTTTTGAAAAACACTTAGAGTCAGAGATTGCTTTTTACATCTAGCCAGATATATATAATATTTTGCATAAAGCAATATGAAATTAAATATTTTGCTGAAGGTATGTTCCCTCTGCAAGCCAAATATAAAATATTCTTCTGTAATATTACATTGAATATTGCAAGTACCTAACCACCTTGCTATCTCTCTAATAAACTTTTGGGTTTTATCACATTTCCATAATAGATGGATAATTGTTTCATTATTTGACTGGCAGAAGGTACATAATGAGTCATTTTTCATTCTCATTTGATACAGCAGTTTATTTGTTACTAGTATGTTATGGTTTATGCTTATTTGAAACCATTGCATTGCTGGATATTTGGTTATGTTGAAGGGAAATAGATATATATTCTTCCAATCGTTATTTGTTATATTATATAGCTTATTCCAGGTTACCTGTCCTGTAGGTATATCTTTATTTCTATTTAAGATGTTATACATGGCTTGGGTCCCTTTCTTTTGTTGTAGCATGGGATAAATATGTGACGGAGTGAATGGACATGGTTGTTTATGAGTAATTTGTATATTTATATATTTTAGGTACATTTTTATTGATTTTATTAAACCATTGTACTGTAAAAGTTTTTTGCATAAATTCAGTTTGCTCATAGAATTCCCCATGTTCATTTATTAAGTCATTGACATATTTTATACCATTGTCGAACCAAGTTTTTTAAAATATGTGTGTTCCGCCAATCTGTATATTTTTGTTATAGTATATTGGACTTGTCAATACATATTCCTCAGTAACTAAAGTTTTCTTATTTATATTTATTATTGACTGTAGGACATCCTTCCAAAATTGATTAGTAATTCTTTTAATTCTATCTTCTACATATTTCATACTGTTTCCTGTTAATTCATCAATTTTAATTTGTGATGTTATTAAAGCAAGCCATTTACTGTCTGTGGTTAAAAGCCTTCTTATCCAAGTAGATTTGAGAGCATCTATAAAAGCCCTTAAGTTAATCATTTTTAATCCTCCATCACAATACTGCTTGATTACTGTAGATTGTTTCAGTTTACTAGTCTTGCTATTCCATAAGAAATCAAACAGTATATCATTTATTTTTTGGATTATTTCATTATTTGGGTTTGGCAACATTATGAAGAGATGATTAAATATTGCTATCATAAATGTTTTTATAACTGTTATTTTACCTAATGGTGATAGTGACCGTTTTTGCCCACTCTTTGGCTATATTTGAAGGTGTTGTAATTTTATTGCAAAATTCTCATTTACCATACTGTCAAGATCAACACTGAAATTTATCCCCAACAGCTTAAATTTATGGTGTCCCCATGCAAGTTTCCATTTCGTTTTAATTGTGTCAGAGCTGTATTTTTTGGAGCCTATCCAAACAAGTTGTGTTTTATCAAAGTTTATTTTAAGGCCTGATATTTTTGCAAAATTTTCTAACTACTCAAGTGTACTATTTAAAGATTCCTTTGAACCATCTAAGAATATCGTTGTATCATCTGCAAATTGTGTAACTTTAAATTCTGTATCATTTGAAAATATGCATTTTATTTTCTTATTTTTCCTTATTGAGTTTGACAGAAATTCTGCGCATATGATAAATAGATAAGGAGATAATGGATCCCCTTGTCGACATCCGCGACTTATACTAAAAAATGCTGATAAATAGCCGCACTGAATGATTGCTGCTATAATATTACTATAAAATGTATGTATCCATCTTCTTAAGGAGTAACCAAAATTAGGAAACGTTAATGCTTTCTGGATAAATGACCATGACAAGGAGTCAAAAGCTTTCTCGAAATCTATTGATAATAAAAGTCCTGGAATGTTTTTTTGCTCTGTATGTTTCATTAAATCATATACTAATCTAGTATTTTCACCAAAGTATCTTCCTTTTATAAATCCTGTTTGGTCTTTATCTATCAATTTGTCTATTACCGATTTAATTCTGTTAGCTATTGCACCAGAAGCAATCTTGTATACTGTATCAAGAAGTGTTAGTGGTCTCCAATTTTTTAGAAATTGCTTTGGTTTATTTTCCTTTGGGATACATCTAATAATTCCTTGCCTTTGTGTGATTAATAGCTCTCCAATTTCATATCCTAAATTTAGTGACCTAAGAACAAAAATCCCTAACTGTCTCCAAAAAACCTTGAAAAATTCAGCAGAAAATCCGCTTAACCCTGGACTTTTGTCATGTTTCATATTATATAGAATATCTGATATTTCCTTATAAGTTAACAAACCCTCTATTGTATTTGTCTCTATATTCTTAAGTTTGGTCATATTGCTGTCATTCATATATTGTTCTACCGGTATGTCATTTTTTTCCAATTTTCCATCTTTATTTTCATATAATTTTCTGTAGAAATTTTCAGTTTCCTTCAGAATTTCTTGCTGTTCAGTTAGAATTGTACCATCATCTTTTTCTAATTGGCCTATAATCTTGGAAACATAATTGTGTTTTTCCAATCCGCAAAAATATTTTGTAGGTTTTTCTCCTTGGTCTATATACTGAGCTTTAGATCTTATCATTTGTCCTTTCAGTTTTTCATACCTTATATCATATAGTTCTGTTTTGAGATTTTCTATTTGTTCAGTGCTATTTATCTCTGTGTTCTCTTCCAAATCTGCTATTCTCTTTATTAAATGTTTCTCCCTACAATTTCTTTGTTTATTTTTAAAGCTTGCATAAGATATTGACTTTCCTCTAATTTCCATCAGTAAAGTATCTAAAAAAAGTTGATCATTTATCATAAATTGTGTTTCTCTATTTGGAATGCTGTCTATTTCATCATGATTATAGACAGGTAAAGCATATTGTTTTTTGGTTTCCATGATCTTTTCATTGATTTGCTTCAAATATTCAAGGTCGGTTAGTAACGAGTTATTATGTTTCCAGTATGAATTTCCATTTTCAAAATTTGTTAGATTAAGTTCTAAGATTATAGGTGAATGGTCAGATCTGTAACTAGGTTCAATTGATGTTTTTTTTACATATTGCATTAGTTTTTCAGAAATCAGGAAATAATCCAATCTTGCTTGTTTACAATTCTGATTTTTGATTCACTTTGCAGCAGTAGTCCTGTTATCCGAATGCACAGACGGAAGGGTCCAGTATTATGGAACCAAATACATTTAGTTATTTGTTTGACCTAGCAGGCAGTGTGCAGTAAGGCAGCAGGTCTATCCATCAGATGGAATTGTCCTAATAAATACGTGGCAATATAAAGAAAATCTATCTGCCTGAAATATGATGCAGTTATTTTGCCAATAAAGACAATGTTACAGGCAGGAAATTGTCTTCTTAGCTTTTTTTCTTTCTATTGAGAGTAGCCCCTAGTGAGAAAATGCAAATGTTTTCACATCATCAGTTATTACAGTTCTTACCTGAATAATAGACACAATATTGTTGAAGGTAGAAACATACACTGATGCTGACTTCGTAGTACCTGGCATTTTTGTACCTGCGAAAGGTAATGATTGGCTTCATTAACAGTACACCCCAAACTGTTTTCTGGGTTTTTGCAGAGAAATAAAAAAAAAAAAAAAAAAAAAAAAGTCCGTATGAAATAACAATACTATATCACCGTCCTTTCGACATTACTCGAATAGGGCGTTTTATTCTAAATGAAACAAAGGTTCTTATCACAAACAACGCGTTTGTTTTCTGTTTCTTTGGTTCTTTGGTTAGTCTTCACGTATTTGTTCTAAAATTTAATGCACGGCAAAAAAGCTGCTAGCTCTATTTTTATCTCAAAACTTATATAAGAAAAGTTTTTTTGCTATCTTCCACTGAGCTTACTTGGTACAACTGTAGCATTTTCGGATAGACTTAAGAAGTATAATCTGGGTCATATAAATCTATGACATATACATTTATGCGCGAATTTCATTTGTTAAATTAGTAACGCGCGTACTCTCTCTCTCTCTCTCTCTCTCTCTCTCTCTCTCTCCCTCTCTCTCTCTCTCTCTCTCTCTCTCTCTCACACACACACACACACACACACACACACACACACACACACACACACACACACACACACAAATGCGTACTGTAGTGGCGTGCATCGTCATTGTATAAAAATAGTAAAGTCGCCTGGTAGCAAGCTTCATCTTGTTTTATTTTAGAATGTATAGTTAGGGTACATTTGTTCATTTAGTATAGGTGTTAGCCCTCTCCTTTCCTGGTCGGGGCTCTGATGACGTAGCAACCTCAGGGAAGAAAAATGTTTTATGGTCGTTCGGAGAATTGTATGTACCTATCCTATCAAGATATTGTTCGCCATAGAGAAAACAAAGAGAACAACAGAGTTCCGTAGAGAACTGTGGTGGAATACAAAAACCCTTCAGGACT
This sequence comes from Anodontia alba, assembly GCA_964016985.1. NCBI lineage: Eukaryota > Metazoa > Mollusca > Bivalvia > Lucinida > Lucinidae > Anodontia > Anodontia alba. The sequence continues at coordinate 28,655,785 of OZ024834.1, forward strand.
ATTATAGGCCATATTATTGGCATTATAGGCCAAATACAGTCGAACCTCGTTATCTCGAACTCGCTTATTTCGAATTACCGCTTATCTCGAAGTGAAAATCTGGTCCCTGTTTTAACATGAAACTATGACACCAGGTAACAAAATAATGTGGAAAAGAGGAGAAATTGCTCCTAAGGAGCAATTTCTCCTCTTTTACACATTGTTTTATATATATATTTCTAACTTCAGGAGTCAAATTACATATTCATTTGTTAAATGTGGTTGTTCAATTTATTGTTTTCCTCACTCTCTCAACTCTGATATGGCGAAGTACGGATATCTCGAAGTGTTTCAGTGAGTCCCTTGGAATTCGAGATAACGAGAGTCGACTGTATATTAATCGTGAACTATTATAAAGTGAAGCCGTAAAGGCAAAATTCATCCGCGAAAACAATTGACCTTACCATGAAACTGACTGAAATTTTTTGCTAACCAATCAAACTAGTACAGCACTTTTAACCTAACTGTAAAATCTCAGACAAGCAAATGCATATGTATTTTTTTTCTATTGATTTCAATAGGAAAATAACTTTGTTTGTCCTCGGTTTTAAGTGTGCGGGGTTTCAGGCTAAATCTGGTATAATCAATTGTCAGTGGACAATATCAAGTGTTAGCGCTACGAAATGTGACTCCACAGTTAAGTTAAGGTGGAGCATTCATTCTCATTGGTATGACAATGATCGTCGTACTTGGCCGGGGATAGTACTGGTTACTCACAAGTTTATTAATCAATCCGATTAATCAAACAATAAACCAGTAAAATATTCGGTCATGTTATGATTCTTGTAGAGGCCGAAGCGAAGAGAATAGTGAATGTTATGTCATTGCTTGACATTATATGTTTCATGTTGTATATATTTATGTAAAAAAACGTGTCAGAGATGTCTGTATAGTTGTAACAGTTAGGCGCTTCCCAACCTGGAGCTTTAACAATACCAAATCACTTTCGTTCCGTCCTGACCGCTTTCACGGGTAACAATATAAACACACTTAAAGCCATAGAAGATATTACATGTACCTTCCCAGAAAACATATTAATGAAAATACCAAGGAAATGCAGCAATCACCATTACGAAAACACGCCTATTCAAATATATTGAAAATTTCACCACCAAAAATTGAAAGTTTTCGGATAAAAATACTGATATTTTTCATATTTCCTCTCAAAACAAAGATTGTGGGTACTCGTTATAACCACCTCACCAAGGCGGTTCTAACGAATACCCACAATCTATGTTTTTTAGCACAAATAATAAAAAAAAATAATGTATGTCCCTGTAAACCCCAGTTTTACTATATAAAAGTGGGATTTAAGGGGGTAAAAATCATATAAGTATGTTTTCGTGATGCGAAGCACAACACCCTCACCCCCACACTCATAAAACACACACATACACACGCACACACCCGAGTCAACCAAACGAAAGAGGAATGAAGGACAAAAAAGGACAATACAGACGCTTCATATGACAGCACAGATGCATAAACAAAGAAGAACTGCAACAGTGGAACCGCCTTGAAACGGTCAGTAGGAAACCTACAGGTTATAAACGACACAAACTCTAAAACATCCTTGCATATGCCAGAAACTTCTCGCACACTGTGACATTGTGTTCCATCACGAAAACACGCCTATATAATTTTGACCCCCTTAAACCCCACTTTTATACAGTAAAACTGGGGTTTACAGGGGTATACAATACTTTTCTTATTTCTGCACAAAACATAGATTGTGGGTACTTGTTAGAACCGCCTCGGCGAGGCGGTTCTAACGAGTACCCACAATCTATGTTTTGAGCAGAAATATGAAAAATATTTGTATTATTTGTCTGAAAATTTTCAATTTTTCGGTGATTAATTTTTCAGTATATTTGAATAGGCAGGTTTTCGTAATGTTTTTATATCGATGTGATTGCCATTGAGAAGGAAATATTGCATAATAAGTGAAAGTCTTGGGTATGCCTGCCTGTGTTTCGATCAATATTTAAACAACTAATCGGATGAAATTATTAATCGGAACATTGATAGAACCTGAATCGTCCCATCGGGTCATATGCGTACAGTAAAAATCCAGACATAGTAATCGACGCTACTGTCATTCTATACAATTAAACCTTCTATATTGACGTTATGACTAATGGGAACAGCATAGACCTAAATCAATCTGCGCATCTGATTAGCTGCCGCGCTTATAGAATGCTCAAAGATCATATATAATGTTAGCGACAAATTTAAACTATAGTCAGACTGCGCGGATGCGCATGCTGCTCTAGGTCTACGCTCATAGTGTGAAAAATATAAATACCGAGGCTTATATTCAACAGAGGTGAAGCACAATAACTTGAAGACCAAAAACAATCTGTCTTCACGTGTAATCTGAAAATGCGTTATTGGGACTTATCAGAACCACGAAAGAGCACTGACTCTCATCATCAGGGCCCAGGTTAACAATTATTCCTCAGAGTTAAGGTGTACAGTAACTTAAGGTCCGGAAATTTAAGATATGAAATAAGATATTTAAATCAATTAAAATGAATAGTTTTATGTAAGTTTAGAAGATGATATCGAACTGTACTCATTAATTTCATCGTTGAAAATCAGATATGTGAAAGCGCAAAATGTGCTTGGCAAATCTCAATTCTCAAAGTTAAAGTCGTACTTAACTTGAGGGACGATTGTAAATCCGGACACAGGTCCTTTATTGAATTTTGATATACTGTGTAATATCAAACGAGTCTGTTGGCGAACAGTGGAAATCATGATCAGACTATGCGTAAGCACAGGCTTTAAGGGACTTCCACTGTCTGCATGTACTGAAGATACCGTTTGAGTTAACAAGGCACGGTCTACATATGACGGGCTGATATCCAAACCTCACCTGCTAAATGATAAACACTATGCCACGTAGGATCAAGACCTCCGCATTTCTGTGTACTGTTACCAGGGCAGCTGCTGAAACAATAAGATGAATCCTTTCCCAAAGGATCAGTCATCATTTTACCACAGTGGCACTTTGTTTGCTACAAATAATAAAGTAAACATGTGAACTCAGGAACTGATACAATGATGTCCATATCAAGTTCTGTACATCAAAGGAAAAGACAGACAAATACAATCATAAACAACTACAAAAAGAATAGATGACAAGCAGAGTTGGCAGCCCTTTCCCCAAAAGTTGGCAACATTGCCACTAACACTTAACTGATTTTGTCGCAAATAAGCCATTATATGAAATATGATATCCTTGATTTTATACATGATCGGTGTATACTGTGGTCAGTCTCACTATGGCATCTCTGAGATATGGTCATAATGATTATTGCGAAAAAGTGGTTATTGCATAGTTTAAAATTTCTCGGCTGACGGCTCGAAATTTAAAACTATGCAATAACCTATACATATCTTTATCTCACATAATTGGTAAAAAGAAAAGCATTTGTAAGTGAAACACTACAGAACCTTTAACAAAAAGTAACCGGCCCCGTGTCACGGAAACATACACCTCTAGATCCATAGCTTCAGATAAGGCATTTTTTCAACTAAAAGTTATGGATATTTTCCTGATAGTCCCTTTTGTCAGAAGCTTTGATATTCGGACTGAGACGACACAATCTACTCTATTTAACCTGAATATTAGAATACTTGCTTCTCCGTATACTTGTCTAAAAAAATCTGAAAAAAGTCCATTTGTATATAAAACCTGTCGGGTCGGTTCCAGATAATGTCCTGTGCAAATTGAAGTCCAGAACCTAAAACGGACTAAGACATTTCAAGCTTTGTTGCAATGCTTCTTTGTTTGTGCGTCTGTAGTTTCATGTGGCATTTTGTCTTGTCAGAATCTGTTCTTCATCTCTTCTTCTTTTAGGTGACTTGAAAAGGTTGTCTTTTTTGATTGCGGCATTCTTGGATATCTTCACTTATACAGTATCCTCTCGTTATCACGACCTCGCTTATTTCGAATAACCGCTTATCTCGAAGTGAAAATCTGGTCCCTGTTTAAACATGGAAATCTAACAACAGATAACAAAATATTGTCGAAAAGAGGAGAAATTGCTCCTAAGGAGCAATTTCTCCTCTTTTCATCAATATTTTCAATATATCTGTAGCTTCAGGAGGCAAATTACATATTCATTTGTTAAATGTGGTTGTTCGATTTATTGTTTTCCTCTATTTCGCAACTGATATGTCGAGGTACGGATATCTCGAAGTTTTTCAAATAGACCCTTGGAATTCGAGATAAGGAGAATCGACTGTATTTGTGTTCAATGGTTAGGAAAAGTCTGGTAAAGATATGATGTGTGCAGCAAAGTAAACATGACGTCAGAAAAGGTGGCTTCATTGGCGGAAAGAGACAAAATACTAGGTATGCCCATTCCTCTTAATGTGTTTGCATATTTGAAGTAATTACTGTACATTTAATTACAGGTGCTTGTAGTTTAGGCCATAAACTTTTCAAAATGCCCTTATCCTACAGGCTTAATTTTGTTAAGGCTATATACAGGTACAATCTGTTTTGGGGCTTTTCTTTATATCTATATTTAAAGATTCAATAGCCAGTGCTTATAATTCAGTCTGCGTCTTCTTGTGCATATATGAGCATGTATGCATTACGGTACCAATACGGACAAAATAAGTGTAAAAACAACAACAAACTTTGGATAAAAATCATACTCAACTTACAAATGACACAAATAAATCTAAGCGCATTTGATCCGCAAAGTGAGAAAATATATCTTATATACCTAAATATACCCATAACAAAAATAAACCTATTCAAATACAGACGAACTTCAATCCCAACGGGCACATAATATTTATACAACGTCGTCTCAACGTCGATGCAACGTCATGACGTTGCATCGACGTTGAGGCGACGTTGTATAGACGTCATGTGTCTGCTGGGATGGCTCGAACATCTTTGGGACCATAGAAAATTGTTCGAGACATGGGTAGTTCGAGCCACTGAGGGTTAATCATGGTGCCGTGTCAGGAAGCAATTGGCGATAGTTTAAATTTTTTTTTTCGATTTTCTACACAGTAATTGTATGTTGAGTGTACTCATTAGAATCGCCACATCGAGGCGATTCTAATGAGCACACACAGCATACAATTTCTTCATAAAGTGAGGACATTTCCCTAAATATTGGTTTTCTTGAGCTATCGGAAGCATTTCGTAGGGACTCAAAACCGAGTTCGAAGTAGCCATGATAAACAAGCCATCGGTGTTCGAGCTATTGAGGTTTGACTGTATACTGAAACTTTTACCACCAAAAAATGAAACTTTCAGATAAAATTCTGATATGTTTTTCATTTTCTGCTCAAAACATAGATTGCGAGGCAGTTCTAACGAGTACTCACAATCTATTTTTTAAGCAGAAATAAGAAAAATAATGTTTAATCCTGTAAACCCCAGTTTTACTCTATAACAGTTGGGTTTAAGGGGTCAACATTATATAGGCATGTTTTCGTGATGCTAACAAAGACTCAAATCATTCGCGCTGGCTGCGTCTCAATTGTGCATTTAAACGCTGTTTGATATATTGTCTCACTAAACTGAAAGTAGATTTTAAATTTTTCAAGGTAGCTAGGCACCCGAGACACATGGATTGCATAGCTTTGCATAAAACAGGTATTCCGATAATTGTTTTTTCTTCTTATTATTATTTACTTTTTTTTTTTTCATGAAGACCTATAGACCTGTCGGTACTCAGTAACTCCAGATAAGGCATTTTTTAAACCAAAACGAATGGATATTTTTCTTATTTCTCCACGAAAACATATGTTGTGGTACTGTTCTAATGAGCACAGACAACCATCACGAAAACATACCTATATAATTTTGACCTCAAACTACCCCACTTTTACATAGTAAAACTTGGGTTTACAGGGGTATACATTACTTTTCGTATTTCTGCTTAAACATAGATTGTGGGTATTTGTTAAAACCGCCTTGCCAAGGCAGTTCTAACGAGTACCCACAATCTATGTTTTGAGCAGAAATGTGAAAAATATTAGAATCAAAAGTCTTGAGTCTGCTAATTCAAGAAGGGCAGTTGTCAGTTTCTGGTGAAAGAATGTGCACAGCACTGATTAACCGCTTAGAGGACTAAGCCTGCCCAGTAAAAGTTTGGTTAGGTAAACTGACTGCGCTAGACATGACCCCATTGGGTTGACTGGGTCGTAAAACTTTAACACAAAACAAACAAACGACAGCTTTGAGTTTATATAAACGCCTTATTTAGAGCTCATGCTAAGAAGTAAACATTTCACATGGGCGTGCTAGCGCAATGTTATTTATAAGATTAAATCTCTACACATTTTTGCCAAGTGGGCTCTGCTGCCTCTCGCTTTTCGAAGGTCCATTACCAATTTAAAAGGTGTCTTGTTGACTAAATATTATTAGCTCATCTAAGCACGAAGTGCTCAAGGTGAGCTATTTTAATCGGTCAATGTCCGTCGTGCGTCGTCCTTCTTGCGGCGTCAACAATATGGTTTAAATGACATCTTCTTCCACATTCTGGGCCAATGTCAATCACACTACAAAAATGTTACCTAGATGATTCACTGTCAAAATTTCTAGAATTGTTCCACTTCGATGAACAATATGACCGCCAGAGCTAAAAATAGAAATCTATTTTGAGCTTCTTCTTTTGAACCGAAAGGCTAATTGACTCGAATTTGGGTCGGACATATCGGGAATACATGTATATTTAAAATGACTAAAATTGTTTTGATCAGAAATCTAGGATGGCCGCCGCGGCATCTTGAAAATCTATTTTGAACTTCTCTCCTGAACAGAAAAGCCAGTTGACTCGGAACTTGCTATGAAGTATTGGGGTCTCTTATAGATCAAGAACAGCTAAAATCGTTTCGAATTAAAATCAAAGATGGCCGCGGCCATCTTGCAAATCTATTTTGAACTTCTTCTCCTGAATGGAAATTGCAACTGGGTCGAAACTTGGTAGGAGGTAACGGGGTAACTTGTAGATCAAAAATAGCTAATGTTATTCCGATCGGAAATCCAAGATGGCCGCCATAGTGGTCATCTTGAAAATCTATTTTGAGCTTCTCCTTCACAGAAAGACCAGTTGACGCGAAAATTAGTAGGCAGTATCAGTAATTTGCAAATCAAAAGTAGGTAAAATCGTTGCGATTGGAAATCCAAGATTGTCATGACGCCCATGTTGAAAATATTTTTTGAAATTCTTCTCTGAACTGAAAGGCCAACTGAGTTGAAACTTGGAAAGAGGTATCAGTGTAATTTACAGATCAAAAATAGCTAAAAGCGTTCCGATCGGAATTCCAAGATGGCCGCCACGGTCGCTATCTTGAAAATCTATTTTGAACTTTTCCTGAACAGAAAGGCCAATCGACTCGAACTTTGGTAGGAAGTTACGGGGCTACCTGTAGATCAAACATAACTAAAATCATCCGATTAGAAATCCAAGATGGCCGCCACGGCCGATATCTTGCTAATCTATTGAATTTATTTACTTGTAGATAAAAAATAGTTAAAATTGCTCCGATTTGAAATCCAAGATAGCTGCCTGCGTCGCCATTTTGAAAATCTATTTTCAAATCCTCCTTCCGAACGGAAAGGCCAACTGACTAAAACTTGATAGGAAGTACCGGAGTGACTTGTAGATAAAAAAAAAAAAAAAAAAAGATAAAATCGTTTCGATCGAATATCTAAGATGGCCGCCAGAGCCGCCATGCTGAAAATCTATTTTAAACATTTTCTCCTTAACCGAAAGCCCAATTGACATGTAACTTGGTAAGAAGTATCAGGGTGATTTTATATCAAAATTAGCTAAAATCGTTTTGATCAGAAACCGAAGCTGGAGAACATGGCTTCAATCTTGAAAATTTATTTCGAAATTCTTCTCCTGAACCCAAAAAAGGCCGGTTGACTCGAAACTTGACAGGAGGTATCAGGGCCACTTGCAGATAAAAAAAAAAAAAAAAAAAAAAAAAAAAAAAAAAATAGCTAAAATCATTCAAATCTGAAATCCAAGATGACCGCCTCGGCCGCCATCTTGAAAATTTCTTCTCCTTAACCGAACGGCTTACTGACTCAAAACTTCGTTGGAAGTATCAAGGTGACGCGTAGGTCAAAACAAGTTCTGATTGTAAATCCAAGATGGCCGCTATGGCCGATATTTTGAAAATCTGTATTGAACTTCTCTTGAAGTGAAACGCCAATTGACTCGAAACATGTCTGGTAATCAGGTGAGCCCGCTTGTCATTTATTATAGCAATCCAATTACTTAAAGCAAACAGTGTAGACCCTGATCAGACGCCGCATTCTGTGACGTCTAATCTGGGTCTACACTGGTTGCCAGTGTCTATGTGATGCGAGGCATTCAATGTTTCAGTAAGTTTCTTACATGTGGCAGTAAAATGTTTGTGTAAAGAAATAGAAATCCATGTACTTGAAGCAAACAGTGTAGACCCTGATCAGACGCCGCAGAACACGGCGTCTGATCTGGGTCTCGACTGTTTGCCAGTGTCCCTTTTATGAGACGCTATGCATGAATGGGTTAAGCAAATGTCTTACATGTAGCAGTAAACTAGTTGTTCTAAAGACGATTTACTTACATATGCTATTGTAACAACAGTATCGTTTGCCCCACAGTGTGCCTTGCAAACGTCGTATGAGGCATCGGATTCAGAAAAAGTTAACCGTATATCAGAAAACGCTGAGTTAGGCCAGCAACCAAGGTACCCTGAAAAAAAAGAAGAAAAAACGGTTAACAACACAACACCAAAAACAGAACGAACAATGAAGTGGAACTGCAACATAAATTACAACCTTAAACAGTCAAAAGTTAAAATGTTGGTGGCTCAAACCTACTTTAAGCCTGTGTCTTAACACATTGCTTCTATTGTCCTCATGTTTGCTTAATTGTATGCTTTATCTGTGATTTATTTGTTGCCCGTAATGATTCAAGGATGAGTTGGAAGACCTCCACCCTGGCTCAGCAATATATATGTAGTTTTTAATTACCAAAATAGAAGCTGAGGATAATGCTGCCCAGTAATCTATTAACGACCGTTCTAAGGCGGTACTTTCACTGAGGTACATTTAGTTAAATGTTTCACTTAACTAATGTTTTATATTTAACAATTATGTAAGTTAAAGATATATTCAGTTCAATTTCGGTAACAGAGTTGTCACCTTTGTGGGAAAGGGCTGCCGACTCTGCTTGCCATCTGTTCTTGTGTGTGTGTTTAATTGTATTGATTTGTGTTTTCCTTTGCTGATGAGAACTTGATGTGGGTCTGATTGTATCAGTGCCTAAGTTCACTCATTTTACGTCGACTCAAACACGTTGAATCAACGTTGCATCGATGTTGTTTTAACATTGTGCATCTGCTGGGCTGATACAGTTAGAGCGGATGCTTTTTCATGCTTTTTCACAAACATCAAGCTTTGCGGTCTTAGCAAAACAGTTTGTGACGTTCTTACTTATCTGCTTGATAATAGGCAAACAGCTGGTATTCCGACTGAAACGACTTGTGCATCTCTTGTTCCTGATTTATTTCTGTTTTGTTCCGAAATAAACTTTATGTTGTCTCTCTGTCTAGAAACCAAGCCAGCGGTAGTGAGGCAATGTACCCATTTGTGTCTAGCGCCGGATAAAGGGGACACTGGCATAAGGCGGCGTCTAATCAGGGTGTACACTGTTTGCATTAAATACGGGAATTTCTGTAAAACATGGCAATAATAACAAAAAACAACCAGACATCCCGTCTATTAAAAATGGACCTGTCCAAAGAGTTGAGGTAGAAGAGTCTTTTCAGCATAAATGCATAAAAGTGTTAATTCAACGTCTAGATATCTAGACGACTTACTAAATATCGATTATATATATTTCATGAATATAAAATGTATTCTACGTTTTACACGCTTAATAAATAAAACATCGTCTGATACTGAAGCTCCTTACTGTGTTTGAAATCATCAGTATCTCGTGGTATAGTTATTAACTAAAATACATTATTGATTTTGTCCTTATAAATTTCTTGCATTCATTTTGCCAGAGCATCTAGCCTCCTCTAATTGCTACATAAGCTTCGTTCATTGTTTTTCTTAGCACTCTCAATTAATTCCTGAACATAATATTTGTTTGGAAAACTGCTACATCAAGATCTGTTGTAACTTGAGTTTTATGCCGACTTACTATGCAAACTCAAAAAAGGTTCTTGGTACGAGCACCTTTTCTCTGATCAATTGAAAAACGCTCATTACCCGCTACAAAAGGACAGGATAAAACATAGATGTCAAGCAAATGCTCTTAAATGTTTTAACTTGAAATACTATAAATTGTAATATGCAATATGTTGGTCAAACTGGTCGTGCTCTTAAAAACTAACTGGTAAACATTATCGCAGAATTAAACAGCATGAAAAGAATTTGCTACATTTTTATCAACATTTTAAGCGTACAGGCCATTCTGTCGTTAATCTTTCAGTGCAAACAGTGGCGAAAAATAACTATGATGGAAACTCCATTTCGAGATTTAAAAATATAAAAATATATCAAACTGAATTAAAATGGATTAAATCATTACAAACGCCTTTACAACTGGGAGTTAATGAATATATTTACCAAGAATGTGATATTTCTAAAATGCCTCATATTGACGTATTTTCTCTTTTGGATATCCAAAAACGTAAGCATAGAAGCCATGGTTTAAGAAAAAAATAGAGATTTAAAAAGACAAACAATGCGGTAAAGACATTTACTGTTTCACTTAAGGTTTATCAGATATTTTAGAGAACCATTGTCGACATTTTATGCTTTCATTTTTAAGTTCCCTTCCTTTCCGTCAAACGTATGTTACATCTCGAGGCTAATAAGTCTGCGATATGGGTCATCAAATGTATGATGCTGCATTAGATGCTATACTCAGCATACTCTCCATCCATTTGTCGACGCAGAAGTCAATCATAAAAAACATTTTATAAAAATTCCTTTCATAACTAAAGGAATCAAATTTATTAATTTACCTAGTATTTTTAATGACAACACAAATTTATCAATACTTGATTATTTTGAAAATAGGGATCCTCCAATTATTCTTTATAAATGTAACAAGACCATAATAAATACTACTTTTAATTTCAATAAGCTTGTTTCAGCTCTTGACATTCATACTAATACCCTTGACACGTGATATTGTAAAGACTCCATGTTTAGTTGTCTTACAGCTTGACATGTCATCACAGGAAATCTTACAGTCATTTCAGATCCAAGAATTCGTAAAATAGTTTCCAAGGGTCTAGAACACAGATTTCGTAATCAAAGAATTTTATAAATGAAGAAATAGCTTCTGCATTGAACGATTTTGGTACCCGATGGTGTAAACGAGAGCATGTTGAGCTTGATGCTTTAAAGAAAATAGAAATTCAACATTTTTCATGTTATTGACAAACGTATTAAATTTTATTCCCAAAATAATAATCTATTGCCACCGAAATCTAAATCTACTTTCCGCAATCTGAAGCAGGGTATTCAAAAATTTCATAGGAAGTATGTTTTGGTTCCGGCTGACAAGGCCGCAAACAACACACTGAGCGGCGCTAAGGCCTATGAAGAGACTTCGGACAAAGAGAAGTCAAGTGTCTTTGGCCACCGCAACTATTTAGCCCTGAATTTATTTGTTAATGTTAAGGACGGCAAGATAAGTTTCATACGATGCATTGGTTACCTAAGCTTTATAAAAACACAAAACATATGAAACAAGGTTTATAGCTAATTCAAGCCACATAAATTATTCCGAACCGTGCTCAAATACCCCAGATTAAGCACTGTTGAGTTTGAGTTGTACCCATTTGAGCACTGATTGGGTGGTTTGTATGCATTGATAACTCTGCCAGTTTCACGTGGCCGGCGAAATAAAATTTCGACAAATCGCCGATTTTCGGCCAACATAGTGTGCTAGCGTCCATATTTACAAGGGATGCAACTCTTACAACAGTAATAACATTGCGCAAGATTGATTGATTTGCTTTGGATAGTGCGCGACGAAACTCCTATGCTCAAATACCTTAGATAAAGCACGGCTGGAATGTAAAGATAAATAAGGAACAACATGAGCAGGGGTGTTAGAAAAAATATTAACTTCTTGCCTCATAGCTATTAAAACTTATGTAATAAGATATTGTGAAAAGAATTACGAAAAATCAGGCAGGAATATGTTTGGGTGAATTAAAAATTCTGAAGAGGTATAATAAACCAAATTCAAGAGACTTTCGCGCGTCGAGTTTGCCAACATATGACTTTCTACGCTTTATACAACTTTGCTCCCTAATTTAATCAAAGAGAAATCTACAGACTTAATTGAGAGTACTTTTCAAATGGAGTGTGTTTCTTTTCTTGCTTGAAATGATAGGAATGCATTCTTTACATCTGAAGACCAAAACCGGTTTAAACTTTGGTCTTGTCAAGACATTTGTAACGCATTATCATTATCTTTCAGGCAACCTTTTCATTCGAATTGGCATTAAGTTACTCAGCCAAATATTGGGAATTCCAATGGGTACTAATTGTGCTCCTTTTGTAGCAGACTAGTTTTTAGTTTGTTATGGAAGATGTATTATGATGTCTATTTCGAGTTTTCGCTTTCTGATGATACAGAAACTGATATTATTCAAGCTTTTAACTCAACTTCCAGATATTTAGACGACCTTTAGAATATCGACAATCCTTAGTTTGAAGTAATGGTAACTCAAATTTATCCAAATATATTAATTGCAATTGAACAAAGCTAATTCAATTGATACAGAAGCCGCATTTTTAGATTTGCTCTTTAATTGCACGACGTCGGTTCGGGCCTCAGACCCAATGATGGCCTCTTCGTAAAACTTTAACCAGTGGGTTGGGGCTTGACGATATGTCTTTGGCTTGGCCCGCCGTGGTTCAACTATTAGTTTTCATTTACTCTGGCATACAGTAGAATTAGCCATGAGTACTCGTCTTTGTTTATTATAGTGATTAATTTGATTTTTGTGTTTTTGCTTTGATGCATTGACTGAGTTGGGCGCCTTTATGCGAACCGATTTTTTATGTGTTTCTGTATTAAGAGTAGCATCGGGACCCAGGGTGAAGTTAGCAAGCTGTAAAAGTGCTTTAACCCCCCTCCCCCCGCCCCCCGGTGGTTTACTCTACTGACCGTTCTAAGGCGGTGGTCCCGATGTTAGTCTTACTCTTTGTTGCTTTGTGGTTTATTCTACGAGGCGATTTGTTGTATGTCTTTCCATGTGTCATTTTGTTCTTGTGGTTTTTAGTCCTTTTAGTATTGCGATTACCTCGCTTGGGGAAGAGAGAGCTAATCTTAGTGCTTTTCGTACGTTTGTTTGATTTGTGCTTGTTTGGATTTGTCAGTTTCCTCTTCCTCTTTGGGTCTGGGAAGGGCTGCGGTTTGTGATTGTGGCACTCCCTGGACTTTTCTCTTACCCTTTTTTTTGCGTTTAACTTAACTTTTATTAATTTCTAACAGTTTTGTTTCATCTAACTTTTATGACAAACGCAATATTTTGATTTTGACATTGTTAATTTTCCTGATGGCAACGTTCCTCTTCTCTTTCTTATGGTGTTTACATTTCTAAATGGATTCGTTTTGCTAGAACATCTAGTCATTTGGCTAAATTCCATGCTTGTAACTAAACGTTGACAGCCAAACAACAGAGGTATCGGTATCACAAACTTCGAAAGCCTTTTTCTAAGTTTTAACGTCGACATTACAGTTTGACCTCTAAATACGATATCAAACTAAAGCATTACAAGGCCTTTCGGAACCTGAATTTTATGGCGACTTAGTGTGTAAGGTTAAAATAAATGTGTGTAAACCTGAATGATCTGATAATTTTAGTAAAATTGTCATATCTCATAAACGAAAGGGGTACAACATTGATGCCATAAAACAGTCTGCTTCCTTAGCGCTTAATCCAGTCACGGTTGACCACTTTGCATACCTCTTTAATTTCACACCAGTGGGTCGGGGGTCAGACTTTATGATGGCCCGACTTAAAAAATATTCATTAGATGATCTGGGCCGGAACTTTTTATGTCTGCTTCTCGGCTTACCGGGGTTCAAATGGTGGTTTTCTTTTGCTCCAGTATTTCAGTGGTGGTGTTTGACAACTCAGGGATCTTAAAATGTCTCAACACGTAATTTATGTTGAGTCCTCATCTTTGCGCCATTGTAAACTGTATCTGTGACTTATCTGTTGCCCGCAATGATTTATATATGAGTAAGAAGACCTCAACACGGACGAAAACACTTTATGTTTTTACTAATATGGTAGCTGAGGGCGAGGGTTGGGATCCCGTCAAGCTACCTTAAGCACCCCCCCCCTCCCACCCCTACCACCAGTAATTCATTACTGACCGTTCAAAGGCGGTACTTTCATAGTGGTACTTTTTGTTAATTGTTATATAATGTTTCACTTTCTAATGTTTTTCTTTTTGGGTAACAGAAATCCCTCCTTTTTGGGAAAGAGCTGCAAACTCTGCTTGCCATCTGTTCATTTTGTGGTTGCTTTATTGTATTTGACTGTCTTTCCCTTTGGTGTTGTGGTTTTTGATGTGGCTCTGATTGTATCAGTTTCTGAGATATTGTACTCATTTTGCATGTTAAAACTTTGCAACCCCTTAATTGCACGATCGCAGTGCCGACCCAGTCCTATACAAAGACGTTCTATTCCTGATCTTACACGTGTATGGTCGGGCTCATCGTGGTTTTTGTTTGCTCTTACTTCAAGTTTGTGATCAAGCCTTCATGTTTGTTTCATGATACGGAACGTGAGAAAAGGGCCCTTATGCCACATGCGAACAGCGAAGGTCCAGGTGAGCGTGCGCATCCGTGCAATCTTATATAGACATTCTTTGTTCGTCTACATACACTAAACTACAAACTACAGTACCTATTGATTCTGTCAGCGGACAACGAAGGCAAAGATCAGCCTGCATGAATTTCCACCTAAATTTATGATAAACGGGACGATTTTGATTTGATATAGTTAATTTCCATTTTCCGGATGGCGATGTCCCCCGGCGTACCTCATATGGGGTATACATATCTCAACTTATTAGATTCGCCAGAGCTTCATCAAATCTTAGTGACTTTAACTATCGTCATAAAGCCCGTACTGCCAAACTTCTTAGGCAGGGCTATCGTTATTTTAAACTTCGAAAGGCGTTTTCGAAATTTTATCGCAGACACGGTGCCTTGGTAGAAAAAGATAGCGTCAGTCTGAAAACACCTCTGCAACAAGGTATATCGGGGGACTTAGTGTACAGATTTAGAAAAGTTGTAGGAAAATCTAACTTTTCGGAGCAATTCAGAAAACTTATTAACCGTTATAAAAGAATTGGCTATAGCCTGCACTGCATGCCTAGTTATCAACCCAATCATTGTTGATGGCTATGCTTCACTCTTTAATTGCACGACGGCGGTTCGGGCCTCAGACTCAATGACGGCCTCTTCGTAAAACTTTAACCAGTGGGTTGGTAGTTTATTCTACTGACCTTTCTAAGGCGGTGGTCCTGGTGTTGTTCTTACTCTTTGTACCTTTGTGGTTCCCGCATTGCTTTCTGTTTTTTTCTATATGTGCTGTGATGCTAGCATTGTGATCACCGTCTTCAATAGCTGCCCACTTTGCTTTCTGTTTTACCTGTTTTGTTGTGCTGCTAGCATTATGGTCACGTTCAACAGCTGCCCATTTTGCTTTCTGTTTTACTAGTTGTGATTAAGAGTGGCATCGGGACCCAGAGTGAAGTTGGCTAGCCGTAAAAGTGCTTTAACCCCCCCCCCCCAACCCCCGTGGTTTACTCTATTGAACGTTCTAAGGCGGTGGTCTCGGTGTTAGTCGTACTCTTTGTTGCTTTGTGGTTTATTCTACGAGGCGATTTGTTTTATGTCTTATCTTGTGTCATTTTGTGTTTTTCAGTCCTTTTAGCATTGCGATTACCTCGCTTGGGGAAGGGAGAGCTAATCTTAGTGCTTTTCGTACGTTTGTCCGCTTTGTGCTTGTTTGGATTTGTGGGTTTCCAACTTCCTCTTGGTGTCTGGGAAGGGCTGCGGTTTGTGATTGTTGCACTCCCTGAACTTTTCTCTTACCTTTTTTTGACGATATGTCTTTGGCTTGGCCCGCCGTGGTTCAACTATTGGTTTTCATTTACTCTGGCATGCAGTAGAATTAGCCATGAGTACTCGTCTTTGTTTATTATAGTGATTAATTTGATTATTATGTATTTCTGTTTTAAGAGTAGCATCGGGAGCCAGGTTGAAGTTGGCTGGCTGTAAAAGTGCTTTAAACCCCACGGTGGTTTACTCTACTGACCGTTCTAAGGCGGTGGTCTCGGTGTTAGTCTTAATCTTTGTTGCTTTGTGGTTTATTCTACGAGGCGATATGTTTTATGTCTTACCGTGTGTCATTTTGTTCTTGTGTTTTTCAGTCCTTTTAGCATTGCGATTACCTCGCTTGGGGAAGAGAGATCTAATCTTAGTGTTTTTCGTACGTTTGTTCGATTTGTGCTTGTTTGGATTTGTCGGTTTCCTCTTCCTCTTGGTGTCTGGGAAGGGCTGCGGTTTGTGATTGCGGCACTCCCTGGACTTTTCTCTTACCTTTTTTTTTGCTTTGTCTGCAAACTGCAAAAGGGCCCTTTTCGTGCGTTGCGCATCTCAACATAGTGTTGAAAACTTTATTTATATTGTCTGTGTTGATCTGCTGATGAGTTGGAGAACCAATACATTGTCTGAAAAATTATGTGTAGCTGAAACTGTACCGAGGTCAACTGTGAGGTTTGGAGCCAATAAAACCAGGTTTAAATTCCCAACAGCTTTGCTGTGGACCCTGCCAAGGCAGTATCTTTTTTGGTTTCATTTGTTCGTTATGTTTTTGTGATGTCATTTTTTGTCTTTTTACTTTTTCAGGTGCCTTGAAAGGTCTGTTTTCTGTAATTGTGTACTTTCTTCGGTATATTCATATTGCCTTTGTTTGTACATTCTAAGATAACCAAGCTAAGGAGTTAAGGTGTTCAAATTCTAAGGATAAAATATGACATGTGCTTTAAAACAATCGCGTGCAATTATAACGAACGCATGGAACAACAAATTCCATTTGGAGAATGTCAGTGCTACACGTACTCTATCGATCGATGGGTTGCTAAATGAAATCTATTAATATGTCAAACGCTCACGTCATTCATATAACCAAAGAATACCTTTATACATTTAACGGGAAGGTAACATATTGTTAGAAATGAAAAACCTCCGCAATACATGTCAGAGACGCCAAAAACATGAGCTGATTTGTGTCTTTGTTTGGTGTACATGTCAGAAGGTACGTTTCTCACGTTGCGGTTCAGTATAATTTTGCTGGAAGCTTAATCTATGGATGTAAATGAATTGTGCATATACGGATGAACAGCTAAAATCTAGATGCAAATCTATGATAACGGCATACTCCTTAATTTGATCTGGCACATGCTAAAAGTCTGTGTGTAGAGTGTTCCTTTAAGAAACACTATGCTTCATTGTACTTTTCCGTTTGGTTAGTAACTTCATTAAATGATAAACTTGATATCATTTTGTATGTGAGAACATTGTATGCCGAGCGTTCTAGCAGTCGATGATTATTGCTATAATGAAACTATCGCACAAAATCAATTGAATTAAAAACAGCACACGTGGAGAATACTGGGGTAATCGAACTGGATACTTTATCTTCATTACTATTTTATTTTCTTCTCTGTGTCTCCCTCAATTAGAATCCTATTAAGCTGTTGTATTCGTTGCAGGTATATGAATATTAATAAGCTATTTATTCCATCAAGGCATGAACGAAGATACCGAATGTGTATAAGCTTGAGATAAGTTTGTGAAATTGTACAAACTGGTAGACCCTGCGCTGTCCGTCTATAAAGTAAAAATGTCCAAGCAGTTGGCAGCCAGGAAAAAAACATGATACGACTACCCAGATACAGAAGATGCCATTGACATCGCTGTTCGCACAACTGCGTAAATCCCCATTTAATATGATACATCTCAATTTCTGTCAAGGGTATAATTCAATTTTCCAGGGATTGAAAATTTATGTGTCAAACCCACAGTGAGATAGATTGCATTGCCATTTATATCAATTAATCAAACCAAGAATCAATGCCTTCATTTTAATATTAACAAACATAAACATTTGCTTGCAACAGTTAGCGCAACGAACAGTACGAATGAGCGTAGAAAAAAAAATTACGCCTACATTTACACGAATTGTCCATTTACTAATAGGGTTCAAATGAAGGCGCTGGCTCAAGTATACTTCCGCTGACGGGGTCTTTTTGAGTCGTACTTAAAGAGAAAAACTTAATATATTGTGGTTTGTTTAATATATTTATGCATCGAGATGTTCTAGCAGTCACGGAATTAGAGTTAATAGGATTCTGTTATTGTTCAAAGCAATATTCCGTGTCTTACCAACGCTGCTTAAATACTTCGAGACAAGAAATTGAAAGCTACCTGTGGAGATTGTGAAGGTACATTCAGGGGTTTTGCAAAGACTTATACAGAAGCAAACTCGGAGTTATTGCATACACACAGCAAAGTTAAACTAAATCCACATTGAAATAGCTGTATAAATGGCTGTTCAAAAGACGTTATTATCGGAAACACGACTGTATTCTCCATAAGGCTCGCCTTTATGAAGTCATTGCATGAAATGCACAATAAAACTGTACGGCTACCTCTTACCAACCGCAGGAAGCAACGGTAAAACTGTATGTACGACCTATCTGCAATACGTACATCAAGTATAAGTTGTCACAATAAGGCAGGTTTAAACTGGTGTCCTACGTTTTACTATCCAACCATGGCTCATCGGTTACCGCCGCGCCAACGTAACGGTAAAACTTCCGTTTCTTTTGTAGGGCTGTATCTTCAATTCCCGACCAAAGTGACCTTTTCCAAATTGACTCTCTGGGCTAATTCCGCAGACGACCTAGATTTTTTTCTGATTTTTTTTCCAGAAAACAGGATTCGTATTTCCAGCAAACTTTGTCTCCATTGGAGACAATTGCATGGCATGCAAATCCTGTTTTCTAGCACAATTAGGGAAAACATTTCAAAATGTCGTCTGGTGAAAAGTGTAAAAGAAAGCTAACCGTCAAAGAATGCAAAGAGAGCACTAAGTGCGTTTTCATTTGACTCCCAACATAAATAGTAGACTTAGGCCTGGACTATCAGGCAAATGGTCTGACATGCGGTATTTAAGCACTAAGAGAGAGAGAGAGAGAGAGAGAGAGAGAGAGAGAGAGAGAGAGAGCAACAAACATTAACCACCACAATTTATGTCAGTATATAGTGCGATACATCATATGAGCAACACACCTTCGCCACCATTTTTATAAGTACACTGTGTGAGCTATAAACCATCTCCATCATTTCTGTTAGTATACTGTGCAATACGTCATATTAGGTATAAACCATCACTCACTCTTACTGTTAGTTTTCTGTGCGCTACGACACGACGACACTTCTCTACAGGCATATATGAACAGCGCATGCTTAACCAGGATGCTCTTACATGTTCTTCCAGACGGTGTCCTGGGCAGTTGCCATGTCAGGCAGTTTACGGTATTTCGCCGACCGGGACATCGGTATATTCCATATGCATTTATAACGGAGGTGTATTTGAAAACACCAACACATATAAGTCTGCGATTGCTGTGTTTCGCGTACCATGGCATGTTATGTGTACTAGTGGTTTATTTATTCGCTTGCTCTCGCTCTCTTCCTGTCTCTCTCTTAATGTATAATCTAAGCCGTACAGACCGGAATAAGCCGTTGAAGGCTTCAGTAATTGCACACAACAGAGAGTCAGATAAAATAAGATTCTAAATGGAATTACCCGTGAAACAAAAATCACGAAAACACGCCTATATAATTTTGACCCCCTTAAACCCCACTTTTATATACTAAAACTGGGGTTAACAGGGGTATACATTATTTTTCTTATTTCTGCTCAAAAACATAGACTGTGGGTACTCGTTAGAACCACCTCGCTGAGGCGGTTCTAACAAATACCCACAATCTATGTTTGAGCAGAAATATGAAAATTAATGTATACTCTTGTAAACCCTAGTTTTACTATATAAAAGTGGGGTTTAAGGGGGTCAAAATTATATAGGCATGTTTTCGTGATGTTATATTTTCTGTTTCTTTGGGATCGTTGACACTATTCCAGAATTTCTTAAATGCATGCGAGGCCCACGGTTGAGTCTTTATTGGCCGAGACTAGTTTGTCTGGCTCAGTAGACACTGCAGCGCAAGAGCAAGCAAACCATGATATACAGTACACAAGCCACAAACCAAAGAAAAGCAGAGCAAATAACTTTCTCTTCCCCAACAAAGTTATCCCACCGATAAGCAGGCTCCACTAAACTCAAGAATAAGACCACGAACAGGACAAAAAAAAAAAAAAAAAAAAAAAAAAAAAAAAATAAAAAAATAAAAAATAAAACAAAAAATAAAAAAAAAAATAAAGAAACATATAAATTTTGCTACATAATATTTGGAAATAATTAAACATAAAAAATATTGCCTTTGGAAACAAAGAACACAGTACAGATTAGAAAATGAGAGTCTCGGTTTTATTGAGGTTCTTCATAAGCAAAGTTAAAATTGCAATAAACTGAAATAGATTTTGGTCATCCACTAGCCATTGGATGCCGAAACACAGTTCCCAGAGAGTATTTTATAAAATATATAGTCTTATTCAGTAAGTAGGATTAGGTAGCATCGGTACAACAAACCATAATTGTACCTATATCGATGCGGGCCGCATATACAGAAGTTATGCTAATCACACATCAAATACAATAATTATACCGAACCCAGCTTAAGCGGAAGTAACTACCAAAGCTGTTGACATAGTAATCAGGCATCTGATAGCGGATAGAATATAATATTTTATTATCCATGTTTCGGGTACATTTTTAACCCATTTATGCCTAGGGTCCCATAGAAGGGACAATGGCAAACAGTATGGACCTAGATCACACGCTGCTAAACATCTGATATAGGTTTACAATGTATTAGGTGCAGAAATCTCTATAATAAATGATAATACAAAAAGCAATAAGACACTTTTTAAATCTGAAATGAACCTGTCCAAAGAGTATCTGTACTGGCATTAAAATGAAAGCATTCCATTGTCGTATCAAGTAATGCTAGCCCAGGATTACCTCATCTAGTGATCTGCTATAGTCAAAATGTTGAAATAACTAACAGGATACTATTAATAATAACTGTCGTGAAACATAATCCATGGCACGTACGAGGGTCCTGCAAAACATTTTGTCACTGGGTTCGGACTACTTCAGTGCTACGTTTTATCAAACATATTTTTATTACAAACCTTCAAAGTATTCCCCCTTTACTGAAACACAATTTTGTAACCTTTTTACCCAGTCGCGAAAAGCAGATAAATAGTCTTCTTTTGGTATCAGTTGGAGACACTGATAAACAGCGCTGCCAGCAGAACTTCTAGACGTATACTTATTTCCAGAAAGCATTTTCTTAAGCCTTGGAAATAAAAAGAAGTCACAGGGACTCAGATCAGGTGAATAAGTAGATGGTTTAAAACTTTCACCTTTTCAGAAGCCAAAAAAGACTTAACAACCTCACACTATGAGAGGAGGCGTTGTCATGTAAAAGGTGGACTCCTGACCATCCTTTGCTTGGTCGTTTCTTATTGTAAAACTCTTTCACTTTCTTCGGTACAGAATTCTTGTAGAATCGGCCAGTGACTGTATGACCAGATGGACAAGGCACTTGAACGACTGGCCCACTTGAATTAAAGAAAATTGCGTACAACATCTTTTTCGAACTTATGGTTCTCTTGGCAATACATGGGCGTTTTTCAGCTTTTCGCTTCCATTGCTTATTATCAGCCCTTCTTTGTGGCTCAAACATGTGCACCCAGGTTTCATCTCCTGTTAACAAGTTAGAAATAACCCGACTATTACAGCCTTTGTATGTTTTCAAAAGTTCCCGGGCATATATAAGGCGTTGTGTCTTTTGCTCCTCAGTGAGCAAATGAGGTACCCACCTAGCGCAAACCTTTCTCAGGTCCAAATGCTTTTTCAGAATTGTTTGCACACTGCCTTCCGATATGCCAGTACAACTAGCTATATCTTTGACAGACAATCGCGCATCCTGTTCGACCACAATCTTTACAGCAGCGATGTTAGCCTTGGTAACAGAGGTTTTAGGCCTTCCAGGACGGGTATCATCTTCAACAGAAAATTTCCCTGCTTTAAAAGCTTTAACCCACCTAAAGACTGTGCGCATTGAAATGGTCTGAGGTCCATATATACCACACAATTCATTAAATATCTGCTTTGAATCTATCTGAATATACCACACAATCCATTAAATATCTGCTTTGAATCTATAAGCCTAATGCGGCATTTAATATAGCTACGAATTTCAGTCTTCTGGTCCAGGTTCTAATGTAACAAGTAAATTGGTCAGTGTATTTGAAATAACTCGGTCAGTTGGAAAGCAATTAGCACGAAATAAACGAGTATCGTTAGCTATTCAACACACCATTCAAGTGTAGTGAAGCATTTTAAAATATACCTGGGATAAAACCATGGAAGCCTATTAGTGACAGAATTTTTTGCACGACCCTCGTATTTTGTGTACACGTCAGAGGTGAATTTGACAGTTCGAATTGAACCAAAACTCGGAAAGTAACTGGAGTTATTAATTACATGTAATTAATCTTTATACATATGCTATCATGTGTGGTATAAGCGTCATAAGCGTGAACGTAGTTGTTGAAGCTAAGCTTCCCCCTAGCTTGTTGACATCACCAATACTTATATGTACAAGGAATGAAGTAGAACGAAGTGTCGAATATACCATAAGGCGCCAGTTAATCAAATCGATATTTTTTTCTTATTTTCCTGAAAACAAAATGAGGTGGGCTTTCAAGTCTAAGTTTTCAACTGTCTTGCAGATCGATTTTGAATCTAACACCTCTTTTGCGTACAAAGGCAAAACAAAATGATATTTTATTTTATCTTAGAATAAAACGTACCAGATGCTCCTGGTTACAGAACAGGGCCCAGTTGTTCATAACTAACGACATCGTTAGTTAACGATTCGTTAAAATTTACTTCGAGTGATACGCAAATATGCTGAAATTTTTTGCTGAAAAAATGTGAGTAGCTTTTGCAGTTAACGAAATGACCCTTAACGAGCTCGTTAAGCTAACGACGCTTTGAACAACTGGGCCCAGATATGTGAACAATTGTAATAGACTAAAGGGTATGTTTGTTACGACCCAGAGCAGACTGCAGTGCAAGCTGACCAAATTTAATCTATATTAGAAGCAGGGTCCATTTTATACAGTCGGGCCATTTGTTATTAATATAAGGTGATATAAAAGTTACGCAACTTTAATGAGGCTAAACTGGTTGCTAAATGCAGAAAATGAGAAAATCACAAAATGTTTGCAAAATGCCGCACACAGCGTGCAATCGATGCGTTGCAAGAGTATAGTCTACTAGAGTATAGCCTACTATATATAAAACTCACCGATACAGTCCAATTCGAAGGAAAACTAGACAACGAATTGCATCCGTTAGAAATCTAATTGGACAGTTCAGTGAGTCGTAAATTTATATTAATATTATTTAATTATTTATCTGTAAATTTATATTAATATTATTTCATTATTTATTTGAGCGCCATGAACAAAATACTAAGCTCCTAATATCAAGTGTACTGCAGCGTCAGTTGGTTTTACAAGCGCTATTTGAACAATCCTTTTTTGGGTTGTCTAGGTAGCGCAATTGGTAAAGACCGGACGCTGCAGTGCTAGGCGCCGTCGCCGCATTGGTCAGAGCTTGCATGGCGTGTGTTCGACCCCAGGCAAAAGCATTTATTATTTAATTGCTTGTAGGTGTCTCTGTTCATTTCAAATGCAGGAAAATGATCGAGTCTGACTATTAAACCTATAAACTATATATTGCAGCGCACGCTAGTCCGATTCTGCATATGTTAACTGGGTTATTTCAGGAATGATGAGAAGGCTGCGCTAGGTTGTGCAGTCTGGTCGGAATTTCTTAGGTTGCGAGAATTGTAACTGCTATCGGGGACACTGAGCAGGCCGCGCTGGCATGTGCGGACTAACCAGTCTTTTTGAAGCAGCAGGCGCAAGATGTGATTTAGTTTATACTAATGAAAAAACAGTGCAGGATCGGAATAGCCAATGTAAAATGCGCGGTACCATAAGAATCGCGAAGGCCGGAATTTAGGGTTTTACATACGCATACGCAACACACAAACATACGCACGAACATGCAGACATGCACACACCCACATACATACGCAAAGTTATTTTTTTTCTCTTTCCAAGTTTAATAGTTAATAGAATTAATTATATTAAAAAATCATTGTAAATTAATTTATATTATTCCGCCTGCATAATTACTGTTGCAACGAAGGAGGAAAATTTAGGAAGAATTGTTGTGGAATATGTAAAATATTTTAAATGTTTCGATTTCGTCTAATCAGGGCACCGAGTTTATAATAGGTGGAGTTGATCCAATACTACTCTCCCTCTGATCATTATCCGGAAGGTGTTTGATATAACTGATGTCAATGACATTTAGGGTTGCGACATTTGAAACGTCATGTGCCTGATCCAGGCACCTGATTATAATCATTTAATAATTTAATCATTTGTAAACAAGTATGTATGAAAATGGAGCTTGCATATGATGTTATGACGTTAGGCTGACGACGTTGTCGACGGTTAGCGGGCGCTCGCCGTCGACCGCGTCGACGTCATTGATAGGGATAGAGGTCACGGATGAGTCATATCGGCGTCAGTGATGGGCCTATTATGGCGTCGGATATTCAGCCGCGACGTCAATGACGTCACTCACTCTATGCGGCGACGTGCAGTATTGTAGAATAATGGGTTGAATCATAGCAAGCTTCATCTCATGTTATTATAAAACATGTCCGTAGTCTGTGTTTTGTTTATTTTTAGTTGTGTCCTTCCAAGTACATTTGATGTCAATATGAGGTGTAGTACCTACACACAAGACAAAATATTTAGATGTAAACGTCTAAGTACCCGCGCAATTATTTTGTTCATCTTTACATAGAGATATGGGACAAGGGTATACTAAAGTTTAAAATAAATTCAATGCAACAGGTAAAAAAAGAATAACACGGTGATTCTTTAATATTTGCTTTTATTAAGTTACGAAATATCTTTATTGAAATGAAAATACAATAGACATTAATCTGTTTATAACACAGTTTGTTATAAGCTGTTCTATATTTGCTGGAATCGTCACAAACCGAAGATACCGGCAAATATAAAATGTCCTTAGTGGGCTAATCGAATAGTCTACCATATGTAAAAAATCCAAAGCTATATTAAGAGACCGGGCGGGGTAAAATAAGTACTGGCGCAAATTTTGCTCATGTTTACTTAGAGATATGGGACAAGGGTATACTAAAGTTTAATAATTTTCAATGTAACAGGTAAAAACGAACAGCAATGTGATTCTTTAATGTAAGCTTTTATTAAGCTTTATGAAATTTCTTGACTGAAATGAAAATAAAACAGACATTAATCTGTTTATAACACAGTTTGTTATAAGATGGTTTTAGATATAGCAGGATTCAAAGATGGATTCGAAAAATGTTATAAGCAGATTGTAATGTATAACATTTTTGAGAAAAAATAATGCCTGACAGAATAGTTTGCCTGAAGCTGATTTCAGTTAGACCCAAAGCTGCTGCAGTAAAACCGGGAAATGAAATAAATCGCCAAAAACATAAAGATAGAATAGTAATAAACCACAGCAAAAGAACCGACTTGGAACGGTCACTTATAATCCTCGCCCTCAAATTTTACTGTGGTTCACAACACTTATTTGTGCGGCTCGTTGAGCGAACTTCTAACTCATTGCGCGGAAGTGGTCGGGTGTGCCGAAGGTGGGGCGTCCAAATGATATTGGCTTCCAGTTTGGCAAGACCTGCTATCTTTGTAGCAGGAACGGTTAAAGGAAGGGGTGTTTTTATTTCTTCTGTTTCTTCACTTTCATGCCGCCCCCGCGCTCCCCGGGGGAGTAGAAATAAGGAGCTGCCTTCAGAACTGTGGCAGAGTGGTAAAACCCCACCGCAAACAGTGTCCGTGACCACCCGGGCCCTTGAAATAGGTGGCTGCCTTCCGCTACTGTGGCAGTTGGGTAAAACCCCCAACAATACAGAGCTATCGTCCGTTTCAACTGGTATAATTTCTGACTAGAAAATTAAATTTATTGAAATGCATCTTAAACTGGAAAAACATATATAAATAAATTTCGCGAGATCTATCCTTTTAAACCTTTCCTATCCCATGTTACTAACATGCTACATTTGTTTGTGTATCATCCTGTGCCCGTGGGACGCACATGGGACGAAGAATATAACCTCATCTGTATTTAACATTTGTGTTTGTCTTGTGTTTGTGTCATTTTTCCGGACTCTAGCATTCTCCACATTAAGATGTAAAAGATGCATTTAATATTGTTAGATAAGAAACTAGCCGTTTTGTTGCAAAGAAATGCAGTTACTAATCATCAAGGTATGAAAGCTACATATCATTTGAAAGCTACATATCATCTAACACAGCTTGCTTGTTTGACTCTCTTAAAAATGAATCCTAAAAAATAAATCATTTCTTTAATAAACTTATTTTATTCTAAATATGGATCTCCTAATGATAAAAATAACTTTTAATTACCCAGACGTTTTCGGCCTCCCTTGTCTGTAGGGAATAAAATTTACAGATCACTTTCCTTCTGTTGTGGATAGGGTGTAATCCCTTTTTGCCTCCCTTGTCTATAGGGAATAAAATTTACAGATCACTTTCCTTCTGTAGTGGATAGGGTGTAATCCCCTTTTAAAACAGGAACCACCTGTTTGCAGTGGGTGGCGTTTCGTACGCTGGGATAGTGGAACCTGATGATTGAGGAAAGCCCAGGGATCTCCAGTTTTTCGACACATCATTTTGGCCCTTATTTCAGATAGAAGAGCGGTTGCGGCTAGATCCGGCCTGAATCAGTCGGCTCAGTCATGTCAAGCTCTAGAAGCGCACAACTTGTTCTTAGCTTCTTTCTCTCTTTCATACGTATCTTTATGGTACCAACCGGGCTTATTTTTCTCTTATCACTCTAACTTTTAGTGAGTTTCAATGAGCGGCGGCTGATGGGTCAATTCGTGGGCTTGTATTGGGGCTTTGGCGGAAACCTCTGTGAGAGCGCGGACGTGGTTGTGGGGATGAACCCAACTGTTCATAAATTTTTCATTGGAAATTTAGATGAATAGGTGGGGAGTCATATAAACATGAGGCCGAGCTGAAGACTCTGATCTTGACACCGAGTATAATAGCAATGTAGCCTTGGCGTTAGAAATAGGAGATCCATTTCTGTTAAACGTCCCCTTGTAGGGCTCCATGGAGGGTGGGGCGCATAGCTATTGAACCTCAAACTTATCACCATAACCTCTCGAAAACGATTCTTAGCGTTCGACTCTTCGGAGGACGAAATGCAACCGATGACTTTTACATTCAAAGCAAACGAAAACTTCGCAAAGTTTTTAGTGATTCAGAGTAAGGAGGAAAAACAAATTACATCATTGTCATCATTCATAATAGAAAAGCAGATAGAATCCATAATTGGTACTCCAAAACATGTCAAAAAATTAAAAAAACGGAACACTTTTAGTTGAAACAAATAGAAAATCTCAATCAGAAAATCTCTTAAAAATTACAAAATTCTTTAATCTAAATGTCACTGTTACGGAACATAAAACACTCAATAGTTGTAAAGGTATTATCCGTGACAGAATGCTAAAACATGAAACAGAAGAAAATATCACTGAATATCTCAAACAACAAGGAGTAACAGCTTGCAAACGTTTCAGAATAAAAAAAGACGGGAACCTGATAGAAACAAATACATTATTGTTAACATTCAACACCACTTCTTTACCTAAATCACTAAAAATTTTCTACAGAATTATACCAGTTGAAGTCTACATTCCAAATCCTCTGCGGTGTTTCAACTGCCAGAGATTTGGACACCATGAGAACAGTTGTCCTGAACCAGATGGATCAATCAGTGAAAAATGTGGTATGGGTGATTTTAACCACCCTATACATGCTTGAAAAAACGAAGCCCCAAGTGCGTGAATTGCATCAAAAATCACATGTCAAAATCAAATCAATGTGAAATTTGGAAAAAAGAGAAAGAAATTATGAAAATAAAAATAACACAAAAATCACATACTTGGAAGCTAAAAAAAATCAAGAAAACCAACCTGAAATTACTTTTACAAAAGTTATTCAATCCCTAAATACCAAACCTGAAACAAAAGAAACTTCTACTCAGTTTAATGAAAAAAAAATCGGTCATTCAACCAAATTCTAAAACCATTACTGCTACTCCAAAACCTAAACCGAAACCTGCATCTACCCATCAGTCTAGACCACAAACAAAGCCTTCATCTCAAAGCAGTTCATCCAAAAGCAGTTCACAAACAATGCCGAATAAAGCAAGTGGATCACAACAGAGATCCAGGCCCAGGACAGCTGACTCAAAAGAAAACAAATGAAAAAGAAAAGAAAAAAAAAAAAAAAAAAAAAAAAAAAAAGATAAAGAGAAAGGACCGAATCCATACAGTAAAGGGGCGTCGGCCGATCCGATCAAGTTGGTCAATCGGTTCGATTCCCTTGAGAACATGGAGTTAGAGATTGACTCCTCCATGTTTTCACAGTCTCAGAGAAAACAAAAACATTAAGTTCCTTATTTTAAATCATCTCTCCATTCATCATGGATAAAAAATCAATTCTTCAGTGGAACTGTCGAGGACTCAAAGCAAATTATGACGAAATTTTAATTTTAACAACACTGCTTTCTCCGACTGTCTTTTTATCTCCAGGAAACATTTTTAAAAACTACAGATAATATTAGTTTTAGAAATTATAGTCTATATAATCATATCGCAACTGAAAATCAGAAAGCATCAGGAGGTTCATCCATCCTTGTAAAATCAAATATTCCTCATAGACAGATAGATATAAATAGTAATCTACAAGCTGTGGCTGTAAATGTCACACTGTCTAAATCCATAACAATTTGTTCTCTCTATTTTCCCCCACACTGTAATTTTTCTAAACACGATTAAGAATATCTTATAAATCTATTACCTCGTCCTTATATATTATTAGGTGACTTTAATAGTCATAGCAAACTATGGGGTTGTTTGGATACAGTTATTCGTCTGTCATTACTGACAATGACCAATCCTAATCAACTGTGTGATGTGTTATTATTTGTGTGTTCTAAGACGGCTGATGAGACCAATCTTAGCTCTAAACTGCCTGTTGCAGATAGAAGAAGAGAGGTCTGAGGAAAAAAGCTCTGTTGGTGATGCCTTAGCTCTGCCTTTCCCCTGTGCACGTTTCTGCTCGGCTTCGCTGATTCTTTTTGCTTCGTATTCACCAGCTCCCCTTTTTATGAGGCCTCGCCACTTTGTACGATCTTGTGCAATCTGTTCCCATGACTCTATTCGTATGTTGAAAAAACAGGTAACAGAAAAGTCCAGGGAGTGCCACAATCACAAACCGCAGACCTTCCCAGACCCCAAGAGGAAGAGGAAACCGACAAATCCAAACAAGCACAAATCGAATAAACGTACGAAAAGCACTAAGATTAGCTCTCTCTTCCCAAAGCGAGGTAATCGCAATATTAAAAGGACTGAAAAACACAAGAACAAAATGACACACGGAAAGACATACAACAAATCGCCTCGTAGAATAAACCACAAAGCAACAAAGAGTAAGACTAACACCGAGACCACCGCCTTAGAACGGTCAGTAGAGTAAACCACCGTGGGGTTTAAAGCACTTTTACAGCTAGCTAACTTCACCCTGGGTCCCGATGCTACTCTTAATACAGAAACACATAAAAATTCGTTTCGCTGAAAGGCTCCCAACTCAGTTAATGCATCAAAGCGAAAACACAAAAATCAAATTAATCACTATGATAAACAAAGACGAGTACTCATGGCTAATTCTACTGTATGCCAGAGTAAATAAAAACCAATAGTAGAACCACGGCGGGCCAAGCCAAAGACATATTGAAGTCTTTAAGGGAGGCTTGGAGGGTGTCCTTGTGTCGCTTGTTCTGACCACCATGGGAGCGTTTTCCTACTCTCCATAGAGGATTTTCTTTGGCAAATGTTCATCAGGCATTCTGGTAAAAAGGCCTGTCCATCTTAACTGTGCCAATTTCAGAAGAGTATGTATTCTCTGCATCCCTGTTTGGATACAAATGACAAAGGAGAAATCATAGAAAAATTTTTATTGCAGAAAACGATTTATGTTTATTTAACGATAAACAACCAACATATCTTCATTCTCCTACAAGAAATTATTTTGCTTCAGATTTTTCTATATGCTCTCCAAATATCTACTTAGATTTCGATTGGTCCGTTCTAGATGACCTTCATGCGAGCGATCATTTTTCAATTAAAATAGAAGAAATCGATCCGACAAATGAAGACCATCATTCCAGATGGAATCTAAATAAAGCAAACTAGGAGAATGTTTATGAGTTATGTAATTAAAACTTAAAACCTGAAATGTTTAAAACAGCAGATGATATACAAGCTTTTACTGATACACTGATCCATTTAGCCGAAAAAATGTATTCCGAAGTCCTCGACACGTTCAAAAAGAAATAGACCTTGGTTTAATAAAGATGCTAAAAATATAATAAATAAAAGAAAATCTGCCTTAAGAAAATTCAATAGGCAACCAACACAAAAAATCTTATCCATGCCAAACAAATGCGTGCAAAAGCTCGCAAAACAATAAAATCAGCTAAAAGAACATCTTGGCGGCAATACGTCTCCAAACTTAACTCTAGAACTCTAGCAAAGAAAATATGGGACATGATTTGAAAAATTACTGGCAAGAATAAAAATAACAAACATGTCCATATAAAATCAAACGGAAATATATGTTCAATGGCAAAAGACATTTCCAATGCCCTAGGAGAGAATTTTCAGAAAAAACTCTTCTAGTAGAAATTATTCCGAAATCTTTCAGAACAAGAAACAAGAAAAAGAGAAAGAGCATTTGAATTTTATGTCGTTAAATCATGAAAAATATAATTTACCGTTTATATCTTCAGAATTATTAGATGCTCTTCATAAATCTCATGACACAGCTGCTGGTCCCGATGATATACATTATCAAACTTCTTACACATTTACCTAACAGGACTTTAGAAGCACTATTAAATATTTTAAATGATATTTGGATCACTGGGAAATTCCTAAAAGACTGGAGTAATGCAACGATTATACCTATACCAAAACCAAATAAAGATCATACTGAAGCTACTAACTATAGACCTATTGCTTTGACAAGTTGTTTATGTAACACAATGGAGAGAATAATTAATGATAGGCTGGTTTGGTTCTTGGAATCTAATCAGCTTATAACAAAATTTCAAGCTTGATTCAGGAAAAATAACTGTACAAACGATCATTAGATTCATTTAGAATCATTTATTCGTGATGCTTTTGTTAAAAAAGAACATGTCGTAGCTGTATTTTTTGATCTTGAAAAAGCCTATGATACTAACTGGAAATATGGCGTCATGAAAGATTTACATAAATTAGGCCTTAAAGGCCGATTGCCACTTTTTATTCAAAATTTTTTATCAGATCGAACATTTAATGTTCGAACAGGTAATACAGTGTCTGGCATGTTTAAACAAGAACAAGGTATACCACAAGGAAGCATTTTATCACCTATCATGTTTGGTATTAAAATCAATGACATTGTTAAATGTGTAAAATACATTGATTGTTCTCTATTTGTTGACGATTTTGAAATATTCATACGATCGAAAAATATGAAAACAATTGAATTTAAACTCCAACGATGTTTAAACACTATAGAAGATTGGGCAACAGAAAATGGTTTCAAATTTTCAAAAACAAAAACTCAATATGTTCGTTTCTGTCAGATACGACAGTTACATTTAGATTCTCATCTTACCATATATGGTAGTCCCATTCCAGTCGTCAGTGATGCGAAATTCCTGGGTCTTTTGTTCGATAGCAAATTATCTTTTATCCCACACATCAAAGCTTTAAAAGCTAAATGTTTAAAAGCACTTGATATTCTTAAAGTTCTCACCAGTTCCGACTGGAGAGGATATCGTACTGTTCTTTTAAATCTTTATAGATCTTTAATTTGATCTAAATTGGATTACGGATCCATAGTTTATGGATCCGCTAGAAAATCTTATTTAAAATCTTTGGATCCAATTCATCATCAAGGTTTACGTCTAGCTCTAGGAGCTTTTCGTACTTCACCCGTCGAAAGTTTATACGCTGAATCAAATGAACCATCATTGTATATAAGAAGAGAGAAATTGTCTCTTCAATACGTCTCTAAATTAGCCGCCAATCCACGTACTTCAGCTTATGATTGTGTTTTAACCCTAAATATGAAATATTTTACAACAATAAACCAGCGGTTATTAAACCCCTTGTCTAAGAGTACAAACGTTACTTGAAGAGGCTAATATTAACATTAAAATATTCAGCCCTTTTCATTTCCATCAAAATAACCATGGACGTTGAACCCTCCAAAGATTATTTTAGATCTTCATAAAAATAAAAAATCAGAAGTTGAGTCACATATTTTTAAGAATGAATTTTTAGAAATAAAATCGAAATATAAACATCACCTGTCAATTTATACTGATGGATCAAAACGAGATGAGAAAGTTGCTTGTTCTGTTATTAGTCCAAATTTTACTGACAGTATCAGATTACCTGATAATAGCTCCATTTTTACCGCTGAAGCCAAAGCAATTGACATTGCACTTTATCATACCAGAGATCGGTCTAAAAACAATTCATCATTTATTCAGATTCTCTTTCTGTATTAAAATCCCTTAAAGATTTACATCATACGAACCCATTAATTCAGCAAATTCTTAAAAAATATTATTACCATTCGGTTTCAAAAGCTATTATATTTTGTTGGCTTCCCAGCCTCATTAATATTCGTGGAAATGAATTAGCCGATTTAGAAGCTTAATCTGCATTATCGTTAATGATAACAAATTTTAAAATTCCTTACTCCGACTTTTAATCCAACATTCGTCAATACATTAACAACAAATGTCAATCTATTTGGGAAAAACAAACTCAAAATAAACTGAATGAAATAAAACCATATTTTAACAGCAAATGTGCATTATCTAATTACTGCAGAAAAGAACAAACGAAAATCACCAGATGTAGAATCGGACACACTAGACTTACTCATTCTTATATATTAAAAAATGAACAAGCTCCATTCTGCATTCCTTGTAATGAACCTTTTATAGGCAAACATTTTCTTATTACTTGTGCAGAATTTAATCATATTCGCACAAAATGTTTTAATATAAAAAACTGTAAAGGATCTTTTTAATGATGTACCAACTAACAAAATAATCAACTTTCTTAAAGAAATCGGACTTTTTAATAAATTATAATCATTAATACTGTTATCTTTTTAAAATTAACATATCAATCTTATATGATTTTTAATTTCAAATTAAATAAACTCATTATATAACATAAAAATTATTAGACGCTACATGCCCTTTTAGGGCTCAGCGTCTCTAAACAAAATATCCATCCATCCGTCACTTTCATTCCTGTTTCTCTTTCTTCCCTGTCCGCCTCTTTCATCTCCTCTACTTCCTTTTCTATCTCTTTTCTCCCTTTCTCTGGGAGACGACAGAAAATGACACCCAAGGGTTGACGTGTCGTTAAACCCAATCACAATCAAAACCCATTGCGCAATTGTGCCATCTCACCAGAACCTTAGCTAGTTGCTCATATGAGCATTCTCAGCCAAATAACCAGGTCCTAGCCCATCTGAGTGTCTCAACATGCGCATTCAAAGTTAGATATTACCGAAATCAACGAATTTTAAAAAACCTTGGATGAAAAGTTAGACACTGGTGTTCCCGACAGACACAAACACTTAAATGCGTGGGTGAAACGTCACACACCCACGATCCCGGCAAATATATAAAAAAAAATCCTTTGTGAGTTAATCGAACACTCTACCATATATAAAAATCCAAAGCTATTTTTAAGACAGCGGCGCGCCGGTCAATAAAATAGATCCAGTCCTGAGCTAGCAGAGACCACCTAAAAAGGTAAGAGAAAAGTCCAGGGAGTGTTACAATCACAAACCGCAGCCCTTCCCAGACCCCAAGAGGAAGAGGAAACCGACAAATCTAAACAAGTACAAACCGAACAAACGTACGAAAAGCACTAAGATTAGCTCTCTCTTCCCCAAGCGAGGTAATCGCAATACTAAAAGGACTGAAAAACACAAGAACAAAATGACACACGGAAAGACATACAACAAATCGCCTCGTAGCATAAACCACAAAACAACTAACACCGGGACCACCGCCTTAGAACGGTCGGTAGAGCAAACCACCGGGGGGTTTAAAGCACTTTTACAGATAGCTAACTTCACCCTGGGTCCCGATGCTACTCTTAATACAGAAATACATAAAAATTCGGTTCGCATAAAGGCTCCCAACACGGAAAGACATACAACAAATCGCCTCGTAGAATAAACCACAAAGCAACAAAGAGTAAGACTAACACCGGGACCACCGCCTTAGAACGGTCGGTAGAGCAAACCACCGGGGGGGGGGGGGGGGGGGGTTTAAAGCACTTTTACAGCTAGCTAACTTCACCCTGGGTCCCGATGCTACTCTTAATACAGAAATATATTAAAATTCGGTTCGCATAAAGGCTCCCAACTCAGTCAATGCATCAAAGCGAAAACATAAAAATCAAATTAATCACTATAATAAACAAGGACGAGTACTCATGGCTAATTCTACAGTATGCCAGAGTAAATGAAAACCAATAGTTGAACCACGACGGGCCAAACCAAAGACATATCGTCAAGTCCCAACCCACTGGTTAAAGTTTTACGAAGAGGCCGTCATTGAGTCTGAGGCCCGAACCGCCGTCGTGCAATTAAAGAGTGAAGCATAGCCATCATCAATGATTGGTTTGATTGCATGGTAATCATTTATTGCATGGCAAACCTGAATCTAGAAGTTATGTTCAATACAGTATGCAGCCAGAAATAGAACAAGATAAGAATGTTCTTGTTATAGTGAAACAAATTTAATTAAACAGCAAATGCTGTAAATGATAGAAATAAAAAGTGGATGAGCTCAATCAAGGAGTAAAATGAAAACTGTAAAAAAATTACAGGCCCAAGGCGGCATAGAAAAACATATATGAAAGGGAGACAATCTCTTCACATTGGCACACAGAGTTATTCTCATTTGGTTGGGTTAATACTGAGTATAGTAAATTGATTAACCAAGCCAGGTAAATCAAGTAATATACCAAACACTATTTATTTCCCCAACCATGCCAACGTGAAGAGATGTGCGTCAAATTGTGTGTGTAGTGTTTGTATTATGTAAAGGTCTGTATTATTATATGTGTTGTAAATAGTACATGTAAAAATGAAAAAAAAATGTAAAAAAAAAATTCTAATTTTGTTAGACTTGTTACGACCGAGCACTCCTTCCTTCGATTATCTGCCTTGGCAGATTACGCATAGCTTGTAGGTATATATTCAATCTCTGACAACTGCGTCAGTGAGTCGACTCTTTGGCTAAGTGCTAAGAGCATTGGATTTTTAACCTGGAGGACCGGGTTCGATTCCCACGACAGGCGTGAAATTTTTTTCAGCTATGCTTCATTCCTTTGTTACGACTTTCATGTCGTAAGGGACTCTTCTGTGTAGTGGTACAGTTAGGCATCGTCCAACCCAGAGCTTAATCAAATTGGAAGTCACCCTCGGTGCGTCTTGGCCGCCAATGGCGTAACAATGTTAAATGTCTGACTCATTTTATAGTAATTCATAGACAGAACAGAATGAATTCGGCATTGTTTTGTCATCTGTATACAAATACTCGCAAATCGCTGTATACACAAATATAACTCTATCTCTTATACAGATATGCCTAAACATTTACTGCATGGCAAAACTAATTCACCTGAAGGAAAATCCAATAAAAACTAAACTTGAAAACACAGAACGCATAATAAAACAAAACAAAACAAAGAAAATCGAATAAAGCAAACACGGAATCATAAATGTTCGCTTGTTACGGAAATGTTATTCAAACGAAGTTCAGAAGTTTGTTTAATGCCTTTTGATGTGTTCTGTAAAAGGAAGTCTTTGATTCTTTGTCTGATGAATAAAAATAGCAGTCGGTTTCAAAGCCTCTAGTTAAAGGTTGAGCAGAAATCTTTTTAACACGTATCCTAAAAGACCAGGAATTCTTATTTACACTGTGTTGAAGTACAGGGCGGTGATGTATAGCCGCCACATGGCCATTACCAGGTTTGATAGAGTGAAATATATTTAAGTTTGATGAAAGTAAATATGTTCCGAAAAAAAAATCCTTTGTAAGCAATTGACACATCAATTAATAAAATTAATAGGCTCAGAAGGTACTGAAAAAAAGGTAAGAGAAAAGTCCAGGGAATGCCACAATCACAAAAAAAAGGTAAGAGAAAAGTCCAGGGAGCGCCACAATCACAAACCGCAGCCCTTTCCAGACCCCAAGAGGAAGAGGAAACCGACAAATTTAAACAAGTACAAACTGAACAAACGTACAAAAAGCACTAAGATTAGCTCTCTCTTCCCCAAGCGAGGTAATCGCAATACTAAAAGGACTGAAAAACACAAGAACAAAATGACATACGGAAAGACATACAACAAATCGCCTCGTAGCATAAACCACAAAGCAACAAAGAGTAATACTAACACCGGGACCACCGCCTTAGAACGGTCGGTAGAGCAAACCACCGTGGGGTTTAAAATACTTTTACAGATAGCTAACTTCACCCTGGGTCCCGATGCTACTCTTAATACAGAAATACATAAAAATTCGGTTCGCATAAAGGCTCCCAACACGGAAAGACATACAACAAATCGCCTCGTAGTATAAACCACAAAGCAACAAATAGTAAGACTAACACCGGGACCACCGCCTTAGAACGGTCGGTAGAGCAAACCACCGGGGGGGGGGGGGGGGGGTTAAAGCACTTTTACAGCTAGCTAACTTCACCCTGGGTCCCGATGCTACTCTTAATACAGAAAAACATAAAAATTCGGTTCGCATAAAGGCTCCCAACTCAGTCAATGCATCAAAGCGAAAACATAAAAATCAAATTAATCACTATAATAAACAAAGACGAGTACTCATGGCTAATTCTACAGTATGCCAGAGTAAATGAAAACCAATAGTTGAACCACGGCGGGCCAAGCCAAAGACATATCGTCAAGCCCCACCCCACTTATTAAAGTTTTACGACGAGGCCGTCATTGAGTCTGAGGCCCGAAACGCCGTCGTGCAATTAAAGAGTGAAGCATAGCCATCAACAATGATTGGGCAGACAACTAGGCATGCAGTCTGCCGCATAATATTCAGGCTATAGCCAATTCTTTTATAACGGTTAATAAGTTTTCTGAATTGCTCCTTAAAGTTAGATTTACCTACAATTTTTCTAAATTGTACACTAAGTCACCGTAAAATTCTGGTTCCGATATACCTTATTGCAGAAGTGCTTTCAGACTGACGCAATATTTTCTAACAAGGCACTGTGTCTGCGATAAAATTTCGAAAACGCCTTACGAAGTTTAAAATAACGATAGCCCTGCCTAAGAAGTTTGGCAGTAAGGGCTTTATTACGGTAGTTAAAGTCATTAAGACTTGAAGAAGCTCTGGCGAATCTTATAAGTTGAGATATGTATACCCCATATAAGGTACGCCGGGGGACATCGCCATCCAGAAAAGGGAAATTGACTATATCAAAATCAAAATCGTCCCGTTTATCATAAATTTCGGTGGAAAATGTACCATTAGATATACATAAATTCAAATCCAAAAAAAGGTGCCTCGGTATCGGAAGAATTTGCTATATTTAATTGGAGTTCTGTAGGTTATATCCGATCCACCTTTTGGTCAAAGTAAATATTGTCAATATTTAATAAATCGTCAAGGTATCTTGAAGTTGAATTGAAAGCCTCAATAATGTCAGCCTGATTTTCACGTGAGAGAGTCTTCATGAAATCTCTCTCATAACAAAAAAGAAACAAATCTGCAACAAGAGGAGCACAATTAGTACCCATCCGAATACCAATAGTTTGTCCATAAAGTTTAGTTCCAAATCTAATAAAAATATTATCCAAAAGATAAACAAGGGCATCACAGACTTTTTGACACGACCATAAAGTGTGATTATTATATACATCAGAAGTGATAAAAGCACATTCTTCGTTGCAAGCCAAATATTGGGTATTCTCCCGAATAAACGTTCAGTTAATTAAATCAATAAGTTTATCTTTTATAAGATGATGAGGTAACGTAGTATACAGTGTAGAAAAATCATATGTAGACAATTTAGAAGCCTGAAAGTTTTTAGATTTAAATTTATTGAGAACATCATTAGAATTTTTATTTGACCAAAAATAGTTAATTCCGTCCCTTTCGTAAACAGTATCATAGTATCTAATCCAATGCTTTTTAACAGCAGTAAGGCATGAAGTTAGCAGTTTGGACAAAACAGTAGTCGTACAAGAACTAGAATTAGCAATGAAACGTGCTTTATAAGGTCGTTTATGAAGTTTCGGTAACCAATATAACGTAGGAAGTCTGTTTTGCTTTTCTTTAATACTCACTGCAAACTTAGCAGTAATATCGATAGACTGGATATTGACAATAGATCTCTCGTCAGTAGAACTCCGTTCATATGTTTTGGTACTACCAAGTTCTTGTTTTAGAGTATTGATATAATAAAGTCGTCACACAACAACAACATTATTAGCAGCTTTATCAGCTGGAGCCAAAACATACTTCCTATGAAATTCTTGGATACCTTGTTTCAAATATCGAAAAGATAATTTGGGCTTAGAAGGGAGAAGATCAAGGTTATTAGAGTAAAATATACACGTTCATCAATGATCTTAAAAATCTTTAATTTCCGATTATTTAAATCATTAGACTCAACATGCACTCGTTTACACCAACGCGTACAATAATCATTTAAAGCACTGGCAATTGTTTCCCGACATTTATTGAAATCAATGTGGTCTGGGAATCTATATTTAGGTCCTTTTAAAATAACTCAACGGATTCGTGAATCAGTTATAATTTTCAAGTTACCAGTGACAATATGACCCGCTGGTTGATAACAAAATTTAGAATCTTTACAATCTCAAGAATCAGGGGAACTAGTTTCAATATCAAGATCAGAAACTAATTTATTGAAATTAAGTATAGTATTACGGATAGGTTTGTTATATTTATAACAAATAATAGGAGATTCCGTGTTTTCGAAATATGAAGGTATAGCTGATATAACATTATTATCTCGAAATATGCTAGGTAAATCTATGAATTCAATACCTTTATTAATGAATGGAATTTTGATGAAGTGTCTAATGTGGTTAATTTCACAATCAATGTAAGGACGAAGAGCATGTTGAGTATAACATCTAGTAAGGAGAGCTGCTTCATACAAATCATGTTTTCTATCATAAAATTTATTCGCCTCATCATCTAACTTACGTAATGAAGAAACAGACAGTGAAGCTAGTTTAGAAAGCATTTGATGACGTCCAGAATTTAAGAGAATCTTTAAATCAGAAAGAGATAAAACAGTTTTATGTTTTCGTTTAAAATTGCCATTTTTGCGCTTACCATGGGATCGTTTATTACGTTTTTTAATATCTAAAAGGGAAAAAGCATCGAAATCCGGCATTTTAGAAATATTTCTTTCATGGTAAATATTATCATTAAATCCAAGCGGAAAAGGGGTTTGTAAACGTTTAATCCATTTAAGTTCAAGTTCATGTCTTAAAATATTTTTTAATCTTTCGGTAGAATTGGACTTGTTTATAATTTTTTCAACAGGTTGAACCAAAACTTTACTAGACGATCATGAATGACCAGTACTCCGGAAATGTTGATAAAGAAATGTATCAAATTTCATCACGAAAACACGCCTATATAATTTTGACCCCCTTAAACCCCACTTTTATATAGTAAAACTGGTGTTTGCAGGGGTATTTCTTATTTCTGCTCAAAACATGGATTGTGGGTACTCGTTAGAACCGCCTCGCCTCGCCGAGGCGGTTCTAACGAGTACCCACAATCTATGTTTCAAGCAGAAATATGAAAAAATATCACAGTTTTTGTATCTGAAAATTTTTAATTTTTGGAGGAGAAATTTTCTATCTATTTGAATAGGCGTGTTTTCGTAATGCTTTGCTTTTTTGATTTTAAGTAAATGTTCCTTAAACCTTTTTTTAAGGGCCCGTTTGGTCTGTCCAACAAACTGCATTCCTCAGCCTCCTTCGCTGCAAGTGAGAACATATATAACATCCTCTGATTTTCAGTCTAAATCAGAGTTGTTTACAACTGAAAATTGTCTATGATTAACTGAGGGAATTATAATTGACCGACAAATTAAATGATTGCAGCAGGTGCAACTCTTGGCATTGCACTTAGAAATATTAGGGTACGTACTGTTCCTTTTATACGGATTCTTATATTTTAGAAGTATAGGAGATTTAATTGGAGAAAGTCTAATTCTAAGGTGATTACTGAAAATATTATAATTGGAAGCGCCATATAAATGTATAGATGATACAGAGTGAAGTTTCAAAGGTGAAATGTTAACAGTAGGTAACAGAGAGTTAAATCTAGCAGTAGAACGGGGAATCTGTAAAAAAGAAGCAGAATGTAGCCTAATAGGAGAAATAGTAATTTTTAATCCGTTAGTGATACTCATATAGTTGTATAGGAAGTAATACCATTAGATAAAAAGCAGTATTCGTACCGGCTATTATAGGCATAAGTAGCGATGCAAACAGGCGGTAGGACCGATGCATACAGAGTATAGCAACAACCGACAATACATAACTAAGTCTTATACAAGTCCAAAGAAACGTAAAGTAAGAAATTTAAACAAACGGGATACGAATACCGGTAAATATCTAACCTTCAATGAGGTATAGATAAGAATCATGAGGAACAGGAATACGAAAGGTGATTGTACAGTGCAAACTCTGGCACTTGAACTAATAACACCATTAAATGAATGTACGGGGAGACTTTCTAGGGTCTCCACACGGCACAAACACAACAGGCGTGGTATGCAAAAAAGGTAAGAGAAAAGTCCAGGGAGTGCCACAATCACAAACCGCAGCCCTTCCCAGACCCCAAGAGGAAGAGGAAATCGACAAATCTAAACAAGTACAAACTGAACAAACGTACGAGAAGCACTAAGATTAGCTCTCTCTTCCCCAAGCGAGGTAATCGCAATACTACAAGGACTGAAAAACACAAGAACAAAATGACACACGGAAAGACATACAACCAATCGCCTCGTAGAATAAACCACAAAGCAACAAAGAGTAAGACTAACACCGGGACCACCGCCTTAGAACGGTCGGTAGAGCAAACCACCGGGGGGTTTAAAGCACTTTTACAGCTAGCTAACTTCACCCTGGGTCCCGATGCTACTCTTAATACAGAAATACATAAAAATAAAAATTCGGTTCGCATAAAGGCTCCCAACTCAGTCAATGCATCAAAGCGAAAACATAAAAATCAAATTAATCACTATAATAAACAAAGATGAGTACTCATGGCTAATTCTACTGTTTGCCAGAGTAAATGAAAACCAAAGGTTGAACCACGGCGGGCCAAGCCAAAGACAACCGCAGCCCTTTCCAGACACCAAGAGGAAGAGGAAACCGATAAAACCAAACAAGCACAAATCGAACAAACGTACGAAAAGCACTAAGATTAGCTCTCTCTTCCCCAAGCGAGGTAATTGCAATGCTAAAAAGACTGAAAAAACACAAGGACAAAATAACACAAGGTTAAAACATAAAACAAAACGCCTCGTAGAATAAACCACAAAGCAACAAAAAGAAAGACTAGCACCGGACCTTCCATAAACTGTTTATATTCTCTAGCCACTTTATTTTTAACGAGACATTATGGACGGGTTTTCCATTGAAAAATAAAGATAACATATCACTTTGAAACAAGTTAACCAAAATGTATATGTTTGACGACGCCAGATGCCCGCCCGACTCCAGACGCTCGCCCATCCAGACATCGCTATTTAAAAGGACGAATTTTCCATAACAAAGAAAAAACGTCCAAAAATGAACAAAATCCGCTGTGCGATCCAAATAGACCAGAATATACTGCCTACACTATTATAAAGTAATACGAGTTGTTTCGCATCCACTACTTGGCATTTGACAAAAACTGCAGTGAAGTTAAATAAGACCTATGAATTAGAATCCTGTTTAAGCAAAGAGACGCGTAATTGAATCGAACGCAGTGGCTGGTCTGATTAGAATATCGCATTCGATGTAAAAAACACCAAAAAAAAACAACAAAAAAAAACAACAAAAAAAAAAAAAAAAAAAAAAAAAAAAAAAAAACAACGAAAAAACACACATACCCATACTAGCACTCAGTCAAGCCTTTCCTCAGGTTTTTGTTCACAAACCTTGCACTTTTGTTCCGTTCTCAATAACACAATGTTCAGGTACATAGGTAATGCCACAATCTCGAAGTACAGCCTTGCGAAGGCACCAAAAGAAGGATGAATGAGGAATGGACAACGTCAAAATAAACGTCACGTATGAAAACAATATAACTGAGTATACCTAGGAAATGCCACTCGTACGAAGTACAGCTTTCCGTAGGTACCAAATGAAGGGGAGATGAGGTCCAATTAACGACAAAACAAACACCACATATGAAACAGAACTGTAATAGAAGGAACCGCCTTTGAACGGTCGGTAAACAAACAACTTGGAGGAGTGCAGGGGCTTAAACCATTTTTACTCGTGCGAAATATCAACCTTAATTGTAATAAGTACCCACAACCTATGTTTGATAAGAAAAACAACAACAACCAAAAAAAAAAAAGACTATCAATATTTACACACTACGAAAACTCGCCTATTCAAATATATAGAAAAGTTTACCTCCAAAAACTGAAAATTTTCAGATAAAAAAACTCTAATATTTTTCAATTTTCAGGTTGTGGGTACTTGTTAGAACGCCTTGGCAAGACGGTTCTAACGATTTAATGTTTTTGAGCAGAAACTAAGAATAATAACGTATACCCCTGCAAACCCCAGTTTAACTACATAAAAGTAGGGTTTAAGGAGGTCAAAATTAAATAGGCATGTTGTAGTGAT
The DNA here is from genome assembly GCA_964016985.1 of Anodontia alba. NCBI lineage: Eukaryota > Metazoa > Mollusca > Bivalvia > Lucinida > Lucinidae > Anodontia > Anodontia alba. Next base: position 28,699,276 of record OZ024834.1, read on the forward strand.
GAGTCGAATCTCAATAACTCGAACCTCTTTGGCACCATTGACTTAAATTCAAGGTATGGGTAGTTCGAGCCACTAAGGGTTAAACATAGCGCCAGGTCAGGAGGCAATGGCGATAATTTAGGGATATGTTTTTACTCTTCTAGATAATAATGGTATGTGGAGTATACTCATTGGCATCGCCTCGATGAGGTGATTCTAATGAGTACACACAACATACACCTTTATGATAAAATAAGAACATTTACTTAATTATAAGTTTCTTGGGCTATAGGAAGAATTTCGTAGGGACTGTAAAACGAGTTTGAATTAGCAAAACGAGTTTGAATTAGCCAGGGCAAACGAACCATCGGTGCTCGAGCTATTCTGGTTTGACTATATATTTAATAAGCATTATTAAATACTCTTCTCATGAAGATCTCTGTTGATCTTTTGTTTTAATCAGCCCTTATTAGGTAGATATTTTAAGACAGGTTTTCCCACTAATTTTACAAAACAATCTGAAGGCAAGGACAGTGCGATACTAACGCTTAATACATACTTACCATCGAGTATCTCTGGAAGGGAAAAGGCGACAGATGTATCTTTCGCAATAAAGGAGATTGGAAAATCTCCATAAGACAGCGATCCAACAGATACAGCAAACCAGGCTAAAGAAGACGACCCATCTGGTTTTATGGTAATTCGGTAGTTATTGTTACTGAAAGAAAATATGCCGTAACGTCAGAGAACGTACCTTCGGACATGTGCAACAACGAAGACTGTGTTCAGACTGCGTATTCACAGGCTGATTTGAGTCTTGGTTGGGCGCACTTGTCATTCTAAACTGTTGGTTGATTCTGCTGGTAGATTGCAAACGCACTGGTCATACTCTGTCGATGCCGACATTTATACAAGAAGACCAACATGAATAGCCACAGTCACAGAACACAGTCCCCAAGGCACTAGATAAGGGTAAAATCATAAGAAATGACAGCACTTGATAGCATCAAATTGAAAATAAAACAAACACATGAAACGAGAACGAGCAAAAAGAAGAAGAAATACTGTCTTGTAACAGTCAACAACAAAACCATTTGGACTTATATCTGGTTTCATGGTTATTCCACCTCACCCTTAATCCAAATACGTTACAGCTACATATCATATTTCGGTCCGCATAGCAGATCCGTACCTGATTGCATATGTCTTAAGGCCCTTTCCCGGCAGTATGCATTTTATACATTTAAGTTTAGCACTCTGAGAAAACTCAGTAGAGGGCACATTGTCGTTTATATCATTTTTCCAGAAGGCAATTTGCATGTAGCTGACTTGGTTGCAGGGACTCAAATAGAAAGTCACAAAAGTTGTCACTCTTGTCGGAAATGGCGGAAGCTCTACTTTATATATCCTTTCTTCATTACGAAAACAAGCCTATTCAAATATACTGAAGAAAAATTACCACCAAAACAATGAAAATTTTCAGATAAAAATTCGGATATTTTGCACATTTCTGCTCAAAACATAGATTATGGGTACTCGTTAGAGCCGCATCGGTGAGGCGGTTCTAACGGGTACCCGTAATCTATGTTGTTGAGCAAAAATAAGAACAATAATGTATACCCCTGTAAACCCCAGTTTTACTTGATAAATGTGGGGTTTAAGGGTGTCAACATTATATAGGCATGTTTTTGTGATGTTCGTAACCATACTGCTAAAGAAGAATGTATGCACTTAGTAGATCTGCCGTCATTTTTGACTTAGTAATCAACTTTTGAGATTTTCTGTACATCAAACCTCTCCCCAAAAAGTCTACTCTAAAAAAAAAAAAAAAAACTTTTCCAAAGTAAAGCAAGAAAAGGTAAGAGAAAAGTCCAGGTAGTGCCACAATCACAAACCGCAGCCCTTCCCAGACCCCAAGAGGAAGAGGAAACCGACAAATCCAAACAAGCACAAATCGAACAAACGTACGAAAAGCACTAAGATTAGCTCTCTCTTCCCAAAGTGAGGTAATCGCAATACTAAAAGGACTGAAAAACACAAGAACAAAATGACATACGAAAAGACATACAACAAACCGCCCTCGTAGTATAAACCACAAAGCAACAAAGAGTAAGACTAAAACCGGGACCACCGCCTTAGAACGGTCAGTAGAGTAAACCACCGGGGATTTTAAAGCACTTTTACAGCTAGCTAACTTCACCCTGGGTCCCGATGCTACTCTCAATACAGAAATACATAAAAATTCGGTTCGCATAAAGGCTCCCAACTCTGTCAATGCATCAAAGCGAAAACACAAAAATCAAATTAATCACTATAATAAACAAAGACGAGCACTCATGGCTAATTCTACCGTATGCCAGAGTAAATGAAAACCAGTAGTTGAACCACGGCGGGCCAAGCCAAAGACATATCGTCAAACCCCAACCCACTGGTTAAAATTTTACGAAGAGGCCGTCATTTGGTCTGAGGCCCGAACCGCCGTCGGGCAATTAAAGAGTGAAGCATAGCCATCAACAATGATTGGGTTGACAACTAGGCATGCAGTCTGCCGCATAATATCCAGGCTATATCCAATTCTTTTATAACGGTTAGTAAGTTTTCTGAATTGCTCCTTAAAGTTAGATTTACCTACAATTTTTCTAAATCTGTACACTAAGTCACCGTAAAATTCTGGTTCCGATATACCTTGTTGCAGAAGTGTTTTCAGACTGACGCTATATTTTTCTAACAAGGCACTGTGTCTGCGATAAAATTTCGAAAACGCCTTACGAAGTTTAAAATGACGATAGCCCTGCCTAAGAAGTTTGGCAGTAAGGGCTTTTTTACGGTAGTTAAAGTCATTAAGATTTGAAGAAGCTCTGGCGAATCTAATAAGTTGAGATATGTATACCCCATATAAGGTACGCCGGGGGACATCGCCATCCAGAAAAGGGAAATTGACTATATCAAAATCAAAATCGTCCCGTTTATCATAAATTTTGGTGGAAACCGTACCATTAGAAATACATAGATTCAAATCCAAAAAAGGTGCCTCGGTATCGGAAGAATTTGCTCTATTTAATTGGAGTTCTGTAGGGTATATCCGGTCCACCATTTGGTCAAAGTAAATATTGTCAATATTTAATTAATCATCAAGGTATCTTGAAGTTGAATTGAAAGCCTCAATAATATCACCCTTATTTTCACGTGAGAGAGACTTCATGAAATCTCTCTCATAACAAAAAAGAAACAAATCTGCAACAAGAGGAGCACAATTAGTTCCCATCGGAATATGGGAAATTTTCAAAGTCGATCCTATTTGGAGAGCCCCGTGCTGGTTCCGGGCTTAGAATAGGCCAGACGTACCCTCTGCGTGACGTACGAGTCGTCTAAAAGAGGCTGCCCGTGACCACCCGGGCCCTCGAAATAGGTGGCTGCCTTCCGCTTCTGTGGCAGTTGGGTAAAACCCCTAACATAACAGAGCAACCGTCCGTTCAACCGGTATAATTCCAGACTATAAAATTAAATTTATTGAAATGCATCTTAAATTGGAAAAAACAAATTTCGCGAGATCTATCCTTTTAAACCTTTCCTATCTCATGTTACTAACATGCTTCATTTGTTTGTGTATCATTCTGTGCCCGTGGGTCGCACATGGGACGAAGATTATAACCTCATCTGTATTTAACATATGTGTTTGTCTTGTGTTTGCGTCATTTTTCCGAACTCTAGCATTCTCCACATTAAAAAATAAGATGCATTTAATATTGTTAGATAAAAAAAACTAAACGTTTTTCAAGGTATGAAAGCTACATATCATTTGAAAGCTACATATCATCTAACACAGCTTGTTTGTTTGACTCTCCTAAAAATGAATCCAAAATGAATCCTCTTTCTTTAATAAACTGTTTATTTTAAATATGGATCTCCTAATTTATGTTAAAAATAACCTTTCAATTTCCCAGACGTTTTCGGCCTCCCTTGTCTGTAGGGAATAAAATCTACAGATCACTTTCCTTCTGTAGTGGATAGGGTGTAATCCCCTATTAAAACAGGAACCACCTGTTTGCCGTGGGTGGCGTCTCGTATGCTGGGAGAGGGGAACCTGATGATTGAGGAAAGCCCAGGGATCTCCAGCTTTTCAACACATCATTTTGGCCCTTATTTCAGATAGAAGAGCGGTCTGGGTTAGATCCGGCCTGGATCAATCGGCTCAGTCGTGCCAAGCTCTAGAAGCGCACAACTTGTTCTTAGCTTCTTTCTCTCTTTTATACGTATCTTGATGGTACAAACCGGGCTTATTTTTCTCACGTTCCTCTAACTTTAAGTGAGTTTCAATGGGCGGCGGCTGAAGGGTCAATTGGTGGGCTTGTATTGGGGCTTTGGCGGAAACCTCTGTGAGTGGAGGCTGTGGATAGGGGGATGAACTCAACTGTTCATAAATTTTTCTATGGAAATTTAGATGAATAGGTGGGAAATCATCTAAGCATGAGGCCGAGCTGAAGACTCTGATCTTGACACTGAGTATAATAGCAATGTAGCCTTGACGTTAGAAATAGGAGATCCATTTCTGTTAAACGTGCCCTTGTAGGGCTCCATGGAGGGTGGGGCGCATAGCTATCGAATCAAAAATTTCATCACCATGGCATCTCGAAAACGATTTCTGGCGTTCGACTCTTCGGAGGACGACACGCAACCGACTACTTTTATTTTCAAAGCAAATGAGAACTTCGCTAAATTTTTAGTGATTTCGAGTAAAGAGGACAAACCTATTACTTCACTGTCACCTTTCATTATAGAAAAGCAAATAGAATCAATTATAGGCACTCCAAAAAATGTAAAAAAAAATAAAAAAACGGAACTCTTTTGGTCGAAACAAACAGAAAATCTCAAACTGATAATCTTTTGAAACTTACAAATTTTTTTAATATTAATGTCACTGTCACGGAACATAAAACTCTCAACAGTTGCAAAGGAATTATCCGTGACAGAATGCTAAAACATGAAACTGAAGAAAATATCACAGAATATCTTAACACACAAGGAGTAACAGCTTGCAAACGTTTTAAAATTAAAAAAGATGGAAACTTTATAGAAACAAATACACTTTTACTAACTTTCAACACCACAACTTTACCGAAATCACTAAAAATATTTTACCGAATTATACCGGTTGAAGTCTACATACCAAATCCTCTGCGGTGTTTCAACTGTCAGAGGTTTGGACATCATGAAAACGGCTGTCCTGAATTACCTGGATCAGTATGTGAAAAATGTGGTATGGGTGACTTTGATCACTCTACAAATGCTTGTAAAAATGAAGCCAAGTGTGTGAACTGTCACAAAAACCATCAATCAAAATCAAATCAGTGTGAAATTTGGAAAAAAGAGAAAGAAATAATGAAAATTAAAGTTACACAAAAAATTACTTATTTAGAAGCCAAAAAAATACAAGAAAATCAACCTGAAATCACCTTTGCAAAAGTTGTTCAATCCCTAAACACTAAACCTGAAACCAAAGAAAGTTCTACCCAGTTTAACGAAAAAGATTCTGTCATCAAAGCAAATTCAAAAGTTATTACTCCTACTCTAAAACCTAAACCTAAACCCACATCTACTCATCAGTTTAGACCACCAACAAAATCTCAAAACAGTTCACAAACACAGCCGACTAAAACAAGTGGATCACAACAGAGATCCAGGTCCAGGACAGCTGACCAGAAAGGAAAAAATGGAAAAGAAAAAGATAAAGATAAAGAACCAAATCCATATAGTAAAGGGGCGTCGGCCGATCCGATCAAGTTGGTCAATCGGTTCGATTCCCTTGAGAACATGGAGTTAGAGACTGACTCCTCCATGTTCTCACATTCTCAGAGAAAACAAAAGGATTAAGTTCCTTATTTTCAATTCATCTCTCCATTCATCATGGATAAAAAATCAATTATTCAGTGGAACTGTCGAGGACTAAAAGCAAATTATAACGAAATTTTAATTTTAACAACACTACTTTCTCCGACTGTCTTTTGTCTCCAGGAAACCTTTTTAAAAAATACAGATAATATTAATTTTAAAAATTATAGTTTATATAATCATATCGCAACTGAAAATCAGAAAGCCTCAGGAGGTTCATCGATCCTTGTAAAATCAAATGTTCCTCATAGACAGATAGATATAAATAGTAATTTACAAGCTGTCGCTGTAAATGTCACTCTGTCTAAATCCATAACAATTTGTTCTCTATATCTTCCTCCACACTGTAAATTTTCTAAACACGATTTAGAAAATCTTATAAACCAATTACCTCGTCCTTATTTATTATTAGGTGACTTTAATAGTCACAGCAAACTTTGGGGTTGTCTGGATACAAATGACAAAGGAGAAATAATAGAAAATTTTATTGCAGAAAATGATTTATGTTTATTTAACGATAAACAACCATCTTATCTTCATTCTCCTACAAGAAATTATTTTGCTTTAGATTTGTCTATATGCTCTCCAAATATTTACTTAGATTTTGATTGGTCAGTTTTAGATGACCTTCATGGGAGCGATCATTTTCCAATTAAAATAGAAGAAATTGGATCGACAAATGAAGACCATCATTCCCGATGGAATTTGAATAAAGCAAACTGGGAGAACTTTATGGAGCTATGTAATGAAAAATTAAACCCTGAAATGTTTAAAACAGCAGATGATATACAAGCTTTTACTGATACATTAATTCATGTAGCCGAAAAATGTATTCCAAAGTCCTCGACACGTTCAAAAAGAAACAGACCTTGGTTTAATAAAGATGTTAAAAATTCAATAAATAAAAGAAAATCTGCCTTACGAAAGTTCAATAGGCAGCCAACAAAAGAAAATCTAATCCATGCCAAACAAATGCGAGCAAAAGCTCGCAAGACAATAAAAACGGCTAAAAGAACATCCAAACTTAATTCTAGAACTCCAGCAAAGAAGATATGGGACATGATTCGAAAAATTACTGGCAAAAATAAAAATAACAAGCATGTGATATTAAATCAAATGGAAATATATGCTCAACGACTAAAGATATTTCCAATGCACTAGGAGAGAATTTTTAGAAAAACTCTTCTAGTGCAAATTATTCCGAAACCTTTCAAAACATAAAACAGGAACGAGAGAAAGAGCATCTAAATTTTACGTCACTAAATCATGAAAAATATAATGTACCATTCACAGCTTCAGAATTATTAGATGCTCTTCATAAATCTCACGATACAGCTGCTGGTCCTGATGACACTCATTATCAAATTCTTAAACATTTACCCGATAACGCTTTAAAAACTTTATTAAATATTTTAAATGATATTTGGATCACTGGAAAATTTCCAAAAGACTGGAGTAAAGCAACGATTATACCTATACCAAAACCAAATAAAGATCATACTGAAGCTACTAACTACAGACCTATTGCTTTGACAAGTTGTTTATGTAAAACAATGGAGAGAATGATTAATGATAGACTGGTTTGGTTCTTGGAATCAAACCAGCTAATAACAAAATATCAAGCTGGATTCAGAAAAAATAACTGTACAAACGATCATTTGATTCGTTTGGAATCCTTTATTCGTGATGCCTTTATTAAAAAAGAACATGTCGTAGCTGTATTTTTTGATCTTGAAAAAGCTTACGATACTACATGGAAACATGGCATCATGAAAGATTTACATAAATTAGGCCTTAAAGGCCGATTACCACTTTTTATTCAAAATTTTTTATCAGATCGAACATTTAATGTTCGAATAGGTAATACGTTATCGGACATATTTAAACAAGAACAAGGTGTACCACAGGGAAGCATTTTATCACCTACCTTGTTTGGCATTAAAATTAACGATATTGTTAAATGTGTGAAAGACCTTGATTGTTCTCTTTTTGTTGACGATTTTGGAATATTTATTAGATCGAAAAATATGGAAACCATTGAATTCAAACTACAACGATGTTTAAACAATATAGAAGATTGGGCAACAGAAAATGGTTTCAAATTTCAAAAACAAAAACTCAATGCGTTCATTTTTGTCAGATACGTCAGCTACATTTAGATCATCATCTCACCATATACGGTAGTCCAATTCCAGTCGTCAGTGAAGCAAAATTCCTGGGTCTTTTGTTCGATAACAAATTATCTTTTATACCACACATCAAAGCTTTAAAAGCTAAATGTCTTAAAGCACTTGATATTCTTAAAGTTCTCTCCAGTTCCGACTGGGGAGGAGATCGTACTGTTCTTTTAAATCTTTATAGATCTTTAATTCGATCTAAACTGGATTATGGATGCATAGTTTATGGATCCGCTAGAAAATCTTATTTGAAATCTTTGGATACTATTCATCACCAAGGTTTACGTCTGGCTCTAGGGGCTTTTCGTACTTCCCCCGTCGAAAATTTATACGCTGAATCAAATGAACCATCATTGTATATAAGAAGAGAGAAATTGTCTCTTCAATATGTTACTAAATTAGCCGCCAATCCACGTAATTCAGCCTATGATTGTGTTTTTAATCCTAAATATGAAAGATTTTACAACAACAAACCAACGGCTATTAAACCCCTTGGCCTGAGAATACAACCGTTACTTGAAGAGGCCAATATCAATATTAAAAATGTTCAGCATTTTTCTTTTCCATCAAAAGAGCCATGGACGTTAACCCTCCAAAGATTATTTTAGACCTTCATAAAAATAAAAAAACAGAAGTCGAGTCGCATATTTTTAAGAATGAATTTTTAGAAATCAAATCAAATTATAAACATTACCTGTCAATTTATACAGATGGTTCGAAACAAGATGAGAAAGTTGCTTGTTCTGTTATTAGTCCAAATTTTACTGACAGTATCAGATTACCTGATAATAGCTCCATTTTTACCGCCGAAGCCAAGGCAATTGATATTGCACTTTACCATATCAGAGATCAGTCTGAAAAACAGTTTATCATTTATTCAGATTCTCTTTCTGTATTAAAATCTCTTAAAGATTTACACCATAGAAACCCATTAATTCAGCAAATTCTTAAAAAATATTATTATCTTTCCGCTTCAAAAGAAATTGTATTTTGTTGGCTTCCCAGCCACGTTAATATTCATGGAAATGAATTAGCAGATTCAGAAGCCAAATCTGCATTATCCTTGGTAATAACCAATTTCAAAATTCCTCACTCCGACTTTAAATCAAACGTTTGTCAATACATCAACAACAAATGTCAGTCTGTTTGGGAAACACAAACTTATAATAAATTAAATGAAATCAAACCAAATTTTAACAGCAAATGCACATTCTCTAATCTCGGCAGAAAAGAACAAACAAAAATCACGAGATGTAGACTTGAACACACTAGAATTACTCATTCTTATATTTTAAATAATGAACAAGCTCCATTCTGCATTCCTTGTAATGAACCTTTCACATTCAAACATTTTCTTATCACTTGTGCTGAATTTAATCACATTCGCACAAAGTATTTTAATATAAAAACTATAAAGGAACTTTTTGATATGCCAACTCAGAAAATACTCGACTTTCTTAAAGAGATCGGACTTTTTAATAAGATATGATCAGTATTTTTAATCACTTAAAATCATTGATACTTTATCTCTTTAAAATAAACACATCAATCCTAGATATTTTTAAATTTCTCATTAAATAAAATCATCATATAACATAAAAATTATTAGACGCTATATGCCCTTTTAGGGTTGAGCGTCTATAAACAAAATATCCATCCATCAATCCTATTTGGAGAATATATTTTCAGAAGGTGGCAAAACAATATTGAAAGTGTTACCTTCTGCGAAATGTAACAATTTCCCTTAATCTTGCCCAATGTTTAACTCTTTAAACAAGTTTCTCTGCAAAGAATAAATATGGATCCAAGAAGGTAATGATCCCGCCAAGGAATACATCTGTTTGAAAGGCAAACATCCAGGAGATGCTAGCATTTACCCGGGAAGAGACAAATAAGGCCGATGTTGTGACTTTTTATAGGGGGAAGTAAAATAAAAGTAAAAAAAAAGATTGCTTTTGAAAACAAAAACACACAAAATCACAAAAATCGGAGACTCGGTTTGATTGAGTAAGAAACACAATCCAGAGGACATGTTGATGTGCTTTTGAAGGTCATTCCAAGATAACTGTCTCCAGATCTACGTCAAAAAATATGTTGGTGGTACTCCTAAGGAGCACCTCGCCAATGGACTCCTAATGAGAATCACAACATCAATTGTTATGGAGAATAAAGATAACAATATGATCATCAAACACTCCTCCTAAACAAATCCTCTGACTACAAATAAGTTTGTCTCTAAACTAACCTTTTGACGAAAATACCATGATAAGCAGGTTAATATTGCAAATAAGCTGTACTTGTATTATATGGCTTTTGGTAAATATTGTGTTGTGTTTCGTTTACATTTTTTTCCTCTGCTAGCAAATATGTAAAAAAGGTAAGAGAAAAGTCCAGGGATTGCCACAATCACAAACCGCAGCCCTTCCCAGACCCCAAGAGGAAGAGGAAACCGACAAATCTAAACAAGCAAAAACCGAACAAACGTACGAAAATCACTAAGATTAGCTCTCTCTTCCCCAAGCGAGGTAATCGCAATACTAAAAGGACTAAAAAACACAAGAACAAAATGACACACGGAAAGACATACAACAAATCGCCTCGTAGAATAAACCACAAAGCAACAAAGGGTAAGACTAACACCGGGACCACCGCTTTAGAACGGTCGGTAGAGCAAACCACCGGGGGTTTTAGTAAGTTAGATATATTCAGTTAAGTTTTGGTAACAGAGTTGCAACCGTTTTTGGGAACGGCTATCAACTCTACCTGCCTTCTGTTTTTTTTTTTTTTTTTTTTTTTTTTTTTTTTTTTTTTTTTTTTGTAGCTGTTAAACTGTGTTCTTCTGTGTTTCCCTTTGATGTTAAGAACTTAATATGTATCTGATTGTATCAACTCCTGAGTTCACTTATTTACTTAGCATATCAAAGGTAACATAGAATACCATTTACATTCTTAATGATGTTGTAAGTTCACATTAATCTTAGGTCAATCTATAAGTTGTTAGTTGTTTTGCACTGACATAATAATGGTATGTTTGATTATAAGGTCTGCCACGCACTATAGTATTTTGTACCGATACATGATTCATTTAAACATAATGTATTGTTTCTGTTTTGAAGCAGTTGTTGGCGTACAATATAACTGCGCGTTCCTTACTTTTTCCGTATTTGTGTCTGTTTCAAAATTATGTCAACATAGGTAAGAACAGCTTATCGCATACCGTTTCGCCATTTTCTGTCAACTCTTTAATACCATCTTCTGCTTTATTTTTTCACATTAGCTCATTTCTATTCATTCTATAAGGATATGTTCAATATTGGATAGCTACAATTCAGCATATTGTCCTTAATGTACTGATTTAATAAATTCTTTTTTTTTTGTCCTTATGTAGTTGAAAAAGGTGGTACTTCCATATCCATGCAACATAAGTAAACACAGGGTTTACCAGGAAAAGCCACAGTCACAGAACACAGCCAAGCACCAGACAAGGGCTAAATGGAAGTGCAAGAAACAAACAGAAAATAGTCATCGAAAACAGAACGGACAAACAAAGCCGGATAAATGTTGAATTACACACAGGGACAATATAAAAAAACTCTTCAGTTAAAAATGGAATAATTCAATAAGGAGGAGCAGCATCAGAATACCACAAATAATATACACAATATAAACAGTAAAAATAATATGAATGTGAAGCTACCTAGTATAGGTTACAAACAGTGCACAGCAGTAGTATTCCCCTATACTACTCACAGCATCTAAATACACTAAATAAGGTTAGCATAAAACGAAGCGCTATTATAAAACAACAGTCTTACGAACACAGAACGAACATTTCAAAGAGAAACTGCAACAGAAATGCCGCACTGGAACAGTCCAAGTAACACTGTAAAATAAGCCTATCAAATCATAAATCAAACTTAATACATAAGATATTATATATACAGTTAAACCGTACTTAAAATATCTGCATTTTCTATATGATAAATTCAGAAAGCTTTTTAGAAAGTTTAAATTGCGGCATAAGTATTCCCTTGTACCATCTAATCAATCAAATGCAACTCGTGTAAATTTCACACATCGTTTACGAAGACATTAATAGAGATTTAATCGGTTGCATGTTCTGGTATTAAGGGGAATTGATACATTTTTAGGAGCGGTAGCTATTTCACAATTCTTTTACCTCCCTTCAGGAAGAGATCTACATCAAAAGAAAAGAATTTGCTCTCCACAGGAGAACGGACGAAAATTATTTCCTATTAGAGAAGACCCCTTTCGGAATGGGATTCGTGTACAGAAGAGCGGAGTAAATCGGAAGTCACAAAAATGTCTCCCTTATAAAAGTACAGACACACTATCAGGTGTATACCGTTCCCTTAAAATCAGTAACTGCAATACTAGTCTCGTGGGCTGCTGATTCCAGTAAATTATTTAAAAAGATTCAGTTACGAGGATTTTAGAAACAAATGTATATATTTCGTGTTTTCCGTCGTTCACAAAATATCCAATCTCATCCACGGCTCATACGCACAAACATTAAACAGAAGATTCTGGGTTTATTCTGACACCTTGCCATACTTATCGCCTATCTGAACAAGTCCATTTTAACCCTTAAAGCGTCAAGAAAATCTGCATCTGAAAATGTCGTCTGTTTATGTCGTCTGCTGAATATTCTTGCAAACGTTTCAAACCTATTTTTGCATATAAGCAAACAGTGGGGACCCTGATCAGACTGCTCCAAAGTCTAATCCGGGTCCACACTGTTTGCAACAATGACTTTTAAAGTAACTGGCAGAAGACAAAGCAGACGACAATTGTTGTGATTGGCGCTTTAAGGGTTAATAAATGTCCATGTGCCTAGAATGCTACAGAATGAGTGACAAAGAGTGTAGACTGATCAGATGACACAGTCTGTGAGTCGGATATAGAGCTAGTTTGCCCCAATCTGTTTGTCAGATTACCGTTAATACATGAATAAACGTCAAAACGATTGCCTTTGGAAACAAATAACACACTACGGATTAGAAAATGGGAGTCTCGGTTTTATTGAAACTCTTCATAAGCGTAATGAAGTTTGCAACACTGCTTACGCACCCCACCCCCCACCCACGCACCCACACCTAGCGTAATACTCGTATGCGAATGATAATAAAATAATAATAATAACAATAATGATAATTAATCCCTTTCTGTCAGAACAAATCGATTTGTGTAGAATTTGTTATGGTTTAAACACAAAGTATCGTATTGATATGCATGCAAAATGTTAGTAAGTAGAACAAACGCCGTCATAATTTTCTCGTAGAAATAAATGCAGCAGCTATAAATAAGAAATGACAACCCGCTTTTCAACAGAAAAATCGTAGCTAACAAATGATAAAATAAATCCTAGCAAACCAAACTGAAGCAGTCACTTTTTTCACAATTACACAAGCAAAACACGATGCTATTGTAAAGCTTCAATTCTGGTTTAAAATGTATAAATGTAAAACAATCCCAAAGACATCACCTCACGGATGAAATAAGCACACGCTGAAACATTCCAGGTTGGGGTATTTGCCAAACGCATTTTAATAAAAGATTTTTTTTTGTATCATGTAATCATGGACAGGTGCAGAAGAGAAGAGGCATTAAATGAGTTTCTGATGCTCAAGAGCATCTTATATTCTTATATTTTAGCAGATCGAAACATACAAATATGCAAACTTTTAGAATCTTTTGATATTTATGAATAAGGATAAATCAGACAGACAATTCAGAAAGAATGTTAAATGTTATGAAAGAATTGGACAGCGATAACACTGATGTTAGTAGGCACATAGCATGTAATAATGATGAGTATGCTTGCCTCTTTAATTCCACGACAGTATGTTGCGTTTCATGCCTAATAAAGACCTTGATCTAAAAGTCATACCATGGTGGGAATGATACTATGTCCTTGGCATGACGTAGTGGTTTTCGTTTGCTATGTGTACATGCTTTTTTGTCATCTCATCTTTGTTTTATCGCAGTAATTTAGTTGTTGTTCTGTGATAATCACTGATTGTATTTGGAAGCATATCTGAGAACTGAACAATTCGATGTATTTAAAATAAACGTCGGAAACGAAGACACACGGTAGGGGTTAGTAAAAAACGTAAACATGGGGACACGCCAGGTGAGGCGACAACCACTGAAAACAGCACCGAAGGTACCAACTAAGGTTAGAATGATATGAAGCGATACAACAGAACAAGACTCCAACAAGACGAACTAAACAAAACATTGAGGAACTGTAATAGAAACACCCCAACCCGCCCAGAACGGTCAACAGCAAACCTGTTTGAGGGGCGCTAGGTTGCAGTCCGGTTTGTTTTATTGGTTTGGCCACGTTGATTTCTAAAACCGATAGACGTGCTAAGGCGGTGGGTCTAATTCTGATATTGTTTGCTTTTTTTTAAATGCTTGGCCTTTGACTGCGGAGTAATTTTGTTCGACCCTCTTGTTTTGGTGTTTGGGCTGTCCTGCCTAGCTTTTTTATCACCTTACACAGGAAGGAGGGCGCTAGTTACTTGGATAGTCGTTTAGCTGTAGATGTTCCTGTCCGTTCAGTCTTCCTCTCAGTATGGAATATATACGGTGGTCGTGATTGTGACACTTCATGAACATCTACATTATAAACTGTAAAACTACGAAGATAAATACAAACCTAAATGTAACAGCTTGTGAACCTAATGGCACAGAAGTACTGTTGGTGATCGCTGACCCTGTCGCCCAGGACTGAAGCGTGTAATCTGATGTACCCACATTAAACTCCGTCATCCACAGAATATCACCATAAATGCTGGAAGCTGAGATGCGGATCTGCAAAATGAGCACATTTATGAGATTCATTTGCAAGTTTCCAAAATAATTACATTTCAATCATTTCATTACAAAGTACTGTCAAAGTTGTTTGCGTTTGTAAACTATTTTAGTAGGATTCTTCAGAAATTAAAGAACAATTTAAACACAGTTATTGTGTATTTGCCGAAGCCATGCATCAGTTTTCTAATAAAACCATAGTAATGAATCAATGGATGACCTTTCTAACCAGAGTCACGAATTCTGTATATTACGCAAAGCACCTGCCCTCTATGCATCCATGAAAAGTTTAAACAACATAGCTTTAATGGTTGTTATGTTATTTGTTTCTGTTTCTGTTCCAAGCTTACTGATTTTTCTGTTCCAAGCTTTCTGATTCTGATATTTTCTGTTAGGCCTATACAACGCGTTTCATTTCTTAAACACTTTTAAAAGTTCCAAAAACCATTATTTCAAATGTGATTTTATGCATGTTTTAAAAATTGTCACATGTACATGTGCATAGTCCAGCTGGAGGTGCAAATATCCCTACAAACACGTTAACGTTTGCTAGTGGTGAAGGCTTGTGCTATTCGATCAATGAAGTAGGTCTCCCTCAGTTGGTCCTCAACAGACTTTGAGAAAATTACTTTCCAACACTTTTAACGTATGACGTATGTGGTACATGCACTAAATTGAAATAGCCGTATAAAAATTAATAGGTTACCCTAGGGCCATTATTTTAGAAACATGTGATAGAAATAACATATTGGATGCTATTTGCAAGGATTCTGAACCAAATAGATCCTGGGTATTGGAGAAGAGCTTTACTATATTTACCATATGATAGAATGCGACCATCTTGGTGAGGGACCGCGACCATTTTAGCAAGTTTTCGTTTACCCGACCAAAGAAGACTTCACATGAAATTTGATAAAAAAATTAAAAAAAAACATAGCATAGTGGCTTTAGAGGAGAAGTCGTTTGAAGATGTCGTTGGGGTATGGACAACGACGGACGGGGAACGGGTGACGGAAAGTGATCACTATAGCTAATCTTGAATCTTGGGCCCAGGTGAGCAACAGATGTGGCGTTACTCAAGCCCCTAGCAGTTTTTGGCAGACATCTATTTTCAAAAGTATTTTTTCTTCCAATTGTCCCAAACAAAATGTACCAGAAAATGTGACAATATCAGTACCAAAATGGAGTATGGGATGACGCTTTACTGCCGCCACATGAATACTGCACGACAACGGTAACTTTTGTGATTACAATATATTTCTAAGCTCCAATCCTTTCAAAATACATAATTATAAACAAATAAATAAAAAAGCAAACAAATATAAAAATCCAAAATATAATAATAATAAAATAAAACAAAACCAGAAAAAATCACACAAAAAAAAAAACAAACAAAAAAAACAACAACAAAAAAAAACAAAGAACAAAAAGTAAACAACACCAAAAACGCAAAAAAGACACGTATACACACACACACACACACACACACACACACACACACACACACACACACACAAAGTCAAGAACATGAGCAATAACAAAAAAATCAAGCAAAGGTAGATTAAGTCTTTATATATGTAATGATAAAATAGAAAATAAATAAATATAATAAAAAAAAAGATAAATAATGTCGTTCCACTGATTTTATGGTCAACTACCACACGACATTTCAGATTCCTTACGTTAGTACTTACGTTAGTACTTATTTAGTTATCACAACTATATCTAGTACTTGGGCAAGAAGAAAAGAGTCGTGAAACGGGAAGTATACACAAAAAAGCAACATTTCATCATTGGAAATAATACGTGGGATGAAATGACCTCAGCTAAGACAAAGAGTACCTGCCACATTAACATTCGAGTCTTTTAAACATAATTTTAAGATTAAATAGAAGTAACGTGTAAGGTTGTCAGAAGCTTGGTTTGCAAAGTAAATAAGTGAAGTTGATAGAATTAGATCCACATCAAGTTCTCAACATCTTAGAGAAAAACACATACAATGAAACAGCCATTAAAGAACCGATGGCTCGCAGAGTTGGCAACCATTTCAAAAAAAAAGTTGGCAACTATGTAACCAAAAGTAACTTAATATATCTTAAAGGTACATAATTGCTAAAAAATCATTTGTAAGTGACACACTACAGAACATTTAATAAAAAGTACCAAAATGAAAGTACCGCCTTGGTACATTCAGTAATAAATTACTTGGGAGCTTGAACTAGCTTTACGACATTCCAACATTCGCCCTCAGCTTTGAAAGTGGTAAAAACAAATATTTGTTCGGTCCGCGTGGAAGACTTCTAACGACCTCATAAATCAGTACGAGCACCATATTAATCACAGGTAAAACCTATATTGAAGCAAAGATGAGGAGTCAACAGAAACGACTGTCTCTTGGAATACTGCAAAATAAAACCACTAGGTGATCTCCGATGAGCCGAGAAACAACCAAACAAATTCCGGCCCAGACCATCTATATAAATAGTAAAAGGTCGGGGCAATCATTAGAGTCTGAACGCCCCATAGGCGTGCAATTAAAGAGGTAGGCAAAGTCGTGACTTAGCCAACTGCAAAGCATGCAGTTTAATGACACTAATGCTATAATCATTTCGTTTATGAGCAAATCGTTTACTGTGTGTCACTCTATATAAAATCTAAAGTGGTTGCCTTTGAAAACACCGATCACATATAAGAACGAAAACTGGAATCTCGGTTTCATTGACACTCTTCAAATGTAGCCATGTAGTTTGCAAGGCTGCATATACCCCCTCCTTCCCATAGCATCGGATAATAGCAAAGTTTGATTTTATAAGGTATCTGGATGGCATAAATGATCCCAAGGGAAATAAAAACTGCGCTTTGATGAAGTGCAAGGGCCGACCATTTTCAAAAAAGGAAGCAAACATCTAACAAGGACAAGACTTAAAATGAAATACTGAATGCAACAAGGATGACATTCTAAATAAATAAGAATAAAAAGAACATGCAAAAAAAAATAAAATAAAAAAAAAATAAATAAATAAATAAAAAAATAAATAAATCAAAAAAAAAATAAAAAATAAAACGATGATAGACAACAAATGGCGCTATCTTACCTAACCTGGGTAGAATGAAACTCGAGAACTCACGCGATTGATATGCACTGAACGTAATGACATTAAACGCCACAGTAATGTCACTACAATATGGCAGGCGTCAGCAATTAACGAGAATGAATTAGTAAAAACGTCAACGTTCAGAAATGAAAGGTTTGCAAGAAAAGGAATCTAACATGGATGTGAGGGGTAGATAGAAAAATCCGTCCCTCGCGATCATAGTCTGGTATCACTCGGCTCTTGATGCAAGACTGTGATCGCGAGGGACGGACATTCTATCTACCCCTCACACAAATGATAGATTTTTATTACTTAGAAATGGTCAATGGTATTCGCCACTCGCAAATATCTATTATCTACGCAAAAGAGTGTTATATAGAAAGTTCCTAGTTTTTTTCTGTTACAGTAAATTACAAATTTCATTCGAAAAACACAGACCCTGACCAGACATCACGGAGTTGCACATTCCAATACTGCTCATTAACAGACCGGCTGCTTTATTGTATTTGTGCCCTTTCCCTTTGGTTTTGGGGGTCTGAAGTTGATCTGATTGTATCAGTTCCTGTGTTCTTTAATTTACTCAGTGATTTTAAAAATATCGAATCGTTTATTTTCTTTCGTTTATCTTCTGATGTATGCCTGGTGTCTAAAGTGTCCATATCTTTAGGCAGTAGCGATAAGCAAACATTTGTTTACTACATACATACGACAATGTGATGATACAAAGTAATGATATCTCAGTTTAATAAATTGTTTAAAATATTGTGTCACAACCACTAAAACCTTTGAATGCTTCGGTGTTGAGTTGTTAGAATTGTTTTGTGTAAATAAAACACAGTTCTACAAACAGCTCGGGTCATTGCTCTTAATAAATTATTTATAACTATTTTCATGTAGAGGTCAATCCTTCATATTGAATCAAAATCATGTTTGAATGCAAGAAGTAATAAATACTAAAATTAGGCTTATTTGTGTTGTACAAAAAGTAATATGCTGCCATTAGAGCATGGATATAACATTGTTTAAAGTTGTATTACCATCACTGGACTTATTCTCTGGAGAGTGGAATGTGGTTAATTATTGATTCCTAGTGAGATCTGAACTAGCCGTTCCTTACAACAGTATTTGTAATTAACCTTAAGTGTACGGCTATGAAATTTGCAACGTTCCTCATTTCATAATTAACGCTTTGCATGCTGGGTAAAATTTTCAGCAACTGACCTTATGAAATATTTTCTTATTTTGTCTAGAAAATAGGATTTGACTCCTCATGAAAATTGTCTCCTTAGGAGAATTTGCAAGAAATGTCAAATCCTATCTTCATGGGAAAATAAGAACATTATAATCAGTGCATCGTCTGCTGAATTTGCCCATAGTATGGTTAATGCTAACATTAAAACAGTAACAGACGATATAGTGATGGGTCCTAATATGGCCCATTAGGACCCAGAAATTCGGGGTTGCGTTGTATGCGAATTGTCTCATTGGATATCAATTTCCCTGAATGTCAACATTGCTTTTTGTTGAAAAGATAATAAATAATTTGTCATTAGTTTGTCCTCTGCAGAATTCGCCTAAAAACAATACGTTTAAGTGAGTGCACTATGCAAATATATATATATATATATATATATATATATATATATATATATATATATATATATATATATATATATATATATATATATACATATATTTGTTTCTTTTGCAAACGTATTCGAATGGTAAAAAATCAGATTTTCCAATAAAGTTGCGTAGTCTTCACAGACCTCTTTATATATCCTACACTGTCCATTGATTCTGCAATGTACCTATAAAGACGTGGCTTGGCTTTGATATCCACATATGTTCTGAAGACACGTTTACTTCTGTGGCTCTTTTTTTCAACACAAGCAAACAACAATTTAAGGAAGGTACGAGATCTGGGCCTTCGCTGTCCGCATATGCCTGAAGACATGGTGCGGCCCAATTTACAAATAAACTCTGTAGTTACACTTACAAACAAGAGCGCCGACAGCCCAGAGATAATACAAGCCGTAAAACGTCGCCACGTATATGTACTTCGATATAATGCTAATATTAAATTTGCTAGTGCTTTGGGACTATTAAGCCCATACACGTCATGAGTAAATAGAACCTCGCTTAAAGCACTGATATTGAGCGTGAGGAATGCTTGTTTTATATGCCCCCCGCCATTTAAAGAGTGGTGGAAAGGGCATATATAGTTACACATGTCCGTTCGTCTCCGTCCGCGTCCTAGATAGCATTAGCTATATAAAAGTTGTTCAGATGATAATAATTAGCGTTTAAGTTTTTCAGGCGGGGGCATCCGTGTCCTTTGAATACGTTTCTTGTCTTTATCGTTTATGATCAGACTCTATTAGTTTGCTATTTTCTGTCTTTTTGGTTTGTTCTATATTTCCAAAAGATCCCATTTGAGGTTATTTGATGTATTCTTTGTTCAGTCGGTACTGAGATCGATTTCAATCGACGCGACATTCTTAATGTTCCCAGTCATTTTAGTCTTACATGCCAAACGACATTATTCAGTAGCTATTGGGATTATTGCCAGGGGTTTATATCAAAGCTTATTTGCTAGCAATTTACAATCTGCTTTATAAAAATGGCATCGAACAGCACACTACGTCATTATAAAGCTTATAGCGCTAAGAAACAAATAGAGCATCGCGTTTTGTAGGCCTGTACTGCCGTTAATACCGCGGATACTGGCTGAAAAAAAATCGCATTGAGGAGAACGCCTGTTATATAAAAGTAGAGGTAACATTTATCAAATTAAATGGAAAATAAATTGAAAAAAAAAAAAAAAAAAAAAAAAAAAAAAAAAACCAGAAAACTCGAATGTTTGATTTGGTATTTATCGATGCGGTGAAAAAATGGTGGTCATCGAAATCTACCAATCAGTATTTGCCGCATCGTTGTATTTTATGAAACCCTTTTTCTTGCACATTAGACAAGGAAATCCTGGATTTAACCTTATGATTGAAATGCTTATCCTACCCAGGTTATCCTACCCTGGGTAAGATAAAAATCGAGAGTTCTCACGTGTTTGATATGTACTGGTTGTTATGGACGTCACGTACGCCATCGTTAAGGTTTACGTCACTGAACGTAATGACGCCATTAAAAGACATGTAATACCATCACAATATGGCAGACGTCAGCGATCAAAGTGACTGCATTATTAAAACATCAACATTCAGAAATGAAAGGCTTTCATTGGTTTTCATTAACTATTGGTTTTCCTTTACTCTGGCATACAGTAGAATTAGGCATGAGTACTCGTCTTTGTTTATTATAGTGATTAATTTGATTTTTGTGTTTTCGCTTTGATGCATTGACTGAGTTGGGAGCCTTTATGCGAACCGAATTTTTATGTGTTTCTGTATTAAGAGTAGCATCGGGACCCAGGGTGAAGTTAGCTAGCTGTAAAAGTGCTTTAAACCCTCCGGTGTTTACTCTACTGACCGTTCTAAGACGGTGGTCCCGGTGTTAGTCTTACTCTTTGTTGCTTTGTGGTTTATTCTACGAGGCGATTTGTTGTATGTCTTTCCATGTGTCATTTTGTTCTTGTGTTTTTCAGTCCTTTTAGTATTGCGGTTACCTCGCTTGGGGAAGAGAGAGCTAACTTTAGTGCTTTTCGTACGTTTGTTCGATTTGTGCTTGTTTGGATTTGTCGGTTTCCTCTTCCTCTTGGGGTCTGGGAAGGGCTGCGTTTTGTGATTGTGGCGCTTCCTGGACTTTTCTCTTACCTTTTTTTTTTGCAAGAAAACGAATCTTTCATTGGTGTGAGGGGTAGATAGAAAAATTCATCTCAGTCTAGCATCACTCGACTCTTGTGATGCAAGACCTTGATCGCGAGGGACGGATTTTTCTATCTACCCGTCCATCATTGATAGATCCTTATAAATAATCCAGTACTACGAGGGCAAGTCAATAAGTAACCAGCCTATCCCATTTTCAATTGACCGAGACACCCAAGATTTTCATGCCTTATTTCAATACGTGTTTTAGGCCCGAGGGCACAATTGCACCCTTGTCGTATCATTCACTCATAAGATATTGAATGTCAAACATGGCTAGCGATGCAAAAGTAAGCTTTTCGTCAAAAGTTGAGTACCGTACTGTAATTCGGTACTTGTATTTGAAAGGGAAAACAGGTCAGGAAATACATTGCGAGTTGACCAATGTTTATGGGTCTTCTGCAACATCGTATGCACAAATTAAATTCTGGGTTGGGGAATTCAAACGCAGTAGAACGTCTTTAGAAGACGAAACCAGGTCTGGACGCCCATCAGATGCCACCGACGAAGAAATGTGTAACAAAGTACGGAATCTGGTGTACTCTGATAGGCGAATTAAGGTGGAAGAAATAGCGAATGCATTACACTTTTCACATGGAGCGTTTTCAACAACTTTACACGATCGATTGGGTATGCACAAGCTAACAGCCCGTTGGGTCCCAAAATCCCTTAGCGACGAGCAAATGGCAACCAGAGCATCAGTATACAGCGCATTGTTGAAGCGGTTTAGGTCAAAGGAAGATGATTTCCTTTCACGTCTGGTGACTGTAGATGAGACCTGAGTCCATTGTAATGAGCCAGAGAATAAAGCTCAAAGTCGACAGAGTGTAGGGCCGGAGTCTCCGAGGCCAAAAAGTTCAAAACGCAACCCTCTGCTGGCAAGGTGATGGCAACTGTATTTTGGGATGCACAAGGTGTTATTATGTTGGACTTTCTAGCAAAGAAAAGTACAATAAGAGGTGCGTATTATGCAAATTTGTTCGACTAACTGAGAATTGTGATCCGTGAAAAATGCCGAGGTAAACACTCCAAAGGGATTTTGCTCTAACAGGACAATGCGAGAGTCCACACTTGCAAAACTGCAATGGATGCTGTTGAGCGGAATGGGTACGAGCTAATACCGCACCCCGCCTATTCTCCGGACAGCTCCTAGTGACTATTTCCTATTCCCAAACTTGAAAAAGGATATCCGTGGACGTCATTTCCGGTCCAACGAAGAAGTCGTGGCGGCAGTTGAGGAGTGGGTCAGAGACAAGGACCCTGGCTTCCTCAGTTCTGGGCTGATGGCACTGGAACACCGTTGGACCAAGTGCATCACTTTAGAGGGCAATTACATCGAAAAAGAAGAGATCGATCTCACCCAGAAATAAGTTAGGCTGGTTTTTTATTGACTCGCCCTCGTACTTAGAAATCGTCAATGGTACCTGCCAAAGTGCTCTCTCTCTCTCTCTCTCTCTGTATATATATATATATATATATATATATATATATATATATATATATATATATATATATATATATATATATATATATAACTAGTCTGTGCTGTGAGGCGTGAGCAGAGTTGTAAGTTACATTACTGTCAATAAAACTGAGTTTACTATTCGCGTTTTGAAGTATAGTCTTATTTCTTAGAATGTTACTTCAAGATGTTCCCACACCATTGTCTTAACTGATATTCATTTCACGCAACATAAATGTCTTAACAGATGCTACCATTCGAGGAATATCTAAACAAGAATTGTAAAGGTAATCTATAACTCAGCAGCAACATGTTAACAGGTTAACATTTCATTTCATTTCAAACCCTTAACATTGTGGGTTGTTAGGACACCAGTGATAAATCTGACATGGTTTATGTTCAGTTTCTTCTGTCCTCAACTGCCTTTGGGAACTGGCGAAGACCAAAGTCTATGCCCGTCTGTTTTTTTTTTTTTCAAACATTTCTTGCAGAACAGTCTTTGTCGAGTCCGAGGAAGGTGAGATGTGATCTAACCACACGTGTTTGCGTTTCTGGACCATAACGTGGAGGTCATTATGAGATGTACTGTTGTGCGTGAAAATGTACTTGAATTATAAGAATTATTGATGAATTATTACTCAAATACCGCGAAAAAATCTTTGCAGAAAATATACGGAAGCGTTCATTACACATCTATTTGAATATACGTTACGGTAGTAAATTATGGTAAGGAGTGCTATTAATTCATAAACATGTGTACGAGACCAGTAACGTATTTTTTTTATCGAGAAATAAGAAACTTTTTTCAGAGTTTATTCCTCCTTTGCTAAAGTATGATTATATTTTTGCATAAGATAACAATGCACATGTACATAAAACATACGTCGCGTTTGATTTATAATATATTTATGTGATAAAAAATAACCTGGCCGAGAAAGTTTGCTCCTATAAACGTGAACTTTGAAATAGAGAAGTGTCGTAGAACCTGATGCTCGTGGTGGAAAATGTGTCGAAGCCTCTTTATCACATTTTCGCTAAGAAAGATTAGACATCGTGCAAGCACAAAGTAAATAAAATAGCGCCGATGTGAGCAGGGCTATTTCTAAAGAAACCAGAATGGTCTCAGTAACTCCAAAGCACCAGCACATTGTATATTCAGGCTGTACTAGAATGGATTATTTTGATTTTGTGAATGATATTTGGAACTCTTCACTAATAATGAGACACAATATAACTTTAGCAGACGATTTTTGTATAGTATGCATTTCTGACAATGAAGCTAAAAGATGCTTTCTTATGCGTATGAAATTTCAGGGTAAAAATATAATGCCATTTCAGTTAAACAGTGACCTTAATTGGAAGATCTGAGTAAAATGTCACGCTCCCTTTTGCAGTATAAATAAATAAATAAATAAATAAATAAATAAATAAATAAATAGGATTCTTAACATCATTGTTTATATTTTAAGCTACACAAGAATAAAGACGATGTTTAGGTAATACCATCACGAAAACATGCCTATATAATTTTGACCCCCTTAAACCCCACTTTTATATAGTAAAACAGGGGTTTACAGGGGTATACATTATTTTTCTTATTTCTGCCCAAAAACATAGATTGTGGGTACTCGTTAGAACTGCCTCGGTGAGGCGGTTCTAAAGAGTACCCACAATCTATGTTTTGAGCAGAAATATGAAAAATATCAAAGTTTTTTGTCTGAAAATTTTCAGTTTTTAAGAGGTGAAATTTTCTATATATTTGAATAGGCATGTTTTCGTAATGCAATGTTATCCAAATAGGAGTGTCAAACTCAGGAAATATGGTTAAAATTGTGGTGTTTTTAAGTAAAAGTAGTTTACTTGTATTAACACTAAACGGTCAATAAATTTTAAAAGAAATTATAGACACATATTCTGATTATGTGTAAGTATCATGCATGATATTAATTAAGTAAACAAAAAGTATCATACTTACATAGGACAAATTTAAGTTTCTCCATTCGTCGACTTTGGTGCTTTTGAAATTAACTTGTTCATCTATGAGACTGGATAATTCCCACGTGTGTTTTGTTCCATCCGGGTCGTTAAGTGAGCCTGGTGTATCCCATAAATCTTGAAAGTCATCCCTTGACCCACAAAATAGCACCATTAATGTGGATATAGCTGAAATTATAATAAAGGTAAAAAAGATTGTCTTTGGAAACAAAGAAAACACTTCGGACTAGAAAATGGGAGTCTCGGTTTTATTTAGAAACCAATTACAGACGAACGTCGTTGGCTCAAACATCTTTGGGACCATAGGAATGTGTTCGAGACACAGAAAGTTCAAGCCACTGAGGGTTAATCATAACACAGTTCAGGCGGCAAATGGGGATGATTTAGGGAAATATTATGATCGTCTAATCAAAAATGGTATATTGAGTGTACTCATTAGAATCGCCTCGATGAGGCGATGCTAATGAGTACACACAACATACCATTTCATGACAAAATATAAAAATCCCTTCATATTTGTTTTCTTGAATTATCGGGAAAAAAATCGTAGGGACTCAAAAACGAGTTCGAATTAGCCATGGTGAACGAGCCATTGGTGTTCGAGCTATTGAGGTTCGCTGTAGCTAGTTACATTTTATATTTAGAATGTCATTGTAGCATCTTTAAGTGGGTACGTGATTACTCGTATCATACTATGGTTCTACTCGCCAAACTAAATGAAAGTTACTTGATACACTAGGTAAGATTTTCTGCCAATTTGTACAAGGGAAACATATTTTGTGACTTCCTGTACACCAAGACATTCATGAAAAAGGAATCTATCCTATAAGGAAGGCGTTACTCTCACGGGAGTCTGAAAATGGGTCTACTCTACAAGGAAAGAAGCTGCTCCGTGTAGGATCATATTCTTTCCTTGTGAAGTAGTTCTCTTTCCCGAAACATAATTAATACTAACTGATTTTTTTAAATGTCTTCGTTGAACACGTCTTTGCCGGAAAGCTGGGATACATTTCTTCATATAGTACATATATATGTAACTCCTGTATTGTTTAATCCCATACGCATATGTTGCAGGATTTTAGAATTATTGTATATTACTGGAAGGTCTACAACCGAATGTTAGAATCATGCGGTTGCAGTCAAGAAGGAAATTAGCGTCATACAAACTTTGAATGACCCTTCGGCCACTGCAAAAAAAAAAAAAAAAAAACAACAACAAAAAAAAAAACAAAAAAAACATTTATGTCGAGTGAACTCTTGTATTTTTAATCTTCGCACCGGTCCATTTCCAAAAGAATGGGTTAGTTTTTACTTCAACCATTACTTATAGAAATTTCTTAGCTGATGCCTTCAATGTCCCTTTATATTAAACGCGGGACATAAATGGGTTGAAATGTAATTGTTTAATGCAGAAACGTTGATAGAAAGACTCGAGTTTAAAGGCACCAGATCGATAAAAAACAGAAAAACAGAATCTACTGTCCGTTCGACATCACTCGGAAAGCCGCTTTTTTTTTTTTTTTTTTTTTTTTTTTTTTTTTTGCTTTGCTTGGCGTTTTATTTCAAATGAAAATAGTTGGTTGTGATTGATCAATCTTATCAGAAACTCATTACGAAAACAGGCCTATTCAAATATATAGAAAATTTCACCTCCAAAACCTGAAAATTTTCAGATAAAAAATTCAGGTATTTTTTATAATTCTGCTCAAAACATCGATTGTTGGTACTCGCTAGAACCGCCTCGGCGAGGCGGTTCTAACGGGTACCCACAATCCATGTTTTTGAGCAGAAATAAGAAAAATAATGTATATCCCTGTAAACCCCAGTTTTACTATATAAAGGGAGGGTTTAAGGGGGTCAAAATTATATAGGTATGTTTTCGTGATGACTTGTCGTTTCTGTTTCTGTGTTTTGGTCTCAAGTATGTACCCTAAAATCAAATTTAAGGCCAAAAAATCGTCTGACCTATCCTATTTCTATAGAAAAATGATTTTTTGGAGGTTTTTTCTTAGAAAATATTTTTTTGCTTTTCTTTGCTGAATTTGAATAATTGATATTTCGCAACAATATTGTGAAAATTTCAGAAACAATTGAACAAGCGGAACTTGTTAAAAATCTGCCTCCAAGTTACCTACCCTACAGATTTCTGCTTAATTCGCATTCATTTTCACTACGGGAAAAAATGAAAATATTTGATGTTTTAAAAACCAATGACTAGAATAAAACTTTTCGTGTACAAGTAGGTACGACAAATGGTTTTGCATTAAATCTTAACAAACGTTTGAGAAATTACCTCTTCTGTGTAGAGCGCCAAGCCAAAAACGACTTTCTGAAAGATGTCGAAAGCACAGTAAGTAGTATATACCCGAATATGCTCCGGTATAACTCACTCCCTCACTTCATCTCGAAAATATTTATAACACGTTTAAATATATATCTCCAATTCTCAACATCGGAGGAAGTCTTCCGTGTCATTAATTTTAGTCTTATTTCCGAATAATTTCTGTATATATATTAATCAATAAAGCATCCAAAACAGGACCACAGCCATTCCGAGAGAAATACATTCAAAGTCTGACTAGAAATTATTCAAATATTGCTTACTAAAATGATTTTATACACAGACATTAAGGAATATATCATACGAAACGCGGGGAATGTTTTACACATAAAAGTGCCCGTAATGAATGAATTTCAAAGCGATTAATGATTAGGATATTGCATTCAAAAATATGGAAGGGTTCCAGTAGTATATTGTAAACTTTCTTTTGTTTAAGTACAGTCGGCTCGGTGGCTCAGTTGGATACGCGTCTGAGTGGTAACCAGGAGGTTGCGGGTTCAACCTCCTCCGAGTCGGCAACATTCTTTCGAGGCGATTGATCATGAAAAGTTTTCTACAATCATTCTCTCCCTTCCGCTGATTCAAGAAGGGCAGTTATCAGTTTCTGGCGAAAGAAGGTGCACAATACTGGTTAACCGCTTAGTGGACTAAGCCTGCCCAGTAAAAATGTGGATAGATAAACTGACTGCGCTCGACATGACCCAGTTGGGTTTACTAGGCGGTGATACCTCAGAACAAAACAAACTAAGACTAATTCAAAATTTATTTCATGGATTTATGGCCTTAGCTACATTTTTAATTTTGTTTCATAGAATTTTTATTTGTTTTAAATGTTTATAGAAATTACAAAATGACTCACAAACTGTTTTGTGATCTATCATATTATTAAATGTACATGTTAAACGACAGCAGCTATAATCTGATTTTACACTGGGCTTACAACAGGGTTTTTTCATGATGATACTTATTGATAATGGTCCTCACGTAATTTGGTTTGGTCTTGCAAATAATGATAAGGGGTTTGCATCGACAAACAGTGTTGGAATAGTCCTATGCGGAACACGACGGTGATACTACGACAGGTATATTCATAATACACTGTTGAGAGAAACTGGGAAATTTAGCTATTATTTTGTACATAAGTACGTGTACACATTAATACATTATAAAAGACTGAATGCATAACAGGTGTAATGCATAACAGAAAGAAAGGGCAAGAAGGCCCTTTGACTTATGACATAAGAGACTTACAGACAAAAGGAGGCGAAGCCTAGCTCACTCAAACAATAGTTCAGGCGGCCAAGACATTCACAGTGTACCGTAAATTACCTTTAGTATTCAGATAAATAAGCCTGTGCAAATAGTGTACAGCCAGATCGACGCCGCGTTTCGCGGCGTCTGATCTGGCTGCACACTGTTTGCCCTTCGTCTAGCAGTTTTTAGACACGCCACCAAAATGTTATAAAACGTAATTGCAAACATTTTAGTACAAGCGGACCAAGGATGTCCGAATATTTACGGTAAATACAGTGCATCTCCGTACAGTCTCTCTTCTTGTCGTGGTCATATCTCATTACCTGCCATTAGTACCATTTCCAGAAGGACTGTAAGTTCTTTTATGTTTTCATCAACTCTGGCAACGCTGCCAGTAATAAGTATTCTAAAGGAATCTGCAGCATACTGTACTCCATTCCTATCCACGCACTGAACTCCTTAAACTATCAAGAAATAATAAACCGAGTTCATATTATATTATATAGGCGAAAAAATATTGAAGAAACGTAATATTTTGTTTTCGCCTTTTAAACACTATTCCGCGCTATATTATTCAAAAACACAATGATTGATCAGAAATTCCATCACATTATTCGTTTTAAAGCTTTCAATATCCATTATTTATCATCAATAAATTTAATGATTGCTTTAATGATTATCATAGAGTCTCATTTTCAGCCGCACGGTGCTTGAATATCAAAGAGATGCCAGTTAATGGAAAGTCGACTCTGAACACTTCAGTGCCAGTTCTCCTTTCACGATATAACAGAAATCAATCAAAACACACACACATTCAACAATGCCTGTTGATTTCTATACTGAAATTATTTTATATCTGTATTAATTCACAAATAACCTGCTTCACTCACCAAGGGGCCCTGACGCTTGCGAGAAATGCGCGGAACCGGGTCAGCCTGCATATCGATGCAGTCTCCGCACGACATTCGTTGCTTGGGCAGAGGGATTGTTGAGATTGTAGAAATATTGTTGAAAAGACATGTTGATCATTTTCTGTGGATGCGCAGAATAAACCATATATCCTCTGTTAGTAAGCGTCTAGGGTCCTTGATTGTCGAGGCACAAAGCAGCCGCGACGTCAGAAAACTTACTTTCGATCATGTGCGCCTAGCGAAGATTTAGATCAACCCGCGCATTCGCACAGTCTGATTAGTGGGCGCGTTTTGGACAACAAAGGATGCACTAAAGTGTCTTCATGCGCCCAGCAAAGCTTCAAATCAGACTGCGCGGATGCGCAGGCTGATTTCCCAGCTTCGCTGGGCGCAAATGTCCGAAGGTACGTTTTCTGACGTTGATGCTCAAGTGAAAAATTGCACTCCGGTAGAAAAATCGTGTCACAGAACTTAATTACGGCTAACTTAATTGTCTTGTAAACAGGTTCAGTTCTGCGGACAAAGGTGGATGCGTAAATGAACAATATCTGTATGTGTGGTGGGGGAGGGGGGTGTGGGTGTGGGTGTGGGTGTGGGTGTGTGTGGGGGTGTGTATACAAGCAGTAGCCATGTAAACTATGGCTACTCATCGGTCTGCATACCCATGCTTGGCTTGTTTATGAATTATCTCTTAAAGCGTTAAGGAAAATTATTGCAGAAAACTCTCTTTTTTTTTATTTATATTTTTTTTCAGAGAATATAACTTAGCATTTGATTTAAATCTTCACGCATGAAATATGAAGCCTTTCAGAGAAAATAAAAGTACATGTCATGTGAAATCTGTCCACTTGGCAGATAATTCATATGAAATGACAAGCCTTATTTCTCTCTGACAAAAAGTACAAAACAATCACGTCATCTGCTGCACCTTAAGTGTTAAAAACTTTAAAGGTATCCATTTTACATTTGAGATTAGTCATAACAGACTCCATGTTCCGCCATATGCGAACTGTACATACAAAGACCCGGTCCCGAGGTTATAAAACTTTTTCATTCTCAATTCAGCTGAGCATGAAATTTGTTCTACTAATAAATCTCAAATTATTAACAACTTCAAATTATATCTTGCTGTACGTAGCTGAGCATGAAAATTTCTCAGCTAATAAATATGAAAATGCCAACTATTGTTGGCATTTTCATATTTATTAGCAGAGAAAACTTCATGCTCAGCTGAGTTGAGCATGAAAAAACTTTTATAACCTCTAGGCCCGACTTCGTACATTCGCATTCTGGTCAGGACCGGCCAATACAATCAGAAATACCGGACCAGCCTGTGCACTCGCGTAGTATGATCAAACGCCTTGCTTTGCATGCCCATGCATGTTTGTTCACGAACTAAACAAAGCGTACATCTTATACGAACTCTGATGAAAGATATACGTATAGACTGGCTCCCGTCTAACTGATACATAAATCAACATAAAAGGTATTTATTTTTACAAAAGTCCAATCTTTTGGAATGTCCTTCTCTCTGATTAGACTGATCAGTAATGAGTTATGAGTTTCTGACTGGTAAGGGAGATGATATGTGTAGAAAAATAGTCTAGGAGGAGTATTTTACCTTTGCTAGATTAGAAATGTAAATAGCATGGTGCAAGGCTTATATACGTACAATGAAAGCCCATGTCAACCTATTCGTCTTATCAGAGCCTTTGCTATTCACTTCAGTGGTATACTCTACAGTTTCCAATGAATCTTGAGTATAAACCCAAGTATTGAAACAGGTCTAAGCTAAGAGTGCAGACCCAGCTCAGAAGCCACAGAAGGCGCCGTTTGATCAGGGTCTACATTGTTTGCCACTCATACAACAGTGTGTAGACACATCAACTAATAGCAAAATGGACTTGTAAACCTTTTAGGACAAGTATGGTAAAAAAAAGTAAGGTGATTAGGTGGTTATGATTTTAAGATAATACAGGCATTGAAAACCCTTGATCCGCAGTTTTCTGAATCATTGCTATTGTATATACTCTTGACACATTTTCTCCTACCTGCAGGAAATATAAATACAGTCGACTCTCGTTATCTCGAAGTCCAAGGGCCTCTCTGAAAACCTTCGAGATTCCGTGCCTCTACATATCCAAATTGCAGAACTGAGGAAAAAATAAATCGAACAACCACATTTCACAAATGAATCTGTAATTTAATTGACTCCTGAAGTTAGAGATGTATTAAAAATACTGCTGAAAAGAGGTGAAATTGCTCCTCAGGAGCTATTTCTACTCTTTTCCACAATATTTTGTTACCTGTTGTAAAATTTCTATGTTAAAACAGGGACCAGATTTTCACTTCGTGATAAGCAATTATTCAAGATAAGCGAAGTCGAGATAACGAGAGTCGACTATGGAGAATGGACAAACTTTCAGGAGAGGTAACGCTGTCAAAATTATTTTTGCCTCCCTTTTGACAAAGGGTCTATTCTAAAAGAAAATCTATTTTTTTCTTTATAAAGTAGACCCTTTTCAAAAGGGGTGTGATGTGCAATAGCAAATATAGATCAAACCGGTGAAGTTGATGTCGCACCTGCCCCTCGCCCTCCCCCCACCCCTATAAAAAGGTAATATTAATTTCAGGTAGAAGAAATTAATATAAGAACTTCATCGAAAGCACATGCATATTCTCATATACCCACAGTCAATACACTTTCATAAAATCTGAGGTAAGAGATGATTTATATAAGCTTTTAGCTTTTTATCAAATCCTGTACCATATAACATTATGCGATGTATATATGTGAACTTAAATGAAATGAATAAATACCAAAATCTGAGGTAAGAAAATGACAAAGTTAAAGTGCAACAAGTGACAAAAATAAATTTAAAAATTATATACAAACAACATGCACTTCTGCAGACCCGGAAGAAAACATGTACAAAGTTTCAAAAAGACCGGTATAAATTGTATGAGGAGTTACAATCACCAGGTACCAACTGTCTAGACATCTGAGGTCAGAAATTGACGGAGTTCACAAGTAAAAAGTGACAAAAATAATGCAATGATAATATTGAAAGCACATGCATAGCTTCAGACGATGGAGAAAACATGTGCAAAGTTTAAAAGAGAATGGTATAAAATAGTATGAGGAGTTGTGCTCACGAGATACCCACTGTCTATATTGAGGGTGAAAAATGACTAAATTCACAATGTGGAAAAAGTGACAAAAATAATCTAATAATTATATCTAAACCACATGCACATCCTAATACCATGAAGAAAACATATGCAAAGTTTTATAACGATCGGTACAAAAACTGTAAGAGGAGTTGCGCTCACAAGAGATACCCACTGTCTATATATTGAGGGTGAAAAATGACTAAATTCACAATATATAAAAAGAAAGTGACAAAATATGATCTACAATTATATCTAAATCTCTTGCAAATTCTCATACCATGACGAAAACACAGGCAAAGTTTCAAAACGATCGGCACAAAACTGTAAGAGGAGTTGCGCTCACAAGAGGTACCCACTGTCTATATATTGAGGGTGAAAATGAGTAAATTCACAATATGAAAAAGTGATAAAAATGACCTAACAATTATATCCAAGCCGCGTGCACATCCTCATACCATGAAGAAAACACATGCAAAGTTTCAAAACGATCGGTACAAAACTGAAAGAGGAGTTGCGCTCATAAGAGGTACCCACTGTCTATATATTGAGGATGAAAAATGACTAAGTTCACAATGTGGTAAAAGTGCCAAAATGACCTAACAATAATATCCAATTCACATGTAGACACATTCTCAGACCATGAGTAAAATACATGCAAAGTTTCAAAACGATCGGTACAAAACTGTAAGAGGAGTTGCGCTAATAAGACACTCAGGGTAAATGTTGACAAATGGACGAACGGACGGACAGACGAACGGACGAACGGACGGAAACTTGCACGCCTAACTCGCCCTGCTAAAGCAGGTGCGACAATAAAAAGACAATAGAAAGTCGTTGTCACTTTTATAAAATTAATGGCTGAAAATAAACAAAGTTGTATCCGGTCTGTTTTAGGGGACTGCGTACACTTTCAGGCGAGGCGACTGTTAAAATATTTTGTCTCCATTCTGAAAAGGGGTCTATTCTAAAAGTAAAAGAATTTCTTCCCATGGGAGCAAATTCTTTCCTTTTAGAGTACACCCATTTTCATATGGAACAAAAACAAACTCGTTCCTTTTAGAGTTGACCTCTTTTCATATGGAACAAAAACAAAATTTGTTTCTTTTTGAGTAGACTCGTTTTCAGATGAACTATTTGTGTGCAGGAAAGCAAACAGGAAGTAAAAAATATTGTCCCTTATCTTAAGCATGGCAGAAAATAAATCAAGGGTATGTAGTTTCCTTAATTCTAGATCTCGAGTACGTACGTAAACATATACCTACCAGAAATGTTTCTCCAAGAGGTCTGTACCATGTCAGGGCTTTCCATCTAAGAATTTCAATGTTTTCTAGATTTATCAGTAGTTTAAGGTGACGTGATACACCTGGCAGATTTTTACAATTTTAAACAAGGGAGATAACCTTTGTGACTTTCTGTTTCATACGCAGCAAACCCTTTTACTCTAAAAGGAAAGAATTTTCTCTCACGAGCAGCAAAGTCTTTCCTTTTAAAGTGGAACCCTTTTCCGAAGGGAAGCAAAACCATTTTGACAAAATTATCTCCCCTGAAAGCATATCCTTTCCCCTTTATCTGCTAATAACACAACACGAAAATAACAGAAATCCATATTGAGAATCGGAAGAAGAGACTGTCACCTTTGAAATGCAGTGCAACTCAGTGTCTTTATCCTGTATCTATAAACATGTTTCGCAATCAACATCTTTTGGATCCCTGCATTTTCTCAGAAGACGTATCTTTCGCGCATGTCATAAAGATTTAACTGGTGGCATGCATTTTCTTGCAGACATCCGTTTGCGCTATTGACATCGGTGGCGCAGCTGTTGCTTTGTTGATGATGGTATTGTAGATTGTGTGTGTGTGTGTGTGTGTGTCTGTGTGTGCGCGCGTGCGCGCGTGCGTGCGTGTGTGTTCGAGCCATCAGTAATACATCAGACAATATCGAGCCATCTCAAGAAGGAAAATAAAATCATATCTTTTAGAAAGAACGTAAACAGAATTAAGGGGAACAAATACACTTCAAGGGGCAGAACCTCTGCCAAAATTTAGCTGCCTCCCTCCAAAAATAAGGGATTTACTCTATGATCGAGGAAAGTATTTGCTTCCAAGAGTGAGAAGGATCTGATGTTCAGAAAAGGCAAAGTAGAAGTCACAAAACTTGTCTCCCATGTAAAACTGGCGGAAAATCTACCAAGTGTATTTATTATGATTGAAAGCGACCATCCACCATCTGCTGCAAAAATCGGACATGACATCCCAACACAGTTCTATAACGTGAATTTCACACACACACACACACACACACACACACACACACACACACATATATATATATATATATATATATATATATATATATATATATATATATATATATATATATATATATATATATATATATATATATATATATATATACAGTAGAACTTCGATAATTCAAACTCCAATAATCCAATAATTCAAAATTCTCAGTAATTCAAAATCATTTTGAAGTCCCACATGAAGTATATGTATGCATTTTAACCCTCAATTATTCAAAGCCTCAATAATTCAAACAAAACTGTTTGGTCCCTTGGACTTTGAATTATCAAGGTTCCACCGCCCTACGGTCACAATGCGATATAATGCGCTTGAGGCCTTGGCATCAGAATGTTGTCAACAGGTTTTCATAATAAGCATTTATTCAAACTTTTCAATTAGTTATTATTACATGTACCATTGCTCTAGATACGATACTTTTTTTCTTTCAAAGAGTATGGATATTTTTTTCTCATTTCTCTATGAAAACATATGTTGTGGTACTCACTGGAAGTGTCTCGGCAAGGCACCTTTGATGAGTATCCACAAGGCATGTTTTCATGGAGGAATAAGAAAAAAAAATATATTCTGATACCACCCCCACCCCACCACCCGCTTATTTGAAGTAACCTATTTAAAAGTTAGTTTTAGTTTTAGTCCTTTTTTTTGCAGCAAAACATGTTGTGGGTTCTCATTAGAATGGCCTCAGTGAGGCCATTCTAAAGAGTACCCACAACATGTTTTACAACATAAATGACAAAAAATATCACTAAAATTATCTTTTTATATCTATACTTGTGAACCACGACAGGCAGTTATAGCCAAATAATCCAACAAAATATTATAAATTAACGCTTGGCATTTAGGGGTAAAAATTTCAGCAGACGATATTTTGAAATATTTTGCATATTTCTTCCTGAGCTTTGACAATATCTATTTTCTGGAAAGAATAAGGAAATTATCATCAATTTGTTGTCTGTTGAATATTCCCAGAGAGTGGTAATGATAAAAGACAAACCTTATTTATGCATGTATGAAAGACGGGTCTAATCCCGAAAGTTAGCAAGAGTGGAGGCACCATACGGTTTCAAACATCAAAATTGGTTGACATTTTTTTCCAGCTTTTCAGATACGCAAATACTCGTACTTTCCCGTTCTACTATCGGCTATCTAGATCGGCTATCTCCGTAAACAATCGTGTTTTCTTTACTGATTTGCAGTTATGAATAAGCTCACCAGGGCTCCAAATTCACAGTCAAACAGTTTCGTACTATTAACGACAGAGTTTGTTGTAAATTTAAACCTAGTTGTTATGGTCAAACCTAATATACATGTTTTTTTTTTATTTTCTCGGGTCTCTCTCTCTTTTTTTTTTTTTTTTTTGTCGATCATCGCCACCGAGGGACTCGGTTTTGCAGGATCGACTACTAAGAAGTAATTTTGTCTCCATCACGAAAACATGCCTATATAATTTTGACCCCCTTCAACCCTACTTTTATATAGTAAAACTGGGGTTTAAAGGGGTATACATTATTTTTCTTATTTCTGCTCAAAAACATAGATTATGGGTACTCGTTAGAACCGCCTCGGCGAGGCGGTTCTAACGAGTACCCACAATCTATGTTTTGAGCAGAAATATGAAAAATATCAGAATTTTTTATCTGAAAATTTTCCTCTTTTTGGTTGTAAAATTTTCAATATATTTGAATTGGCGTGTTTTCGTAATGCTGTAGTGGTATCTCTCCAATATCAAGTTTACTTCCCGATCCGAAGAACGGTGAACTGTATTGACAGCTTCCCTGACAGTGCTCGTGGAGCATATTAGGATCCAGATCATTTCTCACCCAAGTGGGGATCGAACCCGACACCACTATTATTAGAGGACCGTGCATTAGCCACTGTGCTATAACGCTTCTATGGACCACTGCAAATAATAAACACCTTAGGACATGGAATCATATATCATGGGTACATGTACTCATTAGAAATGCATTGCAAAGGCGCTTCGAATAGTTAGCCAAAACATAAATACATGTATGTTTGTGCACAAATAAGAATATATCCATTCTGATACCATCTTGTCTGGAGCTATATACATTACAAAAGCATGCCTATTCAAATATATTGAAAATTTTACCACCAAAAACTCAAAAGTTTCAGATAAAAAATTCTGATATTTTTCATATTGCTGCTCAAAACATAGATTGTGGGTACTCGTTAGAACCGCCTCGATGAGGCGGTTCTAATGAATAGCATATCTATGTTTTTGAGCAAAATAAGAAAAACAATGTATACCCCTGTAAACCCCAGTTTTACTATATAAAAGTGGGGTTTAAAGGGATTAAAATTAAATAGGTATGTTTTCGTTATGATATGGCGAATTATAAATATTTCTGTTACATTTATTAATCACATTTAAAACTGGTGAATGTAGTAAAAGAGGTTAAAAGAAATGAAGTCTGAAAATCGCCTAATCGTGCAAACACTGCATATCCCTGTATTTACTATATGTAATGGGGATACATGTGTGTACATATTACTTTTTTAATGTAATGCCAATGCTCGAAGACATGTTTGCACTTGATGCGGTCAGTTAACCGTGTTACAATTACGGCGACCACGTGCACCAACTGAAGCATGACGACATAAACAAGGACAGTTTGGCATGCAATATTCAGATATCAACGTTGTGGATACTGTGTTGGTAGAATTTGGGATATTTCTTGTATTTTTCGTACATTAGGGTGAGTATTGTATCATATTATCTATTTGCATATATGTTTGTTAATTCTGAAGTATCCAGACTAGCTTTGTGTTGAGTCAAAACGCATTGGCGATGGGAAATAGTTGGGCAAATGTATGCATGTATAATCAGTAGGTCTAATGGACTTATAGTATTATAAGCCACAACATGAGAAAACCCACCTTCTGACAGGTGCGCTAAAAGAGTAGAGCTTTGTGCTGTCCACATGACAATTTTGCTAAAAACTTCGCCCAGTGAAGATTCTGCTCAGACAGCGCGAATACGAAAGCTGATGGGAATCCATTACGAAAATACTCCTATTCAAATATATTAAAAATTTCACCACCAAAAACTGAAAGTTTTCAGATATATAAAAACTGATATTTTCATATGTTTGCTTAAAACATAGATTGCGGGTACTCGTTAGAACCGCCTCGGCGAGGCGGTTCTAACGAGTACCCGCTATCTATGTTTTTGATCAGAAATAAGAAAGATAATGTATGCCCCTGTAAACCCCAGTTTTACTATATAAAAGTTCGGTTTAAGGGGGTCAAAATTATATAGGCATGTTTTAGAGATGTTATGCTTGGTGCGCATGTCGGAAGGTGCGTTTTAAGATGTTGCGGTTCGTATAATAAATGAACCAGGGCGAGTGCATGCGTATCCTTATGAGCCGGGTGCCAGCGGCGATTCCGACATGTACCGTGTTTATCCTAAGTATTCGGATTTTCTAACTTCTTATCATACCTGTTGTAAAACATTAGCACGTCCATTCTGCTACCCGTCTATTTGTCTAAAACTGATGGATCGATGGAAAACACAATATGTAGGATCTATTTGAAGCGTCCGAGTGTCCGAGTAGTTAGCGGTCCCGACTTTGGATTACGAGGTCCTGAGTTTAATCCCGCTGGAGGCAAACATCATGACTGTACGGCGCTACCTTGGACAGAGCCTTTTATTATCACCCTTCCATCGTCTCGATATGGAAGGAGGTCAAACACCAAATCATCATCATCATCATCATCATCATCATCATCATCATCATAAAATTTAATATGTCAATTCTGGTACCCGTTCATCAGCTGTTCATGTGTTTAAACTGCTTGATGAGTGTTAAAACAATGTATCCTGATCAGACGCCATGTTCTGTGACGTCTTATCAATATCTACACGGTTTGCTCAGACGTGTCTTTATATAATACCGTATTTATCTTAAAATATTCAAACACCTTGATTCGCTAACCATATTAACTATAAATTTTAAGCCTCGACGAGGCGCTTCTAATGAGTACCCACAACATATGTTTTCGTGGGTAAATAAGAAAAAAATATCAATACTTTTGGATTGCAAAAGGCGCCTTGACTAGAGCTATGGTATTTCTTGTAGACAGAGTTTGTTTTATAAAATGTGAAGTTCGTAGAATATGTCGGACTATTCAGACAATTAATTCGGAGTACGTGGCCCATAGCATTGTGGCCGGCGGTGGAAATTAGAGTCCATCCAGTATTGGGCATCTCTTTTCGCTGCCTTTTACCTTCTCCCGAAGAGAACACATTTACTGCAATGTGAGCCGAGCATTACGAAAACAAGCCTATTCAAATATACTGAATATTTTACCATCAAAAAATGAAAAAAAATCAGATAAAAATTCTTATATTTTTCATATTTCTGCTCAAAACATAGATTGTGGGTACTCGTTAGAACCGCCTCAGTGAGGCGGTTCTAACGAGTACCCACAGTCTATGCTTTTGAGCAGAAATAAGAAAACTAATATATACCCCTGTAAACCCTGTTTTACTATATAAAAGTGGGGTTTTAGGGGATCAAAATTGTATAGGCGTGTTTTCGTGATGGAGCGTTTTTCAGCCGTTTGTCTGAGCTGGACTCGCTGGACTCGAATCCGCAAACTTCAGCACCGCAGTCAACTGCTCTAACCTTACGGCTACGATACGACTGAGGCGCTTCTCTTAATTCAGTGTAGCCGGCCTCGGTGGCTCAGTTGGATGCGCGTCCGACTGGAGACCAGGAGGTCGCGGGTTTCGATCCCGCCGAGGTCGGCAACATTCTTTCGTGGAGATTGATCATGAAATATTTTCTACGGTCATTCTCTCCCTTCCGCTGATTCAAGAAGGGCAGTTGTCAGTTTCTGGCGAAGGAATGTCACAATACTGATTAACCGCTTAGAGGACAAAGCCTGCCCAGTAAACGTTTGGTTAGGTTAACTAACCGCGCTCAACATGACCCCACTGGGTTGACTGGGCCGTAAAACCTCAACACAAACAAACGATACGACTGAGGCGCCTCTCTTAATTCAGTGTAATTAATATTAATGATAGAAAGAGAGTTTTATAAAAATAACGAGTTTCCAATGCTCGAATGCATATTAAAGAATTCTGTACAATAAAGCTTCCTTCAAAGCTCAGTACTTTATGTAAAATTTTCAGCAGACGACATACTGAAATAGTTTTCTTATTTTCTCCCAGAAATTAGGTTTTAATATTTCATGCAGATTGTCTGCAATGGAGAAAATTTGCATGAAATGTCAAATCCTGTTTTCTGGGAAAAATAAGAGAAATAATTTGTCGTCTGCTAAATTAACCAAGAGAGTGGTGATATATGTCTTTTTGACCAAATGTGTAGGGACTGTATTTGCCCTAAGTGTTCGGACATTATGTCGGTGCAAACAGTGCAGATCGGAACTCAGTGACTGATAAGGGTCTACACTTATTTACCGCACACCACCATATTTTATATACATTGCCATATAATGAAATGGACATGTTTAAATGTTAGGATAGGCATGGTTGACGTCCGAAAATTTAAGCTAAATAATGACCAGTCAAATATAGCCGGAAGTTAAAAAAGATTTAACCATCATCTCTCTATGGACTAATTTAGCAGACGATAAATTGATTTTTTTTTTTTTTAATTTTTTCCCAGAAAATAGGCTTTGATATTTGAAACAATTTTCCTCCTACAATTTGCATGCAATTTCAAAGCTTTTTTTTTTTAATTATTATTCTGAGATAAATAAGAGAAATATATTTCAAAATGTCTTTTGCTGTTTTGCTGATTTAGCTTTAATTTGTGGGGGAGGGGGAGGGGAGTCATCTTATTATATATATATATATATATATTATATATAATATATAATATATATATATATATATATATATATATATATATATATATATATATATATATATATGCCTATGTTCTCAGCAATATTGATATAAAAAGTGTTGAGCTGTTCAACAACGGTTTCTTGGTCTGAGATAAGATTATCATAAATAAAGCTGTTTTTTATCGTACTTGGTTCGAGAAAAAAATATACTTTATAAAAGATCTGTGTGACGAAAATGGCAACTTGATGAATTACGATCAGTTTGTAAATAAATACGACCTTAGAATAAATTTTACAGAATATTATGGGGTAAGGGCGGCTGTGAATACATACATAAGAAATAAAGACATACAG
Source organism: Anodontia alba (assembly GCA_964016985.1). Taxonomy (NCBI): domain Eukaryota; kingdom Metazoa; phylum Mollusca; class Bivalvia; order Lucinida; family Lucinidae; genus Anodontia; species Anodontia alba. Next base: position 28,740,731 of record OZ024834.1, read on the forward strand.
TTTCATTCGGAACCAGGATCTAATTGCTATATTCCTTTCAGTGTTAAAGAAATACTAAAAAATAAACAGGGGTGCAAAAATATGTATTTATCATTAAACAGAAAAAGTAGTATCCCTAAAAGTCAGTTGAGATGGAATGGAATATTTGAAACTAATGAATTTAACTGGCAATTGATATATAATATTCCCGCAAAAAGCTGCAATAATACAAAACTGCACTGGTTCCAATACCGAATTCTACATCGGATTTTAGCTACAAACGATTACCTCTTTAAGTGCAAGATAAAAACCGAAAATTCCTGCACGTTCTGTACTGTTGTTCCAGAAAAGCTTGAACATCTGTTTTGGCAGTGTCCAATAGTAATGAATTTTTGGGATGAGGTGGAACAATGGATATATGTAAAATGTAACTATTTGATAAATATAGATAAAGTTAAGGCTATTTTTGGTATTTTGAACTCAAATGAATGGTTTAGACCTTTAAATTATATATTGATATTAACGAGGTTCTTTATTTATAAGTGTCGAATTAAAAATAAGCAGCCAAATATTACCGGTTGGAAAAACGAAGTTAAGACATTGATAATGACGGAAAAAATGATAGCAATTAAAAATAGTCGTATTGACAAGTTTATGAGAAATTGGAACAAATGGCTAAGAATATTCGAATAAATATCAAGCTTAGACTATCTTATGCGCATAGGTATTATTATACAAATTCTTTTCTTCTCTCCCTTAGTGTTTGAATACTATAAGCATGACTTTAGTGGGCATGGGACTTTATAGAATACATTCTTGTAAAGTTGGCTACTTTTCATGTTTGTATTAATTGTATTTTCCAGATGGAAATTAATGATACTTTTCTTATAGCCGCGCTGGAGAGCAGTGTAGGTGTTTGTTAGAGCTGCCGCTGAGGAAGCTCTGGCGAGCACCTGCAGTATCTTTTCTTCAGTAATCAGGAAATTAATATGTGCCCCTGCGAATCCCACGTTTTATACAAACTGGGATGGGCAGTGGTACACTATGCATAGAGGTATTTATGTAATGGTATGCTAAATTTCAGCCTGTATAATTAGGGAAAGTTTGTGCTAATCGGAAATAATATTTTTCTTTAATCACTTATTCAATCAATCAATCAAACAATAAAATATAAAAAGAATAACTTTGACAGCAAAATTAAAGTACAGGGGTATAATCAAGTGCTTTCTAAGCGTTATGTCTCCGTTTTTGGTGAGATGTTGATTAAATGATAGATTGCGCTTCCCGCTCGTGATCTGCTCAAAATCTCAATTTGAATGAGATATAAGTTGCTTGATAGGTGAATTGCTGTTTAAAAAAACGGTCTGTTACTTTCCTTTACCTTTACCTTTTATCGATAACTAACAGACTAAAGCAACAAAAAAAAAAAAAAAAAAAAAAAAAACATTTATTTACAGTTTTGGCGCATTTTGAAATGAACGATTGCGTTGACAGGTCCATAAAATGAGGACCCCTGTAGGCCCCACGTTATAAAGATAAAATTTTGTCTATAAAGAGAAAAGTGGGGCTTACAGGGATATAGATAAATTTTCTTATTTTTTATTTGAGCATGGATTTTTGTAACTCATTAGAACTGCCTCAGTGAGGCGGTTCTAGTGGGCCCCAAGGGTCTATGTTTGCCATGAATGAGAAAAATATCGCAATTTTTCATCTGAACAATGACGTTTTAACAGCCAGAACGGCTGGCCATATTTTGCATGGGCGTGTTAACGTAATGCGTGTATTTCACAAGTACGTACTTACCGATATGTACGAACCATGATAGTATACGATAATAAATAAATATAATAATCAAATAGATAGATAGAATACTGAATAAGAAAATATATATATACTCTTTACTGGGCATTCAGACTTCATGGAGCTAAATTATACATTATGTGGTACAACATTTTATCCTTTTCATATAATTTTCGATGTTTATTTTATTTATTCATTTATTTTATTTATTTATTTAAATAAAACATTTTGCATATACAAAGAAAAACTTACCTTAATATATATATATATATTCCGATGCAAATATTATACGATCCGATTTAGCTGACCAAACGATATTTACGATATGTATACAGACATACATGAATAAACGCAGAAATTGGCGCATTCATGCAGAACTGTTATCTTCACCTGCTAAGGTGGTTGACTAAAATTTATTTCCCGTGAAAACTGTTTATCATTTTTTTATTAATCGCCAGTAGTATGCTGTGTGGTGAAATTATTTCTGAATCTCTTTAAAATGTGTAGCATATCACTGTACCTTTTTCTTTTCCTCTCCATGACACTCTGTTAGCTTTGTCGAGGCAACGGGGGGATAAAATGTGCATCTCGCCAGCGCGACGTCGCATTCTTGTCTGATGGTTGTAGAATGTTGTTCTCATTTGAAGATGTGACTTGAGGGGTAGGATAGGGGAAGGGAGAACTTTTTAACTAGCGTTTTAAACTCCTTATTTCATAGTTCGATAGTACACTGTGGGTCAGCTATTTTTTCGTGGCGAGAAATTCCCGCGTCTGATTTCCGTTTTTTTTAATATTATTGTCGCGGAGCTTCTCGCATGCGAAAAACGTTAGTTAGTTACTGGTACTTTTAAAAGAACCCAATATGTTTGTACATGTAATTGTTGTAAACAGAAATGAACATCAATTTATAGTATTATAAACATGTATGTCACACAGGCAAATGGATCATTAGTGCTTGATTTTAATCTTACGTTTGTCAGTTTACCACATATACTTATGTAACAAATGTTCTGTCTGTACATGTATTTAATTGAGATTGTCAGTTGAATAAAAAAAAAAAAAAAAAAAAAAAAAAAAAAGATTATCATCCGAATCTTTCAAGAATATTGGCTCATCTGACTTTTAGGCAGATTACTGGGATAGGAAAGGTTTGATTGTGGGCAAGAAATCTTTTGACGTTGGCCCGCAACCACATATTTTCCATTTCCTGGAAACATACCGATATTGAGTCGCGTTTTCCGATTTCATTTTTTTTATTTCTGCACTTTTCTGCAGATTCATTTGGGAAGAAAGCATTTGAGGCTTGTCTGATTTTATATACATGTATTGTTTTCCTATAATGTGAATTCATATAAGGGGTGAATTTTTCTAGGGGTTATTTCTCTTTGACTGGCTCATGTTCATTTACGACCTGTCTAAGGAGTATTTCATGTGCCCGGTATGCTTTATCAGTGTAATCAAACATTTATAGACTATATACAGTCGACTCTCTTTATCTCGAATTCCAAGGGACTCTCTGAAATACTTCGAGATATCCGTACCTCGACATATCAGATTTGCAGAATTTAGGAAAAAATAATTTGAACAACCACATTTAACAAATACATAAGTATGCTATTGGACTCTTGAAGTTAGAGATATATTGAAAATATTGTGGAAAAGTCCACAATATTTTTTTACCTGTTGTAGATGTTCATATTTAGGCAGGGATCAGATTTTCACTTCGAGATAAGCAGTTATTCGAGATAAGCGAGTTCGAGATAGCGAGAGTCAACTGTCGAAAGGACGCCTAGATAGGTCCTTGCTGAACTATTGCTCGTCAAAATTTTTGTATGATCTAGATACACCTTTCTCTTTTAACATTAACTAGGTCACAGTGCTCTTTCAGATTCATTACGAAAACATGCCTATTCAAATATACTGAAAATTTTACCACCAAAAAATAAAGATTTTTGGATAAAAAAAATCTGATAATTTTCATATTTCTGCTCAAAACATAGATTTTGGGTACTCGTTAGAACCGCCTCGACGAGGCGGTTCTAACGAGTACCCACAATCTATGTATTTTGAGCAAAAATAAGAAAATTAATGTATACCCCTTCAAACCCCAGTTTTACTATCTAAAAATGGGGTTTAAGGGGGTCAAAATTATATAGGCACGTTTTCATGATGTGATGCAAATCATATGGAGTCTGTCACTGTGACCACAGCTGAAATTTATAGATTTACAGAGAGTTTTTTTTTATATCATATGGAGTCAATCACTGTGACTACAGTTGAAATTTATAGTTGTACAGAGAGTTTTTTTTTTTTTTTTTTTTTTTTTTTTTTTGTAAGTATTAAGTCGATAAATGTAGGTGAGTAATTTTTCATACAACAAATTGGGGTTTTGATGATATTTTTTAAATTGAAATTATCACATATATTTCATATATTTGTCAAAATTCTGCATTTATCATAATATCATAGTTCAGATCACCAAAACAAATGATATGAACAAAGGTAATATAGTGAACCGTCGTTTGTTCCCAAAGACGTTGCATTAAAATGAATTTATTGTTGTACAGAAAGAATACTAAAGAAGCAGATTGATACGTAAGAAAGATCTGGTTTTGTTCTTATTTTTTTCGTGGGAAGTATGTTTTGGATATGTGTTAGAATTGCCTCACTGAGGCGATTCTAACAAATATCCAAACTATATGTTTATTTAAAGTATTGAATACAAATGTTTTGCATAATTTGTGACTGATTGGTACCTCTAAAGCGAAGGTTTCGTGACAGTCAGATTGTCATTATAATGAATCTTGTCGATGTATCGAGTGTCGGAATAAAGAGGTGTGTCTGCATATAGTCTGTCAAAGCAGTTTATCATTTGCTGTTCAAATAAACAGTCTAGGGGTATCTATAAATTCGTTCTTTGCAATTTAGTAAATTTATCGTCCGATACATTATTTATCACTGTACAGAGATATATTAAACATTTCATGGATTAGACCAACATACACGACGAGATATAGGACGTCAAACGTTGACAGTCTGAAGTTGGAAGTCAGAAGTAGGAAATTAGCTGTTGGAAGTCGGGAGTAGGAAGTGGGAAGTAGAAAGTGAAAAGTAGAAAGTATAAGGTAGTAAGTAAAAGTATGGAAACTTCTTTTCACTTCCGACTTACTAATGACTACCCACTTGCTACTCACCACTTGCTATTCCTCACTTATCACTTCTTACTACAGTCAACCCTCTTTATACCGACACTCGATACAACGACAAAACTTGTTATAACGACAATTTGAAAGTCACGAAACCTCGCTCAGAGGTAATCGTTGATGAGAAATTATACAAAAATATATCATTAAAACTTCAAGCAACATATGTTTTGGATATTTGTTAGAATCGCATCCTAAAAATATCCAAAGCATGTATTCCATGGGGAAATAAGAATAGGAAAAAGTCTATCTTACACATTATTATGTCCATTAAGGATTCTTTACAACAGCGAATTCATTTTAATGGCAACATCTTTGGAAACAAATGGTGTCGTTGTAACGAGCGTTCACTGTACTAACTTCCTACTTCTAAGATCTAACTACTGACTTCCCAATTCTAAGGTCTGGCAAAAGGCAATTCTTTTTAGAATCTATTAATCTTCACTACAACCTGTGTAAGGCATTACGAAAACACGCCTATTCAAATATATAGAAAATTTCACCTTCGAAAGCTGAAAATTGTCAGATAAAAATTCTGATATTTTTTTTATATTTCTGCTCAAAACATAGATTGTAGGTACTCATTAGAACCGCCTCGGCGAGGTGGTTCTAACGAGTACCCACAATCTATGTTTTTGAGCAAAAACAAGAAAAATAATGTATACCCCTGTAAACACCAGTTTTACTATGTAAAAGTGGGGTTTAAGGGGGTCAAAATTATATAGGCATGTTTTCGTGATGGCCTTGCATAATTTTGTACATCATTATGACTTTGGCATCCACTCCCTTTTTTCTTAAACTTTGTACCACGACAGGAAGTCGTAATCCACCTGCACGTAATCCTCGTGAGGGGGCTGTTGCACTATCTAAAGAAAGAAGAGAAAGAAAGTGTTCTGTGACGGCTCTCAAATGCCTTCTTCACTATATTGTATTTGATATATTTCTGGTCGTTTGTAATCATCGGGCCCATTCCAGGATTTTTTTTACCATTTATAACAGCGCCAATGATGAAAACAACTTGGCTGACACTAGCTTGTCTGGCCCTGAAAACTCGACTCTTTAGCTGTTTTTAGCTTTGTGAGTGTGTCAGTTGCTCTCATGGGTCATTTCTTTCAAACTCTATTCTGTCGTCCTGTTCTTACATTCCGTTTCCTCATCTGACACCCTACACACCACAGTCTACTTCTTTCTTCTCATGTCTCTTACTCACAAATGAAAACTATGAACAATGAAACGGGACGTTGGAAGTTGGAAGAAAGAATTGCGTTGAAAGAGGTCAAAATCAGAATTGTGTACAAAACAATGTAAAAATCAATCACTTGCAATGAATTCAAATCACATCTGCATATTTTGTTACGAGCTCCAGATAGATACCGTATACACTACATGTTGTTTACTCTGGTCAATATTTCGCTTTATAGCATTGTATATGAACACTGAAAACTATTATAAGGCTGAGCGGATGTACAGGGTGATCATGTAAGCTTACACAGGTTTGATCCTTTGTTCAGTTGACTGATTAAAGCATGATGTTTTTTTTTTTTTTTTTTTTTTTTTTTTAAGTTGAACCATACGAGAAACACAAGAAAAAACATCACGAAAACATGCCCCCCTTAAACCCCACTTTTATATAGTAAAACTGGGGTTTACAGGGGTATACATTATTTTTCTTATTTATGCTCAAAAACATAGATTGTGGGTACTCGTTAGAACCGCCTCATCGAGGCGGTTCTAACGAGTACCTACATTCTAGGTTTAAGCAGAAATATGAAAAATATGCATTTTTTTTTTTATCTGAAAATTTTTATTTTTTGATGGTAAGATTTTCAGTATATTTGAATAGGCATGTTTTCGTAATGAGAATATTGAGCTGATCAGCCGGCGTATGCACCCATTCCGGTAAAGTCAGACACTTTTCACTGGCTAAATACAGGGACTCGATCAAACTGTGTGCGTGTGTGTATTCGCATATATGTTAAAAGCCCTGGTTCATTTATATTGTTAGGTTTAGGACGAACCTGCAGTCATGGCATCACTGTTTGGTATTCCACTGGATGCTATATCCAACCTATCTGACAGCAGCGAACATCTAGCACCTACTGAGAAATTAAAAGAGAAAATGGTCTTTGTCGGCGGACGATACACGGGTAAGACGCATACCTCCAGACAAGAGGATTTTTCAGATCGTTTTTCTTATATCTCCATCAAACCACATGTTGTGGGTACACATTAGAAGCGCATCGGGGATGCGCTTCTTATGAGTATTAACATACAATTATCGAGAAATAAGGAAAAAAATAGTAAAGCCCCTTATGCAGAGAAAGGAACAAAAGTTACTTCATCTCTATTTTTCTTCACACATGTGCCAGCTTACGACAAAATATAATAATAAGGCTCATATGTGATTCTTCTGCTATAGAATACGCAATGACTCATATATAGAATGCATAGCTGACCAGACTAGCAAGTTTAATCTGGATCTTTTGGCCCAGTCGTTGTGCTCTCACTTTGTAACCAAAACAACCTGGGTTCGTCCCTATCTGCGACACTCGACAAGAGTTTTTCCCTTTTTTTTTTTTTTTTTTTTTTCTTTTTTTTTTTTACAATTGTATTCTAGTTTTTCTTCTTCTACCACACTGCAAACCATCCATTAACATCTCAAACTACAGCTGAAAACTGCTGAACAGTAAAAGCAGAACTTAGGTACGTGATGGGTTGGCCTAGTGTTTTGCGCTCCCGATCGGATCTAGAGGAGGAATTCAGCTTTTAACCCTTGTCCTGCTGAGTAAATTAAGATGCCACGCCCACTTCTAATTTTCATCCAATCTGGTTACTTGATCCAGATTTTTGCTATAAATTTGCATACTTAATGGCAAACAGTGCAGATCCAGATCAGTTGGCTTCTTCAGAAGCCAACTGATCTGGATCTACACTGTCTGCAAAAAACAGGGTATATCTGGGTTCAGCAGGACAAGGGTTAACTGTGTAGCGCTTTTTTTTTCGGGTATACAGCGTTTCATTATTACCATTCCCTAGTCACGATGTGACTTATATAATGTTGAAAGCGACTTTAAACACCAAATCATCATCATAAACAGAACTTAAGGTCGTCAGATGAATGATCAATTTAATAGACGCAAACAGTTCCAAAACAGGGTGTAGGGAGAGCGACAGGAATAATTACCTTCCGATTTGGGTCTTATACAATCAGTCAGATTACCAACAAGCAAGTTATTTACAGATAACAAGATTAAATGTTTCCATTTTTTGTAATCTGGTCATGGAATTATTCCAACGCTTTAAAATGTGGACAGCAGAATTAGATATTTATTTATTATTTTTTTTTTACAAATGTCATATTTGCCGTGATGATATTCAAAGAACCTGGGAATATAGTTTCACTAAAGCTAGGGAATGTCATACGAAATATTTTAGAACTACGTTTTGATTCTTGCGTAATAATCAGAGGAAATAAGGCCAAATTAAATCGTGTTTAACTCTATTAGACATGTAAAGACAGTGATGCGTGGAAGAGAGGATTTGAAAGAAAGGTAGAAGAAACCAAAATACAGTTGACACTCGCTATCTCGACCTCGCTTATCTCGAATAACCGCTTATCTCGAAGTGAAAATCTGGTCCCTGCCTAAACATGAAAATCTAACAACAGGTAAAAAATATTGTGGAAAAGAGGAGAAATTGCTCCTAAGGAGCAATTTCTCCTCTTTTCCTCAATATTTTCAATATATCAACTTTAAGAGTCCAGTTACATATAAATTTGTTAAATGTGGTTAAACAAATTATTTTTTTTTCCTCAATTCTGCAGATCTGATATGTCGAGGTACGGATATCTCGAAGTATTTCAGAGAGGGCCTTGGAATTCGAGATAACGAAAGTCGACTGTATTAAAGTGTTCACGTCGAATGTGCTCTTAAGTGAGGTTCTATATTGCTCCGGTACCACACTGTGCATGTACAGGTAGTTGAGGTCGGTGGCTCAGTTGGATGCGTGTCCGACTTGTGATCAGGAAGTTGCGGGTTCGACCCCATCGGGTCGGCAACATTCTTCCACGGAGATTGACAATGAAATATTTTCTACGGTCATTTTCTCCCTTCTGCTGATTCAAGAAGGGCAGTTGTCAATTTCTGGCGAAAGAATGTGCACAATACTGGTTAACCCGCTTAGAGTACTAAGGCTGCCCAGTAAAAAAGTGTGGCTGGGTAAACTGACCACGCTCGACATAACCTATTGGGCTGACTGTAACGTAAATCCTCACCACAAACAATTAGAGGTCGATTATGTAATGAAAAACGAAGCAAAACATCCCTTCTGGCAAGAAATGAAGGCCTAGACAATACTGTACATTTGTGCATTTTAATCAGGACCTCTGTCGCCCCATGCTACTATAAAATGTACCGCATACAGAACAAGCACTCACCGGAGCGCACTATAGAAGCACAAAATTACCATGGCCGTAGCTGTTTCGAAAGGAAGTGTTTGTACCCAATATATGTTTACACGCTGCGTCTCATTAAACGTTTAAGCAGCGGTAAATTTTATATCTGTGTGTTTTTTGTTTTGTTTTTTTCCAGAAAAACATAATGACGTGTTTCGCCTCTTCTTCCTAAATGTGACAGAAGAAACAGAAATAAGATCTCAGACATATGTGATGCTCAAGATGTTTGTGTTACTACTCACTACAGTGATAATATGTAAGCTTAATAATCCAAGTTCTTTATTTTACCTTTAGTATTAAAACGGACAGGTCTGAGTAAACATTGTAGACCCAGATCAGACGCCGCAGAACGCGGCGTCTGATCAGGGTCCTATGCTTGTCATTCATTCAGCAGTTTTTAGACAAATTAACATATAGTAAAATAGAATTGTTCAAAGTTTAGAACAAATTGTATACGGATTTAATGTGTCATAATACTTAGGATAAATACAGTAATGATACAGATATAATTATGTACAGTGCATCTTTCTTCCTGCAAGCTTTAGCCACAGTCGGGATATTTAATATAGGGTGCCATAGGAGTTTACCGTACGAAAACACGCCTATTAAATATATTGAAAATTTCACCAGCAAAAACTGAAAGTTTTCAGATAAAAATTCTGATAGTTTTAATATTTCTGCTCAAAACATAGATTTTGGGTACTCGTTAAAACCGCCTCGCCGAGGCGGTTCTAACGAGTACCCACAATCTATGTTTTTGAGCAGAAATAAAAAAAATAATGTATACCCCTGTCAACCCCAGTTTTATTATATAAACGTGGGGTTTCAGGGGGGTCAAAATTATATAGGCATGTTTTCGTGATGAAAATCCGTATACTTGCGATATTGTACACGGTAAATCCAACACGACAAGTGGATCTCTGACTGGCAATGCAGATTTACTTACAGAATGACGCAAAATAAAGTTTAAGTAAAGTGTATTAGATATACTTACAATAGGACGGAAAATAAAGTTTAAGTAAAGTGTATTGCTTTTACTGCTGTGAACTTGACTCGAATCTACTTTATAAAACCGAGTTTGTTCTTTCTATTTCTTCGGTGAGGTTCTTGTTCCGTTTTCTCAGAACATACTCTAATGGCCTATCAGTATGGCCATGGAAACAATTATTTTAAGTGCGGTGTTGTCTACTCCTAAAGTTTGGTGAACCGCTCATGTTTGCCATTAAAATACAAAAAAAGATGGCTCTAGTAAAGTGTAAAACTGTATTATTGCATAAAAAGCAGTGTCGCACGTTATTAACAGCCGTGCATTAACCGGCGAAAAGCCGTGTATTAACAAGGCAATTCACGCGCTGTTAATGCACGGCTACGCAACTTTCAATATGATCGTACCGGGGCCACAGGTTTGCTGCCGTTACGAGCTGTGTACTGCTAGGCCCTAGAACGAGCCTAGTCTGTTGAAATTGCGTTCGCGAGACATCGGTGAAAACAAAAAACCAAATAGTGCAAGAAATGTTTTCAGTTTTTATTCAATAATAGCGATCGAACATGTTTTTTTAACGCATTAACATTCGCCAGGTCCCTTGGGAGGTGTTGAAAAACGCGGCATTCGGTCTCGGTTTTCAACACCTCCCTCGGGACCTGGCGAATGTTAATGCATGAAAAGCCATGTTTGGTTCCTATACTAATATATTTCTTACAGTGTGTCAGATTGGATTTGCTCTCCTCCAAAGCGGTGCATCAAGGAAAGAAAATGCGGTTACTCCTTTTATTGTGAACGCCATCAATCTAGGTAAGCACTGCTTCATCAGTACGATGCTGACAAATTCATTACGAAAACACGCCTATTGAAATTTGTTTGTGTTGAGGTTTTACGGCCCAGTCAACCCAATGGGGTCATGTCGAGCGCGGTCAGTTTACCTAACCACACATTTACTGGGCAGGCTTAGTCCTCTAAGCGGTTAACCAGTATTGTGCACATTCTTTCGCCAGAAACTGACAACTGCCCTTCTTGAATCAGCGGAAGGGAGAGAATGACCGTAGAAAATATTTCATGATCAATCTCCATGAAAGAATGCTGCCGACCTCGGCGGGGGTTGAACCCGCGACCTCCTGGTCTCCAGTCGGACGGCGCAGCCAAATGAGCCACCGAGGCCGGCTCCTATTGAAATATATTGAAAATTTCACCACCAAAAACATAAAGATTTCAGATAAAAAAAACTCTGATATTTTTTTTATATTTCTGCTCCAAACATAGATTGTGGTCACTCGTTAGAACCGCCTCGCCGGGGCGGTTCTAACGAGTACCCACAATCTATGTTTTGAGCGGAAATAAGAAAAATAATGTTTACCATTGTAAACCCCAGTTTTACTATATAAAAATGGGGTTTAAGGGGGTCAAAATTATAAAGGTTATGTTTTCGTGATGAAACAAAAACCGACTAATGATGTTTGTATCAAAGGATAGACTTTTTTTTGTAAAAGCAGACGAACTGTTGAGGCAGGCAACTGAAGCTAAGGGTATAGTTCGCATTAAATGGCTGAAGGAGTAAAAACCACATGAAACGTGGTCTATATCATTTAAGAAGACGATTCGCATTATGTCTTCAGAAACGAACCATACCATCGGTCGATGATTAATGGACAAGTTCATGAAGTACAATGCTCACAGATCGTAGTCTCCAATACCGATTGGAAGATATCGATAGTAAAATCGAACAAATAGGAACATTCACAGCGAGAACAGGTATTTGTTTGTGTTGAGGTTTCACGACTCAGTCGACCTATGGGCGGTTAATCAATACATGTATTGTGCACATTCTTTCGACAGAAACTGACAACTGCCCTCCTTGAATGAGCGGAAGGGAGAGAATGACCGTAGAAAATATTTCATGTTCAATCTCCACGAAAGAATTATGCCGTCCAGGTGGGGGTCGAATCCGCACTCCCCCTGATCACAAGTCGGACGCGCACCCAACAAAGCCATCAAGGGCGGCTCCGGCACATGTAACTAAACGACTAGCCAAGTGACCAGTTCCCTTTTACCAAAGTCAGATGATCAGAAGGCGAGATAAGGCAAAACGAACAACATAAGAACAAGCATTTAACAGGCTTGACAAAATAAAACTCCGCAGCCAGAGACCACAGACTAATACAAAGAGAACAACAATATCAGACCCACGGAATTAGGACGGTCAATGGTCTGTGGCGCTGGTGTTGCACAGTTTTACCAGTGCAGTTATTGTCTGTTGATTATTCTTCGCTCCATACTGTATTGCGTGCAGCGAATACCTTAATCTGAGTCTTCGCCCTATGCATAGCATACTAAAATTATTTTTTTAATAGGCACGGCTATCACAACTCAGAACTTTTGTATCGGGCCAGAGAAGCCAAACTCATACAAGCATCTTTTATATGAAGGCGCTGCATAGGAAAATACTCTGCTAACGAAAACGTGTCACAATGTCAAAATTCGAACTTTCGGACATGCGCTCAGCGAAGATTCAGATCAGCCTGCGCATTCGCCAAGTCTGATCAGAATCTTTACTGAGCAAGTTGAGGCATCACGAAAACATGCCTATATAACTTTGACCCCCTTAAACCCCACTTTTATATAGTAAAACTTGGGTTTACAGGGGTATACATTATTTTTCTTATTTCTGCTCAAAAACATAGATTGTGGGTACTCGTTAGAACCGCCTCGGCGAGGCGGTTCTAACGAGTACCCACAATCTATGTTTTGAGCAGAAATTTGAAAAATATAAAAAAACATTATCTGCACATTTTCATTTTTCGGTGGTAAAATTTTCAATATATTTGAATAGGCATGTTTTCGTAATGGATAGCTAAGGATGCAAAGTATCTTCTTGCGAAGAATAAAGATTCTCTGATCGCACTGCGCGGATTGGCAGTCTGATTTGAGTCTTCGTGTGGCGCATATGTCAGACGGTACGTTTTCTCACGTTGTTGCTCACATGTTGAGTTCGGTGTTTAAACAGTTTGATAAACACAATATTACTACGACAGGAATGTCTTAGCAGGCGGTGTAGACCCAGGATCTACATAGTTTACACATATCTCGCGAGGTATAGACTCACAGCAGGTAATAAATTGGATTTGTAAAAGATATGTTTTGGTTCCAGCTGACAAGACCGCAACCATTGTCTTTGTTTGACAGTTACATTATATTAACACACTGAAACAAATACTGAGCAGAACCATAGCCTATTAGGAGGCTTCGAAAGAAGAAAAGTCAGTTGTTTATGGCAGCCCTGAAGGTTTCTTATAATGTTAAGGGACAGCAAGACAAACTTCCTACGATGTATTGGTTACCTATGCTTCATATATATATTCAGGAAATTAACAAAGTCATAATCAAAATCATTGCGTTTGTCATAAATATTTTGGATGAAACAAATCCATATTTATTAGATGTGGCACTAACGTACATATATATATTATAAAGCAAGGTTTACCGCTAATTCAATCTTCTGTACCACTATTTATCTTTCTAAGTAATGAACATATGAAATTTGATGGAGTGAAAAAGTTTACGAAAGATCAGGCACGATTTTATTTATTTATTTTTTTTTTATTTATTTATTTTGGTCAGTTAAAAAATAATAGTGAGGTACTAAAAGTGAAGAGGATTTCGCGCGTCCAATTTGTCAACATATAATTTTTCTACGCTTTATACAACTTTGGCTGCTTATGTGATCAAAAAGAAACTTACAGACTTAACTGAATACGTTTCAAAAGGAAGGCTCTCCTTGTCTTGTTTGCAATGATAGGAATGCATTTTGTTTACTTCTGATGACCAGAAACGGTTTGGCCTTGTCTAAATGTATATGACGCATTATCCTACCTTTAAGATAACATTTTTATTAGTTGTGGCACTTACTTACATAAACAAATTGTGGGAGTTCCGATGGGTACTTATTGTACTCCTCTTTGTTTTTGTTATGAAAGAGATTTTGTGCTGTCTCTTTCTGATGCTACAAAAGCTGATATTATTGAAGCTTTTAACACAACTACTAGATATTTAGACAGCCTTTTGAATATCGTCAACCCTTACTTTGAAGGAACGGTCACTAAAAATTATCCTACTGAACTGCAGTTAAACAAAACTAATACTACTGATACTGAAGCCCCATTTTTCGATTCGTATTCGTCAAGTTCAAACGGTTTTGTTTCATCCAAAATTTATGACAAACGCATTGATTTTGATTATGACATTGCTAATTTGCTGTATTTGGAAGGCGACGTTCTTCGTGACTTTTCTTATGATGTTTATAAGGTTTGCAAGCGTGTTTACTCATTTGTATGATTTTAATGCTCGTAACAAATTGATCACTGCCAAACTTACCAAACAGGGGTCTTGGTATCATAAACTTCAGAAAGTTTTTTCCAAAGTTTTATCTTCGACACCATAAATTGGTTGCTAATCATGACACCAGACTAAAATGCTTCTGCTCTAGGACCTGTCAGAATCGCATTTTTATGGTAACTAAGTGTATAAGTTTCGAAAAAGTGCAGGTAAGCCTAATGTTTTTATCAGTTTAGTAAAAATGTCGCATATTATAAAAAACGAAAGGGTATAACATTGATGTCATAAAACAGTCTGCTTGCTTAGCGGTTGCCCCAATCAGGGTTGGCCACTTTAAATACCTCTTTAATTGCACGGCGGTGGGTCGTGGTTCAGACTATGACTTAAAAATATTCGTTCGATGGTCTTAGTCGGAATATTTCATGTCTGTTTCTCGGCCCGGGGGGTGTGGGGGGGAGGGGGTCAACTGATGGTTTTCTTTTGCTCCAGCATTCCAGTGGTGTTATTTGCTATGGATGAGTTAGGAGAACTGATGCATTCAGTTCCACATCGTTCTCAACATGAAAGGGAAACAAAATAGACAAACAGAACACACACTGAGCAAATATATGTTTTACCACTATGGAAACTGAGGGGAGGGTTGGAATCCCATAAAGCTAGCTTAAGCCTTCAATAATTTATTATTGGCCGTTCGAAGGCGGTACTGTGATTGTAAATCTTTTTGTTTAATGTTCTGTTTCACTTACAAATGTTTTTTTTTTTTTTCTTTTAACAATTATGTAAGTTTTAGTTATGTTAACAGCCACCTTTTTTGAAAAGGGTTGACAACTCTGCTTGACATCTTTTTCTTTCTTTCTTTTTTTTTTTTTTTTTTTTTTTTTATTTTGTTTAATTCTGTTTGTCTATTTTTCCCTTTCATGTTGAGAACTTGATGTGGAACTGAATGTATCAGTTCTTGAGCTCACTTATATATTTGTTCACCTTTGGACAAGTATGGTAAAGTTTTAAAGTGCCTCAATATTTAGTGTAAATATAATATTGTTGTACCTGTTTAAAATGACATAAATGAATGAAAACCACACACAATCGTTAACAAATATATTCTAAAAACAACACAGACTAATACGTGGAATTCTCATATTTAACACTGAACTGTCAATATTCCCCGTATGAATTAATGGTCAAAAAACATTCTTGAATTAATATAAATAAACAGATGAATGTATACTGGCCATTATAGGCTGATCATATTGCATGAGTATAGCTTTACTATATAAACATGTAATACCGGGACATGTGATACTTGCTCTTTTACATTGAGTGAGGAATTTACTACAATCTATGCATAAAGTGTACAACAAGACAAAATATTTAGACGTAAACGTCTAAGTATCGGCGCAAATTTTGTTCATGTTTACATAGAGATATGGGAAAAAGTATACTAAAGTTTAATAAATTTTCAGTGTAACAGGTAAAATCGAACAACAATGTGATTCTTTAACTTTCGCTACTACAAGCGATAATAATAGGCTTTTGCAAACAGCATAGATCCAGATGAGACGGCTCATATGAGCCGTCTCATCTGGATCTAGGCTGTTGTGATATTCAGTCTTTCAACTTTATATATAAATTTCTTTTCAAGCGACAGTTTGTTAAAAAAGAAAAGCAAACGACTAATGTCGTCTGAAATTTGGCACCGAAAGAGTTAATGTTTACTTTTATTAAGCTTTATGAAGTTTCTTGATTAAAATGAAAATAAAATAGGCATTAATCTGCTTACATGTATAACACAGTTTGTTTTAAGATTTTTTTTTATATTTGCCGGGATAGCTACAAACCGACGTCTCGGCAAATATAAAACTTCCTCAGTGAGCTAATCGAATAGTCTACCTTATATAAAAATCCAAAGCTATATTAAGAGACCGGCGCGATTCGTATGGACGTATTCGTATGAATATTTAACGTAAATGTCATTTTGAAGCAACAAGTCAGTCTGGTCGATCTATACCTTGCATCCAGAATACTGAAATTTTAATGTTAACCCTTATCATGCTGAATAAATTAAGATGCCCCGCCCATTTCTAATTGTCAGCCAATCAGATTTCTTAATCCAGATTGCTGATATAAATTCACATACTGAATGACAAACAGTGCAGATCGAGATCAATTGGCTTCTTCAGAAGTCAACTGATCTGGATCTACACTGTTTGCAAAGGCAGGGTATATCCTGGTTCAGTAGGACAAGAGTTAAACACAGGAATACCATGCTACGTCATGGTCGTTAAACAACTCTTTATACTCGAAATGTATTTTTTTCTGTGCGTAAAACTACTACATATTTAGTGGCTAAATGGACGGACAATAGAACTTACAATCATGACTTTTTCAAACATGTTAACCAAACTTCTTTTACTCCCTGGTGATACACTACCCTGCACGATGTGCGCAATATAAAGCAAACGTTAACGACCCTGATAAGACGTTGTACACTATATTCATATTATTATAGTCAAGATACTGATTTACCTAAATTTTCTATTTATCTTATTTTAGCCCTCAGTGCAGTTGCATTTTGGGCTACAGGTTATGCCATTTCAAGATCAGATGGTAACATGATGTTGGGATTCAACGACTGGTTTGCGCATGACACGACTGCTAGTTTGTCCGTAGACTGGTACCTATATTTCAGTTTAGCACTTACCACTGTTAACATTGCAAGTTCAGGAGGACTAGAGAGATGCCCACTGTGGGTTACTGCTATTATAACTTTGGTTCTCTCAGGTAGGAATTCTAGTCGGATGGTTTACATTAAATCATGCCGGTTAATATTTTCATTGTAAATATACTTGAGCCGGGCAACAGCATTTCCTAAAAGATTCTACCATTACGAAAACAAGCCTATTCAAATAAATTGGAAAATTTACCAGCAAAATATGACAAATTTCAGATAACAAATCTAATATTTTTATGTCTGCTAAAACATAGATTGTGGGTACTCGTTAGAACCGCCTCGCCGAGGCGGTTCTAACAAGTACCACGATCTATGTTTTGAGCAGAGATATAAAAAATAATGGTTACCCTTGTAAACCCCAGTTTTACTATATAAAAGTGGGGTTTAAGGGGGGTCAAAATTACATAGGCGTGTTTTCGTGATGGTACATATACGCCCAGCAAATACTCAGATTAGCCAGAGCATCCACGCAGGCTAATCAGAGTCTTTGCAATCAACCTGAAGACGCTTTTGATCTTGGCTACTACAGACTTATTGTGACGACTGATCAGACTGTAAAAAGTGACAGGATGCGCAGGCTGGAATGAGTCTTCGCCTGACACACATGCACTTTTGTAAGAAATGGCACGTCCTGCTCATATATTTGGTTAAATGAAGGTCATTATTATAAGTACAGTTAATAAGAGAATAAACAGCATAACACTCCAATCCGGCAACAGCAAGCTGTACAGGTAGGATCTAAATTGAGAAATCAGAACATTAATATTTTAAGAGGGAAAAGAAATACGTTAAATTTAATAGTCTTACGTTACATAGGGACAAATGCATTTTAGCAAAACCATAGTTTCTGTCAGTGATGTCACTAATGTGTTACATGCCAGGTGTAACGAGAAAAAAAAAAGAAGCACCAGCGAAAAAAAAATAATTTGTGGAAAAAAAAAGAAAGAAAAGAAACACCAGCGACAAGCTCACCATATTATTAGCTTAATTATCTGATAAACGTACATCAATACATAACTTGTAGCATTTGTCAAATCAAAATGTAAGACACTATACTTTGTTTGTTCAGATTACACCCCCACACCACTATTCCCCAACACACACGAGGAAATATTCTATCATGTCTTTAAATAATGAAATGCACAGTTTATACTCCTAAAGAATAGAGTCTCTGCACTGAATACAAAATGATCTTAAATTATTTACTCTAAAATTAAATTTACAGCCAAAAATTGGTCTGAATTTGTGTAGCAAAGTGATTTATTTATTTATTTATTATATTTCTTTGCTGGTGTTTTACGATTTCTCATGACAATATTGTAAAAATTCAGAAAGTTTGAAAAAGTGAACCTTGGAAACCTGACTCCAGATCATCTATTCTATAACGATGTCTAAACAATTTACAAAAACTATAAGCAACAATTTTATTATGAGGAAATGAAAATGTTCGATTTCTTTTTCTAAAAGCAACGAATAACATAAAACTTTTTTGTGTATAGCTAGTTACGATAATACGTTTTTATTGTCATGACAAAAGTAGGCGAACTCGCTTCTTTTGTAAATAGCGCCAGGCAAGAACTACACTGAAATATGTCGAATGCAGAGTAGAGTAAATACGACATGCCAACAATTACTGATTTTGTATTTCACAGGTATTGTGCATCCTCTTACGGTACATTGGGGATGGCACCATAGCAGCTGGATGTTGCTGCATACCTTTGGACTGGGCGTTCAATATCGGGTAAAGTATTGTTAAAACTATGTTAACCGCAATGTCAGAAAACGTACATTCGCATTTGCACAATCTGATCATAATCTTCACTTGACGCAGTTTCGGTAGCCAAGGCTGCCATCACGAAAATATTCCTATGTAATGTTGACTTCCTTAAGCCCCACTTTTATATAGTAAAACTGGGGTTTACAGGGGTATACATTATTTTTCTTATTTCTGATCAGAAACATAGATTGTGGGTACCCGCTGAGGCGGTTCTAACGAATACTCACAATCTATGTTTTAAGCAGAAGTATGAAAAATATCAGATTTTTATCTATTTTTTTTTTCTTTTTTTGGTGATAAAGTTTTCAATATATTTGAATAGGCTTGTTTTCGTAATGGATTGTCCTTCATTCGGAAAAGGAATACTCTGATCAGACTGTGCGGATGCGAAGACAATTTTGAGTACTCACTGGGCGCACCTATATGGACGTATGTTTTCCCTTGTTGCAGCTCATATATAAAATGTGCCAGTGCACAAAAAAAAACACAATAAGATCCATGTGACCATCAAAGACTCAGATCAGCCTGTACAGCCACACAGTTCGGCAAGGGTTCTCGTTTAACCCTCTTTGGATAGCCCGGAAGCTGTAGAAACATGCGGCTGGCGAATACTCTGATCAGACTGCGCGGATGTGCAGTCTGATCAGAATCTTTGCTGGTCGCACAAGTCTTATTGAAGGTTTTCTCGTGCGCTGGCTCAAATGTATGTTTCACTAAACAAGATCATAAATGCTATATTTTCCTACGATTAAACATATATGCGTGCAAACGAAATTTGATCATTATAATATATACGCCAGTAGTGTAATTTGGCGTAATTGCTGCCAAACATTTTTGACAGATCACCACCGATTTAAATACTCAAGCGTCCCCTCAGCGTTGATTTCATTTGGTAGTCAAATATATATGATATTAAAACCTGTCTTCAGGGATCTAGGAAGAGCACAGACTCAGAGTGGACTGCCTATCCACAGTATTTACAGAATATGCTAAGTTTGACACTGCTTTTAGAACCAGTTATTATTTTAGGGGACTGGGCACACTGAATGCATTTTATATTTTTTTACAAGCGATACAGCATTTAGAAGTTTCCTGTTTGTTTTCGGCACACCAAGCCTCTTCTGAAAGGAAGGTCGAATCTGAAAGGAAAACTTTTGCTATCCTTGGGGTCAATTGTATTATTTGTTAAAGGTAGATGGGTTTTGTTTATTATTATTATTATTATTATTATTATTATTATTTTTCATAAGCAAATCAAAATGAGATTCTTGTATCCATTTCCTTTTAAAGCGAGTTTGCATGCCCTGGCCAGATTGTCTGGGCATGTGCACCTCACTATATCTGACATAGGTGTTGTCATGAAGATGTCCTTTCATCTATTTGGGCGCTCTGTTTTCATACCATATTACCGTGCGCATATATTTAACTTCGAAATATTTCGTTAGAAGTAATAGTAAACATACATACAACAAAAATCTAAAAGGCTGCCTTGGTAAACAAAGAACGCACTCAGGAAAGAAAAGTAGAGACTCGGTTTTATGAAGTTGCTTCATATGCAACAATGTTAGTTGCGAGGCTGCATACGCCCTCTAGTCAGTCGACGACTGAATGTGAAACAGCTAAGTTGTACTTTAAATACTTCGACAGACATGTCTGAGAAAATACCGTAGGCCCATATCAGAAGATACATAATGCGGCATCTGAACAAGGTTTACACTGTGTACCACAGCCATAGATTCAGAAGGTAAGGCACATCTGCAGGTAGACAAGATGACCTTGCTCAAAATGTAGGACAGTTATGAAGAGGCATTGTTGTATCCGAACATTCGTCTAAGTCTGGTAGAGAAGGCACACTTTTCAGTATATATAGACGGCGACCATGAAACGTGTAACTGAGCAGATGAATGTATTGTTTCAGGATGTTGGTGGAAGCGGTCCAATTCATGCTGTAGGTGGCGCAGCTGCTCTTGTCATGAGCATTGTTCTCAAGTCACGTGAACAGAAAATGCGGCAAATGGGAGCAAAGTACATTATAAATGACATCAATGGTCATTCCGTCCCGGTAAATGTTATTTTAAAAACACGACTTGTATGCACGTACATTCATTAACAGGATGGGATTACATTTACAAATTAAATGGATCAAGGTCAAGACAAAACTCACCATCCACAGAACAGTCTGTGCACATAGACAATCTGATCACAGAATCGAAATGTTCGAAAAAGTCCAGCTATTATGATGAAATGCATTTACACCATATGGTTTCGGTACCCATATTTGAATATGCCTTGTCTCTTTTATGATTAACACATTTTTGACTGAATAAAGTCCTCCCAAGCCCCACTATCCCACACACAAGCACTATATACTGGAAGAGTCGAATTTTAGTTTTAGATATGCCTAGCTTTGTAATTTGGATATTCGTACAGATAAAATGGCTAAACATTTTGTAAACTGTGGCGTTTGACTTCTATCTGCACTATTTGCTTATTACCGTTTTGGGGCTCTCCAGACTAAAATGGGTTAAGGACCTTCAAAATGAACTTTTGCAAACACCACAGAGCAAACCAGACCCTGTAAAAACAAAGATCTGCATAGTCATTGTCTGTGATAAGGCACAGTGCATGTCGCCGTTATACTTTATGTTAAGCTGTAAGCAAATGAGGAAATGCTTCAGTGTATACATATATAAAACGACACGTCTAAATACGCATAGTACACAGACAATTACCTAAGGGAACTTGTTAGCCGGCCTCGGTGGCTCAGTTGGATGCGCCGTCCGACTGGAGACCAGGAGGTCGCGGGTTCAACCCCCGCCGAGGTCGGCAACATTCTTTCGTGGAGATTGATCATGAAATATTTTCTACGGTCATTCTCTCCCTTCCGCTGATTCAAGAAGGGCAGTTGTCAGTTTCTGGCGAAAGAATGTGCACAATACTGGTTAACCGCTTAGAGGACTAAGCCTGCCCAGTAAACGTGTGGTTAGGTAAACTGACCGCGCTCGACATGACCCCATTGGGTTGACTGAGCCGTAAAACCTCAACACACACACAAAAAAAAAAAAAAAAAAAAAAAAAAAAGGGAACTTGTTCTAGAAAGTGAATGCTGAAATTCAAAACAATATCTTCGTTACCTGTCGCCTCAGAGTTTTTGATTTCTTATAATCTGCTTAATATACCAGAAATGTGCACTAATGGTGCATGTTTTAATACTAGTGTCACTATGAAGGAGAAGGAGTTTAATGCCCCTTATTGTTACATGTATTGCTTGGAACAACTTAAACGGCTATTCTAAAACATGTCACCAGAGCTCTTTTTATTTGACATATGAGATATAAAAGTAGGTGTATATGGAATACGGCGGCTTAAAAACTTACTCTTTAGCATTAAATGTTTAGTGTCTTGACCAAATATCTAAGATTAAATCGCCCGTATGAATGTTTTGATGAGCATGCATTTAAAAACGCATATTTACGCCTAGTTAAGAAGTTATAAAATTAGTGATACATTCGTTACTACCCTATTCGTCTTCTGTAGCCTACTCACGAATGCATTAAAAGGCCAAACTTTCTGAAAGACGTTACAACATAAATGACGCACAAATCAAACCTTCGGAAGTCCTTCCACCACGTGTTCAGCCCGCAATGCCACGATTTTTAGACAGCAAAAGAGTGTAAATTTATCGGTCTTATTTTGCAAATACCTTTTCATCTTTTTAATGAGACATTCTATGAAATATTTACTTATTTTGAATTAACACATATATTGGGCCTTTACAAGTATGTAAAAAGGTGTTAAAATTGCTGTTAATTTTACAAAGTGAAGGTCTTGGCTGATACCTTCGTTACCATGCGGTAACGAAGGTATTACAATAGACAATTGTGTTTCAGTGTATGTCTACATTTAATCTTTGGTTTACTCATTTCAAATTTACTGTCCTGTAAAAAATAAGCTCTGTAATTAATGTAGTACAATAATTTCAATGAGATAAAAGCACTATATTACTGCTGAAATGCTATCATGAAACAATTATCTGATATTTGAATAGTCTCTGATATAGTACTACTCAGCCGCAAATCTTTTCAACCTGAAAAAAACCGTACAAACCCTTGTGTCAAGTTTGACAATGCTAAGCTAACTTTACAGACCACAACGTTTCTAGCGAATAAAGGTGCACAATACTGGTTAACCGCTTAGAGGACTAAGCCTGCCCAGTAAAAGTGTGCTTAGATAAACTGACCGCACTCGACATGACCCCATTGGGATGACGTAAAACCTCAACTCAAAATAACAAACAGACGACAACTACTATATTGTCTGCTCGTTTGTAGCATATTTCTATGTAATGTACTGGTAACAAAGGTATCATACTCATACTTCCATTACCTTTAATTCGATCAACACATTTGAATTTCCAATATAATTTTGTTTTTAAAAACTGTTTTATCATAATGCATTTTAGCAAATAAATTATTTTCAGTATGTGTCACATTTCAAGTTTCAAATTCGTTTTCCATGCACAGACCGGTAAAAGATACTTGATACTTTCAATACCATGAAAATTGTATTTACTGACAATATGGTTTGAGACTGGTGTCACTGAAGGCCGGAAGGTACTTTAAGCTAATCAGAAACATCAAAATAAGACGCAGAGAAATTTGTGGTCTTCCCTTGATAGATTTTAAAGAATGACATTTTCGTTTCTATTGGCTAGGTATTTTGTAAATGTGTGATAATCTCGATCATATATTTCTTGTTCTACTTCAGAGATACTGAAAACAAAACGTTGCGGACCTCGTGCATGGTACATATGAGTGTTAAATATGGCAAATACATTGTATAGAAAACATGATACTTTCGTTATAATGGCATAACATATGATCAGAATGTCTAATTTTGGAAGTTAAGATTTGTATATACATAAGCAGTTTGTATTTAATGTTAATGAAGTTCGGAAATAAATCATGTTTGTTTACAATATGTTAGAAGTGTGTTGTTATAGTTTCAGTGTACAGTATAGTTTTTTCATTACTTTCCACATATTTCTTTTTGTTTTTAAAAAGGCAGTAATATATTCAATGTGTGAAGCACAGTAAGTAATCTTTCTATATATATATATATATATATATATATATATATATATATATATATATATAACATAGCAAAACCGACTTTTCGCAAGATTTTTTCTGTGAAAATAGAAAGCAGTGTATTTCCTTTGAATAATGATACCTTCGTTACTTTGTACAAAGCTTATGGCTATTTTCAAACAGTTGCAAAATACATTCAAAGCAAATAATTTTCCTGAATTTAACTTTCTTTAAGAAGAGAAACGCACAGTGTGCCGTACTTCAAGTTCTCTTTCTTTTATGACGATAGAAACATTTCTTTTCTGAAAGACTAACGAATTTTGGTAAAGCAATGAAAAATAAGCCAGTAAGTTCATGGCTATAAATTCATGCAAGGTGACTTGTTCTATCAAATATTTGTTCAAATGATTCAATATAGACATAGACTATCGGTGTTTGAGGAAATATGCTGTCCACAGAACGTCCTAAGAATCTTAATACTCGCTTACGGCAGGGGTACCTAGTACAAAATGTTTGAATTTACTGATATCGGTGTTAAGGGTGGTGCTATAGAAATAAATCTCCTGAAGAAGTGATAGAACAATTAATTTTCTTTAAAGACAATTTTCGTCATTTTTTGGTGGCAAAAGCGACTTATTACTGAGAATTACTGTGCACCGTTAAAAGCATTTTCATTTTAGAAAACCTTTCCTATCAATTAACAATGATTTAGCATAGGATCAATTACAGAAAAAAAAAAAAAAAAAAAAACAGACATAAACGGATTAGTGTAGAGTTTTTCTGCAGTTATCTTTACGAATCCTTAATGCAGCCTTCATCGTAGACATTTAACAGCATTAAAACATGCTTTGGAAACGGGAAACAGTAACAGAAGATTTGTAGGATTAGTAGACATGTTACCAACTTGCGTGCCGGCGCAGTGTGATACCCTCTTTTCTTTTCTAACATGGTGCCTAATAATAGTCAAATGTTTTGCCACAAGTTCGTACTTAAATAATAAATGACAAAGTTCAATTTTACACCAGAAAATTTTCTCGGTCCGACAGATTATACCACAAAATATCAAAAATAAAATGTGGCATGTTTTGTTTCGCATGGTCTTTTTTCTCTGTTACAAACTTCTTGACAAATGCACTTTTAATTTGCACGTGTGAAGAAAACCTTACTTCTATCAACCTTCTTCACTGAATACATCTGCCTTAATCTGCTTTATTACAAAATACTTTCTTTTTTTCCTTATATTTAATGAATATTCCAAGGGTAAATAGCTCTAAATAACTATCGTAGTAGAAAATGTTAGATAGTTCATGCATCTTATATGTACCCACAGCATATGTTTTGATGGAGCAACGAGAAAATATCGATATTTGTGGTTAACAAAACACCTTTCTTACAATGGTGGAGATTATGGAGTATACATTTCACATTGGGGGTGTTAATGAAACCTAATATTCTATAATCAGTCAACGTGAAGACAGTGGCGCAAGACGATCATGGCCATTTGTCCACGTTTACTTCAAGAATTCATTTTACATGGCTTTGCTGAAATAGTCTGATCGAAAACGCGAATGTAATGTAGAGTGAATTTTTCTTTTCGGATCCCCCTATGTCGCATAATTTATTAGAGCTGCAAGGGAACTTAGATTAGCAACAGGAAGTATTGAATAAAACATCAGATAAAGACGTCTAGGAGAGTTGTATCATACAAAACATGCCATTCAAAGTGAATACTTGAATGAAAGTATTGAATAAATTGTATGAATTTATTCCAAGTCGGAAATAAATTAAAGATTACATTCATAGCAGGAAAACTAAACTGTTCCGATCAAGAGAGGTATAAACTTACGTGATGGCGGCATTCGTGGTCTAGTGTTCATGTCATTTTCTCCAATCACACGGGCTTTTACGGAAGTGATTCTTTCCCAGAAATAAACGTTTCAAAACATTCTAGTCAACTGTGAAGATATATTTGTTGTAAAACATTTACCTATTTCTATCCTTACATGTACATACGACTTAAAAGGATTTGGTATAAACTTCAACATGGTAATTGAGGGTACCGCTGAGGGGTAAAGAGTGATCATGAATCAGTTACCTGACATGTAATCATACCTCTTTAATCCTTGTCCTGCTGAACCCGGATGTGCCCTGCCTTTGCAAACAGTGGAGATCCGGATCAATTGGCTTCTGAAGAAGCCCACTGATCTGGATCTGCACTGCTTGCCATTCAGTATGTGAATTTATATCAACAACCTTGATCAAGGAATCTGATTGGCGGACAGTTGGAAGTAGGCGTGGTATCTTTCCACCACGGAAGACCCCTTTGAAAAGGGTCTACTCTATAAGAAAAAAAAAAAAAAAATGCTCCAAAGTAGAGCAAAGTTTGCCCTATTTTAAAAGACTCCTTTTCAGTTGGGAAAACATTTCTGGTGAATTGTGTCAAGGTTGTCTCACCTGAAAGACCAGGCTATCTAGCGCAGTCAGTCGCGCGTCTGTTTGTAGATCCAGGGATCGCAAGTTCGAATCCCAGCAGCCCAGCTACGTACATTTCGTGAAAATTAGCCGGCTTCCGCGGCTTAGTCGGATGCGGGTCCAGTCCCCGCCGGGTTCGGCAACATATTTCGTCGAGATTCTTCATGAAATATTTTATTTGTTGACGGTCATTCGCTCCCTTCCGCTGATTCAAGATTGGCAGTTTCTGGCGAATGAATGTGCAAAAATATTGGCTAACAACTTAGAGAACTAAGCCTGCCCAGGAAACGTGTAGTTAGGTGAACTGACCGGCTCGTCATGGCCCTAATGGGTCGACTAGGTCTTAAAACCTCGGTCAACTTAGTCAGTCGTGGAAAGTGATCATGTTATCATTTCTACGTTCATTCACCCATTATGCTGATTCAAGAAGGCCAGTTATCAGTTACTGCCGAAATTATAGTACAATATAGTAAATTATAGCACAAGTACGGTTAATTGCTAAGAGAATCGAGCTAGACCCAGGCAAAAGTGTGAGCAGGTTAACTGACCGTATCGACATAACCTTAACAGTATTGACTGGGCTGTAAAACACCAACTCCAATTCCAACTCGCTTGAGAGAGTATTATTTCCCCTTGTTGTTTTCACATCTGTTGTCATTGCTCAGGAAAAAAACAACAACGAAAAACATACGAATATTATATGGCAGACAAACTCACGTTTGATTATAAAGCTATAAAGATTAGTTATAATATGTTAATTGTATTCTAAAATATGGATTTGTTCTTGATATATAGAATCAGTACGATTACCGGATCTGAAATTAACACATTACAATTACATTTGGTCAGGTTAACAATATTTCTACCCAACAATACCTAATTTATAACAGAAAGCGACTCGGTACGCTGTATAGCTACTACTGTTGGAGCAGAGAATGCTATCAGGATTAATATGGTATGTAGTAATAACCGCCTGTTTTGTGTTTTCATCGCGGTAATCTAATTAGCTTTGCTGTTTGCATATGAATACACGTACTTAGCACTTTTGTTTTGCATGATGCATTTCATCAACTAGTTTCAATAGGGCTCACACACAACGAGCAAGTCAGCTAAGCCAACCAAGGATCTAACTATACAAGCTTAGGGATGTCCTAAAGCTAATCCGGTCGTGGGTAAATGAGAGAGAATACACTGTTAAATCTTTTTCAAAGCCCATGCTGAGGCTTGCAGTTTGTTACACTATACTGGTTCGTCTTGCTGGATCTCTGCAGTGGCGGCGTATACACTGGAAAGTCCACTCATCATTACGAAAACACGCCTATTCAAATATACTGAAAATTTCACCACCAAAAAACTGAAAAGTTTTCAGATAAAAATTCTAATATTTTTTTCATATTTCTGCTCAAAACATAGATTGTGGGTACTCGTTAGAACCGCCTCGGCGAGGCGGTTCTGACGAGTACCCACAATCTATGTTTTTGAGCAGAAATAAGAAAAATAATGTATACCCCTGTAAACCCCAGTTTACTATATAAAAGTGGGGTTTAAGGGGGTCAAAATTATATAGGTATGTTTTCGTGATGTTATTGTATCTCATATTTGCAGATGGAAATTCTTGGAGGCTACCTGATAACCATATGTGTTCTAACAACGAATGTTTTGCGCGGTGTATCAACGTATCTTGGGGCTGATCCGACGGCTGAGATTAGTCGAGGGTTGATGAATTCTGTGATTTCGTCAGCTGTCAGCTGTTTGACAACACTTCTGCTGTCTACCCTGATGAAACAATTGATGGTATAGTTTCGCACTTTTGTATAGCAATCAGAAACATTATGGTGTATTTGTATATGTTTAAATAAGCTTGGTAAACAACGATCTGTGCAGAACCTTACTTAGGGGCGGCTGGATCTGTGTCTACAATCTTTACTCCAGTATGGCTGTCGCGGGGGGCAGTACATAAAGATACAATTTGTATAGCAAACAGTACAATTCAAACTGTTCTCAGCACCAATACCGAAATATTTTGAGCACCAATACGTTTTAAGTGACGGATATTTATTGATATTTAATCGCAGTTGTTCAAGGGTCAGGTCAACTTTCAAGCATAATCGGTTCATGAAACTCTCAGACAGAAAAGTAGAATGAACGAGGAACGTTTATCGCATAAATGTATGAGGACATAATAATTTTAACAAGTTTACAGCCTCGCCTTAATAATCTGTGACATGTTGTTTTTAAATAATATCATTGTTGTTTTTATGCCCTCACCATTCGAAGAATGGTAGAAAGAAAATATAGTGTTACCCCTGTCCGTCCGTTCGTCTCCGTCCGCATCCGGCGTTAGCAATTAGCGTTTATGTTTTTAGGCGGGGGCATCCGTGACATTTGGACACCTTTCTAGCTTTTTTAAGCCCCGCCATTCGAAGAATGGTGGAAAGGGCATATATTTCTCCCCCCGTCCGTCCGTTCGTCTCAGTCCGCGTCCGGCGTTAGCAATTTGCATTTAAGTTTTTTTTCAGGCGGGGGCACAGCCTTTGGACACATTTCTAGTTTTCAATGGAAACACCTGATTATTCGCATCAAACGGGTAACATTTCAGGGTTTCCATAAAATTGATAAGGGGTGTATGCATTTTTGCTATTTTCATTGAATATTAACCATATTTGGGATTGTGATACAACGATTCCATTTAAATGTTCGGTTTGGAGAGAAGAGAATCCTTTGACATTTTGTGTCACAATCGACTATATCTTTATATGCCGGGTAATTTTGCATGCTTTTTTTCTCGTCTGTGGATTGTTTTTGAATTAACTTTAAAAAAAAATCTGTCATGAATACCATCAGAGTGTCAAACAGTTCGGATCCAGATTAGGCCCGACGTTGTTTTCAGCAGACGACCAAAGTCGCCACTAGCGGGAAAAGAGTTAAGAAATTCGGGTGTTTGTCCATTTAGTGTTTTGTCACGATGGAAAGACCCTATTCGTCAATCACTAGACATGTTCACTACCACATGTCAGGGTTATATACAGCTAACTCACTGGTGAAGTGATTTTCACATTTATATTTATGTTTTGTTAATTTACGAGTACTTTCTTTGATGGGTTTCTTCAAATGCTTCTACACAAGACTTTTGTTTTAATCACAAGTCAACAAAAAATGTTCTTTATCAAACATCATGCATGACAAAGTATAAGTTTTCGGACAAGTGTGATATAGAGGTAATGTGTCCAAATAATTATAGTATGTTCGGTAACCTGGTCGT
This sequence comes from Anodontia alba, assembly GCA_964016985.1. NCBI lineage: Eukaryota > Metazoa > Mollusca > Bivalvia > Lucinida > Lucinidae > Anodontia > Anodontia alba. Next base: position 28,770,824 of record OZ024834.1, read on the forward strand.
GCAGTCTGAATAGGGAGGCATCTCATTTAGTACCAAACGTGTAGCAGACACAGGAGTAAAGCAACTTTAATTGGTAAAACATATACGGATTGGAAACAAAGTATGTTGAAAGGGGATTGCAGGTGAAAAACAACAAAATCTCAACCATTTCAGCATTAACCAAAAAGCACTAATCACAATTACTGCGGACGACATTCTAGTTTTGGTTGTATCTTACAGACGATTCACATGAAATGTCAAGTCTTACTTGCTCTGAAAAATAAAAACTAAATGAGAATGTCGTCTGCTGTAAGTCACGGAGTCCAGCATGTCCACTCTTCGTCGTCTGGCCTGTCAGTACACTGAGTGCATGAACAATGGAGAATGCACATATATTGGCGAAAGAAGACACTAAAGAGACAGTACAACACAGGTTTATTATACTCTTCACTGATCGTACACGAAATGTCCTAAGTATTCGGATCAAAGACCTGAGCAAATAGGTTGACCCAGGTCAGACGCTCTGAGTCCACCCTGCTAGCAACTAATCCAGTAGATTTGTCGACAGATCAAACAGGAGTGAAATGGATATTCCCACATTTTTGAAGAAAGACATGCACTTAAAAGTACATATAGAACTTGTCACGCAAAATCATGCCTTTGCACATTCACACAGCCTTATTAAACTATTTTCTTCGGTGTGATACATTACGAAAGCACGTCTATTCAAATATATTGAAAAGCTTACAAACAAAAAATGAAAACTTTCAGATAAAAGTTCTAATATTTTTTCATTTTTCTGCTCAAAACATAGATTGTGGGTACTAGTTAGAACCGCCTCGGCGAGGCGGTTCTAACGAGTACCCACAATCTATGTTTTTGAGCAGAAATAAGAAAAATAATGTATATCCCTGTAAACCCCAGCTTTACTATATAAAAGTGGGGCTTAATGGGGTCAAAATTACATAGGCATGTTTTCGTGATGATTTGTATACTAACGATACTTACAGAAGGTGCTAAACTGACTGTGGATCTTCGCAGGCAAAGCTAGGATTCCCGCTATTCATGTCCATTTATACGTGACAACGCTATATAATCGTGCGCTAGATAAATTTTCCGCAACATGAATTACCGTATTTATCCTAAGTATTTTTTATTTATTTTTTTGGTATTGTAAAACAACAGCAAACACAACTAACTTTATTTTATTCCATCGTATTTACCCTAAAAATTCGAATAGACAGGTGCAAGCAAGCAATGTAAACCCAGGTCAGACGCCGCAGAACGCGGCGTCTGATCTGGGTCTACACTGTTTGGTACTCATCTATTAGTTAATAGAGGAGCGATGGGCATGTAAAATAAAGAAAACTTAGGTTAACTACGGCACATAAACTATTATTATCTGCTGTTAAAGGCTCCATATTCCTCATAAATAGACATTTTATTATCCGAGAGAGGTTTAATAAATTGATATATAGTATTTATACAATCATAAAATGTGGCACCTGACAGCCTGTAAAATTTCAGTTAGTCTCTCATTCTTGAAATGAAATGAATTTTTATCGATAAAAATATATTTCATTTTAGGTTCAGTTCAAGAACGAGAGACTTACTGATATTTTACAGGCGGTCAGATGCCGTATATTATGATCGTATTAATGCTATATATCAATTATTAAAGCCTTTCTTGGATACAAAATGTCTTTTTTTCAACAATATGGAGCCTTTAAGGTTATATAAATTTTGCAGGGTCAGTGGAGATTCCATTGGATGATGTCAAGGATGATTATGAACAGTATACTCATGGGAGCGGTTAGTTATATATGCTTGTAACTTATTACCCTACGTAGTTTGACAGACAGACCTGAACAAACAGTGTAGACCAAGATCAGACGCCGCATAATGAGGCGTCTGATCTTGGTCTGTACTGTTTGTAATTCACCCTACAAGACGTTTAGACAAAAAAAAAAAAAAAAAAAAAAAACAGACAGAACAATGGATATGGTTCAATTTTAGAAACATTTTAGTTATGATTGAAGGTGTCCGAATACTAAGGAAAAATAAGGTAAATTACGGAAACGCACACTTAGTCACTTGAGCCGTTCAGGAGAAATGGCGTCTGCTGAACAAATGGGAACAGCCGGCCTTGGTGGCTCAGTTGGATGCGCACCCGACTGGTGATCAGGAGGTTGCGGATTCGACCTCCGCCGGGTCGGCAATATTCTTTCGTGGAGACCGATCATGAAATATATTATACGATCATTCTATCCCCCTCTGCTGATACAAGAAGGGCAGTTGTCAATCACAGGCGAAAAAATGTGTACAATACTGGTTAACATCTAAGAGGACTAAGCCTGTCCAATAAAAAGTGTGGCAAGGTAGACTGACCGCGCTCGACATGACCCCATTTGGTTGATTGGTCCGTAAAACCTTAACACAAACGAACAGATGGGAACAGTGTAGACCCAGCTTAACCGATGAATTTGCATTGTATGACAAGAACCGTTGTTATACATCTAGATACTATGGTGTCCAATGATTCTGAAGGCTTTTAGCGAAATCTTTGACAGAACTGCAGGATGCGTTTTCTGATCTGATCATCACGAAAACACGCCTATATAGTTTTGACCCCCTTAAACCCCACTTTTATATAGTAAAACTGGGGTTTACAGGGTTATACATTATTTTTCTTATTTCTGATCAAAACATAGATTGTGGGTCCTCGTTAGAACCGCCTCGACGAGGCGGTTCTAACGAGGACCCACAATCTATGTTTTGAGCAGAAATACGAAAAATATCAGAAATTTTTATCTGAAAAGTTTCATTTTTTGTTGGGAAAATTTTCAGTATATTTGAATAGGCATGTTTTCGTAATGTACTTCGCTGTCCGCATATACGCATGTTCACATGAAGTGGATTATTTGCATTCTTGTAAGCTTAACATAGAAATTGGATATAGAACGGAATAACAAAATGATCCTTAGTGCTAATGTGGTATGCAAGCATACAGACAAGCGTATATCCCTGGAGTCTAATCATGAACGTCTGGTTCGCGAAGTAGACGGGTTGTTTGGTTTTGTTTGATTTGGGCTTAATATCGCTTTCAACAATCTTTGTCATATCGCGACGGTGTCTGGATGTGTCAGGGAGCTCAGTGCTCACTTTTAGAGTGCTGCCTCACTAATATATTACACCCCAGACACTTTGACATAATATGCCACCTGGTCACATTATACTGACACTGAGCTGACCAGTTCTGGCTCTACTTTCTTAATGCTGAGCGCCAAGCGAAAGACCAGCTAGTACCAATTTTAAAGTCTTTAGTATGACCCGGCCGGGAATCGAGCCCGCAACCTCTCGGTCACAGGGTTGTGTGGTGCCTACGCTGCAGATGTACTAGTATTGTAATGCAAGATCTTGGTTCGTCATTCGACCAGGTTGAGTAAAAGTCCCACAAACTTAGAGGCAACGTCTCAACGTGCCTGAAATACTGTTGGCTTTAAGGTTAAGCCTTAACCCATTGTAGTCGGGAGACCCGTAATAGGTAGTTGGCAAACAGTGCAGATCCAGGTCAGACGCCGCAGAATGCTCAGTCTGATCAGGTTCTCCACTGTTTGCAAATAGTTTGGCTATTTTTGCCTAGGAATATCTAAATTACATAATCTGACATACATAAAATTGAAGTTGGAATCTCAATATATAGTATTGGAGTCTTTTCAGTATATAATTGGTTAATTCAACAACGCGTTTGATCAGGTCCTTCTTGGTTTGACGGTTCATTCTACACTATATCCACTTGTTTTACCAGCAAGCATGGAAACTTTGTTCAGTATGCATAAATACGCTGTCTGATACTCAGACCTTCGGGTATGTCGTAATGAAAATCTTCTTGCGCAAAAAGCAAATGGCAAAACCAGCCCTAGCGCCATTCTCCCTTTCCTCTCCGCTGATTCAAGAAGGGCAGTTGTCAGTCTCTGGCGAAAGAATGTGCACAAGTATTGGTTAACTGCTTAGAGGACTAAGCCTGCCCAGGAAAAACTATGGCTAGGTAAATTGACCGTGCTCGACATGACCCTAATAGGTTGACTGGGTGTACCTCAACACAAACAAACAATAAACCAGCTCCAGCACTTCAAGCCAATTGGTTGCGCTACATTATAACAGCAAACATTTACTGAGATAAGCCTAATATATAGGCTGGTCTGGGTCTTCGGTGTTCCTGTATGTGGCATTACTGTTCCGGGTTTTCCATTCGCAGAAGAGTTTATATTTTTTTAATATAGTTTTAGCACTATAACAGCAAAAGATGATGGGAAGGCCTCGGTGGCTCAGTTGGATGCGCTGTCCGACTTGAGACCAGGAGGTGGTGGGTTCAACCCCAGCCGAGGTCGGTAACATTCTTTCGTGGAGATTGATCATGAAATATTTTCTACGGTCATTCTCTCCCTTCCGCTGATTCAAGAAGGGCAGTTCTCAGTTTCTGACGAAAGAATGTGCACAATACTGGTTAACCGCTTAGAGGACTAAGCCTGCCCAGTAAACGTGTGGTTAGGTAAACTGACCGCGCTCGACATGACCCCATTGGGTTGACTAGGCCGTAAAACCTCAACACAAACAAACAAGATGATGGGAAATAGTTTGAAGATCACAACATTACGTGAAGTAACTCTTGATTTACTACAAAAGTATTCAACAATTTGTACAGTCCCTTTACCCTTGCAGTTTCTGTATTTAAATTATCAAAAAGCTGCTGGATGAGAAGCAAACATTGTAGACCCTGATCAGACTCCGACAAACGGGATATGTGATCAGAAACTACACTGTTTGTCACATATTGATTTGTTGCTTTTTGACAAATCAACAGCTAGTAACATACACTTATTAAAATTTTAGACCAAATATGATAGGAATTTAAGTCAAATGAATACATTTGGTAGCCGTACGGCGCTTTATTGCACAGGGCATTTCATTATCACTCGTCTCGAAATGACTTAAATAATGTTGAAAGGGACGTAAAACAAGAACTAATTGTCATCTCAGACTCCCCATAAAAAGGCGTCTACTCTAAAAGAATTTGCTCCTTAGCTGAGCAAATTCTTTCTGTTTTAGAGTAGATCACTTTCTGAAGGGAGAAATGAATTTTGATAGAGTTACATGTACCTCGCATGAAAGTATCATTTCAATAAAGGGTAATTACTATATCCAAGAGTAATTGACTATGCAGCAGTATTCATTAAAGCAATTTATTATAGCCATTATAATCAATTACCAATTTCCATGAAGGAAATGGTAAATAAATAATACAAGCCATTTATTTTGTATGTTAACATTATCAGTTCATTTTGAATAATGCAACGTGATTTGTAGTCACCTAACAGTCACAAGTAGCACGTAATTTAGCCATTTTTTAAGCTTCGTAATGTTTTTACATTCAGAATTATGAAAATTGTTGTATACTTTTCTTGCTTAGAACTACGTGTATTAAAGTACACATGGTAAATCTGTACTGTATATTCTGCCATACCTAAAACTAAATCCCAGCAGGCGCACAATATAGGGATCATACATGGTTTCTCAAGCAATAACATTTGCCGGGTCACGAGGAAGCTGTTTGAACAGGAGGCCGCCACGCCGAGTGTTCAAATATCTTTCGAGGGACCCGGCAAATGTAATTGCAATGAAATAACCATGGATGATCGTTGTTTTTGCAGAACTTACTTCCAACGGCAAATTGCGACGGAAACGCCCCAAAGCTCCATATAAACTCTTCAAATGCGACGGCAAACCGACATGGCGGCTAGTTCAGAATGTTGTTTACAATGACGCCAGTTGCTCAATGACCCTCTGACGTCATCATATACTTCTAAAATGCTACGTTCAGGGCGATAACGTTCTGTCGCTCAACGTAACGTAAACAAAGCCAGGCCCATCTTGTGATATCAACAGTTCAAAATCCATGTTCAAACAGCACATAAATTTCATGATTTGAACATGGGTTTGTTGTTTGAACACGGCTTCCAGTCCATTCAAGAATATCTTCAAACAGCTGTGTTCATAGGATTTTGTGCAATAACGTTGAATCAACGTCGATTCATTGCCATGACGTTGAATCAACGTTGTGTGCTCGCTGGATAGACTTACATTCCTGGATATCTTCTGTAGTATTTTACAGTACAGAAATACATGTATTAAATTCAATACATTGTTCGTATTCTTTGTATTCTGTAGATATGGGTATGTATCGTAATTGTTTAATACATTTTATTAATTGTTCCATTAAGACCAAAGGTCTAGATAATTTGTTTGAAAACGCACATATGGATAATGTCAAGTAAAATTAATTGCTTATGTTGACAGTTCAAAGACAGTTCTATCACGAAAATATACCTATATAATTTTGACCCCCTTAACCCCCATTTTTTTATAGTAAAACTTGGGTTTACAAGGGTATACATTATTTTTCTTATTTCTGCTCAAAACTTAGATTGTGGGTACTCATTAGAACCGCCTCGCCAAGACGGTTCTAACGAGTGCCTAAGATCTGTTTTGAGCAAAAATATAAAAAAATATCAAAGCTTCTTATCTGAATTTTTTTAGAGGTCAAATTTTCTATATATTTAAATAGGCTTGTTTTCGTAATATTTGTGTCGCGTCATTTGTTTGTTTTTCATCGTTTCTTCTTTTCTTGCCTCGGAAAGGCTGTGCCTTGCGATTGTGGTTTTTCTGGATTACTTCATTCATTATAACCACAGCATGCATAGTATGTCAAGAGGGTATATAGATTTTGTCTTTTCATGTCTTTGTCTGTCTTTCAATAAACATTTTTCAGTAAAACATTTCTCTAGAACTAATGGGCTTTGGATCTTAAATTATGGTACAAATGTTGGGTATGACCCGTTGTATCATGGGAAAGAAAACTGGCCTGCTACCTGCTCCTGCTTATTAGTCTATTTATTTGTCATTTTTCTGTCGAACATTTCTCTGGAACTCTGTACCTAGGATCTCGAAATTTAGTGTAAATATTTTGTATGACGCATTTGATTCTTTAATTTACTTGTCCATTTTGCTTGTTTTCCGTCAAACATAGAACAAGCATTACTGCACCTAGGTCCTTTTAATTTAATCCAAATCTCAGATATGACTGCCTGAATCTGCTTGTCATTTTGTTCGTTTTTTATTTTTACTTCCCAGTCTGTTTTTCCATTGTATAACATAAAAACTTTTTCTCAACGATATCCAGCTTCTGTAGAAGCTTGGGTCTTCAAACTTTGCCAACCCCTTGACAAAAAACCGAATAAATTGTGCAAAGAAAACCATTATGCTGAGTTTTACTTATCATCATTAGTATTATTATTATTATTATTTCTATTATTATTAATGTTTTGCCCTTCTTTCTCTCCAATGTGGTACATAGCTCAACATGACCCCATTGTGTGGACTGGGCCGTAAAACCTCAACACAAACACACTTATCACACTGCTTAGATGCGCATTCTGATCTGGGTTGGCCAGGGAGATGGGGCCGTGGTGTGCGTGTTTGTGTGTGTGTGTGTGTGTGTGTGTGTGTGTGTGAGGGGGGGGGGGTTGGGGTGATTGGGGTCATGCTTTGCGGTATGCTTGCTTAAGTTGCGGCTTACCTTAGGAAATAGGCCGGCCTTGGTGATTCAGTTGGATGCTCGTCCGACTTGTGATCAGGAGGCTGCGAGTTCGACTCCCGCCGGGGTCGGCAACATTCTCTTGTGGAGATTTGATCATGAATTATTTTCTACGGTCATTCTCTCCCGTCCGCTGATTCTTGTGAAAGAATGTGCACAATACTAGTTAACCGCTCAGAGGACTAGTCTTTCCCAGTAAAAGTGTGGTTAGGTAAAGTGGCCATGTTCGACATAACCCCACTGGGTTGACTGGGCCGAAAAACCTCAAACAAACAAACAAACAAAACCTAAGGAAATAGCAGAAACAACATACGTATTCGCATGTTAATATTGGTTTTCGGTAGGCACTTGTTCGAACAAGACCTCATAATCCCCGCATGTCGGCTCCAGTATCTTTACCTTTTTTTGTTTTAGGAACGTCATTTTACATCAAAAGTCATTCCACGCAGGTCGTGTAAAAACTGTTATATTCTCCTGGCCTGAACCGCTTCTTCCTTTAGTATTCGGACTGACAGAACGCGATGTCTGACAAACAGATTTAGATACATCTACAGTTATTCAGCTGAACACGTTGAAATTTTAGGGAAAGTATGTTAAAGGTGTCTGAACCATTACGTAAAGGCGTTATTGATAAGGGCGCGGATGTAGTACTGGTTAACCATTTAGAAGAGCTAAGCCGTCCCAGATAAAAGTGTGGTAATGTACCTGACCGCGTTTGACATTGCCCTAATGTGTTGACTCGGCCGTAAAACGTCAACACAAACCAACAAAAGGCAGTAGGCATGCACCCCACTCACAGATACCAAACTACACGCGCCATTCATCCAGTATAACTAAAGAAAATGAAGTGGTTGAAACTCCTAAAAACTACCGCCAATTTTGGCCATAAGTCTTACTTAAAAGTTTGACGACTGAAAAGACAAGACAAATGATTTCTAATTATGTTGTCTGAATCGAATCAGAGTAATGCGACTAGAGCAAACATATATTTTCTTTGAAGAGCATCAATCCCCATCTGACAGGTATTTTGTGTCAGCACAGAGAGCCAACGTCTGTGACGGTGCAATGTAAGTAAGCAATGAAAATAACAGGTCTAAGATAATTTTATTGGTGCGACTCTTATCTATCCCTTACATCCTTGAATTTCAGAAGTGGACTTTTCCGTCTCCGGGTCTGGTCAGAACCATAATTCCAAATAGTGGTTTCAGTCAATAATCAAAATCAGGGCCCGGTTGTTCAAAGCGTCGTTAGCTTAACGAGCTTGTTAAGGGTCATTTCGTTACCTGTTTTAGTGGATTCAATACACAATATTCTAATATTTTTTGCTGAAAAAATGTGAGTAGCTTTTGCAGTGCAAAAGCTACTCACATTTTTTCAGCAAATAATTTCAACCTATTTGCGTATCAATGTAAAATTTTAACGAATCGTTAACTAACAATGTCGCAAGCTTTGAACAACTGGGCCCACAATTACAAACAGTGCAGATCCTGATTAGTATAATACTCTTACATGCAAAAACTATCCCTCGTATGTTTCGCTGCATACATGTACAATGCAACCTTTCTACAGCAGCGACTGTAAGAAAGTGGCAAAACTGGCAAAACTGGCAAAACTGGCTTCTACAATACATAGAGAGATGGCTTTCGTATAGCAGTTAAGCATATAGAACATTAACAACAGCGCTTTGGCAAAACAGAACATGATGTTGTTGGGAAATGACTCATGATGAGAGGTAAACATTCAAAGACGTTCCACTGTAATTGATCTACAGTCTATAATATAGGGATCAAAGATCGTTTTTCATGCATTAACGTTCACCAGGTCCCGTGGGAGGTGTTGAAAACCGAGACCTCCGGCCACACCTCCCAAGGGACCTGGCGAGTGTTAATGCATTGAAAAAGTATATTCGATCGCTATTATTGCATAAAAACTGAAAACATTTGCTACATTTCGCGTTATTTCTTGCACTATTTTGGTTCGCCTTTTCACCAAATTGCGAAAGCAATTTCCACGGACTATGCTCGTTCTAGGGCCAGGCAGTACACATCTCGTAATGGCAGCAAATCTGTGGCACCGGTGAAAATTGCGTAACCGTGCAGTAACAGCGCGTGAATTGCCTTGTTAATACATGGCTTTTCGCCGGTTAATGCACGGCTTTTAATAACATGCGACGCTGCTTTTTATGCAATAATATCTCTTCAGGTATCCGTTTCTGCAGGATGCACAGTGTATGATCAGTGGGCATGCACAGTGATAGGTCTACTTGCCTCTATAGGTTACATCTTTTGGACAGTGGTACTTGGACTTGGTAAAATTGATGATGTCATTGGTTCGATCACAGGTATGTATGGATCAGACAGGAACACAGACTGACATGTAATTTGGTAAACTACTTTGATTAACAGGTCCACATGGAATCGAAGTCTTTACATTTCTAGTATGCCCCAATAAAATTTGCTTGTACCCCAAAGATGTAAACATATATTACATTATACATGTAACTGTATTCCGAGGATGTTTTCCTACCTGTCCCCCACCTTTCCCCCTTACACCTGAGTTCCATGGGCACTGTATCAGAATTCATGTTATCCTTCTGCCCCTACCCCCACTTACTCCTGAGTCCCATAGGAACTGTATCGGGATTTATATATATTCTCCAGCCAAGGTTCAAGCACCACGCGAAAGGTTCAAAGGTGGGTATTTCTGGTGTGCAGTTTCTTTTCCTTTGTTCGAATTTTTTCTCAAAAACATAGATTGTGGGTACTCTTTAGAACCGCCTCGCTGACGCGGTTCTAACGAGTACCCTCAATCTATGTTTTGAGCATAAATATGAAAAAATGTCAGACTTTTTCCTCAGAAAATTTTCAGTGTTTGGAGGTAAATCTTTTTTAATATATTTGAATAAGCGTGTTTTCGTAATGGCTTGTTATGTTTTTGATTGTTTTCCTGTACACCAAGCCCCTCCTGTGACAGGAAATAATTTTCTCCCAAGGGGAGCGAATTCTTTCTTTTAAGAGTCAATAAATGCTTTCGAACGACTGGCTTTTCTTGAAATTGTAATGTCTCTTAATCCATTATCCAGTGTCTAGGGGGATTAGATTGTGGCCTTTCCTGTATATCTACAGCTACGACAAATCCAACAAAATTACATGTGTGCCAAGCGAAGACTGAGATCAGCGTATTTGGATGCCCAGGTTGATCTGAGTCTTCGCTGGGCGCACATACCATTAGTTGGTTTGTCATGAGGTTGTTTTTATCTCATTTTAGAATCACGTTACATGAAAGGGATTAAGTTTATAAATGTATGCTATCTATGATGACAGAAATACGCTGGTATATAAACACCCATTACAACCTGCGTCATAGCAATGATGAAGACAGGTATTGTCGTCAGTAACTACTTTACGGAATCTTCTTGAATTGGTTAGGTTTTATAATATTCAAAATATTCATTTACGTCACAAAATTCTCTGTCATATGGACAGTATGTCTCTCGAAAACATCACGAAAACATACCTATATAATTTTGACCCCCTTAAACCCCACTTTTATATGGTAAAACTGGGATTTATAGCGGTATACATTATTTTCTTATTTCTGCTCTAAAACATAGCTTGTGGGCACTCGTTAGAAACGCCTCCTCGAGGCGGTCCTAACGAGTACCCACAATCTATGTTTTGAGCAGAAATATGAAAAATATCAGAATTTTTCATCTGAAAATTTTCATTTTTTGGTGCTAAAATTTTCAGTATATTTGAATAGGCGTGTTTTCGTAATGAATCGGGCTTCTGAAACGCAGCTGATATTAAGACACTCTGACCTTCCATGTTGATATTCAGTAACAGTAATAAGTAAAGCATACTTGGTCAAAGTATTTACATAATGTATTACGTTCACATTTTTGATAAAATACAGTCCTAAAGTAGACTTTTTTTGGTGCACATGGTAATTTTTTTGCTGCATTATGCACTCTCGTGAGATTGCCATAAATCCGAGCAAATGTTACGTTCGAAGCTATTTGCATATCGTCATTTTGATGACGTAGGTTGTCGACTAAATCGAAAGCGTACAAAGAAAACAGAAAATGTATTTTTAAGCTCAATATGCTGGAAAAAATCACAAGACGACATTTTGAAATATTTTTCTTGTTTGTCTCAAACAAATAGTGAAATGTCCGGATGGCCTCGGTGTTAGCGCTTCGGACTTCGGATTACGAGGTCACGGGTTCGAATCCCGCTTTCATTGCATGGAATCCTTCATTAGGATTCTTATGTCGTCTCGACATGTCTTATATAATGTTGAAAGGGACGTAGAGCACCAAAACAGAAAATAGGATTTGATATTTTATGCAAATTGTCTCGTAAGGAGAAATATGTAATAAAGTTGTCTGCTGAATATGCCCATACAATGGCAAAATATAGAACGTCAAAGGACTAAGGGTAGCGTTTGTCATCGAAGAAAACTGCCAAAATTGCCTCCTTATCATTCAGAAAAGATGTCTACTTAGAGCAGCACATTTACAGTAGCGAGAAAACGTTCTTACAGTTTAGACACATTTTCATAAGTAAATTGATATAAACAGGAAACAACAAAAGTTATTTACCTGGTAAAAAGAGCGGAAAAGTATACCAACTTTTTTCAATTGCCCTCAGTTCTGGCCCCGAGGTTATAAAACTTTTCTCATGCTCAACTCAACTGAGCATGAAATTTGTCCTGCTAATAAATCTCAAAGTACTTACAATTGCAAATTCTATCATGCTAAACATAGCTGAGCATGAAAATTTCTCTTCTAATAATTATGAAAATGCCAACTATTGTTGGCATTTTCATATTTATTAGCAGAGAAAATTTCATGCTCAGCTGAGTTCAGCATGACAAAGATTTATAACCTCGAGGCCAGATCAGACTGAGCACGAGTCCGAAGTACTTTTCTCTCGTTGCGGTTAAAACAGCCTTACAAAATAACACAAACCACGAATACCCCTAGTTTACTTTGAGCTCCTGACCGATGAACATGCTTCATAAATTATTAGACTAATCTCCCTATAACTCCTACTTCTGGTTATATTTCTGGACACAATACTAAGTAAACTTGCATATAAAGTATGGTGTTAAGGTAAGACTTTGTACCCTTGAGAATAACGTACGTAGATTTTAATAATATTCGTTCTTGTCCGTGTTAAATGTGGTCTTGGGATTAAGCTCTGTGAGGGAAAGTCCAGGTAATAAATTAGTTTGTATCTGTGCATACATCAGCTGGTGTACTGCGACATTTACCGTGACGTCCGTTTAATCATAAATGAGAAAGTAATGTTACTTTGGAGAACAAACATCTAATCTTGTATAATTTCGTATTCCCAAATGACAAGGATTGGACTCCGATAAGCACTAAATTCATAGCTAACTGCGATTTGCTGACATTAATGTATTTGTTAATATGAACTCATTATACGACCAACGTCTAGTGTGTGTTTTTGTGAGCTGAATGTTATAAGTCTAATAGGCAATGTCAAGAGGATTCTGATGAACTCGTACAGCGTTACGGCATATACTATTCAGACAGGTTAACTCCTTAAAACATTGCTTCAATTCGAAAAATTCCCTTGTACTGTTGAGAAAACAGCTAAGATAGATGAGTGGCTAAAAGAGTATACACTGATCTTTCGTTTGTTTGAAGTATCGTGCTTACAAGAGTTCATTGCATTTTTTTTTTCAAAGGGGCATAATTCAAGAACGGGACATAACCCTGATAAGAAAAAATATGTTTCAATTTTGTCATAAGAAATTCATGTGTGAATTTTCAAAAACCTAGCCTTGGCGGTTCAAAGCTTATGCTATGCTCGAAAAACGTGACTAACGGATGGACGAATGAACGGACGAATAAACGGACAAGCTCAAAACAATACGCCCCGACGTCTTTGAAATTGGGGGCATAAAAACGAAGAGGGACGACTTTTGAACTGTCATCCTCAATACAGTTAAGGCTTTTAACATTTTAGAATCTTTAACCCCACCTTTAATCCTGATACAGTTTCAACTACATATTAAGGGGACTGAAAATACTTTCAGGGAAGGCAGCTTCATTAAAATACATTTTGCTTCGTTTCGGAAAACAATTCTACTCTCAAAGAAAACCAAGTACCTGCCAAAGGATCTTAACCCATTTATGCCTGGCATCCCATAAAAGGGACATTGACAAACAGTGTTGACCCAGGTCAGACGGCGCAGAACGCGGCATCTGATCAGGGTCTACATTGTTTGCATTTAAAAAGGAAATTTCTGTAAAACATGATCATAATAAGAACTAACTAGACACCCCATAAACTGGAAAGGGTACGGTCCAAAGAGTTCAGGTAGAAGAGAGTCTACTCGACATAAATGGGTTAATGTGCTTAATAGCCAAGTGTACTGAAAATGTCATGCCTTACATAGGTCTAGATACGCGAGGTATCAAGCAATGTGTTTGATCTTATTTTTCAACATAAAAAAATGTTGTGGGTACTCATTAGAAGTGCGTCGAAGACGCTCTTCTAATGAGTATCCACAACATATTTTGTTATGAATACAAAAGAAACTAATGTTTTTGGAGTTGGCTTTCGTGTGTTAACGTAATGGAATGGTGCGATGTTTGGGTTGCACATCATTCAGACTAAATAGTTTATATACCCAACAATAAAAAACGGCTGTCTGCTTGATTGCACATATGCTTGTGCGCCTTGCCTTTAAAACAGTTAGATACTATGCGTTTTACGCCGATGCCTTCATTTCAGTCGATCATCACGAAAACAAGCCTATATAATTTTGACCCCATTAAACCCCACTTTTATATAGTAAAACTGGGGTTTACAGAGGTATACATTTTTTCTTATCTTGCTAAAAATTATAGATTGTAGGTACTCGTTAGAACCGCCTCGCTGAGGCGGTTGTAACGAGCACCGACAATCTATGTTTTGAGCAGGAATATGCAAAATATCAGAATTTTTTATCTGAAAATTTTCCTTTTTTTGGTTGTAAAAAATTCAATATATTTGAACATATAGGCGTGTTTTCGTAATGGCCCGCAGGGATTTTCTGCCTGACGCCAGTGTATACTGTGAGTCGCGGATCATGTCAGTTGACATGTAAACAGTGAGAAATGCGTGCTGTTACAGAATCAACTCTTCACAGTTTATTTTATTATTCCAAATTTTCGGGCATAGTGTTGTCAATGAAGTTTTAAAACCATAGAGGCGCTCCTCCAACACACTAAAATGTGCACGGTCATGTTAATATTTTGTAGTATGTTCTGTATTAAGTATGAAGTGACATATGCAAACGAATTTGAATTGTGTGTGTATCTTTGTCTCTTTCAAACAGATACTTATACACAATCCTTCAACTCTGTAGTAGGGACGCAATAGGTGTCTCTAAGGTGAATTCATACGCGTAGGGCAGCGACTTTGATAAATTTGATTTAGATGTTTTCGCTTTGATGCATTGACTGTGTTGGAAGCCTTTATACGAACCGATTTTTATGTATTTCTGTTTAAGAGTAGCATCGGGACCCAGACTGAAGTTGGCTGTCTGTAAAAGTGCTTTAAATCCCCGGTGTTTTATTCTACTGTCCGTTCTAAGGCGGTGGTCCCGGTGTTAGTCTAATCTTTGTTGCTTTGTGGTTCATTCTGCGAGGCGCTTTGTTTTTATGTCTTGCCTTGTGTTATTTTGTTCTTGTGTTTTTCAGTGCTTTTAGCATTGCGATTACCTCGCTTTGGGAAGAGAGCGCTAATCTTAGTGCTTTTCATACGTTTGTTTAATTTCCGCTTGTTTGGTTTTGTCTGTTTCCTCTTCCTCTTGGTGTCTGGGAAGGGCTGCGCACTCCCCGGACTTTTCTCTTTCCTTTTTTTTTGTATAGGACAGTGATAATAATGTTTTATATATTTCAGTTCACTTAGGCGGCGGTATACTAGGTGTCATTTGTTTAGCAATATTCAAACAAAAAACAGGACTTCTATTTACAGAATCATCAGAATTAGCTGCTATGGTAACTATTTTCATTTTTATATGTAACCAACGTTTTGAAATCTTAAACAGCGATATCGCTATATCACAGGACTTGTCAAGGAGGAGTATTTGGTGATAAGTTGGATAATGTTTCTTATTTCTAGGTGTTACATGTGTTGGTTTACTCATTAGAAGTGTTTTGGCAAGGCGCTTTGAAATAGTACCCGCAACATATGTTTGTATTGAGAAATTGAGAACAGTATCTCAGACTAAGCATCAAGTACTGTTTTCAGTCAAGTCCGCTGTATTCTAAACTATTAAAAGCAAGAATGCGACAGTACGCAAAATAGGTTGTCGGATTTTGAAAGAAATTTTCAAGTTTTTTTTATGCCCCCGCCATTTGAAGGATGGTGGAAAGAGCATATAGTGTTACACCTGGCCGCCCGTCCGTCTCCGTTAACGTCCGAGAAGGCGAAAGCAATTTGCGTTTCAGTTTTTCAGGCGTTAGCAATTTGCGTTTAACTTTTTCAGATGGAGGCATCCGTGTCCTGTGGACAAGCTTTTTTTCTGCAACTCTTTAAAATAATAATATGCCGGCGTCGGTGACTCAGTTGGATGCGCGTCCGACTGGTGATCAGGAGGTTGCGGGTTCGATCCCCGATATTTTTCTATGGTCATTCTCCCTCTTCCGTTGATTCAAGAAGAGCAGTCGTCAGTTTCTGGAGAAGGAATGTGCACAATACTTGTTAACCGCTTAGAGGACTAAGCCTGCCCAGAAATGTGTGGTTGTGTTAACGGACCGCGCTCGACACAAACAAGCAAAAAAAAAAAAAAAAAAAAAAAGTAATAATGATGTAAAGCCAGAACAAATTTTGCCTCTGACTGGAACATGTTTTAGCGATTTTGCTTAAAACGTTACATGCTAAGATACATAAAACTGAACACTTAAACAAAATCATTCGGTATCAAACACTCCTTTTTACGTGTGGCACTTTGCCGATCAGTCGACTCGAAAATGGTTCGATGCTTCTGTTTCAAACAGGGCCTTGATCCTGAACAGTACTGTTATCTATCTCAGATTTGCATCTTGCTGTGTCTTAGAATGCACTTATATCATGTCTATTTTAACCCTTGTCCTGCTGAACCCGGAATTGTCCTGCCTTTGCAAACATTGTGGACCCAGATCAGTTGGCTTCTAAAAAGAAGCCAACTAGTCTGGACCTGCACTGTTTGTTATTAACTATGTGGATTTATATCAATAATCAGGATCAAGTAACCTGATTGGCTAAAAATAAGAAAATAGCGTGGCATCTTAGTTTATTCAGCAGGACAAGGGTTAAGTATCGGCACAACTTATCCCTTTACCATACTTTTGACAAAATTTTATAAAAGTCCATTTCGATGCATAAAAAAGGAAAGAGAAAAGTCCAGTGAGTGCCATAATCATAAGCCGCAGCCCTTCCCAGACACATGTTGATGTGTCTAAAAACAGCTGGGTGAGTGACATATTGTGTAGACCTAGATTGGACGCCGCAAACAGCGGCGTCCAATCCAGGTCTACACTTTTTGCTCAGGCATGTTTGTTCGATAAGGAGTAAATACGGTAACAAGCTATAAATCATCGAATGGAATCTTGACACGAAACTCAACACGCAAATTGTGTTTCAAATCCACTAGTGATTGCACGCCTTCCCCGTTCACCTAGAAGAAGCTACATAATTCTAGAATCTACTGCGAACAAGTGTAACCTTGATGAGAGGGTTTGTATATGCAGGTAGATCAGACCCTATGCATATTTACTAAGACTTACTTGCCTGACGGGGCCTATAGCAAGTTCTACATTTCCACGTCAAAGTTACCAGTCTACTGGCACAATCACAATCAAAATCATTACATTGACAAGTAAATATGTGATCTCAGGAACCGATAGAATCAGAACGACATCAAAGGGGAAAGACGGATAAATACAATTAAGCAGCCACAAAATGAACAGATGGCAAACAGTGTTGGCAACTCTTTTCAAAAAGGTAGCAATTCTGTTACCCCAACTTGACTGAATCTATCTTAAACATACATAATTGTTAAAAGAAAAACATTTGAAAGTGAAACACTACATACCAAAACAGGGTTACGTGATGATCTTAGTTATCAGGCGATATCCCCCGTACTTCACTATAGTGCAGACTATGAATTTATCTCCATTGGGACCGGCCTCGGTGGCTCAGTTGGATGCGCCGTCCGACTGGAGACCAGGAGGTCGCGGGTTCAGCCCCCGTCGAGGTCGGCAACATTCTTTCGTGGAGATTGATCATGAAATATTTTCTACAATCATTCTCTCCCTTCCGCTGATTCAAGAAGGGCAGTTGTCAGTTTCTGGCGAAAGAATGTGCACAATACTGGTTAACAGCTTAGAGGACTAAGCCTGCCCAGTAAACGTGTGGTTAGGTAAACTGACCGCGCTCGACATGGCCCCATTGGGCCACACAAACAAACAAATCTCCATTGGGATTATTGAGCTCATTTAGTTTCTGTTTACTGCTTAAAACTTTGCTAGTGGGCGTATGTAGCCTCGCAAACTACATTGCTGCATTTAAAAGACTTAATACAACCGAGTTACTGATTTTCGCTCTTTCTGTGTTCTCTGTTTCCAAAGGTAACCTTTGAGAGTTTTATTTCAGTTTATTGTTATTTCCGGCCAGCGTTTACGGCATACTTATCCTTTCATATAATGGATAACCAAAGCTGCTCTCATTATTCCTATTACCGTAGTAACCCTAAATATTCGGACAGCCAAGCCTTTGCAAACAGTGTAGACCAAGATCAGAAGATCAGATGCCGCGTCGTCTGCTCAGGGTCTACACTGTTTGACATACGTCGATACAGCAATATTGTAGATAGATCAAATGGGAGAAGAATGGACTATTTGAAATTTTAGGACAAATATGATAAGTAGATAAGGTGTTCCAATACTTAGTGTAATTACGGTACTTGGTAAAAAGACCATACCTAAGATAAACATTTTCTTATATCTTCTATTGTATACCCACATCGTATGCTTCCGTGAAGAATTGAAAAGCATATCAAGTATTGAATTAAAACTTTGTTTATATAGAACTTTGGCTTAGGCGTATGTATTTTACATAGTGTTAACTTTAAGAAAGTAATACCTCTTTCAGGGTTTGCTGTGGAACTTGGTGTGTGTTCTGGCAATGATTGCTCTGACGATGGTTGCTGTTGGACTGACCTTGGCATTGCCAACTATGCTTCGAGCAATTCCACTCTCAGGCATACAACAGTTACAAGGTGGGTCTGAAGATTCAAATGATCATGTCGCGAGATATGGCTCTGTTTCAGACTTAAGCTAGTGTTTTCCGACATCTCTCAGAAAGTCATTTTGCACCTGGCGCTTTGCGGAGAACAAAACACAATTTGCAGTAATGTTGTTCTTGTGTTAAAGCTTCAGTTGTTTAAAACTAACAATGTCGTTAGTAGCGTAATGTTAGAACTTTGATCATTAAATATGGCATATATGCTAACATTTTTGCTGAGAAAATGTGAGTAGCTTTTGCATTTGTAAAAGCTTCTCAAATTACCTTTGAGTTAGACTTTGTACTTACTAGAACAGTTAACAGACTGACAACTAACGAGCTCGTTAAGCTAACGATGCTTTGAACAACTGGGGCAAGATTGCCATTCGCCCTTTGCTTTGTTTCATTACAGTGTTTCTGATTATATGTGTTATACTGTGATGTTTCACAGATGAGGTAGAGGACCACTGTGCGGATCGAACATATACAGTCGACTATCGTTATCTCGAATTCGCTTATCTCGAATAATCCTTAGAAGCAATTTCTCCTCTTTTCCACAATATTTTCAATATATCTCTAACTTAGGAGTCAAATTACATATTCATTCAGTTAAAGGCGGTTGTTTGATTGTTTTTTTTTTCAAAGTTCCGCAAATCTGATATTCGAGATACGGATATCTCGAAGTGTTTAAGAGTGTCCCTTGGACTTCGAGATAACGAGAGTTGACTGTATTTGTAATCAGAATCAGAATTCAGGGTGAGGTTTCGCGCTAGTAAAATTGGTTTAAGCACCCACGTTGTTTTCCTACTGACCGTCCCGAGTCTGTACCTCTGTTGCAGTTTTTCTTTGTTGATGAGTCTGTGCTTTCATATATGGCGACTGTTTTGTCCTTATTCCTCATCTGTCCTTCGTGAAACTGAAATTAAAGAATCATCTGAGACGGTAATTTCTTCCTCATACTTGGATATATACTTTTACAGCAACAATGGAAAGCTCACCACTAGGATTTACGACAGGCGCAATAACTTTGACTTTCCCATAGTTAATTTTCCGCTTCTGAGCAGCAATATCCTTTCTGCACTAGCATACAGTGTTTTCGGTTCACAGTTAATCCGTTATGCGAGAGCCTGCTCTGAGTATCAGGACTTATCGAACGAGGAAAACTAATCACTACATGACTGTTGATTCAGGGGTATCAAAAAACAACTGGTATCAACACATAAGCCGTTCTATGGGAAGCATCATAATCTTGTCAATCTCTACATTGTGGTTGTTTCTAATGTTATATCTGATGTCTTTGCCACAGATAAGCCATAAGAAACATACTATTCCCGTATTTTTCTAAATCTCTGTTCAGGCTGAAAGGCATGATAGGCGAAGCATGCTTACAAAGTAGTGCTTACTTTCTATGGACGCCTGATTACATCCCATTTATTTTGGGTCCGTATATGTCTGTCTGACGTCGGCCTCTGAGGCTTAGTCGGATGTGCTTCGATAGTCACTCGTTAGTGGAGATTGCTCATGAAATATTTTCTACGGTCATGTTCTCCCTTTGGCTGATTCAAGAATGGCAATTGTCAGTTTCTGGCGAATAAAAGTACACATATACTGGTTCACCGCTTAGAGGACTAGGGCTCCCCAGGAAAAGTAAGGTTAGATGAACTTGCTGGCTCGACTTGACCTTGATATTGTTGACTAGGCCGTTAAATTACACACTGACCGGCTGTCTGTCTGAACATATCTAATTTTGCTTTGCGTATGTCGACTTATGATATCTGAAATACGATTTTGGTATGTTGACCTCAGACTCATTGAGTCTCGGGAGGATTGTGCTTCGTAATTGTTTCTGGGCATCTTCACCTATATTTTTATAACGCATCACGAAAACATGCCTATATAAATTTGACCCCCTTAAACCCCACTTTTATATAGTAAAACTGGGGTTTGCAGGGGTGTACATTATTTTTGTTAATTCTGCTAAAAAAAATAGATTGTGGGTACTCGTTAGAACCGCCTCGTCGAGGCGGTTCTAACAAGTACCCACAATCTATGTTTTTAGCAGAAATATGAAAAATATCAGAATACTTTATCTGAAAATTTTCATTTTTTTGGTGGTAAAATTTTCAGTATACTTGAATAGGTATGTTTTCGTTATGGAGTACATGCAAAGTATTTAGTCATAACTACCTATACCCTAGTAGTTTGTTCTACTCTAATCATTGGTTAATAGCACTTGAATACCGTATTTACCCAAGCTATTGGAACAGGAAGGCCTGAAAAAAAAACTTGCACCCAGACCGAATGCAGCATTATACGGCGTCTGCTCAGGTGCTACACTGTTTACACGGTTATTTGGAGGTAGGTTTTCCCCATTTTCCTCGGATTCAAATGTCACCGGAGACAAGGGAAAGTCCGTCTGAAAATCGGAAATGATTTGCTTTTCCTTTTCTATACAATGCTCATTGGTCAGATGAATATCTGGCAGTAAATTCAGTTTCGGGGTATAGGTTTGAAAACTAGCACAGGAGGCCAAATATTTATTGGTAAACTTTTGTCAGTCAATGCTGATATTTTCAAGAAGGGCATTGTTATTTTCCGAGGTCGGCAACATTCTTTCGTGGAGATTGATCATGAAATTTTTTCTACGGTCATTCTCTCCCTTCCGTTGATTAAAGAAGGACAGTTGTCAGTTTCTGGCGAAAGAATGTGCACAATACTGGTTAACCGCTCAGGGGACTAAGCCTGCCCAGTAAACGTGTGGCTAGGTAAACTAACCGCGCTCGACATGACCCCATTGGGTTGACTGGGCCGTAAAACCTCAGCACAAACAAACACAAATGCTGATATATTTTTTGTAATAAAGAAGGCAAGTGAAAAACACATTTATCCAAATGATCTCGAAATGATGTAGTGACATGCTCCTTTTTTTCTCAATAAAACTCCTTCCGTGGGATAAGTGAATGCGATGACATGGCATTTAAATCAAAAGTTTTAACATTACTTTCCGGATCGTTGAGAGCACGCATGCAAAACGGTTGCAATAATACAATGCTTACCCTAAATATCAAACAGACAAATAGGGGGTGGTCGGGTGGTGCGAAGGTGCTGTGTATCTTACATCACTGGGGCGTCCAACTGATATTGGCTTACAGTTGGGCAAGGCCTGCTATCCTTGTAGTGGGTAAGGGTAGAGAGGGAATGTTTTTATTTCTTCTGTTTCTTCACTTTCATTCCTGTTCCTCTTTCTTCCCTGTCCCTCTCTTTTATCTCCTCTACTCTCTCTTCTATCTCTTTTCTCCCTTTCTCTGGGAGACGACACAAAATGACCCTCATGGGTTGACGTGTCGTTAAACCCCAACACAATCAAACAGACAAATATGCATGTGCAAATCATGAAGATCCAGATCAACATGCGTCTAAAGAATAAGGTGGTTTCAGGTCCAGAATATTTCCAATTCTGTTACAGCTTTTTTGATACATGTACCTCATCTTAAGTAATGTATAAAAAGATCGCCTGCGTAGAATGACTGACCTATAGGATCATGCTGTCCGTCCCCGTCCGCGTCCGCGTTCGCGTCGTCGTCGGCGTCGTCGTCGTCGTCGACGTCGTCGGTGTCGTCGGCACACTTTTCTTTTCCGCTCAATAACCTTTGAAGAGACACATTGATTTCATTCAAAGTCTGCAGAAGCTAATATCAGTGAAAAATACAGGTCAAGTTCGATAATGATAATCATCCACCAAAGTTTAGCTGAGTTATGGCCGACTTCGAGGGGTACATCATTGTACCATATAGGTCACGCTGGATATTGGTAATCATCCGCCAAACTGTAGCCGAGTTATGTCCCGTTTTCGACTTGATGTGTTGATAATGGTATCCCCATGTTTTTTTTTTGTTTTTTTTTTTTTTGTTTTTTTTTAGCTTTTGGGATATTCTCAACGCCTCAATCCGTCCGTCCGTCTATCTGTCCGTCACGCTATCTCCTCCTAAACCATTGGGCGGACCAACCAAACTTGCTACATCACTTCCCCTCATGGGTAGGTTGTGCGAGAGCAACATTATTTTTTCGTTCGTCCGTGCGTCCGTCGTCCGTCCATCTGTCCGTCACGCTGTCTCCTCCTAAACCACTGGATGGTATTCCACCAAACTTGATATATCACTTCCCCGCATGCTAAGGTTGTGCGAGAGCAATATTATTTTTCCGTGCATCCGTCCGTACGTGCGACCGTCGTCCGTCCATCTGTTCATCACGCTATCTCTTCCTAATCCACTGAGTGGAATTCACCCAAACTTGCTACATCACTTGCCCTTATGGTAAGGGTGTGTGAGATCAACATTGTTTTTTCTGTACGTATGTCCATCCGGGCATCCGTCGTCCGTCAGTTTTTCTGTCATACTATCTCCTAAACCACCTAGATGAATACGGATACTTGTACGATTCAAACTGAGGTTTACCAACTAACACGTATTTCTCCCCATGTTTTTTTTTTTTTTTTTTTTTTTTTTTTTTTTTTTTTTTTTTTGGGGGGGGGGGGGTGTTTCTTAAGCTTTTGGAATATTCTTAACGCCTCAATCCGTCCGTCCGTCCGTCTATCTGTCCGTCACGCTATCTCCTCCTAAACCACTGAGCGGACCAACCAAACGCTACATCACTTCCCCTCATGGGTAGGTTGTGCGAGAGCAACATTATTTTTTCGTTCGATCGTGCGTCCGTCGTCCGTCCATCTGTCCGTCACGTTGTCTCCTCTTAAACCACTGGATGGTATTCCACCAAACTTGCTATATCACTTCCCCGCATGTTAAGGTTGCGCGAGAGCAATGTTATTTTTCCGTGCATCCGTCCGTACGTGCGTCCGTCGTCCGTCCATCTGTTCATCACGCTATCTCTTCCTAATCCACTGAGTGCAATTCACCCAAACCTGCTACATCACTTGCCCTCATGGTAATGGTGTGTGAGAGCAACATTGTTTTTCTGTGCGTATGTCAATCCGGGCATCCGTCGTCCGTCAGTTTTTCTGTCACACTATCTCCTAAATCACCTAGAGGAATTCAACCAAACTTGCTACATCACTACCACTCCTAGTAAGGTTGTACGAGAGCAACATTATATTTCCGTCCGTCCGTCAGTCTGTCCGTCACACTTTCTCCTCCTAAGACACTGGGCGGAATTCAACCAATCTTGCGTCATCACTTTCCCTTATGTTAAAGTTGTGCGAGAGCAACGGTTTTTTATGTGCACCCGTCCGTCCGTGCGTCCGTCGTTCCTCTGTCTGTCCGTCAAGTTATCTATTGCCTATCAACTAGATGCACAGTGGACGAACGTACAGTTTTACAGATCGGAAGCTGCTGTCACTGTACGACCAAAATCTGTTAGCGGAATTACACAGCTAAATAAAAATGTTTTCATTTATTTATTCATATGACGACACAGTTGTAAAAATATCTTTCGGAAGATAAGATTTAATTATTTTCTGCTTTGTTTTGGAAAATAAACCACAATTCAGCTGTTGCATCACTGATTTTGGCGAGTAAGAGCAGGTTTTTTTTTTTTTTTTTTTTTTTTTTTTTTGCTTTTCGTCTTTCATGTGGCACTCCAACTGTTCTGATTCGGCGCAATGATAAAGCAATTATTCATAATCATTTATCAATACCCGTCTGAGAGTTCAGTGCTTTTCTTATAAAAGCTGATGTACTTTTCTTCAGGTCCTGTCGTTATGGTGCCTGTACGATTAGCTGCGCCTGTACACACTCATTAGCTACAGAGCTCGACAGAAAATACGTACGCTTAGCTGCACATAAACACTAGAGTATAAAATAAAAAAGAGGTAGCATTGTGCCTTAAAACACGTACAAAAGATTTAAATATTTTTCTGTTCCCTCCGGATAAACGCTATAGGTCCATTTCGAAATATTGTTGTGAAAATGGCTCTGAAAATGGTAGAAAATGAACTGAAACTGATGCTCTAATATTCTAGATCACATCACGAAATATTAAAAGTTAAAAAAAAGTAAGTTTGGATGATATTAGGAATTATGGGTGATGTGATGGTTTAGTGAGGATCTGTCTGTCTGTTCGTCGCTTTCTCTCTCTCTCTCTCTCTCCGAACACTCGTGATCCTTTTATATAATATTTATGAAACCTGTAGAAGACACGTTTAATAATAATCATTTTAAATGACCATGCAGTCATGTAGGATAACTTCTCATCATACAGTATCATCCCTGATTGCATTCCTGGCAAATCATTTACGTGATTTGTTCTTAGTTTAAAGAGATTTGGACGACACAATGAGCGGCAACATCGCGTATAAGTGCAGCGTATGCGATAATGCCTGTCTTGAATTTGCAGAAATGATTGATCAAATCATAATAAGATACCAGATGATGAAATAAAATTCTTCAAGTCTGGCTAAGGCCACAGTTTGACAAACAAAAATGTTTCCTGTGACACATTCTATCATTAAAGATAACGGGTTATTTCATCTACAGTGCACCCACGAAAGAAACAATTAAAATTGAAAAACTTCAAAGTGCGAACGATTTGCCTGAATCAAGTGACACCAACATGGTCCCAGGCTGTCTGACAAGCACACGAGATATGAAAACAGACTGTAATTCTAACGAATGCCCATTCAAGAGTCCAGTTTCCAAGAAACTGAAATTACTTCTATTCCGAATAAATACTCCTTGAATCTACAGTTACCCTGCGATATCATATATGAAGATGATAATGTGTGCCACCAATGAAGATGCACTATATAGGTTTCCTGTTCTGTCATGTATAGAATATTGTCATGATTATAACCTTGTATTTTGTTTTCAAACTCTCTGAGACGTCCTTTCGCAATAAGTTCCTGTCATAACTTAAAAACGGATGCCCAACCCACCTACGTTTATAAAATAAAACCTTAAAAAGGAAGCAACTGTCCATTTTCTTATTTCGTTTGACTTTTTGCATCCACTGGATTTCAAAATGTGTCACAAACTCTCAATAATAATATGATAGATACATGTAATATGAGCATCATCATGAAAAAAACCTGTTTTCACAGATGCGCGACCAAATAAGACAAAACCCAGCATGCTTAG
Organism: Anodontia alba; assembly: GCA_964016985.1. Taxonomy (NCBI): domain Eukaryota; kingdom Metazoa; phylum Mollusca; class Bivalvia; order Lucinida; family Lucinidae; genus Anodontia; species Anodontia alba. Next base: position 28,796,833 of record OZ024834.1, read on the forward strand.
TCGAAGAAGCCAGTCAAAGCATGTGTTTCCGTATTTAGCAGGCTTTTAGGAGTCATACCTTCAAAGTAGCGAATGACAAAGGCGGATACGCAGGCTGATTTGCGCCTTTATAGGTATGTCACTCAGCAGATTTTTGCACGATGTGATTCACATTATATATACTTAACGATTTTATTGTCATTCTTTTATCATACAGGATAACATTTTATATCTCGTCTATCACATCTTCCTTTTCTAATGCCCTAAGGAAACGGCTTGGCATGACTGATGAAATACTTAAGACTGCTTTCCGTTATATGAATACTGGCACATAATGTAACTTTGATCAAAATAAGAAAACATATTCGTGTTAAAACACCATCTTCAGACGGATGAACATGAATGGTGCTGGTGAAACACATCGCAGCTAACCGTACAGAGTTAAAAAGCAAGTTTGCAGCTAATCGTACAGTCACCATAATGATAGTACCTGAAGAAAAGCGCATCAGAGAAGCACTGAACTCTCAGACGGGTACTGATAAATGATTATAAATAATTGCTTTTTCATTACGCCGAATCAGAAAAGAGTTGCAAAGGTCACATGGAAGACGAAAAGCGAACAACTGCTCGAACTCGGCTACAAATCAGTGAAAAATCAGTGATGCAACAGCTGAATTGTTTTTCTGTGCGGAAATCGGTGGTTCCAAATCAAAGAATTTATGAATAAATATATCTATCTTCTGAAAGCATAATATTTCAACCATTTTGTCGTCATATAAATTAATAAAAGAAAACGTTTTTATATAGCTGTGTACTGCAGCTTACAGATTTTGGTTGTATAGTGTCAGCAGCTTCCGATTTGTAAAACTGTACGTTGGTCCACTGTGGGATGAAATTCAACCAAACTTGCTACATCACTTGCCCTCATGGTAAGGGTGTGTGAGAGCAACATTATGTTTCTGTGCGTCTGTCCGTCCGGGCATCCATCGTCCGTCCATTTTTCTGTCACACTATATTCTTAAAAAAAAAGGTAAGAGAAAAGTCCAGGGAGTGCCACAATCACAAGCCGCAGCCCTTCCCAGACACCAAGAGGAAGAGGAAACCGACAAAATCAAACAAGCGCAAATCGAACTAACGTACGAAAAGCGCTACGATTAGCTCTCTCTTCCCCAAGCGAGGTATTCGCAATGCTAAAAGGACTTAAAAACACAAGAACAAAATAACACAAGGCAAGACTTAAAACAAATCGCCTCGAAGAATAAACCATGAAGCAACAAAGACTAACACCGGTACCACCGCCTTAAACGGTCAGTAGAATAAACCACCGGGGGTTCAAGCACTTCTGCAGCCGGCCAACTTCCCCCTTGGTCCCGATGCTACTGTTAATACAGAAATACGTAAACATTTCAGTTCGCATAAAGGCTCCCAACGTTGTCAATGCATCAAAGCGAAAACATAAAAATCAGATTAATCATTATGATAAACAAGGACGAGTACTCACGGCTAATTCTACTGTGTGCCAGAGTAAATGACAACCAATAGTTGAACCACGGCGGGCAAGCCAAAGACATATCGTCAAACCTCTACCCATTGGTTAAAGTTTTACGAAGAGGCTGTCATTGAGTCTGAGATCCGAATTCAACCAAACTAACCACTTAGCGGGATTTAAATCAACCCGTGCTACATTACTTCCCCTCATGTTAAGATTGTGAGAGAGAAACATTATTTTACCGTCCGTCCGTCCGTCAATCTGTCCGTCACGCTTTCTCCTCCTAAACCACTGCGCGGAATTCAACCAAACTTGCTATATCACTTTCCCTCATGTTAAGGTGTGCGAGAGCAACATTATTTTTCCGTGCGTCCGTCTATCTGTGCGTCGGTCGTCCGTCCATCTATTCGTCACGGTATCTCCTCCTAAATCACTGTACGAAATTCAACATGACTTGCTATATCTCTTCCCCTGATGGTAAGGGTGTGCGAGAGCAACATTATTATTTAGTGCGTCCGTCTCCGTCCATATGTCCGTCACACTGTCTCCTCCTAAACCACTGGGTGGAATTTCACTAAATTTGCTGCACTACTTCCCCTCATGGTAAGAATGTGCGAGAGCAACATTATTTTTTCGTGCATCCGTCCATCTGTCCATCACGCTATTTCCTCCTAAACCACAGGGCAGAATTCAACCAAACTTGCTTCATCACTTTCCCTCATGGTTAGGGTGCGCGAGAGCAACATTGTTTTTCCGTCCATCCGTCCAGCGTCCGTTCGTCTTCTCCTAAACAGCTGGAAGGAATTTAACTAAACTTGCTGCATCCCCCGCCCCGCATGGTAAAGGTGTGCAAGAGTAAGTCCGTCGGTCCGTCATACTATTAGCAACATTAGCAAAGAGCGTGGAGATTTGGGATGGCGCGCCATTGACTGCGCGTTCTAGTTAGTTATTTATTTATTTACTATTCTTTTTATTTATCTATTTATACAATACTTCAAGCGGTTTAAACATTTGACTAAACTGACTATTCGGCCCTCATGAAATACAACATATCACAACATATATACATATGAAAATACTTAAATATAAGTCTTACAAGATTTATCTTATTTTAATGCGTTTTCATGCAAGTTGTGGAAAAAGAAAATACTACAAAATATTTCTCTTGAAATACTCAGACAAAGCCCTGGATAAATTTTTTCACTGGGTATAATTGTCTGAAATGCATTTCTGATACACTAGTTAATAAGTTTAGGTTTATTACGAAAAAAATATAAGAAACTAGCAAAACATGATTATTTTAAAGTACGTCTTCGATACATTACTATACATGTAATGTGGTAAAAAATATGTCAAAACAAAGAACTAGAAGCTTTTAACATATATATTCTGTATAGTGTGTAATGCTTTCCCATTGATTTGTACCTGCGAGAGTAACCCGTATGTAGAACGATGACGTCACGCCATCTTTTCCGATAATCCCAATATGATTGTGAAATACAGGTCAAATTGGATATTTGTAATCATCCGCCTAATTTTGGCCGAGTTATGGCCCTTTTTCGACTTAATTTTTGTGTTCTGTTGATATTGGTTTCCGCTCTGTAAATTTTGCAGGGATGCATGGATTACATTAAAAGTTTGCAGAAGGATATATCATTATAAAATATAGTAAAGTTTGATGTTTGTAATCATACGCAAAATTGTGGCAGAGTTATTGCCCTTTTTCGACTTAGTTTTTATTTGTGTGTTGATATTGGTGTCCGGTCTTTAACTTTTGTAAGGATGCATTGATTTTATTGGAAGTTTGCAGAAAGATATATCGTTGTAAAATACAGTTCAACTTCGATATTCGTAATCATGCACAAAGTTTTGGGTAAGTTAAGGTCCTTTTTCGACTTATCGATTGATTGTGTAGGGGTTTAACGACACGTCAATCTTTGTAGGTCATTTTGTGTCGGCTCCCAGAGAAAGGGAGAAAAGAGATAGAAGAGATAGTAGAAGAGATGAAAGAAAACAGGAATGAAAGTGAAGTAATAGAAGGAATAAAAACATTCCCCCACTTCCCTTTCCTGCTTCAAGGAAAGCAGGCCTTGCCCAACTGGAAGCCAATATCACTTGGACGCCCCGGTGACGTAAGATACAAGATACCTTCGAACCATCCGACCACCCCACTTTTTTCGACTTAGTTTATGTTGTTGGAGTAACATACAGGGTAAAGATTTTGTTTCCCCTTAAAACTTTTGAAAGGGTGCATTGCATTGATTTCATTCGAAGTTTGCAGAATTGTATATCATTAGAGCATAGAGGTAAAGTTTGATTTTGATAATCATCCGAAAAATTTCGATCGAATTACAGCCCTTCATTTATTTACTCAATAGAATTTAGATAAAGCAGTGAGGGGTCGCCTTTATGAATAGGAGCGATTATAAGATAGAATTTTTTTTGTGTGTGTTTTTTTTTTTTCTTTCATTTTTCATATCAAATGATTGGCGCTTTAAGCAGGCGACACATCCGATTCTCGGAATTATAGTTGTACATTTTAGTATAAGAACTGCTGTATGTTAAGGTGTCCGAATAAGTAGGGTACATACACTATATATTATACCTATTTAACTTTAATATTCGGACAGTAAAAACGAAAATAAAACGCTTTCAGGGAAGGCAACGCTCGCGATATTGATTTTGCTCCTCAAAAGCGATCTACTCTAAAAGGAGTAGATCATTTAGAGTAAGAGTAGACTCCTGTTCAGAAAACAAACAGGAAATAAAAAAAAGGTCTCCTTTTTGAAAACTGGCATAAAAACTACCAAGTGTATGCAGTTCCTGAAACTACCTGCCATAGTTACCCTTAGATTTAAAACAATGTTGTCCATACTCAGTCCATGTAGACGTGTCTAAGAAAAATATGCTGTATGAGTGGCAACAGTGCAGACCTTGAGCAAACGCCACAGAACGCTGCGTCTAATCTTGGTCTACGTAACTTGCTCAGAACTGTTTGTCTGAATACGTAGGGCAAATACAAAACAAATTACATTCTGCTAAAGAAAGCTAAATCCTAAACACCGTCATTAACGGCATTTATAACATGACGAACTGGCTTCGGTGGCTCAGATGGATGCGCATCCAACTGGTGATCAAGAGGTTGCGGGTTCGACCACTGCCAGGTCCGCAACATTCTTTTGTTGATATTGATCATGAAATATTTTCTACGGTCATTCTGTCCCTTCCGCTGATTCTAGAAAGGCAGTTGTCAGTTTCTTGCGAAAGAATATGCGCAATACTGATTGACCACTTAGAGGACAAAGCCGGCCCAGTAGACGTGTGGTTTGGTAAACTGACCGCGCTCGACATGACCCAATTGGGTTGACTATGAAACCTCAACACAAACAATAACACGACGAAAACTTATGAATATTCTTCCGTTCCCTTTCTGAGCCGTTTAGAACATTAACATTGACATAGGCTAGAGTATAGAGATTTTGCGGCGTCAGTATATCCACTGCATGTATTCATTTCAGGCTGTAAGTTTGTACAGCCTTTAGTTTAATTTCTATCACTCTGTGGGCGGATATAGCAGACGTTTAATTGATGATAGTTTTATATTTTTACCTTAAAATAGACTTTGACATTCCACGTAAATTGTCTCCTTAGGAGACAATTTACATGAAATGCCAAAGTCTATTGTCTGGAAAAAATGAGAAACGTACGTTTAAATATCATCTTCTGAAATGTTTACCCAGAATGCTGAGCGTTCAATGATATCAAGGTTTGAGATTTGAACCTGTTCCATCATAAAAGTACTGATTGTGTTAATCTCTCTATTAAAATATACGCAACGGATCTGGCCATGGCTCACATCGCTTGTTATAACGGCAAAGTAAGAAAACAACACATAACTGGATAACCTTTTTATCTATAGCTATGGTGAATCCCTGCAGCTACCGTTAAGAATAAAATATGTGTGTTTTATTACCATTTAAACATTAATAAGTCTAGACAAGAGGAGGGAACAACATTGTAAAAAGAGACGATTTATTAAATCTCCAGTGCGTTTCATCGTCTGTTCATATGAAGTTGCAACGTAGAGAGAGAGAGAGAGAGAGAGAGAGAGAGAGAGAGAGAGAGAGAGAGATACAGCGTTTCAAGACGGACGAGCGTCTTAGTAGATCTTTCGAATTTGGCATTTTTATCAGGGTTAAATACGGGCCACAAACACAAAAGCAATAAACTGTTAACATATTATTTGAAGTTGAAGATACCGCAGGATCATTTGTTGCAATGATTACGCACGTGTGAGACTTCTATTCCGAGAAAAATTACGTAAAACAATTGGTTTGGCTCTTCGCACGTTATGGCTGAGGAGAGGAGATTCCCGTTTGTGGAATAGAGTGAGTAATAAGGATATTGAGAATATATCGGAAATACACCTACTATAAACTGCATTTGAAACCTCTCTGCGGTACGTATATAAACTTACGTGAAATGATAGACAAAAACGTTTTAATGAAAGATAAATATATTGATACAGATGGATGTTGGAAGCGTAAGGAATGCAAACATAATGCGAAATGCCAAAACAAAAAGCGTAACACAATGCAAAATGCAAAACAAACAAAATGCAAAACAATGAAAAAAACAAAAAAACAAAAAACAACAAAACTAAAAAAAAAACAAAAAACAAAACAAGTGCTTCGTCTCTTTTTATGTGCAGTATCTCCCAAGACTACATCGGCGCAACCTCGAACAAGTTATAATCCAAACTTAACACATATAGGTGACTGGGATACGGGTAAACTCTTAAAGACCCATATAACTGAACGTTTCAAAAAACAAGATTACTACTTCGACGACGCAGCACTGAACATGGAAGTTCTCGGCCGCTAACCAGATAGGTCCAATTGTTTGACCGAAACGTGGAAGATACCAGACCCACACCCTTCCACTGAATCAACAAGGGCAGTTGTCAGTTTCTCGCGAGAAATTTGCACAAGTACTGAAGTACTGGTTGATCGCTTGGAAGTTCAAGCTGGGTTGACTGGGCCGTAAAACCTCAACTCAAACTAGATCTATCGACATAAAATGTCTAAAATCGCCTAAAGGTTGAGACCTAAATGGAAAGTTGAGGTTACAAAAAAAAAAAAAAAAAAAAAAAAAAAAAAAAAAAAACGAACACATTTTCATAGAACAATGTAAGTTTGAACCATCAATAACAAAATATAAGTGAATATTACCCGATACCCATGAAATGCCAAAATCACGAAGCCCAGACTTCCCGAGGCACCAACACAAAGAAACTACTTACTACTAATAGGCAATATCTAAGTCAATTGCTTTTGTATATTCAGATTTTTCAATTTCAATATTCTGTTACAATGCCTTGCCCCAAAATGCGTCTTTTTTACTCAAATATGTATTTCAAATTAATTTGTTCATATCTTGACGTCGAATTATACATTTTCTTTTATTGCCGCTGCCCCCAGATTTTCATCTCATACTTTCATATATCAAAGTGACATTCACCTCCATCTGATATATGCATGTGTCTATAAAGTGTTCTTAGTTTAAATGTGGTAGTATATATCTAGTCAGTACAAGAAATATGCAAAACCTGGTGAGACTGCGTCTGAATTGTCTTATATACTTATATGTATGTCACATACACCTACAATAAAGTTAATTTCGGTTTGTTTGGACTAATATAGATCTTTTTCATCTCCAACAGAGTCACACAATGACCGTATGCCTTTTAATTAACGATGCTTTTAGGAAAGGTCAAATCACTTATTTTGTTATCAAACCTACTTTAAAGAGCCAACAATAGACGTCAGGTCATGAATTAGTTAATTGTCCAGACACGTAGGAGAAATAACAGTAGACAGTGTAATGTGATTCTTAAATGCACTTGTCTCTCTCAATCAATGGGTTTTATTTCTGTATTAAGCGCGATTTAATTTACATTTTTTTTCCTAACTGAATGAACACCACCAATACAAACAGTGCATGGGCCACGCTATGCGAAAACGCGTCTTTGGACATACGCGGGCAGCGAAGGCCCAGATCAGCCTGCGCATTCGCGCAGTCTGATCAGGGCCTTCGCAGTCCGCAAACAGAATCATAAATGTTTTAGTGGATAGCAAATGTCCGAATGAGACTTTGCGCATGTCCAGGATAATGTATATCCGCATATTTTGCGCATGCCCGAAGGAACCTTTTCGCTTAACGCGGCCTACATGGCAATTATCTAATATAACCAGATTAGTTTTCACTCTCTGGATACCATTACAAATGTTCAAACCAAATTAATAAATGTAGATCGGAAATAGGATGTTGTCTGTGCTGTTCATTGATTTGTCAGGTAAAACGGTCAGTAACATAATATGAATCAAGTGCGGTACGATATTTATATGAAGTCAACTTTCAGAAGAGGTGCACAATCCGCTTTATATGGCATGTCGTTTTGGTATAAGTTGCTATATTATTCTATAACTCCGGGTGGTTGGGTTAGGCAAGGGTGTCGCGGAACTTATGTCACCGGGGCGTCCAAATGATATTGAGTTACCGTTGGACAAGGCCTGCTATCCTTGCAGCAGGTAAGGGTAGAGTGGGGATGTTTTTATTTCTTCTGTTTCTTATCCTTTTTGACTTCTATTTTACTCTACTGTAGCTGGTGTTGTGTCGTGTGGCGGCCGTAAAAAGTCTCCCCGTACATCATCATAGTGCAGGTTATATTTTATTTCCTTTGGGATCATTGAGCCCTTCTTGGTTATTTTGAAAATCGAATGCCGCTTAAGCAGGCGCTAAGGGGCGTATGCAGCCTCGCTAACTACAGTGTTGCATATGAAGAGACTCAATCAAACTGAGTCTCCGATTTTCGTGATTTTGTGTGTTCTTTGTTTCCAAAGGCAATCCTTTTTTACTTCTATTTCACTGTCATTCATTTTTCCTTCTCCCCTGTCCCTCTCTTTCATCTCTTCTATCTCTATCTCTCTTCTCCCTTTCTCAGGGAGATGACATAAAATGACCCACAATGGTTGACTTGTCGTTAAACCCCAACTCAATCAATATTCTGTAACTGTCCGGCAGCAATGAACATTAAATTTTGGAAATTGTGAAAAATGGTAAAAATCTTATCGAAGAACTGTTTACTTTCTCTACAACATTTGACATAATTTCATATCTTCACATTTTTTTTTAAGTTTTTGCCTCGGCTTAGACTGGCAGTATATCTGGGATTTGGCAAGTCCATTGGCAGGATCTTGTCCATATCAACCAGTATGTGAAAAAAAGTATCAACTATTCATAACAGTTTAAGCGTTAAGTGCAAACTTATTAGCATATTCATCGACTGTTTGAGCGTTATGGTCATTTATATCCTTCCATTTAATTTGCCGTGGTGGTTCGGCCTCGGGTCGATAAAACAACTTGTATGTTTCTACCTTGGTTCAACCTCCGGTCGATGAAATGAAACTGACAAGTCCATTGGCTATTGTCGGTGTCAATATGTACGTGAATAATAACTAACATATTCCACACGGTTCAAGGGTTATGGCAATTTTCACATTTTTACATTTTTTGCTAAGGACTAGATTCTGTCAAAAAAAAACAACTTACATTTGACAATTTCATTGGATAGCACTTTTGTCAATATCTATTCCAAACATAACAAAATATTTCCAACGGTTTAAGCGAGATTACCATTGTCGCTTACTGACCATGGACTGACAGACAGACAGACAGACAGACGGACTCACCAGATCAACCTTTCAGGCGGTCGAATCAGTCGACGTTTCTGCGGATCGCGTAACAAAGCAAACTTATAAAGTGAAAACATTGTGATTTTTCGTTTTCTCGAGGCAAATCAACCAAACCTTGTTTGTTATTTTTAGCATTGGCTGTATCTGTGCAGCATCCGCCGTTCCTCGCTAGATTAATTGAGTGCAATAATATAATCTTTAGATAAAATAAGTATACGCTTTCACAGAAAGCTTGGTTTACGCTTCGCACACAATAGATGTTAAATCTGATTTATATATGGAATAGTCTTCGGTTCTTTACATGCACATCTTAGCTACATTCCATAATGTAGAAGGTGAATTCGAGACGTCTAAATGAGATCTTGTTCCGTTGGTTCACCATAATGCATGTCAGCTTATATTAAAGCTGCTTATTTATAGACTATCAAATTTTTTGTCATGCTGTCCCGGGAATGCTATAAACTGCGCGTAGGAGCACCAAAGCATCCACCTACTTTAAAACGAAATTGTCAAGATTAATGTATATTCCCTAACCTTTGATGAAGTGCTGCAGTAGTAACATTTAAGAATAGCTACATAAGTGCAGTGTGCCGAAAAAGCGCACACGAACGCAGAACACTCTCTGTATATGTTGGGTTCCAATAAATATTATTCTATTTTATACTATTCAGTGCTACATCTAGTCCGTTGACAACATGCACAGAGTCGATGGTACATTGTTAATCAAAAAATGATTCACTTCCATGTGCCAACCAAACCGTATGTTGTTGTCTACGCCCGTGGGCATAGACAATGAGCCAGCGCATGAGAAAGGCTACTTATCACATAAGCGACCAGAAAAGGTTCAGACAAACCTTCGCATAAGCACAGTTTCGCCAGCCATTGCTGCTCGCATACATACAATAGAAACGATGAGGACGCTTCAAGCAAAAACGCATGCTTTTATCGCGCATGCGCATTTGAAGAACCTTACATTACGAAAACATGCCTATTCAAATATATAGAAGATTTCACCTCCAAAAAACTAAAAAATTTTCAGATACAACTCCCGACATTTTTTATATATCTGCTCAAAACATAGATTGTGGGTACTCGTTAGAACCGCCTCGGTGAGGCGGTTCTAAGAGTACCCACAATCTATGTTATTTAGCAAAATTAGAACAAAAATGTATACCCCTGTAAAACCCAGTTTTACTATATAAAAGTAGGGTTGAAGGGGGTCAAAATTAGATAGGTATGTTTTCGTGATGAACCGGTAAACCATAGGTCCGTTTTTTGTGTGCCGGCTCAGATAAACATTGTGGCATTACATGTAATATTAATATTAAACAAACCTAATCGACATTGCTAGTGTCATTTCTAAAGAAAAACATGAAATACTGTTCATTTGTATGTACGCGCCCTTATACAAGAACAGTACAAGTTCAGAGGTAAGTATAGAACAAATTACCCTGACTAATAACTAACGAAAATTGGTCATGCTTTTATGCTTCGATTCGAAGCCGTAGACACTAAAGTAATTATTTACGTTTTTATAGCGACGTCATTTAGTGTTTATTTGTTTGGATGACAAAATTTCTCGTACAAATGATCCCATTGAACACATGATGTACTCTGCACCAACCTCAGTTGCACCGATGGTGATATGAAATTTTCATCACTGTGTGTGCTTGGTGGGAGCGTTATTGCCGCTAAAAAGGTTTGTAGATAACATTTACTTGCGAAAGTTCGTTTTCGTTTCATGTAAAGAAGAATTTAAATAAGAATTTAAAGCAGACGCAAGGTTTCGCTTACGCGAATTGCATTGTGGCGCAAATGAATGAATAACAATAGTTAAATCAATCAATCAATAAATAAATAAATATAAATAAACATTTGGCCAAAACAATTTGTGATAACTGCCCAATCCACAGGATTCGGTTACTGTATAATGACCTTATTCAAGTTTATTATGTATGGATGCAAAATTCATAATATTGTGGCATTATGTCTCCCCACTTCAGGTTCCGAAACATATTGTTTTGCCATGTACGTCTGTCCGTCTGACCGTCAGTCTGTCTGTCCGCTTGTCTGTCACAAAATCGTGTCCGCCCCGTAACTTGTAAACCGTTTGAGACATTTTTACGACGCTTTACAGAAAATTTACCACCGTGAGACGACTAACAGAACACACGTATGATAACTGTGGTCACCTACATTAGGAGTTCTGTCCCTTTGAACATTGTAAATCGTGATTTCGGTCATAAAATCGTGTATGCCCCGTAGCTTAAAAACCGTTTGAGATATTTTCATGAACGTTTACAGAAATGTTTACTACCATCAGACAACATGCAGAACACACGAACCATAACTTTGATTTTGCTGTGTTTGGAGTTACGGCCCTATTTAGTAATATACTCATGTCCGATAGTGATTTCTGTAATTCTTATTTGTTCATAACTCTAACTGCACAAACCAGTACTCTAAGAAGGGGAGGCATCTGTTTTCAAGTGGAAAACAAATTATAGTTATTAAGTAAATTATAAACCTTCAACATTGTATAGATAATTTCAAATTTCCACATGCAAGCACTTTGACGGTAAGTTTTCTAACGTTGCGGCTTATATGACAAGCAGATGTGCTTAACTTTATTTGAGCCGAGCTGCTACTAATGACGGATAATTCGGTCAATGAAGACCGAAAAATAGTGGGTAAATCTGTTCACTATACGCAGTGCTGACGCTTTCATATAAGCAATAATATTTTCCTACATAAAATATATAAATCTCAATTGTTCTGTTACATTTAAGCCCGATTTTATATACTTAAATAAACCGAATATGATATTAAGCTAAAGAATAAAACGGCTCCATTTTAAGGCATATTTTCTCACGACCGCCAAGGTCTTGATTTTGAGGTAGGTTGGTACGCTTTTTCATAATGGACATTGTCCACCTTCTAAAATTCATTTTACTCTAAGAGGAATAAACGAATGCCTTTATCGAAGGGTAGTGTACACGAAAGCAAACACAAAGTAAAACTGACTCATGTAAAAATGGTGCAAAAACTACTCATTCCTTTCCAGTCTGCTTTAGGTGTCATACATGATACCTTGGTTATGCTGTGATATTGCTCTAGTTTCCAGCGAATGTCGAATACTATTTTAGGGATGGACTGGCATTGCATCAGACAAGAGGCATATCCGAATGGTCACATGATTACGCTGTTCAATACAGACGCCATTGAAGGTAATGTATTTATTTCATTTATCTAACAATTCACAATTACACAGTCCCACTGACCCATCCTACCAAACCACATACCGATCCTGATATCTCGATGACTTGACCTGGAACTTTTGAACAAATATTTGTTCCCCAATGCCTTTAAGGCTTTATATGAGATTTGGTTCGGACTGAGCCAACGGCTTCTGAGATGTTCGAAGAGTGTGGATGACAAAGGGAGCCTGCCTATACTATAAGTTCACGGATAAGCCTCAATTTCTGTATTTGCAAAAAAAAAAAAAAAAAAAAAAAAAAAAAAAATGTTACTCTAGCTTCGCAAAGATATTCGGCTGATTTTTGTATATATAAAGCTTGTTTATTGGTTCATACAAAACCGCTGTATAGCAATGCGAAACTAATTGCATTTTGGAGAACCGTGTGCATTTTGCATGATACTGGTTTAGAGTTTTGACAAGCAACTTAAGTTCGTTTTAGCGTATAGTACTCATGTATATACTAACAGGTAAAATACACCCAATATACAACCATCTAGCGATAAATTAATATGTACAGTTAATGTCTGAATATAAATTAGCACTGGCTGTTTAAAATTCTTATCGCGTTTTGTAAAACAGCATGTATTTTTTTGTGAATTTTGATGATGATTTTAGCTTGCGGAAATTGCGTCAATTATATTTGGTCTTCATACGTTCTTACCCAGTCAACAAAGGTTTTGAAATTATGGACATGAAGAAATGCGCGGCGATTTCCCTCAATATGCATGATTAAGATTTACGTACGTACAACACAGTGTTCTGTACAAATATTTTTGTTCAAAACCATAAGCTAGAAAGCCCGAAAGATGTCTGGTAAAATTTAAAATGTGTCATTAAAATGATGTCATAAAGTTTGCAATCAAACGTTTTCTTTTGAGGTTTGTTGTAGCGGCCAATTTAGACGAAAAATCGAACATTCTATTGTCTGAGTCCATTTCTGTATACCTTCTAATAAAGGCTATAGAAAACGGTAGTAGGTTTATTTGAAACGCAGTTTGCATGCAAAATTTAAAAATTAATGCCAGAAAGGAAAACGAGGTACTCTACCTTAAATGCGAAAAACAACCGGGGCGTCACGAATGACGTCATGTTTGTATACGTGCATACAAAAATAAACATTCTGCTCTCTGTTTTGAGCATTTGTCTTTCTTTTTATGATTTGACCCTGAATACATAAGGTTTTGTATACTTAGAATTTGTTAAGTATCAACTTGGCCTCCATAGAAACGTGCAAGTTTTCGCAAAATGCAATGTATGCATATCTGCGATATCCAGATATGTCCAGCTTTCTTTCTATATCGAAATACATTGTATGTCTTTCCGATGCTAGGGTTAGCAAAATTTTGTTCTAGAGTCCGTACTATTAGGCTTTAGGAAGCAAACAATTAAAAGGTCTTGAGTCACAAATGAGAAAAATCTGTCCTGTTTAATATATTGGTGAAAACTCTTATAAATATATTAAGTCAACATGGGACAGCTTTAAAAACAACAACATTTAGTTTGAACACCAACTATTATGGTTGCTATTGCAACAACAATTCACTGCATGTTGTACTGTAAAATTGTGTTTTCAATCAATTTCGTAGTAGTAATCTGAGAACAATGTAAATAAACTCATATCCACTTGTTAGTTTCATAGTTTTCAAAAATTGAAACACTTTGTTGTCATGGCAACAAATATGTCGAATTTACCCCATAAAAGCACATAGGTTATTACAATGCAATGCTATTATTTCATCAGTTTGACTGTCAAGTACTGGATGACAATTTAGAAATATAAACGTTATCAGCAAAGACAAAAGTGCGTTGGCATGGTAACAAAACTGTTTCCTTAATCGAAATGATAGTTGGTTTTGACAGATTTTAACCGAAATCAAAGTGATTATTATTTGACTGGTTCTAATATGGTACTTCTCAAGGACTTCAATCTGCATAAAAAGCAGCATTCACATATCTTAGCTTTTTGTTGCCCTTAAACAAACCTTAACGTATTTATCGCATAACAAAGACGCATAAAAATACGTATTTATACGTCCTTGCCCATAAGAATATGCTGCGGGTCCCCGTAGCCTAGTGGATAGGGGAGGTGACTCTTAAACCATTGTTTTTCACCGCTGTGGATCGCTCGGGACACATGGAGAAAGCCAAGTTCTGCTTACGGATTGTCAGGTGTTTTATCCGGGTTCTCCGTTTTTGGCGGCCCCCCCCCCCCTCCCCACCCCCCTTTGATGGACGATCGGCTCGATATAAAAGAAATATTCTTGAAAGGGCCGTAAAAACCGAAATCAAAAAAAAAAAAAAAAAAAAAAAAAAGAAGAAGAATAAGAAAATGTTGTGTTTGCTTGACTAAAAATTTACCTGGATCGTAGTCCTGAAGTAGTGCTTTTGCTAACAGGTTAACAATATCAAAATAAACAATATCAAAATAAAGTTAATAAAAAACAAATAGAAAGAAAATCAAAACAAATAAAACATGTTTTAAATTAAAATTCAGCAATAAGATTCGAAATCAAATGCCTTCTTATGCAAGGCTATGTACCCGACCATTGCACCACAGAGGACAGTAACAACTGTTAACAAAATTTAAATACTGATTTTTCACTGCAGTTTGAAACTTGCCCGAAAAGAAAAATCTTAAATTAATGTGTCTGCATCGCGGCAATGTATTTCGATGAAGACTGTTTATTTCTAGCAAACCCACGAAATTGAAGGTCATTGAAGGTCAGTCTGCGGCAGCGCTTGTATCTAGGATATCGCGGCAGAGCACAGCTGTGCCAGTACACGCGATCTGTTTGTTTGTGGAGAATGTCTATTTATAGGTGGAAAATTCGTGAGAGATTCACTTACTTGGGGAGACTTTAAAGTATTGTCTTTAAATTGAAACAAAATAGAAAAGGTGAACAGAACTCGACAAACGTCAAATGAAAATTATCAATAAGGGCAATATTCTGACGAATCAGTGTTAATAATCTGCTGGTTATCTTCTCCGTTATTTCGACAAATTGGACAATTTGTTTATTTAGTAATATCGATGTATCATTTAGTTACGTACATACATGGATGGGAAAATTTAACAATTTACAATCTGGAATATATATATAGAGAGAGAACAGAATAGTCATTTAATAACTGTTTATTGAAAATTTATATTTTACCGTTATTTTGTAGTACTACTACTACTACTACTACTACTACTACTACTACATATATTATGGGGGAACAGGTACAGACATTAAATAGACTTGCAAGCGTTATGTCTATTTTTAGACCGGGAGACATTCTCAGACTCCCATCAGATCACGCCTGTATCTCAGCAGTCTTTCACAACTACATTGGGCTATGATAACATTGGCGTAGTCCCGGAGATAGACGGCCAAACCTGCATCAGTGGACTTAACGA
The DNA here is from genome assembly GCA_964016985.1 of Anodontia alba. Taxonomy (NCBI): domain Eukaryota; kingdom Metazoa; phylum Mollusca; class Bivalvia; order Lucinida; family Lucinidae; genus Anodontia; species Anodontia alba. The sequence goes on from OZ024834.1 coordinate 28,812,714, forward strand.
CATGTCTCCGAGTACGTTGACATATAATTCAACCGGCATGCTGCCTGATGTCTACAGGGATTTACCGGCTAGAACAGGTAAGTAAACACTCCGTATCTTAGATCCTGAATGACGACTAACTTTCTTTAATACATACACGTACTTTTAAAAACACTACATAATTTAATAGTACCGCAGAAAACGATCACGAGAATTTTTATATTAGTATTTATGTTGATAATTAGCATTATGATGCTGTTAAAACAGTCGACGCTTCATCAAATTTTTTATCTGTATGTACATTTTTTTTTTCATTTATCTAAGGCTTATTTCGTTTATAATCGACGTGTTGCGTTTTCTGTTCTGCTTGTTTTCTTATTTGCTAGACGAAAATGTAAAACAAAATTAGCCACCTCATGACAATGTGTTTCTAGCAAAGACTCAGATCAACCTGGGCATCCCCCAGTCTGATCAGGGTCTTCGTTGTGCGTTCATTGGGTAGCGAGAGACCCAAGCTTTCTTTCATGCCGACAGTGTATGATCAGACTGGGCGTATGCCCGGGCTGATTTGAGTCTTCGCTAGGCGCACATGCAATTTTGTTGGTTTTGTAATGAGGTTGCGCAAAGGAAGATACCCTGGAAGAGATTCAGTTACGAAGCACATCCTTCTTCCCGAGGCACAAAGAGATTATGAGCAATAACCCTAAAAAAAAAACAAAACAAAAAAAAAATAAATAAATAAATATATAAAAACAATGAAACACGTAGTAAGGCATAAGTACACAGAAGAATTGCACTTGAGGAAACTCGTTGGCACGGTCAGCATAAACTATGGGATAAACAAGTTTTACTCGAGCGAAACCTCATCTTTAATTATGATGCATCTTTAATGTATCAATAGATGTTGGTAGGAGTTTTCCGGCACATCAGTGAAAACACCATACTAAACTCTTATATTTAAAACTACTAATGTCAAACAAAGCTGACCTTTAAATGTCAGAGTACAAAAAAACTACCAAGCAAGTAGGCCCACGACTGACCTGACCGCAAACGTAAATAGTCAGGCGTCAGTACTTTGTAATACTGAGAAAAGAGTCGCCAGTTTGTCTATGGCCCAACTCGCCGTCGTGCCGTTAAGGCAGAAAGCTTACTTTAAACCAAAATGGGGTGAATAAACAAGCATGTTGCATATTGCAGAACATTCCGTTTGCAATTTATCTATTTGGTAAGAATAATAATCACTTCCAATGGTTCCTAAAATTACATATTACTAAAAAGCCTTATAGTTTTCTATAACTATAAATGAAAATACTAGTAAACGTCACAATCACGAAGCACAGCCTAATTTACAATAAACTATACTTCCTTTTGACTCTAGTACAAAAGTGCTTTCAGCCCAATATTGTATATATGAATGTTGATTTTAAAATGATGGCGCAAAATGATTTAAGTAGTTTATGGTGCCGTTACTTCTGTCTATGACTTTAAAGGTTAAAAGTTTATTCCTCTCGCAAAGTGAATAATCTGAATGATACCTACACTATTAGACGTCGAGAAAAGGGAAATATTCCGTGCGCAAAAAATTCTAAAGCATGTTTAAGAGGATAATGCAGTGCGAAAGAGCTAGACCAGTTTTAGACAGTCTTTTCTCGCTAGTCAGGTTGAGACATTTCTTTCTCCAATTTTACTTACAACCCAGCTATTGTGTTAAGGCCCTTTGTTAGCTACAAAACTGGCATTTTGCCAAATATCTCAAAAAATGAAAGTGTCTAGCATTTTGTAGCCTGACCCCACGGCTTTGACTTTTTTAGTTTTCTAATCTAATCATCTAGGTAACAAAAAGGGTACGAGGAAAGTCCAGGGAGTGCCACAATTACAATGCCACCTTCCTAGACACCAAGAGGAGAAGAAAACGGACAAAACCAAACAAGAGCAAATCAAACAAACGTACGAAAAACACCAAGACTAGCTCTCTCTTCCCCAAGCGAGATAATCGCAATCCTAAAAGGACTGTAAAACACAAGAACAGAATAACACAAGACAAGACAAATCGCCTCGTAGAATAAACCACAAAGCAAAAAAGAGTAAGACTAACACCGGGACACTCCTCCTTGTCTAATTGTCTACATATATTGTCCCGCCTACCTGGCAGAAACTCATAACTGATCTGCAAACTAAGAGAAATAAACGTTCCAAGGCATAGAAGTCGTTTCTCTGCTGAGTCAAAATAAGCTGAACGGGAGCTATTCTAACCACTGCGCTGTAAACATCCTATGATTTATTAAATATTGACAATATTTACTTTGACCAAATGGTGGACCGGATATACCCTACAGAACTCCAATTAAATAGAGCAAATTCTTCCGATACCGAGGCACCTTTTTTGGATTTGAATCTAAGTATATCCAAAGGTACAGTTTCCACCAAAAGTTATGATAAACGGGACGATTTTGATTTTGATATAGTCAATTTCACTTTTCTGGATGGCGATGTCGCCCCCGGCGTACCTCATATATCTCAACTTATTAGATTCGCCAGAGCTTCTTCAAATCTTAATGACTTTAACTACCGTAATAAAGCCCTTACTGCCAAACTTCTTTGGCAGGGCTATCGTTAATTTAAACTTCGTAAGGCGTTTTCGAAATTTTATCGCAGACACAGTGCCTTGTTAGAAAAATATAGCGTCAGTCTGAAAACACTTCTGCAACAAGGTATATCGGAACCAGAATTTTACGGTGACTTAGTGTACAAATTTAGAAAGATTGTAGGTAAATCTAACTTCCCGGAGCAATTCAGAAAACTTATTAACCGTTATAATGAAATGGCTATAGCCTGGATATTATGCGGCAGACTGCATGCCTAGTTGTCAACCCATTCATTGTTGAAGGCTATGCTTCACTCTTTAATTGCACGACGGCGGTTCGGGCCTCAGACTCAATGACGGCCTCTTCGTAAAACTTTAACCAGTGGGTTGGGGCTTGACGATATGTCTTTGGCTTGGCCCGCCGTGGTTCAACTATTGGTTTTCATTTACTCTGGCATACAGTAGAATTAGCCATGAGTACTCATCTTTGTTTATTATAGTGATTAATTTGATTTTTATCTTTTCGCTTTGATGCATTGACTGAGTTAGGAGCCTTTATGCGAACCGAATTTTTATGTGTTTCTGTATTAAGAGTAGCATCGGGACCCAGGTTGAAGTTAGCTAGCTGTAAAGGTATTTTAAACCCCCCGGTGGTTTGCTCTACCGACCGTTCTAAGGCGGTGGTCCCGATGTTAGTCTTACTCCTTGTTGCTTTGTGGTTTATTCTACGAGGCGATTTGTTGTATGTCTTTCCGTGTGTCATTTTGTTCTTGTGTTTTTCAGTCCTTTTAGTATTGAGATTACCTCGCTTGGGGAAGAGAGAGCTAATCTTAGTGCTTTTCGTACGTTTGTTCGGTTTGTGCTTGTTTAGATTTGTCGGTTTCCTCTTCCTCTTGGGGTCTAGGAAAGGCTGCGGTTTGTGATTGTGGCACTACCTGGACTTTTCTCTTACCTTTTTTGTAGTGAGACAGCCATGTGCTGAAATATTTGTTTATTGTTTTTAATTTGAATTACAGATCTAACATACCCTGCAACCAGATACTCTTACTCACCCGGTGACAGACATGTATGGTTCGGTGGGGAGATGCTAGAACCAGAGCAATCAATGATGCAAATGGATGAACGCCGTTTCGATAATAACCAGATGCCGGGACGGAGATTAGAATTTTGTTAGAATAAAACATGAAAGCTCACTTGATGAAAACAATATAAGGAACAGCACTGTTATAATAGTGTTTTTGCTTTAGCTTTAAGGGGAATAGGTACATTTACAAAGGAGACTACGCCGTTAATATTGGTTTTGCTCCCTTCTGAAAAAGGGTTCTATTCTAAAATAAAAAATAAAATCCGTTCAGAGAAGACACGTTTTCAGAAGGGGGCTGGTGTACATCAAAGCAAACAGAAAGTCAATAAAGTGTCGCACTTGTCAAAACTGGCGGAAATGTACAAAGTATATCCCTTGATCTTAAATAATAGTTTATGTTAGGTCCAACGTTTAGGAAATTGTAGATATTAACGGTTTATGATGTATGCAGTTTATGTGGCATGCGAGGCTTCTGAAAAAATGACATGAATCAGGTAAGCATTCCTTTGTAATTTCAACATTCACTTAAAACATTCTCATACTTTATTTTTTGTCATAGTTTTCCTAAAGTTAGATCCAATCAGCAGAATAACTGCAGACCTGTTGATACGCCGAAAACCTGTCTAGACAGTGTAGACTTAAAGGCTCAATATTCCTCAAAATAGGCATTTTGTCATGCAAGAAAGGTTTAATATATCAATATATGGTATTAATACAAATACAAAATGTGGCACTTCACAGCCTGTAAACTTTTAGTTAGTCTCTTTTCTTGAAGTGGATCAAAGATGAAATGATTTTTATCGTATCTCTGAATTAATGTTGCCAACATTAATTCAGAGATTCGAAAACAAAAATCATTTGTTTTGATCCCGTTGACTATCTAAAATTTTACAGGCTGTCAGATGCCACAGTTTATGATTGTATTAATACCATATATTAATTTATTAAACTTCTATTGGATAAAAAATGTCTATTTGTAAGGAATATAAAGCCTTTAAGCAGACGCTGTCTGATTTGGGTCTGCGCTGTTCTTTCAGCCCTTTATTTCGAAATACTTTTGGTAAAACACGGTAAGAAGATGTGCTCTGTTATGAACTACGCTATTAGTGTTGAGAAAAATTCGGTATGTTCCGTTAATACGTCATGAGTTTATCATTGTATACATGTACGCAGTTAAAGAGGTGTTAAGAATAAATTGTTTTGGATATATTATTTCGTTTGGTATGCACCAGTGTCTTTGCTGTAGTACTTAGTAAAATGCCTGAGTGAAGCTATGGTTACAGAACAGACTAAATCTGCACTGATTCCACCTGTGTATCCCTTATGACTTCGGCAAACAGAAGGAGTTCAGATATATGGTCCAAACGTAAGGTAATCTACCTTCAAACATGTGCATACGGCGAAAATTTTAGTGAAGATACACAGCAAATGCCGAAATCACGAAGCCTCACCTTTCCATGTACACCGAAATAAGGAGGAATGAGAAACAAATAATGACAAAACAAGCGCTACAGTGACACTGATCAAAGTGAACAAAGAAGAACTATAATAGCGACTCAGGTCAATATGCACAGCCATCTGTACAATTATGAATGAAAACACCCAGGAAATGTTACATTCACGAAGCACATCCTTCTCGAGGCACCAAGAGCTGGAGCGATGAGGAACAATGCCCATCATACCAAAACAAGCCGGACCACGACAACGAAATTAAAATTCTGCGAATCAACACATTGATACTTGGCAATCCACACATTACCTACAAACACTCTGAATACATTACGGAAATTCTGAAAATCAACACATTGATACTTGGAAATCCACAGATTACTAATGAACACTCAGAACACACTGCGAATACACTGCGCAAAAGCATTGTCCGTTCTTAATCTTTGCTGGACGCAAATATCACAAACTATTTTTTCTGTCATTTCCATCAATACCCTCATATGCGAAAGCAGTAGTCCAGGCTAGCCAGTCAAGTTCTTTTCCTTGTATGAGGGCATTCAATATGTACACAGAAGTCAATATGCTGTACTTACCTTAAGGGGACGGAACAGACTGTATAGTTCTCATTACGAAAACAAGCTTGTTCAAATATACTGAAAAATTTACCACCACAAAACTGAAAATTTTCAGATAAAAATTCGGATAATTTTATTATTTCTGCTAAAAACATAGATTGTAGGTACTCGTTAGAACTGCCCAGCAGAAATGAGAAAAATAATGTATACCCCTGTAAATCCAAGTTCTACTGTATAAAAGTGGGGTTTAAGGGGGTCAACATTATATAGGCATGTTTTCGTGATGTTCTGCCATTTTTCAAAGAGGAAACAACTTCTGTGACCTCTTGTTTCTGCAAACTAGGCCCTTGTGAAAATGGGTCTGCACCAAGAGGAAATAAAGGCTGCTTAAGTGGCAAATTCTCTTTTTAGAGTAGACCTTATCAGGAGAGGGACTAAACTGTACTTTTTTTTTCTTCATTTTTTGCTTGATTTTCTGTGATAACATTTATTTGTTATTTTAGAAAAAGAAAAAAAAATGTCCAATGGCAAAGTTGTCCAGAAGGTCCGGTGCAAATTTCTCAAAAGGTTCCAGCTTCCTACCATTTATACATTTCCCTCCAATTAGATGATCATTTTCGATTTTTCTGATTTAGACGCAAAAGACTATCTTGATAAGCCCCGCCCTAGTCAGTTTCACCCCAAGGTTGAAGGGCAAGGATTGTTGTTCAGTAAAGCAGAATTCGGGGTTGATAAATATGAATTCGGATCTTTCTGTTCATACAGTACAAAACTGCCTATATCGATACAAAATACTTTTAGGGGTTATTATATATTATATGGGCATACTTAGTGCGAACATGCTTAAACGAGTACAAATGATGAAATAAGTAGTAAAATACTACTACTACTAATAATAAAAAAACATCGCATATATATTTGGTGACATTTTAACCGCGCCATTCAAACACCGTGTCTTTAAGGCCTGTTTCATTTTGTGTCGTCTCCCAAAGAAATGGACGAAAGGGACTGAATAGCTAGTACACGAGAGGAAAGAGAGAATTAGAAGAGGATGATCTCGAATTGCAGAAAGACTAACACGCCCCCACACCTCCTTACTGCAACAAGTACAGCAAATTCTTACCACCACACTACCACTCAATCGTTTGTGAAGGTAAAACAATTAACATGAGCATTAATTAATGCTCCTCATAGGATCATGATATCATTAGGATAAGGATATGTCATTATAGTTAAAACAGAAAAGACATAATACGACCCCACCGGGTCGGCAACATTCTTTCGTGGAGATTGATCATGAAATACTTTCTACGGTCATTCTCTCCCTTCTGCTGATTCAAGAAGGGCACTTGTCATTTTTTGGCAAAAGATTGTGCACAACACTGGTTAACCGGTTAGCGGACTAAGGCTCTCCAGCAAATGTGCGGTTAGGTAAATTGACCGCGCTCGACATGTCCCAATTGGATTGCCGTAAAACCTGACCACAAACAAACAGTTTGTTTTACATGTTTAAATGATATGGCCCAAGTCAAGAGAAAAAAAGTGTTTTCAATCGAAATGCGCATAATCAGGCCATCCTGTGCAACAAGCGTTACCTGGGTCCATGTTGTCTGTTTATACCATCAATGGTATACAATAATTATCCCCACTCGTTTGCGATAGGGTTATTGTGAAAGGCTCTGCCCGTCCATCCGCCATGCTATCTCCTTAATCGTTTGGCAGAATTAAACCAAACCTGCTACATGACTTTCCCTTGTGATAAGGATTTGCGAGAGCAACATTATTTTTCCGTCCGTCCGTCCGTCTAACATGCTGTTAGCAACATTAGCACAGAGCGTGGGGATTTTGCGATGACGTGTCATAGACTGCGCAATCTAGGCTTTAATATCCGCATAACTTTAACAGGTATTTTCGCATGACATGGGCGCCAAATATTTGTAACTATTCTCAGGCCGGCCTCGGTGGCTCAATTGATTGCGCCGTCCGACTGGAGACCAGGAGGTCGCGGGTTCAACCCCCACCGAGGTCGGCAACATTCTTTCGTGGAGATTGATCATGAAATATTTTCTACGGTCATTCTCTCCCTTCCGCTGATTCAAGTAGGGCAGTTGTCAGTTTCTGGCGAATGTGCACAATACTGGTTAACCGCTTAGAGGACTAAGCCTGCCCAGTAAACGTGTGGTTAGGTAAACTGACCGCGCTCGATATGACCCCATTGGGTTGACTGGGCCGTAAAACCTCAACACAAACAAATAACTATTCTCAGTTTTTGAACTGAAAGATGCTGAGGAAATGGAAATAAACATATGGATAATCAAAATGTCAATCAATCAATCAGTCAATCAACTTAAGGTTCAGAACAATTATCTTTGAATTTAATTTGGGTAGGATATATGAAGCTGGACTTATGTTATCAGTTCGGTTTTCGAATGCAGAATTAACAATATATTGCAATAAATTTCGCGACCTGCTCCCAATGCGCATAAGCTACACTTAAAACAAGTCCTTACATCAGACCTTTTAAGTCAATGAACTATAGTACGGACTCTTGTACTCCATTGTTGCTAACCCTAGCATCAGAAAGATATACGATTTATTTCGATATAAGAAAAAAACCTGGATATGTCTGTATATAAAATATAAGATATGCATTCATTGCATTTTGCGAAAAATTGCACGTCTCTAAGGAAGTTTAGTTGATACTTAAATTCTAAGTATACAAAATCTTGTGTATTCAGGTTAAAAATCATAAAAAGAAAGAAAGAAATGCTCTAAACAGTAAACAGAATGTTTGTGTTCGTATGCACATATGCAAACATAACGTCATTAGGTACACCACGTTGTTTTCTGCATTTAAGGGAGAGTACCCCGTTTTCCTGTCTGACACCTTTATAAAAAACAAAGGTAAGAGAAAAGTCCAGGGAGTACCACAATCACAAACCGCAGTCCTTTCCATACACCAAGAGGAAGAGGAAACAGACAAAACCAAACAAGCGCAAATCGAACAAACGTACGAAAAGCACTAAGATTAGCTCTCTCCTCCCCAAGCGAGGTAATCGCAATTCTAAAAGGGCTGAAAAACACAAGAACAAAATTACACAAGGCAAGACATAAAACAAATCGCCTCGTAGAATAAACCACAATGCAACAAAGAGTAAGACTAACACCGGAGCCAACGCCTTAGAGCGGTCAGTAGAATAAACCACCGGGGGTTTAAAGCACTTTTACAGCTAGCCAACTTTACTTTAAGTTTCTCATGCAAACTGCTTTTCAAATAAACCGGCTACCGCTTTCTATAGCCTTTATGAGAACGTATACAGAAATGGATTAACACCAAAAAAAGTTCTATTATTCGTCCAATATGGCCGCTACGATAAACCTTGAAGAAAAAGTTTAATTGGTTTAAACAGTATTTATTAATAATAAAGTTTAATACATACATACCTGCATACATGAACAACAGCAATTTTCAGAAGCCACAGGATCTGACAGTAAGCGGCTGAGCTTATATTAGTCATCTCCTGGAAGAAGTATATTTTACATATAAAACAAGAATGGTGTTATGACAGTAAATATGTATCATATTTGTGATGATAAGAAGAAGAAGAAGAAAAAGAAGAAGAAGAAGAAGAAGAAGAAGAAGAAGAAGAAGAAGAAGAAGAAAACGAACAGCATAGGTCATACAAGCGAACGAGAAGTCGATAACCATAGTCACTTGACGATTCACGAGATTAAATCACATTGAAGTTGTTCGAGCTGACCAGAACACGAAAACTCGTCGCAAAATGCATTTTGGCAAAGATCCAAAAAAGAAAAAAAAAAAAAATGGTTTTTGTTATACACTATCGCCAGCGTCGAAATAACGCTTTGATCTTCGACATCACTGGAATAACATTTCTCGTCAGTGAAGAAGTGATTTATGGGGTATCGATTTTATCTTACATGTCTGAATTTATTTTGTCTATATCGCTGATATGGTACTTAAATTATAGCCCACAGGGGGTAGGGCGGAGGGCAAAAGAGCATTTAGAGGAGGTTGACCGACTCCCTTTATGAGACACAATGTACACATTAAAGAAGAGAGATACAGGCTAAGGTTAAGACAGAGGCTGGGCAAGGTTAAAGGAATCTGCCGGACTTAACGATAAAAACCTGTACAAAGAATGATTCATTTTCTTACACGGTGAGGTGTTCCATTCCAAATAAGAGATATTTGACGGTGTATGTATGGAGATCCCCGGGTAAATATCTTAGTCAAACCTATTTATAGTTTGGGCAGTTGAAGAAGAAGTTGGCAGTACTTACAAAATATCCACACTGACAAGAAGGACATGGAACTATATGCTTACGATATAAGTCAGAATTGAGGGAACTATATCCCATTCTAAGTCTTGCTTGGAGGATTTGACCTTTGCGCGTACCAGGAATATTTAGTTTAGATTTGAATGCTGCTACAGACGATGGATGTTGTATTTCACTGGGGTGGCTGTTCCATGCACGAATAGTTGATGGAAAGAAGGAATCAAAACACAGATTACAATTCACTCTGTAGTTCTGGACATGCCCACAGTTTCGAAGACTATATGTTGTTATTGTACAGTAGGAGGGACGAGGTCAGAAAGACAGTTTGAAGTGAGACCATGTAAAATTGTAAAGAATATTACTAGCTTATGTTTGTTTCTTCGACTCTGGAGTAACTCCCATCAAAGCTCAAATAAAAGTTTTTTCAATGCTACAGAGTTTAGTCGCACCGGTTATTATTCTGGCTGCCTCTATGTGAATAGCATCTACAATCTAATTGTTTTTTGGTTGCGATGGAGCAGTTGTCCCATACAGAATCACTTTATTCAAGAAGGGGACGTATGTATGCTATATACATTTTTCTAATGACTTCCCACTGACTACCAATGCTAAAAGGAATGAAAAACACAAGAACAAAATAACACAAGGTAAGACATTAAACACATCGCCTCGTAGAATAAACCACAAAGCAACAAAGAGTAAGACTGACACCTGAAGCCAACTTATCTGGATCTGGACTGTTTACAATGGCAGGGTATATTTGGACTCAGCAGGATAAGAGTTAAGATCCGATTTGCAACATGTTTAGAAGTTTGGCTAGATGACAAAGTGTTCGAACATTTAGGGTAGATACGGTATATATAGGAGTGAATGACAGTGACATTTATAACACTGCGTGGCTCTGCAGGACAATCGGGTCATCTTGACCGCGAATATATTATCAGTGAGCCCTTTCTGTTAAATCGTTATTATTTGTATAATCATAACCATCAGTGTCAACGTCAAACGTTTACATTTAAGTGCTACATCGAAAATACATTCGTTCGTCTACCGATAAGAAGCAGTAACTTGTATATATCCTTAAATGACATTACGAACATGATATGTGATGATATTATACGAATGTGTTATACTGTTTTAGATTATACTTCCTCGTCAAGCTCCTTAATGGATAAAGCATGGTTGTAAGCGGGGTTTTCTATTATTTCAGTTTAGCCAGGGGGTTGATTCCACTATTAATAACAAAAATTAGTTTACTATCTATTTTCCATTAGTCCATTTTTCTTTCTCGTTTTTGCAAGGTAGGCAAACTTTCAGCAGACAATATTTAGAAATACCATATAGTTTTCTTGTTTTCTTATCTTTCCAATAAATTACGGCTTGACATTTCATGCAAATCCTACGAATTTTTTTTCTTATTTTTCCACAAAACACATATTGTGGGTACTCATTTCTCCGAAACATATGTCATGATCACATTTAAGAAGCATCACAACATATGCTTTTGCGGTCCAAATAATTATAATTTATTCTTTAATTTCAAATTAGCTGGTAGCTCACATTCATATTGGAAAAATACAAAAAGAGATATTAAAATGCATAACATCCATTCTGTGCTGTAATATGACGTACATTCTGACATGTGCGCTCAAAGATGACGCAAAACAGTATGCGCATCAACATTGTCTAATCGGAGTCTTCATGCCGGCCTTATGCCGGCCTTAGTGGCTCAGTCGAACACACGTCCGACTAATGACCAGGATGTCGGTCCCAGCCTCGGGCCCTTGGTTATTCAAAATGCACCCGATGAAGATTCTGCATTCACTCAGTCTGATCGAAATCCTATCTAGGCGTTGGGGTGGTCGGGTGTGGCGAAGGTGTCGTGTATCGTACGTCACCGGGGCGTCCATCTATTGGCTTACAGTTAGGCAAGGCCTGCTATCCTTAAAGCAGGTAAATGTTTTTATTTCTTCTGTTTCTTCACTTTCTTTCCTGTTCCTCTTTATTCCCTGTTCCTTTCTTTCATCTCCTCTACTGTCTCTTTTCTCCCTTTCTATAGGAGACGCCACAAAATGACCCACAAGGGTTGATGTGTCGTTAAGCCACAACCTATCTGGACGCACATGTTCGAGGGTACTTCTTTTGACGTTGCGGTTGATATAAATATATATGAACATAACGTTAGTGTAGGCACAAGTGATGATCGCATTACATCCAAATGTGGTACCGGCATGGTTTTACTAGCAATGAGACCCTGTTAATATGTGGTCAAAATTGTTTGGGTTCTTATGCAGATAGATCTACTTCTAAGCATGTTTAGAGTAGACTCTACATAGAATGAAAAGCAGCCATCAATATAATCGCAAAAGCTTACTCTCTTGTGAAAACGACAAGCAAACTATGTGTGTATCCAGTCCCTTTCATCAAACAACATAAGGATTTTGTACAAAAAGAAAGGTCAAGATAGCAGAGCAATCCATGATGATTGTATGGCCTCGTGTATGGCACTTATAAATATTTATTGCAAATAACGGCATTAAGCCAATGTGATAAGCAGCCCCACGATTCCCTATAATATGCAGTGTAATATTGGTTATGCAGTGGTAGACATCATTGTGCAGTGTTTCGCGATTCGGTCTGTTTTTAAATTTAATCTAAATTTGTTCTTGTATTTATAGGAGCATTGTGCATTGCAAAGCATCTAGTGGTAGTTAGATTATGAGAGAAATGTGGCTATTGAGTGCATGATGCAATACACATGTTCCTCACTGTTAGCACTTTCATAGCGTGCAAAAGTCGTGTAAAGGGTATATTTATATAAGTGCATGACGATAAGCAAGATGAGATATATCTACAAAAGTTTCGTTTATTTGATGTGTCTTTTACTTCAAAAGAATTCTTCTTTTCAAACTGTTAGATGCAGATGGCGGCCGCAACACGTTTCCTGGTTCTTTATGTTATTGTTCTTTATATTGTCTCGTCCTTTAAAAAGATCGTTGAAATCAGTTGGCTTTATTTGATGTGCAAAGATTCTTAATAGCGTTTATCCATCTACCCATAAAATTATTGGATTTGTCTATTTATCTCATGACTGTACGGCGCTTCATTGCACACAGTCTTTCTTTTCGCCCTTTCATCATCTCGATATGACTTTAATTTTGCTGAAAGGGACGCATAATCCCGACCCATCATCAATATCTATTTATTCATTAGTGAAACGGGATGATCAAATAATCTTTCCTGGCATATGTGGACAGAAAATGGCTAGATTAGCCAGCGAAGCCGTCCGAAATGCTAGGTATGACGCGGTTAAGGAAGCAAACACACAACCTGCCGATACAGAAGCAGCCTATTTATAAACTGAGCGATTCGAACCAGTCACGGGCGTTTGCTGTCCGCCCATGTTTATCCCGAAAGCACAGTTTTACATACCTTGACTCATTAAATTATAACACAAGTGCGCTACTGTCGAATTTACATACATTTAAGAAATGGCTAATCCAGTTTGGTTGAATCTGAATTGATAGGGCTTAAAATGTACATAAACTTATAAAAGAGTGGGAAACAGAGGAGATTAGCTATTCATTCGCGTCTCATCGTCTCCCAACCAGCCTCCGTAAATTTCAGTGATCATTAGCCTCGAAACATGCCAGGATTCTTTTTCAAATACAAACGGCAAATATGGAATGCTAGTTTTACCATGTCTGCTTACCATTTTCATTGCAGTATGTACCTTTTTATACATTATACTGAACCCGATGACTGCTTACAAATGGCCGTCATTGCAATGTACATCATTACGAAAACACGCCTATTCAAATGTATAGAAAATTTATCCAGTTCAAAAAAGGTAAGAGAAAAGTCCAGGGAGTGCCACAATCACAAACCGCAGCCCTTCCCAGACCCCAAGAGGAAGAGGAAACCGACAAATCTAAACAAGCACAAACCGAACAAACGTACGAAAAGCACTTAAGATTAGCTCTCTCTTCCCCAAGCGAGGTAATCGCAATACTAAAAGGACTGAAAAACACAAGAACAAAACGACACACGGAAAGGCATACAACAAATCGCCTCGTAGGATAAACCACAAAGCAACAAAGAGTAAGACTAACACCGGGACCAAAAAACTGAAACTTTTCGGACAAAAAAAACCCTGATATTTTTCATATTTCTGCTCAAAACATAGATTGTGGGTACTCGTTAGAACTGCCTCAAGGTGGTTCTAACGAGTACCCACAATATTTGATTTGAGCAGAAATAAGAAAAATAATGTACGTATACCCCAGTAAACCCCAGTTTTACTATATTAAAAGTGAGGTTTAAAGGTGGCTGACGGAGCTAATATCGATAAAACCTTATTTTTTGTTGTCTAGAAATACAATTTCCAAACGAAATTAAACTACCCCTAGTTTGTTATAAAATGCTTCTAGGGCTGTGCAATAATGAATTATAGGAGAAAATATCGCCTAAATTGTACTTTTTAACTAGGCTACGTAGCCAAATTAGGTCGGTAGGTAATAATTTTATAAATTAAATAGTGATTATACTCTAATTATTATAAAAGTTTTCAGGAATTTGTGTATTTTATGTATTTGTATGATAAGAAATTATATTTCTTTCACAATGAGTGTGCAGGTTCTTCAAAACCTCACTGAGAGCTTAAATTATTTTCGTGAAACTTAGTGTATCAGCACACTTATTCCATTAAATTTTAACGAACATTATAACTATCGAATCAACACTCTAGAAAACTCAGTTACAAACAAAAACTGGGGCTTCTGTGATTTTTGTCTAATCAAAATTAGCTCAGTCAGCAACCTTTAAGGGGTCAAAATTATATGGGTTTGTTTTCGTGATGGGTTTCTTTCAATACAAAAATAAACGGAGTCAACACACTACCATCCACTGTTGGAAAAAGTAGTATAATATGTATCCATAGACTTATGCCGACCACAAACGCAGTGAACAGGGAACTAGACGCTTAAGAGTAGTTCGATCTGTATCAGTGTTACGACCGAGCTTGCCTTTTCACATAGCCGTGTTTAAGTCCGGAATACTGTTGGTCGTTACAGGGTTGTGCTTCCATTGCGATCCCTTTTTGTTAGTCTGTTACCTCACAAAACGTTCGTTCTGGCTTCATGGAGGCGTTGTTTTGTGTTATCGTTTCATGTATTTCCTTGTCTTGTGCCTTGGGAAAGCGCTATGCCAGAATTGTGATCTTTCCTGGTTTTCACTGTATTTATTATTTTCCACTATAATCGTGGCAAACTTTGCAAATGCGAAAAAAAAAAAAAAAAAAAAAAAAAAAAAAATAGACAGAAAATCTGAACAATGTACCAGTATGGAACAGCATCACGAAAACATGCCTATTTAATTTTTACCCCCTTAACCCCCACTTTTATATAGTAAAACTGGGGTTTACAGGGGCATACATTATTTTTCGTAATGTTGCTCGAAAACTTAGATTGAGGGTACTTGTTAGAACCGCCTCACCGAGGCGTTTCTAACGAGTACCCATTATGTTTTGAGCAGAAATATGAAAAATATTAGAGTTTTGTTTTCTGAATATTTTCAGTTTTTGGAGGCGTTATTTTCCATATATTTGAATAGGCATGTTTTCGTAATGATACGTATAAAAATGTAAGAGAAAAGTCCAGAGAGTGCCACAATTACCAGCCGCAGCCCTTCCCAGACAGCAAAAGAAAGAGGAAACAGACAAACCCAAACAAGCGCAAATCGGACAAACGTAAGAAAAGCGCTAAGATTAGCTTTCTCTTCCCAAAGCGAGGTAATCGTAATGCTAAAAGGACTAAAACAAACACAAGAACGAAATAACACAAGGCAAGGCCCAAAACAAATCGCCCCGCATAACAAACCACTAAGCAACAAAGAGTAAGACTAACACCGGGTACCTAGACTGCTCATGATCTTCAAAATTCATACATGAGCCTAATTTGATTTTACACAAGGTAGAGACAATGTGGGTTTACGTATCAATTTAATCATCGGAATTGAATTATTCCATGTGGGTTTTCGAGTACAAATGTAACGGAAAACTACAGATTTCTATTAGACCGGAAAATACAGTGATTTCCCAGTAGATTTCTACAAAATTTATATTTACATTTTTTTGACAACTGATGTCATGTTTGACGAAGTGGTCATTTTAAATTCCGTAATACATAGACTTCGTTTAACGCGCAATACATAAAAATGACCCTTATGTAAAATGGGAGAGGTGAAGGTCCAGATAAGGGCCACATTGTATGTCGGCATATTCCGCAGACGCCAACAATTCTTTAGTGGACAAAAGAAAAAATGGGTAAGAGAAAAGTCCAGGGAATGCCACAATCACAAACCGCAGCCCTTCCCAGACACCAAGAGGAAAAGGAAACCGACAAAACCAAAGAAGCACAAATCGAACAAACGTACGAAAAGCACTAAGATTAGCTCTCTCTTCCCCAAGCGAGGTAATCGCAATGCTAAAAGGACTGAAAAACACAAGAACAAAATAATGAAGTCTTCATAAAACCGCCAATTTGCAGGTTGATCATAGCCGTCCTTGCCCACATGTGCGATAGATTATTGTTCCATTTGCGTCCTATAAAATATAGGGCCTGCTAGGCGAAAACGTGTCTTCCGGCATGTGCGGACAGCGAAGGCCCAGATCAGCCTGCGCTTCCGCGCATTCTGATATTGGCCTTTACTTTCCGCTTACTGATTTATTGGATACTATAAAACATATTGAGGCATACCAAATGTCCTTTTCAGGTTTTGCGTCTCGTTGGCTTATCTGTATCTTTACTGTTCCCATATGCTCCTAAAATACATGTTCCTTAGCGCGTCCCATATAATGACCTTGGTACAGTAACCTACGATAAAAAAAAAAGAAATATTTCAGGCAGCACAGTAGGTGTATGAGAGTGGGTGAATGAGTTTCGTCAGCAGATGTAAATCGACAGAAACATTATTTGTTCGCTTTAAGTAACCTTATAAATGTTTTCTGTATTCTGTGAAAACGATCTAATCTTACAAATAGTATAGAAGATGTCGAGGAAGAGGTACAAAGAAATAGCCCAACAATGCAGCAAAAGGAAGAGTAGACGAATTATCGCACACAACACTTGTTACAAACCAAAGAAAACCAAAGCGACTACACTGACTGAGCTGTGAATTAACTCAATTTCACATTTTAGTCTTCAAAACTGTCGAACTATATATGGTTTGACTTTACACTCATTTTTAACAGAGTACAATAGTTATTTTGCTATTCATTGGTTTGTAGCATGTATGTTCTCCAATCTGATTTGTTTCCTGTGCCAGATGGTGGCATTGGTAGGATAATTACTGCGATTGTGGCTCTTTCTAGACAAAATTTACCATTTAGTGTAGCTCGTCAGTAGCGCATTTGCACAGTCTCTTTATAACTATAATATGTCACTTGCACATTCTTTTGAATGAAGTCTCACCGTTCCAAACTGTATGCTGATATCAACTTCAAGAGAAGCGATAAGGTTGCTTTTTGCATCCTCTGTCTAAGATTTGGTTTATGTCTGTCTATACTTAGCCGAAGAAATTACTTACGGGTTTATAAGTAGTTAACCTTATCTGTTGCCTTGAATTGTCCTCCTTTCTATAAAAATGTATTCTGGGCATAAGGAAAACGCAAAGGCCTCGATCAATCTGTTTATCTTATCATGATTTTACTTTACATTAATATGCTCTACAAAGTCGGTAAGCACATAGTGAAGGTCCTAATAAAGTTGCATGAATACAGAGGCTGATCTAACCATTCGCTGTTTGCATATTTTCGGATTACTCGGCTCAGTTCATCTTCCAATATGTGTCGCTACTGTTTGATGGTAGCAGTCTAGACAAAAGCTGTCAATTTCTTCTTCTTTAATATCATACTAAGATTTTTTGTAAGGATTTCTCTTCTTTTTTACATTGTGTCATCTATGCATTTGGCTATAAAGCCGATTTACGATACAGAAAATTACAACAAATGTCTGCAGTTTCTTATATTGTCCAGAAGGTCAAGGTCATCAAAATGCACACTGACAGCTTGAAATCATATAATGCGTAGCAATACAGCGAAATGATCCTGCTACTGTGTGCATACAACGAAGGTTCAGATCGGGCATGTGCACACTACTTCGTAAAATCTACCAAGATGAATATATGTCCCATTTCCTCGCAAAATACATATGCTGTGGGTGCGAGGTGCTTCCCATGAATATCAACAATATACGTATTGTGAAAAAATGAGAACGATATTCATCTCGATATCCTCTTATTTAGTACTAAGTAAGCCATGTAACTTTCAACATAAAATATCTAAAGCGAGAACTGTTTGGTGGTTGGGGACATTAAGACATAGTACGCAGTACACAAAATGTTGGCAAAAGAACTGGGCAATGGAAAAGCTGGTTTTATAATTGGACAAATGGAGAATCTGGTTTTACCGCTGCATATCCCGGATTCCATTATATATTTTATGAGTGTGGGGAGGGGAGAGGGGTGGGGACATAGTATTGTACTTTACATGGACTTATTAACAGGATGAGGACAGTCTCTGATTATTGATATTGATATCATCTGCAATACAAATTTAAGGTTGTACATTAAAAGGCAAGTTTGTGCCTTCGTTGCACGCATACGGGGAGTCTCTTATATGATTGGACATTAAATACAATATTCAGCAGAAAATAATAGCACGGGACACATATAAACCGAAGCGCAGCCTTACATTCTTTGCGCCAGTAATACATGTACAAAATGTAGTATTGAAGTTCAAGGAGAAATATTACAATTTTAGGGAAGGCAAAGTTGTCTAAGTGTTTTTTCTTTCTTATGAATGGGATCTATTCTAGAAGAAAGTAAATTTGCTCTCCTGTTAGAAGGGGAGCGGAGTGAATTATATCTTTTTAAAGTAGACTCATTTTCAGACAGGGCTTGGTGTATGTGAAAGCAAAAACAAAGTCAATAAATAGAAAGGAAGGCAATGATCAGGAATCGATACAATTACCAAACACCGTCTATTCCAAGACACCAAAGGGAAAGAATGGCGCATTTAAAATAACGGCACCGCAATCAAAACACTACAAGCAGAAAGCCAAAATGACATTTTCTCCCCCCCCCCCACCCCCCAAACCCCCCCCCGCCCCACCAAAAAAAATCACGTAAATTCGACGAATCGAATTTACGTGGCCACAACCCTCGCCCTTAGTTCTGCCATAGTATACACCCGACATTTGTTCAGTCCGCGTAAAGGGTTCCTAACTTAGTAGTGAACTAAAAGGTAAGTGAATAGTCAAGGGAATGCCACAATCACAATCCGCAGCCCTTCCCAGACCCCAAGAGGAAGAGGAAACCGACAAAACCAAACAAGCACAAATCGAACAAACGTACGACAAGCACTAAGATTAGCTCTCTCTTCCCCAAGCGAGGTAATCGCAATGCTGAAAGGACTGAAAAACACAAGAACAAAATAGCACATTGTAAGACATAAAACAAATCGCCTCGTAGAATAAACCACAAAGCAACAACGGGTAAGACTAACACCGTGTCCACCGTTTTAGAACGGTCAGTAGAGTAAACCACCGGGGGGGCTAAAGGCACTTTTACAGCTAGCCAACTTCACCCTGTGTCCCGATGCTACTCTTAATACAGAAATACATAAAAATTCGGTTCGCATAAAGGCTCCCTACTCTGTCAATGCATTAAAGCGAAAACATAAAAACCAAATTAATCAGTATAATAAACAAAGAGGAGTAAAAATAATAGTTGAACCTCGGTGGGCTAAGCTAAAGACATATCGTCAAGCCCCAACCCAATGGTTAAAGTTTTACTAAGGGTCCGTCATTGAGTCTGAGGCCCGAACCGCCGTCGTGCAATTAAAGACTGAAGCATAGCCATCAACAATGATTGGGTTGACAACTAGGCATGCAGTCTGCCGTATAATATCCAGGCTATAGCCAATTCTTATATAACGGTTAATGAGTTTTCTGAATTACTCCTAAAAGTTAGATTTTCCTACAATTTTTCTAAATCTGTACACTAAGTTGCCGTAAAATTCTGGTTATGATATACCTGTTGTAGAAGCGTTTTCAGACTGACGCAATATTTTTCTACTAAAAAGGGTAAGAGAAAAGTCCAGGGAATTCCACAATCACAAACTGCAGCCCTTCCCAGACACCAAAAGGAAGAGGAAACAGACAAAACGAAACAAACGCAAATTGAACAAGCGTACTAAGATTAACCCTCTCTTCCCCAAGCGACTGAAAAATACAAGAACAAAATAATACAATGTAAGACATAAAACAAATCGTCTCGTAGAATAAACAACAAAGCAACAACGAGTAAGACTAACACCGGGACCACCGCCTTAGAACGGTCAGTAGAATATACCACCTGGGGTTTTAAAGCACTTTCACAGGTATCCAACTTCACCCTGGGTCCCGATGCCACTCTTAATATCAAAATCAAAATCGTCCCGTTTATCATAAATTTTGGTAGAAACTGTACCATTAGCTACATATACATAGATTCAAATCCAAAAAAGGTGCCTCAGTATCGGAAGAATTTGCTTATTTAATTGAAGTTCTGTAGGGTATATGCGGTCCACTATTTGATTAAAGTAAATATTGTCAATAAAGTTGAATTGAAAGCCTCAATAATATCAACCTGGTTTTCACATGAGAGAGACTTAATGAAATCTCCCTCATAACAAAAAAAAAAAAAAAAAAAAAAAAAAAAAAAAAAAAAAATCTGCAACAAGAGGAACACAATTAGTTCCCATCGGATTACCAATAAATTGCCTATAGTTCCAAATCTAATAAAAAATATTATCCTAAAGATAAACAAGGGCATCACCAACTTTTTTACACGTCCATTAATCGTGATTATTGTATACATCAGAAGTGAAAAAAAAAACCACATTCTTCGTTGCAAGCCAGATATTGGGTGTTCTCTCGAATAAACGTTCGGTTAATTAAATCAATAAGTTTATCTTTTATAAGTTGATGAGGTAACGTAGTATACAGTGAAGAGAAAAATCATATGTAGACAATTTAGAAGTCTGAAAGTTTTTAGATTTAAATTTATTTAGAAATTCATTGGAAATTTTAATTGACCAAAAATAGTTAATTCCATCCCTTTGATAAACAGTATCATAGTATCGAATCCAATGATTTTTAACAGCAGTAAGGCATGAAGTTAGCAGTTTGGACAAAAAGGTAGTCGTACATGAACTAGAATTAGCAATAAAACGCGCTTTATAAGGTCGGTTAATGAAGTTTCGGTAACCAATATAATGTAGGAAGTCTGTCTTGTTTTTCTTTAATACTCACTGCAAACTTAGCAGTAATTTCGATAGAATGGGCATTAACAATGGATCTCTCGCCAGCAGAAATCTGTTTGTATGTTTTGGTACTACCAAGTTCTTGTATTAGGGTATTGATATAATGAAGTCGTCACACAACAACAACATTACTAGCAGCTTTATCAGTTGGAGCCAAAACATACTTCCTATGAAATTCTTTGATACCTTGTTACAAATACCGAAAAAATAATCTAGGCTTTGGAGGGAGAAGATCAAGGTTATTAGAATAAAATAACACACGTTCATCAATGATCTTAAACATCTTTAATTTCCAGTTTACTCAAAGCATTAGACTGAACATGCTCTTGTTTACACCAACTCGTACTGGCAATTGTTTCCCGACATTTATTGAAATCAATGTGGGCTGGGAATCTATATTTAGGTCCTTTTGAAATAGCTGAACGGATTCGTGAATCAATTATAATCTTCAAGTTACCGATGACAATATGACCTGCTGATTGATAATAAAATTTAAATCTTTACAATCTCAAGAATCAGGAGAATTAGTTTTAATATCAAGATCAGAAACTAATTTATTGAAATTAAGTATAGTATTACGGATAGGTTTGTTATATTTATAACAGAGAGTAGGAGATTCCGTGTTTTCGAAATATGAAAGTATAGCTGATATAACATTATTATCTCGAAATATGCTAGGTAAATCTATGAATTCAATACCTTTATTAATGAATGGAATTTTGATGAAGTGTCTAATGTCGTTTATTTCAGAATCAATGTAAGGACGAAGAGCTTGTTGAGTATAACATCTAGTAAGGAGAGCTGCTTCATACAGATCATGTTTTCTATCATAAAATTTACTCGCCTCATTACCTAACTTGCGTAATGAAGAAATTGACAGTGAAGCTAGTTTAGAAAGCATTTGATGACGTCCAGAATTTAAAAGAATATTTAAATCAAAAAGAGACAAGACAGTTTTATGTTTTCGTTTAAAAGTCCCATTTTTGCGCTTACCATGGGATCGTTTATTACGTTTTTTGATATCTAAAAGGGAGTTAAAAACATGGAAATCCGGCATTTTATAAATATTTCCTTCATGATAAATATTATCATTAAATCCAAGTGGAAAAGGGGTTTGTAAACATTTAGTCCATTTAAGTCCAATTTCATGTCTTAAAATATTTTTGAATCTTTCGGTAGAATTGGACTTGTGTATAATTTTTTTCAACAGGCTGTACTAAAGGTTTACTAGATGATCATGAATGACCAGCTCTCCGGAAATGTTGATAAAGAAACGTATCAATTTCCTTTGCTTTTTTTAACTTTAAACAAATGTTCATTAAACCTAGTTTTAAAGGCCCGTTTGGTCTGTCCAACATACTGCATTCCTCAGCCTCCTTCGCTGCAAGTAAGAACATATATAACATTCTTTGTTTTTGTCTAAATCAGAGTTATTAACAACTGAAAATTGTCTATGATTAACTGAAGAAATAATTGTTGACTGACAAATTAAATGATTGCAGCAGACGCAACTCTTGGCATTGCACTTAGAAATATTAGGGTACCTACTGTTCCTTTTCTACGGATTCTTATATTTTAGAAGTATAAGAGATTTAATTGGAGAAAGTCTAATTCTAAGGTCATTTCGGAAACTATTATAATTGGAAGCGCCATATACATTTATAGATGATACAGAGTTCAGTTTCAAAGGCAAAACGTGATATAGTCAATTTCCCTTTTCTGGATGGCGATGTCCCCCGGCGTACTTCATATGGGGTATACATATCTCAACTTATAAGATTCGCCAGAGCTTCTTCAAATCTTTATGACTTTAACTACCGTAATAAAGCCCTTACTGCCAAACTTCTTGGGCAGGGCTATCCTTATTTTAAACTTCGTAAGGCGTTTTCGAAATTTTATCGCAGACACAGTGCCTTGTTAGAAAAATATAGCGTCAGTCTGAAAACTCTTCTGCAACAAGATATATCGGAACCCGAATTTTACGGTGACTTAGTGTACAGATTTAGAAAAATTGTAGGTAAATCTAACTTTTCGGAGCAATTCAGAAAACTTATTAACCGTTATAAAAGAATTGGCTATAGCCTGGATATTATGCGGCAGACTGCATGCCTAGTTGTCAACCCAATCATTGTTGATGGCTATGCTTCACTCTTTAATTGCACGACGGCGGTTCGGGTCTCAGACTCAATGACGGCCTCTTCGTAAAACCTTAACCAGTGGGTTGGGGCTTGATGATATGTCTTTAGCTTGACCCGCCGTGGTTCAACTATTGGTTTTCATTTACTCTGGCATACAGTAGAATTAGCCATGAGTACTCGTCTTTGTTTATTATTGTGATTAATTTGATTTTTATGTTTTCGCTTTGATGCATTGACTGAGTTGGGAGCCTTTATGCGAACCGAATTTTTATGTATTTCTGTATTAAGAGTAGCATCGGGACCCAGGGTGAAGTTAGATAGCTGTAAAAGTGCTTTAAACCCCCCGGTGGTTTGCTCTACCGACCGTTCTAAGGCGGTGGTCCCGGTGTTAGTCTTACTCTTTGTTGCTTTGTGGTTTATTCGTCGAGGCGTTTGTTGTATGTCTTTCCGTGTGTCATTTTGTTCTTGTGTTTTTCAGTCCTTTTAGTATTGCAATTACCTCGCTTGGGGAAGAGAGAGCTAATCTTAGTGCTTTTCGTACGTTTGTTCGGTTTGTGCTTGTTTAGATTTGTCGGTTTCCTCTTCCTCTTGGGGTCTGGGAAGGGCTGCGGTTTGTGATTGTGGCACTCCCTGGACTTTTCTCTTACCTTTTTTTAACAGTAGGTTACAAAGATTAAATCTAGCAGTAGAACGGGGAATCTGTAAAGAAGAAGCTGAATGTAGCCTTATAGGAGAAATAGTAATGTTTAATCTATTAGTGATATTCATATATTTGTATAGGAAGTACCGGCTTTTATTGACATCTCCGAGAACATAAAAAATCAAACGAATACAGAGATGAAACAAGGATGAGGACTCGACAGCAAGATATAACTGAAATGCTGAAGCCAACAGTAGGACACCGGTATGCCCGACCAGAGCCAGAGCAAAGTTGTCTCCTTTGTAAAATGACAAGAAATCAGAGTATTCAGTTTAGTCGCCTTGACAGCTAAAACATTGATAGTTTATATAGTATGTGGTAGTATTTCGAAAATCGATGGTGGCACTAATGAACCTCGTCCTATATCCTTTAATATCCATTTAAACAGCGCCTAGCCCTTCAGAGTCAGGAGACATAATCACTGTACCACTACGCTTGTTAAAAAAATCATGGAACAGTATTATGCTTGATTATTCTGAATGACCCGTCGGATACAGTGTGTACTTTTGTGATGCACTAGCGCATCTATTATATACAACAACTCTCTGGATCCACATAATGTTATAGGATATATACTATAGTGAAGTACGAGAAGTTTACGGTCATCACACACGGCACTGATACCGTCTCTATAAATAGTTTCCTTAAAGGAATGACCACTGAGAGAAATATGAATTCTCGCAGAACTGAAAATTATATCAGCGACCCTCATAAATTGTTTTGCAAGAATCCCGGAATGGGTCAGTTATCACAAAAATCCATGACTCTACATTAAAGGCAAATTGATTTGCATCAAGGCTCAAAGTCAAGTTGGCTAGCTGTAAAAGGCTTTAAACCCCCGGATGGTTTATTCTACTGACCGTTCTAAGGCTGTGGTCCCGGTGTTAGTCTTACTCTTTGCGGTTTATTCTATGAGGCAATTGTTTTATGTCTTACCTTTTGTTA